>CM057449.1:259211666-260702500 GCA_016271365.2 Neoceratodus forsteri | reverse complement strand
CGCCACCAGCATATGCCTGGATCACAAGTCACAGACAGTGGTGCACAGCCCTGCAACACACACAAGCCACAGCAAGGAGGTGGGATAGCAACTGTGGAGGTCACAGTGTCACCCAAGGCAAACATGCACCTCACCAGTGACAGGAGGCAACCCAGCTTTGTGACAGTCACAGTGGATGACCTGCAGGAAGGCCACCACTGACAAGGCAGCAGACCTCGCAGGCCACAGACATGAGGGTGTCAGCTGCACAGGCCAAGGACAGTTTGACAGGGGCACAATGGACACAGAGCAGGCACCATGGACCACTGCACACAGCAATGCAATGCGAGAGAACAACACACACCACAGATACTGACTGATAGCCACTCCCACACCAGAGACACTTCCCACGCACGCACACACACACACACACACACCCATGACTGAACCACCTAGATGCCATGCACACCACTGCAACTGAGCACCTATAGCCAGCTGCAAATCAGAGACCACCACAGTATTCATATTTGTATTCAATCTGTATTATAAAATATACAACAACATCTATATACATATATGGGGTGGAGGTACAGGAACAAGGTGGGGTGGGTAAGGGCGAGGGTGAACAACTGGGAGAGAGAAGGCGGGTGTGAGGTCAGTCAAGGGGAGGTAATGTGCGAAGTGGCGTCCAGCCTGCTCTTCCGCTGCCTGGGGCCGTTCCGGTCGCCTTCTCCTCCTCACCCCATGCTGATGGAGGTCCTGCAGTACTGCCAGGGATTCGGCTGCCACACGAACCAGCTGCTGGATGGAGCGCCTATGCATAGGAGTATCCGCACACCTAGGACAAGGGATCAGAGTGAATGGGTGTGACTGTCCATCCTCCTGCAGCCCACCCATCATGCATGGCATACAGCCATGTGGCCCGCTCCTGTGATGGTGTGCACCCACCCACAGTGACCGTGTGCACAAGACATGCTAACCAGGCAGCAACAGCCACGTGACTACTGCACACACACACACACACACACGCCCATGTCAGCACAGCACAACCAAGGCCGTGCATGCACGTGGCTATGTGGTGGGCAGGCAGTGCCACAGCCATGTGCCCAGTGCATGCATGGACCACCATTGGCGCACTCCCAGACATGCAGTGCCACTGGACAGTGCTGACTGTCACATGTCGCGTGCATGGCAGTGGTGTTCATGGATGGTGGCCATGCCCTGCTCCCCACCCTGTCACACAGCATGCAATAGCAATTATGGAGTCATGGCACTCACCCTCATCGGGCTGTCGCTGGCGCTGTGGTTGTTCCCGACATGCTCCGGTTCTGCATCCACCACCCTCCCTGTTGATCCGTGGCCCTCCTCTGCTCTGCCACACCTGTGGGAAACAAAGGTGAGAAACATATCAGTACAATCCCAAAGCATATTTCCCTGCCCCAATGTGTGTGCCCACCCACCCAGCCAGACCCATCTATCACATATCCTGTAAACACCACCACAGCCAACCCTAGACCATCCCTCCCTATGTGCTGGACACAAAAGACACTGTTACCCATATGGACCATACAGGTGCGTAGATGGATCACCCACCTGGACAAGGCACCACGCCCCTCCTGTCACGTGACCACAGGCGTGCAAGTAGCTCCGGCTCCCTCCTTCTCAGGTCTCCATAGCGGTGCCTGCATTGCTCGGCCGTCCTCCTGCGGCCAGTGGCTGCCTCCAGGTCAGTGGCCACCTGTTGCCAGACCTGAGTCCTGGCCCTGTCAGTGGAACCTCACCATACAGTGGGCCATAGTGGCTCCACAATGGCCACAAAGGTTGGCCAGCTCAAGAGCACTCCATTGGGGGGCTCTCCTAAGTGCCATCTCCATTGCTATAGTAGGCAATATGGCGCTCCACAGTGCGGCAACCCGCGTGGAATTGCTGTCCAAGACATTGCCGCCATTCCCTATGGCGCTGTCGATTACAGCGCCACCATTCAGTATTGCGCTGTCACCGAACAGCGCGATAAATGCTGAACATGCCATACGTTACAGCGCCAAGGGGACAAGGTCGGGCACAGGGTCATGGGTCTCTGGCGCGAGGACTTGCTACAAGCGCCATCGGATGTCTATCGTCGCGCGATTGATGCGCCTTGTGTCATTGCCACAGCGAACTATTGCACAATTGTGCCACAGCGCCATGTAGTGACCATCGCTGTAGCGCCACTGGCACAATGGTGGCCGTGCCTTGAATTGCCTACCACGCACAGCACATCATCAGCGCGGCAGATGCCTGCGTAAGCTACCTGGGCATGCACCGTGCGGTGTACTACGCAGTCATAGAACTGCTCCATTGGCTCACACGTTCAACCGGTTACGTAAGTGCAACAGCGCGATATTCAGCCGTCATATGCAAATCATCCGATCAGCCATTCAATGGTGCAACAGCACGATTTGCATCTCATTAAAGTTGCTTCACACCTAATTTGTATGGACAGCGCCATAAAACTGCGACACTGTTCTGCAGTGGCCATATTCACTTACTGCAGTTTATAGGTGAGTTGCATGCTGTGTGGTGTTCTGGACTGTGTTTTCAGGGACTTGCTTTGTACTGCACAGTCACAGGTCACCACTGTCACCCATACAGGCTGAAAAATGATCAAGTGAGGACTGGGAGAGGAGGATGATGGTGGGGCGGAAGGAGGCCCAATTTTCACAAGGCCGAGACGGATGCACTCTTTGAGGCCTACATCGATCAGGAGCCACTGCTCAGTAGGCGGCGGGTCACCCTCAGGCCCGTGCTGCTGCATGGGAGGGGTGGCGTGCCGTCAAACTGCACGTCAGCCACCAGCGCTCTGTGCAGGAGTGTAAGAAGAAGATGAGTACCAACAAGAGGGTGAAGGAGAAGGTGGCTGCCATCAGGGTGTACGTGCTGCAACAGGTGGGGCCAGCCGAGGTGGTGCAGCTGACTCTGGCAGAGGACAGGCTTGCTGCAAGCATGCAGTGCAGTGCCATTGAGGCGTTCAGGAGGTGGCTTCCAGACAGGTGGTAGCCCATCACTGCATGGTGCGTCATGGTCTGGGGAAGGTAGATCACATGCACTAACATGTCCTTACTTTCTTTACAGATCCTGCACGTCTGCAGGGGTCAGCGGTGGAGGGTCTGTCCACTGTGGACAGCCATCTGGAGTTGGAGGAGGGACCATCCACCTCCACAGGTAGCCAGCGTGCATTGCAACAGTGGTACCGCCTGCCTGTCAACACTGATGTCGTTGAGACAGGTGTGGGGAGAGCCTTCCTGTGTCTCAGTGGTCTGGCATCCAAGCATGCCAGCGCGCTGTGGCTGTGGCTGTGGCACAGACCTACACCATTGATGATGCAATGACCATTATGGGCAGGGACATGTGTGTGTCCACGGAATGGACACACAGCAGGCCAGCACACGCCCATGGACCTGGCTGTTTACGACATGTGTGCCAGCATGTCAGCACAGTCCCAGGCTGCGCCTGTCATCACGGTGGGGCAGCACCGGTGGCTGGTTAGGTTAGTGGCACTGTTGCGGCCACAGCAGCGAACAGCTGATCCCTTGGGCACAGCAGGCGGAGGGGCAGCAGCAGTCACCCACTGGGACTGGGGGTACAGGGCTTAGCGGTGGCATTTGTGCACCACCTGTGGACTTGCCCATACCTGGCCCTGGTGAGCAGCGCCCACCCTCAGGGGTGCTGAACATCAGGCCCTTCCATACCCTGAGGGACAGGTTGCCGAGGTGGCAGATGACCTCTTTGGCGAGCACATCCGCTGCTGCAGGCATCGGTACAGCAGTAGATCACGACTTGCAGCGTCATGGAGGCACTGTGTGTGGCCCTGGGTGGTGGGTGGAGCAACACAGCAGGGACACTGAAAGGATCCTGTCACGGATTGACGATTTGCAGGACGATGTGACCGCTGCCATTGACAGGCTACCATGGGTTGGTCGCTTTCGCCTGGCCACGATAGGCACACAGTCAGGTGCCCATGTAGTCGCTCACACCGTGCAGTTCGCTATCCACTCCCCATTCTGGCGTCGTGTGGCACCCACCCTGTTGGCGCGGGGGTTCAGCTATGGGCATCCTGGAGCACTTCTGGTGTAGGTATGTTCGGTGCGCTGCAGACACCTGTACGGGCACGTGGCGTCGTGCAGTGGAACCCCTGATGAACCATCAGTGCCATCCCATGAGGCCCGTGCTCAGCCTGCGCGTGCCGCTGGGTCTCTGTGGGGCCGCCCACGCATCCGAGGTGGACGTGGCACTGTGCCGCATGACTGAGCTGTCTCCCAGTGTGGGCCCTGTCTGGTGCTGCCTCTGTGCATTGTGTGTTTTGGTGGGCAGTGCACCAGTGGGTGCCCAGCCCTGCATGCAGACACATGGTCCACCTGCACACCCTCCCGACTGCTGTCCATGGGTGCGTGTGCATGATGATGCCTGCATTGCACTGTACACAAAGTGCAATGGTGCCCAGCATCTGACACACGCAATAGACAGTCAGTGGATGTGGTGGCCTGTGGACATGTGTGCTAGTGTCTGTGTTCCAGCTCTGTTGTGCACCTGACCCCTGTGCACTGTGTGCCTATTGTGTGTGCGTGTGTGTGTCCGTCAATGTGGCATGTTACTGTTCACCCTCCCTGGTTGTCTGTGTGCTTCTGTGCCACTGCCCTTGCCGTCATGCACCCCTGGTGTGTTTCCATGTGTGTCGTGGGTTGTGCCCTAGCCACTGGTGGTTGCACATGGCCCCATGACTTACCTGTGTTGGCTGAGAGTGCTCCTCTGTCATGGTGTTCGGTGCAGCTGGGCCAGCGGATCAGTCAGGGTTCTCGTCTTCAAGGGGCTGCCCATCCCCATCATCACTGGCATCACCGTTGTCCCCATCGCTGTCCCCTCTTTGACCTGTACAGCTATCCCACAGTCTTTGGCCATGTTGTGAAGGATACAACAGGCCAGGAATATTGCAGAGGATTTTGAGGGCTATACTGTAGGGCACCGCCGAGGTGTCTAGGCAACGGAAACGCCTTCAGCATCCCAAACACCCGCTCAATGATGTTGCGTGTGGCAGCATGTGCCTCATTGAAGCATTGCTGCGATGGGGTCATGGGCCACCAGTAGTGTGAGCAGCCAGGGACGGAGTGGGTATCCACTGTCACCTGTGTGGAAATAGTGGAGGTTAGTGTCTTGTTCAGGCTCAGACTGCCCTAACCCTGTGTGCCACACCCATGACATCTGTGGCTTACCCCCTTGCCCACGATTTGTCAGTTCTACATGCATACTCACCCACTAGATGTCCTGTGGGGATGTCCCCACTCTCGAATCGATGGCACAGTGCCAACTGGTACCATATGAATGAATCGTGTGCTCCCCATGGTGCGTGGCACAGACATTGATGATGTGCCCACTGGCATCACACCACCTGGCAGTTGACACTGGCATATCCCTTCCGATTCATATAGGTGGCCCCATCGGGGCCAGGTGGTCTCAGAATGGCCACATGGGTGCGAGTCTATCGCCCCTATGCACGCCAGGCATATGTGCTACCTGTGGTACTCCTGTATATTTGCTGTGCGCTCCGCCGTGGTGCTGGGAAATGGATGTACTCCGCAGCATGTGGCAGCAGTGCGCTGAGGATTGGGTGAGGATGCATGACGTGGCTGACTGTGTTATGCCTGTGGTGTCCCCTGTTGGTCTCTGGAAGGTACCTGTGGCGAGCAAGCACATGCAGGCTGTTACCTTTGTCTCCACTGACAGGGCATGACTCCGTTGTGTGGGTGCCTGCATCACATCACTGCACAGCTCACAGAGCCACCTCAGTATTGCCCTGTTCAGGCGGTGCCGGCCCACTATCTCAACATCTGAGTACAGCTCAAAGCTGGTGTGGGCTCGGTACTGCCTGTTGAGGCGCATCCAACGCCGGGCCTTCCACGGCCACGTCCCCTGAGCATGCTTTCTCACCCCTCATTACGGCTTCCATGTGGAAGGTGGCACTGTCCATGTCCCTGGCTTGTGATCCCCCTGTTGTTGTTGCTTTGTTTCCCCGCTGTCCTGACTGCTACCTCCCCTGCACCGGGTACACCTACTGGCCTCTGCACTCTGTGGCCCACACCTTCCCTTGCCCCTATTCTGTCCTCTTGTTTCCCTGGCCTGCCCTCTTTGTCCCTCTTGCCCTGTCTCTCTCCCTGCCTCATGTGGCTCCCCTGTAGCGTTCTTGTGCCTCTTCCTTGCTTCTTTTTATTTTGGCTCATTTCCGCTTATGGCAACTTCCGCCTGATCCACTGTGCTGCGTGTGCAGAAGTCTTTGAACATCTCACTGCGCACTTTATGCATGGTTCCACCCCTTCGTCTGCGCATGCCTTCATTATCATTGCGCTGTTGCTCAGCATGTTTTCAGTGGCGCAACTGCCTCCTGCTGAATATCGCAGAATGGCGCATTTTCTGACTTGCCATGCCAACCCTATTGCGTAACTCTTTGAATATCCAGCCCATAGTGTATATCTTTTAATATATAGTGTATTTGTTTTAGTATTTAGTGTATGTTTTTTTATAATATACTGTATTTCAATAGATGGTCTATGTTTTCAATACATAGTGTATGTGTTTCAATACATAGTGTATGTGTTTCACTAGGTACTATATTTGTTTCACTAGGCAGTGTATGTATTTCAGTATACATTGTATATATTTTAGTAAAGTGCGTTTGTGGATTTATCGATTGTACAGTGTAAGTATTTCAATAGTGTATATGTTTTACTGTATAGTGTATTTGTTTCAGTATGTAGTGTATGTGGATTTTTATGATATGGTATATTTATTTTAATAGATAGTATATGTGTTTTCATATATAGTGTATATGTTTCAATACATAGTGTATATGTTTAAGCAGATAGTATATGTGGGTGTTTCAATGTGTAGTATGTATTTCAATAGACAGTGTATGTGTTTCACTATATAGTGTATTTGTTTCAGTATATAGTGTATGCAGATTTTTCAACATATGAGCCCAGATATTCAAACTGCACCAGGCTGTGGCGCAAGCCTGTGCTCTGCTCAAATTTGTTGTGCAGGGGTGTGGCCAGAGGCGATATTCAGCGGAGTTGCGCTGTGGCGCAACTGCTTGAAGACTCGCACCTAACCACCCCACTGTGCATGGTGCAGTGGAACTGCACCAGCGCAAAGTGGTCAGAGTGGAGCATTGAGATGCAGTGGCGTAAGTGCCATTCGCCATGCACAGCACCTCCGATATTCAAAGGGTGACATGCAAATGGGGCAATAATTTATGCAAGGCACACAGGGGCCATTCAGATCCGATTACGGCCCTATTTGCATGCCATTAGCATGCAGGTGCGCCGATCCCCAATGACTTGTGCCTGGCGCCCTGCCAGGCAGCAGCTGTCGGGGACCGGCGGACCCTGCAACCCGATCGCGGGATGTCCGTAAGGGACAAATAACGTCTCCTATCCTGGTGGTCCAGTGGACGCCAATTATCCGATATACCCCCAAGTCCAATATCCCTGGTGGTCAGTGGACTTGATTAGCCTGATCGCGGGCGGCATTCCTCACCCCAAGTCCGAAATCCTGGTGATCTAGTGGACCCCACCCCACCCCCACAGGCCCCACCACCCGCTCTCCCCGACGGCCGGCAGCACCTCACCCGCCTGCGCCCGCAGCCACCAACTGACAGCTTGGTAGGGCTGCATGCCTGACAGTTCAGAGCATGAGTCAATGGGCATGCAGCCCATACCGTACTAGTCAGTCTAGATATGTGAATAAATTCATTCCACATGTCTGGACTGACTATTATGGTATGGCTGCTGCTGCCAGATCATGCTCTGAGCTGAACCCGTGCAGCCCGACTGAGATGTCATTCGGTGAGCGGTGAAGGCGGCAGGCGAGTAGTGCTGCCCCGCTGGCTGATGGGGAGTGGGGTGGTGAGTGGCTCAGTCAGGTGGGCTGAAAGCTCAAAGTTGGACAGCAGCGAAGGAGAATGCCGCCAGCGATGTATCGAGTCTACTGGACCACCGAGAATGTGACGAGGGGACTGATGATGCCCCGATCAGGGCATGGGGGAACAGTTGATGGCCACCCACAGGTGGCAGCTGCCGTGTTGCGCCCTGCAATGTGGCAGCTCACCTGTGGTGGCCTCGACTTGTTCCTTTTTTTTGGCGTAACTTTGTGCGGCGCAGGGTAGGATTGTGCCTGCATAACTCTGCGGCCTCGGCTGAATATCGGCTGTGCAGTTTATGCATGCACACCCCCACCTGAGCTCAGATACATTACTGATGCGCCCCGCATCAGGATTTTAGAGGGCACACTTTACCCTTTTAAATATCACACAGGGATCATAGTGGGTGTTGCCATGTGCAACCTTTGAATAACTAGGCCATAGTGTATTTGTTTCAATAAGTAATGTATGTGTTTCATTTTATAGTGCATATGTTTCAGTATATAGTGTATTTGTTTCAGTACATGCTGTGGGTGGATTTTTCAATCTGTAGTGTATGTATTTCAATAGACAGTGTATGTATTTCAATAGATAGTGTATGTATTTCAATATGTAGTGTGTTTGTTTCACTATATGGTGTATGCAAATTGCTTTTCAATATGTATTGTATGTATTACAACATATAGTGTATTGGTTTCACTAGATAGTGTATGTGGATTTTAGTACTCAGTATTTGGATTTCAGTAGATGGTGTATGTATTTCACTATATAATGTAAGCATTTCACTATACAGTGTATGTGTTTCACTATATGAAATATACGTTTCAGTATACAATGTATGCATTTCACTATATGATGTATGTATTTTACTACATAGTGTATGTGGCTCAGGACAGTGTATGTGTTTCACTACCTGACATATATATTTCACTATGTGATGTATTTTTTCAGTATATGATATATCTATTTTAGTATGTAGTGTATGCATTTAACTACGTATCAGAGATTCTGAATTATGTCCCTAATGGCTTGCCATATAAACTGACAACTTGTTGGACTGCACTCCCACCTTATTTCCATGAATAGATGGTGTGACTTAAAGTTACTAACTAGTGGTTCAAAAAGATTAAAAAGAGGGGAGATAGAGGGACATCCTTGCCTGGTGCCTAATATAGGTTACAATGGTCAGAGCAAACCTCATTACGTTATTCTTGAGTTTGGCAAGGAATATAAGATTTTACCCATAAGTATATTCTGGGGTACATTAAACCTTTTCAGAATGTGGAGCAGATATTCCCAGGATACCCTGTCAAAGGCTTTCTCCGCATCCAGGCAGGCCAGGATTGTGGGTTCCAGGCCCTCTCCACGGACGTTGAGATAAGGTGTGCTAATTTGCTTAAGTGATCTGTAAACACTCTCCTGGCATGAAGCCTACCTGTTCTCAACTAATCAAAGGTGCTCTACACTGAGTCAAGATGGCTGACTAATATTTTTGCCAGTATTTTTAAAATCTTAATTTCATCAGGAGATCAGTCTGTAGTTGTACACATTTGTCAGGTGTCTCCTGGTGTGGGAAGGATGGTAATTAAGGTCTGCGTTAGCGTAAGTGTCATGCATGCCCTCATCATACATGTTTTGATAAGTGTTTAATAGTATTGCACTGAGTGTACCAACAGTGCCGTATAAAATTTGATGAACAGCCATCCGGCCACCGGGCCTTATCAGGGCTGAGCGGCTTGATTGCAGCACACCTCATCCCTGGAGATTGGGGCAATGAGAGCACTTGGTTTTGTGCTTCACTACATTGTGGAAGTTGCACGCCAGTTTAAAAGAGTTCCATTTCCTTTCTGTGGGCTATGAACTGCCCAAGCTATACAGAGTGTCATAAAATCATTGAAACTGAACTGCAATTTCCCTGGACTGGGTGATATGTGTGCCCTCATTTACCAGTTGTTGAATGACCTTGCTGGTTTCTGCTGTCTGAGGCGGGAGCCATAAGCCTGCCAGCCTTCTCTAGTTAAAATATTTAGCTCTAGATTGGCTGATAGCATATTCTGCTTTCTCTAAAGAGTTATCCATATTTGGCTCTTAGACTGTTAAGGCTGAGCCATACTGCTTCTCAGACTGAGGACATAGTAAACTGTCCATATCTTGTATCTCACACACCAGTGTAACAAAGGCTTGTTACCCTTTTTTCTCTTCGTAGCTATCCAAACAAATTCCCACTCAGACTGCATTTAAGGCTACTCATCACACATATGCCCTTAACCTGGAGGCTTTGTTGATGGCATGAAATCTTTTATGTAGTTTTGAATTTTCTCTCTGATTTCCTTACATTAAGCTGAATATTTTGTTGCCATACTTTATCAGCTTCTGTGGCTTATGTGAAACAATGGTGTAGGAGTAGGGGATGGTGATCAGACACCATTTTGGCCTTATGTTCATTGTCGTCAAGCACAGGTCAGGAAGCATAGGAAAACCAGGAGCAGTTGCAAAATTCAAAAGTGCTTTATTTTAACAGTAAAATTAAAACAAATCAGTATAACTATTTATAAAGGCTGTATAAAACAGAAAGTCCATCTGAGTTTCTTCTAAATTCCAAATCCAGTCTCAGTCCCTGTCTCTCTTGCAAGACATTGCAGCTCTTTTTATAAGTCTAGGCAGCCCTGCTCATTAAGAGAGCCTGCTTCTCACAGAATGTTCTTGTCAATTTCGATGCAGGTGCAGCATAACAGTATATTGTGATCCAGAACAAAGCTCTTGTTTACAGCTTCTGCAGAAGGCTTAAAAGTGCATCTCAGGTTAACCCTTGAGTTCCAAATAGCTTTGCAATCATTTCAACAGTATAACTATATACATTTCAACAGCAAAACTATATACATTTCTAAACAAAGGCATCCCAGTATCAGTTACATTTCCACAAAATGATTCACATATTATTTATATACCAGCAGATATGCAAGGGGAGAAAAGACAGAACAGCAAGAGAAGGTAGAGAGATAGCGAGAGGCAAAGAATTGCAAGACCATCGGGGTGATCAAGTCCTAGGTCTCATGAAAAACTTGGTTGCACAACCAGACGGAGAACAGACAGAAAAGGAGAAGATAGAACAGATCCTTGCATTTAAACTCTTTCTCCATAACAACTGGGACATGCCGATTCAGCACTGTCAAATTCATATCATGGATACTGTGGAGAAGCTCCACCCCGACCAGAGAGAAAGCCAACCTTGAGAACGATTGGTGATGCAATGAGTGAAATGCATATTTCTCTGGTCTAGATGAGCAGTGCCAGCCTCCATGTCTCAACTAGACCCATGGCATCTTTAGTTCCCTTAGGGCCTTATGTCCCGGAGTAAGGTTCTTTCTTATGCTGCCCGACCTGTCCACTTCACTATTCATTACTATGTATGTTCCAGTCACCATCTAAGATGACCAGAACCTCGGACCATGGAGCGAAAATATTCATAGGTTTGGTAAAAGTGAGATGAATCTAAATTAGGGCCATAAAGCAAACCCAACACTGTTTCTTCCTGCCTACCCATCCTCTAAGAAAGATGTGTGCCCTTCTGGGTCTGTCACCTCTTGTAACAATTGAAATTGTAAATTACAGGGCTACTGCCTTCCATTTGGAATCATCCCCAGTGCCATATCATTGACTCACCCACTTTCTACAGAGGAGATTAGTTTGGTCAGATTCAAGATGTGTTACTTGTAGAAACACCACCTCCACTAGTAATTTTATGTTTCCTTGCACATGCACAAAGAAACATCATGCGGTAGAACATTTGAGAGGTGTGCCAGGGAAGAGTCCAATGTAGAGCACTCTACAGTGGGCTTGTCCTCACAGACCAATGAGAACACAACCAGACTGACACTAGTCTGAATTTCACAGCTGGAAGCTATTCTCTAGTTGAAAGAAATGAAGTGCTCCAGTGAGAATGTTTCATTTCTTTCATTTGCATAGTGCTGTTGGCTCAACCCTCCATTCCCCATCTCGGCAGCACAGTAACCCCTCCGTTCCTCTCCCTCTATGTGGTCTCCACCCCACTCCGTCTGTTCCTGCCTGCAACATAATAACACCTCCTGCTCCCTCCTCTGTTCCCTTTCTGGCAGCACAATAGCCCCTCCTGCTGCCTCCTCTGCATGCAGTCTGCCCTCTCTCTGTTCCCCAGCCCAGCAGCACAATAACCCCACCCACTCCCTCTATCTGCATGCTCTCCACCTCGCTCCCTAAGTTTCCTGTCCTGCAGCACAATAACCTCTCCTGCTCCCTCCCTCTGCATGCAGTCCACCATGCTCCTTCTGTCACCTTCCTGGCAGCAGAATAACCCTCCCACTGCCTCCCTCTGCATGCAGTCTGCTCCATTCTCTCTGTTCCCCAGCCTGGCAGCACAATAACCTCACCCACTCGCTCCTCTGCATGCTCTCTATCTCGCCTCCCTATGTTCCTGCCCTGGCAGCACAATAACTCCTCCTGCTCTCTCCCTCTGTGTGCAGTTTGCCCTTCCTCTGTTCCCATCTCGGCAACACAATAACCCTTCTCACTCCTTCCCTCTGTATGCAGCCTGCTTCCTTCCTCCCTCTGCATTCAGTCCACCCCAATCCTCTGTTCTCCATCCTGTGCTGACATCAGCGGTGCCCAATCCCCATGTGTTGGCATTATTTACCCCCAGACACTGGGGCCCACTCCAGTGCCCTGAAATAAACATGTTTATGCCCTGTAAAAAGAAAACTGTCCCCGATGTCTTTTTTAAGCCTGTAAAATAGAAACAGTCCCTCATCGTCTTCCCATCCCCTCCCATCCCAACCCTCCCTCTGTGCACCCACCTCCCTGCACACCCACATTACCCCATACTTACCTCTGGAGGTCGATGGCTGCAATCTTCTCTGGACTGGGACATGTCTGCACTCTTCAAAGCCAAACTGAAAACTGAGGAATCAAGGTAAGCCTGTAAAATGGCTGTCAGTAGAGTTTTCAACTTATGTTGATATCTTAGCCATTTTAGAATTTATGCCCCAAATTTTTAACATGAGGTTCTTAGGACCCCACCTCATGAACACTAGGACTATCATTTCTTTACTCGGTCCTGAAAGCTAATTTATAGTTGCTGCGGCGGAATCACCTTTCAGGATAGATTAATGAAATGACAGTGCCAATGTTCATGAAAAACTCAGAAAGCCCATGTTGAAAGCTGGTGCAAAAATCCCCAAATGACTGCGTTACAAGCATGCATTGCACAGTTTCTATGCACGCTCGTAACTTCACAAATTTTTATATTTTCACTCCAGATTTTCAACATTGCCATTTTTCACAATTCCTCATGAACCGTACAGCTGCCATTTTCAGTTCCTGCCCAAAATGTGTTTTAGCACCTGTGGTGCAGAATGGCATGGTTGCTGTGTGAAATTGCCTTCAGGACTAGTGAACAAAATGACAGTGGCACTCTTCATGAGGTGGGGTCCCAAAAGGCCATGTTGAAAATTTGGTGATAAAGCTCAAAAATAGCCGAGTTACACATGGTCATTCAAACTTTCCTACACATGCATGTAACTTTGCTCATTTTCAATATTTTCACTCCAAATTTTCAATATAGCCATTTTATCACACCACCTCAAGAACAGTACACCTATAATATTTCATATCCTGCCCAAAACATGTTTTTGCGTCTGTGGCATGGAATGCCATTTTCCCATGGATTTGAAAATTTTCACCTACAAGGTTCCTGAGGTGGACTGATAAGACTATGTTCAACATTTGGGGTCAAAATATGAAAAAATGACAACGTTTTGCCCATTTGTTGCAATTGTGGTACACAAGCTCATAACTGTGGAAATTTTAAATATTTGCTCCCCATATTTTCAACATAGCCTTCTTATTACCAAGCTTCTGTATTCAAATGCTGTCCAGAATATGACAGCTTGTCAAACCGTAGTTCAGGCAGGCTTTTCCTCCCAACAGAAGTTCAACTAACACAATACACCAATACACCCCTGTCACATAAACCATGCAAGGAAACATTCGGCATTGACAAATGCGTGTTTGAAATGTTTTAAGTATTTGATTTAGTTTCTCTGGCCCATGCCCCTTTATGTTCCAAGTGTGATACTGTAGTGGCCTACTTGTGATAGTGTCTAATAATACATGTCTGTAAGCAACTCATGTCCCTTGCAGCTCTGTCATCTCCCCAGCAATAGATACAGTCAAATACATGCACTAGGCCTCCCTCCCACCTCCCATTCCACACACAATCCATCCCACACACAACAATCATAAACATTATAACAAAGTAAAACTAGTAACACAGAACTATTGCCAATAGCAAAACACAATTAATAAACCTGGCACCCCTGTGGTTACTGTATCAATTCTCAGTAGAAGAGGGTCTCCGTCCAATCCGTTCCTCTTTGAAACACATTGGGAAAGTGAGGAGCTCCAGCTGTATGGGCTCCTGAGCTCCACCGGGTCCCTGGCTATTGAGTACCTTTGTTATAAACCGCTGTTAGATTTATGTGCCAAACGTAATTCACTCGAAATAACATAATTTAGTATCCAAGCTTGATACCTGTTTTGTGTTGTCCACACAAGTGGGTGAGACCATTCAGTGATAGGTGTGCCCTCAGGGAAGAAATGAAAGCAAAAGCCACACGGGAGGGGCAAGGTGAAGCACAAGGTACCTGCCTGGTCCTTCAACATTAATTACAACAAAAGCCCCATTCCCTTGTTGTATAGCCACCAGAAGCTGCCAGAGATTAGGTAGTAAATGAGATGAGTGGGACTAAACACAGGAAATAATAACTCACTGTGTGTAGACTGAATCTCTAGAGATGAGCCTGGGGTTATGCATATCATGCTGTTTTGTGCTGGATGGAGAGAGCATCACATGCTGTGGCATTCAGTAATGAAGACGACATGTCAGTTGTCATGGGAAGTACAGGCAACCCTGTGGGTCTCATTCCCTGCAGGACCCCAGACATCCAATTATGTTCAAACAAGCACTCTCCATTCTGCATCCACTGGCTGGTTGCCCCATTTGGTCAACAGTGCTACATGTCTTTGAGCTACTACAGGGCGAGCAAGTTAAAGAGTAAAGCACACCCTGTGCTCACCTCTTCCTTAGCTTGACAGGAAGTCTCCTCACTCATGCAGACCTTTGGACAACTTGATTAATGAATATAGCAGCTAGGCCAGTACTGGTAACTCAATGAGAACTAATAAAGAAATGAGCATACTAATCTAAGCCTGTCGGCATTATGAATTGCTCAGTTATCTATTATTGTACCCAGCATTCGTTATAACAGAATGTAGGGGTTGTCTAAACACACTCCGCAGGTCAGGCCCTCTGTTCCACAGTGGCAACCTCAAACGCAATAGTGTAAACAGGTAACAGACAGGGTAACCCTCCTGTCTGTTTTGGGTCTGAATCACCTTTAGTCTCAAGTTCTTGGGGATTCAAACTGTGAACCTCATACTAGCATACCCAAATGTACAGGCTCGGATAATATTCTCTTCAGGGGATACAATATATCTTTTGCCTAAGGGCACCTAACCAGGTATCCAAAATGAACCCTTTTAACTCTATAAGAGACCTTAGGTATATTCTTACCTTTTCCAAGCTTAGTAACACCATCAATCTGTTGAACAGTTTTGTCAGACTTAACCCCTATCGTCACATGCAAAAATAACTGGCAGACACCCAGGCAGTCTTTCAAAGAAAAGGTTCTTTACTAAAAGATGATAAAAATATGAAAAATGTAAACACAGAAAAATATATGAAAGAGCATCACAATCACATAAAAGGAAAAAAAGGAATACTACAGAACAAACTCCTACCACAATACATTTAGATCTTTTCTATCTAAACACAGAACAATATATCAAAGAGCTCACAATCACATCAGGGCTAGAAATTCATTTTAAAAGTGGTATTCCACCACGGAATACCATTTCCCAAGATTTAGTATTCCATCTTGAAAACTGGTATACAACCCCCTTTTTTGTATACTGCTACTAAAACAAGCATTTGTCAATGCCGAATGTTTGCTTGCTGGCATTGGCAGTGGTAGTGTAGAAGTTACAGAGCTGTGTAATAGGAATGGCAGTGAAGTATTGAACTGAAGCCAACCCACCACCACCCTGCAGAGAGTGACAGGCATTGGGGTGTGCCTTTGGGTCATCAAGCATAGCGGCCACGCCATTCACCACACCCACCCTGCAGACACTGACAAGTGTCACGGTGTGTGGGGTCTTTAGCCCTTATCACCCCATTCCATTAGAAATACGGTGATATGGGTGCGGTATAGGAGAATGGGGTGAACACTGGGGCAAAGAGTTCAAGGCATACCTCAATGCCTCTCACTGGCTGCAGGATGTGGAAGGTATGAGCATTACAGGCAAGAATCCTAAGTCACACCCTGATGCCTGTCATTCTCTACAGGGTTGGGCGTTGGTTGGAAACCCTAATACCTCAGGCATTCGTTGGTATTTTCACTCCAAATTTTCAACATGTTTTTTGTGACCCCACCTCATGAACAGGGGAATATCAGTTTGTTAGCCGAAGCTGCTTATGCACAGCGACTACAGCATTTAGCACCACGGTGCAAAACGTTCTGAACAGGATGTAAAAATGACAGCTGTACTGTTCATGGGAGGTGTAAAAATGTCAATGTTGCAAATCTGCAGTAAAATATTTAAAAAATGGTGAAGTCACGGCGTACATAGAAACTGTGCAAAGCACACCTGTAATATAATTAGGTTGGGGATTTTTTTTACAGCAGATTGTCAACTCAGGCATTTTGGTGCCTCTGATCATGAACAGTGTCACTGTGGTTTTCTTTATCTGTCCCTAACAATGATTTCCCACAGCGACCACACATCTCTGCGCTGAAAGTGTGAAAACACACCACTTGACCATGTTGTGAAAAATGACAGCTGTACTGTAAATAAGGAAGTGTGGAAAATTGCCACTGGTGAAAATCTGACTTAAAATATTACAAAGTCATGAACTTACGAGTGCGTGGAAACTGCAATACTCACTCGTAACACAGTCATTTATGGACTTTTGTCACCAAATTTTCAACATAGACATTTTAAGACCTCTGCTCATGAACAGTGTAACTGTGATTTTCTTAATCTGTCCCAAACATTGCTTTACACACCAACAGCACCATTGTGCGCTACATGTGCGAAAACACATTTTTGGGCGGCATATGAAAAATGGCAGCTGTGCTGTTCATAAGGAAGTGTAATAAAATGGCAATGTTGAAAATCTGAGGAAAATATTAAATTCGAAACTTACAAGCATGCATAGAACCAAGAAGCGCACACTGTGAAACAGTCATTTTAGGACGCCACTACTTTCAACATAGCCATTTTAAGACCTCTGCTCATGAACAGTGTCACTGTGATTTTCTTAATGTGTCCCATACATTGATTTCGCACATTGACTGCGCCATTGGCGGAAACACATTTGGGCAAGATGTGAAAATGACAGCTGTAGTACTCATAAGAAGGTGTGGTAAAATGGCATGGTTGAAAATCTGGAGTGAAAATATTGAAAATTCGTGAACTTACAGCGTGCGTAGGAACTGCGCAACACTGCGCTCACGTAAAACAGTCATTGTTAGGAATTTTTCACCAAATTTTCAACATAGCCATTCTAAGACCTCTACTCATGAACAGTATCACTGTGATTTTCTTTAATTTGTCCTAATATTGATTTCGCAATCGGCCGCGCTTAACAGCGCTACATCAGCGGAAACATGTTTTGGGTGAGATGAAAAATGACAGCTGTACTACTCATAAGAAGATGTGGTAAAATAGCAATGTTGAAAATCTGGAGTGAAAATATTGAAAATTCGCGAACTTACGATGCGTGGTAAGAACTGCATGCCTGCGTCGTAAAACAGTTATTTTAGGAATTTTCCACCTAATTTTCAACATAGCCATTTTAAGACCTCTGCTCATGAACAGTGTCACTGTGGTTTTCTTAATTTGTCCCGTACATTGGTTTCGCACACCGACTGTGCCATTGTGTGCTACATAGGCAGAAACACATTTTGGGTGAGATGTGAAAAATAACAGCTGTACTGCTCATAAGAAGGTGTGGTAAAATGGCAATGTTGAAAATCTGGAGTGAAAATATTGAAAATTCATGAACTTACGAGCGTGCGTAGGAACTGTGCAATGACGCTCGTAAAACAGTCGTTTTTGATTTTTCCACCAAATTTTCAAAATAGCTTCTTGAGAGCCCACCTTATGAACACTGGCAGTGTCATTTCATTAATCAGTCCTGAAAGGTGATTTTGTGCAGTGATCATGAAATCACCTTCGGGCCCAAATAACGCCAGGACAGTGACAGCATTTATGAGAAGGGTCCCAAAACCCCATGTTGAAATTTGGTGCAAAATTCCAAAATGCCTGAGATATGCAACAAAGTTGAAAAACCCTATCTAGCCCATTATACAGCTTACGGCATTTCCTCAGTTCACGGTCGGCTTTGAAGAGTGCAGAGCGTGTTCCCGGTCCACGAAGATCGTCGCGCGAGGTCCGGAGGTAAGTATGGGGTGGGGTGTGGGGAGGCAGGGTGCACAGTGGGTGGGTGCGGGTTGTGGGGGGGCAGGAAGACTGCGTGGGACCGTTTTGCTTTACAGGTTAAAAAAAAAAGATGACGCAGGACGTTTGCCACGCTGGGGTGGCCTCCAGCGTGGCAGAAGGATGGTGGGGCGTGGAGTCGACAGGGATTGGGCACCCGCCGGCTATACATTGTGCGGGGGAGGCAGCACGCAGTATGTGTGCGCTTCTGTGTGTGTGTGTGGTGTGTAGGGGAACTGCGCGCATGAGCAGGCGATATCTTATCGCTGCTCACTGAAGCGTACTCCCCTTTCAACTGTATTCACTGCATTTTGGAGCTTGTCATAGACAGCTCCAGCATGCATTGGCTTACAGGGCAGCGCCTCGCCAACACACTGACTGAACTGGAAGAGGGGTGACACACCTCTGAAATCTCGGATGATGGCACTATGTTTCTTGCATGCGTGCAAGCAAACATAATGATGATTCAATAGCAGTCTCCCAGATTGGTTGCCTATAGGAGTCAGTTGCGGCAGGAAAACTCTCTTTTCTTGTGGAGAAAAGGTTTGATGCCTTTGATAGGAGCATGGCAGGATCTGGCAGTTTAGCACCAATGTGCAGGATAAAAGAGGGGCTCCTAGGAAGCTGGACGGGCAAGGATCTTGGCAAGCGTAGACAACACAGAAAAGTCTAACAAACAGTCACATATAAAATAAATGTTTTTATTTAAGGTGCTAATATTACACCTGATAAAAATACAGCAGGACATCATCCACTCATAGTCTGAGTGGATGATGTCATGATGTATAATTTTATAGGGTGTATATTTGCATCTTCAAAAGCCTTGTTTTATGTGTAACTATTTGGTAGACATTTTTTGAGCAGTCTGCATTGTACCAAGATCCTATCTTGCCCAGTTCAGCTTCATAGGAGCCCCTTTTGCACCCTATGAGTATTACTGGTGCTAAACTGCCAGATCCTGCCCGCTCCCCGTCACAAGTATCAAACATGAAAATATACCTTGCTCAAGGCTGAGTGCCCCACTTTGTCTCACATGTCTGACCCAGATTCAAGAAGGCTCTTATCCCATTATGTGGCTGACTCAGTTTTCAGCTAGTGAGCCCAGCCCACTGACAAATGTTCCTGCACCCCAGCCTTGACTTTAACAAAGTTGGGTTAGAGCCAGGGGACAAAGAGGTCTCAGATAATTAACTTCACTTCCCATTATCTCATCGTCCTGGGGCTTGTTTTAATCCCATACTCCTGTGAGTACCTGAGTCTGCATCAGCTGCTCTGATCCTCCTCATGCACTCTGGAAACAGCCATCATTTGCACAGAAGCAACAATTTTTGCTACCACTCCATTCGCTTGAACTCTCGCCACGATGTTCTCCTTCAAGCAAAAAATTAAAAATTAAATCATGTGCAACAGTCCGACTGATGGGCATTTTCAGTAAAGGGAACTGCCTGAGTGGCTGGCCCAATCACAGAACTTCCCACTGATAGGTGTGACCAAGAACATCGCTGGTTGGAGGAAGTGCAGAAGAGCTGAGCATGCTGGGGCTGTAGTCCTGCTGTGATTCAGTAAGCTCCTGCAAATCTTAGGAAAATGCTGATTTTCATCAACAGAACTGCAGAATAGCACTTGGGGCACTTGAACTACTTTACAAAAATCGGTATACCCGATGGGTTACCAGCAGGCTGACTTTGGTGTTCCATACATGAATTTAGATCTTTGCTATCTAAGGTATTACCTCTGGAAGTGCGTTTTAAAGTTAGACCAGAGAGCTGTGTCTCTAGAGTCCCAAGATGATATGACCTACATTTCAGACACAAGTAGCAGTTTAAACTCTGTGTCTCCACACTCTTCGTTGAGTCATCTAGCTCCTCCTTTTAGAATATAAAATTTCAGACATGATTTCCTATCAGGAGGTATATTAAATAATGTGACATCAGCAAAAATCCATTTCCCAAATTATGAGTCTTAGATCAACCAGTTTCTTTGAGGTTTGCAACCCTGCAGTCCATCACCCAGGTGTGAGATAGCCAACAGGAATCAGCTAGATGACATCCTGTCCTGATGTAATAAAATGCATTTTAGTTTCCAACTTCAAAAGCATGAGGTCATAAAATGCAATTTCTCAAGGAAGTTAATTACATTACAGAGATCTCCTGGTCAGTGTAATACATCCTGTGATTTCAGCTGCTGACACCTTGTAATTTAAAAGGCAAACCTCACAGACTGACATTTCATACACTGACCATTTATTTATACTACCAATATCATACAATAATCATAACCAGCTGGCCAAGCGTCACAGAGGCAAGTACTGCAAAAATGTTCTGGACAAGCAGGAGATTGTTCAGGGCAGTGCTAATGATCTTGCTGACACCAAAACGTTCATGTCCTCTCTGCTCAGGAAGGATTAGAATTTTACATTAATGAGAGGAATTTGCCCTGCTGTGAAGAATATCACCAGCGTTAGTCATTAGTCAGGTCTCCATCTTCTGGGTATAAGAACTTAGTCTCTCTCGATCGTTTGAGGGTGGGTTTAAAACTAAAGTTCTGTTCTCCTGCCTACGCATTCCATCACAGCCATAATTCCAATATAAGTTCCCCACCCCACTACTACCATACCTCTCAGATATGATCTCTCCATGGAGATTCTGAGGGTAGCAAGCCTTTGTTAATATCTATGCTGCTAAAAGAGGCCATGAGCCTCTGGAACCTGTCTCATAGGAACATAGAAACATAGATTTTGTTGCCAGAAAAGGACCTTTAGGCACATTCGGTTTCTTAGAATCATAGAAATCTGTCAGCAGAACAGGACCCTCCTGGCCCATCCAGTCTCCCTTACCCCTTACTCACCCCCAGTTCAGATACCACCTCCTCTGCCCTGTCCAACCCTTTTGCCCTTGTACCTGTCTATTCCTTCACCACTAACCTAGTGGGTCATAGGTGTCTTGCTCCCCCAGTTCCTCTACCTTATATGCCCCTTTGCCTATCCCATGCATGTTTGGCGCTCCCCACAATCTTTGGACCCACTACTTCATCTGTAGGTTGTTCCAGTCACCGACCACCTTTTCCATGAAGAACTATTTCTGCACATCTCTCTAAATTTCCCCTCATAGCTTTATTGCATGCTCCCTTATCCTAGTGCCTTCCTTTCTCTGAAATAGACCCTTCACTTGCACTTTGTTCACTGTGAAGGTACTTGTAGAGTTTCGGTCATATCTTCTTTTGCTCTCCTCCCTTCCAGAGAGTACATGTTGAGTTTCTGCAGCCTTTCTTCATATGACTCTCTTACAACCCCTCACCATTTTGGTTGCCTTCCTCTGAACTTCTTCTACCCTTACAATGTTCTTGTGGCGGTGCGAACCCCAGAATGGGACTCAGTACTACAGGTGAGGCCTCACCAGTGAGTGATACAATGGCAACACCATCTCCTTCCTTCTGCTAGAAATCCCTTTCCTAATGCACCCCAGTATCTTGCTAGCCTTTCCCGCTGCTTTGTTCCACTGCCCAGCTATGTTGAGGTCATCAGTCATGATAACCCATAGGTCTCTTTCTTTTTGATGACTGTAAGCTCCATGGCCCATCTTATACACAGCCCTTGGACTCTGCAGCCCTAAGTGAATAACCTTGCACTTTTTGGCATTGAAATCCAGTTGTCACCCTCTAGAGCATTCATCTAGTTTCTTCAGATTTTTGCATGCTCCACACCTCCCTAGTGTTGAAGATTTTTGTATCATCTGCAAAGAGCACACCTTACCCTCAAGCTCCTCTGCACTGTAATTTATGAAGACATTGAAAAGGATCATTCCCAGCACTGAAACCTGTGGCACCTCACTAGTCACTCTCCTATTGCCTGAGCAGCTACCATATACCACCACCATTTTCCTCCTATTCTTTAACCAGCTTGATACTGAGCTTCTCATTTTCTTCCCCACCTTCAGGATACTTAATTTCTTGACTAGCTTCCTGTCTGTACCTTGTCAAAAGCCTTACTGAAGTCCAGATAGGCCACGTCCACTGCTCTCCTTTATCCACCTCCCTGGTAACCCAGGCAATGAAATCTATGAGATTAGTTTGATATGCCCTCCCCGTGAAACCAAGCTGGCAGTGGTTCTGCAGTCATTTTGCCTCCAGGTGTTCCACGAGCCTCTCCTTCAGTAGGGTCTCCATTAACTTCCTCATCACTGATGTGAGACTGAGTAACCTGTAGTTGCTAGCATCCTCCCCTACTGCTGCTTTGGTGCAGAGGGACACATAAACCCTCCTCCAGTCCTCTGGAACTTCCCTGTCTCCACTGAGGTGCTAAAAGTGCCACCAGAGGGCAGCCAGCACCACACTCACTTCCTTTAGGACCCTGGATGAATCCCATCTGGCTACCAAAGCAGCAGTAGGGAGGATGCTAGCAACTACAGGTTACTCAGTCTCACAACAATGCACTAGCAAATGGGTAGGAAGGAGGGGTGGAAGAACAATGGGGAATAATAAAACTGCCATCACAGAGGTAACAAGCCTTTGTGTAAAGCAAATAAACAAAATGAAACAAGGTAAGAAACCACTATGGTTCTCAAAGGAAGTGGCAGTGAAGGTTCAAGAAAAAAGAAAGCATTCAGGAAGTACAAGGAATCACAGAAGGAACAAGACAGAGAACTGTATCAGTTAAAGCAAAGGAAGCTGGAAAGGCAGTCAGAACAGCAAAGGCCCAAGCCAAGAAAGGATAGCCAACTCAGTTAAGAAGGGGATAAACCTTTTATAGGTACATCAGGGAGCGAAGGAAGACCAAGGAGGGATAGTGAGGCTTAATAAAGGGGAGGAGGGTGGGCAGAGGGTGACTGTGAAAAGGCAGAGATACTAAACAAATATTTTTGCTCAGTATTTACAAAGGAAGAGGGTAGGTACCTAAAACAAACAATAGAAACACTCTGGATACAGAAGTTGATACCAGCCCATTTACAGAAGAAAGGGTTCTGAAAGAGCTCTTAAAACTGAAGGTGGACAAAGCAATGGGGCCTGATGGGATTCATCCCAGAATTCTAAAAGAACTAAGGGTAGAACTAGTGACACCACTGACTACCCTCTTAACAAATCATGGGAGGATGGGGTGGTACCTGAGGACTGGAGGAGGGCAGATGTGATTCCCCTTCACAAAAGTGGGAGCAAGGCAGAAGCAGGAAACTATAGACCTGTTAGTTTAACCTCAGTGGTAGGGAAAATGATGGAATCACTTCTGAAGGAAAGAATTGTTGAGTATCTAGAGGCCAGAGGGCACAGGACCCAAGGCAGCATGGATTCACAGCGGGAAGGCCATGCCAGACAAATCTGATAAATTTCTTTGACTGGGTGACCAAAGTAGTTGATCAGGAGGGGCTGTGGACATGGCCTACAGTCCCACACAAAGATTAATATACAAGTTAGCCAGCCTGGGAGTGGGTCCCAAGATGACAGCCTGGGTAAAGAATTGGCTGGAGAATAGGACACAGAGAGTAATAGTAAATGGAGTCCACTCTGAAAAAAAGGGGGTTAGTAGTGAGGTACTGCAGGGTTCAGTATTAGGACCGGTCCTCTTCAATGTCTTTATAAGTGACATTGCAGAGGGACTGGAAGGAAAAGTATGTCTCTTTGCAGATGACACAAAGATCTGCAACAGAGTTGATGCACAAGGTGGGGTGGAAAGGATGAGAAAGGACTTGACAAGGTTAGAGGAATGGTCAAATGTATGGCAGCTTAGATTCAATGTTAAGAAGTGCAAGGTAATACACCTGGGAAACAAAAACACAGGGAAGAGTACACAATAGAGGTGAGATACTAACAACAAGAAAAATGGAAAGGGACCTGGGGGTAGTCATATCAGATGACCTAAAGGTGGGCAAGCTATGTGAGAGGGCAGCAAGGAGGGCTGGCAGGATACTGGGATGCATAGGAGAGGCATCACCAGTAGAAAACAAGTTATTATCCCTCTGTACAGACAGCTGGTGAGACCACATCTGGAGTACTGCGTGCAGTTCTGGAGACCCAATCTCCGCAAAGACATAGACAGGATGGAAGCTGTCCAGAGGAGGGCAACTAAAATGGTGCAGGGTCTGCACGGAAGACATATGAAGAGGACTTAAGGAGCTTAATATGTATAGCCTAGGAAAGGAGGTAGAGGGGACATGATAGAAACTTTCAAGTACCTCAAAGGAATCAACAAAGTCAAGAGGGTAGCATCTTTCAAAAGAGGTGTGCAAGAACAAGGCACAATTTGAAGATAGAAGAGGTCAGCTCAGAAGTAATTTAAGGAGTATTTTTCACAGAGGGTTGTGGATGTATGGAACAGAGTTCCAGAGGAGGTTATGGAGTCAAAAACAGTGGTGGAATTCAAGCATGCATGGGACAGTCATAAGGAAATTCTAGGGGTGGGGGGTAGGAAGAAGTAGGCTGCTGGTTAATTAGGATCTGCAGCTTATCCATCAGGTAGAAATGGGCAGACTGGGTGGGCCAAGCGGTCCTTATCTGCTGTCAAATTCTATGTTTCTATGTTCTCCATCACTTTATAGAAACATAGACTTTGATGGCAGATAAAGACTGATTAGCATACCCAGTCTGCCCATTTCCTACCTATTGGATAAGCTGCAGATCCTAGTTAACCAAACAACTACTTCTTCATACTCCCACCAGAATTGCCTTATGTCTGTCCCATGCATTCTTTCCCCACTGTTTTTGACCCCACAACCTCCTCAGGAAGGCCGTTCCATGCATCCACCAACCTTATCTGTGAAGAAATTTCTTCTCACGTTGCCTCAGCTGTTCCCACTCTATCTTTAAATTGTGCCTTGTTCTTGCATCTCTTTTCTGAAAGGATGTATTATGTTATCCTGAACTGCAGTAGCCCAATGCTCACAATACCAGCACCTGGTGCCCGACACATGGTTGCCTGACATCAGGATTTTACCCACAACAAGTGTTTGGGGCTTCACCCTGCATCCTCTAATGTGGGGGCCCCCACCCCCACACACTCCAAACTTAAATATACTAACTCTGCCGTGGGTAAAATCCTTAATGTCGGGCAACCATGTGTCGGGCACCTGGTGTCGGATTGTGAACATCGGCTACTGCAATTTGGATATCAAATGGACCTCTTCTGAATTATACTACCCTCTTGGACTTTGTTGATTCACTTGAGGTACTTGAAAGTTTCTATCATGTCCTCTCTCCTTTCCTCAAGGGTATGCATATTAAGCACCTTTAGTGTCTCTTTGTATGGCTTCTGATGCAGGCCCTGCACTATTTTAGTTGCCCTCCTCTGGCCTGCCTCCATCCTGTCTATGTCCTTGCAGAGATAGGGCTCCAGAAGTGCAGGAAGTACTCCAAATGGGGTCTCACCAACTGTCTGTACAGAGGGATAACAACTTTCTGTTTTCTACTAGTGATGCCTCTCCTGTACATCCCAGTATCCCCCAGCCCTCCATACTGCCTTCTCACATTGCTTGCTTACCTTTAGGTCATCTGATATGTCTACCCCAGGTCCCTTTCCATTTTTATGGCTGCAGTAGGCATGGCCCTGCAAATGTTTGCTTTGAGAAAAGGATCCCTGCATAAATTACTTTCCAAATAACATGATAGAGTGTTAAAACAGTGTCCGCCATGGAAGCATCATTACTATGCTGCCTGTGTGTGTGTGTAGGGAGCTGGAGAGCACTATTTTACCTCTGGCAAGAAGTTAATTGAGCCTCCCCGTACTGCCTTTTTTGCAAGTTGAAATCTCCCCAGAGTGTTTTATGGGCCTTGTTAAGTTTCAGTGCTTAATTTACTACGTTTTGCAAACTGAGAAACTCCTGCTTTGCTGGTATCCCTCCCCACTCATCTAGAGGTGTAAATGCCTTTGTTTACAGACCATGCTGGTTGATTTTACTTGCTTGGTTCTCCACAGTATGAAAGCCTCAGGGCACTAGTTCAGTAGTTTTGATTGAAAAAAAAAAACAACATTCACGAAGTCTTGTAAAAGTATGTACTGTAAAATTGCCCTTAGCTTTAGAAAAAAATTACATTGGACTTTGTTTTCTCAACTTTCAATGAGAAGTTAACCATCAAGGACTAAAAAATAAAATTCAAATAAGAAAAATCCCTGGTCCTAGAACCATATTAGCACTGCAGTGCTGGTTCTTTCTTTTGTGGCTTGAGCCAGGCAGCCTGCCTGTCTCTGTCCATGTCCCTCATAGTAAGAGTGTGAAACTAAACTTGTGTTATTTTAAATGACTTATAAAGTGACATGTCCATTTTGCATCTCTTGGGGATGAAACTGTATCCTTTTACCTGTATGGAGTAATTCACTTACCACCAACTCTTAAGACATCAGCTGTAAGATACATCATGCATGTAAGGTGATACATGAAATCAAATTGCATTTCCTGAAAACAGGTTAATTTCTCTTCCTACCTCTGCAGCCATACAAAGCCAATTTCCTCTCTCTCTGTCTCATACCTACTACTGGACAACACAGCTGTCTAAACAAGCAAAGCTGTTTTATTCTTAAAAAGTAGGAGGATTTTTTTCTTGCTTGTTTAAGTGCCTGGATAAGCCATGAGAAAACACATTTCTGCTGCCAGGGATGGCTTAATTTCTTAATGCTCCCATGTACTATGAAAAAAGAACAAAACAAAACAGAGATTGTTGCATAAAGAGTTGCAAGATATCTATAGAGCGATAATACAACACTTTAACAGTTACAACTGCATTAGACTACAAATGCAGACCATGACACAAAGTTCTCATGAATTGATTCAACGTTAAACAAATTGACTTTATATTTTTTTATGCTTTTCTTTTGATGTTACTATGATCCCTATTTGTTATTGCTGTTGCAAACATTTGTTCAGGAGGTCCCAGCCATCTCAGAAAACATATAACATACTAACATACTAGATGCCAGCATAGTAGGCCTATTTGTCTATCAAGTCTGCTGGGTGCTTCAGCACCTATTGATTAGGTCCCTTAGCCCAAATAGATGGGGTGAAGGCAGCACGGAGAAAGGCAACCAAAATGATGCATGGCCTGCACTAGAAGCACTATGGGAAAAACTCAGTGAGTTAAATATATATTCTCTAGAGGAAAGAAGGAAAGAGGAGACATGATAGAAGCATTCAAATACCTCAAAGGTATCAGTAAAGGCACAGGAAGGTTCAATTCTGCTGAGAAGAGATGTTCAAGAACAAGGGCATGATATGTAGCTGAAAGGGGAGACATAGAGGGGATGTGAGGAAACACTTCTTTACAGAGAGGCGGTGGTCACCTGAAACAGTCTGCCAGCAGAGGTAAAGGGTACCAAAACAGTAAGAGGTTTCAAACATGCATGGGATGCACATAAAGGGACCTTGGTAACAGGGTTGGAGTCTGGGTGGGGTGTTTAAGGCTGGACATCAGTTATGGTCCATGGCAGCACAGGAGGTAGGGACCCCTTTAGGGCAGACTAGGTGGGCCAGGAGGTCCTTTTCTGCCAACAACTTCTATGTTTCTATGCTAGTAAATAGCTGGTACATGAGCATTATACATTCATGTTGTCATCGGTTTTAGGATGTGAAATATAAAGCCTATGGTACTAGTAACACAATGCCCTTAACAAGTACTTGCCAAATTTAGTCTATTTCTCAATGCCCTCCCCAGCTCCTGCCAGGAAAGGTCCTCCTATACATGGATGACACCATCCTCTGTGCCTCCCACACAAACCCCACAAACCTCAGCCTCACTCCAGCACCAGTTCAGCCAAGCTGAGTACTGACTCACAGAGTGTAGACTAGTCCCAGAACCTAAAAAAAAAACAAGACAAGACTATGTTACTCTCACACCACCAGAGCAAAATGAAGAATGCTCTCCTACATATCCTCCAGTTCCCTCTGACCCTGGAGCATTTTCACACTTATAATAACTCTGGGGTCATCTTTGGTACAGTCCTCACTTTCCATGAACACATAAACATGCTCACATCAGCAGCTAAAGTGCGTGTTGGCTCCTACACTGCACAAAGGCTGCCTGCCACCAGAGCTCTCCGTCCAAGCCATCACCTCATCTGTCATGTCCCTAACTGACTATGGACTGCCAGTCTATGGCGCCACTGATGCCACAACAATCAACAAGATAAAGGTGGTTATTAACAAGGCTTGCAGACTCCTATCCAGAGCAAACCAACAACACACAGCTGCACCCTATACTCCCTCATGCAGATTCTCAATTTTGAGGAAAGGCTCCTCTACCAGACCTGTCTCATGACCAGAAAGTCCCTCCTGGGCTGACACCACCACAGGAGTCTCAGCCATGCTAGTCCCATCTACTCCCAGGCTTGCACCTGTAGTGCAGTTAGATCATTATTAGCCATCCCAAGGGTTAAGACCACTCTAGCCCAGAGATCCTTCCCTACCAGAGCCCCAACCTGGTTCAGCATGCTACCTGCATCAGTCACCTGTCACCTCAAACTAGGTGTCTTCAAAAGGGCCCTCAGGGGCCATCTCCTAACCTGCTGCACCTGCACCTGCCTGCTGTGAAGTAGCAGCTTCAGTGATAACACACTAGCTGTAGCACACTAGATGTGACAGCACCCTGACAATATCCGACCTGGACAGCTGTCTTAGTCACATTGAATGCCAGCATGCCTATGTAGCCCAGTGACTTGTCCTAGCTACAACTCTGGATAGACCACTCATTTATGTGTTAGCTACAACTCTGATATAAGCCATCATCCATGTAACAGCTATATACTATGCACAAACAATACCTGATTGATCAATTGCACTGCTGCATTCCAAGTGTGTTAGCTACAACTCTGTATAAGCCATCATCCATGTAATTTCTATGCTCAATAATGCACAATGTTAGAATGACAACTGCACCTGATGTACTATGTTGTATTGCCTGTGCTATCTGTATTATACTGTGTATTGTATTATTTGTATTTCTTATATTATGTCTTGTACTGTTATTGACGAGGAGCCTTTGGAAATGAGTCTATAACTCAAAGGTTTGTAATTCTGAAACCTTTAAATAAAATAAATAAAATAAATAAATATTAAAATCCATGGAATCAACTTACTGTCAATTTAAATAAAAATATGTATATCTATAGAAGTTAGGACCATAATGAAAGAGAGAAAATGCAAACAAACACAGAAGAAAAAGTGTCATAAAATAAACCAAAGCGGGTGGGGGATAATATGTATAAAGCAAGTGAGGAGCACTGAAATGCATTTTCATTAAACTTATGAATGGATGAAAGCTCAAGTAAAATATAGGCCCTAAATATAGAAAACAGTTGAAAAGGATAAAAAAGAAGGAAAGGGTCCTAGATGCAGTAGAAAAGAACAAAATAACCAAAAATAAAAGAGACTGACTGGCATAACATTTAAAACATCAAAACAGTGAATGACATTTGGCAGATTATTATAGAAATATATTATCATTTGCAATAGTTACATTAAAAGGATCAAGGAATATAACAACAAATGATGACAAGCAAGATGGCTAAATGAGACGTGAAGAAAGTTACTCAACAACAAAAACCTTAACATGCAATGAAATATCTGAAAACAAAAGTCATGACATAACCACATAGTCAGAATATAAAACATTTTAGAAGAAACATAACAGCACAAGTAACAATTTCAAAAGAAAATGTAACTCAAAGTTGCAACAGATGCAGGCAAAAGCAACAGCAAGCAATTGTGCAATTATATCAATAGCCTGACCCCCCAAAAAATAAGAATATAAGTAATATTAATATTAAAGGGGAAACAGTAAAAGTCCAGTCGTGATAACAAGCCAGTTGAATGAATATTTGCATTCCTTATTCAAACCCAATCACAACTCAGTCCCCTGCTCCTGTACATTACCAGGAATGCCAACAGAATTAATATAATATAAATACAGACAACATACTACAAAAAAGCAGAATGCAAAGTTTCTACTAAAATGCTGAAATCGAATATTGGATAATCCATAACTAGGCACCCTCTCAAAATATTATTGAAGAAATTAATAAATACAGGTTTCAGGTAAAATTCTGGAATCACTACTTAAAGATATAGGTTTGCAACATGTCTAACAGTGATTTCAGTGACAAGACAACAGAGGATTCACAAAGGGACAATCACATACCATAAATGTAATCTGTCTCTTTGAAAACATGACACAGTTCTTGGATAAAAATACTCAATAGACAATTTCTGTTAGACTTTTGCAAAACATGTGCCACTGTACCACATTTGGCAGTCATTGAAAAATGTATTCCTAGCTATTCATCCCTGTATTATAAATAGTAGAACCCAAACCAGCAAACCACATGAAGATTCATTACTGCAACCTTGTGTATTAAGCAGACTGTGATACTTAACACTTGTTGAGCAAGTTAGTGCCTCTGGACTTATTTGCTGCATATGCATCTCAGTTACTATGGGTTCCTGGCCATGTTCACCCTCCTTGAAGCCAAGCTAGCTACAGTATGTCTTACAGCTCCTGGTAGGTGACATCACTTTAGCTTATGTATTACTGAGGCAAGCTGCTATTTTCAACAAGAATTTAAAATAAAAAAAAACAGTGATGTAGACTGAGAAGCAACTTGTGCAGGTGAATCATCATGCTAACCTAGATTTTTCCATGTTGCATTCAGTTAGCCTAACCAGTGGGATCAGAAGGGAAGAAGGATGCAGATCTAAAATAGAACTGTTTAACCCTTTGTGATTTAAAGTTACTTGATGCCCTTTTAGTTGGTTGTGAGAAACCAGGGTTCAAGTGTAACCAACAATATAGCTTCTACTCTCAGAGCTGGTGGACAATTTATATCATGGAACTGATGCATTCTCTTGTTAACATGCAATAGCATGCTACTGTACATGTTACTAAATGTTGCCCTGTAACTAGATTATGAGCAGAATGCAACACTGGTGTCCTTGAAGCAAAGATAAGGTAGCAGAGGGCTGAGATGTGGCAAAAAAAAAAATGAACCAAGGTCAAATTCACAATAATCAAACTAATTATAGTAATACAAATAATAGAACAATCATATAACCACATTAAGAATTTAACTTCAAAAGCTTGGGTTCTTTCGGCTCTGCACAATGACCTTATGGCTTCACACAGGGTTCATTATTTGACCAAATAATTGGTAATTTTAGCAAATGCCCTCTGTAGGCTATATCATTCCTTAAATATCAGTTTACAGTTTGTAAATGACCAATCACAATTAGTAAATCAGTATCTATGTAATTTAAGAAAGAAAATATGCAGCCTCGGCATACCAAATTATATTCTGCTTTAACTAGAAATGACCAGCACTGCAATTAAACTTCTGTAACCACTACAGGGTAGCCAGTATACTGTAGCTAGCAAGGCAACAATCCAGTCTCTGCTCTCTGTTCTGCAGCTACTTCAATCAATCAATCAAATCTTTATTTATTCAGTGAACATCATTGATCAAGGCTCATTTACAAGATGGACCTGATAAGGTCAAGGTTCAATAGTTGATACACAACAGATACATCATACACTTTATAAGACAGTTATACATACAGAGGAAAATAACGTTTATAACACAATGATGTACAGTGAATTCACATGATAAAACTTGGTTACAGGAAAGTTAAGCTAATATTTACAGTATATACAGTACATACATATCCCAATGGGGCCATAGCAGGCGCACAACATAATGAATACTAGGATGGTGAAGGTATTATTGGGTGCCATAAGATGGGGTGCCTGTCTGGAAGGAATATACCATATATGGTTTGGAGGTAGAGATTTGTGATATGACAATTCTAGCTCTAGTGGTATCAACTGCATTTCTCTGTGAAGAAGACTGTACAATGCTGTTTAAAGGATGCAAATGGAATGATAATGGACAGTTTTAGGGATTTTCGTAGGGTGTTCCATGCTATAGCTAGAGAATAGCTAATTGCTGCCCTCCTAGCCTGGTGTTGAATTTGGGCAATTTGAGCAGGATGATGTTGTTGCTTCTTAGGGCATAGGAGCTAGGAGTGGTCATTGCTACTTGATATTTATCTCCTGCCTAAGCTCGAACAGAAAAAATATCAAAATGATTGCTAGACATACAAAAGATCCCAGTACAAATAGAATTAACATTGCAGTTCATTGAAACAGTCACACAAGTTAGAAGTTGTAGATTGTAAAGTAGGTGAAGTTAATTCAACAACATAAAAACCAGCAGAGCAGAAGTAGAAAATTACTGTTGCCTTGCTGACTAGAACACCTCTATCCCCAGATCCACATCACTTTACTTACAGCACATGACGGCAGCAGCAGCACAGAGTTCAACAACGTGCAAAATTAATCTTTTGACCTCTTCACCATTCTCACCACCACGCATCTGTAGCAGCCCTTCAAGATCCGAAGGATGAATGCTAGAAACCTTCATTCTTTAAACAAAATGTATTTTGCCCTTGTAGGTTTACTCTTAACACCACGGCTAAGCAACACTTGACACCTCTTCAATGGGAGTAAAGACAGCAAGGCAATTAGAAGACTGCCTCTCTACTGTGTGGCAGGAAGGTGCAACCAATTCAAGACACATTTTCAGGCTTGTTCTGGGAAATTTGTAGGAAGGAGCTGGACGTCAAGATGTTATATCTAATACAGATGCACTTCATTTTATACATCTTGAGTTCCTGTTCCTTCCAGGGCAGACAGCAATCTCAAAGCAATTAAACATCTCGACTGTTTTGGTATTTTGTGCGTGGCAGGCAGGGCGGGTGCGTCCAATTTAAATGGGACATTTCCCAGGCTTGCAAGGCATTGAACAGGAGCTGGAAATTGGAATTCCTGTGTCCACACTTCAAAATAATAGCGTTGCTTAGAGTTCTGTGTCCATACTTCAAGACAGTAGCACATGCTTAAAAACAAATTGTTGTTAGGCTAAAGGGCATTTAAATTTGGGGTTAAAAGTGACAGTGCTGCCATCCCCTCGCCCCATGTTTCCGGGGCCTTTGTGCTTTGATGTTGTTAAACTGTGTGTGTCCTGAAATGCTTCACAATTATTGACAAAAATGTGTAAAGCTTTGGAGAGAAAGTATCGTTGTAGTGTTTAATCTTAGTGCACTATGAATTTGGAAGCAGTTTAGAGGTATGCCCATCAGTTCTGGGTCACTTCAGTGGCATAGGTTCAGATCCTCTGAAAAGGACACACAACTTATTTTTCCCCATATACTGTACTGGTGGGTGGCAGGTGATCCATTGGTTGGTCTGACAGCCACCCAGTCATCCACCCACAGCAGTTGGCTCTAACACTGAACTGCACCCTGGTAGTGCATGCATACTGACAACAAAAATATAAAATTGGCAATCCTCCTTCAGTAGCGCATCTGTGTGATCACTGTGCAACTCTGCACATGCCTCTGTGAACCCATTTTATTTCAGGATCTACCTCCCCCTGCCCCATTGCATTCCTTTGCCTCCAGAGGTGACTTGCATGCCTGCACAGCAAAAGCATTAGACTGTGACTATGCTTGCAGTGTCACTGCTGTGGTACTGTGGACTTTGAACATGCTTGCAGTCTTACTGGGTTGGTTCTCTTGATCAACACTTCCCCCACCGATCCAACCCCAACCATTACTGTTTTTGTAGCTTGCAGTGGGCATAGCCCTGCAGACATTTTGCTGAGAAAAGGACTCTCTGCATAAATTACTAACCATGGAACATGGTAGAGGTGACAATAGTTGAGTCTCGATTACAGTGATCCCACCCTGAAATGAATGCGAGCATATTTGTAGCATGGGCAAGGTCTTAATTTCTTAGTTCCATGGGAAGGAAGAGAGCTGGAACTTTTACGTGGAGGTAGCATTCCATGCAATGTAAGGGTCATGGGAGGGGGAAGAACCCACCCTAGACAGGCAGTACCCATCCCCAGGCAAGCGCCAAAATCCCTTACTGCTTCCCACTGGTACCTGCCTCCAGACAAGCAGTGCTGGTTCCCAGACCAGCACTGAAATTTACTGCTGCTTCCTACTGGTACCACCCCCAGATCAACACTGAAATCCCTTGCTGCTCCCCGCCTGTACCTGCCCCGGCCCAGACCAGCACCAAAATCCCCAACAGAGTACCTGTCCAGGCAGCAAAGAAAACCTCCCTCTCCTTCCACTGCCCAGCCCGCTCCCTCTGTTCCCTATCCTGACAGCAAAGAAACCTCCTTCTCCGGCTGCCAGCCCCGCTTCCTCTTTTCCCCATCCTGGCAGCAAAAACCTCCCTCTCCCTCCACTGCTACTACCCACCCTACCCCTCCATTCCCTGTCTTGGCAGCAAATTTTTATAACCTGTTAAAAACAAAAAACTGTCCCCGATGTCTTTTTTGTTAAGCCTGTAAAAGGAAACAGCCCATCGTCATCTCCTGTCCCTGTCCCCTCCCACATCCCAACCCTCCTTCTGCACACCCATCTCCATACACCCCCTACCCCATACTTGCCTATGGATGTTGGCGTTGTCATTTCTCCTGACTGGGATGCATCTGCACTCTTCAAAACAGAACCCCAAACTGAAGAATCAAGGTAAGTCCAATAATAGGAGTCAGTGGGGGCAATCAGGTTGATATCTCAGCCATTTGTTTGGGAATTTTGGCTCCAAATTTTCAACATAGGTTTTTGGGACCACGTTATGAACACTGTCACTGTCATTTTGTAACTCCGGTCCCGAAGGTGATTTTGCAGTTGCTGCATGGAATCACCTTTTGAGACTGATTAATGAAACAACAGTGTCAGTGTTTAAGAAGTGGTCCCAAAAGCTCATGTTGCAAACTTGGTGAACAAATTTCAAAAATGACTATGTTATGGGTGTGTTTTGTGCAGTTTCTATGCACGCTCTAACTTTGCCAGTTTTTAATATTTTCACTCCAGATTTTCAGCATTGCCATTTTTCACATCTCCTCATGAAGAGTACAGATGTCATTGTTCTCATCCTCCCTAAAAATTTTCTTTCACACCTGTGGTGCAGAATGGTGCAGTCACTGTGTTAAATCACATTTCGGCACAAGTGAACGAAATGACAGTGGCACTCTTTATGAGTTGGGGTCCCAAAAAACATGTTTAACATTTGGTGAAACAACTCAAAAATATTTGAGTTACAACTAGTAGTTCCAAATTTCTACACGTGGTAACTTTGGTCATTTTCAAAATTTTCACTCCAAATTTTCAGTATAGCCATTTTATCACACCACCTCCTGACTAATACAGCTGCCATTTTCACATACTGCCCATAATGTGTTCGCACCTGTGAAGTAGAATGACATTTTCCCATGGATTTGACATTTTTACCACGGTTCATGAGGTGGAGTGACAAGAAAACTATATTTAACATTTGGGGTCAAAATATGAAAAAATTACAAAGCCTCCAACTGACCCCTGCAGTAAAATAGCCATTCACTCAGTCCAGGCTGTGTTTTTCTTTTTCTTTTAAAATAGCTGCTTTGGCCTATGAACAAGGAGGCAGGAAATGACGCCGCAGATGTGCAGATGGAGACCAAGCCACACAACCCTTTCTATCCAAGGGTCAAATTCTTGTGCAAAAGCAATATAACATTTGCTAAAAAGGCCATCTACCCCTGGAGTTTTCCTTCTGGGTATTTTTTAATGGTATCATTACCCCTTCTCACCTCCCCTGATGTTCTTCATACATATATTTCCAACCTACTACTCACCTATGTAATTCTATATGCATCAACATATGCTCCTTCAATTCTTCACTGCCATTCCTATTATGCAGCTCTCTAACTCCTGCACTACCAATGCCAATAACAATAAGCAAACATTCGGCATTGACAAAAGCTTGTTTAATTACAGTGGTGTACTCCAGTCATAATGAAGCAGCAGCGATCGGCCTCCAGAAATGTAACTGTGATACTGGGGGCCAAATCATATAGTGTCAGGATCAGGGATCAGTCCATCTTTTTATGGCACTGGGGTATCCAATCCCAGTGTCAGGTTTGGGAATTAGTCCGTCTTTTCTTATGACACTGAGGTGCCCAATCCCCAGTGTCAGGATCGGGGATCAGTCTGTCTTTTGACTGGGGTGTTGAATCCCCAGTGTCAGGATCAGGGAACAGTCCATCTTGTTTTATAACACTAGGGTTGCCCAATCCCCAGTGTCAGGATCAGGATCAGTCCCTGTTTTGACTGGGGTGCTGAATTCCCAGTGTCAGGATCAGGAACAGTCCATCTGTTTCATTTGTTTTCAACTGTAAAAAAAATAAACTCCATGGATGTTATCTCCACTTAATTGTAACACTGGGGTGGCCAGTTCCCCAGTGTCATATTGAGGATCAGCAGTGTCTTTTTTTTTGCACCTGTAACAAAAAAAAGATCCACTAATGTATTTTACAGCCGTTCATTACTCTTACCCGCCTTGCCGCAGAGCATCCACCACCCCTGCACGCCTACCAGCCTCTTGTCTACCCATGGGGTTCAAAGCTGTCATCCTCTGGAGCACAGACACACAGACTCTCAGGCCAGACCAAGAACTGAAGCTACAGGTATGCAGTTCAATGTATTTCAATGGGGTAATGGTCTTCTGTTTTCTTTATACCTGACTTCAGATACCCTCCTTCGATTCTACCACATGCTTCATTTAACCTGTGCTTATCTCAGTGGTGAGTTTTATTCTGGCCCATGAGTCAAGAGAAGCGGCACCAATAGGTGCAATAGCAGCAGCAGGTGGAAAATGGGACTCTTAGCGGTTGGAGGTGACAGCAGCGCCAAGGGTGAACTTAGCACCTCAGGCATCTGCAACGGTCATAGGCGCAATTGCTGTGGACACAATCCTCCTGGAACTACACTGTCTGAGCACAGTCCTCCTCCACCCCATCGCCACCAACACCAAAACCATGCCATCCTTCAACACCAGCAACTGCACTCCCGTGTGTAGCTGACAACTCCCCAGTCACACTGGCTGGACAGTGACTAGTCAGAATTCCAGTAAGGGCTCACCTGCAATTACAATCATTGTATATTCCAGTGGTGTCCCATATGTGCAGTTGTTTTACACTGCCCTTAAAACATCTTATAGGTTTACAGGGTCACCAAACTGTACATGCCAATGCTTTGAATGTTAGCTCAGATCAGTTTGTGATTTATGCACATAGAAAAACACAGATGTCTTTGTTTACAGACAAGCACATCATTAAGAATCCACAATAAGGTGTGGGTTGGGCTGGGATTTACCCACACCTAGCAAGTGACAAACAACACCAGGCATGCATAAATCCCAGTGCACTCCACACTGTGCAGTGGATTCCTGTGAATGTACAACTGGTAGGAAGTAAAGAATTTAAAAAGTTATTAAAATACTCGATTTCTAGAATGGAGCATAGAGAAAAGGGCTGAGGTATTGGGCTTACCTGAAGATGTCAGCTGTTCAGGCACATCCCTATCTAAACTGGTCTTATGTTAAATCAAGGTCACAGCCATTTCATAGAACCATGAGACTGAAACTGATTCTGCAATTGATAAGCTGTGCTGGGCAGCATTTAGCTAACCAAATTCTGGCATCAATTTCTGTCTCAAGGTTTTGTAAAATGTCTTCTGCCTTCTTTACTGCTTTACTGCTGAGATGTCAGAATTCATATTATTGCTGGACAGCTGACAGCTGGTTAGCCCTTCACACCCTACATAGAAAAGAATTTATAAGACATTACCTCCTGACTTATATGGTTGTTATTCCTTTGGTTTCTTCCAAAACTTTACACCTCATCTTAACAAATTTGAATTGAATAGACCACAATCTTGGTCTAATTTAAAGCAATTGTATGGCGCAGGTTTATTACTTAGAAATCCTCAATGCAGCACTAAATATAGAGAATACTGGATGGGCACTATGCACAACCAGTGTCTTCCACAGAGGAGTTCTGATTCCTCTGACCGAAGAGTGGAAGCTCAAGAGGTCCATGGGAATCAGAACCTCTAGGTGACAGAACACATTGGTTATACATAGAGTTGCTCATCCTATATTTTTTACAGTGAATAGTAGAATTATGTGAAATGTGTCAATTGTGCTTTTTTCTCTTTCATAATGAAACTGACTTGTGATGTCTCTAGAGGTTCTACCACCCTTTTGTGAAGAAATACATCCTCGTGGTACCCTTAGTATACCCCTTCCAGCCTCATGTCATGCCCCTCATTCCAGGACATCTCCTTTTCTGAAAGATGCTACCCTACAGCACCCTATTAATACCTTTTTAGTTATTTGAAGATTTCTTGTATATCACCTGCTCTTTTCTTCTACAGGGTATATGTTGAGGTCTCCCAATCTCTCCTGATATGACGTTTAGCAGGCCCTGCACCATCTTTGTTGTCCTTCTTTACTGCCTCCACTCTGTCTACCATCCTTTTGAGATGCGGCCTCAGAACAGGACACCTGTTCTAAATGAGGCCTTACCAGTGAGCTGCACAGTGGCAACCCCACCTCCTTCTTCTCCTGGTGATATCTCTCCCTGTGTACCCCAACATCCCACTGGCTCTCCCCACAGCCTTGGTGCATTGTTTAGCCACCCTTAGGTCATCCAGTATGATTACCCCAAATCCTTTTCCTGTTTGGTGACTTTGGTCCCTCCCCCACCCTGTAATTCTCCCCTGCGTTCCTGCAACCCAAATGCATGATTTTGTACTTTTGCATTAAATCTCAGCTGCCACACTCGGACCATTCCTCCATTTTACCTAGGTCCTTCCTCATTGTTTCCTCCCTTCCGGAGTGTCCACCCTATTGCAGATCTTAGTGTCATTGCAAAGAGCACACTTTCCTCCAGCCCTCAGCAATTTCACTTATGAAGACATTAAACAGGACTGGGCCTAGGACTGATCCCCATACCTCTCCACCTCCCTCATCACAAATCAGGGACAAGGCTTAAAATGATCAGGGACAAATTACCAAAATCAGGGACAAGGCTTAAACGATCAGGGACAAATTACCAAAATCAGGGACACATCTGAAAAATAGTAATAGTAATTCCAGAAGCTGTGTACAACATGCTTCTAGTGTGAATAGCATTTTCTTAATGAGAACTAGACTGTAACACCAATGGCTGGCATTATTTTGTGATTCAAATCCTACTCTTCAGTGACAGAAATGCCAAATTTAGGAGGAATAGAAGAAATTTCTGAGGCAAAATCAGGGACTTCCCTGAAAGTCAGGGACAGTTGAGAGGTATGCTGATCCCTGTGGCACCCTGCTGGTCACACTCATTTCTCTTAGGCTGAGCATCATTTACCATGACTCTCTATCTTTTGTCATTCAGCCAGTTCCTAGCCCAGTTTACCACCTTGTGGTCCACTGTCAGGCTACCCAGTTTGTTATAAGTCATATGTGGAATGATATTGTAGGCCTTACTAAATGCAATTCATGTGTATGTTTAAGCCCATGAAACACCCTTATCTAGTTAATGCATTTGCAGCTGTAATGACTTTGCCAAAGCTTGTTGTTGTTGTTAGTACCTCCCCACTGTATACTGTTCCCCTTGGATTTGTTTCCTAGGTGCATTACTTTGCACTTCTTTGCATTGAATCTAAGCTGCCATATTTTGACCATTCCTCCAACCTTGCCAAGTCCCTTCTCATCCTTTCCACCCCACCTTGTGTATCAACCCTGTTGCAGATCTTAGTGTCATCTGCAAGAGACATACTTTCCTTCTAGGCCTTCTGTAATGTCACTTTTAAAGACATTAAAAGGACCGGCCCAGTACTGAACCCTGTGGTACCCCACTAGTAATCCTCTTTCTTTCTTCACTGTGGACTCCATTTACTATTACCTGCTGTGTCCTGTTGTCCAGTCAGTGTTTTACCCAGCGCTGTCACTTATAAAGACATTAAAAAGGACCGGTCCCAGTACTGAACCCTGTGGTATCCACTAGTAACCCCCTTTCTTCAGAGTGGACTCTGTTTACTATTATCCTCTGTGTCTTGTTGTCCAGCCAATTTTTACACAGGCTACCACCGTGGGACCTAATCCCAGGCTGGCTAACTTGTTAATTAATATTTTGTTTGGGCTCTGTGTCAAATGCCTTGCTAAAGTCTAGGTAGGCCATGTCCACAGCCCCTCTCTGGTCTACTACTGTGGTCACCCAGTCAAAGAAATCTATTAGATTCATCTGACATGACCTTCCGGCTGTGAATCCATGCTGCCTTGGATCCCTGTCCCTGCTGGCCTCTAGGTACTCAACAATTGTTTCTTTCAGAAGTGATTCCATAATTTTCCTACCACTGAGGTCAAACTAACAGATCTATAGTTTTCTGCCTCTGCTTTGCTCCAACTTTTGTGAAGAAAATCACATCCACCCTCCTCCACTCCTCAGATACCACACCATCCTCCTATGATATGTTAAAAGGGTAGTCAGTGATGTCACTAGTTCTCCCTTAGTTCTTTTAGAATTCTGGGGTGAATCCTTCAGGTCCCATTGCTTTGTCCACCTTCAGTTTTAGGAGTTCTTTCAGAACTCTTTCTTCTGTGAATGGACTGGTATTGACCCCTATCCAGAGTGCTTCTATTGATTGGATTAGGTACCTATCTCTCCCTCTTCTTTTGTGAATACTGAGCAGAAGTATTCATTCAGTATCCCTGCTTTTTCACTGTCACCTCTATCCACCCACCCTCCCTTTATTAAGCCGCACTATCCTCCCTTGGTCTTTTCTTTGCTCCTAATGTACCCACAAAGGTTTTATCCCCTTCTTAACTGAGTTGGCTATCTTTTCCTCGGTTTGGGCCTTTGCTATTCTGACTGCCTTCCCTTCCTTCTGCTTTAACTGGTTCAGTTCTCTGTCCTGCTCCTTCTGTGTGGCCTCATACTTTGGAATGCTATCTTTTCCTCCCTAACCTTCCCCGCCACCTCTTTTGAGAACCATAGTGTTTTTTTCCTCCATTTTGATTTGTTTATTTGCTTCACACAAAGGCTTGTTACCTCTGTGATAGCAGTTTTGATGTTTCCCATTGTTCCTCCACCCTCCTTCTTGTCCATTTGCTAGTGCTTTTCTGAGGCACTCTCCCATTTTGCCAGAGTCAGCTCTCCTAAAGTCTAGTGCCCTCACTTTTGCATGGCTTGACTGTACGGCTGCGTTTATCATGAAGCACACTATTTGGTGGTCACCTGTTCCCAGATAGCTACCCACTTCTAAATATGAGATCCTCTCTCCATCCCCATTTGAGAGCACCAGGTCTAAGATTGCTCCCTCCTGAGTGGCTTCCAACACTAGCTGTCTGAGGCATGCCCCTGCAGTATCAAAAATGATCCTGCTCTTGGATATGGCTGCAGCAAAGGTACCCAGTTAACATCTGGCATATTCAGGTCCCCCATCAACAATATCTCCCTTTTCTGCCATCCTAAATATGCCTTCTATCATTTCCTTGTCCATTTCCTCCCACTGAGATAGGGGTCTGTATAGAACCCGTGCTTATTATGGTACAATTCCTGTCTCCAGAGTAACCCACAGTGCTTCCTGTCCTCCTTGTTTACCCTTTTGTTCTGTTGCTTTAATCCCTTCCTTTACAGAGAACTACTCCTCCTCCTTTTCTACCTTCCCTGTCCTCCTGTAGATTGTGTACCCTGGTATGTTGACATCGCAGTCATGGTTCTCTGTGTACATGTTTCTGTGACTGCCACAATATCTAGGTCCCTCTTCCATCAAGGCCAGTAGTTCAGACAGCTTGTTACCCAGACTATGGGCATTGGTACTCATTGCCCTCCATTTTTGGTGGCCTTACCCTTTAGCCCCATCCCTGTTCTTACTGCCTTTGTCCATTTAGCCCTGCCCTTTTCCCTATCAACTCCTCTGTTTTGGTGTTTACTTTGCTAACTGCCCTGTTTGTGGGGTGGGGCTGGATTTTCTGCTCCTTTCAGTGCCTCCCTCCTTGACTAGTTTAAATGCTTGCCAATGAAGCATTTAAACCTATCTCTAGGGTCCTGGTTCCCTCCTGGACAGATGCAGACCATCGCACCAGTATAGGCCTACAATCTTCAGATGGACCCCCATCCTCAGTGAAGCCAAAACCCTGAGCTCTGCACCAGTTTTCAACCTCATTGATTGAATCCCATGGTGTGGAGCACCCTCGCTTCACCCATGCCATAGACAGGTAGTACCTCTAAGAAGGTTACCGTGTGTGCTACTTGTTAAGGCCCTCCCCAACTCCGCAAGTCCCCCTGCACTGTTCTGATCCCATTCTCAGCCAGGTCATTTGTCCCTTGGTGGAGAAGACATTCAACTCCCTCCCCTGTGCAGCTGCTCAGCAATTCTGAGGTTTGCTCCTGCCTCTCCAAGTCATGGCACGGGCAGGCACCTACCTCCCTCTCCCTCCCTCCCTCAGTTCTACTCCCCAACAATTGAGTTCCCCACCAGGAGTTGTTTCTTCCTGTGGGTCCCATTCCACCCTGCTGTGGGCCTCCCTTGTGGAGGTGCCCAGCATTCTCCTTGGTCTCCACTGCGGGTGCCTCCATAGAGGACCCACGCCTGCCAGAATGGCATATGAATTCGGAGAGGTACAACTGGAAGGATGCATCTCTCTTCCACCATCCTCACCCTCCCTGAGCCCACCGTGGTCCAATTGTTCCACTTTTATGTCAACCTCTGAGATGGTGGTGGTGGCCTGGTGGTCCATGGGTGAGAGAGGAGGTCCCCGAAACCTGGCCAACTCAGCCTGGAGACAAGCAACCTCCCCCTCAGCCCAGAGAGGTGCCTGCAGATGGGACAACACTGCATCCTCCAGAATGTCTCCTGGAAGACTGCTGCTCTACAGCCACTGCACTGTACCCATCCCACCATGTCTTATTTGGGGCCCCTCAACTGTTATTTTGTATGCTTACTCTTTCCTCTCTCTGTTTACTTTGTTTTTTCCTTACATTCCTACTGCCTCTGTACCCTTACAGCTCCTGCCCTTCCTGTTCTGGGACAGGAAATCCTGTATTCCTTAGTAGTCTCCTTACTTGTGCAGAGACAGACCTCCAGCAGCTAGGGGGTGAGGGAGAGCTATTCTTTCCTTTTAGGATGGTGAGTCTTTTGTGCCTCTGTGATCATTCCCTTCCTGCTCCCAAACAGGAAGTTCTTGTTGTCAATCAAATCTAGTGCCTATAAAAGTGGCACTGACTAAGGGGTGGGTGGAGGGAGGGCCATATAGCCCCAGTATTAAAGTTCTAGCTGCTGCTTCCTTCCTCTTGCTGCTCTCTGCCAAAAGCTAACTAGGAAATTTTAATGCAGACACCTGGCTTTCTGCTGCCTAAGCCACACCCCTAATTTACAGCTTTTCTCTTCACCAGGCTAACTGTAGAGATAACAGTTCCCTTCCCCAACTCAGACAAGCACACTAAGTCTTGTTTTTTTTTTTGTTTGTTTTACCCTAATTGAAGGCCCAGTAGTAGAGTTCTAGTTCAGTCATGGCTGTTCATTCAAGCCAATTATTGGGCACAATGACTGGGAGCCCTTTCGGTTATGTACAAGGCACCCTGTGGTGTCATTCCTCTACATCCAGGCACAATTTCTGCACAAAGCCAAGCATATCTGCTCCTTCCATCTTCTTGGGAATATCTAGAATGGGCAAGTTATTTCACTGGTCCCCCTTGGTCCTGCATTCTGGCTTCTAGCTTTGTAATTTTTCATTTCAGTTGATGATGCCTGACTCTACCAAGGCTTGCTGCACTTACTTATGAAAGCCATGCTTTTAGTGTCTCCTCCTCACTGGGACAATGTATCCATGGCTGGCGAATAGTCTTAAGTTCTATAGAGATTTCCAGGATTGCCTCTTTTATGGATCCCAGTTTCTTGAGGAAACATTTTGAGGTATATTCAGGCTCTTTCAGGCTGGTCTGACATAATATCAGGGATGTCAAGGCCTTGAGCCCTTTGGGTTCTCCTGCTCGCTCTAGTAGTGGAACTGGCATGTGAAACTAAGGTGGGTTTTGCATTTATTTCTTCGTTGGTCATGTTGTCACAGAAAAATGTTTAGGAAGCCCAAATTTGCATTGTGTATTCCATTTCAGTTGTCATCTTGGTTGGTACCAGTATTTAGACTAGGTTACAAATGCTAATGTTTAATGTTTCAATTTTAAAATTAAAGTGCGGGTACAGTGGAGCTCAGTTCAGCACGCCTGTCCTAGCTGAGCAGCATCACAAAACCCTCGGTCAAATTCTGTGTTTCTATGTTGCTGTACAGAGGAGAGATTAGTGACCTCAATCAAGATTCCTACAGTAGAGGTAAGGGGTACAGGAAGGTGGAAGCTGTGGAGGAGGGAACCGGGGTTGAAACATATACAAGTACACATCAGCATGTTGGTGGGTTGTTGTTGATGGTTTGTTGGGGGGAGAGGACAACTCCCCAGGACACTAGGTCTGGGGTGAGATAGTATAATATAGGCACACTTGTGATGGACTACTGGTCTCTTTCTGCCAACAGCTTCTGTATCTGTGTTTCCACATACAGAGGGTAAGGGAAGGTGCCCTACAGCAGGACTTCTACAGCAGAGGTAAGTTGCTCAGGAAGGAGGAGCTGGGGGCCCTAGATGGAAATGTACAATGATTCTGTGTCTGTGTTTCCACATACAGAGGGTAAGGGAAGGTGCCCACGGCAGGACTTCTACAGCAGAGGAAGGTGCACAGGAAGGAGGGAGCTCAGGGGCTCAGATGAAATGTATGCATGATTCTGTGTCTGTGTTTACACACAGAGGGTAAGGGAAGGTGACCTACAGCAGGACTTCTACAGCAGAGGAAGGTGCACAGGAAGGAGGGAGCTGGGGGCCCACAGATGAAATGTACACAACGATTCTGTGTCTGTGTTTCCACATACAGAGGGTAAGGAAAGGCGACCTACAGCAGGACTTCTACAGCACACGAAGGCACAGGAAGGAGGGAGCTGCCCACAGATGGAATGTACACCATGATTCTATATCTGTGTTTCCACAAACAGAGGTAAGGGAAGGTGCCTCAGCAGGACTTCTACAGCAGAGGTAAGGTGCTCAGGAAAAGGGAGCTGGGGGGCAGATGAAATGTATGCAATGATTCTGTGTCTGTGTTTAACATACAGAGGGTAAGGGAAGGTGACCTACAGCAGGACTTCTACAGCAGAGGGAAGGTGCACAGGAAGGAGGGAGCTGGGGGTCCCACAGGTGAAATGTACACAATAGAAACATCAACATATTGTCGACACAGACAGGCATACAATAGACACATGTACAGGGTGGGTGAGGTAACTCAATTGCACTCACATAGAGGGTGGCGGTGAGGTGGAGTGATCTAAGTGGAACTCATACAAAGAGATAAGGAGTCCAGGAAATGGGGAGGGGCTGAAGTTAAACATGTACTATCTAAAACAATGTTTACACAGACACATTGTACACACATAGAGGTGGGGGTGACTTCAATTTGGACTCATACGAAAAGATATAAGGGGGTCCAGGAAAAGGGGAACCTGAGGTGAAACACATGTACACATTAAACAATGTCTACATGGATACACTGCACAACATAAAGGGGTGAGAGGGTGACCTCAGTTAGGACTCCTGTTGCAAATATAACTGTATGGGTTTGGGAGAACCTAAGCCAAAATGTATAAAACTAAATAATAGCAAAAAAAAGTGTCCTTTTGGGTGGAGGGTTGTTTCTTTGTTCTGGCCTCTTTCTTTTGGGCAGCATGGAAAAGTTGTTTTATATAGTACAATACTCTTTTGTGGAAGCACAGAGTGAATGTTCATAGCAATAATACATGTGTAATTATGTATCATACTTGTTGTTCCAAATTACAGTTTTGCCACATGTAGACAGAGCTCCTTTGTCCCTGCTCTGCTGTATTTAGAAGGAGAATTTCTCAAGGTCACTCAACATTAGCAGCAAGCGATTAATGAAAAGCATCACATTTTCCATTGATGGTACTGTACACTTAGAGGAACAGGCTTTGGCTCATTGCTTGTCTACCTTTAAATATCAGTTGAAGGCTTATTTCTTTACTACTACATTTAAAATTGATATTCACTGCCTGGCCTAATGGCGCTTTCAGTAGCATGTTGAGCTATCATATTCTAGACCTAGGTTCACATTTCAAACCTGTCTCCCATGTCCCAGGCCAGATGATTCTGAGAAACACTATGTCTCCTACTCTGGGAGGAAGGTGCTGTGTGCTGCTGCTCAAGCACCCTTTGGAAGGACAGTGGAGCAACATTGACATCTTGCATGACCACATGGTGGCAGTCCTCCCCTCTCAAATGTCTGGCTTGGCATGTGAGATGACACTGTGTAGGAAAGACTTCCTGGAGTGAAAAGGGCCAGAAGCAGGGTTACACCTCTCCTCAGCACACCAGTAGCTTGACAGTGACACATGGGACCCCTCCTCCACAATGGACCCTGGGGAAGGAAGATCTGCTGCATGGGAGAAGCTGAAAAGATGTTTCTGCACAGCATCTTAAGGTGGCCTCGTGACACCACCAATTGTGTTGGAGCAAGTGATGGAGAAGAAGAGAGCAAGCCATGGTAGTTTTATGAATAACTTTTTTTAAAACTTTAGTTTATTGGTTCTGTTTCACAGACATAAAACATATAGGTACAAGGTGAATCATATCCATCCCAGAAAACAGTATTACCTTTGTATGTCTTAAACTTCACAAAATATTTAACAAGAAGTCACCAATATTTGTCCAAATTAAAATTAGTTACATATTCAACCTTCATAAACTCTAAGGTAAAACTAAAGCACAGGTCCTAAACAACAACTATAGGCAGCCTCTTAGTTGCATGATTAGACATACATCCTAGATACAGTTTATAGTTTGACACTTTCTTGTGGGAGCAGAATATGGAATAAAACTACAAAGACAACTCTAGCAAGGCCTTTATCAAAGCTATAAGGCTATCTTATAGCTCTTGAGCCCACTACCCTCTACTGTTTCTGTTATGTACTGGTGCCAAGGTTGCCATATCTCAAAGAATTTCTGTTCTCTGAGTTGTCAGTTTGCCTTAATGCATCTTTTCAAACCTGAGTATTTGGAGTACTTTGCATCTGAGTACTGTATGCAGTTCTGGCACCCTTACTTGAAGAAGGACATTATGTTCTTGGAGAGGTCCAGAGGAGAGCATCTGCATTTCATAGCTTCCTTTAGTGGTGCAGTGTACTTACACTAAGAATTTGTGCAGGATTTATAGTTAAAAAATTCATAGCAAAAGCATCCAGTTTCCCATTTGGAAGTTATATCCAGCTATCCCTAGAGGTCACTGGGTGGTCGGCTCAGAGTGGAGGATGCTGCCTCTTGTTTTAGTGGCAGTGACACCTAACCACCCACATTATCCTACCTCATGCTGTTTCAATAGTTCCCCTAGATACTCTCTCCTCCCACATTCTTCTACCCCAAGCTTTTCCCTAACCTGTTACTGCTGTATATCTCGGGGTTAATCTGAACTTCCTCCTCTTAGTTGACCCATCTTTAAGCTTTAATATGGTGCTGGTTATGGTGCTGGCTTGTACTTACATACTTGTAGTCCTGGGCACAGACCAATTGCTGCTCACTCTTAGGCAGGACACAGAGCAGCCCACAGACCCTCTGTACTCCCATTTCGTGTATGTTTTTATTTTTATTTTATTTAAACAGCAGTTTGAAAACCTTTGAGCCATAGGCTCATTTACAAAGGTACCTTGTCACAGTAAGACAAACCAAAATACACAGTATAGCAGTACAACACATAGGTATAACAGTAAATTAAGACATAGATACAAACAAGCTGGTACAGGTAGGATGGATGCAAACAATACCAGAGTTATGTTGTCCTTAGCAGCTTAGTAATAAGCTTTGTCATAAGTATTAATGCGGCTTTGACTGGTGGCAGTTACAGCATCGGTGTTAATAAGGTAGTTACGTAAAGTTTTGAAGCACGATATAGTTGGAGCTTCGGAGATGGAGGGGCAGTGTGTTGAACCAGGAGGGGGCCTAAAGCTGAAGGCTCTTTGGCCGTGAGAGGTCCTAGCTCTAGGGATAACAAGAGAGGTTTTCCAGAGGTCCGAGTATGAACTAGTGGGACAGAGCGGCGTATGGTGGTGATCAATCCTGGTGGGGAAAGCCCAAGGAGGGTCTTTTTGTAAGGGTACAGGTAAGATATTTGAGTCGCTGTCGAGATCAAGTACCAGTGCTTTAAGGCACAGTAGACAGGTGTGTGTCATCCTAGGTGCTCCAGTAATTAACCTGCAGGCCTTATTCAGAGTAGTGTGAATTTTATGGAGTGCGGTCTGATCAGCAGCACCATACACGGCAGTCTATAGTCCACTAGGGACAGGATAGAGGAGGGACTGTGAGTCAAGAGCCTCCGGGGAGGCAGTGTTTATACCGACGTAAGATGCCCAATTGGATATTAGTGGCAGTGGCTAGGGCGGGCGATGTGTCCATGGAAGGAGAGGGAGGGGTCAAATGGATCCCTAGGTATTTATAGGAGCAAACTTGTTCGATTGGGAATGAGGACCCAGAGTGAATGAGGAGTTTGAAGTTGCAGGACTTGTTTTGGGGATGAGAGAAGAACATAGTTTTTGTTTTTTAAGATTTATCTCCAATCTATGTTCCTTGAACCAGCCCTCGGCTTCAGTGAAGGACTTCTGCAGCGAGTCCTGAGGCAATAGGGTTCGACTTGAGGCAAAGATGACTGCATCATCAGCGTACAATAGAATGTTCCCGAGCAAGAGTGTGGAAGGGTGTTAAGGCAAAGGGAGAATAGTAAGGGCCCAGAATGGAGCCCTGGGAACCCAGAAAGATGGGACAGATGTCTGAGCATGTCCCATTAATTTTATACGCTGTGAGCGGTCAGACAGATAACTGGTGCACCAGGAGATAGGCCCAGCAGCAAAACCAGAGAGACTAAGGGCATCAAGTAGGAGGGGTGAGACAGTGTTGAAAGCTTTAGAGAGGTCATTGAAGACAGCACCAGCCAGAGAACCAGTGTCTAAGGAGGAGGAGAAAGTTGGAGAACCTCTAGGAGGGCTGTGTTGGTACTGTGGCCCACCTGGAAGCCATGCTGCTCAGGACAAAGGACACTGTAGGTGGAGAGGTAGTCAGAGATTTGAGAGGCCACCACTTTTCCAAGGTCTTGAGAGAGGAGAGAATGAAGATCGGTCGATAGTTTCCAGCCACAGTCCTATCACCACCTTTAAAGATAGGGGTGACAGTGGCGACTTTCCAGGCAGTTGGAACCTTCCCCAGGCAAAGAGAGTGGTTGATGAGGCATGTGATCGGGAAGGACTGTGTCTAAGACCAGCCAGAGGATACACGGATCCAGAGTGTCACTGCCTGTACTATTACTCTTGAGGGCAGTGACAAGGTGCGGCCTAAGTTCTTGGGCAGAAACACGCGGAGGAGAAAATAAGGGTGAGAAAGATTTACTGCAGGTGCTGGGGAGGAGGTCAAAATTTGTAGGAGGATAGGGCTAAGGTCAGTGAATTAGGTGTTTAGGTGGTTGGCTATGAGGGCTGGGTCTGAGGAGATCACACCATTAATGTTGATCTGGTGGTGGGGGGAGTGTGCACCCATTTAACTGTTTAATGTTATCCCAGAAGGTTCTGGGATTCCCCATGAGGCAGTGAGTGAGGACCGATAGTGCTCAGACTTGGCCTTTCTGATGGCCCGAGTGCCGATAGTGCTCAGACTGGCCTTTCTGATGGCCCGAGTGCACTTGTTTCGGCGCAGCATATAACCACCTGTCATTGGGCCGGCCAGTCTCAATGGCACGGTGTCATAGGTTGTCCCTATGTTTGAGCTGGTGGATCAAAGCTGGGTAACTCAGGGCATTCTTCCTTTTAGAACGATGGTCAACACTGGGGCAAAGATATCACAGGCATTATTAAAAGTTTGGGTAAAGAAGGGAGAGCTGTGTCGATGTCAGGAGTTGCCAGTATAGGAGACCAGTCAATTTGGGACAGAAGTTCCTTAAGTTTTATCAGTCCACCAGGTATTAGACGCCACTGCATGTGGACTGTGCTATGGGTTTGGGGACTGAGATTGACCAGTGGAATAGAATGGGGAGTGATCGCTGAGAGAGTCTGGGAGGACTTTGCATTGGGGATCCGATTAGGGCGGTTGGTGAGTACCACATCAAGCAGGGTACTGGAGCCTCTCTTGGGGTTAGTCCTGGTAGGGTGGGTAACTAGTTCAGTTAGGTCTATTGCAGAAAAGGAGTCTCGGGTAGAGGAGGAGGAGGGCTGAGCCAGTTGACATTTAAGTCACCCACCAGAATTTGATCAGCGGTAGGAGGTAGAGAGGTAAGGTATTCTGTAAGAGAGGCAATGGCCTGCATTTGGTCCCTGGGGCACGTATGCAGTAGTCAGATAAAGGGGTCCCTTTAAAGGGTCAGGGTTAGTTTCAGCGTAAGTGCCTGGGCCCCGGGTCAAGGATGGGAGCGGGCAGGGCTACACGGGAGAGATTCCTTGACATAAATAGCGCAGTCAGCACTGCCTCCCAACACGGTCGGACCGGAAAAGGTGAAACCAGGAAGGGAGACTAGGAGTCAGGGAGGATTTCGACAGCCAAGTCTCAACCAGGGTGATAACATCAGGGTTAATTGATGTGACCAGGCATTGTAGTGAGTCAAACTTTTTAGGAGGCTACAGATATTCATGGAGACCATGCATAGGCCTGTGGTGCGAGTTGGGGAGCTCCTGGGAACCGGGCCAGGGTTTGGATGAATGTTCCCTGACAGGAGTAGTAGCATGACTAACACCCTGGCTGGGAGATGTGAGAGGTTTTCCTACGATTGACATGAGAGAGGGGAGGGAGGCTAAGGGAGCAGGTGGGCGGGAGGTACAGGAGGGAAAGCAAGAATAAGAAGACACCCAGATGTGCCTGAGTTGAAGAGAAAGCTATGGGGAGGGCAGGGAGGACAGGACACACAGAGGTCCCAAGGGGCAGGAGAGGAGGTTCAGGAGCAAGGGAGGGAGGGGTGCCAGGGCACAGTGTGGACTAGCAGATGGGTAAGTGGGTAAGTGCACTGCTAGTGGGGATAGGCACAGGAAGAGTGTGATGCAGGCCAATACATTGTGGTGAGCAAGATCCCAGGGAAGTAGTGCTGTACAGGTAGGAGTAGGAAGTAGTGAGGAGCATAGGTCCTCTAGTGGCCAGCAGATATAACCTGCAAATGGGAAAGTGGGGAGAGGTTCTGGGCAACAGGACGTGATGACACCGGATGTGATGTCACGGGTGGATCATTAAATTGACAGCCGCCCCTGGGTGGAGGGTGGTTAGGGGCGGGAAGGGCAGATGGCAGCACTGCCGCCGCTAGCACCTCTGCATGCCCAGACGAAGAGAAGAGGCTCTCACCTCGAAAGTTAGGCTGGAGATTTGGCTTCCTCAGCTACTCAGGTGAGCTGCTTGTGTTGCTTCAGTTGCTTGATTGTCCGAGTGCCTAGCTTGGGGAGCTGTATATGTTGTGGAAAACAAAGCCTCTCATTACTATGCAGCGGGAGAATATGTTGTGACTTACACAAAGGAGCTCCACTCTAAGCAAACAGGGCTATTCCAAATGAGGTCACACTAGGACCCAGCTAACCTAATGCCTTCAGTTACAAGCACACCCGCTCAATACCACCATATTAAACAAGTCTGATCTATATTAGCTGCTTGATATAGCTGGCTTTAAAATGTAATCAGCAATTAGCTCCAAATACCACCATATTAAACAAGTCTGATCTATATTAGCTGCTTGGTATATCTCGCTTTAAGATGAAATCAGCAAGGCAACTCTAGAAAACCAGTGAGTCCCTAGCTTTACACTTCAGCATTACTAGCACAAAGAGAGGCAATAACAAGCCCACCCAGTGGTGAACAGGAACAAAGTTCATAAAATATAAGTGTTCATCAGGTAGCACCCTCTGCAGGCGTCCAGATGAAGAGAAGAGGCTCTCTTTACCTCGAAAGTTATCAGGCTGGAGATTTGGCTTCCTCAGCTACTCAGGTGAGCTGCTTGTGTTGCTTCAGTTGCTTGATTGTCCAGTGCCCTAGCTTGGGGGGAGCTGCCTCGAGATGTTATCAGGCTGGAGATTTGGCTTCCTCAGCTACTCAGGTGAGCTGCTTGCACCCCCAAGCCATCCTTAACTCTACCCTTATCACCATATACAGGCTTAGAAAAGGGGAAAACTGCTATATGGTTATGGAATATCTCAGAGACTACAAATGTCAGATCTCTCACCCCCCAGGTCACTCCTGAAATTCCTGCTGACCAGTAAGTTGTTACTCACCAGGGATATTAAACATAGAAACATAGACTTTGATGGCAGATATGGACTGCTTGGTCCACCTAGTCTGCCCATTTCCCTACCTACTGGATAAGCTGCAGATCCTAGTTAACCAACAGCCTATTTCTTCCTAGCCCCACAAGAATTGACTTATGCTGTCCCATGCATTCTTGAATTCCCCACTGTTTTGACCCCATGACCTCCTTAGAAAGGCTGCTCCACACATCCGCCACTCTCCCTGTGAAAAAATACTTCCTCACATTGCCCCTGAGCCATCCCCATCTTCAAATTGTGTCCCCTTGTTCTTGCATATCTTTTTCTGAAAGATGCTACCCTCTTTGTTGATTCCCTTGAGGTACTTAAAAGTTCTTATCATGTCTCCCCTCTCCGCCTTTCCTCAAGGGTATTCATATTAAGCTCCTTTAGTCTTCTTCGATGGCTTCTGTTGCAGACCCATTCTATTGAATCTAACCCTTGTCCTCCATGCCCTAATGTTCCAACTGTGTCACCTTGTAGTTTAGTTAAGTTTAGTTTAGTTTATTAATTGATCGGTCTTTTGACCTTTTCAATACAAAACAACAATATAGATACATACAAATATTTAAAATACAGCATAATACATACATCTTAAATACAGTTGACAAAAGTAGTGCACAAACATAGCAGAGCTCTTCCTGAAAGGGACAATATATACAGAACATCCTCTTAAACAATTTACAAACTCAACATAGTTTTGAGAATTCATAATTATTTTCCTCTAGCACCTTTATGTTTAAGACGAACCTTGAGATACACACTATATATTGAGCTACTGTACTGATTATTATATTGTCCTTGGTGGCAAAGAAAATCTTCAAAAGTATATCTTGATCAGAAGTTTGTATCGTGGTTACACAATGTTGTTAACCATTTCTGCCTAGGGAAGTTATACCAAAGGCATTCAAACATAACATGCTTTAAGTTTTCTATAGAAGAGTAGGTAGTAAAAGACATAGCTTGGCTTGACTGGAAGAATCTTTTCTATAAAATGCATCTAAGAAATTGCTTGGAAATATTTCCAGCTTGTACTTGGTATATTGTTTTCTTTGATTCTGATCAGTTAAGACATCTAGATAGTGCTTATAATAGTGAAAGTTATAATTTAACCTTGTCCATGGTGAGAGTTTCAACCTGAGATTATTTTCCAGATCTTTAAGTTTAAAATTATCCACAACTCTATTAATAACACATTTCTGATATTTTAAACTTACTGTAACTCCTATGTCTCTGTATTTCTTTAGGAAATCCAGATTAGTTACAATTATGTGAAAGACTGCAGAAAGCCAACTCGATCTTAAGTGTCCCAGGTTGATCCACATGTATTTTTCCTTTAAGCAAAGATACGTAAACCGTGTGTGATCATGCTGGAGACACCTTAATCCAATAGTTTGCCATTCTAGACATAAAAAAGGCTCTAATACAGGAAATATCTAATGCTGCATGTATTAAAGAGGTGGGAACAGAATTATTTAATCCTAAACAGGTTCTCAATAATTTGTTCAATGGAATCTCAAGTTTGACTACATGATAATACCAAATTTCACCATTAAACAAGACTTGAACATTATACTTTGCTCTAACTGCCGTAATAGAGGTTTAATAGAATTTCCTGTATTTCCTATTAAAAATACTAAGGGATGTAGCAGTCTGTTGAAGTTTTGTAAGTAATATACTATGATGTTTGAACCATTTTCCTTCATTAGTTAACGCTCAAAGCAAGATATGTATATTGTTTAGTGGAGTTAATTTTATTAGCCCCTATGTACCATGTCTTCCTGGAGAATTAGTTCCAAAGTCACAACCTGGATTTTTGATTACTAATCCTCAGATTGTATCTTTTAGCATAATTATCCAATATAGTCAATTTTTGTTGTAACCCAGATTGAGTTAGGGATAGTAATGCCATATCATAAGCAAAAGCCAAAACAGCACACTGTTTGTCTGACATAGTAGGAGAATCTGTCTGTGAATATAGAAACATAGAAACATAGAATGTGATGGCAGATAAGGACCACTTGGCTCACCTAGTCTTCCCATTTCCCTACCTAATGGATAAGCTGCAGATCCTTGCTAACCAAAAGCCTATTTCCTCCTACCCCTCACAAGAATTGCCTTATGTCTGTCCCATGCATTCTTGAATTCCCCACTGTTTTTGACTCTACTACCTCCTCAGGAAGGCTGTTCCATGTATCCACAACCCTCTCCATGAAAAAATACTTCCTCACATTACCTCTGAGCCATCCCCCTCTATCTTCAAATTGTGCCCCTTGTTCTTATACATCTCTTTTCTGAAAGATGCTACCTCTTGGACTTTGTTGACTCTTATGGTATTTTCAAGTTTCTATCATGCCCCTCTCTCCCTTCTCTCCTCGAGAGCATACATGTTAAGGTCCTTAAATCTCTCTTCATATGTCTTCTGGTGTAGACTCTGTACCATTTGGTTGCTCCCTCTGGACAGCCTCCATTCTGTCTCTGTCGTTGTGGAGATGGGGTCTTCAGAACTGCACACAGTACTCTGGATGCGGTCTCACCAACTGTCTGTACAGAGGGATAACACCTTCCTGTTTTCAACTGGTGATGCCTCTCCCACGATCCCAGTATGCCGCCAGCCCTCCTTACTGCCTTCTCACATTGTTTGCCCACCTTAAGGTCATCCCCAAGTCCCTTTCCATTTTGTTGTTAGTATCTCATTCCCCATTGTGTACTCTTCCTCTGGGTTTTGTTTCCCAGGTGCATTACTTTGCACTTCTTTGCATTGAATCTAAGCTGCCATACCTTTGACCTAATCCTCCAACCTTGCCAAGCCCTGTTGCATCCTTTCCACCCCACCTTCTGTATCGACCCTGTTGCAGATCTTTGTGTCATCTGCAAATAGGCATACTTTTCCTTCCAGTCCCTCTGCAATGTCACTTATAAAGACATTAAAGAGGACCGTCCCAGTACTGAACCCTGTGGTACCCCACTAGTAACCCCTTTCTTCAGAGTGACTCCATTTATTATTACCCTCTGCGTCCTGTTCAGCAAATCTTTTACCCATGCTACCACCTTGGGGCCCACTCCAAGGCTGGCTAACTTATATAATAATCTTTGTGTGGGACTCTGTCAAATGCCTTGCTAAAGTCTAGGTAAGCCATAATAGCAGCCTTCCTTGGTCTACTACTTTGGTCACCCAGTCAAAGAAATCTATTAGATTCATCTGACATGACCTTCCTACTGTGAATCCATGCTGCCGTTGGTCCCAGCCCCACTGGCCTCTAGGAACTCAACAATTCTTTCCTTCAGAAGTGATTCAATCATTTTTCCTACCACTGAGGTCAAACTAACCAGTCTGTAGTTTCCTGCCTCTGTCTTGCTTCCACTTTTGTGAAGGGAATCACATCTGCCCTCCTGCAGTCCTCAGGTACCACACCATCCTCCTATGATTTGTTAAAGAGGGTAGTCAGTGGTGTCACTAGTTCTTCCCTAGTTCTTTAAGAATTCTGGGTGAATCCATCAGGCCTCATTGCTTTGTTCACCTTCAGTTTTAAAATTATTTCAGAACCCTTTCTTCTGTGAATGGACTGGTATCGACCTCCCTATCCAGAGTGCTTCTATTCTTTGATTTAGGTACCTCCCCTCCTCTTCTTTTATGAATACTGAGCAGAAGTATTCATTCAGTATCCTGCTTTTTCACTGTCACCCTCTGCCCACCCTCCCTTCCCTTTATTAAGCCTCACTATCCCTCCCTTGGTCTTTCTTCACTCCCTAATGTACCTATAAAGGTTTTATCCCCATCTTAACTGGTTGGCTATCTTTTCCTCAGTTTGGGCCTTTGCTATTCTGACTGCCTTCCCTACTTAATTCTGCTTTAACCAGTACAGTTCTCTGTCCTTCTCCTTCTGTGTTTCCTTATACTTCCTGAATGCTACATTTTCTCCTTAACCTTCCTGCCACCTCTTTTGAGAACCATAGTGTTTTTTTCCTTTGTTTTGTGTTGTTGTTTGCTTCACACAAGGCTTGTTGCCTCTGTGATGGCTGTTTTGATTCCCCATTGTTTCTCCACCCCATCTTGCCCATCTGCTTCTTCTTTTCTGAGGTACTCTCCCATTTTACCAAAGTCAGTTCTCCTAAAGTCCAGTACTCTTGCTTTTGTATGGCGGACTCTATGGCTGTGTTTATCGTGAACTACACTGTTTGGTGGTCACTTGTCCCCAGATTGCTACCCACTTCTAAATCGGAGATCCTTCCTCCATCCCGTTTGACAGTACCAGGTCTAAGACTGCTCCCTCCCACTGGGTTCCACTACTAGTTGTCTGAGGCATACCCCTGTAGGCAGCAAGAAATAACCCTGCTCTTGGATGTGGCTGCAAGGTGCTCCAGTTAACATCTGGCATATTCAGGTCCCCATTAACAATATTTCCCCTTTTCTGCCATTCTAAGGATGCCTTCTTATTATTTCCTTGTCCATTGCCTCTCCCTGAGATGGGGGTCTGTATACAACCCCGTGAGGATTGTGGTACCATTGCCTGTCTTCAGGGTGACCCACTGTGTCTCATCTACTCCTGTTTATCATTTAGTTCCATTGCTTTGAACTCTTCCCTTACATAGACAGCTACTCCTCCTCCTCTTTATCCTCCCTGTCCCTCCTGTAGCTTGTGTACCCTGGTATGTTGACACCCCAGTCATGGTTCTCTGAGTACCATGTTTCTGTGACTGCCACAAACATAGAAACATAGAAGTTGATGGCAGATAGGACCACAAGGCCCATCCAGTCTGCCCATTTCTTTTCTACCTTATGATTTGCCATGGGCCTTTGCTCTGTCAATGGCCTATCTATTCACTCATCTGTATTGCTCCCTTATGCATATCCCATGCCTGTTTGAAGCCCTGCACTGTATTCATATCCACCACTTCCTGAGGTAGGCCATTCCATGCATCCACTACCCTTTCTGTGAAAAGAACTTCCTCACATTACCCTTAATCGCCTCCCTCTAATCTCATGCTGTGTCCTCTTGTCCTGCTACTTTTCATGTTGGCGACTTGCACAGCCAACATCACTTGTAACAGTGGGGATTTGGAGGCACAGCCGCTGTTAAGTCTGGGGCATGCATCGGTAAGTCGTCCTCATTCCCCAATCAGTCTGCATGCCAGCGCCACTGCATACATAATGTGGCAAGCACATTTAAGGAAGGTCTGCTGCAATCTGAGCAAAGCTGGTCAGATGCAGTGGACCCTTCATACCTGCTCACCACATTAGCAGCATGGTGGGCCACCCAACAACCCGACCCGGGGATGCCCAATCCCCTGCCCGACTTACTGTGGCGCAAGTTTTGCAGATAGAGCCCTCCCCATCAGCATAAAGTAGCCCCATTTCTTATATGCTGAGGGGATGCCCAATCCACCTTGGCTCTGCCTCCCACTTTCATTGTGTGCCGACAGGGGAGCCACTCCCTGTCGGTATAAAGCAGCCCCTCCAGCATTTCTTATATGCTGAGGGGGTGCCCAATCCTCTCAGCTCTTGCCTCCCCACTTTCATTGTGTGCTGATGGGGTGCCCAATCCCATCGGCATAAATTCACCCCCTGTTGTGTGCCGGCGGGGTGCCCAATCCCCTTTGGCTGCAGTAACCCTCCCAAAACAGTTGGGTGGCATGCTGGGGCCCACCCCAGCATGCCAAGTCCTCTGAAAAAACTGTCCCCATGATGTCGTTTTTTTTTTCTTCCTGTAACATAAAAGCGGTCCCTCGTAGTCTTCTGCCCCCACCGCACCCTCCCACTGTACCCTGCCTCCCCCATACCCCCTCACCCCCTCAACCCATACTTACCTCCAGTCCGGCACAGATCTTCGTGGATCGAACACATCTACCCCTTAAAGCCGCCTAACACCGACGTAAATGCCGTAAGCTGTATAATGGAATGAATAGGGTGTTTTCAACTTTGCTGCATATCTCGGGCATTTTGGAATTTTGGTATCAAATTTTCAACATGGGGTTTTTGGACCCCTCCTCATGAGTTCTTTCACTGTCATGGCATTAATCGGCCTCAAAGGTGATTTGCGGGGTCACTGCGTGGAATCATCTTTTGGGACCAATAACAAAATGACAGTGCCAGTGTTCATGGTGGCTCTCAAAAGCCTATGTTCCAAATTTGGTGGAAAATCCAACAAATAGTCCGTTTTACGAGTGTGTTGCGCGTTGTGCTACGCAGGCTCATAACCTTCGCTGACCTCGCATTATTTTCATGCCAGATTTTCAACATTGTCATTTTTGTACACTTTCTTGTGAACAGTACAGCTGTCATTTTCCACATCCTGCCCAAAATGTCTTTCCGCACTTCCGGTGCGACAATAAGCGTGGACACTGTGGGAAATCAGTGTTCGGGCCAGATTATGAAAATGACAGTGACACAGTTCATGAGCAGAGGTCCTAAAATGCCTATGTTGAAAATCTGTTAATGATACTCAAGGCCTCGAGAATTCAGCGATTCTGCGGTTGTGGAATTTTCTGCAGAATTTGCATCATGCCGCCAGAATATATATAGTGCCGCAGAATTCACTGTTTTTGATGAATTTTTATTCAAATATACTGTTTTCCATAGTGCCAGGCTTTCTTTCCTAGCTGGTTTATCCTGAAGCCCACCTCTATGCTCGGCATATGATGTCATTGATGACATAACATCATATTTAACCAATGGCAGAACTGTGTTCTGCCAGAAAATGAATAAATCATGCGTGAAATCAGAAAATGCTGCTGCAGAAATCAGAAAGTTCTACCGCAGAGCACTGGGGCCCTGATGATACTCCATAAAATGACTGTGTTACAAGTGTGTGTTGGCAGATTGCCGCATGCTCCGTGCCGATCGTGCATTTCTGATATTTTTACTCTGGATTTTCACCATTGGCATTTTTCCACACCTCTTGATGAACAGTACAGCTTCCATTTTACATATCCTGCCCAAATGTGTTCTCGCACCTCCGGCAGAATAGCTTTGGTCGCTGGCGAATCACTTCTTGGGACAGTCTGAGGAAATAACAGTGACACCATACATGAGCAGAGGTGCTAAAATGCCTATGTTGAAGATTGGGTGCCGAACACCCTTAAATGACTGTGTTTCAGCGTCGTTTCCATATTTCCCACGCACCCTTGTAAGTTGTAAAATCTATATTACATACCATTTTCAACACTGCCATTTGTTTACACCTCCTTATGAACTGTACAGCTATCATTTTTCACATCCTGCCCAAATATGTTTCCTGCACTGCACTGCCAAAGCTAATGCCAGTGCGACAACATTCAGCATTGACAAATGCTTGTCTTATATTGAAACACGTTAGACTCTTTCACCTTGTTAATGCCCTTAAGGTGTTTGAATGTTTCAATCATATCACCTCTCCCTCCTTTGCTCTAGGGTATACATATTGAGTTCAGTTTGTCTGTCCTCATATGTTTTCTGATGCAGTCCTTGCACCATTTTGGTTGCCCTTCTCTGGACCGCCTCAATTTGGTTAATGTCCTTGTGAAGGTGTAGCCTCCATACTCACAGTACTCCAGATGGGGCTTAACCAGTGTCTTGTAAAGAGGGATTACCTCCTCTTCCCGACTTGTGATACCCTACTAATACATCTCAACATTCCTCTAGCTCACCTACTGCTTTAGAGGTCTGCTTGATAATTTCAGGTAATCGTGAAGATGACGCCCAAGTCTCTTTTCTCTTGTGACTGCCAGCAACTCCCTCCCAGCCTATAGGTGACTTCAGGGTTTCTCTTCCCTATGTGCAGATCTTGCACTGCTTTACGTTAAACCCCAGTTGTCACTCTTCCGATCATTTTGCTAGTTTATCCAGATCTCGTCTCATTCTGTCCACACCATCTGGATCATCTACTCTGTTGCAGATCTTGGTGTCATCTGCAAACAGACAAGTCTTACCTCCAGTCCATCTGCAATGTCACTGATGAAGATATTGAAGAGGACTGGCCTCAGGACTGATCCCTGAGGTACCCCACTTGTGACTTACATCTTTTCTGACTGTATACCATTTACTACCACTCTCTGTTTTCTGTCCATCAACCAGTTTACCACCCAGTTGACCAATGTCTGACCCACCCTGAGCCTACCCAGCTTATTAATCAATCTTCTATGTGGAACAATATCAAAGCTTTACTGAAGTCAAGGTAGGCAACATCAACTGCTCCCCTTTGTCCACCACTCTGGTTACCCAGTCAAAGAAATCTATGAGATTAGTTTGACAGGACTTTCTCTCTTGTATACCCATGCTGTCTCGTATCCTGTGCTCCTATGGATTCCAGGTTTTGCACTATCCTTTCCTTAAGGAGTGTCTCCATAATCTTGCCACTACAGAGGTAAGACTGACTGGTCTGCAGTTCCCTGCCTCCTCCTGCTACCACTCTTGTGGAATGGGATCACATGAGCCCTTCTCCAGTCTTCTGGGACCTCTCCTGTGCTCACAGATTCACTAAACAGTTCTGCTAATGGCTCTGCTAGTTCCATCCTTAGCTCCTCAGTACCCTGAGATGTGTGCCATCAGGTCCCATTGCTTTGTCCACCCTGAGCTTATTGAGCTCTTGTAGGACCTTTTCTTTTCTGAAGGACTACTGCACCTCCCTCCCACCTGTGTCCATGGTGCAGAGCTGTGGGCCCTGCCCTACCTTCTCTTCAATAAATACTGAGCAGAAGTATCTATTTAGGATAGATGCTTTTACATGTTCTTCCTCCTCACATGTCCCCTTATCCCCTTTGATCTTAGCAATTCCCCTCTGGACTTTCTCCTTTCACTAATGTATCTATAGAAAGTCTTGTCACCTTCTTTTACTGTTAAATTACTAGTGTTTCCTTGGTTTGGGCCTTTGCCTGCCTTACTGCCTTCCCTGCTTCCCTAAAGAGTTTGGCATCCTCCCTATCTTCATCCTGCTGCGTTCCCTTATATTTCCTGAAGGCCAGCCTTTTGGCGCTGACCTTTTCTGCTGCTGTGTTTGAGAACCAAAGTGGTTTCCTTTTTTCTTTGCACTTCCTTTTCTCAGTAAAACAATGGGATGTTACTTCAAGTATTGCATCTTTAATGCTTGTCCACTTTGCTCTGTACCTCCTCACCTGTATTTCTTTTGCCAGGGCTAGCTTAACTCTGTTGGCCATCTTATCAAAGTCAGCTCCTTTGAAGTCCCATATTTTGCCTTGGAATGGGATGATTTTGTTCGAGTGGCTAAATTGACCATACCATGTGATAGTCACTGGCCCCCAGGTGACCTTCTGCCTGGAGATCTGTGATCCTTTCCCTGTTAGTCAGTACTAGATCTAGGATAGGCCTGTCTCTAGTGGGTTGTTGTACCAGTTGTTTGAGGCCTCCCTGCAGGGAATCCACAATGTGTCTAGTTATGGCAGATGTCCCTGCTGGTATTGACCAATCTGTATCTGGCATGTTGAAGTCTCCCATTATCAGAATCTCACCTTTAGCTGTCATGTTTTGTATATCTTCTAACAGTAACATGTCTGTGTCCTCCCCTGGTCTGGAGGCCTGTACACAACCCCAGTTCGTATGGCTGTCCTATTTCCTGTTTCCAGGGTGATCCGCAGTTCTTCTGGCTCCTTATCTGTGCTTTGATATTTTCATTGAAATAAAGGGCCACCTCTTTTTGCACCTCGGTCTCTTCTGAACAGTAGATATCCAGGTACTGAAGTCTCCCAAGTGTGGTTACTGGTAAACCATGTCTCGCTAATGGCTACTATGTCCAGTTTAGCCTCTGTCATTATTACCTGCAGGTCTGGGATCTTGTTTCCCAGACTATGAGCATTTGTGCACATGATTTTCCATTGGTCGGATTTCAGTGTGTTAGTTGTTGGGCGAGGTCTGGCATTTCCCCTGTGCATCGTATGGGGAGACAGACTTTTCTTTACCTGGTGATGCAAATGAACTACAAACATGCTGAACTCCTGTTTGACCACTAGCTGAGGGGAGGATGTTCGTCTCCATTCGATGTTTCGGTGCTGCACCTCTCTCCCATTTGCTAGTTTAAATATTCTACAAAGACATCAAACTTCTGCCCGAGTGCACTGACTCTCTCCTTAGTCAGATGCAGTCCATCAAATTTAAAGAACTTTAGCTCCCAAAACTGTTGCCAGTTTCCTACAAATTTGTGTCCTTTTCCTGGCACCAGCCCTTGAGCCACATGTTTGGCTCCCTATCTCCCCTTCTGACCTTCCGTCCATCTGTCACCTCTCCCAGTCTGGCAGGATCTCAGAGAAGGAGATGCCGGATGAAATGGATGATAGTTTGTCACCCAGCCTGGTCAGGTGTTCCTTGGTCTCCACAACTGACCAGCTGCGAGATTGTTAGTCCCTATGTGTGACCAGGACATCAATGTTTTCTCCTGCTTCATGAACAATTTAGTAATGCAGTCAGTGTCTCTCCACACTGATGTACCTGGGAGACATCTGACCATTACCCCTGGCTGGAGATACATATCAACTCCCAGATCATAGAGTCTCCTATGATCAGAAGTTTTGGATTTCTTTTTGCTTTTTTGTTTTGGCTCCTGTTTTGGGTGCGTTTTGTTGTGCTAGCTCCTGTGCTGCAGTGTCCTCTGCCCTTTGTTTGATTTCAGAGATAGAGGCAGATATCTGTTTGTAGTTTTTATATGGTTTGTGGAGGTGATATGTTGGAGAGCACCCGAATGATGGGCACCCGATTTGCCCATCCTAACGACTTTTCACACTCCCAGACCAACTACCCGCTATGGTCGAGGTGCTTTGTTGGATGTTGGGGAAAATGCGGGCGGTTCTTCTAATATATTTCCTCTTGAATATGCATTTTGAGGTGCGCAGTCTCTGCCCATGCTGCCTGGAGCTGAGCCTTTAGATCTCCAATGGCCCAGAATGTACGACAGTGTCCTAAATCCTGTAAAACTGCCCTTCTGAAAAGTGTTCCACAGTACATGCAGTTAATGATATCCATTTCAGGTAAGTTGCTGGTTTATAACCTGGTCACAGTAATTAGAAGCAAGAAAATGAAAGCAAAAGTTTGATTTTGTGTTTTGTTTGCTTGTTTTTGTATAACTTGATATAACAAGTTAAATTACTAGTGCCCTGTAAATGAACATCACTGTGTGGATACTCCTCTGAACTGCCCCTTCCTGCTTTGCTACAGGAAATGTCACTGACTGTGCTACCCTATAAAAGGAGTGTAGTATGGGGTGGTTGGGATGGGGTGGGTGGCTGGTCCTTCCCTGCTGAAAAGAAGAACCACGGATGAAAGAAACAAGGAGGTAAGAGCAGAAACAATCAGCCAGCAACAACTGCAGTAGCCCTGAAAGCTTATCCTATTGACAGATAAAACTGTGAAACCTGTAAAGCACCACCTGTAATAATTTCACAGAAGATATACCCTGTAAGAAACACTTTGCTACAGAGAAAATAAAACAGTAACAGAAGATATACCTTGCAAAGACAATTTGAATCAGAAGATTACAGCATAATCTGTAAGCACACACCTGTAGGCACACCCTGTAATAATGCAGCAGAATGTATACCCAGCAACAACAATTTGAATCTGAGAAAATAAAGCAATAAAATATTAGCAAAAAGAGTAACAATCTCTTGTGAGTACAAAATAAAAATAACACACAGTAAACCTCCCTAGCCAAAATAAGCCTTAATCCTTATTGTTGCTTTGTAAGGTTCTTTGCTCTGTCCTTCAAGCAACCTAGAAGAAAAGAGCTCAGGTGAAGCTAGGTGCCTTGGCCAGCAACCCTAGTATTCCACAATATCCAGGTGCCTCTCTTCCATCAAGACCCACTAGTTCAGGAGCTTGCTACACAGACTATGGGCATTGGTATCATCACCCTCGATTTTGATGGTCTTACCCTTTAGCTCCATCCCTGTCCTTACTGCCTTTTTCTGAATTACCCCTGTCCTGCTGCATATCATCTTCTCTACCTTGGTGTCTACTTCACTTACTACCCTATTTTGTGGGAGGGGCCTGGGCTTTCCCTGTTTCCCTTCAGTGCCTCCCCCCTTGGCTAGTTTAAATGCTTACCAATGAAGCATTTAAAACTATCACCTAGGATCCTGGTCCCCCTCCTGGACAAATGCAGACCATCATGCCAGTAGAGGTCTGCATCCCTCAGATGGACCCCTAGTCCCCAATGAAGCCAAATCCTGAGCTCCGCACCAGTTTTCAACCAGTCATTGAATCCCATGGTATGGAATGCCTAGCCTTATCCATGTCATAGAGAGTAGCACTTCCAAGAAAGTTACCATGTGCTACTTGTCTAAGGCCCCTCCCCAACTCCACAAACTCATGCTGCACTGCTCTGATTCCATTCCTAGCCAGGTCATTTGTCCCTAGGTGGATAATGACATCCAGCTCACTGCCCCCGTAGCTTCTCCCGCTCCTGAGGATTTGTTTCCTGTCCCTCCAAGCCATGGCACTGGGCAGGCACCTAACCTCCCTTCCCTCCCCTCCCTCCCCCAGTTCTACCCTTTAATGATCGAGTCCCCCACCAGGAGTTGTTTCCTTCCCTGTGGGGTCCTGCCCACCCCTCCTGTGGGTCTCCATTGTGGATGTCCCCAGCATCCTCCTTGGTCTCCACTACAGGTGCCTCCATAGAGGAACCACGCTCCGCCAGAATGGTGAATGAATTGTGGAGTGGCATGACTGGAGGGATGTGCCTCTGTTCCACCATGCTCACCTCCCTGAGCCCACTGTGGTCCAATCACCTCTTTCTTGGCAACCTCTGAGGCAGTGGTGGTGGCCTGATGGTCCCTGGGTGAGGGAGGAGGTTTCCTGAATCCCTACCAGGTCAGCATGGAGACGAGCAACCTCCTCCTCAGACCACAGAGGTGACTGCAAATAGGGCAGCAATGCAGTCTCCAGAATGTCTCCCAGAAAACTGCTGCTCCACAGCCAGAACATTGCACCACTCCCACATGTCTGTCTCCTTCCTGTTTAAGATGTTTTTGTTTTGGTTTAGTGTGTACAAGATTGTGGGTGTCTTTACCCCCATTCGTTGTGCTATGCCTTTAAGGATATGAACAGGTGTATGCCCTTAGCAGTTTGGGGAAGTGATGTCAGAACCCTTTATATAAAGGGAAATGTTGTTATGTCAACTCTTTCCAAACGCTTTGTCGATATATATATATACACAGACAAGAAGAGGCGCAACAACGCAACCTTGCCTGACCCCATATTGATTGGAAAGACTGAAAAAGCTGACCAGAAGTACCTAATTTGACCTGAGCCCATGTATTAGAATAAAGTTCCTGTTAATTGCTATAATCTCATGTGAAAACCCCTTATCCTTCATCAGGGTCCATAATTCATTTCTGGAGATGGTGTTGAATGCTGTACTAAAATCAATAAAGGCTGCATAAACCTTTTGTTTGTGTAAGACTGCATACTGTTCATATATATGTCTAATTATAAAGCAATTTTCTGTAGTACAATAGCCTGCTCTAAAGCCTGCCTGGGCTTCTGAGAGATTGCCTAATAGACTCAGTTGTTCTCTTAGTCTCACAAGAACTAATTTGCAAATATTTTGCCCAGGTTGTCAAGCAGGGAAATAGGCCTGTCATGGATGGGTTAGATTTGTCCCCTTTATAAACAGAATTAATTATAGCACCCTTCCAAGAGTCTCACCTTGTATGGCTGTCTGGGCTAATGTTAAAGGTCTGAAACTGATCCACATGAATATTAACAGCCTCAGACCTAAAATGCATGCACCGAGGCATGGGTAAATATGCACTGCCCTGACATAATTGCTATTTCTAAAACCTTGCTCAAGCCTAGTATCCTAATGCATGAGTTTGAGCTTCAGGGTTTAAACTTTAGACATGATAGATGTGGTAGGAAGGAAGGTGGAGTTATCATCTATGTAAGAAATTCCTAAATGCTTCCCTGGTGGCAACGTCAGACCATACCCAATTAGGTGGCAAGGCAGTGTTCATCAAAATACTGCTTAGGGAACTAAGCCCCTGTTACTAGGCTGCATCTACAACCCACCCAAGACTGCAAAGATGCTTTAAAGAGCCTTCTGGCTCTGATCCTGATGCTACCTCAGTGGGAGAAAATAATCCTTGGCAACTTTAACCTCCACTGGGGTCAGCACACCATTAGTGATGTAAAATCCAGCTTGCTAGAGGCCAACTTGATCCAACTGATCCAAAGACCCACTAGGTTGTACATTAAGTCAGGAAACCACACCACATTACACTGGATTCTCACTTCCAACCCCAGTAGTTTCAAACCGGCTGGGACGCTTGCAGACTCCAGAAGTGACCATGCTCCTATATTCGGCATCTGGAAAACAACCATCCCAACCCTCCACCCAGAATTTTTGGGCATGGGATTATTCCAATTTTGACACCTGCTCCTTTCTCAGAACTCTAGCAATGGTGGATTGCACTCAAATCAAACTAGCCTCCAATTTGGACTCATCACTTGATTTCTTTGTCAATAACTTCCTCTCAGCTGCCAATAAGCATGCCCTCTAAAACAAATCAGAGTCAAGGGACAACACTCAATGTGGCTGTCCAGAGACCTTAAAACAAATGAGGTGAGAGACAAAGCCTGGGAAAATTCAAATCTACAAATCTAAGGATTGGGTGGAATATAGAAAATTGAGAAACAAATATAAAAGGAACTAAATTCAGCTAAAGACAATACCTCCAGAACCTACAAACTAAAAACCATTCGGACCCTAAAACATTTTGTTCCCAAATTAATTCTCTCTAAAGGGAACACCACCATGAGAAAAGTGACATAGTAGCAAATGGTGTCCACTATGCCAACCCACAAGATGCTGCTAATGCACTAAACACATTCCTCACTGACTTGGACAAATTTAAAACATAAAACATAGAGACATAGACTTTGACAGCAGATAAGGACTGCTTGGCCCACCAATCTGCCCTTTTCCCTACCTACAGGATAAGCTGCAGATCCTAGTTAACCAACAGCCTATTTCTTCCTACCCCCACAAGAATTGCCTTATGTCTGTCCCATGCATTCTTGAACTCTCCCACAGTTTTAGACCCCACAACCTCCTCAGAAAGGCTGTTCCATGCATCCACCACCCTCTCTGTGAAAAAATGCTTCCTCACATTGCCCCTGAGCCATCCCACTCTATTTTCAAATTGTGTCCCTTTGTTCTTGCACATCTCTTTTTCTGAAAGATGCTACCCTCTTGGACTTGTTGATTCCACTGAGGTACTTAAAAGTTTCTATCATGTCCCCTCTCTCCTTCTTTCCTTAAGGGTATACATATTAAGGTCCTATAGTATCTCCTCATATGGCTTCTCGAGCAGACCCTGCACAATTTTGTTGCCCTCCTCTGGACTGCCTCCATCCTGTCTATGTCTCTGCAGAGATGGGGTCTCCAGAACTGGACGAGTACCCCAGATGGGGTCTCATCAACTGTCTGTACAGAGTGATAACAACTTCTTGTTTTCTGCTGGTGATACCTCTCCCTATACATCCCAGTATCCCCCAGTCCTCCCTACTGCATTCTCACATTACAAAAGAAAAAAGCTACCTGCACTACTGAAAGGTGTGGAGCACTGTTAAATGGGCGGCTAACCCCAAACCATTAGTAAAGTTCCACAAAACAAACAGCTCTTCAAAAAACAGAACTGTCAAACTGACGCAAAATTGCTTTTAATTCTGAAAATCAGTGGCATACAACATCACAAACTGAGTGCAAGAAGCTCCTAGCGCCTCGAGCTAATTACCTTCAAAGGGCGTTAGTCACAACAGATCTTACAAGCACTTAAATACAAAGAAATGACATTATCACAGGTGTACACTATATAAACCAGCACCAATATACTTAAATATAAATATAAATATTAATACAATATACTACAAAAGCAGATGTTATAGAATCAATTTTAAATCCATACAACAATTAATAGATTACATTTAAATAATTTTTTACCTATAACTAATTCTGAATCTAGATGATATCATTCTCACAGCAAAGCAAGATGCCATATCATGATAACTGCTCCTTGACCTTATAACCTTTCTATAAAGTGCATCACTATGCTTACTATTTTTAATATTTAATATTATCCTTCTGGGATCTCCACATGGGATCTTATAACCAGAAATAAACATGAAAAGTCTTTCACAAACAACCTTTTAGTAGCAATAGAATGGAAATGTTTCACTTTAAAGGTCATGGGGAATCAGTTTAAACATAATGAGGCAAAACAATGCCAAATACACTTTATAAAAGACATTCCTAGCCTTAATAAATTAATAAACTACATTTTTATTATTCCTAGAGCCACCTCTTTCAGGAATTCAAATATGAGATAAATCCTAAAAGATAAGAGAGACAACAATTTGGTTTATAGCAATCTTGTTATTATTTCCTTTAGAACAAAAATTATTAAATAAGAGAAGGGAGGGGAAGGGAAGAAGTTGGGGAAGGGAAAAGGGGTTGGGGTGGGGTGGCGGGGGAGGGGAGAGGAAAGGGAAGGAAAGGAAGGGGAAGGGAGGGGAGAGGGAAAACAAGGAAAAAAACAACACATGCAACTTTTAATCTATTTCCCATATTTTAAACAGGGTCTCAGATCCCACTTATCATTCACTACTTTAGGTCTAACTGTGTCTGCTTTAAAGATCCAAAATCCTTCTTGCTGTAAAAGTAAATTGATCTATCTCCCCTCTTATGGGTGTTTGGACACATTCTATGCCCATGCACTTGAAACAACGGGGGTCAGAATTATGGAAATTTGCAAAGTGCCTTCCTATTGGTGTATCCATCCTTTTGTTAATAATTGAACGATATGTTGTTGTATAAGTTCCTTATACATTCTCACAGTTTTGCCTACATAGTAAAGCTTGCAACTATGCCATAAAATATATACAACAGCCATGGTATTGCAAGTTATAAAATCTTGAACATCTATCTTATATTACTTGGTACTGTCAGATGACTACCAGTATTTACATACTGGCAGATATTACATTTCTGACACTTGTACATCCCCTTAGGCTTATTTGGTAACCATGTTCTTGAAATCTTCTTTTTATAAAATTGGCTATGTACCACTTGATCATGCAGGCTTGCTGTTTTTCTAAATGTAACCTTGGGAAATCCCACTACTTCTTGCAAATTAGTATCTCCTTTCAAAATACTTCAATTATTCCAGACAATATTCCCCATCTGACCTGACACATTGTTATATTCTAAGGATAATGTAATGGGATCTTTTGTTCCTGTTGTTCAACGTGTTGTTCTTACCTGTAAAACTTCTTCATGTGTCTCACTTTAATCTTTTCTATTGTCTCTCTTAAATCTTTTCTTTATATCCTCTTTTCAACAAACCTTTCTAACAATTTTCCACTTGCACAACAAAATCCTTCTCTGTTGTACAATTGCGTCTTATTCTAGTAAATTGCCATAAGGAATAGATTGTGTGCTTTCTTGAATGGGAACTATCATTCCTAAGTAGTGAATTTGTAAATGTCTGTTTCCTATAGCTTTTAGTAGTTAATTTCCTGTACTAGGATCCCCATCAGAGTAATATCCAAAAAATGTATCTCCATACTGTGTATCTGGGAGGTGAACTTTAGGTTCAAATCATTATTATTTTAACCAATCCACTAACCTCTCTGCACTTTCAATATCACCATCCCAAATACACAAACAATCATCGATAAAAGCGTCCCAATTTAATAATATGTTTATAATACGGGTTTTCCTATTATCCTGTAAATAATTAATCTCCCATAAATCCAAAAATAAATTGATATACGCTGGCCATTGAGGCCCCATTGCCGTACTCACACTTTTATGCAAAATCATTATTAAATTCAAAATAACTGTGATGTAAAATGAAATCAAGAGCATCCACTAAAAGTAACCAGGGCTTGTGTAATATATTGACCACGTTCAAGATAGTACTGTGATGCTTCAAGCCCATCCTTATGTTTAATAGAGGTATACAGAGCCTCTACATCAATGCAGATCCACTTAAAACCTGATTCCCAGTGAATAAGCTGAACCTTTCTAATAGTGTCTGCAGTATCTTTCAAATAGGATGGTAAACCTGTCATGCTAAATTGCAGGAAGAAATTCACAAATTCAATGAGATGTTGGTGAGTGACACCACCCCTGATGCAATAGGTCTACCAGGGGAGACTGTACATTTTATGTACTTTAGGGAGACAATACAGTGTAGGAGTAATCAGATGCTCACAAAAGATACTTCATCTCACCATTACTAATATACCCTTCCTGTTCTGCTTTTATTGAGAAATGTATAAAACTCTTTTTATTTCCAAATATTGTGTTACTACTGGTCTTTCATAATTATTGACATCAAATATCAATATTGCCACCATTCTCTGATACTGCTCCTTATTCGTGATTACGATGTTCTCTTTATCTGATTTCTTGATAATAATGTCCTCATTGTCTACCAGTTCCTTAATCGTTCTGAATTTTAAACTACTTGAATTTTTGTATATATGCGTCTATCTTTATTATCTTTGAGCAATTTTCTAACTCCAAACAAAGCAGTATTTTCAAAAACTGATATGCTGATATTAAGTATTGTAGAACAGAAATCAGAATTACATTTAAACATAGCTTTTCCCATGTATTGAAAATTATGTATGTCCATGTTACTCACAAGTTCCTGTCCAACCTGATTTGCTTCAAACAATTCTATCAGAGTATTTAAATCAGAATCTCCTGAATTTGTATCTGTGTCTGCATCTCATTTACACTGCTGTCCTCAAGTTCTTGGCAGCCCTTATTAGATAGTCCAAATCTCCGATAGATCACTCACCAAAACATCCTCTGTAAACCCATTTCTTCAGTTTCAGAAGTATATTCTTTACTTGAGAAATAATATCCCAGAAGGATAATATTAAATATTAAAAATAGTAAGCATAGTGATGCACTTTATAGAAAATTTATAAGGTCAAGGGAGCAGTTTTCATGATATGGCATCTTGCTTTGCTGTTACAATGACATCATCTAGATTTAGAATTAGTTATAGGTAAAACATATTTAAATGTAATTTATTAATTGTTATATGGATTTAAAATTGATTCTATAACATCTGCTTTTGTAGTATATTATATTTATATTTATTTTTAAGTACATTGGTGCTGGTTTATATAGTGTACACCTGTGATTATGTCATTTCTTTGTATTTAAGTGCTTGTAAGATCTGATGTACTCGCCCCCTTGAAAGCAATTAGCCGGCGCTTAGGGCTTCTTGCACTCAGTCTGTGATATTGTATGCCACTGATTTTCAGAATTAAAATCAATTTTGTGTCAATTTGGCAGTTCTGTTTTTGGAAGAGCACTGTTTGTTTTGTGGAACTTACCTTCTCACATTGCTTGCCAACCTTAAGGTTATCTGATATGATTACCCCAGGTCCCTTTCCATTTTGTTGTTGTTATTACTACCTACTCCCCATTGTGTAATCTTCCTCCATGTTTTTGTTTCCCAGGTATTATTGTGAACTTTTGCATTCAATCCAAGCTGCCATGCTTCTGACCATTCCTCCAACCTTGCCAAGTCCCTTCTCATCCTTTCCATGCCTCCTTGTGTATCAACCCTGTTGCAGATCTTTGTGTCATCTGCAAGAGGCATATTTTTCCTTCCAGTCCCCCTGCAATGCCACTTATAAAGACATTAAAAGGACTGGACCCATTTCTGAACCCTGCAGTACCCCACTAGTAACCCCTCTGGGTCCCCCTCCCCAGAATCATTTACAAGAACAAACCCTCACTAATTTTCACGCCAAACTTGCAACTAAATCTGAGGTCCTGAAATTACTAAGAAAATCAAATCTCTGGCCTGCTGGGTTTGAAAAGCTGGAGTCTGGCTCCTCAGAATCGCAGCCCACATCATTGCCTCTCCAGTCACTTGGCTCCTAAACAGATTGCTGCTTGAAGGCAAAATCCTACTGTGTGGAAAGTTGCCTTGGTCTCTCCAATCTCTAAAGGTGGAGATATTGAGCTTGCTGAGAATTACAGACCAATATCCATCCTCTGCACTCTAAGTAAAGTGTTAGAGAGACTGTATACCATCAGCTCCAGGAATATGTTGAACAGAACCATTTACTAACTGAGCGACAAGGTGGTTTTAAAAACATCATGGTACCAACGTGGCCCTGATTAGCCTTACTGGGGATATCATCACATTTTTAGATAATGGCCTTCCAACTGGCATGGTCTTTATAGACCTTACCAAGACATTTGTCTTGGTGAATCATCAACAGCTTATCACTAAACTAACATCCCTTGTTCTTGATAATCTGTCTACTCAATGGTTCATGGACTACATTGGTGACAGATCACAACTTGTCAGATGGCACGGAGCTAAGTCTAACAAATGCCCTATCATGGATGGTTCCCACAGGATTCTATACTGGGACTACTCCTGTGTTTCCTATTTATTAATGATTTGCCTCAACATTGTGGAGGGCAAGGTGACCTTATATGCACACGATGCCATGCTTTATAGGTCCTCCTGAGACACTGTCCAACTAAACAACCTTCTTTGTCAAGACCTTGGTCAACTTGAGAACTGGTTTCTTACTAATAAATTAGTTCTAAATAGTAAAAACATCAAAGCCATGCTATTTGGCCCTAAAATAATTCTGGGCCCAACCCATTCACATTTATTGTTCCCAGCTCATTTCAATGGCTCAAAAATGTAAGTGATCGATTTTATCAAATATCTAGGTGTATGCTTAGACCAAGACTGCTCCTTTAAGGGCCGCATCGACCATCTTACCAAGAAACTCAACCAAAAGTTAGGTCTGTTATATCATCTGAGCCTTTCCTCACTCATGAATCCATACTCAAAGGATTCTACAGGTACAGTCCTTCCAACCTTGCTATGTGGTGCCCTTTACTACATTCTGTAAGAAGCTATGAAATGCAAAGGCTAAAACACTGTATCACAGGATAGGGCATTTCGCTGCAGGGGCGCCACCACAGGACCATCACTGTAAGGTACTATTATTTCTAAGGTGGCCTTCTCTTGAGGGCAGATTATCATATTCCTCACTGTGCCTTGCTTTTAAGCTCCAGCAAAATGGCACCCCTCCTAACCTAATTAACACATTAGCTCAAAAGAATGGGAGAACACCAAGATCCTCTGGCCACCAGCTTCTCCAAGTCCTCAGAGTAAGGACTTCCTAGGACTCTGGTCCTATGCTGTCTTCATCCCTCCCATATGGAATGGTCTCCCTAGCAGTCTCCAGGAATGTACCTCCTTGAGGGCTTCAAGAAGGGTCTTAAGGCCCACCTGTTGGTACTGAGCCTCTGCACCTGCTACCGCTGATAATCAGCCGACGCCCTTCTGCCATTCTAACCTCACTGGGACATCAATCTGACTGTGACTGTCTCATGTATATAGTACTTCTTCTCCTGTTGATGTTGATTGTAATTAACCTGTCACTGTATCCTTGAATGGGTCAGTATGTCTGTATTAACTATTAATTGTGAAATGACATGTATGTATTTTGTTATGTTTATAAATGTATATAATTAATTCTGGGTTGCCCCTGAAAAAGGGACTGTTTCGGTTTCAGTGGACCCACCTGGTCACCAAAATTTAAATAAAATAAATAAATCTAAAATGATCCTTGGAATGGGGATAAGACCTACGAGGAGATACTCAGGAGTTAAACATGTATTCACTGGAGGACGGAAGGGACGGGGACATGACTAAGACCTTTAAATACTTGAGGGGTTTCAACAGAGTAAATACTGAAGGTCTATTTAGTCTGAAGGGGAAGAGACCACAAGGCAACAAAGCCTAAAACTGGTAGAAGGGAGGTACAGAAAGGATCTGAGAAAACATTACATCACAGAAAGGGTGATGGCACCTTGGAATCGTTACCTGAGGAGGTGGTAGCAATGAAGACAGTGGGAAGTTTTAAGAGAGGCTGGGATAGTTACATGGGCAAAGTTCAGGTGGGAGGTTGGGACTAGTTGGGGAAATCAGGTGGAAATCTTGTATGATGGGTGGGTGGGCAGTTACAGGCATTGTAATGTGTGGTTGCAATTCAAGCAGACACGACAGACCTTTAGGTCTAATCTGCTGTAATTTCATATGTTTGTAATTTCAAACATCTTTTTACACCATAATGTCATTATCAGAGGGAGGGGACAGCCCTTTACATAGTTGAGGGTTTCAACAGAGTAAATACTGAGGGTCTATTTAGTCTGAAGGAAGGGACCACGAAGGGACATATCCTAAAACTGGTAGGGAGGTACAGAAAGGATCTAAGAAACATTACTTCACAGAAAGGGTGGTGGCACTTGGAATGTGTCTACCTGAGGAGGTGGTAGCAATGGAAACAGTAGAAGGTTTTAATAGAGGCTGGGATAGTTACATGGGCAAAGTTCAGGTGGGGAGGGTTGGGACTAGTTGGGGAAATCGAGTGGGGAATCTTGTATGGGGTGGGTGGGCAGTTACAGGCATTGTAATGTGTAGTTGCAATTCAAGCAGCCGCGACAGACCTTTAGGTCTAATCTGCTGGCAATTTCATATGTTCGTAATTTTGAACATCTTTTTATACCATAATGTCATCATCAGAGGGAGGGGGCAGCCAGTCTAAGATTAGACATATCAGGGCTGCCAAATGGAACATCTGTCCCAATTTCCATTTAGAGGGTGAGCCTTGCAATAGTGTTGGAAACCAAAGTACCATATCAGTAAAGACATCTGAATTGGCTGTTCTAAAACCTGTTGCATTTCAACATGGATCTCTTGCCAAAGGGCTGAATAACTGGACAGGCTCAAACATATGTGACCCAGCGGCTCCATGCTGTCTTCAAGGCATGAATAACGTATAAAAGATATAAGTATACAGCCAGGGACAGCACCAACATACACCAAAAGGGCAAAAGTTTCATCCTGCCTGGAAATGACCACCTTCCCATTGCAAGTGGGTCCAGAGAGATGCACATGGTCCTTGACAATAACTGAAAGAAGGAAAAGTGAACTGGAAAAAAATACCTTTTCCGACAATGTGTCACTTCTGTTTTGCAGAAATGTGTGATTGAGTCATTTTGTTACAATAGGTTACAGTTTTGTCCCACAAAATTTATACCAGTGGGTCCAATTTAACCCATGTTTTAATTCTCACTGCTGCCACTGGGTGCAGCTATTAACAAGCTAGACATGGAATAAATACTTAAAGAGAGGGTACTGAAGGTCTTAACTGTAAACAAGTCACCAGGACCAGAAGGATCAGGGTGGGATTTGGGAGCTCACGATCAGTTTGTCCACTAGCTTTAAAATATGGTAGCCAAATTAATATTTTTTGTGGCCATCATTTTTAAAGGCTAAAAATCACTTTGTGGGCAGGTAGCCAGTTGGTTAGTAATGTAGGGGCATGCATTGTCTCATTCCCTGTTTTGTAAGTATGTATGTGCAAGGTTATGTTACTGTAACATGAAAATCAACACAATTTATTAAATAAAATAAAAACTGGTAGCCACCCATTTTTGTAGTGACTCTTGGCTACCAGAGGGTGCCGATGGAAACAGGAAAGGCAGTAGCTGCATCCTTGGAAGTCCTATTATTTCCATACAGCTTATTTTTCCCTTGGGCATGTGATCAGGGGAATACCCTAGTCTTGGGATATCCTGTTCAGGCTTGGTGTCCACCATCCCTGGGTTCAGCTGCCCCTCAATGGTGTGGCTGCTTCCCTTTCCAAGTAAGGGCTCCAGGTAGAAGGCCATCCTCCACCCAAGACAGACTACCAAGTGTACAGGATCCAGTGTCAGGGTGTTAGGATCTAGGGAGCTAGGAATTCAGTCATCATGCAGACGGTTCATGGATTTTATCCCATTTTCTCCCCTGTCTTCCCTCCTTCCCTTGTGTAGGCAGAGCTACTGACAGAGTTAGATGCATGCAGTGATGTCTGTGGAGGGTGCACATTCCCTGACCTACCACAGGAGTTGCTGCATCTTCATCTGCCTGACACCTCTCTCCGGGCACAGTGCATTGCCAAGTGGCAGCTGCTGTGGTCTGCTGTGCCTCCCAATGCGGCAATACAATTTCAGCAGACCCTGCAGCTGATATCAGAGGAGGGCTGCAGCACTGTGAGATTCAATAGCCTACGGTGCATGTTATAACTTTATGAGCTCCAATCAGATGTTTGCCAGTCCCACTGTTCTACTGGGGTGCAGTCCTCTGGGACTGTTCTTAGCCCAGGAGGACAGAGGGACCAGCAAACAAAAATATCAAGAGTTTATTAAAACTCTAACATGCACTGTAGCCTATTGTACCTCTCTATGGTTGTAGCCTTTCTGTGATGTCAACTGCACGGGTTTCTGGATTTGTAGTTACAGAAAATGTCAGCTTGCAAGTCAACAAAATTAGTTTGATACAATCTACTATACTGCTCTAAAAGGTAAATAAAAAATATTTTGCACTCAAAGAGCAAGTTGAGACCAGTCCCTCACTTGGGTGTGGGGCTCTTAGTGCTGACTACTCCCCTTAATTTGAAAAGGTGAAGTTCTATGGGTCTGGAGGGTGGGAACGTGGTCCCCTTGCATGCGGTGGGGATAATGAGAACCTGGAAAATTACAGGCCAGTGGGTCTGGTGTCAATAGTGGGCAAGCTATAGGAGATAGTCCTAAAGAAACAGATAGGTGGATTCCTGAAAGAACAAAGGCTTAGGGTTATTATTAACATGGGTCCACAAAAGGCAAGTCATATCAAACAAACTTAATTGATTTTTCAATTTGGTGACACAGACAGTAATGGGGACATGGATGAAACAACTTCCTGGCCAAGTATTCTAAACAAAAAAATTAATAAAAATAAAGGCCAGGCAGGTGACATCAGGTACCTTGATTTCAGCAGGGCCTTTGATTTGGTGCTGCATGGGAGGCTAGTGAAGAAGGTAGGAGATCTAGGACTAGGGAAAGACAAATTAGGTGGATATGGAATTAGTTGAGGATAGACTAGAGAATGGTCCTGAATGGACAGTTCTCTTATTTCTGGGTGCTACTAGTAGACCACCTTAGATCTGTCCTGGGGCCCCACACTTTAATATGTATATTCATGATACTGAGGTGGAGATACAGGAGAAAGTGAGTCTGTGCAAAAATGACACAAAGCTCTGTGGGAGGGTGGGTAGTGAAGAGAAATCTGCAGCACAAAATGGATGTAGCTAAAGAAATGGTCAGGTATTTTCCTTTGAACTTTAATGCCAAAAATGTCAAATACTTTAATGCACTGTGACAGGGTGATCCCTATCACAGGACACCCCGGATAAATTGAATCCTCTCCTCAAGCAGTTTATATGTTTTCTATAATGTCCAACATGATGGTTGGTTGGTTATAAATTAGTGCTGAAGTGCTTATAAAGCTTTCTGTCATATTGACCTAAAAACAAAACTAGGAGTACAGTTACAAAATGAGAGGTCTGTCTTAATATAAGAATAACAAAATCTTGTGTCTGCTTTTTCTAGATGTTAGCAGCCCCTTCCAAGATATATTTTACAACAGACAGCATGATATAATATGACCATGCAGGAGAGTTTAGGAAAGCACAGAATGTTCTGACCTCAGCTCTGACCTTTCCAATGTTGTAAATGAGTTATGTTAGTGCTCCAGGTGGCTGCCAAATAACTGTTCTCTATGGAGCAATAGTGGCCCCTAGTGGCTTGTTCTATGTTATGTCTGTTGTTAATCAAAAGACAGTGGAACATTTTCTAATTTTTAGTGAGCTTATAAAAGCCCTACCTCAGTGCTGAGGAGGGATAGATAGTGGTCAGTTGTATACTGACTGAGGAAGGTGGAAGACCTCCTGGTAGTGTATGCTTTCACACTGTTAGGCTGAAGAAAAGCCTTGAAACTGTTGAAGCTAAGCAGTTGTCTGACTTACCATTTTGCTTTCTGAATATTTTACTTAATGAAAATAGAATAACATGTAGTCTGCCTGAAATTGTGTTATCCTAAACCCACACCCAGTGACATGCACATTGGCCTCTATGCATTAAGTGCGATTTACACACTGCAGATCTGTGGCACGAGGTAACCCTAAGTTAAATACCAGAAACCAGGGTCCAGTGAACCCATGGTGGCATTCATGGAAGGGGCACATGCCTCTGCACACTTGATCCCTGACCAATTGCACAGCTACTGTACATGCCATGGGTGGTTGGGGCGCATGTCTGGGGTGTGCTCACCCATGCACCATGCAATAAGGTGCAAAGTGCTGGGTGAGTGGGGCACAGGATAAGCCATCAGGGACCCTGCCATATCTTTTGTGTGTCTCCATGACACCTGCCAGCAGTGGTGGAACAGAAAATCCCCCACTGTGCTGCCCCAGTCCACTGAGCTGACAGGGAGGGTTGGGGGCAGCCATTTGGGCATGCGCCTTACTTTTAACATTGCCTGGTCCATTTCAGTACCTAGGATGGGCATCTGATTGGATGACCACCTGTGTACCTTGATCTTCCCATGTGCAGCTGCATGTTGGGGAGCAGGAGCTGTGACAGGCACCCTTCGAGGGTGCATGGGTGTGCATATCAAACACCCTGCACCTGTCCTCAAGTGCTTAGCTGCAGGTTGGGTATGCATCAGTCATGTGTACCCAGCTCGTAATAGTGCATAGTTCCCATTGGTAGCAAGAATCTGCAGAAGGATTGTTACATAAAAGTGGAGCACTAGAAGAAGGAAAGAGATTTGGGATGATAAACAACAATAGTCTGAAAACCTCTTCCCGTACAATATGGTGAATGGGAAGGCAAACAGGATGTTAGTATGTATCAGGTGGGGGGGTCACTAGTGGTAGAAAGGGAGGAGATATTGCCACTGTACAGGTTACTGGTTCCACACCTTGAATATTGCATACAGTTTTTTTTTTTTAGCTCTGGGTGAAGCCGAGATAGGTGTAGCAGTGGGGTTAGGTTAGATGAGCAGAGGAAGAGCCAGCATGTGAGAGCCCAAAGGAGTGGGGTTGCAGGGGCCCCAGAGGAGCAAAAAATAATACACACAGGGACACGAGGAGAGGGATATGATGAGAAACATACAAACACATACAGGGATATAGGAGGGAGCGGGATATGATAGAAATGTACAATACCTGTACATGCAGGAACGGGAGGAGAGTGGATATAAGAAAATAAAAATACATGCAAGGATAGGAGGAAGAGGGATATGACAGAAACATACAGATGCATCATACAGGGATACAAGGGAGAGGGGATATGATAGAAACATACAAATACATACAGGATATGAAGGAGAGGGGTATGAAAGAAACATACAAATACATACAGGGGCAGGATGGAGAGGAGCTATGACAGAAGCATACAAATACATCAGAGGATACAAGGGATAGTGGATATGGCAGAAACATATAGATGCATACATACAGGGATACAAGGGAGAGGGGATATGATAGAAACATACAAATACATACAGGATACAAGGGAGAAGGGATATGATAGAAACATACAAATACATACAGGGCAGGATGGAGATGGATAGGGCAGAAAGATACAGATACATAGAGGATAGGAGGCGAGGGATAAGATAGAAACATTCAAATACATGAAGGGACAGGAGGAAGAGGATATGTTAAAACTTGTAAATACATACAGGGACTGGAGGAAAGAGGATATGATAAAAACATACTAATGCATGCAAGGATAGGAGGGAGCAGGGACATAATAGAAACATTCAAATACCTGCAGGGATAGGAGGAGAGGGAATATGATTGAAACATTCAAATACATACATGGAAACAGTAGGGCAGAACAACACAGATGTTCAAGTTGAGTAACTCGGGGAAGAACCTCAAGCTGGAAGGGTGCAAATTGAAAAAGTACTGTAGAACTGTTTATTCTTGCACAAGTTATATTTAGCACATGGTACTAATCAGCTGCAGTTGCACAAATTTAATTTCACACTTTGTAATTAGCTCCTTATTTATGCCCATTTAAAATATGCAAATTAGCACCATTTTATTTTAGCACAATTATCACTTGCTTAATATAGCTATAGCTATTTTACATTAAATATAACCTGTTCTACAGTATATTAGAAAGCATTTTTCACATCATGGGTGGTGGACAGGTTGAACAGTTTTCCCAGCAATGTGGATGTTATATACCTTGACTGTTCTAAGGCATTTTACACTGTCTCATGGGACTCTGTTAAATGTTCTCCAGGAATATAGTATAAATCAATATCTCTGTGACTGGATTAACATCATGGTTGGTAAACAGAAGGCAGTGAGTGCAATTAAGAGGATATTTGTCTGATTGGGGTAAAGTGACAAGTGTGGTACCCCAGTGGTCAGTGCTGGGGCCACTATCATTCAATATGTTGGTCTCCGCCATGCAGTTGTCAGAAGGTGCTTGGATTTGCAAGTACGTAGAAGACACCAAGATAGGGATGATTGTAAATGATGGTAAGTCTGCTCAAGCCCTGCAAACACAACTGATAAACTTGGAAAAGTGGGCCATGGTACATAAACTGAAGTACAACGAAGATAAATGTAGGGTTATGCATTTTGAGCAAATAAAAACTAGCCCAATATAGACTGTACAACAAACCTTTTTAGAAACTGGAAAAGAAAGAGACCTTGGGGTAGTTATATCAAATACCTTCAGTTTTGATAGTCACAACATAGAGTCAGTCAAGAAATGTAATAAAATAGTGGATAATATTCTCAGAAACATCAAAAGTCGGAGGGAAGAAGTTTTGGTCCCACTCTATAAGACCCTGGTGAGACCAGTATGTGAATATGGGGCCCCACTTAGCACATCACAAACAACTGGAACATCCGAAAGGATAGAGCAGGTACAGAGGAGAATCACAAAAAAAAGTGAGAAGAGTGCATGGATTGGGTTATCAGGACAGACTGAAATCATTAAACTTATATTCCATGACATACCACAGGGTAGAGGAGACCTCTGCTAAGTTTATAAAGCTTTCAAGGATGATGTAATTTGGAAAATGACAGCCCTTTGTCGGAAGGATGAGACAAAAATTGCTACTAGGTCTCATCCCTGGCAATTACGGGGAGAGGTAGTGGTTTAACCAGTGTGCCATGAATGCATGGAATACACTTCCATATGAAGTAGTAAGTGCAAGCAGTATGGACAATTTCAAGAAACTGCTTGATGCCTACATGGGAAGTAAAAATGGATTATTTGACCACTGTCGCAATGGCAGGCCCTTATTTGGCTCCAGTTGTTAATTGGACCTGAAAACTCTACCTATGTACCTACTGTAAGTGGTCAAGGGTGGAACTATTCATGGGTTTAAATGGGACATCTTCAAGGGAGTTACTAGGAGCAAGAGAGAGGTAGGAATAAGGAAGGACACAAGGCAAAATTAATTCAGTGTAACATAGCTGTAGGGCATCACGGCAGACTAGATGACTGCCTTTTATTTCATATAGCTGTTTGGTCCCAGAGTTGCCACCTGCATGTATCATTCGGTTCTGTGCTGCTGTCAACCACTCAGCACTGTCTGTGCCCCCAACCACGTTAGTACTGACATCCTAAAATGGATCTGCTTTGTTAGATCTCTTTGGATCCTTTCCATGGATCCAACCAGCGGATCAGCTATTCGACCCATGGATCCTATGGGTCTCATCTAGGATGCATGGATCCGACCTTGATGTCTGGATCTGACCTCAGATACATAAATATTCAACCCTGGATCCTAGATCTGAGTTTGGCCAGATATTTGCTGGATCCTACTGTAGGTCAGATAGCAGCACCAGCCATAGGAGACTAGTCTGACCCAAAAAGTACTATCCGGGCACCACTACTCTGCACCTGACAAGGGGACATTGAGATGTGTAAAGTTTGTGTAAAAACTCTTCACTTAGTCTAATAAGAGTTAGTAACACCAAAACATGCACTGAATTTCCTCACTGAAACACAACAACACCAACCTGCAAGTTAAAAATTTTCCACACCAGGATGTTCTCATTCAGTTGCAATGCCTACTTTACAAGTCGAAACCTAGGGGCATGTAGAAACTTAGTTACATGAATCACATGTAATGTCATCATGACAAATGGATGAAGACAGCAACAAATTATACACCAGATGGAAGTGGAGTAAAACAATAAACAGTAAACCAACAAAAAGCAAGAGAGGCAATAAATTAAGGTCAACAAGTAGTAGCTAGAAAGAATAGTTTCATGATTTATGTGACTATGAGATGCATTTGTGAGCTGATTTAGGTCACTGATCTTTATGTTGTTTTGTATGAGTTTAAGCTAGCAAAGATCTTTTCTCCCCAGCTGTTCTTTTTAGAAACATATTTGATTTACATTTCCCCAAAACCAGCAGGTCAAGATTCTTGATGTTCTGTCCAACTATCGGCATGTCAACACAGGGGTGCTCCAAGGTTCCATTTTGGGCCCCTGCTGTTCAGCCTGTTTCTAAATGAATTCCAGAGTCTGCCAGAATAATATCCTTCTATATGCAGATGATGCTGTTCTCCACACGTGTCACTCTACTCTGGAAGAGCTGGAAAAGACATGCAAGACAACTTTACTGCTGTGGAAAAATGGTTCCTTCAGTCTATGCTCTTGCTCAACTACGCTAAGACTAAAACAATGTTGTTTGCCTCCCATCAAAACTGTCATAAGTCACATCACCTCAACATCTACAATAACAAGTCTGATACACTTGAAATGGTCACCACCTTTAAGTATCTTGATGTCTACATTGACAGCACTCTCTCCTACAGCCAGCACATAGACCATGTTGCCAAGGCAGCTAGTGCCAGACTAGGTCAGCTCTACCGGCATAGGCAGTGCCTCACTGAAAGTGCCATCAAGCTTGCAGTCAACAGCTCCATGCTCTCTATCATAGATTATGAACTGGTAGTTCACAGAGCTGGTGCTGATACAGCACTTAGGTGAATCCAGATTGTCTTAAACAAAGCCTGCAGTCTAGTCCTGGGTGTGGACCGCTTAATTCATAATTGTGAACTATACTCAAGCACTGGTTGGTTAAAACTGAATAGCAGAATTCAGTACCAAGTCTGTCTATTAGCTAAAAATCCACCCTAGGTCTTGCTCCTCCTGGAGTGAGGCAACTGCTAAGAAACTCCACTTCCTCCAGACTAACTAGGGGTCGAGTGAAACTGCCTTCATTATCCCATTCCACCAGACTCACTCACGGCAGCGGTCCTTAGACTACAGGACCCTGCTGGCTAAATTCCTTAACTCTGAGCTGATTGAGGAAACAAAACTATGCCCATTTAGGTCAAGCTGCTGCAGTACTGGCCACTCTTAGTAACTGCAGCTGCATCACCTGTGCATAATCCTACTGTTACTGATAGCTTATCTGTCCTGCATAGCACCCATCCCCCACTTCCTCCCCTGCCTGGTGTGACCCCACTGAGCACATACTCCCACGTCCCTCTTTATTCCCCTGCCTTTCTGCTTTCTCTTCACAAATGTTAATCCCCCAATTTTCACCCCTTCCCCGCTTTCCCCTCACCTTACCCCCTTTAAAATCCTTTCCCTTATCCCTTTCTCCCCACATTACCCAGCCCTACCCATCATCTATTTATGTAAACCTGGGTAGATTCCTATCCAATCGCACCCTCTGACTACTCAACCCCTTATTCTGTCACCCCTTGTCTCTGCCCTCCCTCCTCCTGCTCTCATCTATTCTGTCCTCTCTCCTTGGTCACTACCACTTGACCCTCCATAACTCTAGCTGCATGCTCTAAAGCTCAGCTACCACTACAAAGTGCTTGTCCACCTTAGGTATGCTCTTAGTACTGTTGTAATAAAGTTGACCTTTCCTACCTGATGTATTTTAACTGTACTTGCTTGAATCTGTATCTGTATTTACCATAATGTGCTTGCCTGCTTAATATACCCATTTTGTAATGTCTACATACCTTGTCTATTCCCTTACGATGTGGACCTTTGTAAATGAGCTTTTAGCTCAAAGGTGTTATCTGAGATTCCAATAAATAAATAAATTAAATTAATAAGCATTATACCTGTAACTCCCCCCAAGATAGGGTTTACCTGTTTAGCCACTGGAGACTCAGGGTGGTTCCACCTGTGTGCCTGTGACCTCTGGCTGCAGCTGGTGTTGCAGCTCCAGTGAAGAGGCCTGCAGCTTGCAATAATTCCTTGCTCCATGTCACCAATGAAAGGGTACCTTGTACCCAAAGAGGACCAGCAGATAGTCGCTGACTTCACCAGTGCAAACCAGAGTACAAATACAAGAGGCTATCGTGGACAGGTGGAGGTAATGCTGCATCCAGCCAAAAGAAATTGCACAAAAGCAGTCTGCAGCCTCTAGTGAGAAATTTAAACAATGCAGACGTCGCCACCTTGGTGACCCTTGACCCCAGCAATCAGTCAACTGAATCAGAGGATCTCTGCAAGAAATCTACTACACTCTGAGAGCCAGGGTGGTAGAGTGGTTGGTGTCCTTTTCTACCACTAGGGAAGCCAGAAGTGTGACTGACAGATGAGTCAGGAACTCAGTATACTGAATGTCTGTGTACTGTGCTGGAACCTTCTCATCTGCAAGAAGGGGTTTTAGTCAGTCCTGTTCAGGCATTTGGAGGAGCAAGATGTGCTGAGCAGGAGAGCTGAGGTCCACTCAGACTCAGACTCAGAACCAGAAGTGACTGTTCTTTCTGTTGAAAGCTGCTGAAGTTCAGTATGAACTGATTGCTGTTACTGCATGAGTTTTCTGCAAAAGCTGCAGGAGAGAACTGCTGCTCAGCAGAAAGAATAAGACAGCTGCAAATATCAGAACTAGGAAATAGCCATTTTCTAGCCTGTGAGAACCCTTTCCCTGATACTGTGTGAGTGGCTGCTGGGTATTGGTAAAGACCCCACCACCACCAGTCCTGGGAGCCAAATCCCATGCTGTGGAGAGTCAGGTAAGATATGAGCCACTAATCATGTGACATAAACTATACCCCTGTTCTGCAGGGATGACTTCTAGAGGAAATTGGAGTTGAGTTATGGATCAGGGCTAGAGCAAATGACGTCATAACTTGGCAGCACAGTTGCTGGCTCCTTCCATTTTGGAAGCATATGATAAGGGACATCATTTTGCTAACTACTTTTGTTTTTAGTTCATTTTGCAATTCATTTTTTGTCATGTCTACTGTTTTCACTGCTGCTTTACTGTTTTTGGTTTGTAGTTGTCCTGTTTGGCTTGCTTTACTTCTTGTGTTCTTGTAATATGTCATTGTTTTCCATTTTTGCTTGTACTATGGTTCATTCAATGGTGTTGAGTGTCAGGAGCCAACGGCAGTTTGCTCATAAGTAGCTCTATCAAAGAACTCTTAAGCAGGTAACCCAGTGTTTTCTAAAAACTAGTTATCCAGATTGTGTTTAAAATTCTGTTTACTTTTGCTTAAAATTTACATAAAGAGGAAGAGCATTCCAGGTGCTAACTACTCTCTGGGTAAAGAAGGACATCTAATGATATTAAACCTTGGGGATACTCAATTAAAATGGGTCGCCTCTTGTTGCGACTACATCTTGTTTAAAAGAGATTCCATTTTCAAAGTAAATACGGATCATTAATTATGTCCCATAGAAGTAACAGGTCTCCACGGTGTCTTCTTAGTTACAAGGGCATAAGCTTCAAGTTTGGTTAATCTGTCATAGTTTTATCGCCCAACCCAGAATAAGCTTTTGTGAATCTCTTTTGTTTGCTCCTTTAAAGCTTCTTTTCATTGTACTACTACAGTATATTTTTGCTGTTTGACTTATAGTAGTTGTTTTAGTTTTTAGGTTGTACTTTACATGTTTTGATTAGAAATGTAGAATTTGTTAGGAGAAATGGACTGTTTCCCATCCAGTCTGTCCAGATATTCACTGTCTATTCTGTCTCTGCAGACCCTAACTGGTCTCTGTGACCTCCCCCGCTTATTTACCAGTATTCCCCTTGTCTATCCCATGCATGTTTGGAAGCCCTCACTGTTTTCACCCACACTACCTCTGGTGACAGGCTGTTCCAGCATCCACTGCTCTTTCAGAGAGGTAGTATTACCTTAGTCCTCCTAAAGTTCTGCCCTTCTAACTTCGTTGCTTGCCTTCTTGTTCTGTTGCACTTCCTCATTCAAAACAGGCACCTTTATCCTACTTGCCCCTTGAGGTACTTGTAGATCTATTGTTTCCTCCCTCTCACTCTTCTTCCAGGGTGTACATATTGAGATACCCAAGCTTCTCCTCATATGGCTTTTGATGCAGCCCTGCATCATTTTAGTTGCCCTCCTCTGGACTGCCTCTACCCTGTCTGCGCCATTTCTGAGATACATTCTCCAGAACTGGACACAATATTTCAGGTGTTGTCTCACTAATGATCCATACAGTGGCACCAGCACCTCCTCTATCTATTGGTGATACTCGCCTCATGCACCCCACCATCCCACTGGCCCTGCCCACTGCTTTGTAACACTGGCCTGCGACTTTAAGGTAATCAGATGTCATAACCCCTAGGTCCCTTTCCTGCTTTGTGACCAGCAGTACCACCCCCAATTTATACTAGGCTTCTGGTTTCTATGACCCTGGTGCATGATTTTACTGCCACTGGCATTGAACCCAGCTGCCATATCCTTAACCTCTCCTCAAGTGTTCTAAGGTCCCTGTTAATTTTCTCTACCTCCTCCTCAGTATCCACACTATTATAGATCTTGGTGTCATCTACAAAAGGTATACCTTCCCTTCAGGTTCTTTAGCAATGTCACTTATGAAGACATTGCAGGATCTATTAACTCTAAAAACTGATTAGCGCTTTGCTCATAAAAGTTCTAAAACATTGTGAAAATGCATAGCACTTGCCTCACTGTGTTTAACAACCATAACACTTCTAGAAAACCTATATAAATGCTTTCTGTACAGTTAGTATTGTCCCAGGAAAAAACTGCTAATCAATTATTTAAAACCCTGCATTGAAGAGGGTTGGTTCTAATCTTGAACCCTGTGGTTAGTCAATTTCCCTCATCAGTGTGAATGCCATTTACCACCACCCTCTGCCACTTGTCTAGCAACCAGCTGTTTTACCCAGTTTACAACTTTGGCTCCTACCCTAGGCTATAACATTTCTTTATCATTCTCCTATGTGGCATGGTGTCGAGGGCCTTGCTAAAATCCATGTAGCCCATGTCCACTCCCCTTCTCTGATCCATTTCCCTGGTCACCCAGTCAAAGAAATCGATCAAATTTATCTGGCATGACCTCCCTCGTGAGTCAATGCTGCCTTTGGTCTTGCGACCCACTGGACTCAAGATATTCAACTAATATTTATTTTAACAAGCTTTCCATTAATTCTCCCACCACTGATATGAGACTGACAGTTCCATGTCATAATCATGATCACAAAACAGTGATCACTATTATGGCGAGTGTATAGCACCAAAAAGCTAATTGTCGATATACACATGCCAGCTAAGAGACATCTGGCAAGGAGTCTGAGTGTTTATATGGGGGCTGTGCCCCCTCGTGGTGGACTTCACCTTGCACCCCCTACTTAAGGATTCTCAACTCCAGGGGAGTGCATGTCAGGAGGGGAGACACTCTGGACTCCAAGAAAAAAAAGACTTATCTGCAGCCAGCGGCAAATTCCTACCTGCACCCAGCCCTGAACCTAGTACCTGCTGTGCCGCAGCTAGCCACCTCACCACAGCACCACACTACACCACATGGCTAGCTCAGCTGCAGCAGGTACACTATCCCTTTACAAACCCTCTTCCCCATCTCTCCTTCCACTCACTATCCCGCCTTTCCAGTCACCTTTCCTACACTCGCTTTCATGTAGGGTCACTACTCCTTGCATGGTAGCCCAGGAGGAAGGTGCTGAATATAAGTTGCCATTTTGATGGTTGCTCATATTCAGTTGCCATCCTCACTGGATACCGAGACCGACTGGGATATAGTTGCTAGCTTCCTCCTGCTGCTGCTCTTATGGATGGAACTATATTAGCTGTCCTCCAATCCCCTGGAATCACTTCTGTTTCCAGTGATATGTTGAATAATGCTGTCAGTGGTGCAGCAAGCTCCTCCCCAAGTTCTCTTAGCACCCTTGGATGTATCCCATCTAGTCCCACGGTCTTGTCCACTTTCAGGTTTGCAAGTCCTTTTGGGACTCTGTCCTCTGTAAATGAACCTGCATTCACCTCTCCCCTTGTGTGTTCCTGCTGCTCCATGTTGTCCATCCCCTCTCTCTCCACTTCAAAGACTGAGCAGAAGTAACTGTTCAGGATTTCCACTGTGTCCTGATCCTCCTGCATAGTCACCGCTCACTGACCACTTTCTCCTCACTATCCATCTCCTTCTCTTCCTCTTCTTGCTTATGCACCTGAACAAAATATTTTCCCTTTATCACCCCATCACCTATGTTTTCTCTTTTGCACTTTTGTTTGCCTCACTGCCTTCCCTGCTTCCCACTGTTTTACCTGGTACTTCTGCATGTCTGTGAGGGGCAGGATAGGGGTGGTCAGGTGCAGAAGGCACCCTGGGGTTCGTTGGACCCAAGGGAGAGGCCAGACGTGTTTGGTGCCTGTCCCTGGGGTTCCCACCAGATTGCATAAGCAGGCAGTCAAAGGCTGCATTGTCCACCAATCCCTGATGGCAGTGCTTTGTAATGCCAGATTGATCAGAAACAAGACTGCAATTATAGTGGACTTGGTTTCTGCAGTCAATCTGGCTTGCTTCACAGAGATCCGTGTAGAGACATGCTGGCCCAGTTCTCGAGGTCGCTGTCCCTCTGGATACTCTGTAGTGCACTGCCCCAGAGTGGATTGCAGGGAGGAGTGTGGTCATCTGTTTTAGAGCTGAGCTAGGCTTCTCACTGCACCTAGTGGGAAGGCTGGGTTCTATTGGAATGTATGGCTGTTCATGGGGGTCCGGTGCAGTTGCAGGATTTTCCTGATTTACTGCCCTGGGGTTGTGGGAGAATTCCTACAGTAGGTGGCCGATTTCACCATTGAAAATGTTGAAACCCCTCAGATGTTTAATTCTGGGGATTTCAATGTTTGAGCTGTTGACAAAACATCAAGGCTTGGTTACAACCTCCTTCAGACAATATCATCGCTGGGCTTGTCGCAGGAAGTTTCTTCCATGACTCATCAGGATGACCATGTTGGGCTTGGTTTTCTCACTGGGGCTTGAGATAAATGATCTCAAGACTGATCAGGTCACTTGGTCCGATCATTGCATGGTGGAGTTCTCATTCCAGGTCCCCTCGAGAGCCCTCTCCCTGCTGAGATGGTTTGCTACCGCCACTTGAGGGGTTTGACCCCGAGGGTTTTCTGGCACCAGCCAATCTATCTTGTGTGGGCAATGCATGCATTGGTGGGTGTCCACAGTAGTTGCCACACATAATAAGGCAATGTCTGCCGCGCTTGACTCTCATCCCAGTCTGTGTACGACCCAAATCTTCTCACTTGAGGTCCTAGTGACAGGGCTGTCCCTGCCACTGAGACTGGGACCTTTCTCTTCTTAAACCTCTGGTTGTAACCACTTTCCTGTTTCTCTTTATGCTGTCCCTGTTTTTCTGTATGGAGGCAGGCCACCTCCTTACAAAACTCCCCCTCCCCTTTCTTATCCCTGCTGTTTAAATTTTCTCTTCATTTCCTGGTCCTTTGTCTATTCATGTTACCCTGAGTTCCTAAGTAAAGAAACTCTATTACACTAGCAGCACATTATGAATAAAGGCATTTGTAAACTGCAGGTACCTGTGATGTAAAGGTTGGCTGAAGGAAAGCCTCTATTGTGTAAATAAATTCCCTAAAACAGTGTTCCTGCTCAGAAATGCCAAGCTAGCACTTGTATGGAAAACTCCTCTTTTCTTAGAAAAGTGTCTGTTAAGAGTCAAAGAGACTAAGCTGTTAGCTCCTGACTGGATGAGCTGCAGCCAGTTGTTTTGCCCCTAAAAATATGTTTGGAGATTTCAAACCACAATTGAACCAAACTAACTCCTGTGCTGCAAAACGCCTGAAAAAGGAAGAAATGGTTACAGATTTACTGTGTTTTAAACATTTCTGTGTCCTGGTAAACCAAAGAAGGTTTTGTTACTGCAAACCTAGAAAGAACTGAAACACTTAAACAAACAAGGAAGTTACCAGAATGCTGTTGGCGATGCTTCTCAGAAGTTAAGAGGAGGCCTGCTTGCTAGCAGACATACAGCAGAATGAGAGCCACTATAGGAGTGAGCGGCCCTTAGTTGTCTATATTTAAAGAGGGCAAACTGTCAATCAAATGTTAGGTGACTGTTGTTTGTATCAAATCCTTTTATACAGAGTTTTTATTGTATATAAAGTTCAAATGAAAGTTTGTATTGATGTATAAAACAAGGTTATGCTAATGAACACTATTTTGAAAGGTTATTCATTGATTTTACCTTGTTCCAAAAGAATACTGGTCACCTGACCAAGTAGGCGGGTATATAAACCCTACCTCTCCAGGTGGCAAGTTAGATAGTGTCAGTTCTTCCTGACTTAGCTGGAGGGAAGGCTCAGACTGAGAGAGAAGAGAAGTCTTTGGAATTACCATTGATTGTTTATTGTTTTGTTTCTTTTGTTTTCTGTATTTATTTTAGTTTTGGTGCTGTAAATTGTTTATGAAGTAATAAACATCCCACCAAACAAACAGTGGGTTGCACCTAAACCGCTGCTTCAGTGTACGTTATTTGTCTGCCTGTAGACCCACCCTGTAACAGTCCTCTTGGTTTGATTGGGAGCTCAAAGGCGATGAAGATTGTTGGTTAGGGGTTAGAGCACTGCTGGTGGAAGACCGGGCAGGAGGCAGACAAACTGGCCCTGCGTGCTCACTATCATGAGTATCAGGGTCAATCAACCGTAAGAAGGCAGAATTCCTGTCCAGGGAGATTAATGCTGGAAGGAACTGACCAACTGTGCTTTTTCTGACTGTAGGCAGGCTGCTAAACCTGCAGCTGAAAATACTTTTCAATTGAGTTATGTGAAGAGTTTTGCTCAGTTCTTCTTTTATAGCGTCCAGCATCTGGCAAGGAAGTCTGCCAGTGAGCCACACCATGGGCGACAGTGATCACCTTGGGTGTCTGGAGAGTGCTCCACCTGGTTGGGGTTAGTTTAGGTGGAGGTGGCGAAGTCATTGAGGTTGCTTCCAGCATGGGCAGACTAGATGGGCCGAGCGGTCCTTATCCGCCATCAAAGTCTATGTTTCTAAATTTCTATGTTTCAAGCTGAGGCACATATATTGTGAACTGGACCCGGTGCTGATGCGTTTCTTGATGGGATGCACCATTGGTCCGGTGTTTGCCTTGATTGTCCAGTGCTCCTTGTCGGAGGGGTTTCCCGGTGCCTTGAAGGAGGCATTGGTGAGACCCTTCTGAAAAAACATCATTGGACCCTGCGTCAAGGCACATTATCGTCCTATCTCCAACCTCCTTTTTTGGGTAAGGTAGTGGAAAGATTGTGGCACTTCAACTTGAGGAGCATCTCTTGGCCTATGAGCTATACGAGCCTTTCCAGTCTGGATTTAGGCAAGTATAGCACTGAAACTGTATTAATTCTGGTGCACAATGACCTTCTCAGGGTGAGAGGTTGTGGGAGGGAACAATTCTTATTCTTCTTAATCTCCCTCAGCCATTGACATGGTGGACCATTGTCTGATACTTGACCACCTGAGGGTATTTTGTGGACTCACCAGCAGGGTCATCTGCTGATTTGAGTCCTATCTCAAAACAGGAGGCAAAGGGTAATGATGGGAGTTTCTCCTCCTCCTAGCCTCCCATCTTGTGGAGCTCCTCAAGGATCGGTCTTGTCGCCAATGTTGTTCGCTGTGCATACTACCTCTGGGAAGGCTCATTAGAAAGTATGGCTTGGTTTTCCTTGCTATGCCAGTGATACCCAACTATACCTTTCCTTTGTCCCTGGAACATCCAATGCAGTGAGCGTGCTAAATAATTGTCTCGCTGAAATCAGTGACGGATGGCCTCCAGTCAGGTTGTGACTGAATCCCGATAAGATGTAGGTACTAACTGTGGTCTAACAGAGGGCATGATAGGTTGGCCTCAGGTGCAGAAACAGGATTTTTTCTGTGATCTCTACCATTGAAGGCCTCCTCTAGGGTGTGGAACCTGGGCTATTCTGGATAGTGGACTAACGCTGAGGCTCATACATTGGCTGCTGCCCATGTCAGTTTTGCCATCTGAGGAATATCGCTAGGGTTAGGGCCCTAGTTCCACCCATGGGCACCCCAACTTTGGTACATGCCTTTGTGATGACTAGATTCGAGTACTGTAATGCGCTGTACCTCCAGGGTCTCTGGAGGTATTCTCCGCTGGCTGCAGCTGGTGCAAAATGCAGCTGCCAGGCTGCTGACTGGGCAGTCTAAGTACTGTCAGATCACCCCAGTGCTGCGGGATTGCACTGGCTGCCAGTCAGGTGGAAGGTCCTCTTATGGTGGGTTTGCTCACCTTTAAGGCCCAACATAGATTGGGCCCTGACTACCTGGAAGACCTTCTCACACTGGCTGCCTCAGTCCGTCCCCTACGTTCATCCTCTAAGGGCCTCCTTGTGATTCCTAGGATGAGGCTAAAATGGCCAGCGACAGAGCCTTTAATATTACTGGCCCCATCTGTGGAATTCACTTTCACCATCTGTAAGGGAGGCCCCTTCAGTCAAGGTATTTAAGGCCCACTTCAAGACATTCCTGTTCGCTTAGGCCTTCCCTGATTTTGTTGTATGACATCTTTGCCTGACTGCCATAATATTTTGTTCCTGGCTTTTTGTTTTAGTTAGTTGTATTTCTAATTTATTTATTATTTTTGATATTTATTATTTATTGTTGTGTTCTTGTATGGTGCCCAGAGCCTCCAGGATTGAGCATCTTTTAAATAAAATTTGCCTTACCTTTGTCTTGTCTTTACTTCTCCTATCCTCTTCCTCCTTCTGTGTTTCTTTCTACCTCCTGAATGCCACCTTTTTCCCCTTCACTTTTGTGACCACCTCCTAAGAGTACCATAGCTGCCTTTTTCCCTCCTGATTTACTCACTACTTTCACATTGAGGCTGGTTGCCTTCATTATGACTTCCCTTATTTTTCTCCACTGTTCCTCTACCCCACCCTGGCAATCCGCCACTGCTAGGCTGTTTCTAAGGCAGCTTCCATTTCTTTAAAATCCATTCCTATAGCCGTCCCACCAGTGCAATGGTTGGAATTCTGCTTGAGACGCCGACAACCAGGTTCGGGAATAGACCCAGGAGTCAGAGGGCTGGCCAAGGGAGAAGGACTGAGCATCCTCGGACTGCTCTCTTCTTTTCCAGGGAGGGGGAAGTGTGTCCGTTGCTTTGTTGACCCCTTGTGGAGCCTGTGGGTGCTGTAACGGCCAGTGCCAGAATGTAGGGAGCAGGGTGGATGCTGGTTGTCATTTCATGTCTCTGCCCCTGGGGCATCAGCACGTATGCAAAACTACCAGCCCCTAGCATGGTGCCCCTGCCCTACTGTCATCCTCATGGCCTTAGATGTCTGCTGGGGGTCTCTCTTCCTGCCCCTAACCCAGGGGGTAAGCCAGGGCTAGTCTACAATGACCATTGGGAAGCCCCAGTAGCCCTGCCCAGGGGTCAGTCTGGGGATGGGGGCATGAAAGGGTACGGCCGGCCTCTGGTGAGGAGGATTAGAGGTCCGAGCACATGAAGAATGCAAATAAAATATAAAATCCATACTTAAAAAGTCCAGGACCCTTGTCCTTATGTGCTTTGCTTCTGCACCCATCTTAATACTGAACCACACTGCAAGGTGATCACCGATCCCAGGGACTTCCACGATGATGTCTCCTATACTGTCTCTGTTAGTGAGCACCAGACCTAGTATTGCCCTGTTCATAGTGGGTTTGCTGACTAACTGCCTGAGAAATGCTCCCTGTAAGAAGTTTAGGAGTGCCACATTTCTAGTGAAAGCTGTAGCTGGAAGACTCCAGTCCATATCAGGCAGATTGAAATCCCCAACCAGCAGCACCTCCCCTTATTCGCCATCCTGATGAAGCTTCCCTAATGCCTTGTCCAACCGCCCTCATGCTGGAGGCCTGTATACCACTCCAATGTGAACAGAGGCCCCTGATCCTGTCTCCAGGGTGACCCACAGCACCTCCAGCCCTTCCCTCCTCTATGCTCCCACGCACCTCTATAGCCCTGATACCTTCCCTCACATACAAGATGACCGCTCTTCCCTTCCCTATCCCTTCTGAACTGAGACCATCCTGGTATGGCTATATATGATCATGATTTTCAGTGCACTACTGCCCAGTTATGGCCACTATGTCCAGGTCCTCCTCTGCTATGATGGCCTCCAGGTCCAAATTTCTTATTTCTAGACTCCTTGTGTTGGTGGACATAGCTTTCCAAACCTTGCTTCCCCCTTCCTGCAACCCCACATTTCTCTTCGCTTGCTGCCTGTGATGCTTCCTGAGACTACTCCTAACTCCCCTTCCTTCATTGCTCCCTCTGTTTGTTGTCTACTTTTCATTTTTCCTTCTGCATATTTTTGTTTTCATCACCCTTGTCCTCCACCCTGCCCACCTCCTGCATCTTGCTCCCTGCCCTGAGGGACATTTCTCCTCTAGGCACTTCCTGCCTGTTGCTTTAATGTATGAAGGGTGCAATTTATGACTCCTTGGTAATACAGCCTCCCTGCCCTATCAGTTTAAATGCTCATCCATCTAACTATAGAATATTGAGGTCTCCATCACAGAAGGATATAGCCGTCACATCTGCACCATGCCTTGACCACCTGTTGATGTGCCTGATGCAGAATGCCCTCTCTTCCTTCAGCCATGTGTAACCCCCTACAAATGGGGGTTCCCAAAAAGTCTTCCTTGAGCTTGCCTAAATGCTCACTGCCAGGCTAGAGTCCTCCATTTTAACAGTTTAATGTGATTACCAGAGCCTGTATAGCCTCTTTGTACTGTCTCTTTAAAAGCTGCCTGATTGCAGCTTAAGTAATCTGAGAGGGAGCTCTGTTGAAAGATGTAACTATTTACTGAAAATCATTTAGAGTGATAATGATAATGTAGTTTGTCTAGCATGCTTTCTTTATTGCAAGGACTGTTTTGTTTGTCTCCACTATCTTGGTCCTAGACTGCAAATTGGACCAGACAGTACTGGTGGGACCTAAAATGTAGCCGGACTACAGTAGCTGTCTGAATTCAAAATCTGTAGGAACTGTAGTTTGGAGGGTTTTTGTGCCTTTTTGCAACTCAAGGGGAGTTCTTGCTTTGACTGACAGCCAAATCAGCCAACCAAATTTTTGCATCTTGGAGAAGTCCCAGGCTGCTTGCAGTTTTCAGTTAGTTCTGAACTGGGAAGTGAAATGAGAAGAGTTGAAGTGATTCTGAGCAGCAATCCTGAGTGGATTCGCATGGGAGAACTGTGAAAGGCTGAGTTTTTGGCTTATATGTCTGCCTGCTGCTCCTGAGAGGGAGAGAAGAGAATTATTGTGGACTAAATCCAAGTTTGTGTGACTAAAGTGAGCTACTGAAGTGGGCCAGGCTCAACCTGAAGAAGTCCGAAGATTTTGCTGAATACGATCGGCCTGTCAGGAGTTCAGCTACCCCTAAGCTCCGGTGTGTGCAGAGACTTTGCGACTGTAACCGGGGCGCTTTGCTTGGTACAGTAGAATCCCGTACATGTAAATGTACTATGAGTTGCTAGTGGGTTGTGAGTTAGTTCCCCACTGTGTGAACTGTGTTCTGCTTGTGGAAGCTGTATCCAGCCCAAAATGGACTGCATCGAATTTGTCTCCATGTGGTCTGGGCCTTGCCAGACTGGCCCAGCCAGACTATCCACTGCACAGAGAAGCCATCGATGAGAGACCTGTCTGGGGATCAGCCCCTGCTCCATGCTTGAACAGGAACGACGCCTCTGCGACTCATGTGGGCCCTGCTTCTCCTGGTATTCCAGATCAACCACCTGCAGTCTTTATTTGCCCAGCCTGTGTCCAGTCTTGGGTATCGTGAGTAAATACCGGGTAGCTCCCGCAACAACAGCTTAATCTGAGTATGTCATCTGATTGTCTTGTTTCGTTTCCTTTATGAACTGAGCCCTGTGACTCCAGATTACAAATATTGTGTACTGTGCATGTTGTATTTTCCATCACAGGGCCCCAACCAGCTGCAACCCTGGGCAACGGTCCTGGCTAGCCCATCTCTTCTCCACCTGGGTATCCAGAGGTGGACTGTGTGGGGACTCAAAGCACATGCAGAACTGCTTGATTGATATAACCTTAAGCTAATTAACCTGATTTTGCCCTCCCTTGTTCAAGTCCTCTGAATAAATCAGATCTAACTTTTTCTGCATGTAATCTGACTGTGGTTCCAGTTTGTGCTCAACGACTGTACTGTTGCTATTTGCTGTGCATAACCTTGTTTTACAGGGGTCCCCAGGGGTCGAGCCAGAGGACCAGCCCTGGTGGTAAGTGCAAACAGTGTGGGTACCTGTGTGATGTACCAGGGGTATTGTGAAAGTGATTGTGTGCAGTGTTCAGGCCACTAGGGGAAGGGGTTACAGTGTCCTACAGGGCTGTGCCAAGGTTAGCTTGACCACTACCAACCCTGACCTCTGGGTGACCTCAAAGTAATTGCTGCCCAGATTATTAGTGGCCTCTGTGGCCTAAAGAAAGATGCCTATGGATTAATGGGGTCATCTCGGCCACAAAATGTATCCACTAAAACCAATCTGAGGACCTTCCTAATCCAAATGTTCAGTGACTGTATTTAAATGATGCCAAGAAGTTTGTTAAGTAAATGGGATCCCCTGTTTAACATTGAAGGTGTGTGGACTTCAGTTATTTTATTGAGACTGTTTATTTCTGCTAACATGAGTTTATTGCAGTCCGGCACCAGAAGATGGCCCCCCTTGCTGCGGACCCTCCTAATGCCAGCCATCCTGGCAAGTTTAAATCTTTTGTTTCTGCTGCTGTGAATTCCCTCCTTGGAACTCTACCACCTCATACCCCTAGATGTTGGGGAGGGGCTTACACCAGAATGGCAAAGGAATTTCATAGACTGTTGTAATTTGTTAATTGACTATATTTTCTGTGGCTGCTTTACTTTTGAAGATTTAATTAATTTTTGTTTACATTATATTTTTGATTTGTGTTTTGCATTGTAATTTGCTTTTCTCATTTTGTTTGCAGTCATTTTTAGTTGTGCTTTACCATTTTGCTTATGATTTAGTTTTGTTCCGTGACTTTTTATTTGTTTTTCTTCTGTTTCATTACTCATTTAGGGTGCACTTTGAATATTGGTTTAGTTGCAATACGTTTTTATTGTTAGTAAATTTTGTTTGTTACCTTGCTTATTTGTTTGTACTCTCCTTTTTGTTTACTTTTTATAGTGTGTTTGCACTTCGCCACCTTACAGAATTGTGTTAGTACAACTCTGTAACTAGAAAAGGGTAGATAAGTTGGCACTGGAATACTGAAACACATTATTTCATTACAAAAAGTTTCCTTCTATGCTCATCTTTATTAGGGTTGCTTGGGTGGGGTTGGGGCTGATGTAGGCTTAGAACCTTCCAACAGAATGAAGATTTAAATGTGAGGTTAGTTGGTGTGTTGAGGTGGAAGACTAAGGTTTGTTGGCAAAAGCACCTAGCTTTACCTGAGCTGTTTGTCTTCTAGGTTGCTTGAAAGGACAGAGCAAGGAGCAACATTAGAGTAAGGAGAAACAAGACTTCTTTTGGGCAAGCAGTGTTACTGTCTTGTTACTATTTTGTTTTGTGCTTACATGTTGTGCTTACAGGTTTTGTTACTGTTTTGTTTTGTGTTTACAGTTTGATCTCTTTAAGCTAAGCAGAGTTAATGTTTTGTTACTATTTTGTTTTGTGTGTACAGGTTTTGTTTTGGGCTTACAGGTTTTGCAGTCTCTTTTCTCATTGAAGGAGCTAATTGTTTTTCTTCCACGGCTCTTCCATTGGATTAGGAATGTAACTGTGGGCGGGGGCCTGACAAAGCTTAATACCTTCCAACAGAAAAAGATTTAAAAGATCAGATTACCTTTACTTTGTCCAAGGGTGCTGTGGTTGGTGGTGTTTGTTGGGGCCACTGCCAAAGTTGATTGTTTTCCTCTATGGTTACTGCTACTGATTTTCTGGGGCTTCTCTTTCGTCCACTATCTCTTTCTCAGAGATTCTGCCTGTCTGGGGAAAAGGGGACAGCAGGCAGAAGATCAAAGAGAAGGACATCACCTAACTTAACTGCTAGAAAACTGATGCAAAGAAAGAGGGTATCACTTTCAACTGGCATACCTTCTGGGAATGGGACTTCTTTAAATTTGATGACCTGCACCTCATTAAGGAGAGGACTCGAGTGCTTGGACAGAAACCTGATGCCCATATTGATCAGTTAAACTGGTGGAGGGGAGGAGCCACAGGCTCTCACATCGCAAGGGTCACCAATTACCCTAACAGCAGTGATAGTAAAGGCACTGCCCAGCTTGATCCACTAGGGAGAGGCATAAAGCGATGAAGACACAAAATTTGGATCAGAACGGGAAATGGTACACAGCCAAAGGACTACCAGGGTGGAAGGTCTATCCCCTTGGCAGCTCCATACAGATCTCCGCATGGTGGCGACTCTTATCCAGCTTATTTAACTCTTGTACCCTTGCATCGGCTTGCCATTCTACTCTTGCTGCTTTCCTGGGGCTGCACCATCACTTTCTGCTTGTGTCTGCATGCCATAATTCGCTCTGTCTGGCATATGCCACATCTTGCTCTGCTGGGTGGACGGTTACGGTCTCATCGCTTCTGCTAGCATGGCCATACTGCCAGAGATGCCTGGTCTGGTCTGGCCCTGCCTGTGACTGCCTTACATTCTGCTATACATTTTGCTGCTTGCCTTCAGGGTAGTTGATCATCCTGGAACTGATTCAAACAACCCTGACACCCTGCCTTCCTGGCATTTTGGCAATCGGCATGTCAACTACATTCCTTCTCATACCTCATCTATTTACACACCATCATGGTCTGCTGGCTTTCCCTCCACCTATTATGGCTTGCTACAGCCCTCCCCTTTATTTTGGGCTTCCATCTCAGCCCACTGCCCCTTTCACTGCACTACTCTGGTTGTCTCTTCCCCATTTTAGTGTCTCCTACCTCACCCAGCTGCTGCCTCAGGTATCCAATTAATTAATTTCATCTACTAGTTTAATTCAACCTATCTATATATTCATTCCTGTTTCCTTGACTGTTTGTTGTCCCAATGCCTGACTGGTGGCTTCTCTGTTTATCCCATGATGGGGTACTGCATCACCCAGCTGGAACCATGGCTCCAAACAGCTGTAGCACCTCCTTCATTTAGTGTATTTGCTCACTGGCTCCCCGGCTTTCTCTGCTGCTCCTTCCAGTCTTGCCTCTTCTTTATCCTCATTCTATCAACCATGCTTCATGCTAGAAGCTTTCTTGCCCTACCATTACTGTATCTAATTCCATATTTTCTCCTCATCCTAGATCTCAGACAGTTCAGCTCATATCTCCCTCCACTCCACGTCAGACTACATTCATCTTGAACCTCATCCTTCCTATTCAGCTTCGCAGTTCCGCCTACCTGTCATTGTACCCTAATTTACCCTTGGTACGTCATATATCCAATGTGGGTTGCAGGCTGCATCCAGTTGTTCTCGTCTCTCACTTTCATGCAATCAATCCACTCCTCATTTGGCTCATCAGTGAACCTGGTGGCATGCACTCCTGTGGTTGCTACTTGCAGTCTCCTTCTCCAGACCCACATCGGGGTCTACTTCACTTCATCTGACCATTCTGTAGGTCTACTCATTCACATTGTCTATTCGATCATCACTGTACCCCTTATGTGGGTCTCATGCTACCTCGACTCGACCTGATCTCCACCCAGAACATGCCTTCCATGTCCATTGCTCCATGGCTTGAGGCTAGCCTGTAGCTGACAGTCTTGCTCTGCACCCATGAAGTCCACATCTAGAGCATGCAGCTTGGAGTGGTGCTTCTCCTAGCGCATGAGTGAGCATGTCTTCACTCTGGGTGGGCCTTCAGTTGTCCTTCATTTTTAGCAACACCTCTGGATGTAGAATTTATGACTTCCAGCCAGCGGGGTGGGGCTCTCATCACAGGGCCCTTTTGGTTACCGAGCAGGTTCGGAGGTATCCTTTACACTGTTCTCCATTTGACCACCTCTGGTTCACCTGGTCTGTTTCAATGAGCTCGTGTAGGCTGGCTGAGTGCCTCAGCAGTCCTTTCTCGCCTCCTTTACTTTTGGGTGTCTAGTTGTAGGGACGTCGCTTGCAACCCTCAACAGCATTCCTGTTAGAAGGACAGAGCAAAGCTTCCTCCAAATTGGAATATTTTCCTCTTCCCTCGATCTCGACTCTAAATTGCAGTAGCTGAGCCATCAGAAACCAAAACATCCTTCAGCCTGGAGGGAAGGTGACCTAGGCCTTGGATCCCCAGAGGTTTCCTCCTCAAAGAGGTTTTTCCTCTCCTCTGTGCCGATGATCATAATATAAGATAGGGTTAGTGCTTTCATTGGTTCCTTAGTTAGGATCCGCTATTGGATGGAGTTGGATGGTGGCCCTCAGTGTTCCCTCTCCCTTAGGAAGTCTTGCCCTCCTACCTCATATCAGCTTCCTATCCACTGACAATTCCTTGTTCCATCCCATTCTCTCCTGTCCTACCCATCTACACCTATTGACTTTTGTTCTCATCCTCGATACCATTCTGACTCCTTGCCTCCTTCTCGGGCTCAACACCCTTTTGGGTGCTCTTTTGGACTCCTTCCTAAGCTACCTTTAGCCAAGGAATCATTCCACTTAGCACCTATAGGGGTGGAACCCTCCTCTAGGGTTCCTTGCCATTATACCCCTACAGAGTGGTATATCCCATGGATAGAGAGGTGAACAGCCACAATGTATCTCAGTCGACTAGCATACATCATACCAAAGTTGCATAAGCACAGTGAAATAAATAAAGGGGAATAGTCTGACTAGCAACAAGGGAGGGCCAGCTGTTAGAGAAAGATGAAGACAAAGCAGAGTTGTTAGCAAATTCTTCTGCTCAAGTCTTCACAGAAGATATTGGCAAAGGACCTACACTAAGTAAGACAGAGAAGGAAAGTGGAGGGCAGATAAGCAAGCGCTTTCATGAAAGAGAGGGTCTTAGAAGAGCTACAAACTTAAGGTGAATAAAGCTATATGGTCAGATGGTTTCCACCCCACAATACTAAAAGAGCTTTGGGAAGAAGTATACATCACTAGCTGAGCTGTTCAATCTACCTTTGAAAATCAGCAGAGTACCTCAAGACTGGAAAAGCGACAACAGTTGTGCCCTTGCAATAAAGTGGGAGCAAGGAAGAGGCAGAAACTAATGCCCAGTCGGCCTGACCTCTATAGTGGGAAAACTATGGAACATTATTAAAAGAGAGAATAGCTGACTACCAAAGGAAACTGGAAAACTCGACCTCAAACAGCATGGCTTCACAGCACAACACTTGTGCCAAACAAACATGATTGATTTCTTCAATTGGGTTACCAGAACAGTGGATCAGGGTGAGGCAGTGGACGTGGTGTACCTAGACTTCAGAAAGGCCTTTGACACCGTTTCCTGCAGAAGACTTGCTAACAAACTAGAACATACAGGAGTCAGACAGAAAATAGTAAACTGGATTAGAAACTGGCTGCAGCATAGAATGGGACCCAAAGGGTTTTGGTCAATGGGGCATTATCAAGGAGGGAGGTGTGACTAGTGGTGTTCCACAGGGAATGGTGCTGGGTCCAGTCCTCTTCAACATATTCATCAGTGACATCACTGATGAACTTGGGGAGAAGGTTTGCCTAGTCACAGATGATACAAAGCTCTGCAACAGGGTAGATACACTAGAGGGCATTAGGTATGGAAGCCAGTGGTAATTATAGGGGCATGGGGGTACAAGTTCCCCAACTTCGACATCACCTCTTTTTATTTCATTTGTACCCCAACATCTTTATTTAATTTAAATCAGCCGAGTAGCACCATTCATAATACAAGCCACTGGCACTGCTGCTTGTGTGGGTGGTATCGGACTATTGTTTTTTTGTTGTCTGCACTGCCGCTGCCTGCGCTGTGGAAAGAAGTCTGCTTCTTAGAAGTAGAACACAAAGAAAACACTACACACTGTCACGGATCTTGGATGAGTTGGATCTATCTTGACGACTTGGGACGGACTTGTGCCCGCCTTAAGTAGTGTGTGACCGCCCCGCCCGTCAGTGAAAAAAAGTATTCTCTCCTCCTAACCAATCATGAGATCTGAGGAGGAGCTGGCCAGAGAACCGGCTGCTGTGGCGTGCCGCCCGTGCTGTCGTGCTTTTTGTGAGGCGGGAGTAGTTTGATCGAGGCGACTCAGTGGAGAGAGTGTCTTTCTTGAACTTGTGACCGCCGACTCACGAGCTTAAACTTTAAAAGAATAAAAATTCTGTTGTGGCTGCGACTAGAGTGCGAGCCTGCGACTGCCAGGAGGACAGAATAACTCGCCGGAGTTGGACTCTCATCATCGTCATTGACATTAACTCAATTTGTCGGGGCGGACCGCTGGTTAGCAGTCGGGACTCGGGAGGGACTTGTGGAGTCCTGTGTCATCTGAGAGGGAGAAAGACAAGCCCTGTCAAAGAACAGTGCAGTACTGGACAGAGTTCAGTCTCGGGGTCTCCAGGGTGTTTGCAGAGCAGTCTGCGTCTGTGTGTGTGTGGAGTTGATGGGTCTGTCTGGACTGAAATAAAACAGTTATTCGACTTCAGACTGCTTGAGAGGAACCCATCTGCTGGAGTGCTGTGCTGCTGGTGCTGGCATTGATTGCTGCATCCATTTTGTCAGAAAAACAAGCAGGTAATTTTAAAATGTGTTTGTAATATGTATAACTGTCTGTACTACTTCATAAGTAAAGTTTCAGCAAGTAAATGCTGGTCCAGGTGTGGGGTGTTGGGGGATGTATCCCTAGGTCCTTTGCAGGCCACATTTGATATTGGATTGTTTTCAACCCAGCCCAGCCCACACCAGATTTGCAGTGTGTGTGCAGCCCATTCATTGCTGTCAGTGCACTAATTATGTTTGCTGATAACTACCAGAGCAAGAGCATAATAGATAATTATTAATTTATGCGTTAAAGTCTCAGTGGGAAAAATGGAATATCCCTTCTTCACATGGGCAGAGGATTTCTGAGGGTAAAATGAGTGACGTACTCGTGAATGTCGACAGTTGGGTAGGCATGCTCATGGACTGATGGGAGCACATGTGCCTCCTGTGGTGATGCAAGGCAACCAGATAGTGACAGCAGAGAAAGTATTGGGGGTTCTTGCAAAACCCCAGTGTTAGCTAGTAGCCTCATCAGCATACTCTGCATGCCGGAAGCAGCACGTGGAGCATGAAATGGTCGTCCGTGGTTCCGCCACCATAAGCAAGGAAGGGTCCTTTGATTAAAACAGAAAAGTTAGCAGGTAAAAGAAAACTCTTTTATGCCAAAAGCCCTATCTGGGTGTTTCTGACTAGTTGCTGCATTTTGCAGCCTTACCAAGTTTCCCTTTAATGAATGGTGAGGGGTCAGGGGGACTGGGTGTAAACTGGGAGGCAGGTGGACAGTGATTTGGCTGACAAAAGTATGTAAGGTTGCCAAATAGAGGAGTAAAGGCTGCAATGTGACTGGTGATGCAGAGATAAAATCAGACAGTCCATCACGAAATCTAGCACCCATCACTCGGAGTAAATGAAGCTCGAACCAGTTTTATTTCTTTAAAAGTGCTGTATTTCATGAAGTGGCTATGTGCAAAATTAGCATTGTGCAAGTCCCCAGATGTATACCTCTCAATTGTCCCTGATTTTCAGGGGACGTCCCTGATTTTGCCTCAGAATTTTCTCTGTCCCTCATGGAGCTAAGAACATGCAATGATGCTGACAGCAAGCATCTGTTCCAGCTCCACCCATACGTGACAACCAGGCCTCTCAGCCTCCACCAGTGGGCAAGCGGCACCAGACCCATCTCCTCTACCCTCCCAGAGAAGGAGAGCAGTCCTCCGGATGTCGTCGATCCTTCTCCTCCTACCAACCCCAGCTTAGATGTCAGGGAGGTACAAACCGAACATTTATATTTACTGTACTCCAGGTTCTGTGGGAGAGGTCCTTGGGCTGTGCTAAGTCTAACTTGTAAATGTCATAATTTATAATTTTATAACTTCTAAATGACATAATTTGGACACAGTCCAGGGGATCTGGATACACTGGAGGGTCGTCGCGGCTGCTGCAGTCGGCAGCGGGCCAGGGTTGGAGGAGCTGTCTGCAGCTGGAGGACAAATCGGCTGTGAGGCGCCAAGTTTTAAATCTACGTGTGGGCTATAGTTCTGGCCCAGCCTCATGAACTCGAGGAAGAGCTGTAAATTGCTGGGAGAAGAGGTAGCTAATTGTATCGGCGGTGGAGAATCCTACCAGGGGCTGCTGTGGTGAGAAGTCGGAGCTGCACCGGCAGCTGCATCGAGGAAGACGACTTAGGGCTGTACTGGCAGCTGAGGTATGCAGGGTTCCGTCATCCCGGCTGCTGCAGTCGGCAGGGGCCAGGGTTTTCGGAGAGTAGTGATTGAGGAAGACATCAGAGAGGATGTCCCGCGGCTGCAGTCGGCAGTGGGCCAGGATTTTCGGGTGAGCAGTGATTGAGGAAGGCATCAGAGAGGACGTCCTGGTGGCTGCAGTTGGCAGTGGGCCAGGGTTTTCGGGAGAGAAGTGATTGAGGAAGGCATCAGCGAGGACATCCCGGCAGCTGCAGTCGGCAGTGGGCCAGGGTTGGAGGGAGCTGTCTGCTGCTGGAGGACCAATGGGCTGTGAGGCGCCAAGTTTTAAATCTCACGTCTGGGCTAAAGTCTGGCCCATCCCTCACAAACTCGGGAAGAGCTGTAATTGTGTCCACACCAACTACCCCGGCTCTGACCTCTATTAAATAGTCTGTGGGGTGGATCCTTTGGGGAGTGCACAGTGTGACTAGCTGAGACTGAGCAATAAGAAGCTCGCATTTGTGTAGGACCAAGGGGAAGGGCATAAGATTTGTATATTGTGTTGCTGGAGATTGTGTGTGTGTGTGTGTGTGTGTGTGTGTGTGTGTGTGTGGTATATTAATTGTTGGTGGGGGCTGTGTAAGTTTGACTGTATTGTGATAGTAGGGGTTCACACCCAAAATGGGGGGCGATTGGGTGTAAGGAGTGTGGGGCAGCCATAATATTAAACTGGGCATGGAGGTTTGGAGGATGTCAAAATGGTATTCCACAGGGGACAACATGACAAAGCGAAAGGACATAACCCAGAAGATAGGTGGATCATATAGTATCTGGAGGTGTGGGGCAAAGTTGGCATCATACGTGAAGTATGCCAGAGAGGCTGCTCAGAGGGAACAGATGAGGGAAGGGAAATAGAGAGAGAGCAATATGGGTGTGAGCATCAAGCTTGCAAACCATTTCACCATACTATACCCGGGAGATGAAGTGGATGAGGATGATGGGAGGGTGCAAGTGGACAGGGAGGATTTGGTCAATAGGCAGAGGGGACAGTGATGGAGGATGGAGCCTGTTTCAAAGGGAAGGAGGAGGGAGGAGGGACATGAGCCTAGGTTGGGGTCTCGGGAGTAGATGGGCAATTATGGGCACATCAGTCTGACATCTGTGGTAGATAAAGTAATGGAGGATTTATCAAGGAGAGACTTGGGAGGCAGTTGGAAATGTTAGGACACCAGGATGATAAACATAGAGAATACTGGATGGCAACCATACACAACCAGTGTGTTCTGCCACAGAGGGTTCTGATTCCCTCTGACCTCAAGAGCGAAGCTCGAGAGGTTCATGGAATCAGAAGCCTGAGGTGGTAGAACACACAGGTTGTGCATGAAGTTGCTCATCCTGTATTTGTTATAGTGTATAGTAGTACCATGTGAAATGTGTGCTTTGTGTGTTGTTTTTTCTCCCTTCTCATAATGAAACTGACTTGAAAAGTCTCTAGAGGTTCTAGAATACTGTCACCACATAATTAAATAAAGGAAAGCAACAATGTGCCAGGATTCCTAGTGGTTTTGCTGCAGTAGTGACATCACTGCTGCAGCAGAACAACATAATGACATCACTACTGCAGCAGAACAAGCATATTCCAGGCATGGATTTCAAGCATAACAGCATTCCACTATACACTATATATGTTGTGGACACCCACAACAAGGCTGTGTTTCCATTGAGGAGTTGATGACATCATAGAGACCTCAGATGGAAACGTGTCTTTGTTGTGGATGTTCAGCCATCCACTGTTTTATATAGTATATGTTTTTTGTTTTGTTTCTCATTATTTTATTGAAATTACTTGCTGTGGGTGCGGTCCATTCCTCCTGCTGCCACTCCTGCTCCGTCGATCCGGCTTCTAACTTTAACTTCTCCACACTGCTTAGTTTTCAAATTAGAAAAACAAAATTTGTTTTTCGAAATGGAGCCATGTATGGCACACGTGTCCCGCTCTGAATTCAACTGCTGGTGGCACCGCTGCCCAGCACTAGCTAAATCACGCCATGTTTGTTTTGTTTGTTTCAGCATTTATATAGCACTTTTCATACATCCAAAGCTCTTTACAAGCAATGTTAAACTGGTAGTGAAGTGACTGAATGTGTAGTGGCGGCCATATCACGTCATCACCCACACACAGCCTGGATAATTGCATGAACTGGTTTATGGAAAGGAATGTTGGCCAGGACACGGGAATGTTCCCTACTCTTTGCGAAAGTGCCCTGGGTTCTTTTACTTCCACCTGGACACCACCAGGACCACACCAGGATGGGCAGAAGGGACCTCGGTTTAATGTCTCATCGAAGGATGGCACACCCCAACAGTACAGCACCCCTCAATACTGCACTCGGATGCCAGCGATTTTTAGGTGCAATTCCAATCCCGGTGTGGGATGAGAACCCACGACCTTCTGGTCCAGAGGTGGATGTGCTACTTGGTCACTCATTGATTGTCTTGCCCCCAACCCGCGCCCACCCTATGTGCATCCACCTCCCACACCCCACATTACGGGTGTCGTTGCACGATTTCTACGCATGCTCGTGACTTCACCAGTTTTTTATATTTTCACTCCAGATGTAGAGAATGACAGGCATCAGGGTGTGACTCAGGATTGTTGCCTGTAATGCTGATACCATTTCACCCCCACCCACACCCTGCAGCCAGCACCCATCTCATCAAAATGCCACTCAGTGTGAGTGTGCTGTCGATGCTTCTCGAATTACACCCACGAAGGGGCCATGGACTCTCACTGGGTCAGGCAAGTTACTCTGGTCTGATCATATGCTGTAGATGTGATGGATAGAATCCGTTTGGCTATAGAGCCTATTGGATCCTTGCTGCCCCATCTTTTCCTCTTTAGCTGGCATGAACACAGCTGAAGTTTTGTGAATAGCTTCCTCTCAATGTCCATTTTTCTCCCTTCCCAGGTCTAGTGTATGCCACTTTCCGTTCTTGTTGCTTTTAGACAGTGGGCAGAAGAAGGAAGAATGAACCCTTGATTGTAATAGAGGAGGACATAACTTTGGCAAATAAAAAGTGGAACTGTTCTAGCCTGATGAACTAGCGTACAGCTCTTAGGCCAGCAATGCTTTTAGTTTGCTGAAACTCCTAGCAGGAGTAATAGCTTTGAGAAAAAGAGGCAATCTTTATTTTGTGATGCACGATGGATGGCATGAGAGGCTCTAAAGGGGCCTTGTTTTGAGATGCATGATGGATGGCATGAGAGGCTCTAAAGGGGCCTTGGTCACGGCCCTGAGCACTATATCAAGACTCCAAGGTGATAGCTTTGGTGAATTGAAGATGTTTTAATGCTGCTGCCTGTAGAAGTACCAGACATGGGGATATGAGCCCAACAATTCCCCAGTCCCATCAAGTGTGCCCCAGTGCAGAAACTCTAATTTGTAAGGTGACTGGTTGGAGTCTTTTGTCCATCTGTCTTAAAGGAACTGCAGTAGTACAGGCGATTATATTGTGTCATTCTGTATGTGTCTGGAAATGGAGCCAGAATCAAGATTTCCTCCAGATTCTATAATGCACTTTGGAGAAGAAGAGGCATATGAACTCCCCATCATGTCAATAACAGGAGCTGTACTGCATAGTTCCTTGAAAGTTTTCCACTCACTTTCCCAGTGTAGAAAGGCCAGTTGTTAAAACTGGGTGCAGAATTGGACCTTTTCCTGCTCAATCTTCAGGCCCGGGAGACAAGTTGTTCAAACTGAGATGCAGACTGGCCCTTAAAGAAGGAGGTCTGGGCTGAAACTGAAGGTTAGAGGTGGTCACCTCGAAAGATGAATGATAGTCGGAAACCCATGTGCGGACTGGCCATAAGGGACCCCTAGAATCATGACTGCCCTGGCCAAGGTCACTTGTGCAGGAGTCTTGATAGAAGCAGTATTGGATGAAGGCAAACAGGAGGCTGAACTGATCCGGTTTAGGAGAAGGGTCTTAAGCCACCGCTGGTTTGTCCATGGCCAGGAGCAGAATTGCTGTACCTTCAATTCCTCCACAGGCGAAAGATCTGTCTGAGGATTGCCCCTGTTCTGTTGGAGTGTGGAAGGCAATGTCCTCCAGCTCCCATTCCCTGGAAGAACAACCTTGTGAATTGAGCCAGACTGCTGTCATTTTCCTGTCCAGGAATATACATCTTTCAGTAGTGCTCGCCCCACTGAAATGAAGAGGGAATCTTTTAGTGTTTTGGGCTTCTTGTGCGCCCTGGTGGTCGATGTATACCCATGTTGTCAGACTGTAAGTTGGAACCAGTCCATCCTCATTGAGGAATTGCTCTTTTAGAAGCCTCTGAGCCTTGGAGCTGTGTCAGGGAGCAGGCCCTGTGGATGATCAGCTGGGGATCCCAGGCGCCAACCGATGAATGCTGAGGGCGGTAACAGTCGACAAGTGGCTGAGGAGTCCAATGTGCCAGTCATCGATGGAAACATTCGGGGTTGCCCTTTGTGAGGAATGTCCTGGATAAGCCCTACGGTGTTGATTTTTCTGCCCCAAAATATTCTGGTGGTGATTTTTTCGCCCAAATCTCTACTGGCCAGTTCCAGCTCCTGATGTGGATGGCCCAGTCCAAAATCGCGGGAAAAATGAGACCGTGTTGAAATGGGGCCAGTCTGTACAGCTTGCAAGGCTGAGACTGGGGTCCATGCAGGGCCTTTGAGAAACAGCTACAATGCCCGAAATAAAAGAAATTGATGGACTTACAGTCTGCTGTCTTCAGCTCTGCCAAGAGGACAGAGCACTGCTTGCAGAGTACCTGCCAGACTGGAGGCAGGAAGTAAACTTTAGGAGAGAATTGGTATATTTTAATTTTAAAATGCAGAATCGGAGTCTGGAGGATGCAGGGGTGCTCATTTTCTGCAAAGGTGCGTGACGCACCACATGCTTCAATACAAAGTGTTGGGCGTTGGTGCGTCACACACCTTTGCAGAAAATGAGCACCTCTATCCTCTGGACTCTGGTTCTGATAAATTAAATATCTAAGAGACAATTGGCTTGAGAAAATTCCACTTGTGCTGCTAAAAGCTAAACCGGAGGGATAGCTTTTTCGGTTGTAATGAACCTGAACTCAGGAGTTTTCCTTTAATGAAGAAGAATCTGTAACAGTTGTTCATTTTTCACAGATCAGGGTTAACTGCAGATCTCATAACATGAAACATCAGAGAGACCACCTTCGATTGCCATGTTCTTCCAGAAGAAACCTCATATAGATCCGTGCCTTCATCCACACAGATGATCCCGACTGAAGAAATATGTACTGCAGTGTATGAGAGCTAGGTCAGGGCTTTAATGCTAATGTTAACAAGGAGAACAGCAACCAAGTGCAAGTTCATCCCTTCCTACTATCGACAGCACAGTTCCTGTACTGGAGATCCAAACAGTGCCTCTGGATCAGCCACCCCAACCACAATCACCATCTGTTGCAGAAACAGTGCCTAGAATGGAGATGACAACTCATGATATGGATCGACGTACCAACCACCATCTGAGAAATACCAAAGCAGGACTGTAGAAACAAAAACTCCGTTCCAGGAATCATGGTACAGAGAATTTTCATGGCTGCATTATAGTCGTGAGTTGAAAGCTGTGCTCTGCTTTTGTTGCACAAAGTGTGAACAAATGGGGATGCGTGAGCTGTCAAAAGGCGAGAACCAGTATTCGCCATCAATAGGCTTCACCAACTGGAGGAAAGCACGGACTAAGTTTATTGCTCATCAGAGCTCAGAAACACATCAGCATGCCCTAGGGAAGGTGGCTCATGTATCCCGTGGTCAAAGCATTGATTCTGCTCTAGTGGAACAGAAAAAGATCTCACAAGATGTGTCTCACAAGTGCTTGATTAAGTTAATAGCACTGCGTTACTTGGAAGAAGACAGGGATTGGCAATTTGAGGTCATCAGCTTGATGAGGGAAACTTTGCTGAACTTCTCAAGCTACTCAGCAATGAAGATGAGACCCTAGCAACTTGGCTGAAATGAAAGCAGGACTATACAAGCCCAGCAATTCAAAATGAACTAATCGGACTCATGAGTCATGAGATCACCCGTTCTGTCATGAAGGATATTAACAAGTCATCATACTATTCCATTATCGTTGATGGAACACAAGACTGCCAAGGTAAAGAACAAGAAAGCATTTGCCTTAGATACGTTGATGGAAACATGCAGCCCCAGGAGGAGTTCATTGGGTTTTATGTGCCACAGGATACTATCAGAGCCTCAATAGCAAAGTTATAATGGATGTCTCACAAGACTTCCTCTGCCAATTGAATTCCTCAGGTATGGCATTTGATGGCGCTGCAAACATATCGGGATGCTATCGTGGTGCACAGGCTATCATAAAGGAAAGTCAGCCACTTGCCACATTTGTGCATTGTGGTGCTCACTGCATAAATCTTGTGGTGAAAGAGAGCTGTGAAGCAAGCCCTGTATTAGAAATTCCTTGCACTGTTTAAATGAACTGGGCAAACTGTTCAGTGAATCCTAAAGTACAGAACAATTTTTTCTCAAATTGCTACATCTGATAATGCATCTACCTCCTTCAAAACTACGACCCTTATGTCCAACTAGATGGACTGTAAGACTAGCAGCAGTTGAAGCTGTGTCACAACAATATGAGCAAATCCTTGAGAGTCTCCAACAAATGGAGTTTGAAAATGGGGATGCTGCAACAAGGGCAAGTGGTCTCTTAAGAAGCTCAGCAAGGGCAACACATTAGTAAGCCTGCTGCTGGTCAAAGGTAATTATGGAACCACTGACTTGTCTGAATAAGAGCCTACAAAATCCGAACTGCACAGTAGGTGGCATGCTTACCAAGTAAACCTCATAAAGATCAGCTACAAAGACTAAGGAATGAAAATACTGTCCTGCAAGCCATTAGAAAAGCTGGACGAAGTTGTCCAAGCTGGGTTGGATCCCATTACCACCAAAGGCAGCGATGGGTCCCAGTCCGTTTGCTGTGAGGGAGCAGCACAATCATGCAACAGTGGAGGATTATTTCAGAATGGAATTCTTTAAGATGGTAGACATCTCAGTTGCCCAGCTAGAAGAGTTCCATCAACAAGGGCTGACTGTGTATTCAACTTTAGAACAGTTCCTTCTTGCTGCAGTACATAAGGGTGATGAGAGTGACCATGAGCTGGAGGAAATGATTGACTGCATTAAAAAATATCAGGCTTAATCCCAGAATGCTGAAAGTTCAGCTTGAGATGTTTCGCAGAGTAACACATATACCTCTTTGAATGAGGCTGTAGTCTATTTAAAAGCACTACCCCTAGATGTCTGTGGCCTTTTACAGAGCTAGAAAAGTTTCTGTGACTACTGTTGGTGATACCAGTAAACAGTTGTGAAGCAGGCGCAGTTTCAATGTGCTAGGCCCAAAACATGGCTGCGGTCTACAATGACCCAGTGTCAGCCTGAACACAGTTGCTGTATGTCATGTTCACCAAACCAGACTTGATGAGCTATGTCTGGACACCATTACTACGTAAATTTGTTCATGCTCATGAAAGGCGCTGTGCTGTATTTGGACTGTAGCAATAAAAATGTTACAATGGGCTGGCCTTGCAAAAATTTAAATGTGTTCAAGCAAGCACATCATATTCCTTGGTACTGCATGGGGTTGCATATCAACTTGCAGTCTCATGAAGAGAATTATCACACCTCAGATTGTAATCTTGTACCTCAGACAGTTGTGCACACCTATACCCGTCCTTCATTAGCTGATACTGTTAAAAATGCCTCCCAGTTCACTGTCAATCCACTTTCTCAATGTTTGACTTCTGCTCCCACAGTAAACATTACGTGGATCACGACCCTTCTGCACAGTGAAGGCAGTGTGTACAGTTCCCCATTTGTTGTTTTCTCCTCACCTCATTAGCCAACAGCTAGGTCTTCCTGGAGGCAAACAATTAGCATCAGTACACCCTGAACAACTGCTGTTCATGGCCTCATAAGGGCTGCACTTACTATGGATAACAATATTATTGCAGGAGAGATATACTAATGCCTTGAGAAAATCCACCAGACTTCCAGTGTCAGTCTACTCCTTTATCTGTGATCTGCAGAACCCATGGGACAGTTCCCCATATCTTCTGCAGTACTTTTCTGTACCCTGCTGCACAGTGCGAGTTGGCTGGCTACCAACATTCAAATCTTGAATAGAGCTATACAGCTCCCTCAATAATGTCCTAATAAACGTTAACATTTCCCCCCTCAACGGGTAATCTCCTATACTGAATTAAAGTAACAGTTTAGGTGCAGACCTGCCACTCTGGTATTTTGTCGTCACTGGCTGCTCTCATCCACAATCAGGTAATGATCACAGTGCTGGCAGACCCACATCTCAGATATCCACAATGATCTGCTCCAATGTTCCCCTTCCTGTCTTTCACTAACCTTAAATATAGCTATACTATGCTGGAATGACCTATTCACTCCCTCTCTGGCATTCATTCTTCTGTCCTGCTCCCCACATCAAAAACTGGTGAGCTTTCTACCTTCTGCATCATGAATGTAGTTAGTACAGTCTCCTATGTTATTTTACATATCAATAGTAAAATCATCTTCTGATAAGCCAGGCTGATAGCAGCAGAGCACAAGGTGAAAATAGGCGTTCTTTCCCATATAAGATATAAGCCACCTATGATTAAGCACAATTAAATGATGTGCATAATGATTCACACCCATCATTAATAAGCGCCTAATTAAAGGTAGCCTAAATCTTTTAAGGATAGATGCCCATTTTATGTTTGCTTGCAATGTGCAAGAAACATAGTGCCATCATCCGAGATTTGGAGGTGTAGCCCCTCTTCCAATTCAGTCAGTGTGTTGGCAGGCATGGCCCTGTAAGCCAATGCATGCTGGAGCTGTCTATGACAAGCTCCAAAATGCAGTGGCATACAGTTGAAAGGAGCTATGCTTCAGTGAGCAGCAATAAGATATCGGCTGCTCATGCGCAGCTCCCCTACACACACACACACACACACACACACACACACACACACACAGCACACTGCATACTGCATACCCCCCCCACACCGCGTATAGCGGCCGAAGTGCCCAATCCTATACGTGTACTGCGCTCCCCCAAAGCCTTCCACATGCCACGCTGGGTGCCCACCCCAGCGTGGCAACTCAGAATAACCCGGCAGGGTGCCCAATCCCCTCGGCTCCACTGTCCTCACCCCGAGTACTGGGTGCCACTGAGCCCACCCCAGCGTGGCAACTGATCATATGGCAGGCGGTGCCCAATCCCCGTAGGCTCCCGGCCCCCAGCCATCCTTGTGCCGCTGGGAGCCCACCCCAGCGTGGCAAATCCACGTCGTCTTTTTTTTTTAAATCCCTGTAAAGAAAAAATGGTCCCATGCAGTCTTCCTGCCCCTCCCCACCACCCGCACCCACCCACTGCGCACCAGCCTCCCCACACCCCCCACCCTACACCGGGCTCGCGCGATGATCTGTGGTGGACGGGAACACGTCTGCACTCTTCAAAGCCGACTGCAAACTGAGGAAATGCCGGTAAGCTGTATAATAGGCTAGATAGGGGTTTTCAACTTTGTTGCATATCTCAGGCATCTTTTGGAATTTTGCACCAAATTTTCAACATGGGGTTTTGGGACCTTTCTGCCGAATGATGTCACTGTCGCTGGCATTGATACTGGCCGAAGGGTGATTTACGCAGTCACTGCGCGAAATCTGCCAGGCACAGAACGCCATGACGGTATTGATGAAATCCATGCAGGCGTGATGCAAATCAAAATATTTGTTTATGGATGCTACGCGGTTCTATGCGAGCGATTAGGCGAATTTTCAATATTTTCACTCCAATTTTCAACATTACCATTTTACCACACCTTCCTATGGTAGTACAGCTGTCATTTTCATCTCACCCAAAATGTGTTTCCGCCCATGTAGCGCACAATGGCACAGTCGATGTGCAAAATCAATGTATGGGACACATTAAGGAAATCACAGTGACACTGTTCATGAGCAGAGGTCTTAAAATGGCTATGTTGAAAATTTGAGTAAAAAATTCCTAAAATGACTGTTTCTGACGTGCATTGCGCGGTTCCTACACAAGCTTGTAAGTTCGTGAATTTTCAATATTTTCACTCCAGATTTTCAACATTGCCATTTTACCACACCTCCTTATGAGCAGTACAGCTGTCATTTTCACATCTTGCCCAAATGTGTTTCCGCCCATGTAGCGCACAATGGCGCAGTCGATGTGCAAAATCAATGTATGGGACACATTAAGAAAATCACAGTGACACTGTTCATGAGCAGAGGTCTTAAAATGGCTATGTTGAAATTTGGTGACAAAAATTCCTAAAATGACTTTTTACGAGCAGTGCTATGCAGTTCTATGCATGCTCGTAAGTTTCATAATTTAATATTTTCACTCCAGATTTTTAACAATGCCATTTTATTACACTTCCTTATGAACAGAACAGCTGCCATTTTTCATATGTCACCCAAAATGTGTTTTCGCACATATAGCGTACAATGGTGCTGTTGGTGTCTGAAAGCAATGTTTAGGACAGATTAAGAAAATCACAGTTACACTGTTCATGAGCAGAGGTCTTAAAATGGCTATTTTGAAAATTTGGTGACAAAAGTCCATAAAATGACTGTGTTATGAGTGAGCATTGCGCAGTTTCCACGCACCTCATAAGTTCATGACTTTGTAATATTTTCAGTCCAGATTTTCACCAGTGGCATTTTTCCACACTTCCTTATGAACAGTACAGCTGTCATTTTCTAAACATGGCTGAAGTGTGCTTTCACACTTTCAGCGCCAGAGATGCGTAGGTTGCTGTGGAAATCATTGTTCAGCACAGATAAAGAAAATCACAGTGACACTGTTCATGATCGGAGGCACCAAAATGCCTGAGTTGACAATCTGCTGTAAAAATCCCAACCCTAATTATATTACAGTTGTCGTTGCACGATGACTTTTTATGCTCTGCTGTGGCGTCACCATTTTTTTAATATTTTACTGCAGATTTGCAACATTGCCATTCTTTACACCTCCCCATGAACAGTACAGCTGTCATTTTTACATCCTGTTGAATGTTTTTGCACCTGTGGTGCTAAATGCGAGTCACTGTGCATAAGCAGCTTTCAGCCAACAAACTGATATTCCCCTGTTCATGAGGTGGGGTCACAAAAAAAAATGTTGAAAATTTGGGTGAAAATACCACGAATGCCTGAGGTATTAGGGTTTCCAACCATAACACCCAACCCTGTAGAGAATGACAAGCATCAGGGTGTGACTTGGGATTCTTGCCTGTAATGCTCATACCATTCCACACCTGCAGCCAGTGAGAGGCATCGAGGTATGCCTTGGACTCTTCGCCCCAAAGTTCACCCCATTCTTCTATATCGCACCCATCTCACCGTATTTCCTAATGAAATGGGAACATGAGGCCAAAGACCCCAGGAACACCGTGACACTTGTCAATGTCTGCAGGGTGGGTGTGGTGAAATGGCGTGGCAGTTGTACCTAATGACCCAAGCGCACACCCCAATGCCTGTCACTCTCTGCAGGGTGGTGGTGGGGTTGGCTTCAGTTCAATACTTCACTGCCATTCCTATTACGCAGCTCTGTAACTTCTACACTACCACTGCCAATGCCAGCAAGCAAACATTCGGCATTGACAAATGCTTGTTCCCTTGTTCCCTGCTGCTATCAGCCTGATTTACTGGAAAGATTTGCTTCTCTCAAGAACTGTACTACCTGTATTCATGATGCAAAAGGTGATGAGCTCATCCATTTGTGGTGTGGGAGAAGTAGTGAACAATGAATACCAGAGGGTACTGAGAAGGACACTCCTGCAAGGTACTGGCATATTCAGGGAAGGGGACACAGAGGGAAAAATATGAGTAGATCACTGAGATATAAGAGTTGGGCTGCCAGCACCATGATCGCTACCCTGACCCCGTTGTTCAGGCCAACATTCCCTTCCCATAAAACCATTTCATGCAATTGTCCAATGCTACATGTGAATATTATTGTTGAAATGACTGCCACTATACATTCAGTCACTTCACTACCAGTCTAGCGTACCTGTAAAGCACTTTGGGATACACTGTGTATGAAAACGCTATATAAATGTTGATTCTTCTTCTGATTATTATTATTCTTATTATTATTTCCCATGGGAAAAGAAGTCAAGACAACCATATTTTGATTTCTAAGAAAGTATTAACTCTGGCATTGGACTACACAAGCATTTTGCTAAATAAAGAGTGTTGGATCAAGGGGGTTGGGTTAAGGGTGCAACTGCTACCTCCACTTCATATGAAATTACTTGCTTGCTGCATTTCACTTTGTTAAAGTCTGATTTATTGATTGTACAAATGTTTACATTCAAATCTATTGATCATATTTGTAGGTTCTGTCAAAACATGCTAAAAAAGAATAGCAGACAATATAAAGGTTTAATAAAAATGTTAAAAGTGCATATCAAGTATGCATACCACTCCACACCCCATTGTAACATCCTAGATTTGCCATGACCACTGGACCATCAGGTTATTTAAGATTTGTACTGCATTGTGGTTTGCAAAAGATAAAGTTATTTCGATTAAAACACAATTTTAACATATTAAACTAAACACAATGAACAGAACCATAGCTTTGCATGTGTACTGATCAACTTAGTACACATAGTTTTGACCATTTGGTGTAACAATTCTATACAGAGGAAAAATAATTAGTTAACACTATAAGAGCCATGTAGCTCTCTGGCTCCAATGACATACCTCTCAACCTTTTGTCTCCCAAATGTGGAACATTGCGTCTCAAAATGTGGAACAAATGAGCAAAATGTGGAACACTTAAGCAAATCTTTACCTAGGAGACTCAGAACCCTGTTAAAATGTTTGCATTTATGTTCAGAAAGTCTGTTATTAATAGAATAACATATTTTTGCATCATTACTATAGATTTTGCTTTAAAATGTTAATACTGAATGTGGAACAAGTCATCACAATGTGGAACAGGGAGCTTTGTGAAGAAAATGAGAGCGTTCTTGTAATGTGGTACAGTTGAGAGGTATGTCCAATGATGTAATTGCTTAACACAATTGGTGGCCATATTAGGAAGCAGGTAAGGCAGTTCTCGAGGGCCATGTTCCAGCCTTTCTGGACACTCATGTTATTCTTGGTATGACACAAACCACATTACACTCCAAATTTTGCCACATGTGTTCTATCGTACATATTGCAGGATTTTATAGTTCTGTATTGGTTCCACCCGACATGTTGTAACAAAGAGAACAAGAAAATGATCCTTTTCTTACATTCCTTTTCTGTAATAATTATTAGTATTATAAAAATGGTCTGAGAAATGGAGCTTTCTGATTGGCTGCAAACATTCTAACAGCCCTATGTTAATCTTTTATTAACATACATGTGAGAGCTTAGCCATATGCTGAAATGTTTTATTATAATAGCAATAAGGCACTCCCAGAGATTATGTTAATGGTCAGTTAATCACCCTCTAGGGGCATGTGGCACTCATTTACACCTCATGTACAGTACACCCTAGAAGGTGATTAACAGACCATTAACATAACCCCGGTCATGCTCATTGCTTAATTACCAAGTAAAGTACTTGATATATTGAGAACTGCAATAAAATTAAGGAAAATAAACAATATTTTTAAAATAAAACCGTGTCCTGTGAAAATATTGTCCTCATTGTTTTCATATGTATTACATTCAAAGGCATGTTGATAGGAAATTTAGTATTTTCCATATAACGTTTACATTTTGGTATGTACCACAGTACCCATTATCCGAAGCTGGTTGAGATTGAGAGTTGTCCCCCCAACCTTGGCATCAAAATTACTCCTCTGTTGGAAGCTGACCTAAGAGGCTGGAAGAATGGTCCCAAATTAGCAGTTAAAATATAACGCTAAGAAGTGTAAGGTAATGCACCTGAGGAAGAGGAATACAGGAAAAAATACATACTAGTAGGGCATCAATTAAAGGAGACAAAGATAGAATGGGATGTGGGCGTGATCATTATCAACATCTTAAAGGTAGGAAAACAATGCAAAAGCAGTACAGAAAGTTATGGTATCCTCGGATGCGAGAAACAGTATTATGCACAGAAAGTAGGAACTTATCATGCCCTCTACAGATCCTTTCTGAGGCCACATCTCAAGTACTGTGTCCAGTTCTGGAGGCCTCACCTAAAAAGGACATCAGCTGTCTGGAGACAGTGCAGAGAAGGGCAACAAAGATGGTGTAGGGGCTGCATCATGAGCCATATGAGACAAGACTCAGAGTCGAATTTATTCTCTCTGGAAAAGAAGAAGCAGGGGACATGATAGAAACATTTAAGTACATCAAGGAATTAACACAACTCAGAAGGAAAACCTCTTCCAGGGAAACAGGCGGTGCATACAAGAGGGCACAACTTGTATCTAGTGGGAGGCAAGCTTAAAAGTAACTCTAGAAAGTACTTTCACCGAAGTGTGACAGACCCAAGGAACAGCCTGCTACCAGAAGTGGTGGCATCAAAGACAGTAAAGAATTCAAACTAGCTTGGGATAGACAATGTGGTAACTTAGGAAAAAAACATAATTGGGGTGGTAGGTAGCCATTTGGGCAGACTAGATGGACCACGGTCCCCATCTGCTAACACTTTTCTTATGTTCTTATGGATTCTGTGAATCCATTCCATTGATCCTAGTCATATTTCTGAACTTTCTTATTCCAGCTCTGATTTTGTTCCACCTCTGATTAAGGCATATAATTAAGAAATAATAACAGAATCAGAGGCAGAATCAAGTTCCAATTCTGCATCTGACTCCATTTTACAAAAAGCAAAACATCCCCACACAGTAACTGTCAAAAAACCCTCCCCAAAGCCCTACTCCACCCTTGTTGCCCACCCTGTACCTTAGGTCCTGACTGGGATCCCTAGAGTCTGAGGGCATCAAGGTCGTTTGGTCTGACAGTGTTGGGAGGTCCAGTCAAGTCTGTGACTCCGTGCCACTGCAGTGCCAACTGGTCATCATCAGCCCATGACCCCAAAATAAAATGCCTCTGGATAAATCCTACTCCCCCCATATTAGCCCTGAGATTCCCTTGGCCAATCCAGCACCCTTAGCCTGCCCGACTCCCTCCCACTTGTATGCGCTTGGAGTACACATCGACTCCTCAGAGTCTGATGACACCTGCCCCTGGCAAAGAAGATCCCACACAATAAGTTCAACAACACCATGACATGATTGATGATCCCTCTAGCAGAGTCACATTTGATCCGGCCCCAACTCCGAGCCCAGTTGTACGTTGTTCAAACAGCGACAATTCAAGATCGAATGACATTACAGTGACAATTCAATGTTGCTGTTGTAATGCACCATAGGACCCAGTACTACTTTTTGAGCCTTGTGCCCTCCTCAAATCAACTCTGACTTGGAGTTGATAATCCTTAAGTACAGGGGTGGGAGGCAGAGTCCCTGGGGGCTGGGGTTCTGTGGGTGAAGGCCCTGATGAAAACAAAGAGTTTCTCTAACAGAGTTATGTCAGCTGCAATTTGTGGTCAACATAAATCCCTCACTGTAGGGTCGCATCATGAAGATGTTGATGCGGCATCGTTGATCTGAGCCCAGCAACCCCTCAGTGTGTGAAGCCCTCAGCCATACCCCCAGGAGCCAAACCACAGGAGGACCCAGAAGCAGCACCAGACAGATACAATAGCACATGGGACTGACTAGAGCTCCTCCCAGGGCTCCCACAGGCTGGACACCCAAGGCCAAAGGGACAGAACAAGGGCCCCTAGAGTCCCAGGTTACACTCACAAGTTACTGGGCTCAAGACAGGACTCATAGGAGGGAGAGAATGCTGACTGACCGGACACTGTCAAAGGATTTAAAATCCTGGACTCATTGAACCTGCTGAACAAGATTCTCCCCACAGAGGAGGGGCATCTCATGAGACTTTCGGATGAGTCATTAGGTATACTAGTAGAGTCAGGTGGGGCAAAAAGGGATTCTCAAGGTTATGGGTGCACCATTTCAGGGCTTGGACCGTGAAGGCTGGAATGGGGACTCAGTTTTTTCCTTCTTATGGACTGGCAGTTTGGCAGCTTGGTGGCATTGATGGGCACTGGCAAGTTTGGCAACACATCTACCAGCCCAGATGGCTTGGACCAACCAACGAGCACCAATACTATGAGGTATGGGAGGGAAGTGGTGCCTGATCGTTTACTGAACTACAGTTGGATGCAGTATTGGAATCAGATTCTGAATTCCTATTTTGCATCAGAAAGGGCTTTAGGATTTGGGATTTTGAGCCATGAATAGCAAAAATCTAAAATCTTAAAATGGATTGGAATCCAATGAATCAATTTATGTATCGAAATCTGAGCAACCCTTGTCTTCACTACTCTCATTGGTGTCTCCCTGAAGAGGTCCCTGATTTCAGGCACCTAGGCGTGTAACTGGATTGAAACTAGTGTAGCCAGGCGCCATGTGCCAATGGGCTACTATCCTTCCTGTTGACCCTGGTGCAGGTTAAGGGTCTGGGTCCTGCTACGGTGGCAGTCGGGGTTCTTTCCCAAAGTTATAGAAACTAGCATGGTGCCTCCACCCAGAGTAAGTTATAAGTAGATCGGATGACTAGTTAGTACAGACCCCGGGATGCTGCACCTCCCACCCCCGACCAGCCACTCTGCACACTGGATGCCCAACAATCTCTTCCCACTAAATATCATTGTAACCCCTACAAATGGGGTTCCCAAAAGTCTTCCTGAACTTGCCTAAATGCTCACTGCCAGGCTGGTGTCCTGCGTTTAGCAGTTTAAATGTGATTGCCAAAGAGTGCCCGATAGCTTCTGTGTACTGTCTCTTTAAGAGCTGCCTGGATTGTAGTCACAAGTAATGGAGAGGGAGCTCTGTTGAAAGATGTGACTATTTGCTGAAAATTATTTAGAGTGTTAATGATAATGTAGTTTGTCTAACCTGCCTTCTTTGCAGCAAGGACTGTTTTGTTTATCTCCACTATCTTGGTCCTGGACTGCGAATTGGACCAATCAGTACTGGTGGGACCTAAAATGGAGCGGACTACAGGAGCTGTCTGGAGCCAAAATTTGTAGGAATTGTAGTTTTGGGCTTTTGGCACCTTTTGCACCTGAAGGGTGAGCCTTTGTTAGTGACTGACAGACAGATCAGCCAACTGAACCTTTAGATCTTGGGGATTTCTCAGACTGCTTGCAATTTTCAGTTAGTTCTGGGCTGAGAAGTGAAGAAGTAACAACTCAAGTGATTTGGGCAAGAGTTCTATGTAGTTTTGCATGGAGAACTGTGAAAGGGCTGAGTTATGGCCTGCATGTCTGCCTGCTGCCCCTGAGAGGAGAAGATAATTATTTCGGACTAAATCTGAGTTTGTGAGAATGAAGTAAGCCACTAATTTTTACCAGGCTCATACCTGAAGAAGACCGAAGATTTTGCTGAATGCAATTGGCCTGTCAGGATTTCCAGCTGCTTTTGAATCCCTGGTTTGTGCAGAGACTCTCGATCATGACGGAGAGTGGTTTGCCTGGTACAGTAGAATTTCCTTACATGTAAATGTGCTGTGTATTGAAAGTGGATCGTGATTTGGCTCCCACTGTGTGAACTGTGTTCTGCTTGCTGAAGCTGTATCCAGCCCAAAATGGACTGTAACCGAATTTGTCTCCATTTGGCCAGGGGCCCTGCCACACTGGCCCATCAAGACTACCCGCTGCAGAGAAAGCCATTGATGAGAGACCTGTCCGGGATCAGCCCTTGCTCCACGCTTGATCAGGAATGACGCCCGCAATTTGTGTGGGCCCTGCTTCTCCTGGCACTCCAGATTAACCACCTGCTGTCTTGATTTTCATCCAGCCTGTGTCCAGTCTTGGGTATCGTGAGTAATCATCAGGATAGCTCCCTGCAACAACAGCCCTAATCTAAAGTGTGTCATCTGAATGTATTGTTGTTTTCTTTTCACGAACTGAGCCCTCTGGCTCCGGATTACAAATAGTGTGTGTTGTGCATTTTGTTTCTTCCATCACAGGGCCCCAAACAGCTGCAACGTCCCTGGCTAGCCCACGTTATCCACCTGGGTACCCAGAGTGTGTGACTGTGTAAGGACCCTGAAGTGCATGGATAACTGTTTGACTGATATAGCCTTTAAGCAAATCAACATGATTCGTCCCTCCGTTGTTCAAGTCCTTAAATAAATCAGATCTAGCTCTTTTTGCATTTACCCTGACTGTGGTTCCAGTTTGTGCAAGAGTACTGTACTGGTGTTATTTGCTGTGTATAACCTTGTTTTTACAGGGGTCCCCAGGGCCGAGCCAGAGGAAAGCCCTGGTGGTAAGTGCAAACAGTGTGGGTACCTAAAGTGTATATCAGGGTATAGTGAAAGTGATTATTGTGTATTGTTCTTCCCCTAGTAAGGAAAAGAAGGGGTTACAGTGTCCCGGAGGGCTGTGCCCAGGTTAGTTTGACCACTACCAACCCTGACCTCTGGGTGAGGCCCTTTTCAGAACTCAGGCCCCTTAACCTGCTACTAGCCAAGTAGGCAGAGGTGTAGCCCTTGGGATAGTGCCACCTAGGGGTTACATCATAGATCTATCATAAGGCAAAATGCAATGAACCTGTCTTGACACAGCAGCTTCAACAATCAAACTCACAGCTTTATTGGGGTAGGGCTAGGAGAGGGTGCCTGGATGAGGAGTAGCTGTGGAATAAAAGAAGAGTTAGCAGCAAGTGGCACAACATTAATCCTAAGGGCCCATACCAATCCACCCCAGGCTGCCCACCCCACTTGTACCAGTGTAACACCCTTAGGAATCCCTGGGGTACCCAACAGTTGCAGGCCTGGATGTTGCCATGGGCCGGCCAGTAGTTAAGGCCCTGGACGGTTGAGAACATTTTAAATTAAGAGTCACACTCCCTGTTTCAGGATCCAGAAACCAGGTCCTGGGTACTCACAGTTTGTAGGCCTCAGTAGCGTTTGGAGTAGCAATTGCCAGATGTCCTGGAGTGTGGACCTCCACTCAATTCATGGAGCAATGGGCAGAAGGGGAATGGACTCTTTTCTCTTTGCAGACTGGATCATGCTGGAAGGTCTTGCAGCTTGTCCTCTGAATGAAGATCTGGCCACTTGTCACTTTTAGCCACTTCTGGCCTGTTGAGAGCTCGGTGGCAGGTCCACACCAGCCCCAGAAAGCCCAGACCTGGGAGTAGCTCTACAGCCTGGCTCCCCACATGGGTCGTAGGTGCCCTAGCACCTCAGCAAGCACCAGTAACCTCCTGAGACAGTGGGCCCACTTGGAAGGATCTAGTGAGTTGCCTCCTGGCTCTGACTGAAGACTCCTAATGGTGGGGGCCTCCTGCAGTCCTTGCAGTGAATCCTTGAGTTAAACTAGCTCAAAAAAATCTCCTGGATGTTCAGCAATGAAAGTTCCCTATTGGTGCTGGCCTCTTAGAAACCACTCCAGATGGAACTTAGACCACAGCAATCAACAGGTTGTTTGAAACTAAACAGGCCCCTGCTCTCCTTGTTTGTGCTTTCAGATGCTAAAATGTCCACAACCGTTCTCTTCAGCTTCAGCTGGGACACAGCTCTCAGCCACTTTGTTCAGTTCACACAGCAAGTTTATAGCACCTGGCTACCACCTTGCAGCTGAGATGCTTTGCCTCCTCAAACGTTTAAAGTGGTTCCTCTGCAGCATGGTTTAACTATTCAGCCAGCAGTCCAGTTCTAACAACTCAGTGCAGTGCAGGGTATCTGCAACAGATAACTCTCTCCAGTCTAGACAGCACAGTTCACAGTACCTTGAGAGTTTCAAAATCAGTTCTCTCTCTCACTCGCTTTTCTCTTCGATTCCTTTTCCACAGTGATAATCTCCAGCGAGACATAAGCAAGGCCTCTACAGTCCAATTCCATTCACATAGAACCCCTAACTCAAGAAAGGCCCAGGCACATGTAACCCTAGGTGGCGCTATCCCAAGGGCTACTACCCCTGCCTGCTTAACTACTAACAGGTAGAGGGCCTAGGTCCAATGGCGGGTGCCTCCACCCAGAGGTCAGGGTTTGCAGTAGTTAAACTAACTTGGTCACAGCCTCTGGGACACTGTAACTTTCTTCACACTAGTGGCCCACACAATGCAGTAGGAATATCTTCACAATGTACACTTACCCCAGGACTGGCTCCGTCGACTGGACCAGGGGACCCCTGCAAAACAAGATGATACAGTGTAAAACCACAGTACAATACTTTAACATAAACGATTACCTCAGCCAGTGTAACTTTACTGAAACCAACAGATCTGATTTATTTAAGGAGCTGTAACAAGGAAGGGGAAATCAGGTTAATTAGATTAAACACATTAATAATCACAGTATTGTGCGCATATTCAGAGTCCCAAATTGTCACTTTCACTGGGTACCCAGGATGGGGGCTAGCCAGGATCGGTTGCAGCTGGTTGGGTGCCTGTGATGGAAAAACACTGGCACAATACCCAAAGTGTAATCCGAGCCTGTTGGCTCAGTTCATGAAGAAATTAACAAAAAAAACAACAATTAGATGACACACTTGCAATTCGATAAACAGATGGCAGGGAGCTACCTGCTTTGTACTCTAAACCCAATGCTGGGAACTGGATGGAAGGCAGATTGTCCTGGATTGCGAGGAGGAGCAGACCATGTGGACAAGGTCCTTGTGACTGGACCCCACTGCAGTTTAGAGCAAATGGATGTAGTCTGGATTAAACTGGGGTTTACTTCCAGCTTCATGCACTCTATTCACTGTACAGGGGATTTAGAAGCGATTCCCCACAAGCATTACACACATTTATATGTAAAGGAAAGTACTATACCAGGCAGTCTGCTTCCCTATCCGATCGCAATTACTGCACAATACCCGGGAGAACCAGTCGAACAGGCACTTGCACAAACTGCAGACTGAAACTTGGGGCCTTACGAGAATTCCAGCTAAAACTACACACCAAGAAGCAACAGCTCCCTGTCTCTTCACAGCCCAAACTGATCTGAACTTTCCAGTAGACAGAGCTGGGCATTTCCTTTGAGTTCCTCCAGTTCAGTTGGCTGGTTTGGCTGTCACTCACAGTAAACTCCCCTGTTGGTGGAAAAAGGCGAAGTCCAAACTACAATTCCCAGAAGCATTGGCCATATAGTACATAGGTGGCTGGCTCCATAATGAGAGTCCAAGTTCTGATTTGCCAGCAGCAGGCTCCATTTCAAAGATCCTCCACACTGATTGGTCCAGTTCAGCAGTTCAAAACTAGAATGGGGGACTAGGCAAACACAGTTATGAATGCAAAGAAAAGCAGGTTAGAACAAACTGTATTTTCATTATTACTCTAAATGATGTCTGGCAAACAGTTACATCTTTGAAAATGCTCCTTTGCCCACTTAGTAACGGCAGAAACGAGAGCGATTTGGCAGCAATTTGAGTGGGACTCAAGCAGGGAAACACACAGACCCCATCAAATTAATTATGTCTGCAGGCAGACAGCTCTTAAAGAGACAGTACCAGAGGCTCTAAAAGCACTCACAGATAAACGGCTTGGACGCAGAACACCATCCAGGCTTGGAGCACTCAAGCAAGCTCCTGGAAGACTTTGGGAACCCCCATTTGCAGGGGTTACACAGACTGACTCAAACCCACCAAGTCCCTGTGTTTTCCTCAAGATTCCAGCCTCCTGATTGGCTGTTCAAGCTGATTAGTCATCAATAACCACAGAGATCAATATTTCCTGATATCTTATTGGGGCATGAATTAGGCGCCTCAGATAGTCACCACCTTCTCCCAGAATTCCTTTGTCACAGTTTTGGGAGCCCTGTTATCTCATTGGTTGTTTAGATGGGTCAAAGCATTACAAACATGGCTGCTCCCATGCAGTGTTATACAGCAGTCCTCACAGCTCCCTCTTATAATAAGGTGGTCTCTGGGGTGCTCTGACTCCCTTGCACCAGTCGTGTATGACCTAGATCTTCTCACTTGAGGTCTCCATGGTTTGATGGGAAGCTCAAGGCGATGAAGATTCTGGGTTGGAGGCTGGAGCACTGCTGGCGAAAGACTGGCCTGGAGGTGGACAAGCTAGCTCTGTGTGCACACTATGGGGGAGCTGGGGGGCAATTAACCATAAGAAGGCTGAGTTCCTGTCCAGAAAAACTGCTGCTGGGAAGAACCGACCAACTGTACTCTTTTTCAGACTGTAGACAGGCTGCTAAACCCAGCCTGTCTACAGCTGAAAATAGCCTTTAGAACACTTTATGTGAAGAGTTTGCTCAGTTCTTCTCAGACAGAGTGTCCACCATCAGGCATGGAATCTCACCAGTGAGACAATATTTGGCTAACAGTGATCTCCTTGGACACCCAGAGAACACTCCACCTAGTTGAGGCGAATTTAGACCAGTGGAGTTGGTTGAGGTCATTGAGGTTACCTCAAGCTGAGGCACACATATTGTGAACTGGACCTGGTACCAACATGTTTCTTGATGGGATGTGTGGACTCCGTTAGCCTGGTGTTTGCCTTGATTGTCCAGTGCTCCCTGTCTTTCCCGAAGCCTTGAAGGATGCGTTGGTGAGACCCCTTCTGAAAAATCCATCTTTGGACTCTGACATCAAGGCAATTACCATCCAGTCTCCGACCCCCATTCCTGGGTAAGGTTGTTGAGAAGATTGTGGCGCTTCAGCTTGAGGGCACCTCAGGGCCTCTGATCTATATGAGCCTCTCCAGTCTGGGTTTGGGTGAGGTATAGCACAGAAACTGCATTAGTTTGGGTGCACAATGGCCTTCTCAGGGTGAGAGATCAAGGGAGGGACGGTTCTCATTCTCCTTGATCTCTCCTCAGCTTCAACATGATGGACTAGTGGACTATTGTGTATGCTTGACTGCCTGAGGGAATTTTGTGAACTCACCTGTACAGTCATCTGCTGGTTTGAGTCCTTTCTCACAAACAGGAGGCAAGGTAGTGATGAGGAATTTCTCCTCCTCCTCCTCCTAGTCTCCTGTCTTGTGGGGTACCCAGGGTTCAGGTCTTATCACCAATGTTGTTCAGCTGTGTACATGCTACTCCTGGGAGGGCTCATTAGGAAATATGGCTTGGTTTTCATTGCTATGCCGATGACACCCAGCTGTATCTTTCCTTTGCACCTGGGACATTCAACACAGTTGACGTGCTTAATAGCTGCCTTGCTGAAATCAACAACTGAATGGCCTCCAGCTGGTTGCGACTGAACCGTGATAAGATGGAGGTACTCGTAGTGGAGTTGAACAGAGGGTATGATTGGATGGCCTTGGCGCTTGAGACAGGACTCGCCCTGGGGTCAGTGCTCGAAAGCTTCCCGAGTGTGTTATCTGGGCGTTATTCTGATAGCGACCTGACACTTGAGGCTCAGGTGTCAGCCTGGGTCCACATTAGTTTTTACCATCTGAGGAATATTGCCAGGATTAGGCTCCTGGACCTCCCTACCTTAGTACATGCCTTTGTGAATCAGGGCTTGATTACTGTAATGTGCTCTACCTCGGGTCTCAATGGGTACCCTTCACTGGCTTCAGCTAGTGCAGAACATGTTGCTACAGGTTGTTGATGGGGCAGTCTAAGTACTGCCATTTCACCCCAGTGCTGCGTGCACTGCATTGACTGCCGGTCAGGTGGAGGATCCTCTTCAAAGTGGGCTTGTTCACCTTTAAGGCCCTACATGTCCTGGGCCTGGGTTACCTAGTGGACCTTCTTACATCTGCTACCTCAATCCGCTCCTCCGTTCCTCCTCAAGGGGCCTCCTTGTGATTCTCAGGACGAGGCTTAAAACTGCAGGCAAGAGAGCATTCAGTGTCGCAGGCCCCATCCTGTGGAATTTGTTTCTTCATCTTTAAGGGAGGTTCCCTCTGTGGAGGCTTTCAAGGCATACCTCAAGGCCTTCCAGTTTGTGTAGGATTTTCTGGACCTAGCTTTGTAAATATCACTTTGGAATATCACCGTGTTCTGACTTATTATACCTTCTGTCCCTGATTTATTTTTATTATTTATTATGTGATTTATTACTGAAGCTTATCTAATTAGTTTAACTGTTGTTATGATAAAGATTATTTATCGATGTTTTGTTCTATGTTGGTTTTATGTACAGCACCCAGAGCCTCTGGGATTGGGCGTCTTTAAATAAAACTTGCCTTGCCTTACCACTTCAAGTCATCGACCAAGATAAATACTTTTAATACCTAATCTCCCCAAAGTATTGTAAAGCTGACTGCGCCCTTTTAAATATGCCCACATGTGGTCATATACCTGCAGTAGTTTTGCTGTCACTGCCGTTGAAACACAGACCCCTCAGGTGGCAGACAGCACCTCATTAATATTAATGCAGGGCTCATTATATGTATGCACCTGCTAAATGCCCTGTTTCAAACCTTTTATTTAAACATTACTGCGGCTTCTGCCCAGCCTCTCTGAGGTCTCAGTCCCCATTTAGCAGAACAGAGTGACTGGGGCCACTGACACACTCCCGATGGACTGCTAGAATGGAGGTTGGAACATGAAAGGTGCTACTGTGCACATGTGCTATCCCCACTTGCTCTGAGGGAGCAAAAGCGAATAGCAGGGGATTGCAACCAGGATCTAAGCCCGAACTAGGCTGAAATAAAGTACAAGCTGGCTTGAGGAAACTGGGGATGCCAGACAGCATGGAGGCATGGAGGAAAACTAGGTGCAGTCAAGGTAAGCCCCAAGAGGGGGGTTACAGTCCCCCTTGAATGCTTGGCTCCCATGCCAAGTCTTTGGACAAATACCATTAACACAGTAAAGAAGAAAGTTTAAACATCAACACTTAATAACATTTCCAGCTCTACACCTGATACCTATCTATCACACTGTAATCGTTTCAGAACAGAGAACAATATATACAGTTCAGAACAGAGAACATTATATACAGTTCAGAGAACACCTTTCCCTTTATTAGTCCCTGGCCACATGAAACTGGCACCCATATGTGTGAGCTATCCCTCCAGATGGTCTCTAGACTCACACAGTACACTTGCTGTACATCAGTATCCCCGCATACCTTTTCACCTCCTTTTCCTAGGTGCCTTCCTTCAATTCTAGGGGCTTTGCACTAACAGGCACATAACTACTTTCTGTAAAGACCTAAGGGGTAATGTATACCCCTGTGTACTATGTGTAATCCCTAGGTAGTGCTATCCCAAAGGCTACTACCCCTGCCTGCTTGATTACTGACGGGTTGAGGGGCCTAGGTTCATGAGCGGTGTCTCCACTCAGAGGTCGGTGTTTGTAGTGATTAGACTAGCTTGATCACAGGCCTCTGGGACACTGTGACCCTTGGTTCCCTCTAGTGGCTCACACATGACACAGGAGTTACAGCCCCAATACCCCACGATACACACTGTTCACTCATAAAATACCACTTACCTCGAGACTGATTCTGCAGCACGTCTCTGAGGACCCCTGTAAAATAAGGTTCAGCAACATACACAGCGAAATACAATACTGTTTCCATAAGTACCAACACCACAGACAGTATATAGTATAATACCAACGTATCTGATTTATTTAGGGGACAGTAATATGGGAGGAGGAAATCAGGTTAATTGGTGGCATTAAATCACAGTACTGTGCACACATACAGGGTCTGAAAAGTCACACTCTGGGTACCCAGGTTTGGGGGGCTAGCCAGATCCCTTGTCTGGGGTTGGCGGAAAGTGTAGATAGATAGGGCCCTGTAGAAGAAAATATATGTATAACACCCAACTGTAATCTGGAGCCGGATGGCTCAGTCCATGAAGCAGTGAAACAACAAGAATTAGATGACACACTTGTGATTGAAAACAGGCTGCAGGGGAATACCTGATTTGTACTTACAATACCAAGCTGAGGACTGGATGGTGGATTTTCTTCTGGATTGCCAGAACAACAGGGCATGGAGACAAAGTCCTTGTGACTGGAGCCCACTGGAGTTGATAGCAAATGGATTTAGTCCGAGACAAGCTGGGTTTGCTTCCAGCTTCAAGACACAGCACAGTGATTGGAAATAGCAATTCCCCACAAGCACTATGCACATTCATATGTAAAAGGAAAGTACTATACCAGGCAGGCTGCTCCTCGATCCCAATCGCACTACTGCAAAATACCCGAGCACACACAGCAGCTTCCAGTTCCTGACAGGACCGCTGCATGATTCAGGCAATTTCTCCAGTCTTCTACAGGGTGAGCCTGGTTTCCACTCTTCAGACTTCCTTCTTTCTCCTCACAAATTGGATTCAGTCCAAACTGGCACTTACAATGGCTGTAGGCCGAACCTCAAGACCCTCACACGCCCTTCCACTTACGAAACTATCATATGAAGCACAGAGCTCCTTCTCTTCACTGTCACAACTGATCTGATCTTTCCAGTCACAGAGCAGGGCATTTCTTTAGCTCCACACCATTCTGTTGGCTGGTTCAGCTGTCACTCACAATAAGACTCCCTCTGCTGGTGAAAAAAGGCGCCAAGGTCAAGACTACATTTCCCAGAGTCACTGCCCATACAATCCCCTTGTGGCTGGCTCAAAATTGACAGTCCAAGTTCGATTCATCCACAGGCTCCATTTTAGGGTCTCCTTATCATCCTGATTGGTCCAAGTCAGCAATTCAGGACCAAAATAAAAGAGCTACACTGAAACAGTTTGTGCGAAATGGAGACAGGTTAAGACAAATTACATTTTCTCAGTCACTCTAAATGATTTCTGGCAAACAGTTACAGCTTTCAACAAGGCTCCCTCTGCACATGTAGTAACGGCAGAGATGGAGTGAATTGACAAGCAGCTCAGGCGGGATTCGAGCATTAAATACACAGTCCCCCAATACAAACTAATTAAGTGTGCAAGCAGACAGCTCTTAAAGAGACAGTATGTGGAGGCTCAAATAGCACTCACTTGGAACCACATTTAAACAGCTCAGGCGCTGAACACCGCAGACTTGGAGCATTCAGGCAAACTCCTGGAAGACTTTTAGGAATCCCCATTGGCAGAGGGGTTACATAGAATAAAGGTAGATTTGATGGGACCCCGGGCATCATAGGTTAATTTCAATTTGGCTCTAACTGTCCTACCTGACCTTCTTGGGGTTTCTTGAATCTCAGAGCTAGCAGCTGCCTCTGTTCAGAGACAGATTCCACATCATTGTCAAATTCACCATGACCGGTCCCTCCCTCAGCTATTGGGGCAGGGCACTCTGATATCTCCCCATCCTTACCGGTTTGTTCAAGGGAACTATCTTGTGGTTCTTCAGAAGACACAGTCGGATCAGTGTTCAGCTCTGATGTGGGCCCTCAAAAGGTACTTCTTCACCCTTCTCTTTCCTGATTCTCAGAGCTACTCTGTGTCCATTCAGAGGACCCATACAGACTAGTATTCAAGTCCACAGTGTATCCTCCAAAAGCACCTCTGCAGGAGAGCTGCTATGATACCACTCAAATGGCTTAGCGGACTAGTATTCAAGTCCGAAGTGGTCACCTCGACAGGCATCATGGGAGCAGCCCTTCCACTTCCACCCTGTCCTCTGGATACAATCATGTCCAGCAACATGAGGGATGGTCCCTGAAGTAATCTGGCTAACCCAGGGGTAGGATATAAACTCTGAGGGTAGTATCGCCTTCTCCTCGGTCTCATCATCTGTGCTTTTTCCTTTGAGATCCCCACCCTGGGCAGGCCCAGCCCCATGGCATCACTACTTCCATGCCTCCATTTCCTCGTGCAGCAGCTCGAGTGGTGGGAAGTGAAGGAGGATCTTCTACAGTGCTCTCAGTATCCATTATTTGATCACCAATGGGCAGCAGATGATTTTGATGTATGACCTTGTGCCCATGAGTCTCTCCTTGGGCTGAATCTTATACAGCAGAAGGTCTTCCAACATTTCCAGGATAACATACAGTGTGCTTTCCCACTATGCCCAGACATAACAATACACTATCTCCTGCCTCCAGATCCTGAACTCACACCTTCTTGTTGTAATGTTCTTTATTAGCTTGGTTCCTCTTGGTGGCCATTTGTGAAGCAAGGCGATAGGCATCATCCAGTTGCTGTTTTAATTTCCTCACATACTGAAAATAGTTTCCTGCCCCAAGACCATTGGTGGAAACCCCAAAGCAAAGATCCACAGGCAAATGGGCTTCCTCCAGAACATGAGATGGAGCTGCAACCCACCCATATCTTAACGTATGGTGCCCCAAGACCTGTCCCTCAAACAGGCCCCTTAAAGGGTGTGACTCCCGAGCTCCTCGATCACCCAGGCCACCCTGCCACACACTGGGTACAGGGAGACCTTCCACCGGTTCCCCTCCTCAGAGGTCCCTGTCACAGCCCCTTCAGCCTTGACAACCTGAGAAAGCACCTTTGGGGCTTTCAAGGGCTCCTACATCTATATGCTGGGGTTGCTAAAGCCTCCCTAATGCCCTAGCTCCCACGATGCAGTACCTGGCTACCTGTATCTCCACCGAGCTCCATACCCCCACTCCTCATTGGTGATGGCACACAAAACTGTCCTGACTGAACTTTACATTGAGGGGTTTCCCCACTGGCCCTCCTTGACTGCCGAGTTCCTCATTTGCCCACCTATCCTGGTCCTGGTTCTACTCTCCAGCCTCACTCCAATCCGAGGCCTAATCCCGGCTGGAAAGACCTGATACTTCCTGTCAGCTCCCTTATATACCCTATTTCTACCCTCTGCTATAACTTTGAGGCATCCAGAGCAAATATCCCCAGAGCACTAAACCCATTCTAGCTCGGGGGTAAGAGGGGAAAGGATGCCTAAATGTGGGAATATAAGCCCTACTACACTCTCCCCTACTCCAGGAAATCATTCCTCCTGGGAATGATGGCAAGAGTCCAGTGATGGTCCACTCCCATCAGACCATGTATGCACACTTCCCAGCCTTCTGAAAATGAACATACCATGTCTGGCCACCAGGCACCACCCAACCTACCTACCTACCTAGCCCAAACTATATCTAAAATCTAATTCCTAAACCCTACCTGCGCCTAGGAGATAAATCTAACGTGCTGGTCACAACCATCATTATTTCTTTTTAAATGGTAACAACAATCACTTTTTGTAATGATTATGCATTTCAAAAAAATTTCCATAAGCTTGTGCTAACATTATTAATGTGGTAGCAGACATTCTCCTTAGATACCTCCCACCAAAATTTTAAAATAAGTTTCTCTGTGTACAAACCCCAAACCACTTTCTCACACATGCACACACACACATTCTCTCACCAGTCTCTCCGAAACATATTTTTCATGATATATAAAACAGTAACAATTTAAACCCTTTGTCTTCAAAGTTAAAAGTCTGATCAATAAATGAGATTAGAGTCACCATTTCAGCTCCATAGAGCAAGTGTCCTGCACAGTCCACAAGTTTTTAGTCCCAGAGACCTTAGTTGCAGGCCCCCAGCCTGAAGTGGAAATAATACGCTGGGTCCAGCTTAGTGGTCACTTCTCCAAACGAATCTTGGTCCAAAATGTAATACTTGGTCTGAGTCAGTTAAGTCCTGGATCATAGCAAAATGTTTGAAAATGGTTAGTCCTGACCAAGTCCCTGTGTGGCACATTGACCATGCCTGCTGGAACAACTGTTGAGATGGGGCACTTCCTCCACCTGGATGGTTCTTTAGTCTCTCCAACTGCTCTTTTAAATCCTGTCCTCCCACATCTCCTTTATAATGTCCCAAATCCTTTCTGGCACATAAGGATACTGTAGTTCAAGTGTGGATATTCTACCCTCAGCCTCCTATGAACCCACCTTTCTGCCTGACTCCATTAGGGCAGGTCCTTTGCCTGGGTCTCCTGGTTTGTCCCATGGTAACCATATCCCCATTGATATCTGAGGTTTAATGGGTCATTTAGGTTTAACCTGTCCATCTGGGTCCAGAGGGTCTTGGCCTAGATCGAGCTAAGGGTGGTATCACCAAGGTGATTACTGGGAAATGGTAGGGCCTACGGATTGCCATAACCACCTTGTGGTCCCGGAACTGGAACTGGCTGCTGACATATTTTTCCTCATCTAGCTCAATTTGGTCTTGTGGTTCACCAGCCTTCCACTGGCTGAACCTGGTGCTGGTATAGACTCGGGGCCACTTTCCATGGATCTAGATTTGGTTCTGCAACCTGAGATAGGCTCCAATAATGCCTGTGGCTACCGCCTGACAGAGGCCATCATGAGGGTCCCTGGGCCCCTGAAGGATCCACCACCCAGTTGTCTGAAACCCCTGCCCTCCCCTCTACCAATGGGATAGCCGGTAGCCCGTGGCAGAGAGCTGGGCAGACTGCTGTGCTCCCCGTCACCTTTCCCACCTGCACTATCTTCTTCAACAGCCTCCACTATCACATCCAGGAGTCACTTTGGGTTTCATCCACCTGGACACTTGTGGTCTCTCCAGGACAATCTCTCAAACACCTCCGAATCTCCACTGGCTGGTGACCACAGGATGAATAAGCTGGCAGTGAAACTGGAAGCATACATCTCCTAACATGGCACTAGGGAGCAATCTTAGACCTGGTACTCTCAAATGGGGATGGAGAAAGGATCTCAGATTTAGAAGTGGGTAGCTATCTGGGAACAAGTGACAACCAAACAGTGCGGTACACAATAAACACAGTCATAGAGTCAATCCATACAAAAACAAGAGTACTGGACTTTAGGAGGGCTGATTTTGGAAAATGAGAGTGCCTCAGAAAAGCACTAGCAAACGGGCAAGAAGGAGGTGGAGGAACAATGGGGAATAATCAAAACAGCCGTCACAGAGGCAACAAGCCTTTATGTGAAGCGAATCAACAAAACAAAATGAAGGAAAAAAACACATGGTTCTCAAAAGAGATGGAAGGAAAGGTTAAGGAGAAAAGGATAGCATTCAGGAAATATAGAAACACAGAAGGAGCAGGACAGAGAACTGTATCAGTTAAAGCAGAAGGAGGCAGGAAGGCAGTCAGAATAGCTAAGGTCCAAACTGAGGAAAAGAAAGCCAACTCTGTTAAGAAGGGGGATAGAACATTTTATAGATACATTAGGGAGTGAAGAAAGACCAAGGAGGGATACAGAGACTTAATAAAGAGGAGGGAATGTGGGCCTAGAGTGACAGTGAAAAGCAGGGATACTGAATGAATATTTCTGCTCAGTATTCACAACAGAAAAGGAGGGGAGGTACCTAAATCAAACAAGAGAAACACTCTGGATAGGGAGGTTGATACCAGTCCATTCACAGAAGAAAGGGTTTTGAAAGAACTCTTGAAACTGAGGTGGACAAAGCAATGGGACCTGATGGGATTCACCCCAGAATTCTAAAAGAACTAAGTGTAGAACTAGTGACACCACTGACTACTCTCTTTAACAAATCATGGGAGGATGGGGTGGTACCTGAGGACTGGAGAAGGGCGGATGTGATTCCACTTCATAAAAGTGGGAGCAGGGCAGAGGCAAGGAAACTACTGACCAGTTAGTTTGACCTCAGTGGTAGGAAAATGATGGAACCACTTCTGAAGGAAAGAATTGCTGAGTACCTGGAGGCCAGTGGGGCACGGATCCAAGGCAGCATGATTTCACAGCAGGAAGGTCATGTCAGACAGAACCTAATAGATTTCTTTGACTCGGTGACCAAACTAGTAGACCAGGGAGGGGCTGTGGATATGCCTACCTAGATTTTAGCAAGGCATTTGACACAGTCTCACACAAAAGATTAATATACAAGTTATCCAGCCTTGAGTGGGTCCCAGGGTGGTAGCCTGGATAAAAAATTGGCTGGACAACAGGATGCAAAGGGTAATAGTAACAGAGTCCATAGTGAAGAAAGGAGGGTAACTAGTGGGGTACCTGAGGTTCGGTACTGGGACCAGTCCTCTTTAATGTCTTTATAAGTGACATTGGAGAGCAACTGGAAGGAAAAGTGTGTCTCTTTGCAGACAACACAAAGATCTGCAACAGGTTGATACACAAGTGTTGGTGGAAAGGATGTAAAGGATTTGCAAGGTTGGAGGAATGGTCAAATACTGTATATGGCAGCTCAGATTCAATGCAAAGAAGTGCAAGGTAATGCACCTGGTAAACAAAACCCAGGGAAGAGTACACAATGGGGAGGGTGAGATAATAACAACAACAAAAATCGAAAGAGACCTAGGAGTAATTATATCAGATGACCTAAAGGTGGCAAGCAATGTGAGAAGGCAGTAAGGAAGGCTGGAGGATACTGGGATGCATAGGAGAGGCAGCAACAGTAGAACACAGGAAGTTGTTATCCCTCAGTACAGACAGTTGGTGAGACCCCATCTGGAGTACTGCATGCAATCTGGAGACCCCATCTCTGCAAAGACATAGATAGAGTGGAGGATATTCAGAGGAGGGCAGCAAAATGGTGCTGGGTCTGCACCAGAAGACATCTGAGAGAGACTAAAGCAGCTTAATATGTATACCCTTTAGGAAAGGGGACATGATAGAAACTTTCAAGTATCTCAAGGGAATTAACTAAGTACAAGAGGGTAGCATCTTTCAGAAAAAGAGATGTGCAAGAACAAGGGGCACACTTTGAAGATGGGGGATGGCTCAGAGGTAATGTTAAAAGTATTTTTCACACAGATGGTTGTGGATGCATGGAACAGCCTTCCTGAGGAGGTTGTGGAGTCAAGAACAGTGGAAGAATTCAAGAATGCATGGAACAGACATAAGGCAATTTTAGTGGGAGGTAGGAGGAAGTAAGCTGTTGGTTAATTAGAATCTGCAACTTATCCATCAGGTAGGAAATGAGCAGACTAGGTGTAGCCGGTCCTTATCTGCCATGAAATTCTATGTTTCATGTTTCTATGGTGCTCTGCCTATACAATAGAGGCATATAGGCAACCTGGTCACTGCTTCTCCAATAAATCCACACTCACATAATGTTCATGTCCCTTGCATTGTTCCCCAGCTTTCCAGAGCCAGAGAAGTGAGGCTGGAACTGTAGTCAGGGTTCCTTCTGAGGGTTGCTTCAGGCCTCTCTGCACCTCTCCCTGCTACTACTTGTTGCCAATCCATTTGGATGCCTGTGCTTGTTTTCCTTCCTCCCAGTCCCACAGTCACTTAGAGCCCACAGCTCTTTTGCTCCAAAAGTAATGCGTTGATTCACTTGCCTGCTACTAAATAATGCTCCTACAGCGATCTCTCTTGCTCTGTTTTGTTATTGTTATTCTCTTTTCTGCCCTGCCATTGCTGGTCTCACTCCCTCAGCTCATTCATTCTGATCCCCAAGATGGCGCTTCCTCGTGTAGCTGCTATAGCTGCCTTTTGCCCATCCTCCAGTTAGGACCTTTCCTGATGGTCATGTGACCAGCAAGTCATACACACACCACCAGCAGGCCAGGCCTAATGGCTGCTCCAGACCTACCCACAGCAATTTAAAGTGAGCAACAGGGCCCTGCCAATTCAGGAAGCCTGCACACACGTGGACCGCCAAAGCTCAGAGATCGGCAGCAATTTCAAGAGCTCGGGTAACATCCCAGACAAGTAGCCCCACAGTGTAACTCCTCCCTTCCTGCCCCTCTAGTGGCATACTTAGAAACATCACAGGAGGTCTGGACAGGAAGAAAGGAACACCCAAAAGCGCTAACGTGCGAGACATTGCAATATTGGACCAGGAAATTGATGGTCACCTGCTGCTGTCATCAAGATGCTGGATTACTTCCTCATTCTCAGCAATGGATCCACTCCCCAAACTGACCAATCAGATCGGGACCTCTCTCTTCTCTCAAAGGCGGTCCTGTGAGCCCTTGCAGCCCTCAGAGGCTGGATTCTTTCCCTTGGAATGTAACTCATGACAAAATTAATCTGACTACAAATAGGAGAGGAAACAAAGATTTCATTTCATTAGATCCCCTACAATCAAATAAAGCGCAAACCACTTTTGCCCCAACCCAGGCCACCCTGCCACACGGGTATGAGGTGAACCTCTGCGCCAGTTCACCTCCCTGAGAGGGGCCCAGCCACAGCCCTCTCAGCCCTGGCAACCTGAGAAAACACCTTTTAGGGCTTCCCAAGGGCTCCCTACATCTATACGCTGGGCTTGCTAAAGCCGCCATAATGCCCTAGCTCCTCATGACGCAGGACCTTGCTACCTGTATCCCCACCGGAGCACCATACCCCCACTCCTCATCGGCCATGGCACATGAAACTGTCCTGACTGGACTTTACATTGGGGTTTCCACTGGCCCTCCTAGACTGCTGAGTTCCCTCATTTGCCCACCTATCCTGGTCCTGGTTCTACTCTCAGTCTCCCTCCAATCCCAAGCCTAATGCCCAGTCTGGAAAGGCCTTGATACTTCCTGTCAGCCCCTTATATACCCTATTTCTACCTGCTGCTGCCACTTTGTGGCATCCAGAACACTAACCCCCAGAGCACTAAACCCATTTCCTAGCTGGGGTGGGGTGGGGAGGGATGCCTAAACATGGGAATACAAGCTCTACTTTTGCAGAGTGCTTGCCTCCTCTCTCCTCAAAGTCTCCAGCTGAAGTCCCACTGACAAAAACAGTCAAGGGCTAAGTCTGGTTTTCCAGCTATCCCACTGGCTGTCAAAACTGTCAATCATGGTTTCAGGCTTCTGACTGGCTGAAGTTCTGCCATCCCTATTTATCCCCCATTATCCATTTGTACAGTCCCAGGAGCTTCTTTGTTAAATACAGGCTCCGGATTGACTGTGGGATCCCAAAATGAGTGGCTGCTATAAACAGTTTAATGCAGCCCATGCAGTCCCACAAGTTTAGAGTTCTGGAGCAGCCAGTAAACATGTTTTATATTTATAATTTCCCCACTCTCTAGTAGCCCCAACAATGCCCTCTGAACCAAGTATACATTTACACAGTTAGCCCTGTAGTTCTAGAGTCACTGCCGGCAGAAATGCTGTCCCTCCAGGTGGCAGGCAGCACTCATGAATGTTAATTAGGGGCTCTTTCATATTCATTAGCTCTACTGTAAGCCCCAATACAAACTACATCGTTAGCCCCCACCCCAGTGGCTTCTAAGCTGCATTCTCCAGGTCACTGGCCCCTATTCAGTCGACCAGGGTGCGGGACCACTGAATTCTCCTGCTGACTGGGATAAAAACCGGTGGTTGGGAGATCAAAGCGCCACTTGCGCCTGTACGATCTCCACTTGACCTCAGTGCATTTCCAACAGAGGAGGTTGTGCTTTAAAAGATAAGCCTGAACTAGGCTGAAATAATGCATAGAGGCTTTTAGGGAACCTGGGGCACCAGCAGCAATGGGGGAAATGGGGGTAGAAATGGGCATCACAGGCAGGACAGAGAGATCGGGACAAGCGTGGGGGCAATTAAGGTAAGCAGCTGAGGGAGGTTACATGCACATACAGCATATCAGAGATAGTGACTAGAAATGATACTAATGACAATTAACAGTACCTAAGAACTGTACCACGAAGTATGGTACTTTCAAAATATAATAAAACATTAGAAAACCCTCACTGAAGTGGAATACTAAATTTAGTCTTAAAGCAGTAATTAATTCATCTTTTTTATTTTGTATTATATTTTTATTGATTTTGCAACAAGACTTACATCTCAAGTACACACAGAAGGATAGCGTTATACATATTTAAGATGTTACTGCACTCTTGTAAAGTACTAATGAAAGACACCCCTCAGCGATACATCATAGGGGAAGTAACAACAGATACAACTTATATGAGGTTGTGTTTAGAATTGCATACAGCCAGGAAGTCCAAAGAGGATTCATACAAAGGATGTGTAATATAACAACTTCCCTATAGCCATATTGACTGTATCAGTCTAAGTGAAACCACCAATATCACAGGAAATAAAATGAGCTAAAGAGATCTTAGATACACAAACGCCCAGAGCAAATAAGCCATACAGGATAAACCCAGCTATAGATTTAAGGAGTAAGCAAACATATTAAGATAATTAAACAGATAGTTAAGCCTGCGCTAAAAGCATCTGTTACAATGCTATTGAAGAGCATAACGTCATTGAGCTAGTAAAAGAAAGTCTACTAGGCCTACAACTTATTTCAAGGGCATGGATAACCATGAAAATATATACGGTCCCAACACAGAAATGGCAAAGCTGCAGGTAGTTCCAACTGTTCACAGAGGAAAGCCACATATGCTAGTGAAAATGTGTTACTACAGTCTCTGCATTAAAATATGAAATCTGGCATTCCAGCCCCTCTGTCTCTCTGTCCATCCCACAGAACCCCAATACAGATTACTAAACCTATCCAGCAATTCAGTCAGCATCAGAGGATTCACCTTTGACCTCCTCCACCATCTCTGATTCCATTCTGCAGATCATTCTCTCAGCATTCTTCACTTCATTAAATAAGTATTGCTTCCCCTGACAGGAAATACATAGTTTAGCCGATAACAGCAGTTGGTGAGTGATTTTTAGATTTCTCTGTCGGCTCTGAAGTCCTTCAAAGGCTTTGCTATACAGACTCTGGTAATCACCTTTAAACTGCTAAAATGCAGGACACCAGCCTGGCAGTAAGCATTTAGGCAAGCTCAAGGAAGACTTTTGGGAACCCCCATTTGTAGGGAGTTACATTCATTTAGTAATAATTTACTCTTAAAAACAATCACAGTGGAATACTTCTTAAAATTAGTATTCCTACAGGCAGTATTCTTCTTCTGATGATTACAGAAGATTAAAGATTACTAAACTTAGTCTAAAAAGAGGAATTAGGGGAGCACTGCTGAGCAGCCTAACAGGAAGCAGCAATTAGACCAAACTCCTGGGAGAAATCTGTTTTAAATTTAAAACTAAGCATTTAAACTCCAAATTTTATTGCTCACACGTCTGTGCCGGTACTAAGCGAGAGGTCTGGTAACATTTGTAATGTGTCCACACATATTTCAAGGATCTGCAATGTTGCGCAGCATTCAGGCCCGATCTCTATCCCTAATGCCCATGCAGATGATTAGGAGGGTACTTGGAGCTGTATGGTCAGCTGTTGCAGAGAGTGATGCAGTAGACTTTTTCATGCTGGAAAGGGGATCTGACTCCTCGTAGCCCAAGATGTTAGGTAGCATGGTCCTGGCGAGAGAGATGAGGTCTTCCCTTCCATGCCCTCTGACAAACCAAGGATCCATAGAGTTTTATCTCTTGCCTGGTTCTCAACTGTCTCCAGGCGCTGTCGGAGAAAGCGAGTTTTCCTTAATTAATTTCTTGGTGGCATCCACAGTTTTAAGACAGATGTTTTAGAAGCTGTGTAGTTGCCTCACACACTGATCCATTGGATTCTAATGCTGACATCCGAGGTGTGAGAGTGTCGAACTTTTATCAAATTCTTGGACAGATTTGATTAACTGGTGCAGAGTAGAAAGTATTTTGTTAGTGAAGCTGTCTCCGTAGACTCAGGTGCCAACTCCATTACTGCGCCACGTTGCACAGGCCTCTCTTCCGATTTTGTCTCTTGGTGAAAAGAAATCACCTGCTGCAGCATACTCTTATTCTTGCCCATTTCAGCATTTTTCTAAGTAGGCTTCTTACATTAGCTCTCCAAGCAGCGTGTGAGCAATAACATTTGGAGTTTAAATGCTTAGTTTTAAATTTAAAACAGATTTCTCCCAGGAGCTCGTGTCCTGCATTTTAGCAGTTTAAATGTGATTACCAAGTCTGTATAGCCTCTGTGTACTGTCTCTTTAAGAGCTGCTTGATTGCAGCATAAGTAATCTGAGATGGAGCTCTGTTGAAAGATGTAACTATTTGCTGAAAACCATTTAGAATGATAATGTAGTTGGTCCAACCTGCTTTCTTTGTAGCAAGGACTGTTTTGTTTGTCTCCACTATCTTGGTCCCGGACAACAAATTGGACCAATCAGTTCTAGTGGGACCTAAAATGTAGCGGACTACAGGAGCTGTCTGAATTCAAAGTCTATAGGAACTGTGGTTTGAGTTTTTGCGCCTTTTGCAACTGAAGAGAGCTTGCTTTGACTGACAGCCAAATCAATCACCAAATCTTTTGGATCTTGGGGAAGTCCCGGTTGCTTGCAGTTTTCAGTTTAGTTCTGAGCTGGAAGTAAAAGGAGAGGAGCTGAAGTGATTCTGAGGGCAATCCTGTGTGGATTCGCATGGAGAACTATGAAAAAAACTGAGAGTTTGGCCTCCATGTCTGCCTGCTGCTCCTGAGAGGGAGAGAAGAAAATTATTTTGGACTAAATCCAAGTTTGTGTGACTGAAGTAAGCTACTGAAGTGGGCCAGGCTCAACCTGAAGAAGACCAAGATTTTGCTGAATGCGATTGGCCTGTCAGGAGTTCCAGCTACCCCTAAGCTCCCAGTGTGTGCAGAGAGTTTGCGATTGTGACGGGAAGCACTTTGCCTGGTAGAATTCCTGTACATGTAAATGTGCTATGAGCTGCTAGTGGGTTGTGAGTTGGTTCCCACTGTGTGAACTGTGTTCTGCTTGCTGGAAGCTGTATCCAGCCCAAAAGCGGACTGCATCCGAATCTGTCTCCATGAGGTCTGGGCCTTGCCAGATTGACCCAGCCAGACTACCCACTGCACAGAGAAGCCATCGACAAGAGATCTGCCTGGGAATCAGCCCCCTGCTCCACGCTTGAACAGGAGCAGCACGCCTCTGTGACTCGTGTGGGCCCTGCTTCTCCTGGCATTCCAGATCAACCACTTGGAGTCTCCATTTTGTCCAGCCTGTGTCCAGTCTTGGGTATCATGAGTAAATACCAGAGTAGCTCCCTACAAAGCAGCTTAATCTGAGTGTGTCATCTGATTGTCTTGTTGTTTCGTTTCCTTTATGAACTGAGCCCTCTGGCTCAGGATTACAAATATTGTGTACTGTGCATATTGTGTTTTCCATCACAGGGCCACAACCAGCTGCAACCCAGGGCAACTGTCATGACTAGCCCATCTCTTCTTCACCTGGGTACCCAGAGGTGGACTGGGAGGGGGACTCAAAGCACATGCATAACTGCTTGATTGATATAACCTTTAAGCTAATTAACCTGATTTTGCCCTCCCTTGTTCACATCCCCTGAATAAATCAGATCTAACTTTTTCTGCATGTAATCTGACTGTGGTTCCAGTTTGTGCTCAACGTACTGTACTGTTGCTATTTGCTATGCATAACCTTGTTTTACAGGGGTCCCCAGGGTCGAGCCAGAGGAACCAGCCCTGGTGGTAAGTGCAAACAATGTGGGTACTTGTGTAGTGTACCAGGGTATTGTGAAAGTGATTATTGTACAGTGTTCAGGCCACTAGAGGGAATGAGGGGGTTACAGTGTCCGGAGGGCTGTGCCCAGGCTAGCTTGACCACTACCAACCCTGACCTCTGGGTGAAGGCACCCATTTCAGAACTCAGGCCCCATAACCTGCTACTAGCCAAGCAGGCAGGGGTAGTAACCTTGGGATAGCACCACCTAGGGGTTACATCTTGGAGGCTCACAGCTGGGATTTTTGTGTCTTCTAGTGGCCAAATTTGCAGGATTGCTTTTAAAAATAAATGGCTACCACAAAAGAAGTGGCTGTACACCAGTTGGTGGGGTGGTGTACTGGACAGGAGAATCGACCCCAAAATGCTATGCTTATCCTGGATATTCCCCTGGGTACCAGTATGGACACTGTAGAGGGAGTACTTTCCAAGGTTGAATGTTTACAAATCCCTGTGGTGGTGGGTCGACAGGCTAATCTGCTCGCACAAAGTTTCATAAGCGTTAGTAGAGTGTAAGGACCCAGTAGACAGTTCCAAAGTGCCAGGACTATCACCCCTGAAGGAGCCCTCACTGCCTGGAGAGCGATAACTAAAGACAGTAAAGACTCCGGGGAGAATGAGCCCCCCCACTATCTGAGACTTTTGAGGAGAAATTTGCTAAGTTGTTGCTGGAGGAAGGGAAAACTGTGGAGGACTTAAAGAAACTATTCCTGCCACCTGGGGTGTTTCTCCCCTAACATCCCTCCCACTCCAGCACCCATTATTGCCCCTCCTTCTGTGCCTGTGCCAATGCTGCTCCTATGTCTGTACCTGCCATTAGTCACAACTCTTACTGAAGGTTGAGAATCTTCTCCTGCACTCCTCCCCACCCCCCAAGGGAGGATGATTGGGAGACCTGGGTAGATTGTGTTGCCCCTTTGGTAGCTGAATGGCAGCGGAGGCTGAGAAATGGAAAAGGATCATAGAAAGTTTTAGGGGCCCACTTTTAGAGGCCATTACATTTCTGAGGTCCACAAACCCTGATGCATCTGCCCAGAAGTACCTATCTGCACCTAAGGCAGTTTTGGGAGCATTGAGTCAGGGAAGAACTTGATGTGGAAATTTCAAGGTATAAAACAATGGCCTGGGGAAAATTTGTCTGCATATGTTACTGTCTGAAAAAGCGCTGCAGAAGGCTTACCGAAAAAGTAGGTAGCTGCCAGTGACTTAAACCATGTGAAGTTGGAGCACATACTGCAACATGCAAAGCATTCTAAATGGCAGCTCCTTCAATTAAGGCTCCCAGATAGAAGGGGTAACCCACTGGACTATTGTGACTTGATAAAAGAACTCCGAGAGGTTGAAGATGAAGAGGGAGGATTGTAATTCTAGGGTTAGCGCAGCCCAGTGATCACGGCATCGGAAGACCCTTCTGTAGTGGGGACCAATGAGGGTGTGTCGCCATGGGATGAACTGCTGAGGGAGTTCAGGAGATAAAAACAGTCTCTATACTAAGGCTGCTCCTGCAAGTACAGGCACCGACCCTTATCCAACTGCATCTGCTATGGGGTGGGGGTCCACCGAGAGCAGCTCCTGCTGACAGCAGCTCGAAACTTGATGCCTTGACTATGGAAGTAAGAGAATTGATGAGATGTTCCAAATGTTCACCACAGCAGACAGAGATGGCACCAAGGTTTTCAGTTGGTAGTACCACTGCCCCAGCTCCCAGTGTGATTCCTTGGCCACCCCAAATCCCAGAAAACATATTTTGCCATAATTGTGGGAAGGATGTGCACATGAAGAGAGAATGCTGGTCCACAAAAGACCTAGATAAAGTTGTATACAGGCTTCAAGGAGAGCTGGAGAACAAATCAGGGTCAAGGAGTACCCAAATTACTGCAGTGAGGTCTTCAAGAAGTAGTAACTCAAATCCCTATGTGGCTAAATCATCTCTCCAGGCCCTGCTGCTGTCCCTCCAGACTGGTCCAAAATAGTGGGCCCTTAAATGGAGACTACCATGGCTGTGGAATGGTATTCCTACTCAGGCTGTGCTGGACAGTGGGTCGAAGTGACCATTGTATTTAAGGACTGGTATGACAAACACTTATCTGCTGTGCCCTTACAATCCCTGGAAGGCCTACATGTGTGGGGGCTGAGCGACAAGTCTTATCCCTACCTAGCATATGTCCACCTCTGGTTGTCATTTCCTGCAGACATAACTGGAGTAGAGGAGCAAGTCGAGATACTGGCCTTAGTTTGTCCCCCTACTGGACTGTATGATGGGGTTCCCTGTTAATGGGACCAACACCTATGTTTGGGAGACTGGCACAACTCTGTCATGAGAAACAAGGGCGATGGACTGGGAGGGCCCAAGAATTCCCGGCCTGATCAAGAGGGCCCTACGATTTGCAACAGAACCCCAAGGGAGTGGACCAGGATGAACCGTAGGGGTCGTGTGGAAGAAGGATCCTGATTCAATGGTACTGGCCCCTAACACCCAGTGTACCATTCAAAGGGAGGTCTGCCTCTGCAAAGATGTCAAGAACAAAATACTGATGTTGGACGCCCAGGCAATGGAAAATTGCCGGAAGGATTATTAGTTAAGTCCAGCATCTTGCCAGCTCATGCTCATGTCTATGCATGATGAGTGATGGTCCAGATTCATAATGTGTCAGATCGGGAGATTTTGGTGAACAGGGATGCACCCTAGCTATGGTACACGCGAGACGCTGCAGTGTTGCCCAGCAACAAGCACCCTGGCAAGACAGATACAGTGACCTCCCACTTGTTTGAGTTTGGTGACCCCGTGCCAGCTGAATGGAAGACTAGAATTAGCCAGAAGCTTGCCCAGAGAGATCAAGTGTTTTCATTGAAGGAACGGGATGTGGGATGTGTCCAGGGTGTGGAGCATCACATATGCCTACACGATGAACGGCCATTTCAGAGAGGTCTCGATGCCTAGCCCCTGCAGACATAGACAATGGAGAAGACACTTGCAGGAAATGCTCATGACTGGGGTGATACAAGAATCCAGGAGTCCATATGCTTCTCCCATTGTGGTTGTGCATCAGAAGAATGGATCTGTGAGAATGTGTGTTGATTATCGAACTCTGAATCATGGACCATCCCCATCAAAACACCATGTCCCATATACAAGATGCTCTGGATTGTTTGAATGGGAGCAAATTGTTCTCAGTGTTGGATCTTCAGGTGGATAGTACCAGATTCCGATGGCTCTGGAGGACCATGAGAAGACAGCCTTCATCTGTCCTTTGGGGTTCTACGAATTCCTGAGAATGCTACAGGATATTGGCACCCCAGCCACCTTCCAGCGACTGATGAATCGAGCGGTGGTAGACATGAATTTGCTGGAATGTCTGGTGTACTTGGACAATGTCATTGTGTTTGGGAGCTCCCTAGAGGAACATGAGAGTCGACTGTTCAAAGTACTAGGCCGACTGGAAGATTTCAGCCTCAAGATGTCCATCGACAAGTGCCAGTTTTTCCAGACCTCTGTGAAGTATGTGGGGTACATAGTGTCTACAGAGGGAATAGAGACTGATACTAGTAAAGTTGAAGCCTTGACTACTCTGGCCCCAGCCCCACAATTTGAAAGAACTACAACATTTCCTGGGATTCTGTGGCTACTACCGTTCATAAAGGACTATTCCAAAGTGATTGCCACTCTTGAATCTTACCGAGGTTACCCTCCCACAAAAAAGGATCCAAAGAACCAGACAAAGCATATTTCCGCCCAGGTGAATTTTTTGGGTCCCGTTGGACGCCTGACTGTGACAGCTTTCCCACTAAGTCATATACCAGCTCACACACGGCCCCATCCTCGCTATGCTGATCTCACCAAACCCTATGTGCTGCATACTGACGCCAGTCTGCAGGGTCTAGGAGCTGTACCGTATCAAGACCATGAGGATGGTTTGAGACCAGTAGCATTCGCCAGTAGGAGCTTGACCCCTGCCAGAAAACTACCATGTGCACAGTTGGGTTCCTTGTGTTAAAATGGGCCATTGTTGACCAGTTGTGATTACCTCTATGGGGCAAAAATATTGGGTGAGGACTGACAATAACCCGTTGACCTATGTACAGACTCAAGCTAAGTTAGATGCCAGGGGCACTGGTGGCTTTCTGCATTGTCAACATATGATTATGCTGTCGAATACAGACCAGGCCTGAATCATATTGATGCTGACACCCTATCTCGAGGCCCATTTCAAGAGCAACTGGGTCAGGCTGTCTGATCCTGACATCCGAGCATCTGAGTATTTTGCCAAAAGTTTGATAGAAATGAACAGATGTCTCACGGACACAGCGGACTACTCAGTAGATTGCTTGGGCTCCTCTGACACCTGTATACTGCCATGATGCCACTTCTCTACTCTAGATATTAGTGCACTACCTCAGTTTGACAATGACAGCATTCAGTGGGCTCAGTTCTGAGATCCTATGATTCTATGATTCAGCTAGCACTTGACGCCCTTCGGCAGGAAAAGATGTGTCCAAGTTTGTTCTCTGATCTGCGAACCGCTTTTATTGTTTAAAGAAGGCCCCAGGTTGAAGCTGCTTAATCAGTTGTTATATAGAGAGACTGTAGATGGGGTCACCAAACAGACAAGCAACAATTGGTCCTGCCCACAGCCTTCAAAGATTTGGTACTGAGGTCCTCCACAATCATATGGGCCACCTCGGTATCGACCGGACCCTTGACCTAGTATGATCTCGAATCTACTGGCCCAAGATGGGGCCAATGTTGAGCACCATGTAAGGACTTGTAGTCGCTGCCTGCAGAGAAAAGCCCTGCCTCAGAGGGCTGCCCCACTTGTCAACATTAGTACCAGCACCCCAATGGAACCAGTCTGCATAGACTTCTGAGTTTAGAGCCTGATCAGCTAAACATTGGCAATGTGTTAGTGGTTCGGACCATTTCACACAGTATGCACAAGCTTTTCCCACCAAAGATCAAAAAGCATCTACCGTGGCCAAGGTGTTACTGGAAAATTTCTTAGATCCACTATGGTGTCCCCCAGAATTCACTCTGATCAGGGCGGGACTTTGAGAGTCGGCTAATCAAAGAACTGTCTCTATGGGGGGCAGTCAAAACCAATTCTTTATCACCTGGCAGGGGGATTTCAACCCAAACGCTTAACCACACCTCTACTAGACATGCTTAGCAACCCTCCACCCAAAAGATAAGCATAAATGGAGCCAGCAGATTAGCACCTTGGTACACGATACAATTGCACAACGAATGATGCTACCGGTTCTTCCTCATCACCATGTTCGGGAGAGAGGCCCGGCCTGTTGATGTCTGTTTGGGGCTTCTCCTGATGGGGTCTCGAGCAAGATTACCTGCAATATGAACAAAACTTAAAGCCCAATTGAACCCTGCCTATCAACTGGCCCAGACAATGGCTGTCAAAAGAAATTTAGCCAACAAAAGAGACATGATAGAAAGTAAAGGCTCAAGAGCTTAGGCCTGAGACCGTGTGTTGTTGCAAAATTTAGGATTGTATAGGTAAACACAAAATTGTTGATCGATGGTACCATCTTCCCATGTCAGATTTGGAAAGCTGGATGATTTGCCAGTGTACAAAGTGCCGAGAGAATAACTCCAAAACTGTCAAGACCATGCACCGTAACCACTTGCTACCTATTGGTCAAGTTATAATTGAGGCTGAACCCACGAGATTGATTCCCTGGACCTGTGACTGTGCTGCTGCAAGAAAGAAACAGAGTCAGCCTGCCCTCGTGGTTGCCGATTTAAGACTTCCCGCAGCAGGTCCAGAATGATAGTGACTGCCAGTCTAACTCGGGTGACAGTGAGTGTGGATAATGCCTATTCCCCTCATATGAACTGAGTCAGTTGTTTCATGGAAATCCTATGTTGAATTATGGGGATGAAGCTGGGACTTCTGGACTGCTTATGCCCCGGCATCATCCTTGGAGCCAATGATCCCTGAAGGTGAAGTGCAAAGTATCACGTCTGAGGATGCTGAGTCTTGTGTATCATGGAACTGCATGAGTTTGCCTGAAGGAGAGACTGATGATTTGAGTCTTTCTGGTGACATGCCAGAACTTGAAAGAACACTATGAGAGTGCTGACAGCCCTCCTTCAGTGCCAGAGTGTCTTCAAAATGAGCCAAGTGTTGTAGAAACAGAGACTACAGAGCAAAGGCTGACGAGTGCTCCCAGCTTGGACATTCCCCTTCATGTAGAGGCACCCTCACAAGTGATGAAAGCTCCAAGACCATTGCTGAAAGTACAGAGACTGTGGTTGTTCACCCCAGAAAGACTGGCGAACTGTCAAGCCAGTGGTGTGCTTCACTACGATTCCCAGGGAGGCCAGTGGATTGCCTCTCAATGTAGTCCACAAACGTGTTTATGTCTCTCGAGCACACTGTCCAAATTGAGCTTGACAGCCCATTTCAGGTTACTTGTTTGCCTTCTCACCATGATGCCCTGCCCTTCCAGCCCCAAGTTAGCTGATAGGGAAGGCCCCTCTTGCATTGTTCAGAGTACAAGAAGTTATTACATGATTCTGTATAGTAATGTTTAATTTACCTGTGTGAAATATGCATCATGTATTGTCAGAATGGAAATGATATAGTGGATACATTGAAATGTATAGTGAAGTGACAAGTTATGTCAAGTAATGAATGAGATAGTACTTATGAGCATGCTAATGGTATAAATGTCTTGTATATGTTGCATTTTCAATTTATGATGGTACAGACTTGACGCTGGACGCTAAGTTTGCCCAGGCAGGAAGGTGTAACCCCCTTACAAATGAGGGTTCCCAAAAGTCTTCCTTGGATGTGTCTAAATGCTCACTGCCAGGCTGGTGTCCCGCATTTTAGCAGTTTAAATGTGATTACCAAGTCTGTATAGCCTCTGTGTACTGTCTCTTTAAGAGCTGCTTGATTGCAACGTAAGTAATCTGAGATGGAGCTCTGTTGAAAGATGTAACTATTTGCTGAAAACCATTTTAGAATGATAATGATAATGTAGTTTGTCTAACTTGCTTTCTTTGCAAGGACTGTTTTGTTTGTCTCCACTATCTTGGTCCTGGACTCGCAAATTGGACCAATCAGTTTTGGTGGGACCTAAATGTAGCTGAACTACAGAGCTGTCTGAATTCAAAGTCTATAGGAACTGTGGTTTGAGTTTTTGTGCCTTTTGCAACTGAAGGGGACTCTTGCTTTGACTGCAGCCAAATCAGCCAAACAAATCTTTTGGATCTTGGGAAGTCCGGAGCTACTTGCAGTTTTCAGTTTAGTTCTGAGCTGGAAGTAAAAGGAGAGAGCTGAAGTGATTCTGAAGTGATTCTGAGAGCAATCCTGAGTGGATTTGCATGGGAGAACTATGAAAAGGCTGAGAGGTTGGCCTCTATGCCTGCCTGCTGCTCCTGAGAGGAGAGAATTATTTTGGACTAAATCCAAGTTTGTGTGACTAAAGTAAGCTACTGAAAGTGGGCCAGGCTCAACCTAAAGAAGACCAAAGAATTTTCGGAATCTGATTGGCTTGTCAGGAGTTCCAGCTACCCTAAGCTCCCAGTGTGTGCAGAGAGTCTGCGATTGTGACCGGGAGCACTTTGCCTAGTACAGTAGAATTCCATTACATATAAATGTGCTATGAAGCTGCTAGTGGGTTGTGAGTTGGTTCCCCACTGTGTGAACTGTGTTCTGCTTGCTGAAAGCTGTATCCAGCCAAAACGGACTGCATCCGAATCTGTCTCCATGCAGTCTGGGCCTCTTCAAACGAAGCCAACCAGACTACCCACTGCACAGAGAAACCATTGACGAGAGATCTGCCTGGGGATCAGCCCCCTGCTCCACGCTTGAACAGGAACGACACCTCTGCGACTTGTGTGGGCCCTGCTTCTCCTGGCATTCCAGATCAACCACCTGCAGTCTTGATTTTACGTCCAGCCTGTGTCAGTCTTGGGTATTGTGAGTAAATACTGGTAGCTCCCTGCAACAACAGCTTAATCTGAGTGTGTCATCGGATTGTCTTGTTGTTTCATTTCCTTCTGAAGACTGAGCCCTCTGTCTGGATTACAAATATTGTGTACTGTGCATGTTGTGTTTTCCACCACAAGGCCCCAACCAGCTGCAACACTGGGCAGCGGTCCTGGCTCAGCCATCTCTTCTCCACCTGGGTACTCAGAGGTGGACTGTGTGGGGACTCAAACCACATGCATAACTGCTTGATTGATATGACCTCTAAGCTAATTAACCTGATTTTGCCCTCCTTGTTCACGTCCCTGAATAAATCAGATCTAACTTTTCTGCATATAATCTGACTGTGGTTCCAGTTTGTGCTCAAAGTACTGTAATGTTGCTATTTGCTGTGCATAACCTTGTTTTACAGGGGGTCCCCAGGGTCGAGCCAGAGGAACCAGCCATGGTGGTAGTGCAAACAATGTGGGTACTTGTATGGTGTACCAGGGTATTGTGAAGTGATTATTGTACAGTGTTCAGGCCACTAGAGGAAGAGGGGGTTACAAGTGTCCGGAGGGCTGTGCCCAGGTTAGCTTGACCACTACCAACCCCTGACCTCTGGGTGGAGGCACCCATTTCAGAACTCAGGCTCCTTAACCTACTACTAGCCAAGCATGCAGGGGTAGTAGCCCTTGAGATAAGCGCCACCTAGGGGTTACATGAATATTATACACATATTTTAAAAGTACACATTTTGAATACTTTGAATGATAAATGAAGACTTTTCAATACCTCTGTTTATGTTATATGCAAGCTTGTTAATTTTCATTCTGATCACTTCTTTTACAGTAAGATTTGCTCTATCAAAATGCTTTAAAAGACATTAATACTGCTCTGTCAAATACATAGATACACACATGCATACATACAATCTCAGTTGAAAAGTTTTATACAGTTACTTCTTGAGCCTTTTATGTGCTTTTAACTTCTGAGATAATTTAGCTATTCAGGGTCTTTCCCTCAGCAGGAGTGACAGAGTATCTCCCATGGTTGAAAAGAATCTTAAACAGAAAATTACACAGTATGTGCCTGCACTGTGTCAGGTACACAATCAGTTACTTTAATGGAGTATGGGTCCTGTTTTCATAATGGTTGTGTCACATAGGCATTGTTAGAATCAAAGGGAGGTAGATGAGCAGAAAAAGGAAGACTAGGCAGAGGAACTCAGCAAGTACTTCTGCTCAGTGTTCATGAAAGAAAGGGATAGTCCAATACCACATGGTAAAGAGAGCAGGGTGGAGGCGCAGAGATAAAAGATGGGTTAATCCAGGAGGATAGCATCCTGAAGGGCCTTAAAACCTCACAGTGGACAAAGCACAAGGACCAGATGGTGTCACCCAAGTGTCCTGAGGGAACTGGCAGAAGGGTTGGCAGGCCCTCTGACAGACCTGTTTAACACCTCTTTGGAGATAGAGAATGCACCCATTTGGCTCATGTGGTGCCCCTCCACAAGAGTGGACCAAGGATGAACTGGGCAATTACAGACCAGTGAGCTAGACCTCTGTAGTGGGGAAGTTAATGGAGACCATTCTGAAAGAGAGGTTGATAACTTTTCTTGTTAGTAATGGTCTACAGGATGAGAGAAAGCATAGGTTTGTCTTGGAAAAATCATGCCAAACTAACTAATTGACTTCTTTAACTGGGTCCCTAGGGTAACTAACAAAAGCCAAGCTGTAGATGTCCTGTATTTGGATTTCTGCAAGGCCTTTACTTGGTGCCACACACGGGAGGTTACTGAGCAAGCTGAGGGACCTGGGTGCGTGGCAGAAACTGGTGGGGTTGGTTGAGAGCTGACTACAGGGCAGACAACAGAGGGTGGTTGTGTATGTGTGGGGGTTATCAAGTCAAGGGCAGTAGCTAGTGGAGTGCCACAGGGTTCAGTGCAGGGCCCTGTTTTGTTCAATATCTTCACTGAAAAATAAAGATCAGACTGTTTGCTGATGACACTAAGATTTGTGCAAAAGTGGACAGTGAAAAGGGAAGCAGGCATGCAGGAGTATCTAGCTAAACTTGAACACTGGTCTAAGGAGTGGCAGATGGGGTTTAGCATAAAGAAGTGCAAGGCCAAGCAACTTGGAGCCAGAAATCCAAGAACCAGCTACTGACTGGGAAGAATGCAGATAGCAGTTAGAGAAAGGATCTGGGGGTAATAGTCACAGGGGACATGAAGGTATCAACACAATGTAGGGCAAACAGGATGCTGGGGTGCATTGCCAGAGGGATCACCTCTAGAAGAAGGAGCCCATACAGAAGAGAAGGCAGATTACAGTTGTTTTATTCTCAAAGTCCCTTCATTGCTCAGCATTTGTACCATTCAACCATTCATTTTCCATTTCGTTTGCTTGCGCCAGCATAAGAAACATATTGTGGCAGCTTGGTGCGAAGCAGGTTCTGGAGGTGCGGCACTGTTGTAGCCAATACCGGCATGGCATTTTGGGTGTGTGTGATGTCCACCAATAATGGGGGACACAGCCAGTGACACTAGTTTGGAATGTTGCCACCAACTTGAAAAAAATAGCTGCGCCGGATCGCTCCCCCTACACACACACATGCACACCGCTGTGGCTGACAGAGTGCCCAATCCCCATTGGCTCCAATGTCCCTCCCAACAGACAACGGGTGCCACGCTGGTAGCCCACCCAGCGTGGCAACAGTCTCTTATGGCGAGGGATGCCCAATTCCCCATCGGCTCCACTGCCCGCCCCAAACAGTCTTCCAGCTGCCATGTTGAGAGCCCACCCCAGCGTGGCAAAGTCAAGCGTCATCCAAGAAAAAGAAACCTGAAAGAAAATCTTCCCTCGCTGACTGTCCTGACCCCGCTCCCCACCCGTGCCCATCTTCTGTACCCTGCCTCCCCCACCCCCACCTATACTTACCTCCGAAGTCCGGCGCAGTGATCTTGGTGGACCAAGAACTACGTCTGCACTCTTAAAACGCGACCGTGAACTAGGAAATGCCGGTAAGCTGTATAATGTAATAAATGAGGGTTTTCAACTTTGATGCATATCTCAGGCATTTTGGGAATATTTTCACCAAATTTTCAACATGGGGTTTTGGGACCCCATCTCATGAATCCGTCACTGTCATTTTGTTAATCTGCCCGAAGGTGATTTTGCGGTCACTGCGGAACCACCTTTCAGGACCGAATCGAAATGACAGTGTCTATTCATGAGGTAGGCCACGAAAACCCTATGTTGAAAATTTAGTTAAAACTCCAAATAAACTGTTTTATGAGCATCGTGTGCCTGTTCCTATGCATGCTCATACGTTCATGAATTTTCACTATTTTCACTACAGATTTTCAACATTGCCATTTTGCCACACCTCCTTATGAGCAGTACAGCTGTTATTTTCACATCTCACCCAAAGCGTGTTTCCGCGCATGTAGCACACAATGGCGCGGTCGATTGTCTGGAAATCAATGTTGGGACAGATTAAGAAAATCACAGTGACACATGTTCATGAGCAGAAGTGTTACAATGGCTGTATTGAAAATTTGGTGAAAAAGTCCATAAAATGATTGTATTACGGTGACCATTGCGCGGTTTCCACGCGCTCTCGTCGTTTATGAATTTTCATGATTTTCACTACAGATTTTCAACATTGCCATTTTACCACACCTCCTTATGAGCAGTACAGCTGACATTTTTCACATCTCACCCAAAACATGCTTCGGCATGCCAGCACACAATGAGCGTAGTCGGTGTGCAAAATCAATGTTCAGGACAGATTAAGAAAATCACAGTGACACTGTTCATGAGCAGAGGTGTTACAATGGCTGTGTTAAAGATTTGGTGAAAAAGTCCATAAAATGGCTGTATTACTAGTGACCATTGCGCAGTTTCCACGCGCCCTCGTAAGTTCATGGATTTCTAATATTTTCAGTCAGATTTTCACCACTGGCATTTTTCCACACTTCCTTATGAACAGTACAGCTGTCATTTTTTCACCATGGCGAAATGTGTTTTCACACTTCAACGCAGAAATGCGTGGCGCTGTGGAAATCACTGTTCGGGACAGATTAAGAAAATCACGGTGACACTGTTCATGATCGGAGGTTCCAAAATGCCTGTATTGACAATCTGCTGTAAAAATCCCCAAACTAATTGCATTATGGGTGTGTGTTGCACAGCTTCTACACATGCCATGGCTCACCAGTTTTTTAATATTTTCACTGCAGATTTTCAACATTGCCATTTTCCACCTCCCCATGAACAGTACAGCTGTCATTTTCACATCCTGTTTGAAATGTGTTTCGCACCTGTGGTGCCAAATGGCGTAGTCACTGTGCAAAATCAGCTTTCAGCTAATGAACTGATATTGCCACTGTTCCAAGGTGGGTCTAAAAACCCATGTTGAAAATTTGGAGTGAAAATGCCAATGAACACCTGAGGCGTTAGGGTTTCTGACCATAGCGCCCACTCTATGAGGTTGACAGGCATCAGGGGTGTGACTTGAGATTCTTGCCTGTAATGCTCATACCATTCCACCCTGCAGCCAGTGAGAGGCATTGAGGTGTGCCTTGGACTCTTGACCCCAAAGTTCACCCCATTCTCTATACAGCACCCATCTCACCGTATTCCTGATGGAATGGGGTGAGCATAAGAATAAAGACCCAAGGCACACGTGACACTTGTCGGTGTCTGTAGGGTAGGATGTGGTGAAATGGCGTGGCCGCTATGCCTGATGACCCAAAGGCACACCCTAATGCCTGTCAGTCTCTACAAGGTGGTGGCTGGGGTTGGCTTCAGTTTAATACTTCACTGCCATTCCTATTACACAGCTCTCTAACTCCTACACTACCACTGCCAATGCCAGCAAGCAAACATTCAGCATTGACAAATGCTTGTTTATCTTTACCCTTCATTTTTTGCTCCCAATGTCCTTCAAATACCCTTCAGATGACCCATATTTTTGAGCAGTATATCCTGAATAATTCATTTTCCATTTTGCATTATTCTGAACTATTCATTTCCATTTTTATCTTTCATTGTCAAAATTGCACCAGTATCCATTCAAATACCCTTGAAATGACCCATCTTGTGGCAATTAAATTATTTAACCATTACATGTGTTTTCTTTTTTTTTTTATTGTGGTTGCTTCAGTTTACTTCTTTCTCAATTAATATTAAGTAAAATCACTGGTTGGGTGAAATAAAATCCTGGGTGGGACTAAGAAGAGCTGATGGGCTGAAGCAAGTGTATAAGACATTCTTCCATTATATATGGAGGGAAGCATAAAACTAAAGAGATAACCCAGAGGGAACTGAGTGCACACTACAATCTAGGTCCCATTTCAGTGTTAATATGTATCACTGCTGTTATTAGCTGCACTATATAACTACACTGCATTGACTTTCTGTTACAATCCTTTATCACTGCATTATTTTTATGTTTACTTGCGCTTGTGCAAGAAACATAATGCGATGATCAAAATGCAGTGCCGTACAGTTGAAGGAGAGCTCCGCTTTAGTGAGCAGCGCTCCTCCCCACACACACGCATGCAAGCACGCATATTGCATTCTCGCTCCCCCTCCCCACCGCTGTATGGCCGGCAGAGTGCCCAATCCCGTCTGCTTCACGCCCCAAAAGCTTTGCAGGTGCCACGCTGAGGCCCACCCCAGCATGGCAAAAATTGCTATGACGACTGGGTGCCCAATCCCCGTCGGCTCCAGGCCCCAAACAGCCTTCAGCTGCCATGCACCCTAAGCGTGGCAAATGTCCTAGCGTCATCTTCCTAAATAAAACAAAAACCTGTACACAAAAAGTTCCCTCGGTGGTCTCCCTGCCCACCGCCCACCCTCTGCGCACTCTGCCTCCCCACCTCACCCCATACTTACCTCCAGAGCTCAAGCGATGATCTTGATGGACTGAGAACATGTCTGCACTCTTCAAAGCCGACCTCGAACTGAGGAAATACAGGTAAGCTGTATAATGTAATAAATAGGTTTTTCAACTTTGTTGCATATCTCAGGCATTTTTGGAATTTTGGCACCAAATTTTCAACATGGGCTTTGGGTCCCCTCATATGAATTCTATCACTGTCATGGTGTTAGTCGGGCCCAAAGGGTGATTTCACGGTCACTGTCGAAATCCCATTTCGGGACTGATTAATGAAGCGACAATGCCAGTGTTCATAAGGTGAGCTCTCAAAAAGCCTTTGTTACCGTGGTGAAAAAATCTAAAACATTTATTTCTGGCGTCGTTGCGCGGTTCGCATGCTCATAAGTTGCAAATTTTTAATATTTGCACTCCAGTTCGACATTGCCATTTTATCACACCTCCTTATGAGCAGTACAGCTGTCATTTTACATCTCACCCAAAATGTGTTTCCGCTTATGGCGCACAATGGTGCAGTTGGCGTGCTAAGTCAATGTTTGGGACAGATTAAGAAAATCACAGTGACACTGTTCATGAGCAGAGGTGTTACAATGGCTATGTTAAAAATTTGGAAAAAAGTCCATAAAATGACTGTGTTATGGCGACCATTGCGCAGTTCCACGCCCCTTCGTAAGTTCATGGTTTCTAATATTTTCAGTCAGATTTTCACCACTGGCATTTTCCACACTTCCTTATGAACAGTACAGCTATCATTTTCACACCATGGCTGAAATGTGTTCTGCACTTCCAACGCGAAATGCGTGGTCGCTGTGGGAAATCACTGTTCGGGACAGATTAAGAAAATCACAGTGACACTGTTCATGATTGGAGGTTCCAAAATGCCTGTATTGACAATCTGCTGTAAAAATCCCAAACTAATTGCATTATGGGTGTGTGTTGCACAGCTTCTACACATTCATGGCTTCACCAGTTTTTAATATTTTCACTGCAGATTTTCCACATTGCCATTTTCCACCTCCCCATGAACAGTACAGCAGTCATTTTCATATCCTGTTTGAAATGTGTTTCGCACCTGTGGTGCCAAATGATGTAGTCACTGTGTAAAATCAGCTTTTGGCTAATGAACTGGTATTGCCACTGTTCAGAAGGTGGGTGTCACAAAAAAAAATGTTGAAAATTTGGAGTAAAATGCCAATGAGCGCCTGAGAGCGTTAGGGTTTCTGACCATGCGCCCCACCCTATAAGATTGACAGGCATCAGGGGTGTGACTTGGGATTCTCGCCTGTAATGCTCATACCATTCCACCCTGCAGCCAGTGAGGAGGCATTGAGGTGTGCCTTGGACTCTTGACCCCAAAGTTCACCCCATTCTCCTATACAGCACCCATCTCACCGTATTCCTGATGGAATGGGGTGAGCATAAGGACAAAGAACCCCAAGGCACACCGTGACGCTTGTCGGTGTCTGCAGGGTGGGGTATGGTGAAAATATCATGGCGTTATATCTAACGACCCAAAAGGCACCCCAATGCCTGTCAGTCTCTAAAGTGCTGGTAGGGATGGCTTCAGTTCAGTACTTCCTGCCATTCCTATTATGCAGCTCTGTAACTCCTACTCTACCAATGCCAATGCCAGCAAGCAAACATTTGGCATTGACAAATGCTGTTTATCTTTACCCTTCATTTTTTGCTCCTGATGTCCTTCAAATACCCTCAGATGACCCATATTTTTGAGCAGTTTATTCTGAACAATTCATTTCCATTTGCATTATTCTGAACTATTCATTTCCATTTTTATCTTTCATTGTCAAAACTACCAGTATCCATTCAAATACCATGAAATGACCCATCTTGTGGCAATTAAATTATTTATACCATTATATGTGTTTTCTTTTTTTTTTTATTATGGTTGCTTCAGTTTACTTCTTTTCTCAGTTAATATTAAGTAAAATCAGTGGTTGGGTGAAATAAAATCCTGGGTGGGACTAAGAAGAGCTGATGGGCTGAAGCAAGTGTATAAGGCATTTTTCCATTATATATGGAGAGCATAAAACTAAAGAGATAACCCAGAGGAAACTGAGTGCACTACAATCTAGGTCCTATTTCAGTGTTAACATGTATCACTGCTGTTATTAACTGCACTATATAACTACACTGCACTGACTTTCGTTACACTCCTTCATCACTGCATTAGTTTTGCTATTTTTATGTTTGCTTGCGCATGTGCAAGAAACATAGTCGATGATCAAAATGCAGTGCCGTACAGTTGAAAGGAGAGCTCCGCTTCAGTGAGCAGTGTCCCCCATACACATGCATGCAAGCACGCATATTGCATGCTCATCTGCTCCCACGCACCGCTGTATGGCCGGCCAGGTGCCCAATCCCCGTCTGCTTCACGCCCCAAAAGCTTTGCAGGTGCCACGCTGAGGCCCACCCCAGCATGGCAAAAATTGCTATGACGATGGGGTGCCCAATCCCCGTGGCTGCAGGCCCCCAAACAGCCTTCCAGCTGCCATGCTGAGAGCCCATCCCAGCGTGTAGCGTCGCGTCGTCTTCCTAAATAAAACAAAAACCTGTACACAAAAAGTTCCCTCGGTCGGTCTCCCTGCCCACCGCACCACCCTCTGCGCACTCTGCCTCCCCACCCACCCCATACTTACCTCCAGAGCTCAAGCGCGATGATCTTGATGGACTGGGAACACTTTTGCACTCTTCAAAGCCGATGGCGAACTGAGGAAATGCCGGTAAGCTGTATAATGTAATAAATAGGTTTTTCAACTTTGTTGCATATCTCAAGCATTGTTTGGAATTTTGGCACCAAATTTTCAACATGGGCTTTGGGACCCCTCCATATGAATTCTGTCACTGTCATAGCGTTAATCGGGCCCGAAGGGTGATTTCACGTCACTGCACAAAATCCTTTCTAGACTGATTAATGAAACGATAGTGCCAGTGTTCATAAGGTGGGCTCTCAAAAAGCCTATGTTGCAAATTTAGTGAAAAATTCCTAAAAATATTTTATTTCTGACGTCGTTGCGCCAGTTCCTCCTAGCTCATAAGTTCATGAATTTAATATTTGCACTCTGGATTTTCAACATTGCCATTTACCACACCTCCTTATAGCAGTACAGCTGTCATTTTTCACATCTACGTCCACAATATGTTTCGCGCATGTAGCGCACAATGGCGCCAGTCAGTGTGCGAAATCAATGTATGGGACACATTAATAAAATCACAGTGACACTGTTCATGAGCAGAGGTCTTAAAATGGCTATGTTGAAAATTTGGTGAAAAAATTCCTAAAATGACTGTTTCACGGCGTGCGTTCGCAGTTCATCATACGATCATAAGTTCATAAATTTTTAATATTTGACTCCAGATTTTCAACATTGCCATTTTACCACACCTCCTATGAGGCAGTACAGCTGTCATTTTTCATATGTTGCCCAAAAATGTGTTTCCGTGCATATAGCACACACGGCGCAGTTGGTGTCTGCAATCAATGTTTGGGGCAGATTAAGAAAATCACAGTGACACTGTTTATGAGCAGAGGTCTTAAAATGTCTATGTTGAAAATCTGGTGAAAAAATTCCCAAAATTACTGTTTTAGGGCGCACGTTACTGGTTCCCTCATGCCTTCGCCAAGTTTACAAATTTTAATACTTGCACCCAGATTTTCAACATTGCCATTTTACCACACTTCCTTATGAGCAGTACAGCTGACATTTTCATATCTCACCCAAAATGTGTTTCTGCACATGTAGCACACAATGGTGCAGTTGGTGTGCAAAGCAATGTGTGGGACAGATTAAGAAAATCACAGTGACACTGGTCATGAGCAGAGGTCTTAAAATGGCTATGTTGAAACTTTGGTGACAAAAGCCCATAAAATGGCTGTATTACAGTGAGCATTGCACAGTTTCCACGCACCCTTGTAGGTTCATGAATTTGTAATATTTTCAGTCCAGATTTTCACCAATGGCATTTTTCCACACTTCCTTATGAACAGTACAGCTGTCATTTTTCACACCATGGCGAAATGTGTTTTCACACTTTCAGCACAGAAATGCATAGTCGCTGGGGAAATCATTGTTCAGGACAGATAAAGAAAATCACAGTGACACTTCATGATCAGAGGTTCCAAAATGCCTGTGTTGACAATCTGCTGTAAAAATCAGAAACTAATTACATTACGGGTGTGCGTTGCACAGTTTCTCGCTCGTTAGTGACTTCACCAGTTTTTAATATTTTCACTGCAGATTTTCAATATTGCCATTTTACCTCCCCATGAACAGTACAGCTGTCATTTTTACATCCTGTTTGGAATGTGTTTTTGTACCTGTGACGACAAATGCCGTGAGTCGCTGTGCAAAAGCAGCTTTCGACTAACAAACTGATATTGCCACTGTTCATGAGGTGGGTGTCACAAAAAAAACATGTTGAAAATTTGGGTGAAAATACAAGCAGATGCCTGAGGCATTAGGTTTTCCGACCATACGCTGCCACCATGTAGAAAATGACAGGCATCAGGGCTGTGACTTGGGATTGTCACCTGCAATGCTCATACTATTGCACCCCACCACACCCTGCAGCCACTGAGAGGCGTTGAGGGTGTGCCTTGGACTCTTCAGCCCCAAGTTCACCCCATTCTCTTATACCATACCCATCTCATCGTATTTCCTGATGGAATGGGGTGCGCATAAGGGCCAAAGACCCCAAGGCACACGTGACACTGTCGGTGTCTGCAGGGTGGGAGTGTAAATAGCATGGCCGTTATATCTAACGATCCAAAGGCACCCCCAATGCCTGTCAGTCTCTGCAGGGTGCTGGTGGGGTTGGCTTCAGTTCAATACTTCACTGCCATTCCTGTTATGCAGCTCTGTAACTCCTACTCTACCAATGCCAATGCCTGCAAGCAAACATTTGGCATCGACAAATGCTTGATTAGATGCACACTATAGAACCACTGCATACACTTAATTTTCCTTGTACACTTCTTTATGACTGCATTACTTTTGATATTTTTAGATGCACACTGTAGTAACACTGCACACACTTAGTGCACATTTTAGATAATTCTCACACACTTTTCCCCACATTATAGCTAATAATTATTGGTAACATAATGGAAATGCCTGCGTAAATGTTCACATTGCTTTTGTTGTTCTGATTTCACTAACAGAGCTTGAGTTAATTTCCCTCATGCATATTTCTTTAGATTAGTTCAATTTAAACTAATTTTTTGTTAGTTTTTTTTATCTTTTCACCATCTCACAATTAATGTTACTGTCATCTTAGCTTCATACATATAACTTGTTTATGGTGAATCTACTCCAGGTATGCACTGCTACCAATACCTGCATTGGCACACAAATCACACAGCCCCATGGTGTCATGCTCTATTTTCCACCTTTCTTAGCCTGGCAAGCTTTGAGTCCATCCCAGCCTCAGGCATCTCAGCCCCATAGTCATGTTGGCAGACTCCTGATTTCTCAGGCCCTTACAGAAATACCAAGTGTGCAGTAGGCGTACAGAATGTATGCCACGCATAAGAATTTAGTGACGCTGCAGGTGGATCGCACACACAAGTGAACCTAAGTGAACCTGATAGAGCTTATCAGGTTCACATGTGTCCTTGACATGCATGTAACAGTTAAGTTAGAAAAATTCAGTAAACAATTATTTCTTGATAACAAAGGAGGCCTTAACGGTCCCAGTAAAACTCTCCATACCTGCAGCTCATTGTTGGTGTTGGAGAATCCTTAACTTTCTCCCATCACAGCCCACTAAATTTACTGCACCCCAAGCCCAGCCTGCTGGGTTCCTCACCTACACACATGCTCAGCCCACTGAGTCCCTCTCATGCACCCAGGACAGCACAGTGTGTCCTCAACTGTGCCACACACAAGCAGTGGCCCTCTTTTGCACCCAAGCCTTGCCTGGTGGATCCTTCTAGTACTCATGACCAGTCCAATGGGCCCCCTTCAGCCAAGTCTAGCCAGTTGCTCTCCATAGTTTGTGTTGCAGAAAACCCAGAATAGACCTCCCATGAAACAGCAGTAAAGCCAACCTTAAAAGCTATACCGACTCTGTTGTATTTTTATTTCAAAGAACTAGAGCGGTCCAGTCGGTAACAGGAGAGTAGCAGCAGCTAGCCACCCTGCCCATCCATTTGCTGCAGCACAGAGTCAGTTCCTCAAGTAAAATTCCAGACAACAGCAGCAACCAAGAAAGAAGCTGCCTGCAGAACTAGAGATAGGGTTCTGACTTCTTGTGCCTTTTGTTGAGGTACATTGCTGTTTATTTGAAAATAGTACCTGTACTGTGGGGTGTGGAGGGACTCAAGGGAGAGAGTGCATGGGCCTCTATCTCCTGGCCCTGCCACTGTTGGTGAACAATCCATTGGACCAATTTGGGAGGTTGATAACTGCTGGAAAGGGTGGGATGGCTGTACTTCTCCTGGCTCATGGTGGGATGGCCCTGCTTATCCTGGCTCAAGTGGGATTGCCCTGCTTCTTCTGGCATTGGGGGGCAGGTATGGCCCTACAGTACTTCTTCGGCTCAGAGGTGCCCTCACTTCTCCTGGCTCGAGAGGATCCTACTTCTCCTGGATTGGGTGTTTTAGTCTCACTTATACTATACTTATTTTCATCTTGTCACATGCACCCAAGGTGTAAGCCATCTTAAAGTGACCAAGTTCTTGTTTTCTGTACTTCTGTGCATATAAGCTTTCTTAAGCAGGATTTTGTTAAAATATGATTTTCCTGCACTGATACCTTTGTTAGCCGTAGCACTGGGAACCTCTGTGGCTCTTTTTTGGAATTAGCCATATGAACTTTACTTCCACCTGGCTGGAGACCAGAGATGGGCAAAAGGGACCTTGGTTTAACATCTCGTCTGAAGGATGGCATCTCAGCAACCATTGTATCTGCATCCTCCAAATCTACCTCCCCATGATCATTCTTCATGAACCAGTACCACTATCAGCCACGACCATCCTCCACAGCTGAGCAATGTCCTTGAAATCCCCATCTCCCATCTGGGGTATGTGCAAGTCACAGGGGAGGAAGAAAGTCAAAATTCAGAGTGTCTGTGTCTCTCATTCCAGTGGCAAATAGTTGAAGTATTGTCCAGCACTACCATGGGTCATTATTGCAAATGGTCATTACATAAATACATACTACTCAGCTCACTATCCGAAAAAAGTTGATTTGCTGCATGTATTTCTGTAATCACAGTAATCAGCGTTGGTTAAAGGCCCACATTAAACAGCATCCATCTGAAGATGTGGGTTGGAAGCTTTACTAGTTGCCTTTGGTACAGTGACACAGCAGGGGTATGAGGAACACCTGGACAGCAAAGACTGCCTTTTAATATGAGAGGAGAGTGAAGATGTGCCACTGGATGCCAATGACTTAATTTACATGGAATGAGAGAGAGAGGTGTTACCCAATGGATGCTAGGGACTGCTAGTCACTGCCCCCTAACCCTTGACATAAACTCCCTTTACACCCCACCAAACCCCTCTGTGAAAGGGGGTCAAGATGTGGGATGGAGGCACACAGCCAGTTTGTTCTTCAGTGGGTCCAGCTTCTGGGGCTGGCTGGTCTGTGTGAAGGGTTCCAGCTGTGGGGGTAGACTGGCCAATTATCCCCAACACTTGATGTCCCTCGCTTTACAGATCACTAAATCCTCTCTCATGCCCTTTGCACTCCTGTCACAGACCCAGTACTCCCCCAGCCCCTCTTCTAACCAGTAACACCTGTCAGCTGCAGCAACCTTAACATTCCTGTCCATTTCTGGTCAGTTGAGACCCCCTCATACCCTTGACTCATTGCCTCCCTGCATGGCCCCCCACTGACACCTCCCCAGACCCATTAAACACCCACTCACCTTACAGACTGTCAAGATACTTTTCCTCCACAGGCCTGCAAAGCCCCAGGCACTAGCCCTCTTCCCTTTGTTGCCTGATACTAGCCTAAGTCTTCTTACAGCCCCAGATACTAGCCTTACCTCCTTCCATGGCCCCAACACTGCCTGCCCTCCTCAACATCCCCCACATCTCCCTCCACAGTAACTGCTGCATCCACAACCCAACTCTGAGTCCCTACCACCTCCTTCTTCAGGACCCATCACCCCACAGTTCCCCAACACATTTGCTGTCTTCACAGTCTCCCACCCCTCTACCACCAGCCCCCAATTTGCCACCAGTGATACTGACTGAGAGTTTTGAGTGGGAGTCTGGTCTGGGATCTGGAAGGGAATGCAGTGGTCTGGAGGTAGTCAGCCAGGAAGAAGGGTTCCAGTTATAAGGTAATCATCTGGGGATGGTGAACTAGGGCAGGTCTGGTTGCAGGGGAGTTTTGGGAGTGGAGGGTGGTTGAGGTGTAGGGTGTTGATTCAGCTACAGAGAGGTGGTTGGGATGCTACTCAGGTGATAATAGTTGGATAAGACAGGGATGGCAGTTTTTGGGGTAGAAACAACAAAAATTGAAGGGACCTGGGAGTAATTATATCAGATGACCTTAAGGTGGGCAAGCAATGTGAGAAGGCAGAAAGGAAGGTTGGGGGATACTGGGATGCATAGGGAGGCATCAACAGTAGAAAACAGGAAGTTGTTATCCCTTTGTACAGACAGTTGGTGAGACCCCATCTGGGTACTGCGTGCAGTTCTGGAGACTCCGTCTCTGCAAAGACATAGACAGAGTGGACTCTGTTCAGAGGAGGGCAACCAAAATGGTGTAGGGTCTGCACAGAAGACATATAAAGAGACTAAAGCAGCTTAACAGGTATACCCTCGAAGAAAGGAGGAGAGGGGACATGATAAAACTTTCAAGTACCTCAAGGAAATTAACAAAGTCCAAGGGTAGCATCTTTCAGAAAAAGATGTGCAAACGAGGGGCACAATTTGAAGATAAGAGGTGGGACGGCTCCAGAGGTAATGTTAGAAATAATTTTTCACGGACAGGGTTGTGGATGCATGGAGCAGCCTTCCTAAGGAGGTTGTGGAGTCAAGAAAAGTGGCAGAATTCAAAGATCGTGGGACAGACATAAAGCAATTCTAGTGGGGAGGGAGGTAGGAGGAAGTAAGCTGTTGGTTAACTAGAATCTGCAGCTTATCCATCAGGTGGGAAATGGGCGAGACTAGGTGGGCCAAGCGGTCCTTATCTGCCGTCAAATTCTATGTTTCTATGTAGAGCATGCAGAGTGCAAAAGAACTCCCTAAACACCATTGGTTGTTGCCATGACAACCATCATGGAAACAATGTTGTCATCGTTCTTGTGCTAAGCTCTTGACCTGAATCTCCCCACTGTGGCGACATGTCTAGTCAGTCAGTGTTGCCATGGTAACAGTGTGATTTTTTTTTTTTTTAGCTCAAGATTGGCATCTAAGCCATTAACCCACACATTCACACTAAACTGGCATGTTTTTGTTCATTTTCCTAGTCAGACAAACTTGCTGGCTAGCCAATGCTGACATCTGCATGATGTCAGACTCTGACATACTGTTTTGCAACTGTGCAGATGTTCTTGATGTGCTCTACAGCTCTGCAGAAGCACATATACTAACATACTAAAATGCCAGCAGAATAGGCCTAACAGTCTTTTGTGTCTGCTCGTTTGGTCAGCCCCACCCTTGGAGCTGACCTTGTTGCCCCTCTCCTCTCTGGCTTCTCCTTCCCAGTCCGGATATTCTCGCTGCACTAGTGTTTGCTTCCACTACCCTTCCCTGTACCTGTCCCACCCTCTTGAACCCCTCCACCATTTCTGCCTCCACCAACCCCTGGGCTGCCCCTCTCCCCATGGGTCCTATCCCCAAGCCCCAAATTATTTTGGTTGCCCTCCTCTGGACTCTCTCAGGAGTTCAATGTCCCTCTTTAAATGTGGCCTCCAAAACTGCCACAGTACTCGGTGTGGCCTCACCAAGCAGTTATACAGTGGGAGTATCACTTCTCTCCTTCTGCAGGTAAGCCCTAGCGTGCATCCAAGCATCCTGTTGGCCTTTGCGCTGCCCTCCTACAAGTCTCCAAGTTGTTCATGTTGACATCCACCACCACCCCCAGGTGCCTCTCAGCCATCGAGACTTGTAGCATTCCCCGGGTGTACACTTGGCCGGGTTTCTGGCTCCCAGGTGCAGTACCTTGCATTTCCTGCATTGAACCTCAGCTTCGCTTTCTAGACCACCTTTCCAGAGCCTCCAGGTCCCCTGTGGGACCACCCTCCCCTCCTCCATCCACCACCACCCCCAGTTCTGAGTCATCCATAGAGACTTATCTCACTCCTGATACCCTTCCTTATGTCTGAGATGTGCGTTGAAAGGAGGGCCCAGGACCGATCCCTGAGGACTCCACTAATGACCCTCCTTGGAGATGAGACTATCCCACCAACCATGACCCTCTGGGTCCGGTTCTGGAGCCAATTGCCTATCCATCTGATCGTCTGGTTCCCCACCCCCATTTCTCCCAGATTATCCAACAGGCCCCGTGAGGAACAGAGTCAAATGCCTTGCTGAAGTCAAGAAAGAGGATGTCCACTGGTCTGCAGGTCCAAGGCACTCGTCACCCAGTCATAGAACTCCACAAGGTTTGTCTGACATGATTTCCCAGGATGAATCCATGCTGTTTATCATCCAGGCACCAACTTTCAGATCCCCAGTCTCTCCTAATAATGCCCTCCATCACCTTGCCCACCACCAATGTCAGGCTGACAGGCCTATAGTTCCTGCCACCTCCCTTGATCCCCCCTTGTGGACAGACAATATATCTGCCACCTTCCAGTCCCGGGCACCCACTCTGTCCTCAGAGAGATGCTGAAGAGCTCTGCCTGGGGTTCACCAGGACATCCGCCAGTTTCTTCAGCACTCTGGGATGTAATTTATCTGGCCCTGGTGCTTTCTCCCTCTTAAGGGACCTGAGGGCTTCCCTCACTCTCTCTGCCGTGATTTCCACCTCTGCTGCCTTGTCCTCTTGCTTTGCCTTCCCCCACCTGCCAGTGATGCCCCCCTCCCCAGACCCGCTGATTGGTAAGGGTCCCCCTCCTCAGTTCACCGTCTCCTCCATGTATGATGCAGCCCCCATTTTCCTTGAGTGAAAACTGAGGCAAAATGCTCATTTAGTACCTCAGCCTGCTCCCCGGGTTTTGTGCCCATCCCTCCCTGTTTTAATCCTGCTAATCTGCCCCTTCACCCTTTGTTTTCCCCAATGTATCTAAAGAACCCTTGTTCCCTCTCCTAATTTCCCTGGCCAGGTTCTGCTCCTTCCTTGCCTTAGCCACCCTCACTACCCTAGTGGCCCTTCTGGCCATCAGCTCATACTCCCCTCAGTCCCTTTCACTCCTTGAGCACTTGGTGCCTATAGGCCACCTTCTTTCCCTCACCATCTCCTGAACCTCCCTGGTCCACCAGCAGGGTTTCAGGCCCTACGCATTTTGTCTTACTCTTGCGAGGTGCTGGTAGCATCCTGCACCCCCTCCTGATGACTTCAACCTACTGTCAGTGTCCATGTCTAGCCCAATCCCATCCAAGTGCTCCTTAAGGATCCTTCCCATTTCCTTGAAATCCACCCCTGAAGTCAGTTACCTCTGTCTTTATGTAGCCTTCTCCCCTCCTAGGTTCAGGCAGAACCAGACCGTGGCATAGTCGCTCCCATGTGCAGGTCCCTTACCTCCAGGCCCCAATCTGGTCACTGTCTGCCAAGACCACATCAGTATCCGCTCCTCCTGGTCGGCTCTCCACCTGCTGAATTAGGAATGCGTCCTGAAAGACATCCAACAACCTCTGTTCCCTGGCCACTGAGGATGTCATAGTCTCCCAGTCTGTTCCTGGCATGTTTGAGTCCCCCAACACCACCACCCTCCCCTTCCCAATCTGCAGTGTCTCCCAACATCTGCCACCAGACCCTCCTCCAGCTCCTCCGCCAGTGCAGGGGTCTGTACACCACTCCTATTTTACTCTCTTATCAAGGTGACTCAAATCTCCTCCACAGTTCCCTCCGCCTCCTCCAATGGCAATACAGTTTTTGACTATTATTGCTACCCTCCTCCCTTCCTCCCCTGTCCTTCCTGAACATAGTGTAACCCTCCAGGTTCAGGTCCCAGTCGTGCCCTGCAGTGGCCCAGGTTTCAGTGACCGCTGCCACATCCACCTCTCCCTCAGCTAGCATCGCCTGGAGCTCAGGCATTTTATTGCCCAAGCTCCTGGCATTACTGCTCTACCTTCCACCCTTTCCTATACTTCCATTTCCCTGCTTGTGTTCCTGTGAGGATTTTGTCTTCCCCTGGTCGCATTCCTTACCAGTCGGCCTTTCCTGCATTCCTCCAGCTCCCCAGAGTCCTCCCTTTATCAGACCCCCTCGAGGCCTTTTCTCCCATCCCTCCCGTTCACAAGTTTAAACCCCACCTTTCACTAATGAACCCTCTATTTTCAACTAAGGATTTCCTTCCCTCCGAATTGAGATGGAGCCTATCTCTAGCATACAGACCCTTATCCTCACAGGTCTCCCCCAATCCCCATCAACCCATACCCTCTGGCCCACACCACTCCCTGAGCCACTGGTTTATAACCCTAATCTTCCTCTTGCGTTCCCCACTAGCCCTTGGCACGGCAGAGATTTCCGAGAAAGAGTGCGCATCCTATATCATAACAGACCCTGGCAAGCTCCTGAACCTTGCCTGTATCTCTAACTCATTATTTCCCTCAATGTCATTGGTACCCAGGTGGACCAGTATGTCAGGGAACCTCCACAATTCTTTGTCAGCTGATATACCTCATGTTTGGCCCTGTGCACTGTTAGTCAGGGAAGCATTTTGTTCTAACTGGGCAGGCTTCACATCCCTATCCATTTGATCCCCTGATCATGGAATCACCCAATAGGAGCACTCTGGCTGCCCTTTTCCTCCATTCCCCCTTCCATGTCCCTCATCCTTTCTACTGGCCCCTCCCAGCAGCTGGCTCCTTGCTCCTCCCCTATCTGGGTGCCACCTGCCATCCCCTCCTTATTTACCCTGGCCACCCCATCCCTCTGATCCTGTCTCTTCGTCCTCCTGAATATCCTTCTGTGCCTTGCTACCCCCACCGTTACTGCTCACGACTGGTCCTTCCCCCATCTGCTAAACTAGCCTGACTTGTCTCCCTTACTTCCCATCTCTGTTCAGCCCCTCCTTGCTTGTCATGCTCCCCTGGCCTAAACCCTCAGCTCCCTTTACTGTATCTTCCTTGTACTTCTGGTCCTTCTCCTTGCCCTTTCCTCCCAACTTGTCCTTTTCCTTGCGCTTTCCTCCCTCCCCCCCTCTACCCCTCATCCTCCTGCTCTGATCCCCTGCTCCCCTGTTTTCCCGCATTCCAAGTTCCTCCCTGTTCCTCCTGCTATCAGCCCCTGCCTCCTGCCCCTACTCCCTTTCCATCTCTAACCGCCCCTGTCATGGCTACATCACTCCCCTCATCCTCAAGCAGAAGAAGAAGTGAGGCGGTTACTGAGCTTAAGTTCAATCCACCTCCCCATTGCTTCCTTCTGTCCAGCCCCAGCCATCTGCCTACTTCCCTGAGAATGTCTTCCCTTTGGCCCCTGTCTGTGGAGTCCCCAGTTACCTGCCTGCTTCCTTCATAGTATCCTCCTTTTGGGCCCCATCTGCCCATTTCCCTAAGTGACCCCAGAGTACTCTCCTGCACTCCTTTCCCTATGCCCCACCCCTAGTGCTTGGTGCAACCCGTGGGAGACCCCTGCACCATTCCCCAACCATACCTCCCCCTTCCCCAACTGTCTTCTAATCCCTCAACCTCCTTCCTAAGCTGTGCCAGCTGGTAGCACACTGGGCAACCACCAAACTTCCAAGCCCAGTCCAGTATCATGGCTGCCCACACCTGTGCACCCACCACTATCCAAAAGATGCCAGCCCTAATGACATGTGGTCCCATCCCCTCCAAGTAGGTTTCCTTGGGTGAGCCACCAGTATCCCCACTAGTCCAAGACTTTTAAACTTGCAACACTTGGGTGGCTGAACTTTTCCCCATCTGACTATTAGCCTTAGAGTTTGCTCACAGGGAAGTTTGCAACTCCTAAACTCCTCCCTCCCAGCTTTTAAGCTCAACCCCCAGTGACTCTACTGTATTTAAGAAAGGCTATGCAAGGGGTGGGTGGGAGTGCTTTCCATAAAGTTCTTAAGATTTAGGCCAATTTTAAAACACAACTTACAAACAATAACAACTTACAGAAGCATTATGACAAAGTTAGCTTTCCAGAACCTCACCACATTTTCAAACTTGACTGCTACCTCTGCCACAGCAAGAAAACTTAAAATGCCTCAATGAGAATTTTAAACAGAGATTAACTGAAATGCAAACAACCTTGATTAGTTGGCTGTGTTACTGGCCAAAGACCCTCCCCAAAGAACAATCTCCAACTTGCACAGAAAGATTTAAGGATTTGTGTCCCTCTATTCCAGAAAGTTCTTAAGGATTTAGGCCAATTTTAAAACACAACTTACAAACAATAACAACTTACAGAAATGTATGACAAAGTTAGCTTTCCAGAACCTCACCCATTTTCAAACTTGACTGCTATCTCTGCCACAGCAAGAAGACTTAAAATGCCTCAGTGAGAATTTTAAACGAGATTAACTGAAATGCAAACAACCTTGATTGGCTGGCTATGTTACTGGCCAAAGACCCTCCCCACAAGAACAGTCTCCAGCTAGCACAGAAAGATTTAAGGATCTGTGTCCTCTATTCCAGAAAGTTCTTAAGGATTTAGGCCAATTTTAAAACACAACTACAAACAATAACAACTTACAGAAGCGTGTAGCACAAAGTTAGCTTTCCAGAACCTCACCACATTTCAAACTTGACTACCACCTCTGTCTCAGCAAGAAGACTTAAAAATATGTCCTTGGACATCTGCAAGCTGAACTGGAACATAACTGGACTGTGGATGGATTGATGACCAGATGGTGGAAGGACTGTTTGAATATAAAATCAGGTACAATTAATAAAAAATGTAAATGGCTAGTCTGAAGAGTTTTTTTAATTCACATTGCTAAAAAATAAGATACTCACAGGGGTTGCAAATAATTTAATCACACCATTGCGGCATGGCACTCAGCTTTGCCTTATGCCACATTACCTCACAAGGATATGATTTATATATGGTTAATGCAACCCTGGTCATTCCTTATTGCTTAAATATTTCCAGCCTGCCATAGTAGCTTCTTGTTCAGAATCAGCTATGACCACATTTGATGTCCCAAGACTCTGTACAATTATGACAACTTGTGCAGAAAAGCAGGACTTCACTGAAAAACATATCCTTCATTTCTGACAACCTTAGGTAAGTAAATGTTAAATAAAGCCAGTCCTCTAAGATACAACCTTATGCAATTGTCCTATGACTGTCATTTTCTGTATAAATAATTTGGAACATGTTGCAAAACTGACAGCTTGCACTTGCATGTTGCTTTAAAAAGCTACTGGCAAAGACTTCATTTCCATGATTCTTTTGATTTTTGGCAGGATGTGATACCGCTGGAGAGAAAGCACTCCCTAGTTCCCTAACAGTCCTGGCAGTTGCAGCTTCTCTGTGAGACCAGTGAGAAAATAGATGCAGAGTCTTTTCAGGTATTTGTTTCTACAGTTTTGTAAAAGTTTAACTCAGAAAGGTATTTTTTTATCTAGAATAGTTCTAGAGAGTCTCTTAGCTTAAATACTGTGCAGTTTTGCAAAATTTCCAAATGCTGTGGTGGATCAGATTGCAATTGAATCTTGACTTGCTGCATATGTTTTAATTAGTGCTTTCTTTGTTTTACTGCATTTTAAAGTTTTGTCATAAAGAAATTGGACTTTTAGATTAAGAAATGTGTGCAGTTGCAGTTATTTGAATGTATATGTTTTTGTGTGTTTAATAATTTGTTTAATCCTTACAATCATTTTAAGTTCTGAGTTGATATTAAAGTGAATTTTGAGCTTTTTTTTTTTTAACTGTTGACTTTTCCATTAACTGATTATATCCTCTCACCACTAGAGGGCTATATCTCTATCTCTATCTAGTACGTAAGCCATGTGGGTTCTCTCTGCCTTTCTCTCGCCTCTCCTCCTCCTCGCCCTGCCCCCCTCTTCTCTCCCTAGTCCTAGCCACCCCACCCCACCATCCTCTACTTTGGTTTCCTGCTACTCCAAGGAAATCTCCACTTCCACTCGAGACTTGTGCTTGGTGCACCGTTTGGATATTCCTGGTTTCTTAACTCGACCACTACTCTCAACAAGTGTGGCCCCTCTCTACACTGTACCACCTTGCAGTCCATATGGGATACTGAGAACCTGCGACCTCTACTCCTGTAAACAACGATCAAAACTATCTCTCAAAGAGCTGCGACTCTGCTCCTTAAAACTCCTACTCCTCCTCCTTCTCATCTCAGGCAGCGTCCATCCCAATCCTGGCCCTAGAAGCTCAGGCCACACACAAACTCAGATGCCCTTATCCTTGCAACCATTAATATCTGCAGCTACTACCAAAGCTGGATGCACTCCAAGCCTTCATATGCCAGCACAACCCTGACATCCTTGCAGTGGTGGAAACTTGGCTGACACCTAAAGTTCCTGACTCAGCAGTAACAATACAGGGCTACAATGTCCACAGGCTGGACTGGATATCCAAAAAGGTGGTGGTTGTGCAATCTATATCAAAGACTCCTGTCTTGGCACCCTGTAACAACTCCATCACTTTCTGCCTCAGACCAGATTCTGCCAATAAAAATCGTCCTAGGTCCCAACCATAAAAGCCCTGACTATTGTCTCCGTATACATCCATGGGGACCCTAAACATGGATTCAACGATGTCCTAAACTTTATCAACTCTCATCCTCCCAAAGCTGAACTTATTCTACTAGGATTTCAACATAAACTGGTTGGCATCGGCGCCAGTGCCTATAAAGACTCCATCTCAGCTGCTAACCTCACGCAAATGGTAAACTCCCTACTAGGATTAACTACAAGACTGGCACCAGTACCCTCTTGGATTGGGTCCTCACCACTCACCCCACAAGGATTTCTCGTATGACCATTCTCCCAGCCTCTCTCAGTGACCACTCCCCAGTCATGTGTGTATGGTCTAACAAATTCCTTAAGCCCCCTCCCAAAATTATCACTAGCAGAGTCCTTCCTCGTGGAAAACTTCCACATCTCAGACAACACCTGCTTCTACAAGACTGGCTACCCATCTATGAAGCAACAGATGTTAACAGGCTCTTGATCACTTCATCTCAATTTTCAACAAAGCCTGCAACCTCTTTGCCCCTGCTAAAAAGCAAAACAAAATCTCTCTCTAACCCATGGGTCACCACGCTCTTCTCTCACAGCAGAAACTAAGGGATCACCTCTGGGCAGTTGCCAGGGCCACTGGCAAACAACTGGACATCCAAAATTACAAACAAGCATGAAATGCCTACACAAAAGCCATACGGCTAATGAAATCCACCTATTACAAAGTCGCTCTCATCAATACATGGGAAATGGTCATGCTTTCTGGGACAATATCAAGGATGTCACAGGGAAGCAGCCAAAACTTCGCTGGCCATGTTAATGGTTGATGGATCCTCAACCCTCAACCCCAAGGTGATGCAAACATCTTTAACATGGCTTTTCAGACCTTAGTGCTGTCCTACCCCATGACTTTTTCAAAAAGGGCCTACTCCCAAATACCTCAGCCCCTCAGTCTAACCATCCCTCTTCTACTTCAGGAGATAAGGCTGAATGAAGCTTGCCGCTATATTACTGCAGCTATCTCTAAATCTAGATCTAGTAGCGACACCCTGGACCTTAAGCTTCTGTTGCTCACCCTCGATGAGGTAATTCATCCATTAACAAAATCCTAAACCTCTCTCTCAGCTGTGGAAAATTCCCGGACCTATGGAAAACAGCCACCATGACACCGTCCATAAAAGTGGGGATAAGACGAATCACTCAAATTATCGCCCTATCTCATACTGCCCCCACTCTGTAAGGCACTTGGCGCATCATGGCTGATCAACTTACTGACCACTTGGATAAATACAATATACCTTGTCCACAACAACACGGCTTCCGGAAAGGTCACAGCAGCACCACAGCCCTTCCTGAGTTCACTGGAGCTTTGCACAAATCCTTGACAATGGCCTTCTCACAGGGGCCATTTTCATCGACCTCTCAAGGCCTTGATACAGTACACCATGGACTACTAATACACCAACTACTGAATGCCGGGTTATCACCTGACTCTTCTCTCTGGTTTAAAAGCTACTTAGAAAACCGGTTGCAGAGAGTAAAAAGTGCGAGACGCTCTTTCTGACACCCTGCCTGTTTGCTCGGGTGTCCCACAGAGTTCATACTGGGCCCCCTCCTTTTAGCCTTTTCTTAAACTCCCTCCTTACCACTGCTCTGAGCAGATCATACTATATGCCGATGGCGCTGTTGTATTCTCCACTCACAAAGATCCTGCAACTCTTCAACACAACCTTCAACTTGGTTTCAGTTCTGTAGAGACATGGTTTCTTAATCATAAACTGGTCCTCAATGACAAGAAAACCAAATCTATGCTCTTCTGTAGCTCTCATAACCCACACAAGCTACACCACTTGGCTATCTCCACCACCCAGAGGAACACTCTAGATCAGGTGGGGTCCTTCAAATACTTAGGGATACAGCTTGACCCTAATCTCTCCTATGGACTTCATGTAGATAATGTAGCTACAGCTGTGAATACAAGGCTTGGTCTCCTCTACAAACACAGACCCACCTCATGCCAGAAGCTTTGAAGGTTGCAGTCCTGAGCTCTGTGATCTCTGTAATAGACTATGGTCTCATCATTTATGGCTCGGCCACAACCACAACCCTTAGACACCTCTCAACTGCCTTAAATAAGGCATGTCAGCTCATCACTGGTGCTCACCGTCTCACCCACACATGTGACCTGTACACTCAGACCGGCTGGCTCCAACTATTAAACCGCATAAAGTTTCTCACCTGCTCCATGGTGAAAAAAATCTACCTTGGCCTTGCACCTTCTGGGGTCTCAACTCTGTTACAACACGAATTAACAAATGGTGCCTTAAGAGATCCACGCTACAGCTACTGAAAGTCTGCCACTGTCACACTTCAGCAGGACAATGCTCTTTTGCTTATCGGCGCCACTCTGGTTCAATGGCCTCAGCCCAACCATCTCCTCTGCTCCAACAACTGGTATGTTTAAAACTAGGCTCCAGGACTATCTCACTAACAACAGCTTCTGTGACTGCCCAACTTAACCTTGTTTCTCCACTTCTCTTCCTGCTCTAGTGGTCCCCCTCCCCTCCTCACTGGATTCTACCTCACACCTTGGTATACCCAATGCTGCACTTTTCACCCTCTTCCCCTCCTTGTCCCTCTCCCTATGACTCTGGCACTTCTTATCTATTGTCTATTTTCTCTGACAAATGCCGCTGGCTGCTGCCTTGTTACAATGCTATCCTTGAATTGTATTAATCTGTACTCTGTTTGCAATGTCCGTTGTTGTAATGTCTGTCTTGATGTTCCCCATAATTTGTGTTTCTCTGACATGGAACCTTTGTAAAAGAGCCAAGGCTCAAAGGTATTTGTAATCCTAGACTTGATAAATAAATAAATAAAAGTGTATGGTAGGAGAAGCGTTCTCCTCCAGGCTTTGAATTCAAATGTAGTATTTGTAATGCTGTTGTGTTTATAAATTGTAGTATGTTGCAAGCCAGGGAATGTTACTAGGCAATTACTTCTCAACCTGTGCCATTTAAGCTGAAGAAATAGTGTTTTTCTTATTGGAATAAGGGTTCAAAAATCAGGAACAGCTGGCTTAACAAAATATTTAATATTAGCTGAAGAAATTGTTGTGGTGTAGTATTTTGTGAAAGAAAACTAGATTATGTCACTAATATCTGACATAGATTTTATGTTTATATTTATACTGTGAATTTTATAGTTTTCTTGGGTGACTACAGTTTGTGACCCAGGTATCACCGGATGGAAATAGTATGGGGATGGGAATACCATGAATGCCATGACTCTGCCTGTCCACTACATTTTTCCAAAGTAAATTTCTGCAGGAAGGGGGTGTCTTTGTACTGCATTTGTAGGGTGCACTGTACAGTATGGGTGCCAGGAGAACTCAGTCTAAGACCAGATGTGGAGGTGATCAGAAGACTGTGCGGTCACTGGCTCTCGTTGCTGGGTCAAGGAGCCAGTGGGGTGATCAGGCACTACCTGCGGAGTGGGGTCCACCAGACCACCAGGGACAGGGTTTGTCTGCAATGGGCAGGTAGGGGTTAGGGAGGGGACCACTGGACCACCAGGAATTCTTTCATTTTCCAAACAAGGATGGGGATTAGGGCTGGCGATAGACGCTGGACCACCAGGGGTGTATTGTTTTTAAACAAGGATGGGAATCTGCATGGGAGGGCGTGATCCAACACACTGAGCTACTTGGTAGCATGTAATGGAGTCCATAATGGGCATACAAATGACCTTGTAGTGCAGTGGGTTCATATGCATCTTTGCTTGAATATTCACCATAGGAGTGCAGAACTAACCAGTGTGTGCTGTGCATTACCCTATGGTTGGTCTTTAGCCTGTACCCTTGTGGCGTAGCACAAAGCATAGTGAACACTGGCTGGATGCCATGCTACCATGGCTGATATTCAAATGAGTAGTGCAGTCAGTTCAGATCGTGCTATTCATTTGAATATGAGAACTGCAAACCAGTTGTCCCCATTTTTTCATGTGGCACCCCGTGTGCATATGCAGCTGCTGAGCTTTGAATATGGGGTCCATAATGCCTTACCTATTAAATAAGTACAGTCTGATTTGGGTGTAACGGGTTATGTGAGTATATAATTACATAGTGACACTAATTTAAGGTCGGAGGAACTCTAGGTTTTGAAAGACTTAATGAAATATGTGTTGTATTACCTGCAATATTTAGTAGATCAACAGCCTGGAAAGAAAAAAAAAAAAAATAAATAAATAACTAGAGACAATAAAGTTAAAATACAATTGGTGAAAATCTAGTGTTTTTAACTCTTATGATTTAGTGGTTTCTCTTTAACTCTGTCTTTTCCACTAGAACTCTGCTTTTTACTCCTATATTGTATTACCATTTGTATCTCTGCTCTCTACTCAAGCTACTATACATTCCTCATTTTACCTTTATTTTAACAGATCTGGCCAGATGTTGACTGTCTGCCTTTCAGATAAGTATCTTATCTTATCTTGTTTAATTCTAACCCCAATCTCTTCTTTGGAACCTCTGACACTTTTGCCCCACATCCGTCTCTGTGCTTTCCTTTTAAATACTACCAGAATACCTAAACCCAAGCCAATCCAACCCTGGTCACTGTGATTCAAACAGAGCAGGTAAGTCATATTTAATTTAGGGTTCAAAATTTGGTTTGCAGCCACTAGCCAGCATGGCTAGTGACTGGAAAAATTGATTTTCTTGTTTGGTAACCAGGTAAAAATCACAGACTTCTCCACTGGCCCTGCTGGTGTACTTACTGAAGTGTTACCTTCTCCAGTACAAGTCCACAGGGCTAGCTAAAGAAAATCTTACTAGCTAGATACAAAATCTGCTACATTTAGCTAGTGGGACAGTGACAATTTTGATGCCAGTGAAGGAGGTAGGGTTAGTGTCATGTGCCAAGGAAGGAAGTGGGGCTGTTGTCAGGGGCTGGGGGCTAGTGTCTGGAGAAGTGGGATGCTAGTGTCTTGGGCTTTGGAAGATGGGTCAGCTAGTGTTGGGAGTTGTGGAAGCAAGGATGGGGCTAGTTTCAGAGCGGAGGAGGGAGTGTAAGGAGGGTGTATGTGTGCCTCATGTGTCTGAGGAGGTAGTATCCAAGAGGGCCTTGCAGGGCAGGTGGGTAGCAAGTGTATATATATGATTCTCAAATGGGTGAGGAAGAATGGGTGTGAATTCTGGGAGTTAGGCAGGCCTAGGAGGGTGGAAGGTGATATCCATGGGTTTAGAAAAGTGGGATGCCTGGAGAGGGAAGGGTGTTCAAAGTTGTGGTGAAAGAGAAGGAGGGTGGTGTGCAGGGTTGAGTCGGGAAGTAGAGGCAGGGGTTGGTGTCTGGGGTGATGGAGGAGCCAGAGTGTTGGGGCTGTGTAAGGTGTACAGTCAAGGGGCTACTGTCTTGTGGGGCTGTAAGGAAAATGTGCTAGTGTCAGGTGCTGTGGAGGGAGGGCTAGTATCATGGAGGCTGTGGAGGGAGGTGGTAGGTGTTGGGTGCTATGGACAGTGGTGGCTGGTGTTAGGTGCTGTGGACACAGGTGGCTGGTGTTGGGTGCTGTTGATGAAGGTGAGCTGGTGTAGGGTACTGAGGAGTGAGGTGCTGTAGATGGAGGGGCCAGTGTCTGGAGCCATGGAGGAGGAGGCTAGTATTGGATACTGTGGAGGCAGGTGGCATGGTTCAGGATGCTTTGGAGGAGGGGCTCATGTTGGGTACATAACACTGCGGGATGCTTAAACACAAAAGTATGGTGAATAAAGCTTTCAGACCCTGCAAAAGCCTCCACACCTGGGATGCAAAGTACCACCTGCTCGATCTGTCAGCTGCACAATACAGCAGGAAAGCACAGAGTGAGAGGAGTGCCTACAGTTTAGAAAATGGGTCTCATAAAACCTGCACGCTGATTGGCTAAGGCCCCCTGCCACAGGTGTTGTTATTTTTTAACAACACCCGATAAAAAACAAGTCCCAATTCGTGGTGCCCCATTACTTCACGATATTATTGGGCACACCGGTGTCACATAACAGCTGCCATTGTTTTGCCTCACTTGACTGACTCACCAGCCCCACCAGTGACACCACTCTCTACAAAAAGTCATTAACTCCCAGCCGCGATGCTGCTTCTGTTCCTCAAGACTCCTCCACAGAAACAAGAAATACATCCTGATTTGCCGCATACTTTTTCCCGGTGTCGGCTCGCTCAACCTCCCTGAAAGTGGCGCCTGACCTTCCTTCGGTCCGCTCAAGTTACATTTTTATCGCCAGTACAGCGTTGCAATAAATTAACCTTGTGCCCCTCAATTAATAAAACACATTGTTTCTCTTTACAGTTTTTTCACGTAATGCTCTGGCTCCTCGATCTTCATCCAAGTAATGTTCCTGACTGTCCTTCTAAGTCATGCACACTCGCGTGCCTGTCCAGTTCTACCCAAAAGAAGTCCATGGGATTACCACAGAAGTAAATGGACTTGTTTTTTCTCTTTTGGGACTTAGTACAAACAGATTAACACACAGCTCACGATACAACACTTATGCTCTTGTTTTACTGCTGGAGGTGGACACTAGACAGAATGACTCAGTTACCGCGGAGCAACAATAAATGGAACAACACACAAACACAGGGACAACTTTATAAAAAAAAACTGGTCACACTTTTGAGTTTTCAGAGGCAGTTCCTCTAATATTTGATTACTTAAAATTTACACACATGTCCATTTCTAAGTGTAATAATATCCTCCAGGATGGGCGTTATGGGATGTGAACCTTCCAGGGGCTATAAAACCCTCCGCCTGTGGTGTTGGGCCTCATTACACCCCCTGGGCAGTCTGTTATATCCCAATAATGCCCACCCTGTCGGCTAATATTGCCACATACCGCTCTGCCTCCCCAGCATTACAGCACTAGCATTCTGGTGCTGACAAACTCTGTTTGTTGGAGGGTCATTGGGGGTCAAGAAGGCTCGAACATCAAGGACTGCTCTCCTCCTAGGGGAGGGATTGCAGAGCCTTGCTTGGGATGGGAGGGAAGCTGCAGTGGAACAGGGGCAAGGCCATGGGAGCTAGTGAGCCACATTAGTGCAAGGCAGTGAGGTCTGGAGTAGTTAGAGGTATGGCCATGGCAACAGAATTGGGGTGGGCCAGGCAACCCAGACCTGGGGTTGTCCTGGGGCAGGGCTCTGGAGCTAGGAGCAAAGTAGACCAGGGAAGTTGGAGGCAGAGGGAGCAGGGGTGGACTATGGATAGAACCAGGGCAGATGGTGGTTAGTGCAAGGTGGAATGTAGTGGTCAAAGGGCAGGGCCATGTGAACTGGGGCCAACCAGGACATTCCAGGGATGGTGCAGGGTGGATCTGGGATAGGTGGGGGCCAATGGGTGGGTTAAGACTAAGGGAGGAAGGGTGGTGGCTCGGGCATAGCAGAAGAGCTGGGATGGTCCACAGGCAGGACCAAGGGAACAGGGGTGACCCAAGAGGACAGCATGGGCCAGGAGAGACTGAGTGATGGAATGGGGCAGGGCCATGCTAGCCTGGAGAACCAGGTAAGCCTGGGACAAGGGGAGCTGGTGTGGTCCAAATGACAGTCCAGTGAAGCATGAAACCCCAAGGTGGATCAGGGTAGCCTGGTGCTAAGGCAGAGGAAGCTTGTGTTGTCCTGGGGCAGGCTATGGCAGCTGGAGGTGAGGCAGGTTGACCTGGGTTGCCTGTAGCAGGGGGCTGATACCTTTGGCAGGGATTTGAGGTGGGGTGGTGGGGCCACTATCCACCCATGTAATGGTTGTATATATTTACAGATAATTTTAACAGTAATGGGGGAAGAGGAGGACAGGGCAGCTGTAGTATAAGGTGCTAGCTGTGCATTTGAGCAGACTAACTTAATAGACCATAAGGCCTGTTTCTGCTGGCAGATTTTGTATACAGTACCACCTAATCTTCTTCCATACTTTCCAGTTTCTGAAAATTAAGGCACACATTGTTCATGTTTCTTTGCTGTAAAGTCTACTTTGAGCAAATAAACTTAAATATATCTCTCTCTATCTCTATCTCCTGAATTTCACCAGGACAGACTTACGTTAAGATGAAGAACTAATTCAGGAAGGCTATGCAGGGATATGATGACATAAGGTGAGTAGTGGAACAGTGGGATAAGATAAAGGAAGCCCAGCATCTAGTAGCAAACCATTGTGCCAGGCCCTGTAGCAAGAGCAAAGAAAGGAAACCATTGTGGTTCTTGAGAGGAGTAGCAGAGCTAGTAAGAGGAAAAAGATGGCATTTCTGGTACAAGGCAACACAAAGCAAGGAGGACAGGCAGAATACTTGGAAGCGAAAGGCGAAGAAGGCAGTAATGACAGTGAAGGCTGAAACCAAAAAAAGCTAGCTAAATCAGTGAAGAAAGGAGGAAAGCATTCTTTGGTTATATAAGCAGAGAAGGAAGATGGGAGGAAGTGTGAGACTTGGGGCAGAGGAGGCAGGGTAGTGGAGAAAGACATTGACAATGTGGTAACAGGGGCTTGTGACTTAAGTTGGAAGGTACCCATTTAGAGATTTTCCTGGGGCAGCTGGTGTCTCAGTGAGTGTCTGCTGGGGTAGCTTATTGTCTGTCTCTGGTACTCATGAGGACTAACCTCCCCACCACTCCCAGCGCCTCACATCTTTTATACTGGTAGAGTGTGACATCATACAGCAAGTGATGTCTGCATACACATACTGGACTGCATGTGTTTGCGAGACTTGGGAACATATTGGTGGGTTTGTGATTGGGTTTTAAACAACTGCAATCAGTGTAGGAGACTGCATTAACTGTCCTGTATGGTAGTGTGAACCATGGGTGGATTGTGGGGTGCAGTGGTTGTAGGGCAGCAGTGTGGATGAACATACTGTGGAGGCTGGGAAGGTGCCTAATATGCCACAGGCTAGGAGGCTCAAGGAAGAGGCTCAGTGGCTTGACAGGGGAGCTGGGGAGGTTGAGGGCGAGGAGAGGGTTGCATTGGTAGAAGGGCTGACATCTGAGGTATCGGTGGGCACCATAGAGAGAAATGGTGGGTTGAGGGAGGGGCAAACTAGACAGGAAGCCAGTTGATGAAGGTTGGACTCTAGTAGAGCCTGGCAAAGACATACAGCAGGAGAGAGAAAACACATAGTAAGGCAAAGAGAGTAGGGAACATGTTTGCTGAACTACTGACACATGGAGAGAGGACGCTGGAGAGATTGTACAAGGGATAATACTCATGAGAGAGGGGTGAGAGCATTGCTAGTGGAGAGATTGAGCATGGTGTGGCAGGGGAGGGATAATACTCAGAGAGAGAGGAGAGGAGGGAGGTTGGCAGTCAAACAGGAGGAGGAGGAGGGGTCTCAATTGAAGAGGCATAGAGGAAGACATTGGGGCATATGGTAAAGCACCATCTTTTTTTTAATATATTGAGTTTTTCTTTTAAGTCAGGAGACATTTTACAATCTGAACATTTTCTGTACTTACTTCAGATTTGTTGTGATACAGATATACAATACATAAAGATCTTTTGTATTTGATACAGGTTAGTGTTAAAAACAAATAAATAATTCTATAACACCATTCTATTCTCATTTCCTCTCACCCCAGGTTCCCGTCCGCTATGGACAATAATCAGGATCAACCTGGTATGATAAATTGACCATCTCTGCCAGACAGTGGCAAACCTGTCCACCTGGTTATTTAGTTTTGCTGTAATGTTTTCCATCTGATATACAGAATTCACAATTTGCCTCCAATCTTGGATGCTCGGTATTACTTTGGTCATCCATTTCTTTGTTAAAGATTTTTGCAGCCAACAACAAAACAGGAAGTAGGGTTTTTTGTCTATGGGGAGAGTGATCTGGGTAAACAGCCATAAGTACCATTTTGGCTGTGAGCTCAACTACACTCCCCGGCCCTCACTGATTTCCTTCCATTATACATAACTAGAAGGCGTTAAACATGGGCATTGCCACATTATATGTACTAAGTCAGCCTTCACAGCTCCACATTCCTTCAACAAACCCCAAATTCAATCGGTAGGTATTTAGTCAGACTTGCTGGTGACCTGAAAAATCTTGATCTGCATTCCAAGAATATTCTCTCCAAACATGAGACTGGGTGATTTTGACCTCTGCATAAGGCGAGGAGGACCATTCTGCTTTAGATACAATGAGGTCTAAATCTTTGTTCCAACTAGCTAATATTGAGCTTGTAGATTCTTTAGATTGATCTGCATCATTTTGTATAGTTGACCAATTAAATGGTTCCAGTATTGTTCGAGAGTGGTCAAAAAATAATTTTAAGGGTGGTAGGGGAGAAGTCAGTTTAACCTGGATAATTCTATTCTGAAGTAGGTGGTTTCTGATTTGGAGGTATCTAAAATGATCAACATTTGGGAGGTTAAATTAAAGCTTTAATTCTTTGAATGGTAGGATCCGTTTGGTCCCAAGAACTGAAAAGCCTGCTCAATCCTAATCTCGCCAGTGGGAAAAGGTTAAGTCATTGTGGGATGGAATGAAAAGATCATCTTCTGAAATTATTTTACAATATTCATAGACTGACTGGGTGCTCTTTATCTTGCATTTTAAACCATTTTTAAGACCTGAGGCTGATACCAGTGAAGTCTCTCAAGGAGGGTCTTCCCTGGAGAGAAGAAAAAATATTTTTATATCATACATATCATTTGGGTGGAATTCCAATTTCTTCCATTCGAGTCAAACTGATCGGAGAGCCATAGTAGGAGAATCTACAGAACAGCATCTGCATATTTTTGAGGTCCGGAGGTTAGTGCCACCCTGGGCCAATGATAGTTTAGTATAGATAGATGAATTCATGGTTTTGTTTGTTCCAAATAAATTTTGATATCATATTATCCCATGACTTAAAACAACATGAGATGGGAAATAAGGAATATTTTGGAACAGATACAGTAGGCAGGGTGGGATGTTCATTCTAATGGTTTCAAGTGCGTTGGAATAAGGATAGTGGAAGAGTGGACCATCTGTTCAAGACTTTATTAATCTCTATAGAAATGGGCACGTAATTGATTAGCTCAACTACATGAAGATTTTGGGAATGTGTATGCCAAGCTATTTTATTTTGGTAGAGTGCCATTTAATTGTTAGAACTTTGTTTAAAGTATTTGGAGAGAATAATTATATAAAGGATCTTAGTTTTTAATATTTGATTTAAAACCAGCCAATTCCTCAAATCAAGATAAATTTTCCATGTCTCTTTGATCGAGTCATAGAAACATAGAAACATAGAAACATAGAAGTTGACCCGGCCGAGTAAGGACATAAGGCCCATCCAGTCTGCCCATTTCTCTTTCTACCTTATAAATGTGCCTAAGCCTTTGCTCTGTCAGTGACCTATCTATTCATAGTCATTTGTATTGCTCCTTATGCCTATCCCATGCCTGTTTGAAGCCCTGCACTGTATTCATAGCCACCACTTCTTGTGGTAAGCCATTCCATGCATCTACCACCCTTTCTGTGAAAAATAATTTCCTCACATTCCCCTTAATCGGCCTCCCTCTAATCTCATGCTGTGTCCTCTTGTCCTGCTATTTTCTTATATTTAAACATGTTAGACTCTTTCACCTTGTTTATGCCCTTAAGGTGTTTAAATGTCTCGATCATATCACCTCTCTCCCTCCTTTGCTCAGGGTATACATATTGAGCTCCGTTAATCTGTCCTCATATGTCTTCTGATGCAGTCCCTGCACCATTTTGTTGCCCTTCTCTGGACTGCCTCAATTTGGTTAATGTCCTTGTGAAGGTGTGGCCTCAATACTGCCGCAGTACTCAGATGGGCCCTAACCAATGTCTTGTACAGAGGATTATTACCTCCCTCTTGCGACTTGTGATACCCTACTAATACACCCTAACACCCCCTAGCCTTACCTACTGCTTTAGAGGTCTGCTTGGATGATTTTAGGTCATCAGTGATGATGATGCCCAAGTCTCTTTCTTCCTTTGTGACTGCTAGCAACTCCTCCCAGCCTATAAGTGGCTTCAGGGTTTCTCTTCCTATGTGCATGATTTTGCACTTCTTTGCATTAAATCCCAGTTGCCACTCTTCTGACCATTCTACTGGTTATCCAGATCTCTTCTCATTCTGCCCACACCATCTGGATCATCTACTCTGTTGCAGATCTTGGTGTCATCTGCAAAGAGACAAGCCTTACCCTCTAGTCCATCTGCGGGTCACTAATGAAGATGTTGAATAGGACTGGCCCCAGGACTGATCCTAGAGTACCCACTTGTGACTTGCATCTCTTCTGACTGTATACCATTTACCACCTCTGTTTTCTGCCAGTCAACCAGTTTGCCACCCAGTTGACCAACTTCAGCCCACCCGAGCCTACCTAGCTTATTTATCAATCTTCTATGTGGAACAGTGTCAAAAGCTTTGCTGAAGTCAAGGTAGGCGACATCAACTGCTCCCCCTTGGTCCACCACTCTGGTTACCAGTCAAAAGAAATCTATGAGATTAGTTTGACAGGACCTTCTTTTAGTAAACCCATGCTAGTCTTGGATCCTGTGCCCCTATGGATTCCAGGTGTTGCACTATCCTTTCCTTAAGGAGTGCCTCCATAATCTTGCCCCTACTGAGGTAAGACTGACCGGTCTGTAGTTCCCGCCTCCTCCTGCTACCTCTCTTGTGGAGTGGGATCACATGAGCCCTTCTCCAGTCTTCTGGGACCTCTCTGTGCTCAGAGACTCACTAAACAATTCTGCTAATGGCTCTGCTAGTTCCTCCTTTAGCTCTTAAGTACCCTGGGATGTATGCCATCAGGTCCCATTGCCTTATCCACCCTGAGCTTAGCAAGCTCTTGTAGGACCCTTTCTTTTGTGAGGAGTAGTGCTCACCTCCCTCCCCCTGTGTCCATGATGCTGAGCTGTGGGCGCCAGCCTACCTTCTCTTCAGTAAACACTGAGGCAAAGTATCTATTTAGGATAGATGCCTTCAGTCCTCCTCCTCACATGCTCCTTTTCTCCATTAAACAGCAATACCCCTCTGGACTTTCTCCTTTCACTAATGTATCTATAGAAAGTCTTGTCACCTTCTTTTACTGTTCGTGCTAGTGTTTCCTCAGTTTGGGACTTTGCCTGCCTTACTGCCTTACCTGCTTCCCTTAGGGCAGTTTGGTATGCCTCCCCTATCTTCATCCCGCTGTGTTCCCTTATATTTTCTGAAGGCCAGCCTTTTGGCTCTGACCTTTTCTGCTACTGTATTTGAGAACCAAAGTGGTTTCCGTCTTCTTTTGCACTAGTTTTCTGTCTAACACAATGGGATGTTGCTTCAGTATTGTATCCTTAATGCTTGCCCACTTGCCTTTACCTCCTCACCTGTGTTTCTTTTGCCAGAGACTAGCTTAACTCTGTTATGCCATCTTATCAAAGTCAGCTCCTCTGAAGTCCCATATTTTTGCCTTGGAATGGGATGATTTAGATCATAGTAGCAAATTGAACCATACCATGTGATGGTCACTGGCCCCAGGTGACCTTCTACCTGGAGATCTGTGATCCCTTCTTTGTTAGTCAGTACTAGATCTAGGATAGCCCTGTCTCTTGTGGGTTGCTGTACCAGTTGTTTGAGGCCTCCCCTGCAGGGAATCCACTATGAGTCTAGTTCTGGCAGATGTTCCTGCTGGTATTGACCAATCTGTATCTGGCATGTTGAAGTCTCCCATTATCAGAACCTCCCTTTCAGCTGTCATGTTTTGTATATCTTCTAACAGTAATGTGTCTATGTCCTCCCTCTGGTCTGGGGCCTGTAGACAACCCCAGTTCTTATGGACTGTCCCATTTCCTGTTTCAGGGTGACCCACAGTTCTTCTGACTCCTTATGTGTATTCTGAATTTCTGTAGCTTTGATATTTTCATTAACATACAGGGCCCTCCTCCCCCTTTTGCACCTCGGTCTCTTCTAGAACAATACATAGCCAGGTACTGAAGTCTCCCAAGTGTGGTTACTGGTAAACCCGTCACTAATTGCTACTATGTCAGGTTAGCCTCTGACATTGTGCCTGCAGGTCTGGGATCTTATTTCCCAGGCTGTGAGCATTGTGTACATGATTTTCCATTGGCCAGATTTTGAAGTGTTAGTTGTTGGGTGAAGTTTGGCATTACCCCTGTGCATCGTATGGGGAGACAAACCTTTTTCTTACCTGGTGATGCAAATGAATGGCAAACAGCTGAATTCCTGTTTGACCACTAGCTGAGGGGGAGGTGTTCTTCCCATTCGGCGTATGGGTGCAGCACCCCTCTCCCCATTGCTAATTTAAATATTCTGCAAAACGTCAAACTTCTGCCCCAATGCACTGACTCCCTCTTTAGTCAGATGCAGTCCATCAAATTTAAAGAACTTTACGCTCCCAGAACTGTCCAGTTCCCTACAAATCTGTGTCCTTTTCAGCACCAGTCCTTGAGCCACGTGTTTAGCTCCCCTATCCCGCTTCTCTGACCTTCCAGATCCATCTGCTCCCTTTCTCCCAAACTAGCAGGATCTCAGAGAAGGAGATGCAGACGAAATAGATGATGAGTTTGTAGGGAATAGAAGGAAAAGTATATAAGTCACAAAAGACTAATCTTGTTTTCTGATTGCTGCATTGGAACACCCTCCACCTTTTCGATATTCTTATCGCCCTTGCTAATGAGTTCGAGGTATAATATGAAGAGTAGGGGGAGGACAGCCTTACCTTGTTCCTGTCCTATTATGAGATTGGAAGTCCCCCATTTATCTGAATAACTTTTGGCCGAGAGGTATATTTGGGTCAACCAATGCAGCAGTGAGATCCGGGAAGCCGAATGTTTTAATGTATCCCAAAGGAAAGGCCAATATACCCTATCAAATGCCTTTTCAGTGTCTAGGCTTATAAAGGCTGCTGGGATCTTCTGAGTTTGGATGTATTCCATTAGTATTAGGGATTTTCTTCGTTATCTGAGGTAGTCCTATTTTTATGAAACCAGCTTGATCTGGATGTATTATCATTGGAAGGATTGTTTCTATTCTCTTGCTCAAATAGCCATAAAGATTTTATAGTCTGAGTTCAATATTAATATCAAGTGATAAGCAGAGGGTCTAGTTTGTTTCCTTTAGGTTTTGGGATAATGACTATTTTGGCATATTCCATGATGGAGAGGTATTTCCGGCTGCCGTTTCTCTAAATAGTTTTAAAGTCTTGGGGTTATTTCTTTACTGAAGATTTTATACCATTCATTAATGTATCCATCAGGGCAGAGCAATGGTCCGAGAATTTTTAGTGACCGTGGCCTCTATTTCTTTGTTTTGATATTAGAGCTTGTAGTTTCTGAACTTGTACTGTTGAGATTTTGGAAGTTGTAACTGGGCTAAAAAGTTTGTTTGTCCTCTTAAGAAGAGGTATTATATTGTGGTATAGAGCTGTTGATAACAGTAAGCAAAGGCCTGTCTTATCTCTTACTCTCTGTGGGTTATCTTACCAGTTTGGGATGTTTGATTTTTAGTATTGTTTACTGCATTTTTCTTGCTCTCAGCTTCTGCACCAACGACGTGTTCCCTGGATCCACCCTCATAATTTGTTTGTTTAAGTATATAAGTGACATTTGGATCTTTTCATCTATTATTTTTGGAGAGCTGATGTAGTTGTTCTAACTTTTGTTTGCATTTCTTTATCCCCTCTCTATAGAGCAGTTGTAGGTTTTGTAAGGTCTTGTTAAGATCATTACTGTTCCTCTCCTTTCTTTTTTTTTCCTTGAGGCATAGCGATGATCTTGCCTCTCATGAGTAACCTTCATGGCATCCCATAGTATGGCTTCAGAAACAGCCGATGGGGCATTCTCTTCAAAATTGAGAATTCTTTTTTTTATTTGTTCAGTGAATTCTTTGTCTTTTAAAGGTAGGGTTTAGTCTCCAAAGTGTTTGTTTCATTTTTTTACCCATATCTACTTTTAATACCAAGGGTGGTGGTCAGATATTATTTTGGACAAATGGTTATGTTTCTTACTGAGGAGAAGTGTTCGCATGTGGTGAAAAAATAATCTAGTCTAGAATATGGTGGAATCTTCCTGAATAGTAAGTGAAACCTGGGGCTGAAGGAAAAATTCCTCAGATATCCACCAAGCCAAGGTTTCAAGTTGTGTTTTGAAAAACTTTACTGGAGTTGAGAGATGGTAGACTTTGGGGTTTGATGAATCGATATTTGGGTGATTGTCATATTGAAGTCTCCTGCCATTAGTTATTGTCCTAGTGAAGGTCTAGTATCTTATTTAGGATTTGCGGATTATCTGAGATTTAGTCTGTGGGTAAATATATATTAGCTAATGTAACTTCTTGATTATATAGATGACCTTGAATAATGATATAGCATCCGTAAAAGCACCATCTTGAGTGGCCCCAGGAATGAGAACCTGGGTGGGGGTGGCGGCAGGCACAAAAAAGAAGAGGTGTACTGGTGGGGGACCCCATACTCAAGGGGATCAGATGGGACAGCAAGGGAGAGGCACAGTCAGATATGGGTGGGGTTCATACTGGGATTAAAGGCAAACAAGGCAGGACAGGCAATCTAAGGTGTGCAAGGAGGGTAGGAGGAAACGCATGTTGTAGTACATGTGAGGACAAATGACCTAGTGGAAACAGCTGAGGTAACAAGCGAGAGGTTTGAGGAAGTGGGAAGGTTGTGTGAGGAGACTAGGGGTCTGTGGCCTTCTCAGAGGTGCTCCCAGTACCCTGCACAAGCACAGTGAGAGTTGAATGCATGGTTGGGTGGAATAGTGTCGAACTAAGGGTTTGGGGTCATGGGTGGCTGGGGCAGTACCTGGGATAATAACAATCTGTTTGCAAGAGATAGGCTGCACCTGAATGAAGGGGGAAGGAGGTATTAAAGCAAAGACTGGAGAGGTATATTGTGATAAGGTGGATTTAAACTAGGGTGGTGGAAACTGGACAGCAGATGAGGCAGGGATCCGACGAAGTGAGTCACAGCCTACCCCTCAAGCTAGCAGGGAAGGACTCAGGACAGCTGAAAGGAGAGGAGCAAGTAGAGGAAGAGATGGAGGATGATGAAGGAAAGGGACATGATGGAGGGTGGTCTTGCTGATATAAGAACTTAGGCAACAAATCAGCTGAGCTACAGGCACTCTTGGCAGTGTGGAGGGTGGATATTGAAGCTGTCACAGAAATGTGGGCAAGTGAGCACCAGGACTGGGATCTGGCAATCCCAGTGTACAAATTGTACAGGAAGGATCGTGGAGGGGAGGGAGGGGTGGGATGGCAGTCTATGTGAGGGACGGGATCAAATGCACAAAGGGCGAAGGGAAGAAAGGAGAACAGAGGCAATCTGGCTGCAGCTCTAGACTCAAGGGGAAGGAAACTGAGGATTGGGGTGGTATACAAGCGCTGTCCCAGTATGAAAGCTTGACCAAGAGTAAGCGGGACAAATCAGAAAGGTATGTAGAAAAGGAAGGTGGTCATAGGTGAGAGTTTCAACTTGCCGGGGTTGACTGGAGCATTCTGGTCACCTCCAGTGCTAGGAGCAGAGTGCTCCTGGGCGTGATCCAGGAGGTCTCCTGATGCAGTTGGTCAGTGTACCTACTAGGCTAAAGAACACTTTAGATCTGGTATTGATTAATGGGGAAGCAGTAAGGAAAATAAGGGTGGAGGACCCATGGCAGAGCAATCACCAAGCGGTGTGGTTTAATATGATGTGCATGCAACCACAGAAATCAGTAACCGGTGGTAAACTTCAGGGGTGGACTATGTGAGGGCCGCGGTAGTACTAAAAGGAAACTGGAAGGCATAAGGCAGGAGATGGACACAGGTAGAAATGGGATATTATTAAAGGGGGATTAAAGAGGCAGCGAGTCTGCACAAGACACAGAGTAAGAGGAGCAGAGCAAGGACACCATGCTGGTTGAACAGCGAGGTAGTGGAGGCAGTGAGGGCAAATGAGAGGTGCACCAGAGGTATAGGAGGATAGGGAAGGAAGGGGACAGGGAGGGTATGCAAGATGGTCCAGGAGGTGACCAGAAAAGTGAGAGAAGCCAAGGCCCAGAGGAGCTGAGATTAGTGCAGGGAATTAACAGGGGAGGGACTTTTCAGATACATCAGGGAGGAAAGGAAGTGCAAGGAGACAATAGTGAGGATAAAAAGGGTGGGAAGTGGACAGAAAGGGTGAGGAACATGCAGAATCACTGAATGAATACATTTGTTCAGTGTTGATGGAAGAAAGGAAACGCTGCCACCATGATTCTAAGAAGGGTGGGGATGGAGGGGAGATGAGAAGAAGACAGATGGAAGAATTGACAGAGGTAGAGTCCTAGAGGGACTGCGGGTGAACATGGCACCAGGGCTGGATGGTATCCGCCCAGGGTGCTGATTTTAAAGCAGTTAGGGTGGAGCCACTGAGGATCTGTACAACACCTCACTGGGTTAGGATGTGTGTCACTAGACTGGAGGATGGCACATGTGGTGCCATTACAGAAGAAACAGACCAAGGGATGCACTGGGCGATTATAGCCAGTAAGTCTCACCTCCATAGTGTGCAAACTCATGGAGATGATACAAAGGAAAGACTGGTGTCATAACTAGAGACAACGGCCTCCAGGGCGTGAGGCAGCATGGGTTCATTTGGAGAGTCTTGTCAAGCCAACCTAATATAATATTATGACTAGGTGACAGGTGAGCTGGATAAGGGTCATGCGGTGGATGTTCTTTACTTGGACTTCAGCAAGGCCTTCGATTCAGTGCCTTATGGGTGGCTGAGGAAGCCGACTTCTGTGGAGTGTTACGCCTGGGTTATGCCCCATATTGTCCCATAAACCTCACAAACACCTCCACTGTATTCCTGGTCTGTTATGCTGTGATACTGCTATCTTGCACTTACATATAGATATGAGTGGTAGGAATGTGCTTTGCTGCTAAGATATGCTAATATTGTCATGCATGATTTATTATACCTCACTATAATACATTTATCTATATTATGTTGTCTTTTATAGATATTCCATATATAATCTACCTAATCACTGATAAAGATGACTCAGAGGATCATCAGTGCTTGTAATACTTATATTCTCATATAATTATGTGCAATGTGTTTTACACTCAGGCAGATATGCCTTTCAGCAGTTCTCTTTGTCTAAGCAAGCTGACAGAGACAGAAGGCCTTTATTATGTCTAATGTTTTATACTGGTGTAAAGAAAATGCTGCATATGGTTTTGAACTGTCAGCATTTTTTTGTCTAGCTATAATGCTAATGGAAGCATTTCTGTCTCATATCATACTCATTAGTAATTGTGTCTCCATAGTCATTCTCCAATGGAGAATGACTTGAGACAAACATATTGTTTCTCATATCTGTAACTACATTCTAATCTATGTTGCTATGCTGTTATCTGTATATTTAGCTGTCTGCAACCCATTGTAGCTACATCGAGGATACTGTAGCCTCTCTAGAAGGGCAGAGAGAGCTGGAGCAAGGAGAGAGATAGAACAAGATCTTAGGAACCTAAGATCTACAATTCTGGAGATTATGTACATTCTTCAGTGGTGGTGAACCCATCTCCCTTGTGATTTTCTTTGTCACATGCTTGGCGTAGAAGCATAATAAACATTATTAGTACTCCTTGCTTGTTTGAATGTTTCTTGGCGAACTCGAGACACAAAAATCTGTATTATTATTATCATTTATTGTTTACCCTACACACAAGAGTGTTTAGACAACATAATGGCAACACAGGAAATGAGTCTGGATGTTTTGCCAAGTTTAATTTTAATTTAGTCTATAAAATTAAAACACTGGGCGAAGATCCCAGTAAAACAAACTGAACATATCTAATGTTTGAAATTTTTTAGTCAGTTGTATGTTCTACAGTGCAGACAAAACAATCTCTTGGCAGATATTCAATTTCTGTGTAATGAGGTTGTTTTATTTTTTCCTATTCTTTCTCTGTGGGAACACAGCTATAAAGGATCTGAAACAAACAGTTAGACAGTTTTCTTGTGCATTCAAATCCTGATGGGTATTTACTCATCTAGGAGTCCACATACGCCAAAGGTTGTTTGTGTGCTTTCATGAACTTTAGTTGCAAACAAAGTTTTTTGATCCCACAGACAGCTAAGGGCTTCTTATCTTAAGACATGTCTAAAATATCAGTACTGAGTTGAGGCTGGATGCCTTAACAAGCCAAACTGCTAACAGTAGTTGGTTTGATTTTGCTAAAGTAGCAGAATCAATGATAGTCCTTTAAGGATATCATTGCCCATTATGGGAGAATGAGAAATGATACCAATGATCCTGAGGAGTTATTAATTGCAACGTTGTTTAATTGTTTTGATGCTGTTCTAAATAAGATATCTGATCTGAAAAGTGAATATATTGCTTGCAAAATGGAGAATTCTGCCTACAAGCAGGAATTAGTCTGAAAAGGGTTTCTCATACAGACAAAATAGCTGGACTACTGTCTGAGCTACAGTCTGTCTGTTCAGAAATGAGTCTCTCATTAATGAGAGAAGCAGCCCGACCTGCATGCCTTAAGAGATAGTGCTAAAGGTCAAAACTTAGAAAAAATGTTTTCAAACTAATGGTGTTCTGGCAGTAACACTGATTCCTTACATTTTGAAAACAAGGAACTTAGAGATGATAAGTCTGAAGTAATTACTGAAAAAGTTAACGAGCTGGTATTTCAACACCAGACCTTGATGGTACAACATGATTCAGTATGTTTTAATTACAGCAGACTTGAAATGAAGGTAATTCGGTATAAACTATGACACAGCTTCTGTCAATAATAAGCATGTTAACTACAGCATGTGATGGAGCCCACAAGGGGAGGGCATGTCCTGGACATGGTTCTGGCAGATGGGGATCTGGTAAGGGACCTGGTTGTAGAGGGGATCTCTTGATTGGGAGCGACCACAATACTGTCTGGTTTCAAATAAGCATGGAGGAGTGAGATCTAGGACACTGGTAGTGGACTTCAGAGTGCAGACTTTGTGGGCATGGAAATATTCTCAGGACAACCCAAGGGGATTACATCAATGACAAATGTGGAAAAGAGATGGGAGGTCATAAAGGGGGACTTCATGGGCAGTCAGGACCCTGCGCTAAGGTGAGCGTAAGGGGAACAGGTCACATAAACCATGCTGGTGGTCCAGTGAGGTTCAGGTAGTGGTCCAGAGAAAGAGGCGGACCTAAAAATATAAAACAACAAGAGGATAGGGATAAGGAAATGTACCATCTTGCATCTAGAAAAGTCACCCGGATGGAGAGGGGCAGAAGTCCAGTAAAGAGCAGTGGCTGGCACATGGAGGAAAAGGGTTCTTCTGGTACATTGGGGAGCAGAGAGAAAAACTAAGGCCATCTCAGCAGATTGAGATCAGAAGGAGGTAGGTGGAAGAGAGCGATGGACCAGGCAAAGGTATTAAATAGATACTTCCGCCTCTGTGTTCACTAGGGATGGGGATGGGATATCTACAAAGCAAGGCACGTTGAGGATAAGCGGCAGGTGAGTGAGATCAGGAAAGCAACAAATGGAGCAAGAAGGAGGAGAGTACCCCAGAGGTCACATCAGGATAAGGATAAAAGGCCAGTAAGGTGGAGGGAACAGATGATGCTATCTCCACAAAAGGTGTAGTTAGCCCTCAAGGCCCTACAGAAAGACAAATCTCCTGGGCCAGATGGCATTCATCTGAGAGTACTATGGGAATTAGCAGACATACTGGCTGCACCCCTGGCTGGAGCTCTTCAACAAGTCACATGAGACAGGGAGGGTACCTGGGGATTGGCGAGTACATGTGGTGCCAATCCATAAAGGAGGTCAGCGGAGTACCAGGTAACTATAGACTCATCAGTTTGACCTCAGTGGTGGGACAATTAATTGAGTATACTAAAGGAATGATTGAGGTGTACTTGGAGGAGGTGGGAGGTCTGGATAGTCGGCAACATGGGTTTGTGCCAGGTAGATCATGTCAAACCAATCTTGTGGAGTTCTATGAATGGGTAACATCAGAACTGGGCAGGAGAAAGCCTGTGGATGTATTATTCTTGGACTTCAGCAAGGCGTTTGACTCTGTCCCCCAATGGTCTGGTGGAGAAACTGAGGGGTTGGAAGTAGGCCCTTTGATGATCCAGATGGATTGAAGAACCAGCTGGCTGGATGCACCCAGAGAGGTAGTGGTCAGTGGGGAGCTCCTCGAACCCTAGAGAGGTAGGTAGTGGAGTACCGCATGAGACTCGGTCCTGGGTCAATCCTGTTTTAATGCATACATATCGGACATCAGGGAGAATTATAGGGTGTGAAATAAGGTCTCTTCGCTGATGGCTCCAAGATGGGAGCAGTAGCTGAGGGGAAGAGGGAGGTTGGCCCTACAAGGGACCTGGACACCCTGGAAAGCTGAGTCACACATGGAGTTAAATTTCAATATCACCAAGTGCAAGGTGTTACATCTTGGGCAGAAACCCTAAACACAGGTACACCTTGGGAGGGAGGTGCTGGAGGCCTCAATAGGGAAAAAGACCTAGGGGTCATGGTGGATGCATGTATGAATAACTCTGAGCAGTGCAGGAAGTGGCTAGCAAGGCAAACAGGATGTTGGGATGCATCATAGGGGATCACCTCTAGGGCAGGAAGTGATTCTGCCGCTGTACAATGGACTGGTTAGACCACACCTTGATTACTGTGTACAGTACTGGAATCACACGAAGAGGGACATACAGCTCCTGGAGAGGGTACAAGGAGGGCAACTAAGATGATATGAGGACTAGGAGATTTGATGTATGAGGACAGACTTGAGACTCTGCCTGTTTTTCATTGGAGAGAGGAGAGACAGGGGACATGATTGAGGTCTTAAGTACCTCAAGGGACTAAATAGGATAAACATGGAGGGATCTTTAGACTAAAGCAGGGAGGTATCACTAGAGGGATGGTTTAAAGTTGGAAGCTGGAAGAGAAGGAGAGGGAAGGAGGAGGTTTTCACACAGAGGTGGTGGACCCTTGGAATCGCACTGCCTGGCGAGCTGGTTCAAGAGATCCACAGTGGAGGGCTTCAAGGAGGGTGGGACAGACACAGAAAGTGGATGTATCCAGATGATGCAGGCGGATCTACACAGTATTCTGCGTGTTCAGAATACTGTCAGAATTCTGACAGCGTGCTCTAAATAGCCATTTGAAATTTGACAGTTTAAATTCCAGTCAGATCAACTACTGGAAAATGACTAATGTGAGACAGCAGGTTCCCGAGTGGAGCACCACTGAAACAGAGGAAAATAAGTTCATTTTGGCGATAAGTCTGCTCAAATGACATGATGTTGTAACATAATTCAATAAAATAAAAATAAGACTGTAATTTCAGATGCACGGCGCTTCGCTAAAGCTGTGTTCAGTCAGGGGTTTCCTTTCACGCATGGCTAAATGTTCACTAAAATGTAGTGTTCATTCCCTGAAACTCTGGAATGGAAACTACATTTTACAACTATTCAGAAGTGCTGTTCTGATCGGAAAGCAAAGCGTAAAATTCAGGACACAACAGTAAGAAACAAATCATTGACCCCTAGTTTAATTATTCCCCTAATATTTGATCCCATCCTGAGATAGAAAGTATTTTCTAACATTTTTATTCAGGTTTAACAAATCCAACATCCAACAAAAGCCCTGTGTGTTTTTCTGTTGTAACAAGCTTAAAGCGTTGATTTGGATAATAATTTCAATTTCAGAAGATTCAGCTTGTCTTTTTTTTTTTTTATTCGAGTCAGCGTTGATCTGCACCCCCACACACACACACAAACACACACAAAACCCTCCGGTAGCTGGTAACCATATAAAAGTGAAATCTTGCATTGTGCAGGTAAAAAAAAAACTGATTTATTCTGCAGTGTCCCTGAGAGAGACCAACCTGATCATCGCCCCTGATTAAAAGTCAGCTCCTTATGGTAACCGACAGTGTCAGTGTGTGGAGCTGCCGATTTACAGACAGGTCTCGGATGGATAATTTTCACAAACAGTTTGTTTTTATTTAATGGAAAGGGGTTTTAAAAAGAGAGGAACCCATTTTTTCCTATTTTCCAACACAGCACAACTATCAAGCAATGAATGTTTATCGGAGTTTGAAAGAAAAGATATGAGAGAATAAAAGTAACTACGATTAAAACTAGTTCAATTACTCACATAGGCTCATAAAAAAATTCAATATATGTGACTCTATATATAAAACCCAGTGATCCCGTTTATATTTTGTCAATGGTTGGTCTTACTTACGATCCATTGTAAAGCTTTAAACTCAAAGGCAGCTTCCAGCGGCTGTTTAGTTTACGCCGAGCACTAAAGTGAAAATGGACTATGAGAAAACACTTTGGACAGCAATTCATTCAGGTTCACAATAGAATAAAAGTTGTGAAGCGTGGCAGCCTGAAATCACCACCAGGACAAAGCTACAACCCCAGTAGCAAACTCCAGATGCGAGACAAAAACTGCTGTAGCAGCCTGTTCCTAATTTAACAGGTTGCTCAGCATCTGATGTGGAGCTGGCCTGTTAGCTCCCACAGTCTGTTAATTAGTATCAGGTGAGAAACAGCTAGACAATTAAAGGGAGAACAAGTTTGAATAGAAACTCAAACAGGAACTGCAGGGGAGGTGCTGACCCTGTGAAATACAAAGGAGTTGTCTATACACTTGCAGCTGCCTGGAAAATACATGTAAAATAAACATGAGTAAATATCGTGTTGCATAATACTGGAGCAGGGGAAGGGAAAAAAATAAAGCCTCCCCTTCACTGACTCGATCTAAAGCAGCTCAAACTTGGGCTCAGGGTAAAAACTTTTTTTTTTTTTTATAAAAATAAATGAAATACAAGCACAAAAACACACAGGGAGGAAGGTGTAAAATAATTAAAACAAGCAGTTACACTTCCCAAAAGTCTGATATATGAAACAATTCATCTCTCAAGATGGTTCCTCCTGTTCAACAGGTTTGTATCATGACGAGCTTCTACCCCTTCACGCTGGTCCGAGATGGCAGTCTCCTCAAGGTTTGCTTTTTGCCATCATTCTTTCAACTCTACAAACAAATGCAAAAATGGGAGAGTGGACCACAGGTACTGGGGAATAAAAGATGGTCTGGAAAGACTGCAAATCACAATGTAGATGGCATTACTTTTGAAAAAATAAAACTTGCATAACAGTCCTGCTGCCGTTGCCTTCTCCACAAAACAACGATTGTGTGTATCCCCTCATCACAAAAAAATTACCAAATAAAAATTCCCTTTTTTACAAGTCTGCATGAGGCTTTTCACCTCTCTGAGTTAAACTGTTATTAAGTCATGTCCCTCATGTGTTTGAACCCCCACAGCTCTCTTCAGATGTTTTTCTGGTGCCAGAGTTTGGAAGGTATTTGGTACCATTTTCATTTACTGCCCAAATGTAATCACAGACTGCCCAAAAGTGTGCTGGATGTTACCAGACCATGATTGTTACAGTGCCAGATTTAAATATTCATTAGTGTGCCGTGCGCAATCGATCGCGATCTGAGATAATTATGGTTGTTTCAGTCAATGAGGTGCACGCTGAACATGTGAGCATGCAGCTGTAATTTCTATAGATGACTGGTGTGTTTGTTGATTTACCTCTTATTAAAAGTAAAAGAAAAAAAGCCTTATTTCATCTTTCATTTAAATAATTCAAACAATACTATATGTTTCGAGGAATAGGTTTACATTACTCTGTCTGACCCATTCAGTCTATTTAGCGTCTTGATATAATTTACAAGTAGCTTATTATTATGATTATTCTAGCAGTATAAGATTATGTGTTAGATTAAGGAGGAATGAATGAACTTGGTACATCCTGCAGATTTGGGTTTGATTCCCCAACCTACACTGTCACTAGCATACTGTGAGCTCGAACGAAGTCAATTTTCCACCCCATTGCTCTTTGGTGGACGTCATTATGAGACACTTTTCCTAATAAGCCTTATCTACGTGTAAATAAACAATTAAAACAAAAAATAACAATGTAAAATAAAATAAAAAACTATATACATATTTATGTTCATGTTTGAGCATGATTGGTGTTTGTGCTGAGGTGTGGGGGAGTTAGGGTAAGTGGCAGAAGATGAGAGGAGACAGAAAAGGTGGGGGGATAAAGGAGATGTGATGAAATGCTTTCATGTAGATGGTAGTGGATACAGAAACAGCCAGCATAGGTGGTGGTGCTGATTCAAACCTGCATGGGATAGACACTAGGTGGCCTTAAGTAAGGAAAGGATGGGAGGTTATCCTCTCTTGAAGAATGTTCAAGAGTGCTTGAAGGGGATCAACAAATCTAAGCTGATAGGTTATTTAAGCTAAAGGAATGGAAGGGACATGAGAGGGCATGGTCTAAGATTAGAGGGACAGATTTAGGAGAGAGATGAGGAACATTACTTCACGGTGGTGTCAAAATGGAACACCCTACCAGAGGTGATTTCATGTAGAGGCGTGGAGTAGTTTAAAGAGGCATGGGACAGGAAACGCGGGGTAGGGTCTGGGTAAGTAGTGCTGAGAACTTTCTGGAAGCGGGCCGGCCGCAAAGACCAAGTGAACTAGGGGGCGATGCGCCTAGGACGCCATGTAACAGGCGCCAGTGACCCGAGCGGTTAAATCTTTTTTTATTTCCTTTTTATTTTTGGGAACTAACAATGGTGATTTTTAAGCTACTAAATCTGATGTATTTTCGGGTGGGGGTGCGTGTGCAGCGTGTCTACTCTGTGTCTTTTGTTTGACAGTCTACTCCACATACGACAGGCGCAGCCAGCAACACCAAATCTCAAATTGAGCAAGCAGAAACAAGCCCAGCCAGCATGGCATGAAGCCAAGGCGGTGCAACCCACCACCCAGCACAGTGTCAACAGCCAGCCAGTTAAGTTGCAGTCAGAGGCAGATTGGACAGGTAATGGTAGTCATCGTGCAGTGCCCCACCACCGCCACACAGTCAAGTCCCTCTTCTTGTCCCCAATTTGTCTGATTGTCACTAAGGTGCTGGACTACATAGTGTTCTGTGTAACTGACCCAGAAGATCACTATGTTAGGCTGCTAGCAAGACCAAAGTTTTATTTTTTTGTCTTGCCGGCAGCATACTATCACCTGCAGTTCGAGTTTTGAAAACCGGCAGCTTTCTGACTCTTACTGCCAAAACTGTGGTCTGGAGAGGTAGAGGAGAGAGAGGTGCTGGGCAAATAAATAACTTATCAGAGTGGATATGAAAAGTGATTAAAAAATATATTTTCACTGTTTAAATTGGTGTTTCTGGCATGATTCTGGAGCAAAGATAAGACCTGGTAGCAGAGAAAATGATTGCCAAACAGGATTTCAGTTGGTAAGCAATTGATTAGTGCTGGCTCTTTTTATTTTGTATACTATACTAAAAATAAAGAGCATTGCTGGAACAGTGTATTGGCCAATCAAAAAGCTTGATTCTCTAACCATTTATAAAAATTGTCTCCTCTCCTCTCCTCTCCTCTTGATTCTGGCTCTCTGCCCCTGACTCTCAGCCAGTTTCCCTCCACTCATCTTGGTTGCCTTGCCCTCCTCTAACTTTTCCTCCTCTTCTACTCTAACTACTTGGCTCCCTATTATTTTCTGAGCCCACCCACCAGTTAGCTGAATTTTGGCCTTTTTAGTAGTCCTTTCTCTTTCTTTATCCCGTCTAGCCTCCGCCCTGAAAGGAGCAGCTCCTCTGCTCCTGGAACCAGCATGGTGGGTACCCTTCAGACACTGCCCTGCTACCACTGCCTAGTGCATTCCAGCAAAGGTATGGTATGCCAAACCCTGCTCAAATTCCTGTGCTTCCACCAGCTAGCAGCTGATTGGCTGCTCACGTCATGGATTTGCATGTCATGGCGCATCCTTTCTCTGCTTTGAACTCTCTGCTCTAAAATTATTTTCCTGTAATACCAAACTAACACTGCATTACTGTATAACATACTACTAGCCAGATTTTGCCAGCCTTTTTCTCATTTAGATGTCAAGTAAGCATTAAACAGGAGTGGGCTAAGGAACTTATCAGCTCTCCTTCAAAATAGCTACCTCCTTTTCCACCACAGGCGTCAGGCTGACAGGCCTGTAATTTTCTAGCTCCTTCTGTTGCCCTCTTTTGTGGATGGGCATGACATGAAGCCATCCTCAATCCTGAGACACATACCCCATCCATAGGGAGGAGCAAAGAGGTCCACCAGAGGCAGCCAGTATACCTGCCATAGCGAAGGCTCTAGGTGACTCCAAAAGCCCTCTTTTTATAACTTCCATCTGCTATTTTATTGTGTGCACGTGGACATGGAGTGCTGATTCTCAAATAGTGAATGCATGGTGGTGGAAGCCCAGAAGTTAAACTGCTGTCATTTTACATGTTGAGGTGCTCACACTGCTAAGTTGTTACATGAGACTTTGGCTGATGATTCACCAACTGAGCCAGGTATCATTTCTATGTCTTGTAACATGTTTTGTTCAGTGTGGAACTTTGACAGGCTGTCATAAATAATTTTTTTCTACCTCTATTTCCTTAGGTGTAATGCTGATCACAACCTGAGAAAATCAGCATCAATAGTCAAATAAGTCAATGTCCACCTGTTCATACAGAATCCATCGAGGACAATGTGCAGCAATGTAAGTAACATGTTCAATAAACATTGCCTTCAATATTCATTACTCTGTTAAAATTGTGCTGTGGGACAGATGTCCGAGGTCATGGAGTGTTAATTGGGTCAAACAGGTAGCCACGGTACCTCCATTTTAGCTAGAACTGGCTGGTAAAAGGGAGTTAAAGCCAGGGACTTTTGCCAGAAAACTAAAAATAGTAGATTGTCTCTCCCATTCAGAGGACTAACATAATAGTAACTACCACCAATTGACAGTTTGCTATACTTTATAACTGTTAGACACAATAAACTGTAAACAGAAAATGAAGCAGAGATTCAATACATACTCTTGATAATATTACAAGATTTATTTAGGGGACAATGACAAATAAATAGGGAATTTTGGGAGTGCTGTAAGGATGCTACTGTAAAGATGAGCTCAGAAATTAATTTCTGAGTGCATCTTATCAAACTCTACTACACTCAATCAGAGCCAAACCAGAGAGCAGAAGCGGGCTGTACCAATCGCCCGGCTGGGGATGGGTGGGGGGTGCTGGGTGGACTGAGCGCAGCTGGGTGGAGAGGTGAGGGACACAAGACTACCAGGGCTTGTCTGGGTGTATGCCGCATTTACGGTGGGTGACTCTGGGTTGGAGCACGGGTGTGGAGGCACTTCTATGGGTGATTCGGGTACAGTTGATGTAGTCACCCTGTAGGCCTCTATTGTATCCACTTTGGGGGCCAGGGCGTTTGGGCAGCCCTGTGAGGCTCTGTTATACACTTCGAGCCAGGGGTGTGGGCAGCCCGGCAATGCCTCGTGGCTTGCTGGGCGAGAGGTTGCCACTGAACTGTGTTTCGAAACCCGACATGCTAGCCAGATGCCCCGCAGTTTGGCTGCCTGGCGCATGTAAGTCCATGAGACTCGCTGCAATGATCCTGTCCCTTCTAGAATAGGGCCCATACTCTTAATTACACAACTCTTGCCATGCACGATGTTTGTGGGTGAAAATACAGTATCAACTCTGTAAACACTGCAATTTTACTTTATTTGGTGTCATTTATATGATTAGGTGGTTACATTTTGCATAGCAACAATCTCCCCAACTTCTATCTTTATTAAATGTAGTAACGGTCTGTAGGTTCTAAAAACTGGTTAGTCGTTTTCCAAGACAATAACACGGTCAGGAACGATAGGGTGTCTTGCCTGGTGGATTGCCGAGAAAAAGGGTAAGTTATGGTTAGGATTAGCATGTCTGGAAAACAATAAAAAACCGGGCCTACTGGGTTCCAACACTGTAGTGTGTGTGGGAAGCCTTTGCTAAGGCTGATCCCACATCACCTGTATTGTGTCTGAGTTTGACCACCTCAACCAGACTGATTGCAAAGTTTCCAAAACACCCTGGATAGATAGTAGGTAGATTATGAGAAAAGGGGCTAGCAGCTCTCACCTTATAAGACGAGGATCTCTCTCTCTCTCTCCTCGTGCCACATTACACCCCTAGTGAGTGATTAACAGACTGTTAATCAACCTAGATCATGCATTGCTTAATTCATATTACCATTGTGTGTGTGTGTATGTATTGGAGCATTATAATAATGCAATAATCCAAAGTTTTAATGCTTATATATAATAAACAATCACCCAACCTACTGAGTTTGAAGAAAAGACAGACGACTGACAGGTGAAAACACCTAAGGAAGGACTATTTTCCATTATTTACCCACATTTTAGTACATTTTTTGTGACTGACAATTTTAGAATATTCTTTTTCCAAAAGTACCCATAAACATTTTATATAAATAAGACATGGCTGGGTGTTGCTAGTAATGAGATACCTACAATTCAAGAGACTGAAGGCACTCAACAAAGGTCTCATGCCTAACTCGCCTCTGGGTGTGCAGATATTTCAATACTACAACACCCAGTAACCTCATTGCTTACATGTAAACTATTAGGCCAATGGGTATTGTTCTTTACTAGTCTATGTAATGATGACTGAGCCAAGTTTTAATATGAATGATTTAAGATAGCTGACATGATGTTGGATCACACAAATTTGAAAACTACCACCATAATTTTAACCAAAATACATTGTTACAGAATGTTCAGAAATATTCCAGTTGTCTATTCTTTATAGTAATTGTATTACTTCCTTATTGACAGTAATTTGTTTATCATGTAGCTACTGAACAGCTGGAAAAAGGCATCAAATGACATAGACGATTACAATAAATAAAGCACTGTCAATGAATCAGTATCAACGTTACAAACATAGAGGTACCACAACCCTCCTATCCAGTGACAGGTTATACAACAGAACCGTTATACCTGCCAAATTGGTAGTACAGTTTCCTAGATAGCGGCTCTGCAAAAATTGATGGGTTCTGCAAGTCATGTTTTTCTTTGGTAGCATCATTAGCAAAAAATGATGAAACGAAGGCTATATACCTCTTGTGCAGAATGTTGCTCAAGCTCAAGAACATCAGTCATTACTGATTCACAAAAACAAGAAGTAGAAATGAAGCTGTTCATTCGCTGATGGAGAACAGATCTGCTCCTGTATGTTCAGCTGAATACTGCATATCAAAATGTGAAACCAACGTGAAAAATTAAAAATCAATCCGAAGACAGTAATATTCATGGAAAACAAAGACTGTGGCCATCGTGATGACTAAACATATCAACAGACTGTCAACGGTAAACTGGGCTTCATCAGTTGCTTGAGTTTCGTTGTGATGGGGTGATGATGTACTGAAAAGCACTTTCAACACACCCACAAAACACCTACAAATCAAAAACAACACAGAATGAGCTGATCAATTGGCATTTGATTTCAACAGATAACTGGTGAAATGACAACATTCTCATTTTTCTCTACTTGCTGATGGGCCAAAGACTGCAGTAACCTAGAACAGATGCACTTATAACAAGATTTGTAGATAGTGAAAATCAAATCCAAGAAGATTTCCTAAGTTTTCATCAGAACATGGAACGTTGGTGTGTGCAAGAATGATTACTGAACTATTCAAGTTAGGTTTAGATATGCAAAAGCACGAGGCCAGTACTACGATGGTGCACAAATATATCACAAGCTAAGGTGCATCATCAGTTATAAAGCACTGCCACAGGCAATGTACATACATTGTGCATCTCACCCGGCTAAACCTGTGTGTTGTAAATCAGTGCAATTCAACCCATAAAAAGATGATAGACACATGAGAACATCCTTATTTTCCATAGTCTCCAAAAAGGCAATCTATACTAACAGAAAAATAAAATTGTGCCCTCAAAGCAAGCACTTCAAGCTATTAGGCTATGCAAGACCCAATGGATTCAGCAGTTGGATGCTGATGGAGGTATTTAGTAAATCTATGCCAGTTTTGAAATGTATAAGAGTACAATGAGGATGGAACATGGAGCACTGAATCTTCAAACAAAGCCAGTGGACTACTTCATGCAATTTCACAACCCCAGTTCATTGTGTCATTCATTGTACAAAGAATGCATAGCACTTCACTAGGACTAACGTAAAGTTGCAGTCAATATCACAAGATGTAGAGCATATCAGGACATTTCAACCGTTAAAGACTCTGGGCAAAGCTCGACTAAACATAGAAGAAAGGCATAAAATGGTTTAGGCAGTCTCCATGGCAGATAAAATTGGGTAGCAGCTACACAACCTAGAACATGTGGCAGGCAACAGAACGAGACAACACTGCCACTGATAGCAATGAGGACTACCATGTATTGTACTTTCAGCCCATCATAGATCATCTGTTGCAGGAGATCAACAATGATTTTTGCTGGTCAGAGAAAGTGGTTTGTGGTTTCTCTGTTATTCCATCTGTAGTGAAGACCATTGATAGTTGAGCAGTCTTTACAAATACTGCAAACAATATGAGGTGATCTTCATCCAATGAATATTCCATCAAAATAGACATGTGGAAACATACTGGAAAACCAGCAAACAAGGTGTCACTGTACCAAAATATACACAACTGTTAGCCATGTGACAAGTGATGTTTCCTAACATAATAACTGCTATTATAATCTAATAATACAGTGACAACGTATGAATATGAACATTCAGTTTCTGCACTAAGGCGACTTAAAACATACATGCGAGTAGTATGACCAGGATAATGAATGGACTTACCATGATGTCAACACATTATAACATGGTTGAATCATAGATGAAATCATTATGAATTTGCTGAAGAAATTCAAGAGGATACAGTTCATTGATGTATTAGAAAATTAAATATAGTATCAAACCATGTACAGTAATTATAGCCTTGACCTGCGTATATAAAGTAGACCACAGAAAAAGTTTATGTTACTGCGAAGGAAAAGTACATAACTAATGGCATGGTGTTATAAGTAGGTCAAGTTGAAAGTTGCAGTAGGGTATTGTACAATGGGTATTTAAATGTCATACTGAATAACTTTCAATTTTAATGTTGCACAACATTCACAACTCTGATAGTTACAACCATTGCTACAAACACAACCACAGTGGAAACAATATTGGGAGAAGAATCTCAGGAAAATAGTAACATATTGTTCTGCAGCTCAAACAGTGTCAGGAAATATCCACTGGCTGCCAAGACAACATATCTTACAGATTGTTAACAACTGTCATAGCTCTTTGGTAGGTATGAACAATATATCCTACTCAACCAAAATATCAAACAGTAAGCCAGTGACTGCAGATGCATTTGGTTGAAACTTGGTTTATATTCAGTTGATGGATCAAGGCATCTTGCAAATGGTATACTACAATGGAAAAACAACAATACTACAAAATGGAAGGCTAGTGATAACGTTGCAAGCCTAAAATAATATGGTGGTGTTTATTGAGTTTGAAAATAAATTTTACCCAAACAAGTAATGCATATTTTTCTTCTGTTGAACAATATTTTCCATAACTGTGTTTTAACATACAAAATCTGTTGTATATAGGTTATTTGTTTTCTCAAATTACAGTTAATTGATAATATTTTATAATATGGTCTATAATTTATATAAAATGTACTACTATTCATTGTAGTTTAAAACATATACAGTGGGCTACCAGGGTAATGGTACATTGTAATAACTGACATGTCACACAATACTGCATATCGAGGCTTACCTGTCATTAAATACACGTTCTCTGGCGTTATAAAGTAATTCTGCAAAGTATTGCATTGCATCTTGTCTGGTACTCAACTATTATATTACGTACCACCATATTACAGTTCATCTGTAAAGTCTGTCATTACAATAACTCTTTTAAAAGTTAAAACAATAATAGTTTTCTGATTGTTTGTTATGTGACTATTTTCTAAATATCAATAAATCTCACCTGAGAAATCACATCACCATTGGTCAAATAAGTCAATGTCCACCTGTTCACAGAATCCAGAGGACAATGCAGCAATGTAAGTAACATGTTTCAATACATTGCCTTCCAATATTCAATACTCTATTAAATTGTGCTGTGGGACAGATGTCCAGTCGTGGAGTAAGTAGGTCAAACAGGTATACGGTACCTCCATTTAGCTGGAGCTGGCTGGTAAAAGGAGTTAGGGCGGGACTTTTACAGAAAACTAAAAATAGTATATTGTCTACTCATTCAGAGGTAACATAATAAGTAACTACCACCAATTGACAGTTTGCTATACTTATAACTGTTGAACACAATGACTGTAAACGAAAATGAATGCAGATTCAATACATACATCTTGACCAATACAAGATTTATTTAGGGCAGTGACAAATAAATGAAATTTGGAAGTGCTGTAAGGATACTACTGTAAAAATGAGCTCAATGATTCTGAGTGCATCACTACATTAAACTCTAAACACTCAATCAACGTCAGACCAAGGAGGTGTGAGGGCTGTGCAGTCGCCGGCTGGGGATGGGTGGGGGTGCTGGGTGGACTGGCGCAGCTGGGTGGAGGGGGGGGGACAGACTACCAGGGCTTGTCTAGGTGTATCCGCATTCCGGTGGGTGACTCTGGGTTGGAACAGGTGTGGGCACTTCTATGGGTGATTCGGGTACAGTTAGCCAGCCCTGAGCCTCTATTTGTCCACTTTGAGGCCAGGGCGTTTGGGCAGCCCTGTGAGCTCTCTGTTATACACTTGAGAGCCAGGGTGTGGGCAGCCTGCAGGATGCCGTGGCTGGGCAGGAGGTTGCACTTGCGAACTGTGTTTGCTTGCACGACATGCTCGCCAGGTACGCCCGCAGTTTGGCATGCCACCATGCGCGCAAGTCGCAGGACTTAACTGCAATGATCCTGTCCCTTCTAGGGCCCATACTCTAAGTACAGCTCTTGCCATGCACGATGTTTGGCATAGGTGAAAATGCAATATCAGCTCTGTAACACTGCAATTTTATGTTTGTTAGTGTCCATTTATATGATTAGGTGGTTACATTTTGCATAGCAACAGTCTTTCCAACTTCTATCTTTACAAGAGAGTGGTAACGGTCTTATCGGTTCTAAAAAACCGGTTTAATTCGTTTTCCAAGACCCAACACGGTCAGGAACCGATAGGAGTACCTGCCTGGTGGATTGCCAAAAAAAAGGGTAAGTTGTGGTTAGGATTGGCCATCTGGGAAACCAATAAAAAACCGGGCCTACTGGGTTTCAACACTGTAGTGTGTGGGAAGCCTTTGCTAGGCTGATCCCCACATCACCTGTGTTTATTGTCTGGGGTTTGACCACCTCAATTCAGACTGCCAAATTTGTAAAAGTTTTCCCAAAGCTACCCTGGATAAGATAGTAGGTAGATTGAGGGAAAGGGAGGCTAAAAGCTCCTCACTTTATAGAAGCAGAGATGCTCTCTCTCTCTCTCCTCGTGCCACATTACAACTACTAGTGATTAACAGACTATTAATCTAACCCCTAGTCATGCCTTATTGCTTAATTCCATATTACCATTGTGTGTGTGTGTATGTATGTAGGGGGAGCATTATATTAATGCAATAATGCAAAGTTTTTAATTCTTATATGTAATAGTAAACAATCACACAATGTACTGAGTTTGAAGAAAGACAGATGACTGACAGGTGAAAAACACCTAAAGAAGGACTAACTTTTCATTATTTAGACATTTAGTACATTTTGTGACTTTGACAATTTTAGAATGTTTTTAAAGTTACCCATAGGCCCATTTATATAAGTAATAAGACATGGCTGGGTGTTGCTATTAATGAGATACCTACAATTCAGAGACTGAAGCACTCAACAAGCGGTCTCATGCCCAACTACGCCTCTAGGTGTGCAGATATTTCAGTACTACCAACACCCAGTCATGTCGTATTGCTTACATGTCGTGTGTGAGGCCAATGGGTATTGATATTTACTTACTAGTCTATTGTAATGATAATGAGCCAAGTTTAATATGAATGATTTAAGATAGCTGACATGATGTTGGATACACCAAATTTGAAAACAACCACCATAATTTTATTAAAATACATTGTTGAAGAGTGTTCAGAAATGTATTCAGTTGTCTGTTCTTTATAGTAATTGTATTACTTCAATTGATTGACATTTGGTAATTTGTTATATTGTAGCTACTGAACAGCTGGAAAAGTGGCATCAAATGACATAGGCTTGATTTACAATAAGATAAAGACACTGTCAATGAATCACAGTATCAACAGTTACAGAACATATGCGTACCACCAACACTTACTCCTATCCAGTGACAAGGTTATACAACAACAACCGTTCTTTCTGTGCAAATTGGCTAGTACAGTTTCCCTGGTAAGCGTACTCTGCAAAATTTGATGGAGCATTCTGCAAGTCATGTGTTTTCTTTGGTAGCATATCATTAGCAAGAATGCAGAAAACTTGAAAGGCTGTATACATCACCTCTTGATAACTGGAATGTTGCTCTAAAAGCTCCAAGAACATCAGTCAAATTCACTGATTCACAAAAATTGAAGTAGAAATGAAGCTGTTCATTCAGCTGATGGAGAACAGATCTACTCCTGTCAATGTTCAGCTGAATACTGCATATCAAAAGCGTGTGAAACTAACGTGAAAAATTAAAATCAATCCTAAAGACAGTAATATTCTGTGGAAAACAGAATATTGCACTCCATAACCATCGTACTCGACATATACATTAGCAGACTGTCAACAGGTAAACCTAGAAACTTCATCAAGTTGAAAGAGTTTCTACAGATCGCGGGTGATGATGTACTGAAACAGCACTTTCAACTTTGCCCAACGAAATGCCACCCACAAATCAAAAACAACACAGAATGAGCTGATCAATTGTGTAGGCTGGTGGATTTCAAAACAGATAACTGGTGAAATTAAACAACATTCTCATTTTTCTCTGTACTTGCTGATGAGGCACAAGACTGCAGTAACCTAGAACAGATACCACTTATAATAAGATTTGTAGATGGTGTGAAAATCAAATCCGAGAAAGATTTCCTCAGTTTTATTCACTGTGAACATGGAGACGTCTAGTGTAGAAATTACAGAGAGCTGATTACTGAAACTATTCAAGGATTGGGTTTAGATATGCAAGAGTGCAGAGGCCAGTGCTATGATGGTGCTATAGAAATATCTGGCAAATACAAGGTGCATCATCAGTTATAAAGGCACTTTACCCACAGGCAATGTACATACATTGGTGCATCTCAACCAGCTAAACCTGTGTGTTGTAAAATCAAGGCAGTCCAACCCATAAAGAATATGATGGGAACCCTTGAAGAACTGTCCTTATTTTCACATGGTCTCCAAAAGGCAATCTATACTAACAGAAAAAATAAAGGAATTGTGCCCTCAAAGCAAGCACTTCAAGCTATTAAGCGTGTGCAAGACCCGATGGATTCAACGGTTGGATATGATGGAGGTATTTAGTGAAATCTACATGCCAGTTTTTGAAACATTGTCTATTATAAAAGTACAATGAGGATGGAACATGGAGCACTGAATCTTCAAACAAAGCCAGTGGACTAGCTTCATGCAATTTCTGAATTTCAGTTCATTGTGTCATTCATTATTGCAAGAGAATGCATAGCCTTTCACTAGGACTAACCGTAGTTGCAGTCAATATCACAAGATGCTCAGAAGGCATATCAGGACATTTCAACAGTTAAAAGACTCTGGGCAAGCTCGATAAACAAGAAAGAAAGGCATAAAAATTGGTTTTAAGGAAGCAGTCTCCATGGCAGATAAAATTGGAGTAGCAGCTACACAACCTCAGAACATGTGGCAGGCAACAGAACAGGGACAACACTGCCACTGATAGCATTGAGGACTACTATCGATTGTACTTTCAATACCCATCATCAGATCATCTGTTGCAGGAGATCAACAATAGATTTTGTTGGTCAGGAGAAAGTGGTTTGTGGTTTCTCTGTTGTTCCATCTGTGGTATTGAAGACCCTGATAGTTGGAGGCAGTCATTTCTGGAATTCTGCAAACAATATGAGGATGTCTCCAGTCCAATGAATATTCCATCAGAAATAGACATATGGGAAACATACTGGAAAAACCAGCAAGCAAGGTATGTCACTGTACCAGAAAATATCGCATAACTGTATAGCCATGCTTGACAAAGTGATGTTTCCTAACATAGTAACTGCTGTTATAATCATGGCAGTAATACCAGTGACAACGTGTGAATATGAACATTCAGTTTCTGCACTAAGACGACTTAAAACATACATGCGAGTAGTATGACACAGGATAGACTGAATGGACTTGCCATGATGTCAACACATTATAGCATGACATTGAATCTCACTTAGATGAAATCATTGATGAATTTATCAAGAAATTCAAGGAGGATGCAGTTCATTGATGTGTTAGAAAATTGAATATAGTGATCAAAACCATGTACGTAATTATAAGCCTTGACCTGCTTGTATATTAAAGTCAGACCACAGAAAAAGTTTATATGTTACTGCGAAAAGGAAAAAAGAGATACATAACTAATGGCGTGGTGTTGTTATAAGTAGGTCAAGTTGAAAGTTGCAGTAGGGTATTGTGCAATGGGTATTTAAATGTCTTCACTGAATAACTTTCAGATTTTAATGTTGCACAACATTCACAACTCTGATGGTTACAAACATTGCTACAAACACAACCACATGGAAGCAATATTGGGAGGGGAAGAATACGGAAAATAGTAACATATTGTTCTGCAGTGCCCAAACAGTGTCAGGAAATATCCACTGGCTGCCAAAGACATTCTTGTATCTTATATTGTTAACAATCTGTCATAGCAGTCTTTGGTGGGTGTGAACATTATATCCTACTCCATGCAAATATCAGGCAAGTAAGCCAGTGACTGCAGATGCACATTTGGTTTGAAACTTGGTTTATATTCAGTTGATGGATCCAAGGCATCTTGCAAATGGTATACCACAATGTAAAACAACAATAATACAAAGGTGGAAGAGGCTAGTGATAACGTTGCAAGCCAAAAAATAATATGGTGGTGTTTCTTATTGAGTTTAGAAAATAGAATTTTACCCAAACAAGTAATGCATGTTTTCATTCTGTTGGAACAGTATTTTCCATATTAACTGTGTTTTCTAACATACAAAATCTGTTGTATATAGGTTATTTGTTTTTCTCAAATTACAGTTAATTGATAATGTTTTATATTATGGTCTATGAATTTATATCAGAGTAATTACTATTCTCATTAGTAGTTTAAAATATATACAGTGGAGTTAGATAGGGTAATGTGGTACATTGTAATAACTGACATGTCACACAATACTGCATGTCAAAGGGCTTGCCTGTCATTAAATTACACAGTTCTCTGTAGCGTTATGCAGTAATTCTGCAAAGTATTGCATTGCATCTTGTCTGGTGCCTCTGACTATATATTAGTACCACCTACATGTATATACAGTTCATCTGTAAAGTCTGTCATTTACCAATAACTCTTTTTAAAAGGTTAAAACAATAAAAAATAGTTTTCTGATTGTTTATTGTGTGACTATTTTTTCTAGAAATATCAAGTAAATCTCATATATTTTATTTTAAACAGGGTGATTTTATTAGCTGAGCACATTGGAACAAATTAGCTTTCTTGTTATCAGAATGATGCTCTCATGTACTTTGAGTATACTTAAAGAAAAAAAATTTCAGCCGGGGGCCCCCATACCTCGGGGGGCACATCCCCCCGAACCCCCCATGTGTTGCTTTTTAGGAATACTGTCAACATCAGAGCCTGAATCCGCCCCTGGATGATGGCCTGGCCCAGGGGGGTTGGGATCGATGATAGGGGTTTCTGGAACACAAGGGGGTGAGGGCCTCGGCACCCAACTAGGGATCTGAGGTTCGAGCAGACTTGATAGACCATAAGGCCTAATCTGCTGGCAATTAATATGTTAGTATGTAAGATGGGAATGCCTTGAAATATGAAAACAAAGCATTTTACAGCGTGCTAACTCCTGTATCTGAAAAGTTAGAATGTAGGAGTAAAAAGTCAGATATGGCGAACTTGAGCCATCAGCCAGAGATATTGGCAGGGCATACTAACTTAATGTCCAAAGACCTTGCCTCTTCTGATGTTGAAGAGTTTGATTTTGAACACTCGCAGTATGCTGTGGGGTGGACTAGAGCAAAGGCTAGCCACTTGTTTTTCTGTGATTCACAAAACAAAGAATTGTTAGAGTCTCAAAATGGTGGACACACATGTCATCAGATTGCATCTCCATACCATCCCCAAGATGGCTGCTCATGGTCATGTGATGATGGTCATGACACAGTAACCCATGATGCCCATGAGGTAATCCAAAATGGCTGACCACCATATCACGGAGATTCGATCCTGCAGTCACAGGGACCTGTGACTGCTGCTATAACCAAACGAAACAAACCAGTTTTTTGGCATGATTAATAATGTTATCAGTAACACTAGTGTTTCTGAGGGACAGAAGATTGTCATTAAAAATGATGTTGGCATACTTTTGAATAAGCCTGATATGCAATCTGTCATGAAGTCAGCATCTGATGCTGAAGAAACAGCTGATGCTGTTAACAATGTTTGCTTTATTAGCAATGGTATTCAAGTGTCCTTGGATAAAGAACACAATGAAGTTAATTACCTGAAAGGTTGTTTTTATTTCCTATGTAATTTAACATCAGCTTTGCCTGAGAAGACTGAACATACTGCTTTTCCTATGCAGCGCATTAATATCTTAAACTGCAACAGTACAAACAACGTTGCTACCATCCAGCAACATTCCGGTGGGGAAACCCACTTTACATGTGATGGGGGAGGGGACAACCCTGATTCTGAAAGCCCTGTGGCTGTGATATTTTCAGCATCACAGGTCACGTTGGGGGTGAGGGTTACAGGTTTGATTTCTGAACCTGAGCTGACAACTGTTTCAGCACTATTTTCTCCACCCTGATGGCTACTGAACCACAATCCATAGCTGGAGAACTACGTGCAGCTTGCACAACACTTTTCTCCACTGTGCAGGCACCCTTGATAGTGCCAGCACTGCCTGCATGTGATGCAGAACCACCTCCATCAGTGACACCTGGATCATCCCATACTATGGCTGCAATGGCAGGCACTACAGGTAAGAAGGTACAAGGTATCCTAATACTGATATAATTGTCTTTTCTTTTGGGATCACTGACCATGGACCCCAGCATTGGTTAATCCTAACATACTGTAGCTTTAGGGCATTATTTTGAAACTGCCACATCAGATAAAGCAATCTCAGCAGTTTTAGCCCAAACATACAGTGGACACATCAGACCCATTGCTTATGCATCCCAGATGCATGCCCCATTGGAGCTAAAATACAACCTTTGTCAAATGAATCTTTTGGCTACATACTGGGCAGTGAGATACTTTATGTACATCATTGGATATGCACCCATTGTACTGCATTCCAATCATTTGCCAACTAACTTTCTGTTGTCAGACAGAGTAAAAGATGACTCTATATCTAATGCCAGACTTACAAACTGGTCTCTCATTTTACAGTATCATGACATCACTGTCCTTCCTCTCAAAACTTCATCCTTGTTGGCCCATGGCCTACAGTTTACAGGAGAAACCCATGATTGTTTACTCCAACCCCCTGACCTACCTGTCCCAGTGCCCTTTTTGACAGAACCCCAGAAAGTGTTAAAAGACACCACTGTGTGTCATGTTTTGAGTGATGACTCAGCCACACATACTCAGATAGCAGGGTTTGGAATTATTTTACATTCTGGTGATAACAGAGTGTGCATGGCTAGTAATTTGCATCATCGTATATGTACGATTCACAGACAATGTTAAAACATGCCTGGCAAATAAAATGAAAATCAAGGAGGTGAGGAGTCTCCTAATTACCACAAATATTTGTGAATGGTTTAGAAAGCTGAAACATGCTTGAGAAAGACACAGTTTGTGTTAAGAAAGAAATAAAAAAGATTTTTCCTCACGTAAAATGATACCAGCACTCCATGAGAGGGTTAAGTGCTGCAGTCTGACAAACTGGCCTTGATCTAAAAGACTGTAGATGCAATGTTTTTATTACAGTTTCTAATTGGGTCTGTTTCTCTCTAAATTGAATTTCTTTGGCAGAAGACAAACTTCTGTTCCAATTCTCGATATTACCTCTGAAAAATACAGTGACATATTTGTGTACAACACAACACTAACCAGTTTAAATACTGTACATTCATAAGGTTTGAGCATGTTGTATGTATATTTTTTATGCTCCAAAAGAAAGACCCTTATTTGAGGGCAGTGTATAGGTTCCTTAATAAAGGAACTGAGGAATAACTTCCAGAAAGGGAAGCAGGTAAGGCAGTAAGGCAGGCAAAGTCCCAAACTGAGGGAACACTAGCACGAACAGTAAAAGAAGGTGACAAGACTTTCTATAGATACATTAGTGAAAGGAGAAAGTCCAGAGGTGTGCTAAGCTTAATGGAGAAAAGGAGCATGTGAGGAGGAGGACCCTGTAAGGCATCTATCCTAAATAGATACTTTTGCTCAGTATTTACTGAAGAGAAGGTAGGGCAGGGCCCACAGCTCAAGCATCATGGACACAGGGGAGGAGGTGAGCACTACTCCCTTCACAAAGAAAGGGTCCTACAAGAGCTTGCTAAGCTCAGGGTGGATAAGGCAATGGGACCTGATGGCATACATCCCAGGGTACTTAAGGAGCTAAAGGAGGAACTAGCAGAGCCATTAGCAGAATTGTTTAGTGAGTCTCTGAGCACAGGAGAGGTCCCAGAAGACTGGAGAAGGGCTCATGTGATCCACTCCACAAGAGTGGTAGCAGGGAGGAGGCGGGGAACTACAGACCGGTCAGTCTTACCTCAGTAGTGGGCAAGATTATGGAGGCACTCCTTAAGGAAAGGATAGTGCAACACCTGGAATCCATAGGCACAGGATCCAAGACAGCATGGGTTTACAAAGGAAGGTCCTGTCAAACTAATCTCATAGATTTCTTTGACTGGGTAACCAGAGTGGTGGACCAAGGGGGCAGTTGATGTCGCCTACCTTGACTTCAGCAAGCTTTTGACACTGTTCCACATAGAAGATTGATAAATAAGCTAGGTAGGCTCGGGTTGGTCAGATGTTGGTCAACTGGGTGGCAAACTGGTTGACTGGCAGAAAACAGAGTGGTGGTAAATGGTATACAGTCAGAAGAGATGCAAGTCACAAGTGGGGTACCTCAGGATCAGTCCTGGGGCCAGTCCTATTCAACATCTTCATTAGTGACCTCATAGATGGACTAGAGGTAAGGCTTGTCTGTTTGCAGATGACACCAAGATCTGCAACAGAGTAGATGATCCAGATGGGGTGGGCAGAATGAGAAGAGATCTGGATAAACTACAGAATGGTCAGAAGAGTGGCAACTGGGATTTAATGCAAAAAGTGCAAAATCATGCACATAGGAAGAGAAACCCTGAAGCCACTTATAGGCTGGGAGGGAGTTGCTAGCAGTCACAAAGGAAGAAAGAGACTTGGGCATCATCATCACTGATGACCTAAAATCATCCAAGCAGACCTCTAAAGCAGTAGGTAAGGCTAGGGGGTGTTAGGGTATATTAGTAGGGGTATCACAAGTCGTAAGGAGGTATAATCCTCTGTACAAGACATTAGTTAGGCCCCATCTGGAGTACTGCATGCAGTATTGGAGGCCACACCTTCACAAGGACATTAACCAAATTGAGGCAGTCCAGAGAAGAGCAACCAAAATGGTGCAGGGACTGCATCAGAAGACATATGAGGACAGATTAACGGAGCTCAATATGTATACCCTTGAGCAAAGGAGGAGAGAGGTGATATGATCGACATTTAAACACCTTAAGGGCATAAACAAGGTGAAAGAGTCAACATGTTTAAATATAAGAAAAATAGCAGGACAAGAGGACACAGCATGAGATTAGAGGGAGGCCGATTAAGGGGAATGTGAGAATTATTTTTCACAGAAAGGGTGGTAGATGCATGGAATGGCTTACCACAAGAGTGGTGGCTATGAATACAGTGCAGGGCTTCAAACAGGCATGGGATAGGCATAAGGAGCAATACAAATGACTATGAATAGATAGGTCACTGACAGAGCAAAGGCCGATGGCACATTTATAAGGTAGAAAAAGAAATGGGCAGACTGGATGGGCCTTGCGGTCCTTATCTGCCGTCAACTTCTATGTTTCTATGTTTCTATGTTGCAGAAATGACTCTTCTAAGAAAGTGAAAATGATATTCACCTATCCAGTGATGGCCTACTCATTTGGGACATCACTGCTGTAACACTCATGAAAAGTTATGGGTAATTCCTGAACATCTGAGAGTAGATTTTATATACTGTACCGAGTACATGATACTCAAACTGGTGGACACCAGTGAGTCAGTAAAACCCTAGACAGACTGAAATCCTCTGTTAGATGACCACACATGAGAAATGATGTAGAACACTGCATCAGTAACTGTTTGATCTGTGAACAGAAGAATCTTATACCAGCTAGGAAAAATGCATTGTTACCCCAGAGGCAAAGGCCCCTGGAACAAAATCCAGTTTGACTACATTGGCCTTACACCAACCACTAAGACCAACTAGTTTTCAATAGTGATCACCGACCTATTTTGCAAACAGTTTAAAGCTATCCCAAAATGAAACAACACAAAGTGACTGCAAACGTCTTGGTAAACCAGCTATTTAACAGGTAGGGCTTAAACCTAAAGGTAAATTATGATTACAGGGATCTGGCTTTATAGCCAGTGTAATGCAGGAAATTCTGGATTTGTTATGGGTAAAACAAAAGTTTTATATCCCTTACCATCCACAGTCATCAGGATAGGTGGAATGTGCTAACAGGCAGATCAAAGTTATGTTATAATAAACTTGTTCAGAAAAACCCCAAAGGACTGGAATTCATTATTGCCTTTACTTCTTATAGCAATAAGATGGACACCCTCTGCAGGTACATAGCGTACCCCAATTTTAAAATCATGACCGGACGGTCCATGAGACTCCCAGAACATTTATTTCTGGACCTGGGTACTGCCACTGCTGATGGAGCATCAGTAGATAAATATGTTAAATATTTCAAACAAGACATCCAAAAGTACACTTGTTTGCGTCACAGTGTGTGGGCAAGGCCCAAAAACAGGCCCTATCACACTCTAAACAAACTCAGTCCAGCAGTCTACCAAGTTAGACTGCCTCACAATAACAGTCATTGATAAATGGCTATATGGCAATCAAATAAACCTGTTTCAAGGAGATTCAATTACATTTCCATACCCCAGTGGGCAGAATAGTACTAAATTAACTATGTTTTTCTTTTTCTCTTTTCTTTTAGGTTCCAGAGAGAGAGAGAGAGATTCTTGCTTTTATGCTTATTATTCTTTTTAAAAAGTATGGGTCTTCTTACAAGCCCAAACTGCACATTTTATTGCAGATAAGAACCAGTGACCTAATCCTAAACAGATTGTTGAGGCAGAATACCTCACAAGTCCACATGATCTGATTGCATCCTGTGGAATCCACACTAAAGTCCTAAAAGACATGTTCATCATCCAGAAGGGTAGTGAGGCCCTACTGAATGTTATGATCATTGTTTGGATCAATTCTAGCAGCTAGACTTGATCTGGACTCCTATTTACATTTTAGTGATAATCAGGAATTTTGCATCCAAAATTAATATGGTAATAAACGTCATTAGATCTTAATGTTTTTAACCCTATGATGCTTCATAATTTGTGACATTTAATATTGAGTGCCCAAAACACAACTCTGGCCCACCCAGTTGTCTAATAGCCACTTCTCAACCAGGTACCATAGTTAATAATGCACAGTTCATGCACATCCCAGTGATTTTAAATCTCACCTTTTAAACTTGAAATGATTTGTTTTATGTTTCACAACAAATATTTCCCACATTTTTTTTTAAATAATGATGTGATTGGATACACTGGTAGCATACCAGGTACTTATTAATGACTCCCTATACAGGGTCTGATAGCACCACACATACACACACTTAGGATTTTCACATCCTGACTGCTAGTGGTACATCTTATGACTGTAAACCTACCCAAACACACTAGGCATTTTTGGTTTTGTTTTGTTTTTCCTTATTTATAAAAAGAAAAACACAGGTTTATACTCAGACCTATTTGGCTCTGACACATCTATTTGAAATAGGGCTGATATAGCCATTAATCAAGCACATATGTTAAAGGTTCATGAAAGTATGAAATATAGTATCATATCCACCCCCCCCATTGCATGGTATACATGATTTTGCTCATTAAGAGTGATTTACATTTACAATATTAAGGATATTGTGAAGGGGTTTGACCTGACAAATGTTCTTGTTAATTAATTTCTGCTCACATTAAGGAAGCAGTTGAGCATTACATAGCTAGGAAAGTCCTTTGCACTGCCTACAGCTAGCATGTTCTTACAACCCTTTGGTTATCTCTTCCAGGATCTGGAATTAGGATATATCCTTGCTCTCATACCTGACAGATGTATGGGTCAGTGGCATTGCCACATTTTGCACTTCTATTGCATGTGTTAACAAATGTTTATTTGAATCTAGCACTATTCCCTTGTCAATGGCAAGGAACCTTGGATATGTCACCACACACACCAGTATTGCTTCATGTTTTGAAACTTATTAATGCATAATCCATGAAGCCATGTTTGTGACTCTCACAGTGTCATTGTCGCATTTTCATCCGGCAACATCCATCACTGATCGTCTGGTAATCATCCATTCTATTGATCATCTTGATGGGAACTTTTGTCATGAAAAGGTTGAAACTATCTTCTTTCCTTTTTTATCATGAGGTCATGGAATTGCGACTGACTCTGAAAACTGAATGTTGTACCTGAAAGGAGCATCACCTTTTATGTAGATGTGACATCTTTCAACTTGTGATTACAAGCCTAATAACTGAAATTAGGCTTCCACTTGTTGAACTTTCAAATAAACTGTATTCAGTCCAGCCAATTAAGATTCTACAATCAAGCTCATTGTTATTAATACTATGAAGCTAGTCTGGGGTAGGAGCAACCCTTAACTCAGCAAGAAGACTCTTCTTCATTTGATCTACAATCAAGAAATCCATTTTCTTCACTGCTTGTTTTCCAAACCTGGCGGGTGCCTCATACAGACTGAGAACTGAGTACTGTTATAAACTTTTACACTTTGCACAGCCATGTGATCATCGTCAACTGAACACTGTTGCTATTCTATTGTAAAACTCATGTGCAATTTAATGCACCCCCTGCTGAGGCATATGAAAATAATGCTGCCTCCAGAACATTTTGATGAACCTATGGAAAAATCTGAATGCATCAAATCTGAACTATGAATCTTCATCTGACACTTGAAGAAACCCTGGATTTATTACTGGAACTGTTTGTAGTTTATGCCTTGTGGACATTGACATTTCATGTGCTGTTCAACATACCAACTGAAAAATGCCTTCTCCAAGGTGGTATGTTCTGCTGATGTTGAACATTGTATGGTGACCAACTATACATTCTTTTGATATGAACTAAAAGTTATGCAAAGTGAACTTTTCTAACTTCCGTTTTTACTCCCTAAACAGGTAATAGGTTATACGGTAATCACACCTGTCCCCATCCCGGAACCAGATAGAATTAAGTCTAGTCCTAACTATCTTGATGCTCTATCTCAATTTTTACTTATTTTTAGTATCCATACAGGCAATTTAAGTTTGTTGCTTCAATTTCTTCCCAATAGGACAGATACACACCTGATACATATCAGTAGTTACTGATTGTTTTGATTTTGGAAAACCCCATTGTGAAGTTTTATTCCAAATGTTTATAGTAATACAAGGCTTACTAACATTTCCCTTATAATTACATTTTGTTGTTCAAGGAAAACCCTAAAATACCATGACCAGTTAATTTCCTCTATCAGGTTCATGCCACGGGCCTGTAGACGAATGGTGCCTAACTGCCATCTTTTTGTTGTGTTGCCACTTTTGCAATTAGGGCAACAAAGAGGGGATTGTTATGCCTGGGTTATGCCCCATATTGTCCCATATGCACCTCACATACACCTCACACTGTATTCCTGGTCTGTTATACTGTGATACTGCTATTTTGCACTTATATATAGATATGGGTGCTAGGAATGTGCTTTGCAGCAAAGAAATGCTAATATTGTCATGCATAATTTATTATACCTCACTATAATACATTTATCTAGATTATGTTTGTCTTTTTTAGATATTCCATATATAATCTACCTAATCACTGATAAGATGACTCAGAGGAATCATCAGTGATTATTGTATATTTATATTCTCACATAATTATATGTAATGTGTTTTACACTAAGGCAGATATGCCTGTCAGCAGTTCTCTTTGTCTAAGCAAGCTGACAGAGACAGAAGGCCTTTATTATGTCTAATGTTTTATACTGGCATAAGTAAGAAATGCCACATGTAGTTTTGAAATGTCAGCATTTCTTTTGTCTAAGCCATAATGCTAATGGAAGCATATTCTGTCTCATATGATACTCATTAGTAATTCTGTCTCTTAAGTCATTATGCAATGGAGAATGGCTTAGGCCCAATACATATTGTTTCTGATATCTGTAACTATGTTGTAATCAATGTTGCTATGCTGTTATCTGTAGTATTTATCTGTCTGCAACCCATTGTAGCTCGCTCGAGACACTACTGTAGCTTCTCTACAAGGGCAGAGAGCTGGAGTGCGGGAAGAGATAGAACGAGATTTTAGAGAACCTAAGATCTACAATTCTGGAGATTATGTACATTCTTCAGGAGTGGTGAGAAACCCATCTCCCTTGTGATTTTCTTTGTCACATGCTTGGCATAAGTAGCATAATAAACTTTATTAGTACTCCTTGCTTGTTTACGAATGTTTCTTGGCAGACCCCAAGACACAAGAATCTGTATTATTATTATTATTTTTATTGTTTACCCTACACATCAAGAGTGTTTAGACAACAGGGGTAGGGGAAAAATGATGAACTGGATTACAAGCTGGCTGAGTGGGAGGCTGCAATGGGTGGTGATGACAGGGGAGCTCTCAACTCCAAAGCCAGTGATGAGCGCAGTGCCACAGGGCTCTGGGTTGGGACCAGTATTATTTGGGATCTTCATATCAGACATTGTGCATGGGGTGGTGAGCAAGGTAAGTTTGTCCATAGATGACACCAAAATGTGAGCAGTGGTGGATAGAGAGGAGAGATGGAAGCAGCTGCAGGGGGACCTAAGCAAGCTAGAGGAGTGGTCAGAAAAATGGCAGCTGTGGTTCAGTGCAAAGAAGTGTAGACTACTGGCTTAGAAAGGTTAAGCTGGGGATCACTGAGAAGGAGCAGGACCTAGGGGTAATCTTAACAGGGACCATAAACAACACTTCCCAGTACAGGAGAGTGGCTGCAAAAGTGAACAAACTGCTGGGGTTTATAGCCAGGGTGTTTTTGTCCAGGCAAAGTGATGTGATCTTGCCCATCTACAGGTCGCTGGTAAGGCCGCACTTGGAGTATTGTGTATAGTTTAGGAGGCCATACCTGAAGCATGATATTAGGCTACTGGAGGGGGTGCAGAGGAGGATAATGAAGATATGTGGAATGGAGGGGAGAAACTATGAGAGCAGGCTGGGAGACCTGAATATGTACTCCCTGAAGGACAGAAGGGACAGAGCGGACATGATAGAGAAACTCTAGTATCTGAGGGGACTCAATAAGGATGGGGCAGATGAGGTCTTTAAGCTAAGGAGGGACACCAGGGGGCACAGGCTAAGAACAGAGGGGGGAAGATTTAGGAGGCAAATGAGGAGACACTATTTCATGGAGAGGGTGATAACAAAATGGAACGTACTACCAGAATGGGTGGTATCATGTAAATCTGTGAACAGCTTTAAAAGGGCATAGGACAGGGAACAGGGGACAGTGAGGGTGGGAGAGGTGGGCAGCGGCTGTGGGATGACAAAGGGGAGAGGATGGGGCAGCTGCAAACTAGAAGTGCTAGCTGCACACTCGAGCAGACTTAGATAGACCAGGTAGTCTGCTTCTGCTAGCACGTTCGTATGTTCCTATAATGTGACCGTCCTCAACAAATATTGCTCCTTATTCACAGAAGAAGACAATGGTGATGGTCCCCATTAATTGAGAAGGGCAAACGGGTAGTAGGGGTGGACTTTAGACCTTTTTCAGAGGACAGGGTAAAAAGGGCACCAGAACAGCTTAGGATGGATAAAGGTATGGGGCAGGATGGGATATGCCTGAGGATCCTAAAGGAGCTTTGGGGAAAACTGGCTAAACCAGTGGCTAAGCTGTTTAGTGGATTACTAGAAACAGTCGTGGTTCTGGACAGGCATGGTTCTGGAGGAGGGCACAAGTGGTAACCCTGCAAAAAAGTGGTAGCAAGGAGGAGGCAGAAAACTACTTCCCAGTCAGTTTGACTCTAATAATAGGTAAAATGATGGAAACCATACTAAGAAAAGATTGGTGGACTACCTAGAGACAAGGGGGCTGCTGGACCCAAGGCAGGGAGGTCATGCCAGACCAACTTGATTTCTTTGAGTGGGTGACAAAGGAAATAGACCAGGGCAAAGTGGTAGATGTGACCTATCTAGACTTCAGGAAGGCCTTCGACACATTTACATACAGGAGACTAATCCACAAGCTGTCAAATCTGGGGGTGGGGACAGAGGTGGTCACATGGATTAGAAACTGGTTGAGTAACAGAACACAAAGAGTGGTGGTAAATGGGGTTAGCTCACAGGAGGGCCAGTAACAAGTGGCGTACCCCAAGGATCAGTGCTCGGACCAGTGCTCTTCAATGTCTTCATAAGCGATGTTGTAGAGGGTCTAGGAGGGTCTGGAAGGGAGGGAGGGTTAGCCTGTTTGTGGATGATACACAGATATGTAACAGGGTAGATTCACAGGAAGGTATGGAAAAATGAGGATGGATCTGAAAAGGCTAGAAAACTGGTCCAAGGAATGTCAGTTGGGTTTCAATGCAAAAAAGTGCAAGATTATGCACTTAGGGAGGGGGAACCCTAGGGCTGAGTATGAACTAGACGGGGTAACACTGGAGGCCACAACAGAGGAAGAGAATCTAGGGGTAATCATAAAAGACAACCTCAAAGTGGCTAAACAGTGCGACAAAGCAGTTGGAAAGAGTGACAGAATGCTAGGGTGCATAGAGAGGGGTATAACAAGTAGAAGGAGGGAAGTGATGGTACCGTTGTACTACTTCCTAGTATGGCCTTCATCTGGAGTACTGTCTTCAGTTCTGGAGGCCCTATCTCCAAAAAGACAGACAGGACAGAGACTATTGTAACCCCTCTACAAATGGGGGTTCTCAAAAAGTCTTCCTTGAGCTTGCCTAAATGTTCACTGCCAGGCTGGTGTCCTGCGTTTTAGCAGTTTAAATGGGATTACCAGAGCTTGTATAGCCTCTGTGTACTGTCTCTTTAAGAGCTGCCTAATTGCAGTTTAAGTAATCTGACAGGGAGCTCTGTTGAAAGATGTAACTATTTACTAAAAAACATTTAGAATGATAATGATAATGTAGTTTGTCTAACCTGCTTTCTTTGTAGCATGGACTGTTTTGTTTGTCTCCACTGTCTTGGTCCTGGACTGCAAATTGGACCAATCAGTTCTGGTGGGACCTAAAATGTAACCGGACTGCAGGAGCTGTCTGAATTCAAAATCTATAGGAACTGCAGTTTGAACTTTTTGCACCTTTTTTGCAACTGAAGGGGAAGCTCTCGCTTTGACTGACAGCCAAATCAGCCATCCAAATCTTTTGGATCTTAGGGAAGTTTCGGGCTGCTTGCAGTTTTTGAGTTTAGAACTAAGCTGGTAGCTGAGCAAGAAGGAGCTGAAGTGTTTCAGAGCAACTATCCTGAGTGGATTCGCATGGGAAAACTCTGAAAAGGCTAAGTTTTTGGCCTGCATGCTGGTGTGCTGTTCCTGAGAGGGAGAGAAGAGAATTATTTTGGGCTAAATCCAAGTTTGTGTGACTAAAGTAAGCTACTGAAGTGGGCCAGGCTCAACCTGAAGAAGACAGAATATTTTTGCTGAATGCAATTGGTCTGTCAGGAGTTCCTGCTACCCCTAAGCTCCCGGTGTGTGCAGAGACTTTGCAATTGTACCCGGGGAGCGCGTTGCCTGGTACAGTAGAATTCCCATACATGTAAATGTGCTATGAGCTGCTAGTGGGTTGTGAATTAGTTCCCCACTGTGTGAACTGTGTTCTGCTTGCTGGAAGCTGTATCCAGCCCAAAACAGACTGCTTACAAACTTGTCTCCATGCAGTCTGGGCTTTGACAGGCTGGCCCAGCCAGACTACCCACTACACAGAGAAGCCATCGACGAGAGACCTGCCTGGGGATCAGCCCCCTGCTCCACGCTTGAACAGGAACAATGCCTCTGCAACTTGTGTGGGCCATGCTTCTCCTGGCATTCCAGATCAACCACCTGCAGTCTCGATTTTTGTCCAGCCTGTGTCCAGTCTTGGGTATCATGAGTAAATACCAGGGTAGCTCCCTACAACAGCAGCTTAATCTGAGTGTGTCATCTGATTGTCTTGTTGTTTCGTTTCCTTTATGAACTGAGCCCTCTGGCTCCAGATTACAAATACTGTGTACTGTGCATGTTGTGTTTTTCATCACGGGGCCCCAACCAGCTACAACCCCGGACAACTGTCCTGGCTAGCCCATCTCTTCTCTACCTGGGTACCAAGAGGTGGACTGTGTGGGGGGACTCAAAGCACATGCATAACTGCTTGATTGATATAACCTTTAAGCTAATTAACCTGATTTTGCCCTCCTCGTTCCATCCCCTGAATAAATCAGATCTAACTTTTGTGACGTAATCTGACTGTAGTTCCAGTTTGTGCTCAAAGTACTGTACTGTTGCTATTTGCTGTGCATAACCTTGTTTTACAGGGGGCCCCCAGGGTCGAGCCAGAGGAACCAGTCCTGGTGGTAAGTGCAAACAGTGTGGGTACTTGTGTGGTATACCAGGGGTATTGTGAAAGTGATTATTGTACAGTGTTCAGGCCACTAGATGAGAAAGAGGGGGGTTACAGTGTTCCGGAGGGCTGTGCGTAGGTTAGCTTGACCACTACCAACCTTGACATCCGGGTAGAGGCACCCATTTCCGAACTCAGACCCCTTAACCTGCTACTAGCCAAGCAAGTAGGAGTAGTAGTAGCCCTTGGGATAGTGTGACCTAGGGGTTACACTATGCAGAGGAGGGCAACAAAAATGGTATCGGGGATGCGGCATTAGTCGTATGAGGAGAGACTGAGCTCTAAGAATGTACTTCCTAGAGGAAAGGAGAGGGGGGAAGGCATGATAAAGACTTTCAAATATTTAAAGGGGATCAATAGGGTACTAGAGGGGGACATCTTTCACATGAAGGGAAATAGCAGAACAAGGGGGTACCGCATGATACTAAAGGGGAAAACCTAGAGGGAACTTGGGGAAATTCTACTTCACTGACAGGGTGGTGGAGAGATGGAACAGTCCCCTACAGGAAGTGGTGGGGGTGGCCACGGTGCAGGGATTCAAGAATGCATGTGATAGACACATAGGAATTATCAAGCTAGAGTGAAGGGGGCCTTGTAGCATCTAGGGTACCTTAAATATTAGAAAGAGGGATAGGGCAGACTAGATAGGCCACAAGGCCCTTATCTACCGACAACATCTTTGTATCTGTGTGCATCCAGTAATAACTTGCTTACTGATCTGTTACTGTAGTGGGTGGAGAGCATCATAATTGTCGGCTTTAAGGTGTAAGTGCAGACATGTATCATTAAATGTACTTAAATATTGTTAGGCCTATAAGCATGATTTCATTTGGATTTAGAAAAAGTGTACATTTATTGCAGTTTTCTTCTAATGAACATAAAAAAATGTAATATACAACTGTGTTTTAATGTTCAAGTTTATTCATCACTCATTTTGGTCAAAAGTAACATGCCTATGTAGCTTCAATAATTATTTTTTCGCTTTAGGTGGTTCTGCACATCAAAAGATCTGGACCCACCATTTGGTGTAATCTTCTTCAAACTGGTCGAATGTCAGCAAAGATAAGTTTATTTTTATTGTTAAAGACTTTTATTTTGGGAGTTAAAGAAGCTGGACAAACATCTTTTTATGTGCTATAAAATCTTGCCTATCTTGCCCCTCCCCACTTGTGCATGTAGAAGTGTAGTGGGGACAGGGAGCTAGATGCAAGTGGAGTGGAATATGCCAGCGGGCATCCAGTTGAATTCCCATTCTGCTAGCAGACCGGATCTTGTGAACCATACAGAGTGGGGGATTGTGAGTACTGGTGTACCACTACATTAAGGAGATGTGTGTAAAAGTGCCAGTACATTTTACAGTAAAGCGTGTTAAAGTGCCAGTACATACTGAAGCAGTAATAGAGGTAGATACATCAGAAAAATGCGGGTGTAGGCAACAGCATTTGTGTATTGCTTTACACAGCCAATGTGCTCATGGGTGCATTGTGAGCAACACTTGGGTATTGGTACAGCCCAAAGCTGTCACTCAACATGAAACCCTGGCCACATGAAGATTACAAGAGCAGCATACAGACTGCATGCCACAGAGAGATAAGAGTACAGTCACACCTGCAGTGTTCACAGACGCACACTTTAAATTTGTTTCTTTTACACTAGTGAAGTGGTGGGGATAACAGGAGTAGGATACCCTGAAGCCATGATACATCCTATGCTTTGAGGGGCACATGATCTTCAGCAGCTCCCACAGTAAACATAGGCATCATCCCTTGACTATCCCTAACTGCCTCGGGACCGCTCTTGAGCAGGTACAATGTTTCAAGTATCTCGGTGTCACCATCGACAGCAACTTATCCTATGGGGTGCACATTGACAACATTGCCAAAGCAGTCAATACTTGTGTAACCTCACTACAAATGGGGGTTCCCGAAAAGTCTTCTTGAGCTTGCCTAAATGCTCACTGCCAGGCTGGTGTCCTGCATTTTAGCAGTTAAACATTATTGCCAGAGAGGGCCTGTGTACTGCCTCTTTAAGGGCTGCCTAGATTTGCAGTGGTGACTGATCTGGGTGGGGGCTGAGTGTTGTCATGTTCGAGTCCCGCCCGGGCTGCCTGGTAATCGCTCTGTTTCTGCCATCACTAATTGCGCAGAGGGAGCTCTGTTAGAAGACGTAACTATTTGCTGAAAACCTATTAGAGTGATACTGATAATGTAGTTTGTCTAATCTGCCTTCTTTGCAGCAAGGACAGCTTTATTTATCCCACCACTTTGGCCCGGGACTGCCGAAATGGACCAGTCAGTACTGGTGGGACCTAAAATGGAGCCGGACTACAGGAGCTGTCTGGAGTCAGAATCTGTAGGAATTGTAGTTTTGGGCTTCTGGCGCCTTTTTTCACCTGAAGGGGGAGCTCCTGTTGTGACTGACAGATGACTCAGCCAACCAAACCTTTTGGATCTTGGGGAAATTCCCAGGCTTGCTGGCAGTTGAGTTAGATCTAAGTTGGGAGCTGAAGAAGCAACAGCTCGAGACAGTCTCTGTGGAAAGGCCTGAGTTTTGGCCTGCATGCCTGCCTGCTGCCCCCGAGAGGGAGAAGAGAATCAGTTCGGACTGAATCTGAGTTTGTGAGAACGAAGTAAGCCATTGAGTTGTGACCAGGATCAACCTGAAGAAGACTGAAGATTTCCAGCTACCCCTAAACTCCCGGTGTGTGCAGAGACTTTGCGATTGTGACCGGACAGCAGTTTGCCTGGTATAGTAGAATCCCTTACATGTAAATGTGCTGTGTGTTTATAGTGGGTCGTGACTTGGTTCCCCATTGTTTGAATTGTGTTCTGCTTGCTGGAAGCTGTATCCAGCTCGAATGGACTGAATCCGCGTTCATCTCCATATGACCTGGGCCTTGCCACACTGGCCCTGACAGACTACCCCACTGCACAGAGAAAGCCATTGATGAGAGATCTGCCTGGAGATCAGCCGCCTACTCCATGCTTGAACAGGAACGACGCCTCGGCTAATCGTGTGGGCCCTGATTCTCCTGGCACTCCAGATCAACCACCTGCAGTCTCAATTTTCAACCAGCCTGTGTCCAGTCTTGGATATCATGAGTAACCATCAGGGTAGCTCCCTGCAACAATAGCTTAATCTAAGTGTATCATCTAATTGTCTTGTTGTTTCTTTTCTTTCACGAACTGAGCCCTCCGGCTCTGGATTACAATTAGTGTGTGTGGTGCATTTTGTTTTCTTCCATGACAGGGCCCCAACCAGCTGTGACGCTAGCCTACCCCGGCCAACGATCCTGGCTAGCCCACCTCTTCTTCACTTGGGTACCCAGAGTGTGTGACTGTTTAAGGACCCTGAAGCGTATGCATAACTGTTTGATTGATACAGCCTTTAGGCAATTTAACCTGATTACACCCCTACCTTGTTCAAGTACCTTAAATAAATCAGATCTAACTCTTTTTGCATTTGCCCTGACTGTGGTTCCAGTTTGTGCAAGAGTACTGTACTGCTGTTATTTGCTGTGTATAACCTTGTTTTACAGGAGGTCCCCAGGGTTGAGCCAGAGGAAAGCCCTGGTGGTAAGTGCAAACAGTGTGGGTACTTGTGTGGTGTATCAGGGGTATTGTGAAAGTGATTATTGTGTATTGTTCCAGCCACTAGTAGGGAAAGAGAGGAGTCACAGTGTACTGGAGGGCTATGCCCAGGTTAGCTTGACCACTACCGAACCTGACCTCTGGGTGGAGGCACCCGTTTCAGAACTCAGGCCCCTTAACCTGCTCCTAGCCAAGCAGGCAGGGGTAGTAGCCCTTGGGATAGCACCACCTAGGGGTTACATCTTGGAGGCTCACTGCTGGGATTTTGTGCATTCTAGTGGCTGAAAATTATGAATGATTTTTAAAGATTAATGGCTATCCTAGTAGAGATGGCTGTACACCAGTTGGTGGGGTGGTGTACTGGGCAGGAGATTGACCCCCCAAAATGCTCTGCTTATACTGGATATTCCCCTGGGTACCAGTAAGGACACTGTAGAGGGAGTACTCTCCAAAGTTGAATGTTTAAAAAAAAACTGTGGTGGTGGTCGGCAGGCTGATTTGATCACCCAAACTTTCATAGCTTTAGTAGAGTGTAGTGACCTCATGGACAGCTCTAAAGTGCCACAGACTATTGCCCCAGAAGGGGTTCCAGCCTGGTAAGTGATAACAAAAGACAGTTAAAAACCCCAGGGAGGATGAGCTCCTACCATTATCTGAGACTTTTGAGGAGAAATTTGCTAAGTTGTTGCTGGAGGAAGGGAAAACCATAAAGGACGTTAAGTAACTGTTCCTGCCACCTGGAGTGTTCTTTCCCCAACAGCCCCCTCCCACTCCAGCACCTGTTACTGCCCCACCTTCTGTGCCCGTGCCAATGCTGACCCCTATATCTGTACCCGCCATTAGTCACTACTCCTACCCAAAGGCTGAGAATCTTCTCAGGCACCCTCCCCTCCCCCAGGGGGAGGATGAGTGGGAGACCTGGATCGACTATGTTGCCCCCTTGGTACCCAAGTGGCAGTGTGCGGAGGCTGAGAAGCGGAAAATAATCATATAAAGTTTGAGGGGCTCTGCCTTTGAAGCCATTAAATTTTTGAGGTCCACGAACCCTGCTGCATCTGCTCAGAAGTATCTATCTGTACTTGAAGGCAATTTTGGGACCATTGAGTCAGGGGAGACTTTACGAACATACGAACATATGAAATTTGCCAGCAGATAAAGTCCTAGAGATCTATCAAGTCTGCTCGAATGTGCAGCTAGCACCCCTTATTCTGCAGCTGCCCCTCCCTTCCACCCTTCCCCTTCATTAACCCTCCCCCTTGTCCTGTCCCATCCCCTTTTTGCAGCAGTCCACTGTTCTACTGGATACCATTTCTGCAGGTAACGCATTCCACCCAGCCACCACCCTCTCTGTAAAAAAGTGTCTCCTCATCTCCCTCCTGAACCTTCCTCCCTCCAGTCTCATATCATGGCCCCTGGTGTCCCTCCCCTCCCTTCCCTTACTTTGAACAGCCCCTCTGTACCTGTCTTGTTTATTCCTTGCAAACAGACTGATCTTGCTCTTGATGTCCCATGATATGTCTGCAATGAATATCCCAAACAACACTGGTCCCAACACCGAGCCCTGTGGAACACCGCTCATCACTACCCTTGGGTGTGAGAGCTCCCCACCCACCACCACCCTCTGTTGCCTTCCCTGAAGCCAGTTCCTACCCATCTCACCAGCTTTGCACCCGCCCCTGTGCCTACTAACTTACTTCCCAGCCTTCCATGCGGCACTGAGTCGAATGCCTTACTGAAGTCCAGATACAGGACATCCACTGCATGGCCCCTGTCCAGTTGCCTAGTTATCCAGTTATAGAACTCCACCAGGTTGGTTTGGCAGGATCTGCCCTGTATGAAGCCATGCTGTCTGCTGTCCTGTAGTCCTTTGGCCTCTAGGAGGGCCACCAGCCTCTCCTTCAGGATCGTCTCCATTAGCTTACCCACGATGGATGTGAGGCTCACTGGTCTGTAGTTTCCCAGTTCATCCTTGGGGCCACTCTTGTGGAGGGGCACCACATGAGCTATCCTCCAGTCCTGAGGTACACACCCCGAATGTAGTGAGGCACTAAATAGGTCTGCCAAAGGTCCTGCAAGGACCTCTGCCAGCTCCTTCAGTACCCTGGGGTGGATGCCATCTGGGCCTGGTGCCTTGTCCACCCTCAGTGCCTTCAAACTCTCCTGAACTCTGCCCTCCATGATTTCCCCATTTGTCACCCCTTCCCCCCCGTTTCTGCTATTTCTCCCCCCTTGGGTGTCAGCCCCCTCTTCTCTTTAGTAAATACTGAGCAGAAGTACTCATTTAGTGCTTCTGCCTTATCGCTATTATTGATGTGGAAATTCAAGGTACCAAGCAATGGAAGGGGGAAAGTTTGTCTGCGTATGTTACTCACCTAGAAGGAGCTCTGCAGAAAGCTTACCGGAAAGGTGGGGTAGCCGCAAGTGATTTGAACTGTGTGAGACTGGGGTACATACTGTACCATGCCAAGCATTCTAAACTGCAGATCATCCAGTTAAGGCTCCAGGATAGGAGAGGTAACCCACCTGACTACTGTGACTTGATAAAAGAACTCTGGGAGGTAGAATAGAAGGTGAAGAGGGAGATTGTAATTATGGGGTGAGTGCATCCCAAGTGATCATGGCACCGGAAGGCCCTTCCGAAATGTAGACCACTAAGAGTGTCCCACCGTGGCCTAAACTGTCAGAGGAGGAGTTGCTGAAGGAAGTCAGAAAAGTTCAACCGGGTGCATTCCCTGAGGTATCCCCTGCTGACAGAGACCCTGCTCCCTGTCAGAACGTGACTGTTATGGGGGTGAGGGTGCACCCTCAGGCATCCTCTACTGAGGGTGGCTTCTCGGCTAAGCTCAAGGAATTGACTGGCACCCTAAAGGAATTTTTGAGACATGGTACACTACCCACACTTAGAAGAACTGGCAAAGAAACTTAGACAAAGACTTGGTCTGTTCTTTAGGATTTATAATCTCCTCACAAGAGACGCTAAACTGAAACTGGTTCAAACTACCTTTCTTTCCCTATTGGATTACGCATACTTTCTATATCGTCAGAGACCTGCAGGTACCCTAGCCAAACTTGATACGCTTTATCACAGGGCCATAAGATTTATCATGGGTCTTCCATACTCAACCCACCTCTGTGCATTGTACACGGCAGTGGGATGGTCATCCCTTGCTTACAGATGGGACAAAAAAATGCTGCGGTTTGGACATACAAAGTTATCTCAGATAAACTGCCCCAGTATATCTCTGTCTGTTTACCTTTGTGCACTCTCAGGAAGTATGCCCTGAGAAGCACCTCATATATCTACCTTTATGTTTACAAAGCAAAATCTCACATTGGCAGAGCAGCCATCAGCTTTGTGCTCCCTCAATTGTGGAACAAGCTGCAAAAAACTTTGAAATTAACTCACCCCATCAGCCTAGCAGCTTTTAAATCTCTATATCTACATCATAATAAGGAGTCCTGTGCCTGTCTACCCTAAATAGTGACTCCTGTAAGTCCAAGCACACTCTAATTACTACTGTTAAAAGACTGATCACATCTATAATCGACTTTTCCCTCTCCCCTTTTTCTACCCCAATATCTGTCCCTTCCACACTCCTCTGACCCTGGTTCTAGCTCTAAATTCTCCATACCGTATCACTATATATCTTTTTATATTAGGTTTTATTTGTGTTCAGGGCACCTGATATGTATATTTCTTTATCTTTATGAAAAATTGTGTCCTACCCAAAACTATCTGTATCTTCTGTTCCAAACATATACTACTGTCAATGCTACCTTCTGATATTTTGTATATACTGTATTATTGTATCTCACTTTATTTGTATTATTACTATTTTCTTGTGTGTTGCATCCCATGTATATTGTCGCTTGTTCCTTGTTAACAAACCCAGGTCCACCTCAAAAATAAGCTTGCTCAACGGTGATCGCCTGGTTAAATAAAGACTTTGATTGATTGAGAAATCAGATCACAATCTCCCGTCGATGCTCCAGCACCCCCTGCTATGTTTTCCCCAAGGATGCCCCGAGAGCATGTCATTTGTCACAATTGTGGCAAGGATGGCCATATGAAGAAGGAATGCCTGTCTCAGAAGGGCTTAGAGAAAGCGGTGAACCAACTACAAGGAAAGCTTCGGAAAACGAGTCAGTGGTCAAGGGGAGCATGAAATGAACACAGTGAAGGCTTCGGCCATCCTAACTCAAATCCCTCTGTGGCTAAATCGTCTGTCCAGGCCCCTTCTGTTGTCCCTCCAGACTGGTCCAAGATAGTGGGCCCTTTAATGGAGACAAATATGGCTGTGAATGATATTCCTACTCGGGCTGTGCTGGACAGTGGGTCGCAAGTGACCATTGTATTTAAGGACTGGTATGACAAACACTTATCTGCTGTGCCCTTACAATCCCTGGAAGGCCTACATGTGTGGGGGCTGAGCGACAAGTCTTACCCATACCTAGGATATGCCCGTCTGTGGTTGTCTTTTCCTGCACCTGTCAGTGGTGTAGAGTAGCAAGCAGAGACATTGGCCCTAGTGTCCCCCCCCCTCCAGACTGTATGATGGGGTCCCCCTGTTAATTGGGACAGACATCCATATGTTTGGGAGACTTGGGTAACTCTCTCATGAGAAACAAGGGTGACTGACTGGGAGGGCCCTGAGAATTCTGGCTCTTATCAAGAGGGCATATGATTTGCAACAGAAACCGAAGGAAGTAGACCAGGATGAACTGGTGGGGATCGTGTGGAAGAAGGATCTTGATTCAATGGTACTGGCCCCTAATGCCTAGTATACCATTCAAGGGGAGGTCCACCTCCGGAAAGATGTCAAGAACAAAATACTGATGTAGGATGCGCCAGGCGATGGAAAATTGCCAGGAGGATTATTGGTCAAACCCAGCATCTTGCCTGCTCATACCCATGCCTATGCATGACGAGTGATGGTCCAGATTCACAATGTGTCAGATCGGGAGATCCAGGTGAACAGAGGGTGCACCCTAGCTACAGTACACTGCAAAGACACTGCAGTATTGCCCAGCAGCAAGCACCCTGGTGAGAAGGAGAGAGTGACCCCAGACTTGTTTGACTTTGGTGACTCCCCCATTGCCAGCTGAATGGAAGGCTAGAATTTGCAAGAGACTTGCCCAGAGAGACCAAGTATTTTCGTCGAAGGAATGGGATGTGGGATGTGTCCAGGGTGCGGAGCATCACATACGCCTGCATGATGAACGGTAATTCAAGAGAGGTCCCGATGCCTAGCCCCAGCAGACATAGATGATGTGAGAAGGCACCTGCAGGAAATGCTTGCTGCTGGCATGATACAAGAATCCAGGAGCCCATACGCCCCTCCCATTGTGGCTGTGCGTAAGAAGAATGGGTCTGTGAGGATGCGTGTTGATTATCGAATCTGAACCGTCAAACCATTCCCAGACCAATACACTATGCCTCGTATACAAGATGCCCTGGACTGCTTGAATGGGAGCAAATGGTTCTTGGTGTAGCATCTTCACAGTGGATACTACCAGATCCCGATGGCCCTGGAAGACCGTGAGAAAACAGCTTTCATCTGTCCATTGGGGTTCTACAAATTTCTGAGAATGCCACAGGGGATATCGAGTGCCCTGGCCACCTTTCAGAGACTGATGGAATGTGCGGTGGGAGATATGAATTTGCTGGAATGCCTGGTGTACTTGGATGATGTCATTGTGTTTGGGAGCTCCCTAGAGGAGCATGAGAACCGACTGTTTAAAGTCCTAGACCGACTGGAACACTTTGGCTTCAAGCTGTTCATTGACAGGTGCCTGTTTTTACAAACCTCTTTGAAGTATGTGGGGCACATAGTATCTACAGAAGGGATAGAGACTGATCTCAGTAAGGATGAAGCCCTAACTACTTGGCCCCAGCCCCATAATTTGAAAGAACTGCAGCGTTTCCTGGTGTTCTGTGGCTACTACCGCAGGTTCATAAAGGACTATTCCAAGGTGATTCACCCAATATTGAATCTTGCCCAGGGTTACCCTCCTACCAATCGTAAATACAAGAAAGGGGTCATCAAAGAGCCAGAAAAAGTATACTTCCACCCAGGTGAACTCTTTGGGCACCGCTGGATGCCCGACTGAGAAGCAGCCTTCCACGAAATCATATGGCAGCTCACCCACACCCCCATCCTCGCCTATGCTGACCCCACTAAACTCTATGTGCTGCATACTGATGCCAGTCTGCAGGGTCTAGGAGCTGTGCTGTATCAAGACCATGAGGATGGTTTGAGACCAGTGGCCTTCGCCAGTAGGAGCTTGACCCCGTCAGAGCGAAACTACCCTGTACATAAGTTGGAGTTCCTTGCGCTAAAATGGGTCATTGTTGACCAGTTTCATGAATACCTCTATGGGGCAAATATATTGGTGAAGACTGACAATAACCCGTTGACCTATGTACAGACTTCAGCTAAGTTAGACGCCAGTGGGCACTGGTGGCTTTCTGCATTATTAACCTATGATTATGCTGTTGAATACAGACCGGGCCTGAACCATATTGATGCTGACACCCTATCACGAAGGCCCACTTCCAAGAGTGATTGAGTCAGGCTGTCTGAACCTGACATCTGAGCATTGTGCCAAAAGTTTGATAGAGATGAACAGATGTCTGTGGACACAGTGGACTGTTTAGTAAATTGCTTGGGCCCTTCTGATACCTGCATACAAGCTGCTTATTGCCACTTCTCTGCTGTAGATATTAGTGCACTACTTCAATTTGACAATGACAGCATTCAGTGGGCTGAATCCCAAGATGCTATTGTAACCCCTAGGTGGTGCTATCCCAAAGGCTACTACTCCTGCCTGCTTGGCTAGTAGCAGGTTAAGGGACTTGAGTTCTGAAATGGGTGCCTCCACCCGGAGGTCAGGGTTGGTAGTGGCCAAGCTAACCTGGACACAGCCCTCTGGGACACTGTAACCCCCCCTCCCATTTCCTTGCTAGTGGCTGGAACAATACACAATAATCACTTTCACAATACCCCTGATACACTACACAAGTACCCACACTGTTTGCACTTACCACCAGGGCTTTCCTCTGGCCCGGCCCTGGGGCCCCCTGTAAAATTATACACAGCAAATAAGAGCAGTACAGTACTGTTGCACAAACTGGAACCACAGTCAGGGTAAATACAAAAAAGAGTTAGATCTGATTTATTTAAGGGGCTTGAATAAGGGAGGGGCGTAATCAGGTTAATTTGTTTAAAGGCTCTATGAATCCAACAGTTATGCATGCACTTCAGGGTCCATGAACAGTCACACACTCGGAGTACCCAGATGGAGAATTATGGGCTAGCCAGGAACGTTGCAGCTGGTTAGGGTCCTGTGATGGAAGAAACATGCACAACACACACTGTTTGTAATATGGAGTCGGGGGGCTCAGTTCATGAAAAGAAAACAACCAATCAGATGACACACTTTTAGATTAGGCTGTTGTTGCAGGGAGCTACCCTGATGATTACTCACAATACCCAAGACTGGACAAAGACTGGATGAAAATCGAGACAGCAGGTGGTTAATCTGGAGTGCCAGGAGAAGCAGAGCCCACACGATTCACCGAGGCATCATTCCTGTTCAAGCATGGAGCAGGGGGCTGATCCCCAGGCAGGTCTCTCATCGATGGCTGTATCTGTGCAGTGGGGTAGTCTGGCAGGACCACTGTGGCAAGGCCCAAGCCGTATGGAGATGAACGTGGATTCAGTCCAGACGAGCTGGATACAGCTTCCAGCAAGCAGAACACAATTCAAACAGTGGGGAACCAAATCATGACCCACTATAAACACACAGCACATTTACATGTAAGGGATTCTACTATACCAGGCAAACTGCTCTCCGGTCACAATCGCAAAGTCTCTGCACACACACCGGGAGTTTAGTGGTAGCTGGAAATCCTGACAGGCTGATGCATTCAGCAAATCTTCGGTCTTCTTCAGGTTGATCCTGGTCACAACTCAGTGGCTTACTTCATTCTCACAAACTCGGATTCAGTCCGAACTGATTCTCTTCTCCCTCTCAGGGGCAGCAGGCAGGCATGCAGGCCAAACCTCCGGCCTTTCCACAGAGACTGTCTCGAACTGCTGCTTCTTCAGCTCCCAACTTAGATCTGACTCAACTGCCAGCAAGCCTGGGAATTTCCCCAAGATCCAAAAGGTTTGGTGGCTGATTCATCTGTCAGTCACAACAGGAGCTCCCCCTTCAGGTGAAAAAAGGCGCCAGAAGCCCAAAACTACAATTCCTACAGATTCTGACTCCAGACAGCTCCTGTAGTCCGGCTCCATTTTAGGTCCCACCAGTACTGATTGGTCCAATTCGGCAGTCCCGGGCCAAAGTGGTGGGGATAAACAAAACAGTCCTTGCTGTAAAAAAGGCAGGTTAGACAAACTACATTATCATTATCACTCTAACAGGTTTACAGCAAACAGTTATGTCTTCTAACAGAGCTCCCTCTGCACAATTAGTGATGGCAGAAACAGAGCGATTACCAGGCAGCCCGGGCGGGACTCGAGCATGACAACACTCAGCCCCCTCCCAGATTAATCGCCACTGCAAATCTAGGCAGCCCTTAAAGAGGCAGTACACAGGCCCTCTCTGGCAATAACAGTTAACTGCTAAACGCAGGACACCAGCCTGGCAGTGAGCATTTAAGCAAGCTTGAGGAAGACATTTCGGGAACCCCCATTTGTAGGGAGGTTACACGAGTATTGACTGCTTTGGCAATGTTGTCAATATGCCCCCCATAGGATAAGTTGCTGTTGATGGTGACGCCGAGATACTTAAAATATTGTACCTGCTCAAGAGCGGTCCCAAGGTGGTTAGAGATAGTCAGGGGATGATGCCTGTGTTTATTGTGGGTGCTGCTGAAGGGCATATGCCCCTCAAAGCATAGGATGTATCATGGCTCGAAGGTATCCCACTCCTGTTATCCCCACCACTTCACTAGTGTAAAAAAAACACATTTAAAGTGTGCATCTGTAAATACTGCAGGTGTGACTGTACTGTATCCCTCTGTGGCCCTCAGTCTGTATGCTGCTCTTGTAATCTTCATGTGGCCAGGGTTTCATGTTGAGTGACAGCTTTGGACTGTACCAGTGTTGCTCAAAATGCACCCATGAGCACACTGGCAGTGTAAAACAATACAGAAATGCTGTTGCCTACACCCTAATTTTTCTGATGTGTCTACCTCTGTTACTGCTCCAAAATGTACTGGCACTTTAACACGCTTTACTGTAAAATGTACTGGCACTTTTACACACATCTCCTTAATGTAATGTTACACCAGTACCCACAATCCCCTACTCTGTATGGTTAGCTTGACCACTACCAAACCTGACCACCGGGTGGAGGCACTCATTTCAGAACTCAGGCTCCTTAACCTGCTACTAGCGAAGCAGGCATGGGTAGTAGCCCTTGGGATAGCGCCACCTAGGGGGTTACATTTTGGAGGCTCACCGCTGGGATTTTGTGCCTTCTAGTGGCCAAAAATTGCGAATTATTGTTAAAGATTAATGGCTACCCTAGTAGAAATGGCTGTACACCAGTTAGTGGGGTGGTGTACTGGGCAGGAGATCGACCCCAAAATGCTCAACTTACTGGATATTCCCTGGGTACCAGTAAAGACACTGTAGAGAGCACTCTCCAAAGTTGAATGTTTAAAAAACCCTGTGGTGGTGGGTTGACAGGCTGATTTGATCGCCCAAACTTTCATAGCCTTGGTAGAGTGTAGTGACCTCGTGGACAGCTCTAAAGTGCCACAGACTATTGCCCCAGAAGGGGTTCCAGCTGCCTGGAGAGTGATAACAAAAGGCAGTAAAGACCCCCGGGAAGATGAGCTCCCACCATTATCTGAGTCCTTTGAGGAGAAATTTGCTCAGTTGTTGCTGGAGGAAGGGAAAACTGTAAAGGACTTTAAGAAACTATTCCTGCCACCTGGGGTGTTCCTTTCCCAACACCCCCTCCCACTCCAGCGCCTGTTACTGCCCCACCTTCTGTGCCTGTGCCAATGCTGGCCCCTATATCTGTACCTGCCTTTAGTCACAACTCTTACTGAAGGCTGAGAACCTTCTCAGGCACCCTCCCCACCTCCCAGGGGAAGGATGACTGGGAGACCTGGATAGACTATGTTGCCCCTCTAGTACTTTAATGGCAATGCTCAGAAGCAGAGAAATGACAGAGGTTGAGTGAGAGCCTCTGAGGTCCTCCCTGGCTACCATCCGTGCCAAGCGGGCCAATAACCCCAAAGCAACTGCACAGGAGTATCTTGATGCATTGGAAAATGTGTATGGGAGTCCAGATTCAGATGAGGATCTGTGGAGGACAGTAAGAAATGCTCAGCAGTACCCAGGGCAGCCATTGTCTGTGTATGTACCTCGGCTTGAAAAGCTGCTACAAGAGTGCCTCATAAAGGGTAGTTTGCTGTCAAATTAATTAGACCGAACTAGGCTGGACCAGATCCTTAAGTCTGCTCCATTTTCAGAATTGTTACTGCTTCAGTTGCGCCTTGCCACTCAACTGGAATCGCCCCCTCCTGCGACAAGCTAATGAAAGATATTCGGGGAGGGGGTTGAGCAAAGTGACTCCATGAAATTACATATCTGCTGCTGCTGCTGAAGTGACTGAGAGTGATTAGTCAAGTGAGGCTCAGGGGAAAAAGTCGGCACGTAGCGAGCACTCTGAGAATGCAAAGGACTTCTGCCCTGGGCCCAGCATGGAAAGACGAGCTACTAAAGGTAGTCTGAGAGCTGAAGATGGGTGCCCTGCAAGGGTTTCCCCCATGGAACAAGATTCTGGTCCCTTTCAGGATGTGACTGCCATGGGGGTGGGGTTGCAGCCTTAGGCATCCGCTACCAAGAGTGGCTCCAAGGCTGAGTTCACCGGATTGACTGCCACTCTAAAGGAACTGTTAAGACATGTTGCACCACTCTTACCGCTGCAAGCAGATACTAGACCCCTATCTCTTACTACTGCTTCAGTTCCTTATACTATGTTCTCTCCCAGGATGACCCAGGAGTCTATCATTTGTCACAACTGTGGAAAGGATGGCCATATGAAAAGAGAATGCCGGCCTCAGAAGGACTTACAAAAAGTAGTAAACAGACTCCAAGCGGAGCTCCAAAAAGCAAATCAATGGCCAAGGGGTGCTCGAAATGACCGCAGTGAGGGTTCGAGAAACCCTATCTCAAATTTCTTTGTGGCTAAATTGTCTGTCCAGGCCTCTGCTATTGCCTCTCCAGACTGGTCCAAAATAGTGGGCCCTTCAATGGAGACTACAGTGACTGTGAATGGTATTCATACTCGAGCTGTGCTTGACAGTGGGTCGCAAGTGACCACTGTATTCCAGGACTGGTATAACAAACACTTATCTGATGTGCCTTTGCAATCCCTGGAAGGCCTACATGTGTGGAACCTGAGTGACCAGTCTTATCCCTACCTAGGATATGTCCGCCTCTGGTTGTCTTTTCCTGCAACTGTAACGAATGTTGAGGAACGAGTAGAGACATTGCCCCTAATGTGTTCCCCCACCAGACTCTATGATGGGGTTCCCCTGTTAATTGGGACAAATGCCCATATGTTTGGGAGACTGGCGCAACTGTCATGAGAAACAAGGGCGAAGGACTGGGAGGGCCCTGAGAATTCCGGCTCTGATCAAGAGGGCCTATGATTTGCAACAGAAACCCGAGGTAGTAGACCAGGATGAACTGGTTGGGATCATGTGGAAGAAGGATCCCAATTCAATGGTACTGGCCCCTAATGCCCAGTGTACCATTCTAGGGGAGGTCCGCCTCCGGAAAGATGTCAAGAACAAAATACTGATGCTGGATCAGCCCCTGCTCCACCCTTGAACAGGAATGATGCCTCGGCGAACTGTGTGGGCCCTGCTTCTCCTGGCACTCCAGATCAACCACCTGCAATCTCAATTTTCGTCCAGCCTGTGTCCAGTCTTGGGTATCATGAGTAACCACCAGGGTAGCTCCCTGCAACAACAGCTCAATCTAAGTGTATCATCTGATTGTCTTGTTTCTTTTCTTTCACGAACTGAGCCCTCTGGCTCCAGATTACAGTTAGTGTGTGTGGTGCATGTTGTTTTCTTCCATGACAGGGCCCCAACCAGCTGCGACGCTGGCCTACGCCAGCCAACGATCCTGGCTAGCCCACCTCTTCTTCACCTGGGTACCCAGAGCGTGTGACTGTTTATGGACCCTGAAGTGCATGAATAACTGTTTGATTGATACAGCTTTTAAGCAAATTAACCTGATTACACCCCTCCCTTGTTCAAGTCCCTTAAATAAATCAGATCTAACTCTTTTTGCATTTACCCTGACTGTGGTTCCAGTTTGTGCAAGAGTACTGTACTGCTATTATTTGCTGTGTATAACCTTGTTTTACAGGGGGTCACCAAGGTCGAGCCAGAGGAAAGCCCTGGTGGTAAGTGCAAACAGTGTGGGTACTTGTGTGGTGTATCAGGGGTATTGTGAAAGTGATTATTGTGTATTGTTCCAGCCACTAGTAGGGAAAGGGGGGATTACAGTGTCCCGGAGGGCTGTGCTTAGGTTAGCTTGACCACTACCAACCCTGACTTCCGGGTGGAGGCACCCGTTTCAGAACTCGGGCCCCTTAACCTGCTTCTAGCCAAGCAGGCAGGGGTAGTAGCCCTTGGGATAGCGCCACCTAGTGGTTACACTCACATCAGCCTCCTCTACAGACACAGGAACTCCCTTAAACCAGAAGTCTTAAAGTTGGCCGTACAGAGCTGTGTTACCTCCGTTATTGACTATGGATTGGCAATCTATGGATTTGCCATTGAAACTGTCTTCCAATGCATTTCCACTGCTCTAAACAAGGTGTGTCGCCCCATCTCAGGAGCCCACCGTCTCACCCACCCTTGTGACCTCTATGTCCAAACTGGCTGGCTCCAGCACAAAGATCGCATCAAATATCAAACATGCCTGATGGCCAAGAAAATAACTCTAGGCCTAATACCACCTGGAATTCAAGGTCTTCTCAGCCCCTCTCTTAATACCCGCCATACCCGTGGCTCTGAATCCCAGCCCTTTCCAGTCCCTCACTGCCGTACCTCCCAGGGACAAAAGTCATTCACCTACAGAGACCCTCTTTGGATGAATGCCCTCAACAGTGACATCTCCGACTAATCCAAACTGGGCCCTTTCAAATCCAAGCTACAGCAGCTACTCTCTGCCACTCGCTCCAGTGACTGTTTCTGCTAAACCCTTTTTAGCAATCTAAAACCCTAGCACTTGATTACTGTTAAATCTCCTTAGCACCATTTCCGACATCCCCATCCCCCTGCTACCCTACCCCCTAAACCTTTCTTCCCCTCTACCTAATCTCCGCCCCCCCCAACCCCGTCTGTCCTGACAAGGCCTGTTGGCTGACTTCAGCTTACCTTATGATTTTACCAGTAACTGACAAAGCTTGTTTTGGCTGATTTTCAATTTACTGTATGCATTCCTGTGCATGAAACTGCTTAGCGTTACTCGTTTCTATTCTTTAATTCACTGTGAATGTCAACTATTGGTTCTTTTCTTATTTACAATTATTTTACCATACCCTGTTTAGTCTGTAAACCTGTTGATCTCCTTTCTCTATGTATACTGTTTTGCCATACTTTTTTGTTCTGTTAACCTGTTGTATTATGCTGCTGACGTGGAACCTTTGTAAAAGCGCTCTAAGCTCAAAGGTATTTGTAATCCGAGATCTAAATAAATAAAAAAAATACAGCAGGATGGCCTGCAGGCATATAGGCTGCGTGCTGTACAGCAGCTGTGCTTGCCAGCTAGCCCAGCTGTAGCTGTAGGTGCAGCTCACGGGGATGGATTTTGAGTAAGGACCAGCAAGCATATGGCCTGTATACAGTGCCAGTGCATGGGGGCAGGCTTGCTAGCACTGTATATAGGCCATATACATGCTGCTGCTCAAAACCAGTCCCTGTGAGCAGCACCTGCTGCTGGGTTAGCTGGAGCACAGCGCACGGCACGGCCTATGCTACACAAATTACATATATGGCACTATATAAATACTGAGTACTACAGTACTACTACTTTACCACTACTGAGAAATATTCAACTAGTCTTCATTAGTCTTCATTGATATTATTATACAATTCAGAAGCAATCATTTAAGTAATCATCTAATCTTCACAGCATTGCCTTAATGTGCATACATTTGCATATAAGACTACCTAACTACTAACTGAATACTTAATTATTACGAGGTTAGTCTTCAAATAGATAGCTCATTTAAATTTTTCGGCTTGTGGGTAGACTACTTTACTACTACTGAATACCACCCAAAATTATCATGAAATTACTATTGCAATACTAGCAAAAAAGACAAGAAGATAGTATTCAGACTTTGTTGAGGGAAGGGCAGTCTCCATCTAGAAAACCTATTACAGCCAGCCCAGTGGTGTAGAGGGTTGAGGCGCTGGTGCCTTACCTTGACCCACACCAGCGACCCATGTTTGAGAACCAGCCCGGGGCATCGGAGGTCAACATGTGGGGGTGGAGCTGGATGAAGCTGCCAGCAGGCAAGCTCTCCTCTCCTCTCCGGGGAGGAAGCGCGGCACCCCTCAGTTGATGGCGACCCCCAGTGGAGGCGGGGGGTAGCATGGGCTCAGGAGGGCCACAGGCACTAGGTCATGGGTGGGGAAAGGAGCCGTAACGGGGCCATATGGGCATCGCGCCTCCTCTCGCATGCATGCATACTCCTGGGAGAAAACCAGGAGGAGAAACACGTCAGTCGGCAGGATGAGACTGACCTCTGCAGGCGCCGCCTCCCGGCTGGGTGTAAGCACCGTAATTCCGGTGACGGCTGGGGTTGTTGGATGATGCGGCTGACCAGCACTGAGTACAAAAACAGCTGTGATAAAAAGAAAACCTATTACAACATTAACAGTACAAAGAAACATAAAAAACATAGAATTTGACAGCAGATAAGGACTGCTTGGGCCATCCAGTCTGCCCATTTCTCTGCCTAATGGATAAGCTGCAGATCCTAGTTAACCAGCAGCCTACTTCTTCCTACCCACACCCCCTAGAATTGCCTTATGACTGTCCTATGCATTCTTGAATTCCACCGTTTTTGACTCCACAACCTCCTTGGAAAGGCCGCTCCATGCATCCACACCTCCTGTGAAAAATACTTCCTTACATTACCTCTGAGCCACCCCTCATCTTCAAATTGTACCCCCTTGTTCTTGCACACCTCTTTTTCTGAAAGATGCTACCCTCTTGAACTTTGTTCATTCCCTTGAGGTACTTGAAAGTTTCTATCATGTCCACTCTCTCCCTCCTATCCTCGAGGCTATACATATTAAGCTCCTTAAGTTTCTCTTCATATGTCTTCTGGTGCAGACTCTGCACAATTTTTGTTGCCCTCCTCTGGAGTGCCTCCATCCTGTTTATGTCTTTGTGGAGATTGGGTCTCCAGAACTGCATGCAGCATTCCAGATGGGGTCTCACCAGCTGTCTGTACAGAGGGATAACACTTCCTGTTTTCTACTGGTAATGCCTCTCCCTATGCATCCCAGTATCCTCCAGCCCTCCTTACTGCCCTCTCACATTGCTTGCCCACCTTTAGGTCATCTGATATGACTACCCCCAGGTCCCTTTCCATTTTTGTTGTTGTTAGTATCTCACCCCCCATTGTGTACTCTTCCCCTGGGTTTTTGTTTCCCAGGTACATTACTTTGCACTTCTTAGCATTGAATCTAAGCTGACATACATTTGACAATTCTTCCAATCTTGCCAAGTCCCTTCTCATCCTTTCCACCCCATCTTGTGTATCAACCCTGTTACAGATCTTTGTGTCGTCTGCAAAGAGATATACTTTTCCTTCCAGTCCCTCTGCAATGTCACTTATGTAACCTCCCTACAAATGGGGGTTCCCAAAAAGTCTTCCTGGAGCTTGCCTAAATGCTCACTGCCAGGCTGGTGTCCTGTGTTTTAGCAGTTTAAATGTGATTACCAGAGCTTGTATGGCCTCTGTGTACTGTATCTTTAAGAGCTGCCTAATTGCAGCAAGAGTAATCTGAGAGGCAGCTCTGTTGAAAGATGTAACTATTTGCTGAAAATCATTTAGAGTGATAATGATAATGTAGTTTGTCTAATCTGCTTTCTTTGTAGCAAGGACTGTTTTGCTTGTCTCCATTATCTTGGTCCTGGACTGCAAACTGGACGAAACAGTTCTGGTGGGACCTAAAATGTAGCCGGTCTACAGGAGCTGTCTGAATTCAAAATCTTAGGAACTGTGGTTTGAGTTTTGCGCCTTTTTTGCAACTGAAGGGGGAGCTCTAACTTTGACTGACAGCCAAATCAGCCAACCAATTCTTTTGGATCTTGGAGAAGTCCCGGGCTGCATGCAGTTTTTCAGTTAGAACTAAGCTGGAAGCTTGGCAAGAAGGAGCTGAAGTGTTTCTGAGCAGCAATCGTGAGTGCATTCGCATGGTAGAACTCCGAGAAAGCAAATTTTTTTGGCCTGCATGCCGGTGTGCTGCTCCTGAGAGGGAGAGAAGAGAATTATTTTGGACTAAATCCAAATTTGTGTGACTAAAGTAAGCTACTGAAGTGGGCCAGGAAAAACCTAAAGAAGACCGAATATTTTTGCAGAATGAGATTGGCCTATCAGGAGTTCCAGCTACCCCTAAGCTCCCTGTGTGTGCAGAGACTTTGCAATTGTGCCCGGGGAGTGCTTTGCCTGGTACAGTTGAATTCCCGTACATGTAAATGTGCTATGAGCTGCTAGTGGGTTGTGAGTTAGTTCCCCACTGTGTGAACTGTGTTCTGCTTGCTGGAAGCTGTATCCAGCCCAAAATGGACTGCTTCCGAACTTGTCTTCATGCGGTCTGGGCTTTGCCAGACTTGCCCAGCCAGACTACTCACTGCACAGAGAAGCCACCGACGAGAGACCTGCCTGGGGATCAGCCCCCTGCTCCACGCTTGAACAGGAACTACGCCTCTGTGACTTGTGTGGACCCTGCTTCTCCTGGCATTCCAGATCAACCACCTGTAGCCTAGATGTTCATCCAGCCTGTGTCCAGTCTTGGGTATCGTAAGTAAATACCAAGGTAGTTCCCTACAACACCAGCTTAATCTGAGCGAGTCATCTGATTGTCTTGTTGTTTCATTTCCTTTACGAACTGAGCCCTCTAGCTCCGGATTACAAATATTGTGTACTATGCATGTTGTGTTTTCCATCACAGGGCCCCAACCAGCTGCAGCCCTGGGCAACTATCCTGGCTAGCCCATCTCTTCTCTACCTCGGTACCCAGAGGTGGACTGTGTGGGGGGGGACTCAAAGTGCATGCATAACTGTTTGATTGATATAACGTTTAAGCTAATTAACCCGATTTGCCCCTCGCTTGTTCAAGTCCCCTGAATAAATCAGATCTAACTTTTCCTGCATGTAATCTGACTGTGGTTTCAGTCTGTGCTCAAAGTTCTGAACGGTTACTATTTGCTGTGCTTAACCTTGTTTTACAGGGGGTCCCCAGGGTCGAGCCAAAGGAACCAGCTCTGGTGGTAAGTGCAGACAGTGTGGGTACTTGTGTGGTGTACTGGGGTATCATGAAAGTGATTATTGTACAGTGTTCAGGCCACTAGAGGGGAAAGATGGGGGGGTTACAGTGTCCCAGAGGGCTGTACCCAGGTTAGCTTGACCACTACCAACCCTGACCTCTGGGTTTCTATGGTGATGTCATCCCTCAGTCTCAGCTGTGACTGAGAATAGAGTGAGACAGTGTGAAATCCATTTAACTGGAGCTTCACAAGCTGCCTTCCCTGCCTACCACTAGGTCTTACTGGGATTCTAGTAACCCCGGATAACAAGGGGGTTACACAGACAAAGCATATTTCCACCCAGGTGAACTTTTCGGGTCACGTTGGACACCTGACTGTGAAGCAGCTTTCCACGAAGTCATATACCAGCTCACCCATGCCCCCATCCTCGCTTATGCTGATCCCACCAAACCCTATGTGCTGCATACTGATGTCAGTCTGCAGGGTCTAGGAGCTGTACTGTATCAAGACCATGAGGATGGTTTGAGACCAGTGGCATTCGCCAGTAGGAGCTTGACCCCGTCAGAGCGAAACTACCCTGTGCACAAGTTGGAGTTCCTTGCGTTAAAATAGGCCATTATCGACCAGTTTCATGATTACCTCTGTGGGGGAAAAAACATTGGTGAGGACTGACAATAACTCGTTGACCTATGTACAGACTTCAGCTAAGTTAGATGCCTCGGGGCACTGGTGGCTTTCTGCATTGTCAACATATGATTATGCTGTCGAATACAGACCGGGCCTGAATCATATTGATATTGACGCCCTATCCCTGAGGCCCATTTCCAAGAGCAACTGGGTCAGGCTGTCTGAACCTGACATCCGAGCATTGTGCCAAAAGTTTGATAGAAATGAACAGATGTCCACGGACACAGTGGACTGCTTAGCAGATTGCTTGGGCCCCTCTGACATATGCATACCGGCTGCGTAGTGCCACTTTTCTGCTCTAGATATTAGTGCACTACCTCAGTTTGACAATGACAGCATTCAACGGGTTCAATCCCGAGATCCTATGATTCAGCCAGCACTTGACGCCCTTCATGCAGGAAAAGATGTGCCCAAGTTGCGTTCCTCTGATCTGAGAACCGCTTTATTGTTTAAACAAGGCCCCAGGTTGAAGCTGTTTAATCAGTTGTTGTTGTATAGAGAGGCTGTAGATCGGGGTGGCCAAATAGAAAAGCAACAATTGGTCCTGCCCACAACCTTCAAAGATTTGGTACTGAGGTCCTTCCACAGTCATATGGGCCACCTCGGTATCGACCGGACCCTTGACCTAGTACGATCCCGATTCTACTGGCCCAAGATGGGGGCTGATGTTGAGCACCATGTAAGGACTCGTAGTCATTGCCTGCAGAGAAAAGCCCTGCCTCAGAGGGCTGCCTCCCTTGTCAAGATCACTACTAGCACCCCAATGTAACTAGTCAGCATAGTCTTCTTGAGTTTAGAGCCTGATCAGTGACACATTGGCAATGTGTTAGTGGTTACAGACCATTTCACATGGTGTGCACAAGGTTTTCCCACCAAAGATCAAAAAGCATCTACCGAGGCCAAGGTACTAGTGGAAAATTTCTTCGTTCACTTTGGTGCCCCCCAGCGAATTCACTCTGATCAGGGCCGGGACTTCGAGAGTCAGCTAATCAAAGAAATGCTCTCTCTGGGGGGGGGGGGGTGCAAAAGTCAAGAACCACCCCTTATCATCCGAATGGGGATCCTCAACCTGAATGCTTTAACTGCACCCTATTAGACATGCTAGGCACCCTCCACCCAAAAGATAAGCATAAATGGAGCCAGCAGATTAGCACCTTGGTACACGCATACAGTTGCACAAAGAATGATGCTGCCGGGTTCTCTCCCTATCGCCTCATGTTCGGGAAAGAGGCCTGGCTGCATGTTGATGTCTGTTTTAGGGTTTCTCCCAATGGGGTTCGAGTTGAAGATTACCTGCAGTATGTACAAAAACTTAAAGCTTAATTGAACCCTGCCTATCAACTGGCCCAGACAATGGCCACCAAAAGAAATCTAGCCAACAAAGAGAGACATGATAGAAAAGTAAAGGCTCAAGAGCTTTGGCCTGGAGACCGTCTGTTATTGCGAAATTTAGGATTGCATGGTAAACACAAAATTGCGGATCAATGGCACCATCTTCCCCATGTCATAATTGGAAAGCTGGATGATTTGCCAGTGTACAAAGTGCGCCTAGGGAATAACTCCAAAGCTGTCAAGACCATGCACCGTAAACAGTTGCTACCTATTGGCTAAGTTATTATTGAGGCTGAACCCACCGAGGTTGATTCCCCTGGACCAGCGACTCGTGCTGCTGTAAGAAAGAAACAGAGTCAGCCTGCCCCCGTGGTTGCCGATTTAAGACTTTCCCCGCAGCAGGCCCAGAATGATAGTGACTGCCAGTCTAACTCAGATGACAGTGAGTGTGATAATGCCGATTACCCCTCATATGAACTGAGTCAGTTGTTTCTTGGAAATCCTATGTTGAATTATGGGGATGAAGCTGGGCCTTCTGGACTGCCTTATGCCCCGGCATCATCCTTGGAGCCAATGCTCCCTGAAGGTGAAGTGCAAAGTATCATGTCTGAGGATGCTGAGTCTTTGTGCATCATGGAACTGTATGATTTGCCTGAAGGAGAAGCTAATGGTATGAGTCTTTCTGGTGACATGCCAGAACTTGAGGAACACTATGAGAGTGCTGACAACCTTCCTTCAGTGCCAGAGTGTCTTCAAAATGAGCCAGGTTTGGTAGAAACAGAGACTACAAAGCAAGGGACTGGCAGTGCTCCCAACTTGGACATTCCCCTTCATGCAGAGGCACCCCTCACAAGTGATGAAAGCTCCAAAACCATTGCTGAGCGTACAGAGACTGTGGTTGTTCACCCCAGAAAGACTGGCTGAGCTGTCAAGGCAGTGGTGCACTTCAGTTATGATTCCCCCGGGAGACCAGTAGATTTGCCTCTTAATGAAGTCCACAAAGGTGTTTATGTCCCTCAGAGCTCACTGCCCAAATTGAGCTTGACTGCCCATTCCAGGTTACTTGTTCTGCCCTCTCACCATGGTGCCCCTGCCCCTTCCAGCCCCAAGTTAGCTGATAGGGAAGGGCCCCCTCTTGCATTGTTTAGAGTACAAGAAGTTATTACCTGATTCTGTATAGTAATGTTCAATTTACCTGTGTGAAATATGCATAATGTATTGTCAGAATGGAAATTATATAGTGGAGTACATTGAAATGTATAGTAAAGTGACAAGTTATGCCAACTGATGAATCAGATAGTACTTGTATAGCATGTTTATAGTATAAATATCTTGTATATGTTGCATTTTCAATGTTATGATGGTACAGACTTGACGCAGATGCCACGTTTTCCCAGGCAGGGAAGGGTGTAATGCCCCTACAAATGGGGGTTTCGAAAAAATCTTCCTGGAGCTTGCCTAAATGCTCACTGGCAGGCTGGAGTCCTGTGTTTTAGCAGTTTAAATGTGATTACCAGAGCCTGTATAGCCTCTGTGTACTGTCTCTTTAAGAGCTGCCTAATTGCAGCTTAAGTAATCTGAGAGGGAGCTCTGTTGAAAGATGTAACTATTTACTGGAAATCATTTAGAGTGATAATGATAATGCAGTTTGTCTAACCTGCTTTCTTTGTAGCAAGGACTGTTTTGTTTGTCTCCGCTATCTTGGTCCTGGACTGCAAATTGGACCAAACAGTTCTGGTGGGACCTAAAATGTAGCCGGACTACAGGAGCTGTCTGAATTCAAAATCTTAGGAACTGTGACAGCCAAATCAGCCAACTAATTCTTTTGGATCTTGGAGAAGTCCCAGTCTGCTTGCAGTTTTTCAGTGAGAACTAAGCTGGAAGCTGAGCAAGAAGGAGCTGAAGTGTTTCTGAGCAGCAATCGTGAGTGGATTCACATGGGAGAACTCTGAAAAGGCTGTTTTTGGCCTGCATGCCAGTGTTCTGCTCCTGAGAGGGAGAGAAGATAATTATTTTGGACTAAATCCAAGTTTGTGCGACTAAAGTAAGCTACTGAAGTGGGCCAGGCTCAACCTGATGAAGACCAAATTTTTTCGCTGAATATGATCAGCCTGTGAGGAGATCCAGCTACCCCTCAGCTCCCGGTGTGTACAGAGACCTTGTGATTGTGCCTGGGGAGTGCTTTGCATGGTACAGTAGAATTCCCTTAAATGTAAATGTGCTATGAGCTGCTAGTGGGTTGTGAGTTAGTTTCCCACTGTGTTCTGCTTGCTGGAAGCTGTATCCAGCCCAAAACGGACTGCTTCCGAACTTGTCTCTATGCAGTCTGGGCTTTGCCAGACTACCCACTGCACAGAGAAGCCATCGATGAGAGACCTGCCTGGGGATCAACCCCCTGCTCCACCCTTGAACAGGAACGACGCCTCTGCGACTTGTGTGGGCCCTGCTTCTCCTGGCATTCCAGAGCAACCACCTGCAGTCTCGATTTTCGTCCAGCTTGTGTCCAGTCTTGGGTATCGTGAGTGAATACCAGGGTAACTCCCTACAACAGCAGCTTAATCTGAGTGAGTCATCTGATTGTCTTGTTGTTTCGTTTCCTTTACGAACTGAGCCCTCTGGCTCCGGATTACAAATATTGAGTACTGTGCACGTTGTGTTTTCCATCACAGGGTCCCAACCCACTGCAACCCCGGGCAACTGTCCTAGCTAGCCCATCTCTTCTCTACATGGGTACCCAGATGTGGACTGTGTGGAGAGAACTCAAAGCACATGCATAACTGCTTAATTGATATAACGTTTAAGCTAATTAACCTGATTTTGCTCTTCCCTTGTTCAAGTCCCCTGAATAAATCAGATCTAACTTTTTCTGCATGTCATCTAACTGTGGTTCCAGTTTGTGCTCGAAGTACTGTACTGTTACTATTTGCTGTGTTTAACCTTGTTTTACAGGTGGTCCCCAGGGTTGAGCCAGAGGAACCAGCCCTTGTGGTAAGTGCAAACAGTGTGGGCACTTTTGTGGTATACCAGGAGTATTGTGAAAGTAATTATTGTACAGTGTTCAGGCCACTAGAGGGGAAAGAGGGGGATTACAGTGTCCAGGAGGGCTGTGCCCAGGTTAGCTTGACCACTGCCAACCCTGACCTCCGGGTGGAGGCACCCGTTTCAGAACTCAGGCCCCTTAACCTGCTACTAGCCAAGCAGGCAGGGTTAGTAGCCCATTGGATAGTGCCACCTAGGGGTTACTCTTATAAAAACATTGAAGAGGACCAGTCCTAGTACTGAACCCTGTGGTACCCCACTAGTAACCCCCCTTTCTTCAGAGTGGACTCCGTTTACTATTACCCTCTCTGTCCTATTCTCCAGCCAATTCTTTACCCAGGCTACCATCTTGGGACCCACTCCCAGGCTGGCTAACTTGTATATTAATCTTTTGTGTGGCACTGTGCCAAATCTCTTGCTAAAGTCTAGGTAGGCTATGTCCACAGCCCCTCCCTGATCTACTGCTTTGGTCACCCAGTCAAAGAAATCTGTTAGATTCGTCTGACATGACCTTCCTGCTGTGAATCCATGCTGCCTTGGGCCCTGTGCCCCTCTGGCATCTAGGTACTCGACAATTCTTTCCTTCAGACGTGATTCCATCATTTTCCCTATCACTGAGGTTAGACTAACAGGTCTATAGTTTCCTGCTTCTGCCCTGCTCCCACTTTTGTGAAGTGGAATCACATCTGCCCTCTTCCAGTCCTCAGGTACCACCTCATCCTCCCATAATTTGTTGAAGAGGGTAGTCAGTGGTGTCACTAGTTCTACCCTTAGTTCTTTTAGAATTCTGGCATTAATTCCATCAGGCCCCATTGCTTTGTCCACCTTCAGTTTAGGAGTTCTTTCGGAACCCTTTCTTCTGTAAATGGGCTGGTATCAACTCCTGTATCCAGAGTGTTTCTATTGTTTGGTTTAGGTACCTCCCCGTCTTCATTTGTTAATACTGAGCAAAATATTTGTTTAGTATTTTTGCCTTTTCAGTCACCCTCTGCCCACCCCCTCCCTTAATTAAGCCTCACTATCCCTCCCTTGGTCTTCCTTCACTCCCTGATGTACCTATAAAAGGTTTCATCCCCCTTCTTAACTGAGTTGGCTATCTTTTCCTCGGTTTGGGCCTTTGCTGTTCTGACTGCCTTCCCAGCTTCCTTTTGCTTTAACTGATACAATTCCCTGTCCTGCAGTGGGGTTAGGTTGCATGTCCCTCAGTAAATGGCACACCCACCCTACAGTTCCTTTGGAGTTACCAGGTTTGTGTAATTGATTCAGCCGTTCCCACTCAGGTACCTAAAAACTATACCATGGAAGGCTAGCGGAATCAAAAATGCAGTAAAAGATTGGACAGGGGTAAGCTCCATCCATAAAACCTACTTCAGTAACATGAGAGTGAATTGGTAATATCTGCTCCACAGGCAAACATCACTAAGTATGGAAACAACGCCTCAAACTTGGTAATGACCTGTAGAATATAGCATTACCGAGCCCCAGAGGAAAGGGATCGGGGGAGGATGAATGGTGTTAGGTACTCACTGAGGAGGGTTACCCAGGAGTGGCAATGGCACTGAACAGAGATGAGAATAGATACACAACCCACGTCCTATAGTATGTTTGCAGTTGATTGTAACTAGCGAAGGAGAGACATTCAAAAATAGCCAGTCTGGCCAGAATAGCATGCCAGGTAAGAAGAGAAAGTGGCGTAGTCTGCCTCCATTCTATCAAGATTGCCCTTTTGGCTTCCAAGAGCACAGCCACTAACCATACTTTTGTTTGAGTAGGATAAGTGAGCAATTGAGAGGTGTCCCCAAGTAATATAAGTGTCAATTGGGATGGAACCTGGAAGCCAATGATTCTGGAGCAGTCTTCCAGAACTCTGGGGCAGAAGGATGTTAGTATAGGGCACCGCCACAATAGATGTGAAGTATTGGCAGTGAGGGCTTGACAACGCCAACAAGTGGAGTAGGGAAGAAGGCCTTTACCCTGTAGGTACTCAGGAGTACTGTACCATTTCAACAGTATCTTCAGCTGCATTAGCTGACTTTTCACATCTCTATATGCCAAGTGAACTCCCTTTAAGCAGAGATTCCAGGTGGTTAAAAGGATATCAGTTTGAAGCTCTTGGGCCCATCCTAGCCTGCATTTAGCAGTGGGTTAGGTTGCGAGTCCCGCGGTAAATGGTACACTCACCCTGTAATTCCTTTGGAGTTACCAGGTTTGTGTAACTGATTCAGCCATTCCCACTCTGGTACCGTATTCATACCCTGCCGAAAAGTAAGGATGGTGCTCCGGATCTGCAAGTACCTCGAAACTTCCATCATCAGTAGCCCACAGAGATCCTGGATTTGCTGGAAAGGCATCACATATTCTGATTTGGGGGCAGTAAGGTCAACAACAGTATGAATTCTCACTCTTAACCAAAAGTGCCAGACGATGCTAGCCCCTCCAACCAGGATGTTAGGGTTACCCATAAATAAGTGTATCTTGCCGGGGGCCGGGAGATCTGGGGACCTGTGTCAGTCTCATACATTTATGCCATACCTTCCAGGTTTCCCAGATCACAAGGGACGTTGAAGTGCCAAAGTGGGGTTTACCACCTGAAGCAGTCCTAGCAAGGGAGAGTATGCCAGGTCTGCTTCCAACATGACCCAGGCTGGGGTGGAGTCCAACAGAGGGAGGAACCATTTGGTAGTGTGTGCTACTTTATAAGCTAAATAATAGTCATGAAACCGGAGGAGGCTAAGGCCTCCTACTGAGCAGTTGGCCTTACACTTTGCCTTAGTCAGTCTTGAGGTTCTCCCTTCCCATAAAAAGGATGCCACTAGCTTATCCAGGCTGTGAAATATTTTGGATGGGAACCCAGTAGGGAGGTTACAAAAGAAATAGGCAATCTTGGGCAGGATGAACATGCAAAGTGCCTCCACCTTACCTTCCTTCAGGTGGTTGCTTGGGGAAGCTGGATGGGAGCTTTCCTGGTGCTGGGTTAGTAGCTTATCCAGCAGCTGGAACAGCAGCCCAGCCTGTTTGGCGTTTAGTGCAGTTGGCACTGTATGGGGACTATGGATTTTTCTTGGTGGTGACTAAGTCAAAGTGGTGGCTTGGGAGACCCCATTCTCAGAGACTGTGCAGATCACACACAGCACCCCCTAGGTATGTCTCTGGCAGTTTGGTGCCACATTCCAGGCATGCAGGCAGGCATGGCAGGAAGTCTATTGTCACTCAACAATTTATAGGGAACAGGCAGAAAAAACTGGGTCATAAACATGTCCCTGCATGAAAAAGTGGCTAATTAAACGCTGAGTGTGTGGTAGCAAAAGATAAGTGAGGCTGCAGAGCGAGCAGAAGGACAGTAAGCTTGGTTGCTGAGTGGGAACTGTGGTTAAATCAGCAAGGACCTTCTCAAGATGGCCAAACTTTGCCTCCATAAAGGCATTAAACCCAGTGTTCACTGTTCCCAATGTTACTGAATAGAGGGTTGACACACACACACAAGATGGCCACTCTTCACATGAGACCAGCTGTGAGAGTTTGGCGCTCCATTGGGCATTGCACCAAGATGGCCACCATTCCCATGAGATTGCCTGCAGTGGGAACACCAGGATAAACATAATCGCTGTTCTCATGTGACTTGGTGTTTCACGAGATTGTGATGCCGTGCCAGTGCTTGCCACCCTCAGTGAGTCAGGCGGAAAACGGTGATGCCGTTGAAAAAGGGGAGGTGCGCTGTATAGGTTTTGGTATGAAAGCACACTCTGTGATCCCTGCACAGCACATTTTATGTGAGGGAAGGACTGATGCTTCTGTCGTGAGAGTCTGCTCCCAAGATGGTGGCCACAAAATCTTGGGTGCTCGCAAGGGGCACAAGAGTCTGCCATATTAGCTTGAAGGGGAGGGCTAGCTGTACCAGGGGAGGAGGTCTCCAACATGGCGATGGGTGCCTATTGGATTACCCAGAAGTGTGGGAACCAGGATTTATGTGCCCCAGGGCACCCCCCAATTCACACAGAAAACAGGGAATCCTTTGTTTTGTGGAAACCCGATTCCAGCGTGGACAATGAGAATCCCTTTCCAAAGCTTGACGGCATGCCCCAGCAGAGAGACACTGTATGTGCAAAGTTAACTAGTGCATCCCGTTGCTGGGGCAATGATGAACATTGCTGGACTTGATTCCTCAGTAGCCAGTGGACACAACATTTGTGACAAGCTGTGGCCACTACCTGAGTGGGAAGAGGATGCTGCAGGAGGGTTCAGTTCCTCAGGTAGTTGTTTTGGTGGGGACGATACAGGAGGGTCCCGACCAGCCCAGGGGAACACAAGCTTGAATACTGCTGGAGGGTCTGGCTTGTCTTGTGCCTGTGGAATTTTGTACTAGGCAATTGGCTACCCAATCTCTGGGGAGAATGCTGCTGATGGCATGCAAAGTTTTTGTTTTGTTTTGTTTTGTTAATGCAGTGAATAGCAGAAGCATATAGAAAGAGGTCATAGGAAGTCCAGAGGTTAGTGCTTGCACTCAGTACCAACGTGGTGCTATATGAGATAGATAGAAAGTGAAAAGTAAGATTAGTTGGTATAAATACCTGAAGGTTGGGGGGGGGGATCAGGGATCATGACCAGCCTCTAGAGATGCACAAAGTGAACTGGACACTGTTAGCCTGACTGGGGACTTGGTCTCTGGCAGTCCAAAATTTATGATCGTGCATCAGCCAGTAGGATGGATGGAGGATAACCCATTTGTGAGGAAAGTCTGAGCACTAGAAAGATTGCAAGGGATAGTGGTGTGTCTGGGGCATTACGAGTAAATGTAAGATGCAAACACAGAGCTAGTATGCCAGATTTAGGTGGAATATTGATATGAGTGTGTCAACTTGAGGCCTCCCTTGTTGATTTTCCAGGAGGGTCCCCTGTACCCCAGACCAACTCTGGCAACAGCCCTTCCCTGCCTGAATGTTTTCTGCCTCTACTTTTGTGCCTGTTTTCACTCATGATCCTAATTTTTATTTTACCTCCCCCCAATGTCCTTGCCCCCAACTCATTCGTGGTTATTGTATTATTTCACTTGACTAGATCACTGCACTGAAATTCTAAATTGCTGCTGTAAGATTCTTGGCTTGTTGTTAGTGTGCACAGTTTCTTTTTATTTGAAAATTTGGTGACCAGGCGAGGCACACTGAGCCAAGGCTTATTTCTGGGTGTGGCTCATACGGTTTGATATTTATTTATTGTTTCCTTACGTAACCCGCTTCCTCCAGGTTGCATATGAAAATGAGCTGCTAGTCAGACTGCTGTACTCAAAAACAATTTCAAATGAATAAAAGTGATAAAAGCCCAGCCTTCTGTCTAGAGAGCACAGTCCCAAATTGAGAAACAAGGCGGACCACTCCAAAATGTGGTTCACTAGTGACACTCAGTGGTTAAACTGATCAATCACAGTTGAATGTTACTAACATACTAACATACTATTTGCCAGCAGATTAGGCCTTATGGTCTATCAAGTCTGCTCGAACCTAGATCCTTAGTTGGGTGCCGAGACCCTCCTATCCCTTGTGCTCCAGAAACCCCTATCATCCATCCCCACCCCCCCGGGACAGGCCATCATCTGATACATCCACTTTCTGTGTCTGTCCCACCCTCTCTTAAAGCTCTCCACTGTGGATCTCTGAACCAGCTCACCAGGCAGAGCATTCCAAGGTCCACCACCCTCTCAGTGAAAACCTCCTCCTCTTTTCCCCACTCACCCTTCCACCTTCCAACTTCAAACCATGCCCCTGGTGATGCCTCCTGCTTTAGTCTAAAGATCCCTCCATGTTTACCCTATTTATTCCCTTGAGGTACTTGAAGACCTCAATCATGTCCCCCTGTCTCTCTCTCCTCCAATGAAAACAGGCAGAGCTCCTCAAGTCTGTCCTCGTAAGTCAAATCCTAGCCCTCGTATCATCTTTGTTGCCCTCCTCTGTACCCTCTCCAGGAGCTGTATGTCCCTCTTCAAGTGTGGTCTCCAGTACTGTACACAGTACTCAAGGTGTGGTCTAACCAGTCCATTGTACAGTGGCAGAATCACTTCCTTGCTCCTAGAGGTGATCCCTTGCGATGCATCCCAACATCCTGTTTGCCTTGCTAGCTGCTCTCCTGCACTGCTCAGTGTTATTCATACATGTATCCACCATGACCCCTAGGTCTTTTTCCCTGTTGAGGCTTCCAGCACCTCCCTCCCAGGGTGTACCTGTGTTTAGGAGTCTCGACCAAGATGCAACACCTTGCACTTGGTGATATTGAAATTTAATTTCCATGTGTGAGCCCAGCTTTCCAGGGTGTCCAGGTCCCCTTGCAGGGCCAACCTCCCCTCTTCTCCCTCAACTACTGCTCCCATCTTGGAGTCATCCACGAAGAGACTCATTTCACACCCTATACCATCCCTGATGTCTGATATTATGCATTAAACAGGATTGGACCCAGGACCAAGCCCTGTGGTACCCACTACCAACCTCTGTAGGGTTCGAGAGCTCCCACAGACCACTACTCTCTGAGTGCGTCCAGCTATCCAGTTTTCAATCCATCTGACCATCAAAGGGCCTACTCCTAACCCCATCAGTTTCTCCACCAGACCATTGTGGGACAGAGTCAAGCCTTGCTGAAGTCCAAGAATAATACATCCACAGGCTTACCTCTGTCCAGTTTCTGATGTTACCCATTCATAGAACTCCACAAGGTTGGTTTGACATGATCTACCTGGCACAAACCCATGCTGCCACTATCCAGACCTCCCACCTCCTCCAAGTAAACCCCAATCGTTCCTTTAGTATACTCGATTAATTTTCCCACCACCGAGGTTAAACTGATGGGTCTATAGTTTCCTGGTACTTCCTTCGACCCCTTTATGGATTGGTACCACATGTGCCTCTCGCCAATCCCTAGGTACCCTCCCTGTCTCAAGTGACCTGTTGAAAAGCTCCGCCAGGGTGCAGCCAGTATGTCCGCCACCCCATAGTACTCGGATGAATGCCATCCGCCCAGGAGATTTGTCTTTCTTTAGGGCCTTGAGGGCAAACCACCCTTTGGTGGGATGGCATCATCCGCCTCCACCTTACTGGTCTTTTATCCTTATCCAGATGTGACACCCTGGGGTACCTTTCCTCCCTTTGCTCCATTTCTGTTGCTCCTGATCCCACTCCTGCCGCTTCTATCCGCTTTGTGCCTTGCTTTGTAGATATCCCATCCCTCCCTAGTGAACACAGAGGCAAAGTACTGCAAGTAAATACCTCTGCCTGGTCCTCGCCTCTTCCACCCACCTCCTTCTGATCTCAATCTGCTGAGATGGCCCTTAGTTTTTCTCCGCTCCCCAATGTACTGGAAGAACCCCTTTTCCCCTCCATGTATCCCCTGTGCCAGCCGTTGCTCTTTACTGGACTTAGCTCCCCTCATCATACGGGTGACTTTTCTAGATGCAAGCTGGTACATTTCCTTATCCCTATCCCCTCTTGTTGTTTTATAGTTCCCTAAAGCTTTTCCTTCTCAGAACCTCTCATTCTCTAAGGCGGTACTTAGAAGATGGTAATCATCCCAATTCACAGGAATACTATAATTTACACATCCATACAACAGTGACACCCAGTGACCAAATAGATGAAATATCGCTATATGTTCCTTAAGGGTTTCCTTTCTCAGAGTGTCTAATTGTCTAACTTTAGTACAGACCATAAAAATAATCATTAGTCAGGTATTTCCAGATTTACACAGCCACACAACAATGACGCTTAGAGACCAAAATCCATCAGAGCTGTATGTTTTGAAAGGATTTCCCTTCTCAGAACATTCCATTCTGTATGAAGTTACTTACATATGTAACCAACACTATTTACAGGAATTTTAAGACTACAAATCCCTACAACAGTGACACACAGAGATGTAGTGGATCCATCAGAGCTGAATGTTCTGTAAGGATTTCACCTTCTTAGGTTATCTCATTCTCTAAGGGACATACAGGCAGTAACCGTCATTAATTAGGAACAATGCAATTTGTGATTTAAATTGCTTAGCAGTGGTTAATACTGCACCACATACATCTAATTGTCATCTTGATTATTCCTATTTGCAGGATATACAATATCAGTGAAAGAAGTGTGTCCGGGAACCCTAAGTCCAACCATGTGAACCTGTAGCTCAGTGGTTAGAGCACCAAGAGGGTATCCTGAGGACCTGGGTTCAATTCCCAGTAGGTCACATTATTTCTTTCTCGCTACAATTTGTGATTTAAATTGCTAAGCAGTGGCTAATACTGCACCAAAAAAATCTAATTGTGATCTTGATTATTCCTAGTAGAAGGATATGCAATACCAGAGAAAGGAAGTGAGTCCAGGAACCCCAGATCCAACCACATGAGTCTATAGCAGAGTGGTTAGAGCTCTGGGACGATATTCAAGGGGCCTGAGTTGAGTTCCCAGTAGTTCATATTATTTCTTTCTCACTACAGTTTGTGATCTAAATTTGTTAGAACTGTGGTAACCATCTTAGTCCTGTCAGTGATGCAGGGGAAGAACAGCAAATATGTTGCAGGTGATACCTTTTATTGGACTAACAAAGTTGATTTTGAGACTAATGTTGCTTTTCAGAGTTGTGCTCTGTTCATCAGGTTAGTGGAAGCAGAGCTGATTACATGCCAGTGGCCATATTCGCAAAGCCCATGACAATCCCATAGCTGCGGGAAAAACTCGGTGCAAGTAGCTTGCCACTTGCAGAACCGCAGTTTCTCCCGCAGCTACGGTATTCTCAAAAGTTGAACCGGTTTATGACTGGCTCCATGGTTTATGGCAGCTTGTGGGTGTTTTCTCCCGTAGCTGTGGAAAAATGTTATGGCTGGTTGGACCCAGCGGTAATATCACCTGCAGCTGTGGCAAACTAAGACTACAAATCTCCACAGCTGTGTTGATTTTGGTCTGCAGCTGGAGTTGCAGTGTGGGTCTTAGTCCCAAATCATTTTGAGAACCCAGCCTCAAGATTTACAAGTTGGATGTTTTTTTCAAATGAGATATGGTTTAACCTGTTAAAATGTCAAAGCACTTCAGAATCAATTCAGGTCTGTAAAAAAACAGGCAAGAAGGTTGCGTAAAATCCCCTTGACATTAAGGAAGAAGGCAATGTGTGTTTGCTGTAGAGACAGCTATCAAGCTGAAAGATTCAGTTCCCATGTTTGAAGGGGAGGGGTATTAATGAGGTAGCTTGAGGCTGAAATGGAAAAAAATCTATCCAAATGTTTTTTGTTGTGAAGGGGAATCACATCCACCCTCCTTTTCTTTCTTTTTTTTTTGTGGTTGCATATAAATGTATCTCTGGTAATGTCCAGTACTCTTCCTTTAGTGTCAAACAACTGTATCATTTTCATTTCAAATGTCCCATCATTCCTGACTGCTTATAAACTGCCTATTAATTCTCCACAGTTGGCTCACTGATGGTGTGGCCTGGTTTTAAAAAATATTCCCCTACCAATGTGTTGTCATCTTCGTAGGTGACTGTGAATCTGAGGAGGTTCCTTCTTGTTTTCTATGGTATGGCTGCTTGCCACAGAATGGCAGAACAGGCAGTAGCCACTGTATTTACGCAACTATGTATCTCAAGATACGGGTCCATGTGTGCCACCCTGAGTCAGAGGTGGGTGGGGCTTTTGAGAAAAGTGTCTGCATGCCACAGGATAACAGGAGCGCACCACTGTATGGATGTGGCTGTGCACTACCCGACACAGAACCACGTGTGCCATCCAACGCCTGTAGTCAGCTGGAGATTTTTACAAAAGGGACAGCTTGCTGCCGGACATTCGCATGGATAGGCACCACTGTACGGCAGTCCCAGTGTGCCACAGGACATTACAATATGGACAACATCCTGTACCTGCAGACAGTGATTTCAAAAATGGAATCTGCTTGTCACAGGACAGCACTATGGGTGGATGCCACTATAAGAATGATGCTATGCACTGCAAGAAACAGAACCACAGGCAACATCCAGTTCCAGCAGACCATCCACCAGGGTACTTTTACTCCAAAATCTTTACGTAGCAGTGACACTAACAAAATACATTTTGTATTGCATTAGGTGACCTTTACATGAAATTTTAGTTTCATAGAAACATAGACAATGATGGCAGACCCAGATACAGTTGAAAATGGACTTCAGTCCGATTTCAGCCAGGTCCTACAATGGTTCCAAGACAGCAATCTTAAAGTCAACACCAAGAAAATTGTCTCTACAGTTTTTGGGACCACCCAAAAGCAGGCGAAACTCCCACTCAGCCTCTCCTTCTCATCCTTGGACAGGTCCACTCTAGACTCGGTGATATCCTACAAATACCTTGGTCTGTGGCTTGATCAACACCCTGATTTCTCCAAACACATTGACTCGATGTGGACAAAGCTTTGCCCCAAACGCAGAGTGCTTTATCGAAACAAAAGCTCCATCCCTTTGTATCTGCACCAAGACCTTGTAACCAAACCAATACTCCCAATACAGTAATTGATTATGGTGATATAGTCTACACATTGGCCTCTGCCTCTTCTCTCTCCCACCTTGACACTACCCTTAACGCATTCTGATGCTTCATGAGTAACTCCCTTCCTCAGACTCATCACTGCACCCTGCTCTCCTCAGTAAACCTCCCTCCCCTCTCACACAGGAGATACATCCACTCCTTAATATTTATTGCCAAGTACTGGTTTAATCTCCTCCCACAATATCTCCCCTCTCTTCTCTCACCTTCCCAAGCTCCCCCCCCACTCACTGAGGTACAGCCATCCCTGTGTCTACTCAGTCCCTCACTGAAGAACTGCCACCGCAGCCTACTCCTTCTCCCATTTCCCCTGTCTCTGGAACCAGCATCCCACCCACCTGCACGACTCACTTTCATTCCCTGTTATAAAACAGCAAATCAAAAATATCCCACCCCCACTCTGCTGCTGTCCCCACATGTCCCTCCCTCCAACTGTTCCCCATGCTTCACATAATCCCCCCACCCAGTCAAGTCTCCCTCATTGACAACTCCTTCCCTTGCAATCTAATAAGCTTTATTTGTAATATTGTAAGTAGATACTATACAGTTAGAGCACTTTGTTTGTTTCTTTTGACCACACTTAACATTTAAATGTAAACTCACTTAACTCTAATCTAATCCCCATCAGATAATCTAAATACATTGTATTGTATTAATTGTATTGTGATGCCACTTATTGTATTGTGATGCCACTTATTGTATTGTGTTGCCACTTGCCTGCTCTACTGCAACTGTTTGAATTGTATACTGTATGTTTCTACCCCACTGTAACTCTATCCCCTAGGTTGCACCTGGGAATGAGCCTTGGCTCTGTGTGCCTTTCCCGGTTATCAGCTTCAAATAAATAAATAAATAAAAGACCACCACCGCCACTACCTCAGAGGTTGCCAAGAAAGAGGAGTGGATGGACCACTGTGGGCTCAGGGAGGGTAAGGGTGGTGGAACAGAGGTGCATCCCTCCAGTTGTACCTCTCCACAATTCACTGACCACTCTGGTGGAGCATGGTTCCTCTATGGAGGCACCCGCAGTGGAGACCAAGGAGGATGCTGGGAACCTCCACAATGGAGACCCACAGGAGTGTGGCACAGGACCCCACAGGGGAAGGAAACAACTTATGGTAGGAGACTCAATTGTTAGGGGGGTAGAACTGGGGGAGGCAAGGGAAAGGGAGGTAAGGTGCCTGCCCAGTGCCATGGCTTGGAGGGACAGGAAACAAATCCTCAGGATCGTGGGAACAGCTGCAAGGGGGAGTGAGCTGGATGTCATTATACACCTAGGGATGAATGACCTGGTTGAGAATGGGACCAGAGCAGTGCAACAGGAGTTTGTGGAGTTGGGGAGGGGCCTTAGACAAGTAGCACACACAGTAACTTTCTCAGAAGTGCTACCTGTCTGTGGCATTGATGAGGCTAGGGTACTCCGCACCATGGGATTCAATGACTGGTTGAAAAACTGGTGCAGAACTCAGGGATTTGGCTTCATTGGGGACTAGGGCTCCACCTGGAGGGATGCAGGCCTATACGGGTGCGATGGTCTGCATCTATCCAGGAGGGGAACCTGGATCCTAGGTGACAGATTTAAATGCTTCATTGGCAAGCATTTAAACTAGCCAAGGGGGGAGGCACTGAAAGGGAGAAGAGAAATCCTAGCCCCCCCCCCAAAAAAAACAGGGTAGTTAGTGAGGTAAACACCAAGATACAGCAGTCGATAGGGAGAAGGGCAGGGGTAAATAGAGAAAAAGACAAAGGTAGTAAGGACAGGGATGGGGCAAAAAGAAATAAAGCCATAAAAAATGGAAGGTAATGAGTACCAATGCCCATAGTCTAGGTAAAAAGCTCCCCAAAATGGTGGCCTTGATGGAAGAGGGATGCCTGGATATTTATTTATTTTATTTATTAAATTTTGGTGACCGGGTAGGCCCACTGAGCTCCGAAGGTCCCATTTTCAGAGGCGACCCGGGATAACAATACAAGTTATAAGAATGAACAAGGACATAAGGAACATTTGAGGCATTGTGAGTTACATCATGAGGTGGTTACAGTAAAGAAAAAATAGTGGATACAGGCATGGTAAAAAAAAAAAAAGCAGTGGATACAGGCAAGGCTTACAGGCACGGTAAAAGAAAAGCAGTGGATGCAGGCATGGGTACAGGCATGGTTATCATCATGACACGTAAGCAATTGGTAGTGCTTTGCATATAGTTTATTCAGGGGTTACACATGGCCTCTGGCGAGCAGTCTGTATAAGACAGGTAGTATGAAGGTTAAGCTAGGAGACAGGAGTTGGAGAGGAGGGGAGTACCTTAGGAGCTTTAAGTGCCATGACAGTGGCATGCGCCTGAGGTCAGCAGATGGGAATTTATGCCTGGTGCGGAAGTTCATGAGTGAGGAGGAGGCCTGGACCTGGGGGAGGGAGCTTATTCCATTGGCAGGCTGCTTGGGAGGAAAAGGATCTTCCGCCAGCGTTTGTCCTTACCCTAGGGACTTCTAATAGCATTCTATCTGAGGTCCTTAGGTTCCTTGGGTTGTGTTTGAGGGTTATGGTCCCGGCAATGCTTGGTGGAGCGTGGGGTTTGAGAAGCTTGTAAGCCTGGACAAGCAAGGGGTGTTGGAGGTGGGCGACCAATGTGGGCCAACGAAGTTTGGCCAAAGTGTCACAGTGATGACATCTCGGGTGGTCTAAGGTTGCGAAACAAGCTATTTTATTATATAGGGTTTGCGTCCTGGTAATCTCTTGTTTAGCCATGCCCTGTATTATAGGGGCTGCAAAGGTCAGGTTGGGTAGAAGGACGCTGGTAGCTATGGAGAGCCTGGCTTCAGGGATGACTTGGTCCCTGAGTCGGTATAGGGTGCCAAGTTTCCGATGTAGGGTCCTGGTGACCTGGTCCATGTGTTCTTTGTATGTGATATTCTGATCCAACCTGGCCTAAGTATTTAAGGGAGGGGACTATGTTAATGGCTTTACCAGAGAGTGAGGTTAAGGAGAGGGATGAGGACCTGTCAAATCCCAGGGATCTTGGCCCGAATAGCATTGCCTTGGTCTTGTCGGCATTTAGTACCATTCTGTTCTTATATAGCCAAGTCTCTAGTGAAGTGAGATCATTTTGGAGTAGAGGGCCTAGGGCAACCATGTCACGCAGGGGTCGGAAGATGACATTATCATCAGCGTACTGCACAACCGAGCTCTCTCCACAGTGGGTATGCAGGTCGTTGGTAAACAAGAAAAACAGGAGAGGGCCTAGAATTGAGCCCTGAGGTACACCCTGGTTTAGGAGTAGTGGGTCAGACATGGTCCCTTTCCATGAGACCCTCTGTGCCCTGTCTGATAAGTAGCTCCCAAACCACTTCAGTGCATAATTGTCTAGGCCTATATTTTGCAGCTTCTGTAGCAGGAAGTTGTGGTCGATGAGGTCGAATGCCTAGGATAATTCTATAAAGACTGCACCAGTGGGTATCCCTTTGTCCATTGCCCTGAGAACTTCATCCGTGAAGTTAATGAGGGCAGTGTCAGTACCATGGTTTGTCCTAAATCCATGTTAGGAGGGGGCAAGGAGCTGATGAGCTTCCAGGTAGTCCCTGAGTTGATTGTAGATGACTCTTTCTTGCACCTTAGCAAGTGAGCAGAGGAGGGAGATGGGCCTGTAGTTGTTGAGTTTTTTCCTGAGCCCCCCTTCGTGAATAGGGACAACAATGGCATGTTTTCATGGGTCAGGGACTGCTCCTTCCCTCAGTGATCGATTGAGGAGCATGGTTATAGGCCCTGCTAAGGAGGTAGCTCCTGCCTTGAGTAGCTGAGGGTTGATACCGTCGGATCCCCCTGACCCTTTTGGTTTCAAGTTCCTTAGGAGGTTTAGTACTTCATTGTGTTTAGCCAGTCTCAGGTGAAATGGGGGTCTTTCCATGTGAGGTGGTTCATCTGAGGTAGGGGGGAAGAGTCTGCGGAGACAGGCAGGTCTTGTAGGCCTCGAGGTCTGAGAAGTGCCTGTTAAAGGCAGCCAATATTTGAGAAAGGTCAGTTGTGAGCTGACCGTTAATCTCCATGGGACAGGACTCAGGCTTTTTGCTGCCCTTGATTAGGTTATTGATATGATTCCAGAATTGCTTGTGGTTGTCCAGTGGTTTTCTGGAGGTGTGTTAAGTAATCTCTCTTAGCGAGTTTTATGGCTCCCTTGCTCCTTTTGGGTGCAGAGCCCTGAAATAAACAGTCCTGCAAGAGGGGCTAACTAAGGTCCGGGCTGCCCAAGACCCTTAGCCCCCTACCAAACCCCCTCACCTCATGTCTGTCTCCTCACACATGCTCCCTTGCATACAGCCTAATTTTCTCTCGGTTCCATTCGAGAGCCAAAGCTGCAGACTGGCCCCACACAGGGCCTGCGAACAGATGTCCACAACCATGTCCTTCTGCCCGACTGACTGTATGGTCCAACAAAAAAACAAACAGCCAGCCACATGGCTAAGTGGGAGAATGCCCCGCTCCGAACTCCTCTTATCTCTGGTCCCTCTCAAATCTCTCCCCAACCTTCTCTGTCTCTCCTCTTTTATCTCTCAGCATCACTGGTGCCAAAACCCCCGCGGTCCAAGCATGGACCAATCTTGAGGCACCAAAGAACACTCTCCCCCCCAGCGCCCTGGTGGATGGGTAGTCCCAGAATAAACTATTTACAATTGCCCCAAACAATAGCACCGGCTGACACCGAACTACTCTCCCTTAAATAGAGCTTCTGCTCCTTTAAATCTCCTACCCTCAGCAGCCTCGCATGCACAATGTGCATGGATCCACCATTTAATTATTTACAAATGGAGCAATCCTGAGCCTAGCCTTCCCCAAAACTGGACCCGAGACCGCTCCCCTCAACCTCGGAAGCACAGACACAACCCCGCCGCTCGACCTGTGCCTGAAAAGGTCAAGACAGCAGGGAAAACCATCTGCAATCATAAGCCAGACCAATGGGGCCATCAGGTGTGACTCGCACCCAGAGCCACAGGACCACCAGCACCGTGTGGGAGCACCGGAGCCGTGGGGCCCCACAGGTAAGCCAATTTGAGGGGCTTACAGATACTTCTGCTCTGTATTTATGGTGGAAGAATCAGGTAATGGACCAGTGATAGAAAATAAGTGTTCAAGGGCATCGGAGATGGACACAAGCCCTTTCACAGTAGATAAGGTCCTAGGGGAACTGCAATGAATAAAAGTTGATAAAGCAATGGACCCTGATGGAGTATACCCCAGAGTGCTGAGGGAACTCATGGAGGAGCTGGCTGCACCTCTGACGGCCTTTTTTAACCTGTCTCTGGAAACAGGGGTGGTTCCAGGAGACTGGAGGAGGGCTGATGTAGTCTCACTGCACAAAAGTGAAAGCAGAGAGGAGGCAGGAAATTACAGCCCTATCAGCCTGACTTCAATAGTGAGCAGGGTTATGGAGACACTGCTGAAAGATAGGTTGGTGGAGTATCTGGAGGCCCAAGCGCTGCAGGATCCAAGGCAGCATAGGTTCACAGGGAGGAAATCCTGCCAGACTAACCTGATCAAGTTCTTTTATTGGATGACCAATGTAGTGGATCGGGGGAGTGGGTAGATGCAGCCTACCTGGACTTCAGCAAGGCCTTCGACTCCACCTCCCACAGAAGGCTAGTGAACAAATTTAAAGCCTTGGGATGGGACCTAAGGTAGTTAGATGGGTAAGAAACTGACTGGAAGGAAGAAGTCAGAAGGTGGTGGTAAATGGTATGCACTCAGGGGGAAGGCAATGTGACTAGCAGGGTGTTGCAGGGGTCAATGCTGGGTCCGTTATGCTTCAATATATTTATCAGCAATATTGCTGAAGGGCTGATAGGGAAGGTGTGTCTGTTTGCAGATGATACCAAAATTTGCAACAGGGTGGACGCTCCAGGGAGTGGAGCAAAATAAGGAAGGATCTTAGCAAACTGGAAGAGTGGTTAGGTGTCTGGCAACTGGGCTTTAATGCAAAGAATTATAAGATCATGCACCTGGGTCACAGGAACCCCTCTGCTAAGTACTATCTGCAAGGGGAAGAACTGGCAGTCACTCGACAGGAACGGGACCTGGGGGTAATTATTTCTGATGACCTGATGGTGGCTAAGCAGTGTGACAAGGTGGTGAAAAAGCCAGCAGGATGCTGGGTGCATAGACAGAGGGATCACCAGCAGAAGGAGGGAAGTCATAATATCACTGTACAGGTCACTGGTGAGACCTCACCTGGAGTACTGTGTATATGTGACAGGGTATAATAGGACCCTGTCCCATTTGTTTTGGAGAAAGTTTTTGAATGCAAGGATCTGTATTCTTTCCTTTTCTGTTTCCTCTGTCTGGTTTATTTTATGTTACTGCAACTACAAATAAACAGTTTTGTGGAATTTTACAACTGCTCCTGGGTTTTCTCTATGCTTCCTGACCTGTGCCTCGATGACAGATGGTGTCAGCCTAAGTGGGATTTAAGCCGTGCATACCCTAAGACAGGAGATTTGTGCGTGGGTACTGGACCTAGTACCAGAGAAGCACAGAGGAAGGTATGGATTCTGCAGCAACAGAGGTCCAGTCTGAGATTGTACAGCCAGCACAAGTTATGGAAAAAGAACAGGCAGTGACAGAACCTGAAAGCCTGATGGACTTTTTCAAATGGTGGGCTATACAACAAAAAAAGACTGAGATGTGGAGAGAAAAATAACTATTAGAAGCATTGAGGAGAGAAGCGATGCAGCAACAGGAGCAGCAGATGAGAGAAGAGATGCAGCGACGGTAGCAGCGATGGCTGGATGCCTTGCAAGCTATCAAAGGCAGAGGATCCAGCACAGATCCAGAGGAGCAACAAAATGCAAACAACTTAAAGTCCCTTAAACTTACTGAGATGTGTCCCTCATATGATATCAAGGCATACCTGACAACCTTTGAAAGAGTTGCCACAGCCTGCCAATGGCCAAAGCAGCAATGGACAATCAGACTGGTACCCTACCGGACAGGGAAATACCAGCTTGCCTACAGCAGTATGGACATTGCACAGTCAGAAAACTATGATCTGGTGAAAAGCGAAATCCTGAAAAGGTATGACATCTCCAGAGAGACATACAGGCACAGCTTTCAATCTCTGAGGTACAACTCGGTTGACAATCCTCGAGAAGCCTTCACTTGATTCAAAGAACTCCTGATGAAGTGGATCCAACCAGAGAGCAAAACAGTCCCACAGATCATCAACACATTTGACATGGAACAATTCATCAACATCTTACCTACAGATGAGCAGCTGTCGGTAAAGGAACACCGACCAGAGGATGGGGAAAAAAGCTATTTCTTTGGCTGAGGACTACCAAATGGCCAGACAGACACCACAGCAGCACGGTAATGGAAAAGCACCGGTAAGAAACTCTTTTTCTCATTTAAACTCCAAGCCTGCTAAGAACTCTGGTGGGGGAAACAAATCTGTGCCAACAGAAGTTATCTGTTATAACTGCAATAAGCCAGGCCATTTTGCAAGAAACCGCCGTAATAAAGAAAGTGGCATTGGAGCAGATTTGTCTTTGACAAACTGGGGCAAGTACCTAACAGATGTGAAGGTGGGGAATTAGACTGTAAAGGGACTCATTGATTTGGGAAGCAGACAGACACTAGTGCATGTTAAAGTGCTTGGTCATCTCCCATGGTAATTGTAAACAAAAAAGAAGGGGGTGTTAGTGTAACCCCCCCTACAAATGGGAGTTCTTGAAAAGTCTTCCATGAGCTTGCCTAAATGCTCACTGCCAGGCTGGTGTCCTGCGTTTACCAGTTAATCGTTATTGCCAAAGAGTGCCTGTGTAGCCTCTGTCTACTGTCGCTTTAAGAGCTGCCTAGATTGCAGTAATAAGTAATCTGGGAGGGGGCTGAGTGTTGTCATGCTCGAGTCCCACCCGGGCTGCCAGGTAATCGCTCCATTTTTGTCATCGCTAATTGCGCAGAGGGAGCTCTGTTAACAGATGTAACTGTTTCCTGATCATTCATTAGAGTAGTAATAATAATGTAGTTTGTCTAACCTGCCTTCTTTGCAGCAAGGACTGCTTTTTTTGTCCTCACCATTTTGGCCCAGAACTGCCGAATTGGACCAATCAGTCTGGTGGGGCCTAAAACTGAGCCAGACTACAGGAGCTGTCTGGAGTCAAAATCTGCAGGAATTGTAGTTTTGGACTTTTGGTGCCTTTTTGCACCTGAAGAGGGAGCCTTTGTTGTGACTGACAGATCAGCTAACCGAATCTTTTGGATCTGAGGGAAATCCCCAAGCTGCCTGCTGTTTCAGTCAATTCTGAGGTCGGAAGTGAAATGAGAACAGCTCAAGTGATCTAAGCAGCAATTCTGTGTAGTTTTGCATGGCAGAACTGTGAAAGGGCCAAGTTTTTAGTCTGCCTGTCTGCCTGCTGTCCCTGAGAGAGAAAATAAGAGTTTATTCGGACTGAATCCGAGTTGTCAGGACTATTTAAGCCACTGGACTGTGACCAGGCTTTAACCTGAAGAAGACCGAAGATTTGCTGAATGCGATCGGCCTGTCAGGATTTCCAGCTGCTTTTTAATCCCCGGTTTGTGCAGAGGCTTTGCGATCGTGACCAGAGAGCGGTTTGCCTTGTACAGTAGAATTTTCTTACATGTAAATGTGCTGTTTATTGAAAGTGGGTCATGATTTGGTCCCCCACTGGGTGAACTGTGTTCTGCTTGCTGGAAGCTGTATCCAGCCCAAAATGGACTGTATCCAAATTTGTCTCCATTTGGCCTGGGCCTTGCCACACTGTCCCAGCCAGACTACCTGCTGCACAGAGAAAGCCATTGACGAGAGACCTAGCTGGGGATCAGCCCCCTGCTCCACGCTTGAACAGGAACGACGCCTCAACGATTCGTGTGGGCCCTGCTTCTCCTGGCACTCCAGATTAACCTCCTGCTGTCTCGATTTTCGTCCAGTCTGTGTCCAGTCTTGGGTATCGTGAGTAATCATCAGGGTCGCTCCCTGCAACAACAGCCTAATCTAAAAGTGTCATCTGATTGTCTTGTTGTTTTCTTTTCACGAACTGAGCCCTCTGACTCCAGATTACAAATAGTGTGTGTTATGCATGTTGTTTTCTTCCATCACAGTGTCCCAACCAGCTGCAATGTTCCTGGCTAGCCCACCATTCTCCATCTGGGTACCCAGAGTGTGTGACTGTTTATGGACCCTGAAGTGCATGCAAAACTGTTTGAATGATAGAGTCTCTAAGCAAATTAACCTGATTACGCCACTCCTTTGTTCAAGTCCCTTAAATAAATCAGATCTATTTTTTACATTTACCCTGACTGTGCTTCCAGTTTGTGCAGGAGTACTGTACTGCTGTTATTTGCTGTGTTTAACCTTGTTTTACAGGGGGTCCCCAGGGCCAGGCCAGAGGAAAGCCCTGGTGGTAAGTGCAAACAGTGTGGGTACTTGTATGGTTGTATCAGGGGTATTGTGAAAGTGATTATTGTGTATTGTTCCGGCCACTAGTAAGGAAAGAGGGGGGGTTACAGTGTCCCAGAGGGCTATGCCCAGGTTAGCTTGACCACTATAAACCCTGACCTCCAGGTGGAGGCACCTGTTTCAGAACTCAGGCCCCTTAACCTGCTTCTAGCCAAGCAGGCAGGGGTAGTAACCCTTGGGATAGCGCCACCTAGGGGTCATATTAGAATCTGCCTTGATTTCAGGAAACTTAACCAAGTGTCAGAATTTCACAGTTACCTTATGCCCAGGATAGATGTTTTGGTGGACAGACTGGGGAGTGCTAAGTATATCAGTCCCCTCGATCTCACCAAGGGTTACTGGCAAATACCTCTAGCTGAAGAATCCAGAGATAAAACTGCATTTGCCACCCCTATAGGATCCTATCAGTTCACCACCATGCCCTTTGGTTTACATGGTGTGCCAGCTACATTCCAGCAGTACATGGATGTAATTTTATCCCCTCATTCTGGTTATTGTGCTGCGTACCTGGATGATATCGTGGTGTATAGTCCCGACTGGGAAAGCCACCTGGAACACCTACGAGCAGTTATCCAAGCTATCAAAAATGCAGGTCTAACAATCCTACTAAATGTGCATTGGGCATGCATGAAACCAGATATTTGGGCTATGTGCTGGGAAATGGAGAAGTCAAGCCAGAGATTTCTAAAATAGAAGTTGTAGCTAACAGCCCTGTACCTAAAACAAAGAAACATGTCAGGTCATTTTTAGGGCTGGCTGGTTATTATCAGAGATTTGTTTCCAACTTTGCTGAGTTAGCTATTCCACTCACGAACTCACAAAAAAACGGTAGCCGAATAATGTGAAATGGACTCCAGAGTGTGATGAAGCTTTTTAAGCCATAAAGGCTGCATTATGTTCAGCGCCTGTTTTAAGAAGCCCAGTCTTTGAGAAGCCATTTCTGTTACAGACAGATGCACCTGAGGTAGGCCTAGGTGTAGTCCTACATCAAACTATAGATAGGAAAGAACAACCTATTCTGTATATAAGTAGGAAGTTGCACGACAGAGAGAAAAGGTACTGCACTATCGAAAAGGAGTGTTTAGCAGCAAAGTGGTCCATGGAGGGCCCTAAAATGTTATTTACTAGGAACTGATTTTGTTCTTGTAACTGATCCCGATCCTCTCTGTTGGCTTAACCAGATGAAAGGTAAACATTCCAGAATCACCTGGCACTGCAGCCATTTAAATTCTCTGTGAGCCACAAATCTGGTAAAGAGAATAGTAATGCTGATTTTCTGTCAAGATATGGATCAGGAATTGAGGATTCTGAAGGTTGCAAAAAAAATGTATGGGTTTGAACTGTACTTTTTGCTGTACTGTTAAAAACAATGGATGCAAATGTGCTTAATTTCTGAAAGTAGAAAATGTTAGTAGAAAATAGAAAGTTTGGAAACCTGTTTAATAAGACAGGTTCCCTCTTAAAGAGGGTGGTATATGGGACAGGGTAGAATAGGACCCTGTCCCATTTATTTTGGAAAAAGTGTTTAAATGCAGGGATCTGTATTCTTTCCTTTTATGTCTCCTCTGTCTGGTTGCACAACCTAATTTCCCAGTGAGACCTCGGACTTGATCAACCCGAACTGTCGCAATCCTTTGCATCTCACTGTCTCTTTATTTTCTCTTGCTGTCTGTTTTTCCTCCCTTGCATATCTATATCTGCTAATATAAAATATATGAGAATCAATGTATGGGAATGTAGCTGATATTGGGATCACTTTTGTTTAGAAAATTGTGTTACTGTTGAAATGTACAGTATATCTATATGTATAATTTGAGAGAACTATAAAAAGCTAGAGGTTACTTGGGTGCAAATACCTGAGCCTTTTACAGTTGCTGTGGGGACCTCAGGAAGTTCTCAATGTTCTAGCAGCTCCTGAAATTTACAAAGAACAGGATGCTTGCAAAGGATGGGGGTTAAAAAAGACATATAACAAGCATTTGTCAATGCCGAACGTTCGCTTGCAGGTATCTGCAGTGGTGTTTGGCATGTATGGTGCCTTACCCTAATGCCCTGTGCGATTGCTGGTACTTGCACAATAAATTGTCAGCATGACCTTTTGTTACCCCATTGATGCTACATAGGCGGAAACACATTTTGGGCAGGATGTGAAAAATGACAGCTGTACTGCTCATAAGGAAGTGTGGTAAAATGGCAATGTTGAAAATCTGGGTGGAAATATTGAAAATTCGCAAAAGCTAGGGCGTCGTGGAACTGTGCAATGCACTAAGTAAAACAGTCATTGTTAGAATTTTTCACCAAATTGTCAACATTGGCATTTTAAAACCTCTGCTAATGAACAGTGTCACTGTGATTGTCTTACTGTGCCATACATTGATTTTACACCGACTGCGCCCATTGTGCACCATATGGTAGGAAACAGGTTTTGGGCAGGATGTGAAAAATGGCAGCTGTACTGCTCACAAAGGAGGTGTGGTAAAATGGCAATGCTGAAAATCTGGAGTGAAAATATTGAAAATTCGCAAAGTTACAGGCGTGCATAAGACTACGCAATGCACACCTGTAAAACAGTCATTTTAGAAATTTTTCACCAAATTTTCAACACAGCCATTTTAAGACCTCTGCTCATGAACAGTGTCACTGTGATTTTCTTAATGTCTCTCACATTGATTTACGATACCGAGTGCGCCATTATGCGCTACATGGGCGGAAGCAGTTTAGGTGAGATGTGGAAAATGACAGCTGTACTGCTCAAGAAGGTGTGATAAAATGGCAATGTTGAAAATCTGGAGTAGAAATATTGAAAATTCGCAAACCTCTGACGTGCGTAGGAACTGCATACGCTCTATAAAACAGTCATTTTGGAATTTTGCACAAGTTTTCAACATGAGGTTTTGGGACCCTTCTCATGAATGATGTCACTGTCATGGCTATTCAGGCCGAAGGGTGATTTTGTGCAGTGACTATGAAATCACCCTTCGGGCCGAATCTGCCATGACAGTGACATCATTCATGAGAAGGGTCCCAAAACCCCATGTTGAAAATTTGGTGCAAAATTCCAAAACATGCCTGAAATATGCAATAAAGTTGAAACCCCCCTATCTAGCCCATTATACAGCTTACGGCATTTCCTCAGTTAGCGGTCGCCTTTGAAGAGTGCAGGCGTGTTCCGGTCCACGAAGATCATTGCGCGAGTCGGAGGTAAGTATGGGGTGGGGGGGTGTGGGAAAACTGGGTGAGCAGTGGGTGGGTGCGGGTAGTGGGGGTTGGGAGGCAGCAGTGGGACCGTTTTTATTTACAGGTTTAAAAAAAAAAGACGCGTGGGGCGTTTGCCACGCTGGGGTGGAGCTCGAGCATGGCAGAAGATGGCTGGGGGCCGAGCCGGGAGTTGGGCACCCGTCGGCAAGCTCTGGAGCAGGCGGGAGCCGGCGGCAAAAACCGCGAACGTTTGCCACGCTGGGTGGGCTCCCAGCGTGGCAGCAGGATGGCTTGGGGGCCGTGGAGCCGACGGGATTGGGCACCCCATTGTAACAACATTTGCACGCTGGGGTGGGATCGAGGTGGCACCAAAGCTTGGGGGTGGGCGTGACGCGGGGGGGAGCGTGATACAAGGGGGGACGGCGTGATGCAGTGCTCAGTATGGCAGCGTGCTTGCTTTGAAGCAGAGGAACACCGCTGTCATACAGAGCCCTGCAAATCACAGCAGGACTGCCACGCCTGCTCAAGGGAGCAGTGCATTGGATGGGAGAGGCACACCTCCTAAGTGTGCTACTCTCCCAAAACGTTCCTTGCGCAAGCAAATGTAAAAATGCATACTGTCTAACTTGATCAGTATTCTAACCCACTTGTACTATATACTACGTATTATATAATCTCATTTCATTTTATGTATATATTCTCCCAGGTCGTGCCTGAAAATAGCAACTTTGGCTAGTGCGCCTAACCCGGTTAAAAAAAACTAAATAAATGAATATATTTCAGCTTGTTTATATTCTGAAGTAGTGGTCAGAACATCTACACCACAAAATGGTGATCGATTCCACAGATATGTATATTAAGGCTGATGTGTCCAGTGAATAAAAACCTGAAAGGATATGCCAGTCAGTGGGTCTTTATCTACACTACAACATGCTTTACTGCTTGTGGAGCTCTCAGCTTTTGTTGTTTTGCAGGTGCCTGATGGTCACTCTGCTACTTGTGGTTGTCCTCAAGGATACGGTTTTTGCCAGGCACCTCTTAGGAGGCACTTTCTACATTGTCCTCAGGCAATACATTTTCAACTGTTTGCACTGCAAGCCCTAGTGTGCGCTGTCCTTACTAGCACAGGTGCCAGAACCTATGGGTGCTACAGTCCCCCCCCCCCAAAACTTCTGCTCATGATCAAAGTGCCTCTTGGAAAAACATTAAGTGTTTTTTTTTTTCCTCTGTGCCCTTTGCAACTTCCACACCCCCACTTTTCCCCATGTTCCGACCCATGCTTTCTTTTCTTGTTCTGCCTGCTACACAGCGACGCCCGAGATCTGTAGTGCAGGATCCAGCTTAGATTTTGCATGTCTGGACCCCCTACTTGCCTAATCAAGAGTCTCAAGCAAAATAACAGTCCAGTAACCCATACAATGGAGCAACAAAATGCACCTAGAAAACCAGTTTACCCTAGACTATATTTGGACAGCGAGTAACATTTAACAGGGTCAAATTGGCACTGGACCGCTAACCAAATGCTGGAAGATTTTGTATCCGGCTAGTAAGATTTTCAATTAACTAGCCCTGCGGGCTTGTACTAGAGAAGGCAACTCTACAGTATTACACCAGCTGGGCTAGCAGAAACGTCTGTGGGGCCAATGGATTTCCCCCAATCACTAGCTCTGGCTAGCGGCTGCAAAACTTAATTAGACCCATTTAAAACACCTTTGACTAGTAACTGCAGGACCTACCACTCTAGTGCTACATGTGGCAGTTATCAATATGTACAGTTCCTGCTACTACAGCAATGCAACATAGGGAAAACGACCCCCCCAAAAAAAAAAAAAAACTTTTCTGAAGAAATACCTGTAGGATTACAAAAGGTTGATGCCGTCTTTGCTCAATCCAATTCCTAATCCCTAGTATACGTCATACATTAAAATACACGCAATGTATTACATATCATGATTTTTCTCCCGGACTACTCAAACTATGTTAAATGACATGTTAGGTACTGCGGAGTTTGCTTGCTTGTGGGGGGGGGGTGGTTACCTGGAGGCAGCAGGCTTTGCCTTCTGCACAAATCTCTTGATTCCTTTGGCTGACTCTGCTGCACATTTTGCTGGCATCTTCCCGGCTTGGACTTACGTTGCCTCCTCCTTGGGAGGCAGGCTAGACTTTTTCACATGAATGGCCAGGTCCCCTCCGTGGGTGAGGAGGTGGCTTTCAGCTTGGCGCTGCTGAGAGGAGAGTTATTGAAGAAACTGTAGCGCATTTTCTGTTTAGACATGATGCCGAGCTGGAGACCGCCGTTACACAAGCTCAGCCAGCCCACAAAAATCCTACTTTCTAGGAAGTAGAGTGACTTGCCAGAGATTTGGCGCTCGCGGGAAACTCGCTTGACGTAAACGTCAAGAGGAAGTGTAATACAGTACATCAACCAGTCAGAATGCAATTTTTGTCGTGCCGTGGCACCATGGCATTGAATCGAGAGGGCTCAGTTGTTGGAGGCTGCGCTGGAGGGGGTGTTCCCAGAAAAGACCTCAAAAGACGGACTAGAGTGGCACCGCCTCCTGCTGAGGCACGTAAAATGGGTTCTTGTGGATGGCAAAATGTGTCGCCGCTGGGCTGCATGCGTTTTTGCGGTTTACGTTACCGACAGTTTAGGTTACAAACGCTGCTTTTTCTCAAATCTGCATGCAGCCCATATTTCTGCCAGGAGTGAAAACCAGTTTACCCTAGACCTATATTTGGACAGCGAAGTAACATTTAACAGGGGTCGAAATTGGCACTGGACACTGCTTTTTCTGAAATCTGCATGCAGCCCATATTTCTGCCAGGAGTGTAGTTGGGGCGGCGTGGCGTGGGGAGGCGGCGTGGCGTGAGGGGGCGGCATGGCGGTGCTCAGTATGTAGCGGTGCTTTGCTTTGAAGCAGAGGAACACCGCTGTCATGCAAACTCCTGCACCAGTGGTGCAGGACGTACCTGCTCAAGGGAGCAGTGCACTGGATGGGAGAGGCACACCTCCTAAGTGTGCTACTCTCCCAAAACGTTCCTTGCGCATGCACGCAAGCGAACGAAAAAACAGCTAAGCTGAGCTGCAAGAGGAGATTTGTTTTACAAGAAAGATTTAATTTGCTTCTGTACATAGTTATTCTGAACAGATTTATTTTATTTTATGTTACTGCAACTGCAAATAAACAGTTTTGTGGAATTTTACAACTGCCCCTGGGTTTTCTCTATGCTTCCTGACCTGTGCCTCGACAACAGTACATTACAGTTCTGGAAGCCCTACCTCTGAAAGGACATAGACAAGGTTGAAGGGATTCAAAGGACGACAACCAAGATGGTGCAGGGCCTACACCTGAAGCCTTATGTAACCCCCCTGTCAGGGGCTTACCTGTGGACCCCCGGAAAAGGCCCATTTCCCCTGGGTTTTGGTTCTACCCCCATCTTTTTTGGGGGGGATTCCTGGCTTTTCCCCCGTGTATTCCTGGTCCTCTCCTGCCGGCCCCCTCATGGTTAGAGAGAGAGAGACAGAGAGAGTGGGGCTGGAGTAGCAAATTCGTGGAGTTGCTGGTTTGAGGAATGGCACAGCGGTGCTGTTGAACTCTATGCATGCGCAGAAGCACAATTTCATTTCAGCCGTTTGTGGCCATTTTGGCTGACCTCTCTGGTGGTCCTGGTCTCAGGGCATGACAAGAGAAGGACTGGGACTGGTGGCAGGACTGGAGAGGCAGCAGGAGAGTGGCAGGAGTGTTTTTTGTGTGTGCCAATCGCGCGTGAGTATTCAGATGCTGCCTCATGAATATTAATTAGGCGGTGTATTTTGAAGAGCTGGGAGCCTTACTAACACTGGGGCACAGAGAAAGCACTAGTGACAGGCTGGGAAAAGGAAAAAAGAAGAAAGAAATAAAGCACTGAGTGAAAGGGAAGGCTGCTAGTCTGTGAGGAAAATAAGGAAATAAAGTGTATTCATGAACTGCAGCAAGAGACTGGAACTATGTGTAAGCTGCCTAGGGACTATGTGCAATGGCAGCAGTGACAGCCAGAGGGTTTGACTAACGTATTAAAATGTGTAGTCAGGTAACAGGGCATGGGGTGGCTACCAAATGGTGGGGAAATGAATAAATGAAAAATAAAGGGTTTGGCTGCAGGAATGCTTAAAACCTCCTTTGGGACACTGTACAAACTGTGGGCGATGTTTACAATGGCCAGCATGTTTTGCAGCCATGTGACACTAGCCAGCCAGCCACTGAGCCAGGACTCTGGGACTGATTGAAAGAACTTTTGGGGGAAAATACCAGGGAAAGTTTAGGTGCCTTTTTCTGCACCAATGAAGCATCGAGGGAGCCTCATACATATTAATTTTTGCCTAAGGACAGTGGCTTCAGCCAATGGGGAGCGAGGAAAGGGTTCCAAATAAAGCCAGGACTGTTGGGCTTTGAGTCAGTTCAGTGGGAGCTCCTCCAGAGGGAGGGAGGGGGGTTCCTGCCCCTGGAGAGAATGGGGCTGCGAGGTGGGCCTGCCTGGGGGGTGCCAGCAATTTCTCCTCCAGGGCAGGGAGCATCTGCCCCATCAGGGAAAAGGAAGCAGAAGCAATGAAGGAGCAGCTTGGAAGAGAAAAAAGGGAAAGCTGCAGGTTGATTAATTTTCTGCGTTGTTCTGAAGTTGCACTACAGCACTGAGAGAAGTGCAGCTCTAATGGAAAAGGGAATGCTACAGCATAGGTGTAATTTGACTTTGACATTTGGGGGGGCAGTGGGCATGGCAGGGGGAGGGGCAGGGCTGAATAGGTTGCATCTAACTGTATTAACCTCTCACTTGTGGTTTAGCAGATATATTTACATTGTCTTAATAAAGAAATACTTTCATGTAATTGTATTCTTCTCTCCCTTCGGTTAGGCACTAGACTTGACCATTTAAATGATTAAATAATAAAAGTTATACAGAAGCAAACTTCAGGATAATATGATCTGCACCTGCTAAAGCAACAAGCTCAAGCTATTTCTGCCAGCCAGCCCCTGCCCCGAAGATTGATTTCCTCTTAGTCAGGCAGCAGACTTGACCGTTTAGATGATTAAATAATAAAATAAAAGTTATACAGAAGCAAACTTTTTTTTTTTAAGACTAAGTCCAGGATAATATGATCTGCTCCAGTCCTGCTAAAGCAACCAGCTCAAGCTATTCTGCCAGCCAGCCCCTGCCCTGGAGATACATTTCCTCTTAGTCAGGCAGCAGACTTGACCGTTTAGATGATTAAATAATAAAATAAAAGTTATACAGAAGCAAACTTTTTTTTTAAGACTAAGTCCAGGATAATATGATCTGCTCCTGTCCTGCTAAAGCAACCAGCTCAAGCTATGTCTGCCAGCCAGCCCCTGCCCTGAAGATAGGGTCAGGCAGAAGTTGATGACTTGACTGTTTGCTTAGAAGCTTACATAAATAACAGTTATACAGAAGCAGCACACACACCTGTTTTTTAACAATGAGATCTGCTGCTAGAGCAGCAGAATTCGCAGTCTCTGGCTGCCAGCTCCTTCTCCAAACTGTGCAGTGCACAACAGACAGATTTAAAATGTATTTTATTTTTCCTCTAGTCATGCAGGCTGCAGATAGGAGGATGCCCAGAGGGAAGTGGAGTGTACACTTCCATCTTCAGTGTTATTTCAGTGTTATTTCAGTCCAGACTGACAAAGCACTGCTTTTCATCAGTGCACTGTTAATACACTGCACTGACTTTCTGCTACACTGTTGTACCACTGCTCAATCTTTCTTGTGTTTTGATGCACACTAAGAGCACTGCAAATAATTATTAGATTTTCATGCACACTTCTTTAGCACTGTATTTCCTTCACAAATTTTTGCTGCATACTGGCAACACTTTATAATTTTTATCACACTTCTTTAGCACTGCATTGTCTCAGCAATCTGGTTACCTTTACTGAATTTGTCACAATGGCATTACAGTGGTATAGCAATGGCAATACTGTGGTCAGCTGAAAAATCCACAATAGTACTACCCAGTGGTACTCTGGTATCACAGTGGTAGGTGATATATAGATTTTCCTCTGTGCATTGGTAGTGCACTGGCAGAATGGTATCCCTATGGCATTTTTTACTATTTTCTCTGTCTCTCTCACACATACACTGGTAATACAATAGTATCACGAAATTTTGAGATTTTTGTCGGCTCCCACAAATACTGGTACACTGGTAGCACAATGGTACTGCATTATTTTGACATTTCAGTATTTGGTACCTCTCACAGCAACCCTAGACTCATGTGGTAGCACAGTGGTACCAGTATTAATCTCATCATACTCTGTACTCTTAACACATTGTTAAGATAAATTACATTATCAACCTCATGGAGAACAGCTCTCAATTCCATATTTGTGTAACCCCTAGATGGCGCTATCCCAGGGGCTACTACCCCTGCCTGATTTGCCACTAACAGGTTGAGGGGCCTGGATCCAATGGCGGGTGCCTCCACCCAGAGGTCAGGGTTTGCAATAGTTAAACTAACTTGGTCACAGCCCTCTGGGACACTGCAACCCCCCTTTCTTCCCACTAGTGGCCCACACAATATATCAGAATTACCTTCACAGTATACACTTACCCCCAGGTCTGGTTCCGGCACTGGGACCTCCTGTGAAATGAGATACAGTGCAACAATCACAGTACAGTACTTTAACATAGACAAATACCTCAGGCAGTATAACTTTTGCTGAAACAAGCAGCTCTGATTTATTTAGGGGGATATAACAAGGACAGGGGGAAATCAGGTTAATTAGCTTATCACTCTAATAATCTACCTATGGCTCTGTGCACAGGCCTATCCCTATCAGTTACTGTCCCAGGGTACCCAAGCCCTAGTGGCTAGTCCAAACCGTGGCAGCTGGTAGGGGCCCTTTCACACATAGAAAAGGAGAATTAAACAGTCAGCAGTACAGTAATTCCATTTGGATTTAATGTGGCAATTCAACAGGGAGCAACCCTGAATTAGTACTCACGACCTCCAAATAAGATAGGGTCCTTCAATGTCAGCAGGGCTCACTTGAGGTACACAAACCTCTTCACACATCCATATAAAAGAAAGTACTATACCAGGCAGGCTGCATCTGTATCCCGATCGCAATTACTGCACAATACCCGGGAGAACACACAGCAGATTCAGTTCCTGACAGACCGAGTGCAATTTTCAGCAATTCTTCCAGTCTTCTACAGGGTGAGCCTGGTTTCTACTCTTCAGAGATCCTTTGATTCTTTTCACAGGACGGTTCAGTCCTAACAAGCTGTTACACAAGCTGCGGACCGAACTCTGGGCCTTACACACGTTTTGACTAAAACTGCACACTGAAAAGCACAGGGCTCCTTCCTTCTTCACTGCCAAAGCTCAACTGAACTCCAACTGACGAAACCGGGCACTTCCTTTGAGTTCCTCCCAGTTCTTGACTGGATTGGCTGTCACTCACAATAGACTGCTGCTGTTGGTCCAAAAGGCACTGAAGTCTAAACTACATCTCCCAGAGTCACTGCCCATACAATCCTCTTGTGGCTGGCTCAGATTATGAGTCAAGTTCTGATTCGTCCAAGGCATCATTTTAGAGCTAGCTTACCCACACTGATTGGTCCAGTTCAGCAGTTCAAAACTAGAATGGGGAACTAGCAGACACAGTTCTGACTGCAAAGAAAGCAGGTTAGACAAACTGTAATTTCATTATTACTCTAAATAATTTCTGGCAAACAGTTACATCTTTCAAATAGGTTCCTTTGCACTCTAGTGACTGCAAAATGAAGTGAATTGGCAGCAGCTCGGTGGTACTCAGAAGGCTTGCACAGTCCCCCCATACAAAACTAATTATGTCTGCAAGCAGACAGCTCTTAAAGAGACAGTACCAGAGGCTCTAAAAACACTCACTGATAAATGGCTTAAATGCCAAACACCATTCAGGCTTGGAGCATTCAAGCAAGCTCCTGGAAGTCTTTTGGGGAACCCCCATTTGCAGGGGGGTTACACCCTTCCTGGCCTGGGAAAGCTTGACGTCCGCGTCAAGCAAGTACCCCCATAAGTTTCAACTGCAACCATATACATTTGCATTAGTCTGCACATGTAATCATCAGTCAATATATCATTTTACCAAGAACACATTTCTGAAACATTGCAGTACGTCACTCTTTACACAGTATTACATACACATTGTACCATAACTCAAGTTATTACCTCTTGTACATGAAACCTGAAGAGGGCCCTTCCCTATCAGTTACCTTGGGGCTGGATGGGGCAAGGGCACCATATGAAAGGGCAACACAAGTAACTTGGAGTTAGCACTGATGCTCAGTTTGGGCAATGAGCTCGGGACACATACACTCCTTTATGGACAACATTGAGAGGCAAGTCCACAGGCCTCCCAAGTGAATCATAACTGAGGTGCACCACAGGCTTTACAGCTCGACCAGTCTTTCTAGGGGAACTGTTATAGTCTCTGCACTCTGAGCCTCATTTTCAGCATTGTCCTCACTTGTCAGGGAGTCTCCATGGGGTAGAGAGGCTAGAACTTGGGGCACTTTCAGCTCCAGGAGTTACAGTTTCTGAGTCCACAACATTTGGCTCGCATGGAGAGCTCTCGGACACTGGCAGTGGACTGTCAGGGCACTCAAAATACTCTTCTTGTTCGGTGTATCACCAGTCTGCCCCAATCTATCATTTTCCTCCCTGAAAGCTCAAACAGTTCAACCATGCACAATGATTCCATTTCATCTGATCTGATGCTTTGCACTTCACTTTCTGGGAGCATTGGCTCCAGGGATGAAGCTGGGGCTTAGACAGTCCAGAAGGCCCAGCTTTGTCTCCAGTATTGACTAGGGATTGCCCGAAACAATTGACTCAGTTCGTAAGAAGGATAGTATTCAAAGTCACTCTCACTTTCTTCCGATATGGACTGACAGTCATGCTCAACTGGGACTTGTGGAGGGGAACACTTTAACTTTGCTTCTGTAGGTGCAGACTTTCTTGATCTTTTCTTAGCAGCAGCTCTAGTCACTGGTCCAGAGGGGCATCTTCTAGGGGCTCAGACTCAATTAAGATTTGTCCAATGGGCAGTAAATGATTTCTATGCATTGTTTTACATCTTTTGAATTATTCTCAGGCCTTACTTTGTACACTGGCAGATCATCTAGTTTGCCCACTACAATGTAGAGAGATGGTGCCATCTGTCAGCAATCTTGTGCTTGCCATGCAGTCCCAGATTTCTTAGCAATACCCGATCTCCCTCCTGGAGTTCCTGTGCTTTCACCTTTTATCATACCTTTCTTTGTTGGCCAGATTTCTTTTGGCAGCCATGGTTTGAGCCAGTTGAGTACGCATGAGTTAGCTGGGCCTTTAACTTTGCACATACTGTAAATAGTTGTCAGCTTGAACCCCATCAGGAGAGACCCCAAAACACACATCTACTGGTAGTCAGCTTCTCTTCCAAACATCAGAGCGGTAGGGGAGAATCCAGTGGCATCACTTTTGGTGCAGTTATAAGCATGTACCAGGGTGCTAATTTGTTGGCTCCATCTAGGCTTGTCCTTTGGGTGCAGGTGCCTAGCATATCTAGCAAAGTGCGGTTGAAACGTTCAGGCTGTGGGTCCCCTGGGTGGTAAGGGTGGTTCTGGACTTTCGCACTCCCCACAGAGAAAGCATCTCTTTGATCAGACGACTCTCAAAGTCTCTCCTTGATCAGAATGGATTCTTTGTGGAGCCCCATAGTGAACAAAAAGTTTTCTACAAGTACTTTGGCTACAGTGGATGCTTTCTGGTCTTTGGTGGGGAAAGCTTGGGCATATCTCGTGAAATGGTCAGTGACCACCAGCACATTACTGATATTTCTTTGATCTGACTCCAAACTTAGAAAATCAATACAGACCAGCTCCATGGGTGCACTGGTGGTTATGTTAACAAGGGGCAGCCCTCTGGGACAAAGCTTTCCTCTTAAGCAGCGACTCACAAGTTCGAATGTGTTGCTCCACATCAGCCCCATCTTAGGCCAATAGAATCTGGATCTCACCAAGTCAAGTGTTCTGTCTATACCAAGGTGCCCCATGTGGTTGTGCAAGGACCTCAATACTGAGTCTCGAAAGGCAGTGGGCAGCACTAGTTGTTGTTTGTCTACTTGTCCCCTCTGTCTACTGTTTCTCTGTATAACAGTTTATTGATCAGTTTCAACTTAGGACCTTCTTTGTATAACAGTGCAGTTCTCAAATCAGTGGGGTAATTTGGACACATCTTTTCCTGCATAGAGGGCTTCTAAAGCTGCTTTGATCATGGGACTCGGATTGAGCCCGTCGAATACTGTCATTGTCCAGCTGAGGCAGTGCACCAATGTCTATTGCAGAAAAGTGGCAATAAGCAGCAGGTATGCAATTCTCAGAGGCTCCCAAGCAATCCACCATGCAGTCCACTCATCCCGTGGACATTTGTTCCTCCTGTCAAACTTCGGCAGAGTGCCCGAATGTCAGGTTCTGCCAGTCCGGACCCAATCATTCTGGGGAACAGGCCTCGGGAGAGAGCATCAGCATCTATGTGGTTCAGACCTGCTCGGTATTGAGAGCATAGTCATATGTAGATAATGCAGAAAGCCACCTATGGCCAGTGGCATCCAACTTAGCTGAGGTCTGCACATAGGTCAAAGGATTATTGTCAGTTTTACTAGTATTTTAGCCCCATACAAGTACTCATGGAATTGGTCAACAATAGCCACTTCAAAGCTAGGAACTCTAACTTATGTACAGGATAGTTCTTTCGGATGGGGTCAGGCTTCTACTGGCAAAGGCCACTGGTCTCAGGCCATTCCTGGCCTCTTGGTACAACACAGCCCCCAACCCTTGCAAGCTAGCATCAGTGTGCAGGACGTAAGGTTTTCTTGGATCGGCATAGGCCAGCACTGGAGCATGGGTAAGTTGATATATGATCTCATGAAAAGCAGTCTCACAATCAGGAGTCCAGCGGGCCCCAAATACTTCACTCGGATGAAAATACACTCTTTCAGTCTTGAGGGATGCTGACTTTTGGTATTTTTTGTGGGTTGGGGGATACCCTTGAGTAAGGTTAAGTAAAGGGCGGATCACTCTTGAATAGTCCTTGATGAAGCGCCGATAATAACCACAGAATCCCAGGAATCTTTGCAGTTCTTTTTAGATTTTTGGGCTGTGGCCAGGTAGTCAAGCCTCAACTTTACTTGGGTGGTCTCTATTCCCTCGGTGGATACTATGTGTCCCACATACTTTACTGATGTTTGAAAAAATTGACACTTATCAATGGACAGTTTAAGGCCAAAGTCCTCCAGTCGGTCCAATACCTTAAATAATCTGCTCTCATGTTCCTCCAGTGAGCTGCCAAACACAATAACATCATCTAGGTATACCAGGCACTCTAGTAAGTTCATGTCCCCCACTGCACGCTCCATCAATCGTTGAAAAGTGGCTGGGGCACCTGAAATCCCTTGAGGCATCCTCATGAATTCATAGAAGCCAAGCGGACAGATAAAGGCTGTCTTTTCCACGGTCCTCTGGGGCCATCGGGATCTGATAGTACCCACTGCGGAGATCCAGCACAGAGAACCACTTGCTCCCGTTTAGGCAGTCAAAGCATCCTGAATGCGGGGCATTGTGTACTGATCAGGGATAGTCCGCCCGGTTTAGGTGCGATAATCCACACATCCTTACTGTTCCATTCTTTTCCTCACTACCACAATGGGGAAGCATAAGGGCTTCTGGATTCTTGTAATACACCAGCAGCTAACATCTCTTGCAGATGCGTCTCACATCATCTATGTCAGCAGGTGCCAAGCGTCGAGACCTCTCACGAAATGGTCTTTCGTCATGCAGCCGGATATTGTGCTCAGCTCCTTGCGCATCCTACATCCCATTCCTTTAAAGAAAACACCTGGTCTCTCTGGGCAAGCTTCTCACTGATCTTCACTTTCCATTCAGCTGGCAGCGGGAGTCGCGAAATCAAACAAGTCAGGCGTTACTCTGTCATTCTTCCTTGAACTTTTGCTGCTGGGTAGCACTGCAGTGTCTACACAATGCACATTAGCCAGGATGCAACCTCTGTTTTCGAATGTCTCTTTCAGACACATTATGAACTGGACCATTACCTTCTGGCATAAGCATGGGCTCTAGCGGGCAAAATACTAGGCTTGACCAGCAGTCCCTCTGGCAATTTTCCATCGCCTGGTGCATCCAACATTAATATTTTATTCTTAACATCCTTTCTGATACGGACCTCTCCTGTAAGGTACACTGGGCATTTGGCGCCAGGATCAGAGACTCAGGATCCTTCTTCCATACAATTCGACCGTTTCCTCTGGTTCTGTTTTTCAGCATCTCTGTGCCTCATAGGCCTTCTTAATTAAAGCTGGAACTCTTAAAGCTCTACTAGTCTTTGACCCTGTTTTTCATAACACAACTGTGCCAGCCTTCCGAACATATGAGCATTTGTTCCAATCAACAAAGGGACACCATCATACAGTCCAGTGGGGGACACACTAAGGCTAGGGTCTCTACTTGTTCGGCCACTCCAGCCACGGAGGTGGGAAAGACAAGCCAAATTCGGATATACCCGGAATAGGGGTAGGCCTTCTCACTAACCCCATACATGCAGTCCTTCTAATGGTTGTAAGTGTACGTCTGACAAATGCTTCTGATACCAATCTTGGAACATAATTGTCACTTGGGAGCCACTGTCTAATATAGCTCTTGTAGACACTCCGTTCACCTTTACAGTGGTCTCCATGGAGGGACCCACTATTCTGGACCAGTCTGGAGAGGCGGTAGTGGGGGCCTGGGCAACTGACCTTGCCACAAAAGGACGTGAATTAGCATTTTTGGTGCCCTCACTGGGATCATGTCGTGCACCTCTTAACCACTGATTTCTTCTCGAAGCTCTCCTTGTAGCCTATATGCAACTTTGTCAGTGTCTTTTGAGGACTGGCATTCCCTTTCATGTGCCCATCTTTCCCACAATTATAGCAAAACATACTTTCTGGAGTTTGAGCTGGCCGAGGCGCCACACTGGGAGCCAGGGCAGGGGTATTACTAACTGGAAACCTTGGTGCCATCTCTGTCTGCGGCGTGATAAGCATTTGGAGACATCTCGTCAGTTTCTCCACTTCCATGGTCAAGGAATCGAGTTCGGAGCTGTTATCAGCAGGAGATACATGGGTGGGTATCCCCACCCCCATAGCAGATGCAGTCGGATATAGGTCAGGGCCCGTACTTGCAGGCGTGGCCTTCATAAAGGGACTGTTTTTGAATTCCCGGATCTCTCTCAACAGTTCGCCCATTGTAGACATATCTTTTCCTTGTCAGAGCACTCATTGACTGCCAACCTCTGCCCCTGAACTTCACTTGATGGGTCACCCTCAGTCACCGGGTCGTAGCCGCAGCTATTGGTGCAGGTCCTCCCGAGTCGTCTTTTCTCAACTCCTCGAATTTCTCTCATTAACTCATCATAGGAGGGTGGGATTCCAGTCGACCTGCCAGGTGTAACTGAAGCAACAGCAGTTCTGAGAAGGGCAGACTTAAGGATCCTGTCCAGCCTGGATTGATTCAGTTCAATCGCTGGCAAACTACCTTTTCTGAGGCATTCTTGCAACAATTTTTCCAGCCGAGACATACACAGACAACAACTCCCTTGGTACTAGGTAGCATCTCTTACTCCACCATAGGTCCTCATCAGAATCTGGGCTCCCATACACATTCTCCAAGGCCTCCAAGATAGGCCTGTGCAGTCGCTTCAGGTTACTGGCCCGTTTAACGCGGATGGTAGCCAGGGCAGGACCTCGGAGGCTCACTAACCCTCTTCAGCTTTTCACCTTCCGAGCATTGCCATTCTAGCACTTGGGGGGCAACATAGTCTATCCAGGTCTCCCAGTCATCCTCCCCTTGGGGGGTGGGGAGGGTGCCAGAGAAGATCCTCAACCTTCGGTAAGAGTCGTGACTAATGGCAGGTGCAGAAATAGGAGTCTGCATTGGTTCAGCCACCATTACGGGCACTGGAGCAGGAGAGGGTGTTGGGGGAGGAACACCCCCAGGTGGCAAGAATAGTTTCTTCAAGTCCTCCACAGTTTTCCCCTCTCCCAGCAACCATTCAGCAAATTTCTCCTCAAAAGTTTCAGATAGTGGTGGGGGCTGATTCCCCGGTCTTTACTGTCATTAGTTATCCTCTCCAAGCAGTGAGGGCTCCCTCTGGGTAATGGTCTGTGGCACTTTGGAGCTATCTATGGGATCCTTAAACTCTACTAGGGCCAGGAAAGTGTGGGTGAGCAGATTAGCATGCCGACCCACCACCACAGGGTTTTGTAAACCTTCCACCTTGGAAAGTACTCCTGCACAGTGTCCGTATTGATACCCAGGGGATGTCCAGGATAAGCATAGCATTTTGGGGGTCGATCTCCTCCCCAGTACACCACTCCACCAGCCGGTGCACAGCCACTTCTGTCGGGTACCCATTTTTCTTTAACAGTGGTTCGTAAATATGGCCACTAGAGGACACACAATCCCCAGCGGTGAGCCTCCAAGATGTAACCCCTAGATGGCGCTATCCCAGGGGCTACTACCCCTGCCTGATTGCCACTAACAGGTTGAGGGCCTGGATCCAATGGCGGTGCCTCCACCCAGAGGTCAGGGTTTGCAATAGTTAAACTAACTGGTCACAGCCCTCTGGGACACTGCAACCCCTTTCTTCCCACTAGTGGCCCACACAATATATCAGAATTACCTTCACAGTATACACTCCCCAGGTCTGGTTCCGGCACTGGGACCTCCTGTGAAATGAGATACAGTGCAACAATCACAGTACAGTACTTTAACATAGACAAATACCTCAGGCAGTATAACTTTGTGCTGAAACAAGCAGCTCTGATTTATTTAGGGATATAACAAGGACGGGGAAATCAGGTTAATTAGCTTATCACTCTAATAATCTACCTATGGCTCTGTGCACAGGCCTATCCCTATCAGTTACTGTCCCAGTGCCCAAGCCCTAGTGGCTAGTCCAAACCGTGGCAGCTGGTAGGGCCCTTTCACACATAGAAAAGGAGAATTAAACAGTCAGCAGTACAGTAATTCCATTTGGATTTAATGTGGCAATTCAACAGGGAGCAACCCTGAATTAGTACTCAGACCTCCAAATAAGATAGGGTCCTTCAATGTCAGCAGGCTCACTTGAGGTACACAAACCTCTTCACACATCCATATAAAAGAAAGTACTATACCAGGCAGGCTGCATCTGTATCCCGATCGCAATTACTGCACAATACCCGGAGAACACACAGCAGATTCAGTTCCTGACAGACCGAGTGCAATTTTCAGCAATTCTTCCAGTCTTCTACAGGGTGAGCCTGGTTTCTACTCTTCAGAGATCCTTTGATTCTTTTCACAGGACTGATTCAGTCCTAACAAGCTGTTACACAAGCTGCAGACGGAACTCTGGGCCTTACACACGTTTTTGACTAAAACTGCACACTGAAAAAGCACAGGGCTCCTTCCTTCTTCACTGCCAAAGCTCAACTGAACTCCAACTGACGAAACGGGCACTTCCTTTGAGTTCCTCCCAGTTCTTGACTGGATTGGCTGTCACTCACAATAGACTGCTGCTGTTGGTCCAAAAAGGCACTGAGTCTAAACTACATCTCCCAGAGTCACTGCCCATACAATCCTCTTGTGGCTGGCTCAGATTATGAGTCAAGTTCTGATTCGTCCAAGGCATCATTTTAGAGCTAGCTTACCCTACACTGATTGGTCCAGTTCAGCAGTTCAAAACTAGAATGGGAACTAGCAGACACAGTTCTGACTGCAAAAAAGCAGGTTAGACAAACTGTAATTTCATTATTACTCTAAATAATTTCTGGCAAACAGTTACATCTTTCAAATAGGTTCCTTTGCACTCCTAGTGACTGCAAAAATGAAGTGAATTGGCAGCAGCTCGAGTGGTACTCAGAGAAGCACACAGTCCCCATACAAACTAATTATGTCTGCAAGCAGACAGCTCTTAAAGAGACAGTACCAGAGGCTCTAAAACACTCACTGATAAATGGCTTAAATGCCAAACACCATTCAGGCTTGGAGCATTCAAGCAAGCTCCTGAAGTCTTTTGGGAACCCCCATTTGCAGGGGGGTTACATTTGTATTTGTTCACTTGTCTTTATCTTACTGGTAATGGACTGTTATTGTTCACATAGACCAGAACATTCAAAGAGCATTTGCGATCGCTAAATGGGTAAGTGACTCTCAAACAACATTTTGCACCCCAAAAACAAGGTAGGATCACAAAATTATATCTTGAATAGCATAATTAGTGAGTCTCTGACCAGTTGGTAAATGGCTCTAAAAGCTGTTGCCTTCCTAAACCAGGTAGTTTCACCTCTGCCTCCTACCACTGCCCCTTTGAGCTCCCACCATCAGTAATATCACACTTCCCTTGGTGTTCAGTGGTGCTGCTGTCCATTCCATACATTGGAAACTGCCAATAACTACGCCACCCAGTCCCACTGCTCGCACTTTCATCATGGCCCCACTATATGTTTACGCACTCTCCCCACAGTGGCAATTGGCACAGACACTCTGCTAACCTCTGTGACCAACTGAGAACAGAACACCAGTTTTGCTCTCATGTGCCAATGTAAAACAGCTGTGTACAGTTAGCACATGATTGTGAACTATCATCCATTTTGTGCCTGATCAAGGAGCGAGAGGATGGTCTGTGCCAAATGTGGAAGGGTGTCAAATATATAGTAAGGCTGGGGACCAGAGGGTAGTATTTGCTGTAAGAACTAACTGGGTCATGGTGGGGACTTTGGATATACAGGGGGCAAGGACTTTCACTCAACACATCACTGCTCACTCTATCAGGCCCTGGGCTGGCTTCCCCCATCAGCCCAACAAACCTATCTCCTGGCCAGCACAGTCAATAAGACCATCCAAAACTGAGCTACCTCTCCAGCAATCCCACCTCTTTGGCCAAAAGTGTTTGTTCTAGAGCTCTGCCTCACTGCTGGCCCCATGCTTAGTGCCCCTAGTTCCACCATGTGGTAAATGTGCATTCTCATCTGCAGCCCCTTTCCTTGGAATAACCTGCCCACTCCACTTAAGCTCCACTGACTCTGCAGGACTCTTCCACTCTCTCCTTGGATCTCACCTTCTGTCCTCCACTACTTGCTCCTGCCCTCCCAACTTATTATCATGCCTCTACTTCCCTTCCCTCCTTTTCCTTCTTGGTCCATACCTACACTGCCATGATGCACTTTTTCCTTTACTCATCTCAGATCATGCCCCGCATGTCGCACAGGTCTGAAGCTGTGTGAGTGCCCACCAATCCTTTCAGCTGTGCAACTGTGTGGTAACAGCATTCCCACAATGGGCCCTTGTGGAACCCCCCACAACACACCTGGCAGCCTTCATGCCACAGTGGGCTCCTGTGGCACAGGCACCCCCCCAAACACCTCCAGACTTTTTTCTGTGTTGTTACTGCAGGCCCATAGTGGGCTAGCATGACACGGCCACATGCGCACATTGCGCGGTTGGTGCGATGGCATGCTGCTCTGTGTCCTGGCATCCACATGTGGTGTTGCTGTGGACCATTTCCTGGTGCAGCTATCCATGCTCTCGCTGGGCCGCTCTGCTGTGTGCCTGCAGTGTCATGCATGCACCAATCAACAGGCATGGTACTACAATTCCTTCATGCATGCCCAGCTGGCTGGCTGTCAGCTGACATAATCATGCATGCAGGGATGCAAGGACAATCCACCATGCTGCCTGGGATGGCTGGTCAACACACTGGGGCATGCATGGCTATTTGTTTCATCCCTGTCTCACGGATGGTGAGACAGTCATCCTTACCAGGGGGTCCATGATCAGGTCAGTGTTTCCTTGGAGGGTGTCCCACATAGGGGGTGGGTGTTTTCACATTGTCCGTGCTGTTCAGTAGTGTCTCAGGTCCTGGGATGGGTGGCATAGGTCGGGATCGGGTGCTTCATGTTTTTGTGGAAAATCCACTCAACAGCCGCACAGCATCCCAACCTCCTCTGGCCTGACAGTGTGTCAGGCGCTGTCCTAGAGTCAGCCACTGTGTGTTGGGCTGCTGGGGCTGTTGGGTTGTTGTGTGTGGGATGCAGCATGTCAGACTGATAAGCGTTGGGATTATAAAAGGGTACCTAGCAGGGCAGGGTTTTCTATGTGCAAACAGAGTGGTCGGTGGTGGGATGGGCAACTGGTATCTGGGCAAGATGGGTAGTGTGGGTGGGTCCAGCTGCAGAAAGAGTTGTTATCTAGAGAGTGCTGGTCCAGCTCTAAGGAGGGTGCTTTGTTTGGTGAGACTGGGAGGTTGGTCCAGCTGCAGGGAGGTGGTCTACTGAGGTGGGGAGGCAGGTCTGGAGGGTTCCCTCTGCAGGGGGATCGTGTCTGAGGGCATGAAGGATGGCCTGGGCAGCCAGCTACAGGGTGGGTGATAGTTGATGGGGAGAGGCTGGTTTGGGGCTTGTAGGGTGGACTAGCTGCAAGCAAGGTACACAACTTGGAAGAGGTCTATTGGGATGTTGATATGGTTGTCTAGCTGGGTGGTCATCTGGGCAAGGGGTGTTCAAGATGTGAGTGGTCATGGGAGGTGCAGGCCCAAAGGGCTGTACTTGGGAACCCTCACTGAAGTCAAATACTAAATTTAGTATTAAAGCATTCATTAATTTGCCTTCAAAGACTAATTTTAGTAATTTTTAATAATCTTTAATCATCATTCAAAAATACAACCGCTAAGAATACTAAATTCTAAGAAGTATTTCAGCAGACTAGTTGTTCAAGAATAAGTTATTGCTAAATGAGGATTAGAAATAGATCTGCAATGCTCTTAAAAGTACAATTTTTTTTTAATACAACTGAATCATAAATGAAGATTACAGTCAGCAGAGTAGTTTTAGTATTTAAATTAGCCAATCAAGGCTGGGTACATAACCGTGCATTTCAGTTCTACTAAGCAAGGAGACAGATAAAACAACCAGCAACACCAATGAATTTTACAGAAGGTAAGGAATAATAAAATGTGGATTTTTACCTGGAAATAATAAGGTACAAAAAAAGTTGGCAGTGTCCCTTTAAAAGTCTATTCTAACCTTCATCTCCGATAAGTCTACTCAGTCAGAGACCTACATTTCCCAGCTCTATTCCTGTCTGTGTCTAGCCTGATGAAATTGCACGAGTGCTCTGTGGTCTCTATTTTTGAACAACTGAGGTTTACTACAGCTAAGATTTACATGTTAAGGTAAGAGCTTATGTTTAAAAAGTACATATTTTTAACTCCTTAAAATGTTAAATACAGTAAAGGAATTATCACTCAGGTGGTTTTTTTCCTAAATGAAATGCTGTGCAAGTTTCACTATCAGTGTTTTGTCTTGAAAACATTTTCTCTTCTCTGAACTCTTGGCTAAACTTTGAAATACACATTTTATTTTCAATCAACCCCCCCAAAAAAGTGTTTAGGATGCATTGTGCTTCTAGATTACTTGTTATTTGTGGAATTTTTGCTGATTTAGTTACTTTAAAGTAGTGTTGGTGGTGGTGGGGGCAGGAGAACAGCAGGAAGATTGTATAACTGAGCAAATTCAGAATGCATAGAGAAAAGATTACAACTTTTTTAATTTGAGAAAATCTGGAGTTACCCTAAAGGAAGAATTATTTACTGCAGATATTTGAGTGTGTTTGTGGGGGAACTGTTTTTTTTGCGTTTAATATTTGTCTAACAGTTGCATGTGTTAATCCATTTTATAATCTGGGGATCAGTGTATTTTTTTCTCCTTTGCCGAAGACTGCATTAATTTATATTTTATGTTTATTTTATTTCATTTTGTTGACCGGCTAAATTACTAGACAGATTCTTGCCTATTTTCGAGGCACGACCGGAGGGAGAGGAATACAGATGAAAGCCAACTGACCTTGAACCAGATTAAGCTGTTGGTGGTATTTTTAGTGAATTGGGGGGTGGAATATGGCCAGGGCACTGGAGAAAATTTCCTGCTTTTTTCGAGAAGTGCCATGGGATCTTTAACATCCACCTGAACTACCACCAGAACAGGCAGATGGGACCTTCGGTTTAACGTCTCATCTGAAAGACAGTGCCTCAGGAGTGCAGCCATCCCCCTCATGCTGCACTACAACATCAGTATTGGGATATTAACATGAGTGCCTGGTATGGGAATAGAACCCACTGCCTTCTGATCTCTCAGCCTCGGAGGCGAGTGTGCTACCTGCTGAGCCACTGACACTGCAAATGCAATATGTTAGTGTTTAAATTTTTTTTTTTAAATACTACGTTGAGAAGTATGGGGTCCACGGTTGAGGAAGGGTGATTGGGGGGGTCTAGGTGTAGGGAGGTTCTGCTCTGGATGGTGGGTGTGTCCAGCTTTTGGAAAGGGTGTCCAGCTCTGGGGAGGTTACTCAACCTGCAGAGGGGAGGGAGGCTGGTCTGTAGGTGGGAATGAACCCAGAGGTCTAGCTGCAGGGAGGATTGTCTGCTGGGGGAGGCTAGTCCAGGGCATGAAAGAGTGAGCCAGCAGCAGGGAGGGTAGGTGGTGGTGGGGCTAGTTCAAGGTTGGAAGTGAGGTCTAGCCTCAGGGTGGGTGGTTCGATGGTGAGGCTGGTATGGGGCTTCTGGTGGATCTGGCTGTAGGTTGAGTGGTTGGGTGGGGGACTGCTGGTCCATGGGCTTGGAGGGACAGCTTCAGATATGTGGTCTGTTTGGAGTGGAGGTTTGGGGTGGTGCTCCAGCTACATGGAGGTTGTATAGAATGTAGTTGGAGGCTGGCCCAGATGTAGGGAGGGTGGCTGGCTGGGTAAGCGGCTGGCCCAGAGCCTGTGTGGTGCTCTAGCTCCAGTGCTCATTATGTGAAAGGCTGGGGCTAGAAGGGTTGTCCAGCTGCATGGAGGATAGTCTGGTGCCTGGAAGGGTGATCTAGCAGAGAGGAGGGTGGTTGACTATTTGGGGGGGGCAAGGCTAAAGAGATTGATCAGCCTAGGAGGGATCCAAAGTGGTAAAATTAATTAGAAACTGGTTAACATGTGTGCCCTTCAGCTTAACAGTAGCGCTATGACCTGCGGCCGAGGTGACCTTAGTTCAGGAATGAGCTCGTGTCAGGGGCTCTCTGGGGAGAGGAGGAGGAGGAGGATTAATTATTATACAAGAGGCTCTCTTCTGGGGAAGGAGGACAGCCAGCTCAGCTGTAGTACTGCCAACTGAGTGACCACAAGTGGCAGTGCAGGTGGGAGCAGCCCATGGGTGGGAAGACCTTGACTGGTGCTGTGCCACACATGTCTGTGCATGTGTTTGTGCACCCTTGCCGCTTATGTCCTAGGGAATGGAAGAGCATGTAAACGTATCCTGACTACCTAGGCAGCTGCTCCACTTGTTGGATTCATTCTGTGGTGGAACAAGTCCTGGCAGATGCCAGAGTGATGGTGTTGTGATAGCTGAACAGAAGGGAGGGGGGCGACCAGAAATGCAGGTTGGAAAACAGAGTAGTAGTTGGGGGTGGGGGTTAAGGTGTCAGAGGGTGATGGTTAATGGCACTTATTACAGCGATGGGACAGTGAGCAGCTCAGCTCAGTACTGGCGCAGATCTTCTTCAGTGTCTTCATAAGTGACATTGCAGAAAAACTGGCAAAGAAGGGAATGCCTTTTTGCAGACAATACCAAAATTTGTAGGGTGGGCATTAAGAAGGGAGCAGAGAGCAGGCACATGCCTCTTGGAGAAACTCGAAAAGTGGTCAAGATTGGGGTAGTTGGGGTTCAATCACAAAGTGCAGAATTGTGCACATAGGGCATAGGAAACCAGGAGCTGCTTTATAGGGTTGGTACTGATTATCACTAAGCGGCGGGGACCTTGGAGTTATTATGATCTTAAAGAGACTTGCCAAGATACTGCCCTGCACCGTACCCATCAGTGCCTTGCCGACAGAAGACCCCAAGGAAGTTAATATGTCCCTAAATTTATAAGCCATTAAAAAGTTCTGTCCCTCATAAAAATATACAAACTGGGTCCCAAGGACTTCCTGTTTTTTTTCTGCTGCACAAGCTCCACCCCCATGCTCACTAGCAGGATGACGAGATGCCAGTAAGGGCGTGGGGGCGCACTCCATTATATGTAATGGGCGGCAGCATTTCTATTGATTTTTAAACTATATAGTGGCTACCTGGCAATAAAATGTGGGCACTGTTCAACTAACAAGGGCCTTGTTATTTGACTGATGCCCACGTTTCATTGCCAGGTGGTCACTAAATCATTTAAAATCAATAGAAAAGCTGCCGCCCATTACAGATCAAGACGAGCACCTCCGCACTCTCACTGGCATTTCATCATCCTATTAGAGAGTGTGGGAATGGAGCTGGGGCGGCAACAAGCAACTGGGAAGTTCTTGGGACCTGGTTTGTATATTTTTATGAAGGACAGAACTTTTTAATGGCTTAAAAATTTGGGGACATATTAACTTCATTGGGGTCCTCTGGCAGCAAGGCACCGATGGATATGGTGCAGGGGCCGACTCAGTTACCTTACCTTGGTAAGTCTCTTTAAAGTTGCTGGGCTGCGTGACAAAGCAGTGGGTAGGGCTAGAAGGATGCTGGGGCTGCATAGGGAGGGGTATCTTCAGGAGGAGGGAGGTGGCAGTGTTGCAAGTAATCCCTTATTAGTGAGATCCAACTAAGGCCCCATCCACACTGCATCTCTCAGACCCCGTAACAGATAGAAACCATTACAACCATGGAGTGGTACAGTGTGTCCACACTGCTGCAGTGTCCATTTCGGGACCGGCACCACCGCTCCACACTTCGGAAGCCGGGCGACCGTTATCGTGGCACCCGATCCCACAATGCAGCTTGTGCTGCACTAGGGGACCAGTGCCACGCATCCAAACTACGCCCAGTAACGTTACCGAGGCGTAACCGGTTTCATATCCATTGTTGAAACCACCTCATGTGGTTTCAACAACGGTTACCAAAACTCCTTCTGTAACGTTACAGGTGTAAACGTAAACCATTGCGATAACGGTTTGGGCACTCTGTAACATTACAGAGGGGTAGTGTGGACAGGGCCTAAGAGTCCTGTGTCCAGGTTTGGAGGCTGCACCATAGAAAGGCCATAGGGTGTAGGCAGTATAAAGGGCAACTAAAATTGTACATGGGCTGTGGCAAAAGCCCTGTGAGGAGACTGGGATCTCAACATATAAACCCTGAAAGAGAGGGGACATGATGGAGACCCACAAGTACCTTACAAGGATGAACAGGGTGCTGGGGGGGCTCCTTCAAATGGGAAAAAGGACCATGGGACATGATGAAGCTAATGGTGGGGGTAAGATGGATGTGAGGAATTACTACTTCATTGAAAGGGTAGTAGACACCTGGAACAGACTGACAGCATTATAGTGTTGGAGGTCAGGAGTGAAGTGTGGTGGGGGGGCTTAAAACATGTGTGGTATATAGACATAGGGAAATCTCAGTAAATAAGCAGGGAAGAGGGAGGCCATAAGGGCCACAAGAGACCATTTAGAGTTTGCAGAGAAGGACTTCACAGGAGCCTCTGGTTGCAGTTGTAGCGAGGTCTGGAAACCACAGCAGGAGTGTGACCTAGAGTGAGGGCTCATCAGCAGTGGGGTTTGCGAGCATGCAGTTTAAGGAAAATAATCTGACAGTTTCTGTGTGCTGGGGGAGCTCTGGTGGCAGTTGTAGCGAGGTGGGGAAACCAGAGTGAGGGCTTATCAGTTTTTGAGGAAGCAGAAAAAAAAAGTCTGGTTTGTATATCGAGAGGTGTGGCGAGGACACGGCAACAGAATGCAGAGGAGTGCGACAGCTTGGAGCAGCCAGTCGAAAAAGGTTTGGTAGAAAAGCAAAAACAAAAAATGTTAAACCGAAACAAATGATCACTGTATGATAGTGGGAAGAACGGGGAGCAGTATGACTAAATGGCAGGTGGCGTGGCTGAGGGACGGGCAACCTGGAAGAAACAAAACTGAAGGCAAGATACCAGTAAGCAGTGTCAAACAACGGGGGTGAGGGATGGGGATGTGAGACACAGTCCACTATGCACATTAATCAAGGATGACCATAATAAATACATGTGTAAATGTAAGATTCTGCATGTATACACGTACATGCTCGGATAAAATGGATTTATCACACTCCATTTATGTCCACTCCTATTGCATAAATTTACTTAATATTTATAACCTATCAGGGCTCTTTCTCTTTAGTGCTCTGTGTTTTTAATTGTGAGCTGTCCTGGACCTTATGTTGTGTTTTTTTCCTCCCCCAAATCCTTTTGTTAGCCGCTGGTACTTTGACATTAGCTGCTGTGTGACTCTATTGTATGCAGTGCTTGCTGCTTTCATGGTCCTGTCAGGGAGCCCACTGATTTCCCCTGTTTGCCTCCCACCCACAGCTACTTTTAAGTCAAGGTCAGGCATTGCCCTTCAGCTGCACTGTGGATTTTCCTTTGTGGTCCCAATCTTGTGCATTTGCTCTCCCAGTCCCTTTCTACCAGGCCCCTACAGTCTGCCACCATGCGGCTTAGCTAAAGGTTCCTGCCACCTACTGCTGGCTGCCCACCCTCCAGACCCTCTTCCCATGGGGGCTCTTCACATGCCACTTTGTGGCTGATGGGTAGATGGAGACATATGCTCCTTTTTTCCTCTTCCTTCTTCGATTGTCCCCTGCTTCTTTCATTAACTTGAATCCTGTTGGGAGTCTCTCCCTTCAGGATCTCCCTACTCTCAATCTCAGCATGTGGGGGAGGGCAGTTTGTGACTCCCCCTTTTTCTTCCACCGCTCCCACAGCTAGTTTAAATGTTCATCAAAGTACTGTAACATTAAAACCATTCATTGAGGACAGTGGTTCCCCTCCCGGATGGAAGCAGACCATTACCTCTATTTGCTCTAGTCTCTTCCCACTCCCAAAAATATCCCATCTTCATTCCCACACACACATGGAGCAGGTTACAGCCTGAGCTCTGTGGGCTGAATCATAGACACATAGACCTTGATGGCAGATAAGGACTGCTTGGCCCACTCAGTTGGCCCATTTCCCTACCTAGTGGATAAGCTGCAGATCCTAGTTATCCAACAGCTGACTTCCTCCTACCCACCTATAGAATTGGTTCATGTCTGTCCCATGTATTCTTGAAGTCCCCCACTATTTTTGACCCCACAATCTCCTTAGGAAGGCCATTCCATGTGTTCACCACCCTCTCTGTGAAAAAATACTTCCTCATGTTTCCCCTGAGCCGTCTCCTCTTTCTTCAGATTTGGCCCCTTGTTCTTGCACATCTCTTTTTCTGAAAGATGCTACTCTTTTGGACTTTGTTGATTCCCTTGAGGTGCTTGAAATTTTCTGTCCTGTCTCCCCGGCCCTTTTACTCGAGGGCATACATATTCAGCTCGTCTCTCTTTGTATGGCTTCTGGTGCAGACCCTTCGCTATTTTAGTTGCACTCCTCTGGATTGGCAGTTGAAAGTGCCTGCCATTACTGTCACTGTAGTTCAGTAGCACTAAACTGTCTGCCTATCAACAGCCGCAGCATTTCTGGTCAGCAGTTTTCTGAACAGCCTCCTGCCTGCTACATATATCTGGGCCCAAGGACATCACCCCCCCCCCAACATTAGGTTCCAGGGAAGATAATATAAAAAAAAAATTGCCACTGTGCATGAGGGAGTGACCTGTTATATCACCACAGCTATACCTTTCAAACCACTGGCCTCCTGGGACAACTCAAGACTCCTGAACCACCAGTGTCCCCTTTTTTAAATAATATAGGGGCCACTAGCCCAAATGCATTCCCACCTGCCCATCTGGACTACTTCTTAAATTTATTGGCTACCTGCAGGTCACCTAGGGGTGCTAAGGGGGGGGGTTGCCGAGTCCCAAATACCACTTTATTCTCTGTTCTTAGCTGTCTGCATTTTTTATTCCATCTCTAGTTTCCTTACTTTGGCCTGGTTTGTCTTTTCCTCTGAAACTTCTCTTCCTTTACTCCTGTGCTATATACCATTTTTGTATCCCTCTACTCTTGCTACTATAACTTCCCCATACTGATCTATTTTCCCTTTATTTCTACAGGTCTGGCCAAACCTACCAATCAGATAAGTATCTTTGTTTAATTCTAACACTCTAATCTCTCCTCTAGCACCTCCGAACCTTTGTGTCTCTTCAACCTTCTCTGTTCTTCCCTTTCAGGTCCTCCAGAATACCCCAAACCAAGGACACCCCAACTCTGGACTCCCCTACTCTGATGGAACAGGTAAGTCCTAATTACTTAACTGCCTTAGAATCATAGAAATCTGGTGACAGAAAAGGACCATTTTGGCCAGTCGAGTCTGCCCCTTACCCCTACCCCCATCATCATCTTTGTCAAGAGACACCCCACTCTGCCCACTGGTCAGCTCCTGGTGTCTGTCCCATGCCCCCTTGAATCCTTTCACCATTTTTGTGCACACTACCTCTTCTGGTAGTCAGTTCCTGGACTCCACCACCTTCTCAGTGTTGTAATGCCCCCTCACATTGCCCCTAAACCTTCCTTCTTCTAATCTTAGTTTATGATCCCTAGTTCTAGCACTTATTTTCCTTGCAAATAAGCTTACTAGTCTCCAATGGGTCAGGGGCATAGCCAGGATTTGGTGGTGGGGGGTTTCCCAGACAATTCTAGGGGGGGTCTGGGGGCATACCCCCCCCCAGAAAATTTTGAAAATGTAGGTGTTAAATGGTGCATTTTCATGCATTTTAGGCAACTGTTGAGTCACAAAATGTTCAAAATTTGAATCATCATTCTCATCCATCCCTGCAATTGTCAAGTATTTCAGCCAGGTGCTCCTTCTAAACTTTTTTTTTGGGGGGGGTGAGAGTAATTTTCATTTCCCCAAATTTAATTTATTTGTTCAGCTATTGCCTTGTCCTTTATGTTCCACCTTTCCCACTGCATGTATTCCCCTTTGAAAAACTGCCCGTAGTTTGTATGGTTTCTGTTAATTGTTTTCCTCCCTTTGCCTCTTTTACATGCATGACCCCCTACTCTTAAGGAAAACAAATAATACTCAGGTACTTTTTATTTTTAAATGTTTATTGTTTGTGTAACCCCCCTGCAAATGGGGGTTCCCAAAAGACTTCCAGGAGCTTGCTTGAATGCTCCAAGCCTGAATGGTGTTTGGCGTTTAAGCCATTTATCAGTGAGTGTTTTTAGAACCTCTGGTACTGTCTCTTTAAGAGCTGTCTGCTTGCAGACATAATTAGTTTGTATGGGGGACTGTGTGTTTCTTTGATTGAGTACCACTCGAGCTGCTGCCAATTCACTCCATTTTTGCAGTCACTAGGAGTGCAAAGGGAACCTATCTGAAAGATGTAACTGTTTGTCAGAAACCATTTAGAGTAATAATGAAATTACAATTTGTCTAACCTGCTTTCTTTGCAGTCAGAACTGTGTCTGCCTAGTTCCCCATTCTGGTTTTGAACTGCTGAACTGGACCAATCGTGTGGGGTAAGCTAGCTCTAAAATGGTGCCTTGGCGAATCAGAACTTGGACTCATAATCTGAGCCAGCCACAGAGGATTGTATGAGCAGTGACTCTGGGAGATGTAGTTTAGACTTGAGTGCCTTTTGGACCAACAGGAGCAGTCTATTGTGGTGACAGCCAATCCAGTCAAGAACTGGAGGAACTCAAAGAAGTGCCGTTTTGTCTGTTGGAGTTTCAGTTGAGCTCTGGCAGTGAAGAAGGAAGGAGCCCTGTGCTTTTTCAGTGTGCAGTTTTAGTCGGGAAACGTGTGTAAGGCCCAGAGTTCCGGTCTGCAGCTTGTGTAACTGCTTGTTAGGACTGAATCCATCCTGTGAAGAGAATCAAAGGATATCTTAAGAGTAGAAACCAGGCTCACCCTGTAGAAGACTGGAGAAATTGCTGAATTGCACTCGGTCTGTCAGGAACTGAATCTGCTGTGTGTTCTCCCGGGTATTGTGCAGTAATTGCGATCGGGATGAGAAGCAGCCTGCCTGGTATAGTACTTTCTGTTTTACCATATAAATGTGTGAAGAGGCTTGTGTACCTCAAGTGAATCCTGCTGCCATTAAGGACTTTTGCCTGTTACTGTTCACCATATAAATGTGTGAGGAGGCTTGGTTAGCTCAGGTGAATCCTGCTGCCATTAAAGGACTTTTGCCTGTTGCAGTTTGCCATATAAATGTGTGAGGAGTCTCGTGGAGCTCAAGAGTAGCCCTGCTGACATTGAAGGACCCTATCTTGTTTGGAGGTCGTGAGTACTAATTCAGGGTCGCTCCCTGTTGAATTGCCACATTGAATCCAAATGGAATCACTGTACTGCTGACTGTTTAAACTAATTTTTCTTTTCTCTGTGGGAAAGGGCCCCTACCAGCTGCCACGGTTTGGACTAGCCACTAGGGCTTGAGTACCCAGAGACAGTAACTGGTAGGGATAGGCCTGTGCACAGAGCCATAGGTAGATGAGTAAAGTGATAAGCTAATTAACCTGATTTCCCCCTGTCCTTGTTATAGTCCCCCTAAATAAATCAGAGCTGCTTGTTTCAGCAAAGTTATACTGCCTGAGGTATTTGTCTATGTTAAAGTATTGTACTGTGATTGTTGCACTGTATCTTATTTTACAGGAGGTCCCAGTGCCTGAACCAGCCCTGGGGGTAAGTGTATACTGTGAAGATAATTCTGATATATTGTGTGGGCCACTAGTGGGAAGAAAGGGGGGTTGCAGTGTCCCAGAGGGCTGTGACCAAGTAAGTTTAACTATTGCAAACCCTGACCTCTGGGTGGAGGCACCCGCCATTGGATCCAGGCCCCTCAACCTGTTAGTGGCAAATCAGGCAGGGGTAGTAGCCCCTGGGATAGCGCCATCTAGGGGTTACATTTGTGTGCAGCTCACATATTAAACAGTAATGCATTAAAAATATTTAAAACATATATAAAGTGCCTGTCTATAATGTACGCCGCATATTGATACACATGGGATACACAGCTTTTCCCATTAAAGTAGTATGTAACCAGTGAATGACACATTTGACAACTGGGTGTTAAGAGTGTTTTTAAATGTTAACTACAAACATTAAATTAACTACTTTTCACATCAAACACATATAGTTATTTTCCTAGAACTCGTTTGTTTATCAGGTTATCTTCTGTACTCATGTTGAGTTTTTTTTCAGTCTGTGAATGACACAAAATAAGGAGTCCCAGCTTCAAAATAACAACATGTAGTATGGAAATAAACAGAAAAATCATGCTGGGTTGGAAGAAATTAGTGGATCACAGGCTGCTTTCTTACTCTAGTTCTAATTTTGTTACTGCCATCACAGAACCTTACCACCACCACTGCTTTGGATGGATGTTTTGTTGCAAACCTTTCAACTTCCTCAATTTACACTTTTTTCTGCACATGAATGTGCATTAAGACAAGGCTGGCTTTCTGTAATTATCAATGTGATTAAAATTACCAAACCAGTAGAACAGATACAGATGGTAGATTGAATTATTTGACAACTGGGTGTCATCAGAGTGTAAGAATAACAAGTAACATGCACACTACAACTAACCCACAACTTCACAGTTATTTGCCAGGCTCTCTTGTTTCTTTATCAGATTTATGTTTTCTAATCTAGTTCTGTATTTAAAGTCTGGATTGATGCAAAATAAGGATTCCCAGCTTCAAAATGGCAAATATACTAAAGTATTTTAAGATGCCCGGTAGGAAGAAATTACTTAAATGGACCCCTGCTTTCTTACTCTAATTCTCATTTTGTTGCTGTGTACATCACATTCACAAGCAACATCTGTCTTGGATGTTTTGCTGCAAACCTTTAAATCACTTTATCAGTGTCTACTTTAGCTCCATAATGAATCTGCATTAAGGCAAGGCCTGACATTCTCTCATTTCCCATTGTGTTCTCACATAAGTGTTGAGCCTGCGAAGAGCACTGAAAGAGCACTCACATTGTGCACTACTGACTGGAATTACGCAGAGTATCTTGAGTAAAGTGTATATATTTGGGAAAAAGGATGCATCACAGGCTCTGAATGCTTCTACAGCAGTATCAGGTGGGTTTTGATTGTTTTGCCATTTAGTTTTCCATGTTAGCAGTTCCACATCTATAACCTGAGGAGAAGGAATATCTTTTTTATAGAAATCGATAACTTCATCTAGGTTGATGTTTCCACCATTACATTTAATCACTGATGGAATAAGGCCCATTAGCTTAGCCACAACTTGCTGTGTTCTTGAAAATTTCACAGCCAGTGCCTCAAGGAGATAATCAAGCATTGGAATTGCAATCACCCTCCTGTAATACTCTTCAGGATCACTTGCAGGAGTATTGCTTCGGTGAGTCTGTCTCCCAACAGTGCATGGTATTTCAGGTTGAACGTTGACCTTTTCTGAAACACTACATGCCTCAGTGTACCAGCTGTGGAAGAGAGTCTCAATTTCTTGTTGAGCTACCTTTATACTGTCCTCTACTGTGGTGATCATGTTGTAAGCATTAATTATATCAATTGCACTGTTTTGCAGTTTTACACTCAGTGGTTGCACAAACTTCAGTACCTTCATGACTGTGATGAAGCAAATAATGTAACGGAAATTCTCCATAGAATAAAGGATCCCATTTGCTAATGTCTTAGTCTCAGCATCCCAATTCCATTCTCCATACTCATCAGCATATTGCTGTCCATTACTGATGACATGTAGTGCAATGAGAATACATGAAAAAGATCATAAAATATCTCATATGCTGTATGCCTCATTGCCCACCTTGTTCTGCAAAGATTGCAATGTCACTCATTTAGCTTCAGGATAATTACGCCCTACTACTTTCAACAGAAGCTCATTTCTTTTGGGTGAGAAATTGAAGAAGTTACAACACTGGTTAAGCACATCATGCATGTTCCGGATTTCAGGGTGTTGACAAGAGCTCACTATGCACAAATTGAGGCAATGCGCATTACAGTGCACGTAAACAGCGGATTCATTCTGCTGGCAAATTAAACCTTGTGTGCCTCGAACATTTGAGGCCCCATCATATCCTTGGCCTCGGCATGCTTGAATGTCAAGACTCCATTGTACCAATTTCTGTAATATGTTCTTTGCAAGTGCCTCACCAGTTATTCTCTCACAAGGTACAAAGTCTAGGAAGTCCTCTCTTATATTCTGAGTTTTGTCAATATATCGCAGTACCAGAGACAAAACTTCTCTGTTACTTACATCTGTAACTTCATCACCAAGAATAGAGTAGTACTCAGCATCATTTATGTCTTTAATTATATTGTCTCGAATCTGATCCCCAATAATCTCTATCAACTCATTTTGAATATCTGGCGAGTGATATTGCATTTCTCCCACCGAACTGTAAATGTTCAGCTAAACTTGTATCTCCAGCATTTACTCTGAATTTTAACAGGGAGATAAAGTTTCCTGGATTGTGGGTATCATCATCTATTTTCTCAATATGGCCAAGTAAAGCTATATTATGGCGACCACAGACAAGTATAGTTTCTATTATTGGTCCTAACATTTTCCTGTTTTGTTCAATTCTTGCAGCACACCTAGCATCAAGTTTGCTCCTCACTGATTTTTCTGGGGTTTCCATAGTTATTTTAAAATTCTGAGCCTTTTCCAATGCATTCATGTGATATTGTTTCTTGCAGTGTTCTTTTAGAATCTCCTTTGCTTTTGTCCAGTTAGTTAATGGTTTAGTGACAAGAGTGCCCAAGCTATCACTGTAGCCAAACAAGCTACAAAACTTACAAAAGCCACCCTCAACGATTCACTGTAAACTAGCAAGGATATTCAACACACCATTTGTGTTGGAAGGATCGTTGTTTACCATGCATCACTGTCTTTGGAAACATACAAGTAGCTGATGGACTGAAGTGCTGAGTGAGGTATTTATACTTCTCAGAATCATTGAGTGAGGTGCCAATGAATCTACCAATATCATAAGGTCCCTCCTCTGGCATACTACTCTCATTTTGCACATTTGCACTAGTATGCTATTATTGCTGTTTTCATTGGAGAATCTTTCTTGAACAGTGCTTCTGTTGTCACTGCCTGCTGCAATGCCTGAATCTAAAAATACAAAAGGCATTGTTAAGTTCTTCATGCATATGGGAAAATGAAAGCAGAGATGAGACAAGTGTTTTTTTATGTGTTGCTCAAATGCTGTTTCCCAAATAACAGTATTGCAAAACTGCTGGGGGGGGAGAGATTGAGACAATGGGGACATGCAAACGGTGAAGTGTAGAGTGGTAATGGAAATATTTTAGTGAGAAAGATCATATGACCAGCAGGATTAAGTCTGTGCAGAAACATGAACCTTTTATTTCCTGCCATGAAATAATTGTAGCAGTAAGTGCATTCAATAATGTATTTATTGCTGAGACTAATGTCATTAATGACAAGTGCAAACTACCTATGATAATATGAAAACATGGAGTGGTGGGAGGCACAATACAAGATAGAAAGACAATCATTCTTATGCAAATAAGAATCATGAGTCTGTTTTCTGACTATAATTCAGTTGTTTTACAAAAGACTGATAATAAAGATTCGACAGTGCGTTTCCAATATACAAGAGACACACCTTGAGAGCTCCCACTTTCTGATGGGCTTAATGGTTGTTTTGTTCCAAATCCAAATGAAGAAAGAGTTGCCTGATTAGTAAATCCTCGCTTCTTAGTAGCTGCCATCTCAGAGACTGATCCAAGTCAATGTCCCTTTTTGAAATGGAGGAGCAGAGTTTTACTTAATGCATGGTTTCAATATCAGTCACATTACTTTAAATGTATTTGCCTTGCAAACAGAACAAACTTCACAATATTAACTGTAACCCCTGCCAAAAGGCCCCAGCCAAGTCCAATCATCTGTGCCTGGGCTGTCAACTGATGGCAAGACAAGATAAGAACTTAAGTAACAAAGCAGGGTGTTGTAATAAGACATCCGTAACCCATCTTACAGGGATTTTCTCTCTATTTATATTCATGTGCTCAGTAACTGACAGCAATATGTTGATAAGCATGGAGACAACTGGATGCTGAGACTTAAGGCAATGGGAAGGGTATCCTTTATTCTACGGAGAAGTACTGTTCCATTATTTAGTGTTCGTACTTCTCAAAAACTGATGGCAAGAACGAGATAAGAACTTAAGTAAGAAAGCAGGGTGTTGTAATACAGTTAAAGACATCCGTAACCCAGCATCTTACAGGGATTTTCTATTTATATTCATGTGCTCAGTAACTGACAGCAATATGTTCAAGCATGGAGACAACTGGATGCTGAGACTAAGGCAGTGGGAAAGGTAAGGAGACCAGGGGGATCTTGAGATAGTCTGTCTTCACCAATAAAAAACAGGAAGTTGTTATCCATGTACAGAAAGCTGGTGAGACCCATCCTGAGTACTGCGTGCAGTTTTGGGGATCTCTCTGCAAGGACATAAAGACAGGATGGAGGCAGCCCAGACGGCAACTAACATGGTGCATGGTTTGCAGCAAAATATGAAGAGAGAGAGACTTTAGGACCCGAATATACCCTCTAGGTGTGAGAAGCCTGACTGGAAACATGAGAGAAAATTTCCTGCCTAAAAGGAACAAAGTCCAACAGGGTAGCATCTTTCTGAACAAAATGTGAAAAGGGTCACAATTTGAGATAGAGGAGGGTGACTGAGGGCAACATGAGGAAGTATTTTTCATAGAGGGAATGGTGGATGCATGGAATGGCCTTCCTGAGGTTCAGGTGTGAAAATGAATGTAGGGACACAGGCGCAAGACAGTTCTAGTATGGAGGAAAGGTATGCTGTTAGAACTGATCTGCCAGCTTAGCCACTGAAAATGGTGGGCGGACCAAGTGGTCTTTTATCTGCCAGAATAAAGTATTGTGAAATTATAATCTTTGTGTGCTATTTTTACTACTCACATCCAGCATGTTGTGGAATAATTTAATTCAAATCACCATTAATCTTATGGGTCTGTTAATTTTAATCAGTACTCCATGAATGAGATGGTGGATTACACAGGCAGCTCACAGATCAGCCCACCACCCTGACTGTATTTTAATATGCAGTCTCATGAGAAATAATACACAAGCTCACAGATAGAACCCCTTTATGTTTTTGACTCGTGTGTGACTGTGACCAGATATAAGTAACCTCATTGCATTCTGTGTCCAGTTAGCGGTGCTAATTCATAAGCCAGCCACACGTTTATTTCCTATTCACCCAGTCCCTCAATCACAGACATTGCAGATGGACTGGACGGGCAAAGTTTGTCCGTTAGTTTGCAGATGACACCTGCAACACAGTATGATCCAGATGAGGTGGGCAGAATGAACAGAGATATGGATAAACTAGTAAAATGGTTTGAAGAATGGCAACTGGGGTTTAATGCAAAGATGTGCAAGATCATGCACATAGGGAAGAGAAACCTGAAGCCACCTATACGCTGAGAGGGAGTTGATATGCACAAGTCTTTTTCTTCCTTGTGACTGCCTGGCTTGTGCATCATCATCACAGATGACCTGAAATCATCAAGCAGTCCACTAAATCAGTAGGTAAGGCTAGGGGTGTTAGGGACGGTGTATCAGTAGGGGTATCACAAGTCGGAAGAGGGAGGTAATAATCCCTCTTTACAAGACACTGGTCCATCTGGAGTACTGCAGCTCACACCTTCACAAGGACATTAACTAAACTGAGGCAGTCCAGAGAAGGGCAACCAAAATGGTGTAGGGTCGTCTGCATCAGAAAACATATGAGGGGGCAGATTACCCTACAGCAAAGGAGAGGAGAGAGGTGACATGATTGAAACATTTAAACACCTAAAGGGTATTAAGGTGAAAGAGTGTAACATGTTTCAATATAAGAAAAATTGCAGGACAGGACACAGCATGAGATCAGTTGGAGGCCGATTAAGGGGTACTGTGATGAAGTTCTTTTTCACAGAAAGGGTGGTGGATGCATGGAACAGCCTACCACAATTTCACCTCAGTCACGGAGTTGGACATGCTACCTGAAATATCCACCTTAATTCCTACGTCAGTCTTTCCTTAAGTTTTCCCCTGAATCCGTTTATTTACCCCATTTCTCCTCACTCACGAAACTGCGTGCAGTGCATGAAATATCTCTCTGGCTGAGGTAATTTTTACCTTCAGTTCCTAGCTATTTTATTCCCCTGTTTATTTGCTCCATTTTCACTTCAGTAACAGAGCTGCAGTCATGGATATCTTCCCTGGCTGACGGAGGTATTTTTTTTCCTTAATTCCTGGCCCATGTCAGTTTACTTATGCCTTCTGAATATGTTTGTCCCATCCCATTTCACCTCACAGGACCTGCAGCACTGCCAAGATGTTACATCACAAATATCCTCCTGAGCAGGGGTCTAGCCAGGATTTCAGATCTGCACCAAGTGGTCTCAATGCTACCCTACCCCCTTGTTAGGGTGAGCTACCCCTCCCGGGGTGTAGCCACACAATATATAAATGTACACCAGGACTGTGTTTGTTGCCTCATTTGGCACAATAAATACAACTTATCTCATGACAGTGGTTGTTGCCATGCATGGGTAAATACAAATGCCATGCATTGTTCCCTAGACACTCACATACCAGCTCAGAACCTGCAAAGCTGTATTGTCCTTGGGATGCAAAGAGTATTAGTGACCAGTCCTAGTTTTGACTCCTTTGAATAAAATTACAGAAAGGTTCAGTATTTCCTTTGTTAGTTTTCATGGAAAAAGGAAGGCAGTTCAGAGCCTATTTGCTACCCCCCTTAAATAAAATAATTGCACACCATGTGGAGTGCTTGGAGTTATGCCTGCCTACACCCATTGCTCCTTGGGTACCTACTTTTCCTGACCACTTCACCTCAGCTGAGGGCACTAGTTGTTACCTGAAAGATCTGGTTACCTTCCAACCTAACCTGCATGTTACTAATAGTGTATCTCAATTTTACCCTTACCATTTCAAAAATTCACTGGTCACAACAGCTGCTGCACAAGACCTGATGGCATGTGTCTCGCTAATTATTTTTTCATCAGACACCTGCTAGTTCCCCATTGATTTGTTTATTGCCCAGACGGTTGCAGCAGCAAACATGGTATTTTCAATTTATTTAATATTTGTCCTCCGAGTAGTCCCTGACTTCACCGTGCGCACCTGGTCCTTTTCTGCCGCCCCTCCGCGATGCTAGGCCACCCTAAGCAGCTCCAAATATAAAATATGTGAAATTCCGGTCCTCCGATCAAGATCCCGACCCCCTCAGTGCCCAGTCAAGTGGTGTATTCATGCAGGTTCGGAAACACTGTGCAGTGAGTGTACTGTATGATTTTTTATTAGCAGTGACGGCGCTCCGGGAAAGCTGCCTTGCTCCTGACTGTACCTTCACCACGGTCTCCCAAGAGTTGAGCTCAAAGTGGCGCTCTGGCGCTTCTATGCCTGGCTCTGCATCATGTGACTGCCAAGCTGCACTCACACGTGATGCAGAGCCGAGGCGAGCCGAGACCTGACGCCTACAAGCCGAGCGTCGCCGACTGAGGGTGCCCGAATTCCCCGCATGCCTTGCGCCAGTTTGAAGGGGCTTTAACTGTTTCGTGCCACTGACTCATGACACCTGCTGAGGTCCAGTTGCTCCCCCAGAAAAGAGATCTTGCCGGTGAGTCCCTCAGGGTCAGATGGGGGAGGAGAGGAGGAACAAGATGATCTGATAGCTGCGGGCAAATGAGAAGCCAGGTTGCACAGTGGGGAAGCGGGGGGTGCCGGTCGGCGGAGTTTCTGAGCACCCAGGAAACCCCGTAGCTACGCCCCTGTGGGTACAGATCAGATTCCCTCCACCTCTCCTCGTAGGGCTGCCTATGCACAGTGTGCACCATCTTGGTTGCCCTTGTCTGAACCCTTTCAATCCTGTCTTATATCCTTGTGTAGGTGAGGCCTCCAGAACTAAACCCCATACTCAAGGTGAGGCCTCACCATGGATTTATAAAGGCGCATCAGCACCTCCCTTTTTCTGTTTTATACCCCTACGTATGCACACAGCATTCTATTCACTTTGCCCACCACTGTGCTGCACTGGTTCTCCGCCTTAAGGGTTATCTGAAATTATAATCCCCAGATCTCTGTCCTGCTGAGTTTCCTTACCCGCCCCCACCGTGTGTAAATGGTTTGCGGGTTATTACACCCATGTGCATTACTGTGCACTTTTTGGCATTAAATTTCAGCTGCCAAGTTTCCGACCACCTCTTCAGAATCTTTAGGCCCTCCCTCACTGCCTCCACCTCCCCTACCAGGGTGTCTACCCTATTGCAGATCTTCGTATCATCTACAAATAGGCACACCTTCCCCTGCAGTTCCTTCGCTGTATCTAACATACTAAAAGCCATCAGAATAGGCCAGATGGTCTGTTGTGTCTTCTCGGTAGCCAGCCTCCTAATGGGTTCTTCCTTTCCCACCCAGCCCCAGAGAGGGTCATCCTCTTCTTCAGTTTACCCTTGAACCTGTCCCACTCCCTCTTCAAGCCCTCCACTGTGCCCTCCTCCACCAGACTCCTGGACAGTGCATTCCAGGGCTCCACCACCCTCTCAATGAAGTAAGGTCTCCTGCATCCCCCTGTAATTTCCCTCCTCTAGCTTCCACTCATGTCACCTGGTTGTTTCCCACCTTCTTTATTCTGAACATCTCTTTGGCACTGCCCTGTTTATTCCTTTTACATATTTGAAGACCTCTATCATGTCCCCCGGTCTCTCCTCTCCTCCAGCGAGTACAGCCCAAGCTCTTCCAGCCTTTCCTCATAGGGCCTTCCTCCCATGCTCTGAAGCATCCTGGTTGCCCTCCTCTGGACACTCTCCAGCAGCGTTGCGTCATCCTTGAGGTGAGGTCTCCAGAACTGCATGCAGTACTCGAGATGTGGTCTGACCAAGCCATTATACAGAGGGAGGATCACCACCCTCTTCCTAGACGTAATCCCCCTGGCTATGCAGTATCCGGTTTGCTTTGGCCACAGTTCTTCTGCAATTTTTAGTGTTGTTCATTTTGATGTCTACCACCACCCCTAGATCCCGCTCACTCGTTGTGGCTTGCAGTATGACACCCCCGGGTGTATACATGGCCCAAGTTTCGACCTCGGATGCAGCACCCAACATTTCCCTGCATTAAACCCTCAGTCCCCACCTCCTGACCACCCTCCAGGGTATCCAGGTCCCTCTGGACTGTCCCTCTCGCTCGTCTCGTCCGCCAATGCTCCCAGTTTTAAGTAATCCGCAAAGAGACTCATCCTACTCTTAACCGCCCTCCCCATATCGAAGACATAGGCATTGAACAGGAGTGACCCCAGTACCAAACTTTGGGGGACCCCACTGGTAACCTTCGTGGAGGAGGAGGAGACTACCCACCACTACCCTCTGTATTTGCCCTGTTAGCCAATTTCTACCCATCTGAGCAACTGTCCTCTCACCCCCAGCCCCCCAATCTGAGCAACTGTCCTCCCACCCCCAGCTTTAATAGCAGCCCATTTTGGGGTACCGAATCAAATGCCTTACTGAAATCCAGGTATAGGACGTCCTCCGGTCTATGCCGGTCCAGGGTCCCAGTCATAAAATCTATGGGGTTGGTCTAACACGATCTCCCCAGGATGAAACAATGTTTGTCATCCAGTTGCCCCAACCTTTCCAGCTGCCTCCTGAGCCTATCCTTGATAATGCCCTCCATTACTTTGGCCACCACAGACGTTAGGCTGACAAGCCTATAATTCTCCATCTCCACTCTAGACCCCCCGATTAGTGGATAGGCACCACATGAACCACCCTCCAGTCCTGAAGCACCCAACCTGTCAGCAGAGAGGTGTTAAGAATGCTTCCAGTGGTGCTGCTAGCTCATCGGCCAATTCCTTCATAACCTCGGATGCAACCAATGCAGCCGGTGCCTTATCAGTTTTAGTGTCCGAGGGCCTCCTTCTCCTTTCCACTGTGATTTCTCCCTCCTCCCAGCCCACCCCTCATTTAACCACCCATCCCCTTCTAGACTTGGCCCAGCCTGTACCCCAACTTCTTTCAGTCCTCTCGACTCCATCTGACCTCTCGACTCTGCTGGCTCCCCTTCCTTCCCATTGGGTTGGAGGGATCCCCTGCCTCCCTCCGTAAATATCAAGGCAAAGTAGTCATTTAGCACCTCTGCCTGATTTCCCCTGCCTCCCGAGTCCATCCCTCCTCAGTCCTAATCATGCTGATCCGTGCCATCCCTTTTCTCTTCTCCCTTGTGTATTTATAGAACCCTTTTCCCCCTTCGGATATCCCTAGCCAGGTTTTGCTCCCTCCTCACCTTGGCTCCTCTCACCACTGTGGTGACCCTTCCAGCCATCTACTCATACCCCTCTCCCTATCCTCCCTAGAGCGCTTAAAACATGCATAGGCAGCCTTTTTATCCCTCACTGCCTCCTGCACCTCCCTGGTCCACCAACACAGCTTGTTGGCTCTACCATCGCTTACGCCTCACCTTTGTACAGGAGTCAGTAGTCTCCTGCACCCCCTTCTTAATGGCCTCCCACAAGCTGCCAGCATCCATGTCCAGCCTAATCTTGTCCAAGCTCCCCTGTAGAATCCTCCCCATGCCCACGAAGTCTGTTCCCCTGAAGTCCACTACTACTGTATTAGAATGGTTATCCTCCCCCACCCCAGATACAGCAGAAACCAGACTGTAGTGTGATCACCACCTGCCAGTGGGCTGCACACCTCCAGGCCCTTTATCTGGTCACTGTCTGCTAGGACACAATCCAGTATCCGCTCCTCCCTAGTAGGTTCCCCCACCTGTTGGAACAGGAAGGCATATTGGAACATATCCATCAGTCTCTGTTCCCTGGCCACAGAGAATGCCATAGTGTCCCAGTCTGTCCCCAGCATATTAAGGTCACCCATGATCACCATCATTCCCTTTCCACGGTCACAGTGCCCCTTGATGTTCTCAACTAGTTTGTCCTCCAGGGCCTCTTCCATCGTTGGGGGTTCTGTACACCACCCCATTTCAATCTTTACCTCCCTCTTTTGTGGGGTACCAGATCTCCTCCACCTCCCTACAGCCTCCTCCACTCCACTAACCACTATGTCATTTTTGACTATCAGCGCCACAACCCTCCTCTTCCCTCTCTCTCTATCCTTCCCTGAATATTTTGTAGCCCACCAAATTTAGGTCACAGTCATTTTTCTGAGTGGCCCATGTCTCAGTAATTGCTGCCGCATCCACTGATCCCTCAACCAGCATCACCTGGAGCTTGGGCATTTTGTTGCCCATGCTCCTAGCATTGATCAGGGATGTCCTCCATCCTGACCCCTCTCCCTTCTCCAGTCATCTCGACCCTGAGCAGTCCCTAGATACCCTTTCTTGTACAGCTCTGGATGGATTTAGATCGCAGTTACCTGCCTTCTTTTCATGCCCTGAAACTGGACCCACGAGCAGCCCTCCTGGAGCCACTCTTTTACTTAACCTCCCCCTTTACAAGTTTAAACTCCACCTCTCGACTATGAATCCAGCAAGATTTAGTTTCGAGATCTCCCTCCCCTCCAAGTTGAGGTGTAGCCTATCCCTGGCATATAACCCCTTGTCCTCCCACGTATCCCCCAGTCCCCTCACCAGCCCATACCCTTCTGCCCTGCACCAGTCCCTGAGCCACTGGTTCACACCTCTAAGTTTATGTTTGGCCTCCCTGGACACCCTAGGTACTGGCAGAATCTCAAAGAAGGAGATTGCGCTTCTATAGAGTGGTAAACCCTGGTCAGGTCTCGGAATCTTGCCTGGATTTCTAGTTCACTGTTGCCCTCTAAGTCATTTGTTCCCAGATGTTGCATCTGGGGATTACCCGCATTCCAATGCTATCGAGTATAGCTGGAATTTGGCCTTGTGTACGGCTAGGCCTGGGATACATTTAGCCTTGACTGGGCTGCTTTTTCCCTCCCCCACCCCCTCCCACTGGATGCCCCAGGTCATGGAGTCACCCAGCAGGATCACCTCTCCACCCCCACTTTACTGGCCTGTTAGATTCCATCCAGGCTCTTCCTTCTGTCATCAACCCCCAGCTTACTTCTCTTGTCCCCCTCAGCCTGGGGATCACAAGCCTGTGCTTGCCCTACCATGCTCATTCTTCTACCTGTAGCTCCCAGCTTGCTCCTTGCCCCCCCAACCTCCTGGGTGGCACAGATTGCCCCCCACCCAGATCTCCGTGGACTCTTTCTGGGCTGGTATCCTCAGATCCCCCACCCAGGCTCCCTTCTACTGCTTCCCTCCTTGCCTCCCCCTCCAAGTTCTGCATCCTTCACCCCATCTGCTGTGTTTCTCCCTAACCCCCATCTCCCCCTCCACCTCATCTGATTTCTCCCGCCCTGAAGCTGGCCTGTCTAGAGTACTCCTTATCCTTGGTTGACTTCCTAACCTGGATGCTTGCCCAACCTAGTCCTCCCTCCTCCCACCCTGGCTTCACTCCTGCCCCTTCCTCCCACCTCCCTCCCACCTAGGCTAATGTCTCTCCCTTCAGTGGATCTGTCTCTCTCTCTTCCTGCCCCATCCCCCCCAGCTTACTGACCAAACCCTCTCCGTCTGCCTGCTCCCCTTCTCCCGCCAGCCTTTCCACCTCATCTCCCGTATACAGCAAGGCGAACAGATTAGTAAGTGTAATGCTTGCCCCTGACCTGCTCTCTCCTGCCCCCCTCCTTCTGGTCAGCCACCTCCCTACGAAGTGATTTCCGTACATTGATTGTTTCGTGCCCCACCCCTCCTGAGTAACCATATGATCCTTGTCTACCTGTTCCCTGGGTTATGCCATATTGGCCTCGTGTACTCTCATGAGGTGCTTTCCACACCTTTCCTCCCCACCCCTCCCGCCTTCCAGCTGCCTTCTGATCCCCTCAACTTCCTCCCTAAGACCTGCCAACTAAAAACACAGTGGGCACGCTCTGAACCTCCTTGCCCAATTTAATATTATTGCCCCCCACACCCTGTACACCCAATCACTCTACCAAAGGTGCCCGCTTTGGCCACCCCCAAGTCTACCCTCATTTTAGGTGAGCAATGCGGCCCTGTAACAGAAATAATTTAGTCAGTGTTGCACTAAAACCCAAGCAGTTTGCCCCCTCCGATTACAGCAATTTTCCCTCTTTCTTGACAGTAGCCAGTTTTCTAGCCCTAGCAGTAGACTGTTCACAAGCAAAATTAGCCCATCACAACACTAGCCAGCTCAGAGACCCTAGCAGTAATCGATGCACACACAGTTTGCCTACTCCCTCAGATGTAGTTAGCATACAGTCATTTATACAGTCTGCTATTATGCCTTCCTGGTAGTTGTCAGTGTTGCCCAAGCAGCACAGTGTACAGGACCCTTTTCCCCCAATCAATAACAATCCAGCTTCCTAGTGTTTCAGTTCGCCCAATTTAGACTTGTCCTCCTCCAAGGCTCCGCCCTCACCAACCATTTAATAGAGGCCGGGGCCAGGGTAGGTGGTGTGGAACAAAGAACAGCTCTCCTCCTCCTCCTCTGATTGCGACTGGACTATTTGCCTTTTATGGCCCAGTCACACAGTCAGAGGTTCATGCCCTATTCACTGATTGGCCGCTCCTTCCCAAGCTGCCGGCTTGCGAAGTTGTGGTTGATGTGGACCCGGTACGTATGCCTGTCCCCGCCAGCAAGAGCTTCCCTTGTCCATCACCAATGTGATCCTATCTTCTCCACTGCCGCATGTAGCCTCAGAATGCCTGCCCATACCACTTCCAGCGACAAGCCCCAGTCTGGAAAGAACAGCTCTCCTCCCTGATTGGAACTGATGATCGTTGCTATAGATATTAAAAGGATGGGTCCCAGCACCAACCCCTGGGGCACACCACTGCCTCCCCTGAATGCACCCCATTTGCCTTTACCACCACCCTGTGGTGGTTTCAGTCTTTGAACCAGTTCTCCACCCACCTTGTTATTTTCTTGTTCCACCCTAAGCCTTCCAGCTCATTTACCAGCCTCTATGTGGCAAAGTGTCAAAGCATTGCTGAAATCTGGGTAGGCCACATCCTCCTCCATCCATCCTCCTTGTTACCCAGTCAAAACTCAGTTAAGTTTGTCGGGCACAACCTGTCTCCATAAAACCAAACTGCCTTGGGTCCTGGAGGCAGTATAGCACATTAGGTAAAGGCTCTGAGCTACAGATCTGGAGACCTTCGTTTGAATCCAACAGCCGTCTAAGTGCATACTGTGTGATTCTGAGCAAGTTACTTAACTTTTTTGTACTCCAGGTTGCATCTGAAAACAAGCTTCAGATTAGTGTGCTACTCCGGGTTAAACAATGTTCCCTTCCCCCACTTCCCCTATAGACCATTAACAACCAGGTGCTTCACTATTCTTTCCTTCAGCAGCAATTCCATTACTTTTCCCACCGTTGAGGTCAGGCAGACCAGTATGTAGTTCCTGCATCCTCCCTGTTAACACTTTTGTATAGTGGGACCACATCAGCCCTTCTCCAATCCCTGGGCATGTCACCAGTTTACAAAGATAGGGTGAACAGGGTAGTCGGAGGCCCTACTAACACCTCCCTTAGCTCCCTCAGTGTCCAGGCAGGGCCGGATTAAGGGGGGGGGCAAATGTCCCAGGCCCCCCGTGATCGTCTGGCCCCCCGCCCCCAAAGCTGACAGAATCAGACAGACGTTTTTTCCCCGGCCATTCATGCCAAGATCAGATGCAACCTCCCACCCACACCACAGCGCACTCGATTCCAAACTTCTTTGTTCCCTCCCGATATAGGTCCCCGGCCAGCAGCTCATCAATGCCATATTTCAAACAGTTTGCCACAAATGGTTTGGACTCGTCTTGTGTGCTACTGGCTGCCAACTGCTGGAGAGTAGCGGGAGAGCCTGAGCTGGTATGTGTATCAAGAAAATACCAACAGTACCAAGTGTGTAGGTACTGGTGGCCGCCCGTCGGACTCCTTCGCGGCCGCCGCCCCCACCACAGCCAGCACAACAACTGGAGTCCAAAATAAAAGAAAACACACACCACTGTAAACTTTTCCACCCAGACCCCGACTCACAATACAGGCCCCTGACCAGGCGGCAGCTTGCCTCACCATGAATTAAACTTAAGCACCACCGAGTGCAGTAAAGAGTCTGCTGAGAAGCCGCTGCTTGAGACTGCCTACTCAGACTGTGTCTGACAGAGCCTGAGAATGGATGAGCCAGCCAGCCCTTGAGCCCAGCATTTTTAACCCCGCCCCTGTGGCACCACAGTTTAGCACTCTAGGCCCCCCACCCCCAGTAGCCCAGCCTGCAGTTGAATTTCACCCACCTACTACTGGGGTACCATGGTACGGCAGGGCCACTAGTCTCCACTCTCTAGTATGACCCAGTTTTCCATGTAGAGTGCTGCTGAGTGCGCTGCAGGCAGTGGGACAGTCTGGACAGACTTCTTCTGGTCGGGTGGCAGCCAAGCAAGAGACTCCAGGATCTAATGTGCGTACGCGGACAGTACAATCCAAAGGGCTAGCTCCCCCAAAAAAGAAACCCAGCTACAACAGATTACTGGCTACAATGAAATTGATTCTGAAAGGAAGCCTGTTGGTTTGGGACTGGGGACACCAGGACAGCCTGGGTGACCGGTTGATCTGGGATGGTCGGGAAGCTGCCGCTGGGCGCTGGCGCTGCTCACTAAACTGTCTGCCTGTTGCACATGCTGCTGGCTGTGCTTACTAAAGGTTTGTAGTTCAGAATGATTCAATTGCCATTAAGCACAGCCAGCTTCACTGCAAGAAAGTGGCTTAGAAAGCCACCAATCTGAGAAGCCCCAAAAGTGTAAATGGGCCAATCGGAGTAGGAGAGGCAGATCAGGGTTGTGATTGGTTGGTTAGAGAACCAATCACAAGTCTGTATTTAGGGAAATATGCAGCGGAAAAATAAACAAAGAAAAACTGGCTACTTTGCCTTATAAATAGGAGCTTTAAAGCCCACTTAGTCAGGTATCAGAGCTGTAATCACCTGATCTGATCACCTGCTTCAAGCTTGAAGGGAAGAAATTTACCAAAACACGGAAGAACAACATCTGGAAGCCAAGGACATCATCCTGATCTCCATACTGACCAGCCCTACTCCACCAGCTGACAGAAAGAACCAGGACATCGACACTTCTTCTGTGCCAGAGTCGGAGACCCCAGGGCCAACCCTGTTCCTGAACTTGACTATTTGTGTTGGCTTATTTGAGGTAAGCTCATAACAACATGCTGGTGGTGTTTGTTTATGTATTTTTTATTAGGAGCCTGGGGTGTAGTATACTGCTGTCTGTAAATACCTTCATGTAAACTGGACACTGACTGTGTAGTACTGGGGGAGGACTGAACACTTGTAAAACAGGATCATTCAATTATTGCATGTTTTTATATATATGCATATATACTGTATGTATATACTACCGTCAAATTTTAGAACACCCCATTTTTCCAGTTTTATTGAAATTTAAGCAATTCAAGTCCAGTGAATAACCTGAAATGGTACAAAGGTAAGCGGTAAACTGCTAGAGGTTAAAAAAGTTTAGGTTAGCAAAAACTGCTGTAGAGAATTGCAAAGAAAGCCAAGGTGTCAGTGAGTACAGTTTCCTACACCATCAAAAGGCACTTGGAAACTGGAGGAAACTCTGACAGGAAGAGGTCTGGCAGACCAAAGCCACAACAGAATCAGAAGACACGTTCTGAGAGTCAACAGCTTGCGTGATAGGCAGCTCACAGGACAACAGCACAGAGTGACTGGCACCCTGAACCAAAAGGGCTACCACAGCATTTTCAGCCATGCAGTACCCTCTTGTCTATGCCTAGTCGGTCAGCGGTTCATCCTACAGCAAGATAATGACTCAAAACACTACCCAGGCTATGTCAGAACTACCTTCGAGGAAAAGAACAAGATGGTAGGCTTCAAATCATGGAATGGCCAGCACAATCTCAAGACTTAAACCCCATCGAGCTGGTTTGGGATGAACTGACAGAAGGGTGAACAAAGCAACCTACAAATGCAACACATTTGTGGGAACTTCTGCAACAGTGTTGGAAGAACTTCCTAACAATATTTGATGTCCATTGTAGGAAGAATGCCATGAGTGTGTTCGGCGGTTACAGTATATCTGCAAAAGGTGGCTACTTTGATGAGTCAAAAATTTAGATTAAATTTTGTTAAACAAAATGATTCTATGATTTCTTTTTTATCTCCAATTGTTTATTTGTTCTATGCTTTAATTTCAGAGTACATTGAGACATTAACCTGCGTAAATTTCAATAAAAACTGGAAAAATGGGGGTGTTCTAAAACTTTTGACCGGTAGTGTATATATATATATATATATATATATATATTCTGTTACCATGTACCCCCAATCACACAGTGTTAGTCTCCATAAAGGTATTTTTCTCCATTGTAACTTACTAATCAGACCACAGGACATAACCTAATGAGATGATATTATTCAACAACATGGTGAGAACGGATAGAAATTAGTTCTGCAACCCTCCATTGCAACTTACTAATGGCTGCTTCTATAGAAGTTTGAGGTTATACGTTTTTGTGCTTTGGTTTGTTTTGACACTCACGTAGTTTTTCCAAACATTCTCCGGATGGTTCATTTTTACCTCTTTTAAATTGATTTATCTGGAAGTACGGCTTTGACTCCTGCACTTCAAACAAAAGTTACAAAAGAACATTTTCCTGCTCTCCCGTAAAATGAAGCCTGAAGAACAGTCTCTGTATGAATATGCAGCATGGCTAAAGGCATGTTTACTGGGGGTTTGCCCTTTTGCTTTGTAGCTTTATACATTGCTTATAAGGTTGTGTACTTTTCTCTGCCTTTTCTGTTCTGTTAGCGGTCTCTAAAAGATGAGTGGTAAAATGAATCTCTTGTCTGCCCCTATCCCCAATATTCTGCAGTAAAAAAAAAAAAAAAAAAACCCTGAATGTTGGTGGAACTGGACAATCTATTGTTTTTCAAAGCTGTGATTGTTCATTGAGGGTTTCAGCCCTGCTGTGGATCTTGGACTTAGAACTGTCCAGCATCCATGGGTGACATTTACCGGAAAGTTGGTTATGTGGAGAAGGGGGTTGGGTTGGGATACTCCTTCGGTATCTGCTGACTGAGGTGGTGCAATGCTATTGCTATTTATTTTATCAGCATCTGTTTGCGGTACATAAAAGGAGGTGTTGTAATAGCACTGAATACCTGTGAGGGTTCTAGCAAAAAATAAACCATAGGTTCTAGAATATTTGCTATTTTAACTCACTCCCTTTGAGTGTCTACCCTCTGGGGTCTGCTTCATTTTGATGATAGTTTGGGTGACATAGAAAAATAGAAAGAGGAGAGAGAGAAAGAAAGAAAGAAAGAGGAGAGAGAGAGAGAGAGACGTTTGGGCTTTGCAATCCTTGACAACCAAAAGTTTTGAGTGCTAATCTGACTGCAAAGAAAACAGAAAGTGAAGGCAGCTTTATGCTATTTTGAATCTGTTATCACAAACTAAGCGATCGCATTAGTTGTAGTAGGGGTGCCAGATAGAAAGGGACATAGATGCTGAATGAAGACTCTCCCCTCGTGGGTACTAGACGTGAGACTGGAGCTCACTTCCTCCATTTGTTGCTGACCAGAATATCCGGATGTTGAGAAAGTCAAGTAGAGCTCCCAACACAAGAGGTCCTGTGGAACAACTTCTTACTGCAGGCAGAGGTGTGTGTGTGTGTGTGTGTGTGTGTGTGTGTGTGTGTGTGTGTGACTGCATATTGTTGATAACCCTGCTGCTCACCCCTGCACTCCAGCAGCCTCCTCTCATCAATACTGAACACCACCCCTCCTCTAGAGATGCCCCACCTATTCTGAGCTTGTGTGTGGTCTTAGAGCTTATATGTCAGAGGGAGCAAAACCTAAATTCATGGCTGTCACAATGTGCACATTTACTTCTGTGCTTATTATTCTAGCACTGTCTGTTGAATATATGGTACATTGGAACTGATAAGTACTATCAAAGCTATATACCCCAACCCCATCATGCTTATAGTTCCAATGTACCATGATTCAGTTGAATTAGCTTCTCTTTTAAGAACATTTCACTGATGTCTGGTTTGCTTTCAGGTTGTGTCAACTAATTACATTATTGTATTTTATTTTAAACTGAAATGATTGGTCCCAGCTAATCTGCTTATTGTAAGAATTAACGTACTACACATGTTGTTGATAGAATCGTGTACAACCTTCTGTTTATTTGTGATTATGGTTTTGGTTTGGTATATTGGAACTGCACATCTCTGTACATACACACATTAAGTAGTTACTTCATTACTGTCCTTTGGAGTAGGATGCATACGCATACATCATAGTAAAGAAAGCTGTTTGTTTATTTTTATATTTTGCATGGTACAGAGCCAGAGGTGTGCAGTTTAATATTGCATGATAAAGTAACTGACACAGTTGTGCTGGAAAATTTGTCAACCAGCAGTTCCCAGTTTTTTTTTTCTAGTTATTTCAGAACTGCTATACAACCAGTTAATATTACATGGAATATAATTACCACTAGGCAATAGCTGCTAAAACAACTAGGCAGCAAGCAAGTAGATGTGTACTAAAGCAAACAAATAGATCAGACATGCTGCATGAACAAATGCAGCCAGCAGCAAAAATGTGTCATTAACAGGCCAAACACAGAACAGTTGGACGAGAAATACATGTCATCCTGGCTCATTAACGAGGATGAATGTTGTGCTGCTGGCTGCATGTGCATTCTTCATGCCTGATTTATTGGTTTATCAACTCCAGGCACATCTGCTACTAGGATGCAAACTGATTGCTGGTTGTTGGCAGCTACTCATAATTATATTCCTGGTAAGTGGCAACATTAACTGATTTCATAGCAGGCTGGCTGTGTTTTTTTTGGCAACTACTGGCAGTGGTTGGTGGTCGTTATGTTCCTGGCACACAGTACAGTAACTGAGTATTATGTTATGAGCTTTTTTTTCAAAGAAGAAAAACAACACTGGCTACCGCTGCGATACTGAGGCTTAGCAAATTTACAGCAGTACTTAACTGTATTAGGTTATTTTCATGACACAGACACATCACATATTTTGTCTGTGAACAAATTCCAATTCCTGTAGGAGGCTGAGCCATCCAGCTTATAGTCAAAGGTACAACTTATATTTATTGTGTTGGGCCAGAAACCTATATTAACGGCTTTTAACAAGACTGGCCACAACAAATATTGGTTTGGCTACCACATTTGAAGGCTAGTGGCCAAACTGACCACCGCTCACAAACTGATTTTTGTCCCACCTGTGAGTACCCTCTCCACAGGACATACTATGTTACTGCTGCTGTCTGGTGGATCCTCTGTCTGATGCATGGAGGCTGCTGAAGCTGCCGCACTGATACATGCTGCAAGGAGGGAGATACTGCTGTTGCAAGACTGGGTAGAAAGGAGGGCTCCTCAGGCTCTGGCTCTCTTGTGCAAGTCCTCTAGCATGCGTTCTAACCATCGATTCATTGCCTTTGGCTCTGTATTAGGCTTTACTAGTTCGACACGATGGTGCAACCCCTCCGTCAGGTGCAACACCCATTTCATGGGGTTCTCCAGGAGGCTGTCACTGCTGGCAGCAGGCAAGCGGTGGTGGAGGAGGAATGCCAGCCTTGGCTTAGAATGGAGATGCAATGCATGGAGTGCTGTCACTGCGCAGCCGGAGGTCATGTTTAACTGGGGCTCCCAGCCCCTGGACTACTGATCCATCTCACAGCAAGGAAGTGACCTCAGAACTTGTGGTAGGAACACAGTGCTACGACTTTGATATTTGTAATGGCTTTATTTAGTTTATACTATTTAAGATGTAATCTAGATTTTGAGATGGTAATCATGGAAGTGTAGAATTTGTGTAGGAGGAGTATCCTATAATTATTACTTTTGTCCTGAAAGCCTTAAATGTTTCAAAGTCCCACAGATGGATTGAGCAGATGGTAACAATAGGTGCATAGTATGTGGCCTGGAGATGGATTGGGCAGATGATAGATGGGTGCATAGTATGTGGCCCGGAGATGGATTGGGCAGGTGGTAATGATAAAGTGCATAGTATGTGGCCGGAGATGGATTGGGCAGATGGTAATGATGGGTGCATAGTATGTGGCCGGAGGAGATGGATTGGGCAGATGGTAACGATAGGTGCGTGGTATGTGGCGGGAGGGATTGGGCAGATGGTAATGATAGAGTGCGTAGTATATAATTTGCCGTAAAAATTATAACTGTGCCTCATTCCAGAAACCAGCATTACTATTGCTCTTCTTTTATGTCATTCTGTTCTTAAATATTTATTCTGTCACTCTCCCCAATAAGCAGACAAGGTAAAATGTCAATTCACTTTATTGAGGTTAGTTGTCATCATAATCATATTATATTCATATATCTTTAAAAAGAGCCACAATACAATAAATATAACATTACAAATTATGAATCTAACGAACATATTATCTTGCATATATATTTATTGCAATTAAATATTTCCATGTTCAAGTGTGACAGATCCGGTACTCTGCTCTGCGTAATCTTCTGTCCTGCAAGTAAAATGAAAAACCATGAAACAGTTGTTTCCATAATTCTAGATAATAGTAAACAAAACATTACCCAAAATAATAACTCCAAATTTGATTACAATACAGGCATCTTAAAATGGAGTGTTATAGTATCAATTTCTATAGTGACAAGCAGACCCTTCTCCTTAGGTATTTATTAGACAAGTGCTACAAACATTGTGTAATAAATAGCATAGCCTTGGGGACACACACACACACACACACACACACACACACACACACACACACACACACACACAGAGTCTTCAGAATGTTTCCAGTGTCGTTATTACTGTGACATGTTAAATGGCTTTTCGCGCCTGCTTTTTCAAACTATGGCATTAAGTCACTGCTCACTAGATAGATGTAAATATAAAAAAAAAGGTACTCATAACCACCTGGGTGGCCACTTTGTGTCAGGTTAACAATGGATAGTTTGGACATTATATAGAGCTATTGGAAAATGAGTAGAGGATAGGAGGAATAGGATACACTGCTGTGTCTTGCTCTTGGTGTCTCTCATGATGGAGTTTCTGCTCTGTTCATGTAGTGTTCTCTCTGTCTCGGTCTCTTGGGAAGCTTCAAGCTGCTGTGTAGCGCACAGGATGCTGCCTTCAAGAACTCCTCAAGCTGCCCTAGAAGCAGGACCCCAATGAAAAGAGGTGGCATCATAGCTAAGCTATCTTGATCAAATCAACCAGTACCTGCCAGAAGACCTACAGTCAGTGTACATCTGGCTAACTGAAAACAAATTAATCCTCAACATCACTAAAATACAATACATGCTCTTTGGCATGTCCCCAAAGTCAGGGCATGATTATCCCTTTCTTTGTAGCAAATCAAGATGGTACCTTGGTTCCCCCAACCTCCTTCTTTACATACCTCAGGCTCACCCTTGATCCCATGCTTGATTATACATCCCATATCATGAGTGTCTGCAAATCTGTGAGCTCCATGCTGGATGTCTCATATAGAATGGCCCGAAACCTAACATCACAGGAACGCCTTGCCATTGCCAAGGTCATGACCCTCCCCAAGCTTCTCTATGGAGCCCCAGTGAACTTTGCAGCCTCTAAAGCCACTCTCCTCAAATGAGATGTCACCTACAATAATATTTGCCGTCTTGCCTCAATGTCTCCCAGACTCACTCACCATTGCACTGAGAAATGACTACTCCTTGAGATCTGCTGAAAACACCTTGCTTGCTGTCCCCAGGGTTGAAACTCATGCAGGTGAAGAGTCTTTCACTTACATGGCCCCCAAGTTATGGAACTCCATTCCTCCAGACATTCGGCGTTGCCCCTCTGTACATGCTTTCCACCTAAAGTACTGAGAACATCTCCTTGGCCTAGCACACTGCTCTTGTCATGGCACTGGACCAATTTTTCCCTTCTTGGCACTCCATTTTCCTTGTTAAAAAATGTTGCTGGCTTATCAACATTGTCTCTATGGAGCCCCAGTGTACCTTGCAGCCTTTAAAGCCACGGTTGCTGGGTCCAATCCTTTTCAACATCTTCATCAGTGACATCACAGAAGAATTGGAGGGAGGTGTGCCTGTTTGCAGATGATAAAGCTCTGCAACAGGATGGATACACAGGAGGGGCCACAAGAATGGTAGCTGACCTCAGGAAACTAAAGGAATGGTCAGAACACTGGCAGTTCAGATTTAATGTCGAGAAATGTAAGGCCATGCACCTGGGAAAGCGAAACATAGGGTAGAGTACACTCTGAATGGGCACCAATTAGAAGTGACAAAGATGGAAAGGGATCTGGGTGTACTCATCACCAAAGACGTCAAAGTCACAAAACAGTGTGAAAAAGCTGTGTAGACAGCAAGTGGCATCCTCGGATGTATAGGCAGGGGCCTTACAAGCAGAAAACAAGAGGCAATCGTGCCACTGTACAGATCCTTGGTAAGGCCACGCCTAGAGTACTGTGTCCAGTTCTGGAGGTCACACCTGAAAAAGGACATAGACAGATTAGAGACAGTGCACAGAAGGGCTACTAAAATGGTGCAAGGGCTGCACCATGACACATTTGAAACTAGGCTCAAGGTACTACAATTGTACTCATTAGAACAGAGAAGAAATAGAGGAGACATGATTGAAATGTTCAAACACATCAAGAGAATAAACAAGATGGAGAATCTCTTCCAAGTAAACAAAGGAACTCAGACACGGGGGCACAACTTGTGTCTGGTGGGAGGCAAGTTCAGGAGCAACTACAGAAAGTACTCTTCACAGAGAGGGTGATAGATCCATGGAACAGCCTGCTAGCACAGCTGGTGGCAGCTAAGACAGTAAGAGAATTTAAACTAGCATGGGACAGACAGTGTGGACAACTTGGCTTGAACAATTAAAGGAGGTGCTAGCCACCTTGGGCAGACTAGATGGATCAAATAGTCCCTATCTGCCGACACCATTCTTAAGTTCTTATGTCTTATAGCACCCTATTGATGTAACCTCTTTGCTTATGAATACTACTTAAATTGTTGTTCCCTTGCTTCTATGTGTCTAGTTTAAAATTACTTACTCCTTCCCCTCAGTGTACATGTCCCTCATTGTACTGATTGCACAGAATATTTTTTGTCTTTTTTCACAACAGACACATTGCTATGTTTCAAGTTTATTCTTCTATTCCCCACAACATGTTGAATGCATTACACTTTTATGTATTTCCTCATAGATGCATTACTTTATTCTAGACTTGTCACTGTAAATGGAATGCACTGCCAATGATGTACTTTTGTTCTGTCTGATGTATGTTGCTCTCCTCTGCATTTTGAAAATCACAGTGTATTTCTACTGCCAGTATTTTTTGGTTGTAATCTCCCGGGTCGCACCTGAAAATAGGCATTCAATTGCCTAGTGTACTCACCTGGTAAACAAACACTAAATAAATAAATCTTGTGTACATAAATTGCTTGTAGACTGGAAGCAGATGCATTTGAAGTATTTTTATTTGCTTTCTTACTTCAATTCACAAGTCATAGAAACATAGAAGCTGACGGCAGATAAGGATCGCAAGGCCCATCCAGTCTGCCCATTTGTTCTACCTTATGATGTGCCATAGACCTTTACTCTGTCAATGGCCTATATATTCATACTCATCTGTATTGCTCCCTTACGCCTATCCCATGCCTGTTTGAAGACCTGCACTGTATGCACTGAAGTCACAGTAAGGAGATATGTTGTAGCATTCTAGACCAGCTGCAGATGTCTGATCTAGGCAAGTGCTGTTTACTACCTGAGAAACCACAGGGCTGCACCACTTTTGAACACCTTCAGCTTAAAGAACAGGTGAAATCTAGCAAAGGTAAAGGCAACCTCCTACTAAAATCAACACCTGAGATGCTAAGACCAACAAAACCTGACCTCATAGAAGGATGAGCAACGACAGGTTGTGCTCCATGGCACCAGCTGTGCTTCAAGGTTCTTTTATTGTCATAGTGTGTGAGCAGTGGTGAGTAATTTAAATGCTCAGCAGAAAGAAGAACAATATGTAGGATGCATTAATGGTACAAAATGGCAGATACTTGTCAATGTGTATTGTTTCTGTTAACATACCTAAAATCGAAGCCTCAAACCCACCACAAAAAACTGTGTATTCAATGTTGTGTGTGCGCTGGGGGTTGGGGTGGGTAATCTGGCTGAGAATGTTTCAATCAGTACTACAGTCTGTTTGACAAGTCACTACTTAATGGTGCTGTAGTTAAAAGAGTGGTGTCAGGAATAGGGGTGTCACTTTCTAAGGGACTGGGGGGCTTCTTGGACAGGATGCTCTTCAAAGGGGACAGCCTTCACCTAATAAAAGAAGGGACTAGTGCATTAGGGCAGAATATTGACATCAAAACTGGCAGACAGTTAAGCTAGCTGCAGGGGTAGCCAAGGCTAAGGATTCCACAGTTGAGGCAGGTGTGAGTTGGGAACCTAGCCAAGGACTCCCCTAGGAATGGGGGATAGGGGTACAAGAAGTAGTAGCAGAATGGAACAAGTCCAGGGGACCGGGAAGTGTAGATCAAGTAGACCAGCAAAGAAATGAAAAACACAAGAAACCATGGGATATCAGGAAACTGTGATATGGGAAGTCAGTCAAGAACCAATAGGGATAGAAAAACAAGTTGGAGGGTGGTGTGCCTCAATACCAGGAGTTTTGGTAATAAAATTAGTGAGCTGCAGGTACTGGTGGCAGACTTTGGACTGGATCTAATGACTGTTACAGAAACTTGGATCAATGAGAACAATGACTAGGACCTGGCAGTCCCTGGGTACCCGTTATACAAGCAAGATAGAGGAAGGGGTGGGGGGTGGCCATTTACTTCAGGGAAGGAAAAGAGTCAGTAGAGGATGTATCAATTGGAGGGAAACGAGAGGTACAATCACTGAGGGTGCAGGTGACAGAGTCATTTGGTGGGAAATTTCACATGGGGGTGGTTTACAGGCCACCAGAGCAGAGAGAGGAGAGGAGAGAGAGAGAGATAAGGAACTAGGAGCAGAAGTAGGAAAGGGGGCGTCAAAAGGAGAGGTTGTAGTAATAGGAGATATCAACCTGCCAGACATCGACTGGGACATTCCAGCAGTCAGGAACACCAGAAGGTGGGCCCTGCTGGACATATTGCAGAACTGCATCCTCGTGCCGCAGTCCAGGGATCACACTAGACAATCTGCCATTCTTGATGGGGTACTCACCAACTTGGAAAGAGTAGGCAGAGTGCAGATTGGGGAATCAAAGGGGTCCAACAACTACAATACTGTTTTAGTTGGCCAGGGGTACCATTAAGCGCCCATCTAAGGCTGAGGTGTTAGATTTCAGAAGGGTGGATTTCAACCAAATAAGGGAATTAGTTCTGGGCAGGCTAGCTGTGGTAGACAGCATCAGGGGAGTGGAAAAGTATGGGGGGTTATAAAAGGGTCCATTCTCAAGGCAAAAGCATGCACATGATTAGTTATCAAGAGAAAGAAGAATAAGAGACCAATCTGGTTCTCTGAAAAGGTCAGGGAGGCAATGAAGGTCAAAAAGATGGCCTTTATAAGGTACAAATAAAAACAGGGGGACAAAGAATGGGATGAGTATCATGAAAAAACTAGAGCGGCCAAGAGGGCAGTCAAGACAACAAAGGCAGACACAGAACTGCATATTTCACACAGGTTCAAGGGAAGGTGAAACAGAGTTTTAAGTGTGTGTGTGGAGTGTGTCCCCCACCCCCAGAATTCTGATACCACAAGGACAATTCCTCTTAACTATTTCCTCTTCTCTAAGTCTACTGCAGTTGCATTCTCTATTTTTGACTGTATCTTGACTATTACCTTTTCTACTATGATGGGGTGGCCGCCCACCATAGTACCTTAAGCTATTCTTCCCCACTGATTTCCCTTTCTGTCCCTGAATAAGGTAGAGGCTAAGAAAAGCCTCCTAAACGGAATATGATCCTGGGCTAAAGGTGCCGTGAGTATAATAATCTCATGGAGCCTTTTTTGAAACTAGGGACCATATATGATGTTAAGTAAGCTCTTGGTAGAGCTCTCAATGGTGCTAGTCCACTCCCTATGAGTGGGGCACAAGAAGAAATGTATTTATTTTATTTATTTGTTTCATTTTGTTGACCGGATAAGTGCACCAGGCAGATTCTGCCTATTTTCAGGCACGACCTTGGGATACAGATGAATGCCAACTGACCTTGAACCAGATTAACCTGTTGGTGGCATTTTTTAGTGAATAATTAATAAACAATATGAAATAAAATGAATGATAATAAATAGTGAGTAAATAATTGCAGGGACGCCTGTAAAAATTGTGTAATGATGTTGATGCTGCAAATGGTTATTATAGTCTACAAAAAAAAGGTTATGCAGCCAGAACAGCTCTATGTGGTGTGTAAAGAAGTAAAAGTGAGCACCCCTAGGGCTATATTATATTCAAACTGTGCCTGACTGCTCCTGGAGGAGCAGTATTTATTTAATTGTATTTATTTATTTATTGAAATGTCTCACCAGGAGGGCACACTGAACAACATGTTGCTCGTATCATGGTGCAACCTGGGGAGAGGGGGTACATAGGGTTGTGAAGGATGATCAGTTACAATAGTATGTGGGTCGTACAAACAATACAACATTGTAAGATTATGCAACAGTTGGAACACAAGGTACTGTACAATAAACAGTAGTGAAACATTGGGTAAATTACAATACATATTCAAAATCGTACAAAAGAACGTATAAACATATAAAACAATAATAATGCAACAGAACCATTATAGTGCATGAGTGTACCAGGAGCAGGCTCAAGGTAGTAAGCAAGTGCAGTTGGAGTAAAAAGAATGGGGTAGGTTGTGCACACAGGTGACCCAGAAGGGAAGGTGGAGAAGAGAGGGGGAGGAGAAGGGGTAGTCATTTCCTGATTCCCCTTTCAGGATGTTGAGAACCCTGCCGGGGGGGGGTCAGGGTAGGGAGGTAGAAACTGGGGCTAGGTATTAAGGAGGGTTAAAGCAGGAACAGCTGAGGGAGAGGTAATTGTGTAGGGCAGAGGTAAGGGAGTAGTTGGAGGAGGAGTGTCATATTTGGGGGGGGGGGAATTCCAGATTTTAGGGAAGCGATGGGAGAAACCAGTCTGACCGATGAAGGTGGAGCGGTGAGGGACTGTCAAGGTGCAGGCGTCATTAGATCTGAGAGAGTGAGTGTAGGGAGATAGAGTGGAGAGAGAGGATGAGAGATAGGAGGGGAGCACTCCAAACCAGAATTTGTAGGTTAGTTTGGTACAGTATCAGATGTGTCTGTGAGATAGTAGAAGGAAGGTTAGAGAGTGAAAGAGTTCACAGTGGTGGGAGCGGGAAGGGGAGTCAAGAGCAAAGCAGCAGAACGAGTTAAAGAGAGTGTCCAATTTGGTCAGGGAAGATTTGGGAGCAGCACCATAGACTACGTCACAGTAGTCAAAGATGGGGAGTATCATCCTCTGGGCAATTTCATGCCTCACAGTCAGCAGAAGGTAACTATGATTCCTGTATAAAGCACCAAGCTTAGGGCACAGTTTCTTCAGGATAGCATCAATATGCACAGAGAAGCTGAGGTGCTGGTCCAGCCAAACCCCCAGATATCTAAATGAGAAGATGTCCTCCAGGATGGTCCCATCAAGGGTGTGGAAGGTGGGTAGGGCCGGAAGCCTAGAGACTCTCTGCCTGGTGCCAAAGGTCATTGAGACTGTCTTCTTGGCATTTAGAAAAAGCTGGTGATGTAATAATAGCAGTAATGTAATAATAGTGGCCCATTTGGCTCTTGTGTGGAGCACTGTAATAGTACTGTATGTGACTGCTGCATGCAGTAGAAAAAAGTAAATAGTAGCCTAGAAACAAATATCGCTACTTATGGTATTAAATGAGGGTTCCCTCAAAGCTCATTGCCTGGAATGGTGACCGCTGGATGCGGTATCCAGAAACTTCTTCTCGCTGCATCTGGCCCCTGTTTTCTTTACCACGCCATGGCTATTTAAAGAAAAGGGTGAGCTCACAGAAGGACAAAAGGAGAGAGAGTAGTGCTGAAATATGGTGCATATGGTCGTGGAGCAGAATGTGCTCCAATGTAGGGGGCAGACGCGCTTTTTATAAGCGTTACTAGTTCGGAGCTGAAAAGTGCTCTGATGCATATTGTGTGTGTGCAAACGTGCACCTTGTGGCGCTGCATTGGGGTCCCTAAATTAGAATAAAGGAATAGGGGAATGATAAAAAGTCCCAGAGAAAACATGGGCCCAAAGGAAATAAAAGCCCTTGGCAGATGATTTCAGCTGACAGAATATTGTCCCACATGAAATAAATAAACTCCTACACTTTTCTTCAAACAAAATAAGGAGAACATGCAATACATAGGGAAAAGGACAACAACATACAGTTCTCTGATAATAAATTTCAAACTAAATAAGGAGAGGTTGACCACAGGTCTTTTACCTGCTTATGTTGTCTGTATTCTGCCATAGGAGGCAGCAGCCCAATAAGAAGCTTATTTATAGGGACATGGACAGCCCATAATACTATCCAGGGGGAAGAGTCTAGACCCTCAAAAGACCCTTAAGACTGTTAAGGTTATAACTCTGGTTTATGTCTGGATGGGAATGATGAAAAAAATGTTTTAGTGGGTTTGAGTTAAACATTTATTGTTGATGGGCCTTGTTGATCCCCCCATATGCTTGTATTAATGTAGTTATGTACTGTAATTAATATGGGGCGGATCAGCTGACCTTGTGATGTCAGAGGCTGATAGAATATAAGCACCTCGGGTGCTCAGTTAGTGAGATGAGCCTAGGTAAGCAGTAGGGAAGTAAGTACTGCAGACCTGTAAGGACAGAAGATAGTGGAAAGACTATTTGGAGTTTGATTACCCACTCTGTGGCAGCACTGCTAGGGCAGAGCAATGCTGATGATCAGTCAGAGTAACTTAATTTTTGATTTCATATTTTGTATTGTTTTATTTTCTGATTCTGAGTTAAGAATTTGGAGAAAAATAAAATTCAAACAAAATCAATGTGTGTTTTAAAAACATAAAACTGTGTCCATGTTGTTGAATTCCCACACCCTTTCACAGTTTGGTGTCAGAAGTGGGATAGCTGGTTGTCCGAGATAACAAGGGGAAACCAGTAACCGGTACCAGACCTGGTACCCAGCCAACAACAGATATGGCTGAAGGAGTTGATGAAAAGAAACTGGGAGCAGTGACCCATGCCCAGACAGAGAGGATCAGAGGACAGTTGAACCCAGGGCTGGCATTTGACGTTCAGAGGAGAACCCAGAAGGACAAGTGCTATGAGGAGAATGAAGAGCCAACACCTAGGGAGAGACATCAGGAGCCAGGACAGGAACCACCAGAAGGCCTGACAGATTTACTGCAATGGCTGGCGGTCCACCAGATGGAACTAGAGAGGCAAAGGGACCTAGACCTTCAAGAAAGAGAGAGGGAACGCAGAAGACAGGACTTCAGGTGGGCAGACATCATACAAATGTTTAAGACTATGGGAGCAGAGCACAGATCTAGTGGGAAAGGGGTAACCCCAATCCCAAAGACATAAAACTAACAAAAATGACTGCATCAGATAACATTGAGTCATATCTGACATTCGAGAGAGAGTGGCTAGGGCATGCGGGTGGCCTTCCAACCAATGGGTAGTGTGCTTAGCACCCTATTTGATGGGAAAAGCCAACCAACTCGCATATGGGAATATGGACTCTCACTTAGTAGATGATTATGATTTGGTTAAGCAAGAGATTCTCAAAAGATACATGCCCTAAAACATGCAGCACATGAACCCCCCAGAGAAACTTTCATGGGACTAAGAGAACTGTGTTTTAAATGGATCCAACCAGAAGGGAAGTCTCGCAATGACATTATAGAAATCTTTGTAGTAGAGCCGTTCTTGCAGATCCTGCCTGTGGATGTACTGATATGGATAAAGGAACACAACCCACAGTCAGCGGAGGTGGCCATCATTTTGGCAGAAGATTTCCTTGCTGCCCACCAGCCTTATAAAAAGGGAGGACAATGGACATTTGACCCTCCTGCAACAAAGACACCCTAACCACTGGTAAGACCTAATTTGAACTTTCGTAAAAAAAAAGTATGAAAACAGGAGTGGATCAGGTGGGAGAACTTTTCCTCAGGATATTGTATGACATAACTGCCAAGGACTGGGGCATATAACTCGATTTTGTCCCACAAAAAATGTAGATACTACCCATCAGGCGTGACTGGGATGTAAATATACCAGGATATACTATCTACAGGAGGGACAGGGAGGGTAAAAGAGGAGGAGGAGTAGCTCTCTACATAAGGGAAGGAATCAAAGCAACAGAACAAAAGGGTAAACATGGAGGAGAGGAAGCACTGTGGGTCAGTTTGGAGACAGGCAATGGCACCACAATCCGCACAGGGGTTGTATACAGACCCCCATCTCAGGAGGAAATGGACAAGGAAATGGTAGAAGGTATCCTTAGAATGGCAAAACAAGGGGAGATATTGTTGATGGGGGATCTGAATATGCACTGGAGTGCATTTGCAGCAGCCACCTCCCTCCAAGAGTGGGGTCATTCTAGATGCCCTACAGGGGGCATGCCTTAGACAACTAGTATTGGAACCCACTTGAGAGGGAGCAGTCTTAGACCTGGTACTCTCAAATGGAGATGGAGAGAGGATCACAGATTTAGAAGCAGGTAGCCATCTGGGAACTAGTGACCATCGAACAGTATGGTTCACAATAAACACAGAAGTAGAGACAAGCCATACAAAGGCAAAGGTACTGGACTTTAGGAGGACTGACTTTGCCAAAATGGGTGAGTGCCTAAGGAATGCACTAGCAAATGGGCAGGAAGGAGGGGAGGAAGAACAATGGGGAATAATCAAAACTGCCATCACAGAGGCAACAAGCCTTTGTGTGAAGAAAATAAACAAAACAAAATGATGTAAAAAACCACTATGGTTCTCAAAAGAGGTGGCAGGGAAGGTTAGGGAGAAAAAGAAAGCATTCAGGAAGTACAAGGAATCACAGAAGGAGCAGGACAGAGAACTGTATCAGTTAAAGCAAAAGGAAGTAGGGAAGGCAGTCAGAACAGCAAAGGCCCAAACCGAGGAAAAGATAGCAAACTCAGTTAAGAATGGGGATAAACTCAGTTAAGAATGGGGATAAAACCATTTATATGTACATCAGGGAGCAAAGGAAGACCAAGGGAAGGATAGTGAGACTTAATAAAGGGGAGGGGGGTGGTCAGAGGGTGACTGCGAAAAGGCAGACATACTAAACAAATATTTTTGCTCAGCTCAGTATTCACAAATGAAGAGGGGGAGGTAACTAAACCAAACAATAGAAACACTCTGGATATGGGGGTTGATACCAGCCCATTCACAGAAGAAAGAGTTCTGAAACTTGGGAACTTAAGCAGCAGGCTGGTAAGGACAGAGGTCTGGGGTTATATTCTGTTTTAATTGAAATATTTGAATAGTTTTGTAAGTGAAATTAGTTCTATGTATTAAAAATTATTACCTTGAATTAGAACTGTTACTTGGGCTGTGATATTGTAACTTTGGAGAAACAGGAGCAGTTGTTTGGCAGGGTTAATTAGAGGGAAATTTAAATGTGTTGTTTGCCTGGTGTTAGGGGGAAGGGACATTAGCTGCAATTACCTTGTCTTTAACAGGACTTACCTTGGCCTTCATTGTTCACTTGGGAACTTAAGCAGCAGGCTGGTAAGGACAGAGGTCTGGGGTTATATTCTGTTTTAACTGAAATATTTGAATAGTTTTGCAAGTGAAATTAGTTCTATGTGTTAAAAATTATTACCTTGAATTAGAACTGTTACTTGGGCTGTGATATTGTAACTTTGGAGGCTTGGGAGCAGTTGTTTGGCAGGATTAATTAGAGGGAAATTTAAATGTGTTGTTTGCCTGGTGTTCTTAAATACTGAAAAGCCACTGGGATTTGGGATTGAAGGGCTGAGTATTTCTGTCTGGGACTGAAATTCGAAGCAACAGGAGCTGGAGGGCCTGTGACAACATAAGGTACCTGATGTCTGCATACACACACTGTTAGTGGGACCGAACACACACCGGACTGTATGTGTTTGTGAGACTTGGGAACTTTATTGGTGGGGTTGAAATTGGGTTTGTAAATAAATACAGTCAGTATAGAGAGAAACTGTATTCAGGGAAAGGGACTGAGAAAGGGGTGTGCCATTATAAACAGAGGGGATAAACAGGCGCCATATTCCACCATGGCAGGCATCTTCAGAAGGGTTGTAGGCTGCACAGGTTGTGGGATGACAATATTCTAAATTGGGCCTGGAGAGGAGGCTGCCCACTCTGTAGACAGCTATCTTGTATCAGGAGTGAGGTATATTGGTTAAGGAGTAAGCTAGGGAGCTGGGGGGTGTCAAGGATAAGGGGTGTGGATATGGGCAGCAGAAGGGTGGGGCTGAGGAGGCTGGGGCAGCGCTCTAAAATTACAGGGCGTTATGTTACAGCAAGCAGGAGGATATTAGGGACAGAGGACCCTTAGATAGGAAGTTGATGCTAGGGGAAGCGTCTAGGGGTGAACATTCGAATACAAAGAGGTGGAGGGAAGAGTCAGAAGGGGCTGTTGTGCGGAAGCCTAAAACAGCAGACTGTGGAAAGGAGCTCCTAAGGTGAACAGAGCAAGAGGGAAGAAGGGGCAGTTTAGAGGTGCAGTCAGGGAAACTCAGGTTACTTGACGGAGGCTGACATAGAGTGTCTACAATAAATTTGAGCTACTAAACAACCTAGAGGGGAGAAGGGTTAGTGGAAATGAGAAACTTATACAGAGGCCGGGGAGGGAGTCGGATACCCAGGGCATCACAGACCCGGCTATGGAAAGGATAGAAATAGTCCCAGAGGAGAAGGAAACATATATGTTAAGCAAATGGAGAGATGCAACATATTCCAGACATGAGGAGGAGAGCATGATTGGAAGAAACTCAGGAGACAAGGAGGTGGGAGAGGCCCCCTTCAGCAGGGGGTCAGTACCAAGGATGGGGCCCTAGCTAAAGGAACCAATAGAGAGCCTCTGGAGGTAGGGGTACTATTACAAGGGGAGGATGGCAGTGTGGGGGAAGGGGAAACCATCAGGGCCAGGATAAATGGTTCAGATAAGAGAGGGTTAAAGGGGACACCTATTCAGAGGTGGTTTGAATTAAGTGGGCAAAATAGCAAGGAGGCAGAAGGGAGGGTGACAAGGGGTCTCTAATAAGGCAGGAAGACTCCCATGGAATTGAGATTATGAATAAAGGGGGGGAAAGGGGGCTGAGAGGGCACAGTGGAGGTAACCATAAGGATGATGGCGGTGTTAAGGTTCTGTTATTGGGAGACTCGATGATTAGGGGTATCCAGTGGGAGGGACAGGGGTGGATGCCATAGCCAGGTGAAGGTAGTGAGTATCTCTGGGCTGACAGTGCACAGAGCAAAGTTCATGGTGTATGAAATGGTTAGGGATTGTGGCGGGAAACTGGATTTCCTGGTGCATTTGGGAACTAATGATCTAGAGGGAAATAGCGTTTTGGAAATCCAAGCAAGGTTCCAAGAACTTGCCAGAGTCTGTCGGGATAATGGATGCAACATTTCCTTTTCAGAGATATTGCCAGTACCAAAGGCCTCAGTGGAGAAAAAAATGAAGCTCACAGAGGTTAATGACTGGCTCAGGAAGTGGGGTGAAGAGAGTGGGTTGGGAGTGTTAGGGAACTGGAATGGAGTTTGGGAGGATAAGGGACTATATGCCAAGGACAAGCTTCATCTTGCCCCATTAGGGAAGGAAGTCCTTAAACAGGGGATGGCTGACTACATTCAAGAAAGGTGGGGTTTAAACTTGTGAGGGGGAGGGATAAGGAGGGCTGACCAGAGCTCTCCCCAGATGAGGGAGTAGCTTCAAGCCCAGCGGGAGGAAACAGACTGGGGTGGAGGTTTCAGGAGGAGCAGAGGGAGGATGGAAGTATAAGGAATCTGGGTGGGGTTAGACAAAGAGGATCAGGGATAAGGGTGGGGTTGGTGTTAGTAAATGCCAGGAGCTTGGGAAACAAGTTGCCAGGTTCCAGGCCATGTGCTGTTCGGGGGGTGGATGTGGCGGTGGTCACGGAGACGTGGGCCAACAAAAACCATGACTGGGACCTAAACGTGCGGGGGCATACTATGCTTAGGAAGGACAGAAAGGAGGGCAGAGGGGGTGGAGTGGCTATGTTCATTAGAGATGACATTGAAATTGCTAGGGTAGAAGAGGCAGAGGGAAACGTGGAGGCCTTATGGGTCACCTTACGATCCCCAGCAGGAGATAAGGTCAAGCTGGGTGTAGTATATAGGCCCCCCAGGATGAGTGATGTTCTAGAGGATGGTTTGCTGGACAACATCATTGCCCAATGTGGACCAAAAGGGGAAGGAGTGGTGTTGATGGGGGACCTTAATATGCCAGGTACAAACTGGGGAACCTTGTCCTCTAAGGTGGCCAAGGAGCAGAGGCTGCTGGATGGCTTCCAGGATGTGTTCTTAACACAGCATGTGATGGAGCCCACAAGGGAGGGGCATGTCCTGGATGTGGTTCTGGCAGATGGGGATCTGGTAAGGGACATGGTTGTACAGGACCCCCTGACTGGCAGCGACCACAATACTGTCTGGTTTCAAATAAGCATGGGGGGAGGGGGGTGAGATCCAGGACACTGGCAGTGGACTTCAGGGGAGCAGACTTTATGGGCATGGGAAATATTCTCAAGGGTAACTTGAAGGGGATTACATCAATGACAAGTGTGGAAAGAAGATGGGAGGTCATAAAACGGGGACTTCATGAGGCAGTCAGGATCTGCGCTAAGTTGAAACGTAAGGGAGCAAGGTCACATAAACCATGCTGGTGGTCCAGTGAGGTACAGGTAGCAGTCAGAGAAAAGAAGGCGGCCTACAAAAAATATAAAATGACAAGAGGGGATAGGGATAAGGAAATGTACCAGCTTGCATCTAGAAAAGTCACCCGTATGGTGAGGAGCAAAGTCCAGTAAAGGCAGCGGCTGGCACAGGGATACATGGAGGAAAGGGTTCTTCGGTACATTTGGGAGCGGAGAAAAACTAAGGGCCATCTCAGCAGATTGAGATCAGAAGGAGGGTGGGTGGAAGGGTGAGGACTAGGCAGAGGTATTTAACGAGTACTTTGCCTCTGTGTTCACTAGGGAGGGGGATGGGATATCTATAAAGCAAGGCACGAAGGGGATAGAAGCGGCAGGAAGTGGGATCAGGGGAGCAACAGAAATGGAGCAAGAGGATGGGAGAGGTACCCCAGGGGTGTCACATCTGGGTAAGGATAAAAAGGCCAGTAAGGTGGAGGGGACGGATGATGCTATCTCCGCCCAAAGGTGTGTGGTTAGCCCTCAAGGCCTAAAGAAAGAACAAATCTCTGGGCGGATGGCATTCATCCGAGTACTATGGAATTGCGGACATACTGGCTGCACCCTGGCGGAGCTCTTCAACAGGTCACTTGAGATAGGGAGGTACCTAGGGATTGGCAAGAGGCACATGTGGTGCCAATCCATAAAGGGGGGGTCGAGGGAAGTACTGGGTAACTATAGACCCATCAGTTTGACCTCGGTGGTGGGAAAATTAATGAGAGTATACTAAAGGAATGATTGGGGTGTACTTGGAGGAGGTGGGAGGTCTGGATATCGGCAATATGGGTTTGTGCCAGGTACATCATGTCAAACCAATCTTGTGGAGTTCTCGAATGGGTAACATCAAAACTGGACAGGGAAAGCCTGTGGATGTATTATTCTTGGACTTCAGCAAGGCGTTTGACTCTGTCCCCACAATGGTCTGGTGGAGAAACTGATGGGGTTAGGAGTAGGCCTTTGATGGTCAGATGGATTGAAAACTGGCTAGCTGGACGCACCAGAGAGTAGTGGTCTGTGGGAGCTCTCGAACCTTAGAGAGGTTGGTAGTGGGGTACCATGAGGGTTTCTGTCCTGGGTCCGATCCTGTTTAATGCCTACATATCGGACATCAGGAGGGTATAGGGTGCGAAATGAGTCTCTTCACGGATGACTCCAAGATGGGAGCAGTAGTTGAGGGAGAAGAGGGAGGTTGGCCTGCAAGGGACCTGGACACCCTGGAAGCTGGGCTCACACTTAGAAACTAAATTTCAATATCACCAAGTGCTAGGTGTTGCATCTTGGTCAGGAAACCTAAACACAGGTACACCCCTGGGAGGAGGCGCTGGAGGCCTCAATAGGGAAAAAGACCTAGGGGTCATGGTGGATGCATGTATGAATAACTCTGAGCAGTGCAGGAGGCAGCAAGGCAAACAGGATGTTGGGATGCATCGTAAGGGGGATCACTGCTAGGAGCAAGGAAGTGATTCTGCCGCTGTACAATGGACTGGTTGAGACCACACCTTGAGTACTATGTACAGCACTGGAGACCACACTTGAAGAGGGACATACAGCCCTGGAGAGGGTACAGAGGAGGGCAACAAAGATGATACGAGGGCTAGGGGATTTGACGATGAGGACAGACTTGAGGAGCTCTGCCTGTTTTCATTGGAGGAGAGGAGGAGGGGGGACATGATTGAGGTCTTCAAGTACCTCAAGGGGAGTAAATAGGTAAACATGGAGGATCTTTAGACTAAAGCAGGAGGTATCACCAGAGGCATGGTTTGAAGTTGGAAGGTGGAAGGGTGAGGGAAAGAGGAGGAGGTTTTTCACTGAGAGGTGGTGGACCCTTGGAATGCACTGCCTGGTGAGCTGGTTCAGAGATCCACAGTGGAGGGCTTCAAGAGGGTGGGACAGACACAGAAAGTGGATGTATCAGATGATGGCCTGTCCCAGAGGGTTGGGGATGGATGATAGGGGTTTCTGGAGCACAGGGATGGGAGGGTCGGCACCCAACTAAGGATCTAAGGTTCGAGCAGACTCGATAGACCGTAAGGCCTAATCTGCTGGCAAATAGTATGTTAGTATGTTAGTAACTCTTAAAACTGAAGGTGGACAAAGCAATGGGGCCTGATGGGATTCATCCCAGAATTCTAAAAGAACTAAGGGTAGAACTAGTGACACCACTGACTACCCTCTTTAACAAATCATGGGAGGATGGGGTGGTAACTGAGGACTGGAGGAGGGCAGATGTTATTCCACTTCACAAAAGTGGGAGCAGGGCAGAAGCAGGAAACTACAGACCTGTTAGTTTAACCTCAGTGATAGGGAAAATGATGGAATCACTTCTGAAGGAAAGAATTGTTGATTACCTAGAGGCCAGAGGGGCACAGGACCCAAGGCAGCATGGATTCACAGCGGGAAGGTCATGTCAGATGAATCTAATAGATTTCTTTGACTGGGTGACCAAAGTAGTAGATCAGGGAGGGGCTATGGACGTGGCCTACCTGGACTTCAGCAAGGCATTTGACACAGTCCCACACAAAAGATTAATATACAAGTTAGCCAGCCTTGGAGTGGGTCCCAAGATGGTAGCCTGGGTAAAGAATTGGCTGAAGAACAGGACACAGAGGGTAATAGTAAATGGAGTCCACTCTGAAGAAAGGGGGGTTACTAGTGGGGTACCACAGGGTTCAGTACAAGGACCGGTCCTCTTCAATGTCTTTATAAGTGACATTGTAGAGGGACTGGAAGGAAAAGTATGTCTCTTTGCAGACGACACAAAGATCTGCAATAGGTTTGATACACAAGGTAGGATGGAAAGGATGAGAAGGGACCTGGCAAGGCTGGAGGAATGGTCAAATGTATGGCAGCTTAGATTCAATGCTAAGAAGTGCGAAGTAATGCACCTGGAAAACAAAAATCCAGGAGAAGAGTGCACAATGGGGGTGAGATACTAACAACGACAAAAATGGAAAGGGACCTGGGGTAGTCATATCAGATGACCTAAAGGTGGGCAAGCAATGTGAGAGGGCAGTAAGGAGGGCTGGGGGGAATACTGAGATGCATAGGAAGAGGCATTACGACTAGAAAACAGGAAGTTGTCATCCCTCTGTACAGACAGCTGGTGAGACTCCATCTGGAGTACTGCATGCAGTTCTGGAGACCCAATCTTTGCAAAGACATAGACAGAATGGAGGCAGTCTAGAGGAGGGCAACTAAAATGGTGCAGGGTCTGCACCAGAAGACATATGAAGAGGACTTAAGGAGCTTACTATGTATACCCTCCAGGAAAGGAGGAGAGGGACATGATAGAAACTTTCAAGTACCTCAAGGGAATCAACAAAGTCCAAGAGGGTAGCATCTTTTAGAAAAAGAGGTGTGCAACAACAAGGGGGCACAATTTGAAGATGGGGGGGATGGCTCAGAGGTAATGTGAGGAAGTATTTTTTCACAGAGAGGGTTGTGGATGCATGGAATGGCCTTGCTGAGGAGGTTGTGGAGTCAAAAACAAAGGTGGAATTCAAGCATGCATGGGACAGTCATAAGGCAATTCTAGGGGGTGGGGGTAGGAGGAAGTAGGCTATTGGTTAACTAGGATCTGCAGCTTATCCATTACGTAGGAAAATGGGCAGACTGGGTGGGCCAACTGGCCCTCTACTTATTAAGCTGAAATGTGTTGCATAATTTAGGGCAAGTTTAAAGCTGGAATGTACTGCATATATAGCATAAGGACTTCTATTGTGTATACCTCTTGCATTATATTTTTTTTTCTTTGTTGTTCTACATTTTATATCTCCTGTCTATGTAATTGCGAACTGTATGTGTATGTGCCTCAGGACCTCCTTGTGAATGAGCTTGCTCAATGGAGTCTTTCCTGCAATAAACTTGAACTTGAACTTATCTGCCTTCAAATTCTATGTTTCTATGTTAAATATGGGGTATTTTCTAACACATGTCCAGATTCCGAATCGATTCAGGTAATAAAAATGTTCTAGTAAGACCTGAATTGTTGGGAGAAACACAAAAAGGACCTCCTATGAATGTGGTATGTGTGCATGGCGATATGCATCAATATCCGACAGCAGAAATAAACATAAATGTTAAAGGAAGGACCACCGAAGTTATGACAGGACTTGTCTCTAAACTGCCAGTCCCTAGAGTAATAGGACATGATTTTCCAGACTTTCCTTCACTGTTAGCAGAAAAAGAGACTATGGCAGCAGTAACTACAGGAGCCCAAAGCAAGGAGGAACAATTACTTGGAGAACTGTTCCCCTTTGAGGAAGAAGTAATTGATGCCCCTAGTAAAGCCAGTCATTGAATGCTAAAAAGAAACAACAGAGGAAATGGCAACGTGACCAAAAAGGACTGCCAGATGAAATTAAGTCTGTTTTTGTACATACTAATGTTGGTTTAAAACAAAAGGAGGATGTAACCTTGAAATCTTGCTTCCAACATTTCCAACATGTGGGGAAAGATCAAAAACCAGGTGCCCCAGAAATGAGAATAATTAATAAATTGTTATACAGGGTATCTACAAATCCAGGTACAGAAGAACAAACAGAGCAATTGATGGTGCCCACATGTTTTCGAAGAGATCTTATGTATTTAGGACATGATTTGCCCTGGGCAGGACACGCCAGGAGAGACAAAGCACTCAAGTAGGGTCCTACAGAGATTTTTCTGGCCTGGAATCCATAAGGACATAGCCCAATATTGCCCATAATGTAAGGAGTGCCAGTTGACAGCACAGACAGGAAAAAAAGATGTGGTACCCCTTATTCCCCTACCTTTAGTTACCACTCCATTCAAGAGGACAGGGATGGACATTGCAGGGCCCCTGATGAAAAGTTCAAAGGGAAATAGGTTCATCTTGGTGGTATGTATTTATGCCACCAAATATCCCGAGGCCATCCCAATGAGAACTGTCAGTACCCCAAAAATAGCTGAAGAACTAGTGAAACGATTTAGTCGGGTGGGAATACCCAAAGAGATTTTAACCAACAGGGGACGTAATTTTAATGCTGCACTCTTAAAAGACCTTTACCACCTTCTGGGAATAGTGGCAGTCCATACATCTCCATACCACCACCCCCCCGACAGACGAACTAGTGAAGCATCTTAACCAGACGCTCAAGAGGATACTAACAAAGTTCATGCATGAGGAGGGAAAGGATTGGGATAAATTTCTTCCTTATGTTTTGTTCTCCTATAGGGAAGTGCCCCAAGCATCAAAAAGCTATTCCTCCTTCTCTTTACTTTTTGTCAGAAATCCCCGAGGACTGCTAGACATGGTTAATGAGAGTCGGGAAGAGGGTAAAGAGATGAAATACCAAGGGCTAGCCTCATACATGAAGGAATTAAGAAAAAGATTGGTATTATATACGAACATACGAAATTTGCCAGCAGATAAAGGCCTAGAGGTCTATCAAGTCTGCTCGAATGTGCAGCTAGCAACCCTTATTCTGCAGCTGCCCCTTCCTTCCACCCTTCCCCTTTATTAACCCTTCCCTTGTCCTGTCCCATCCTCGTTTGAAGCAGTCCACTGTTCTACTGCATACCACTTAAGCAGGTAACGCATTCCACCCAGCCACCACCCTCTCTGTAAAAAAGTGTCTCCTCATCTCCCTCCTGAACCTTCCTCGCTCCAGTCTCATATCATGGCCCCTGGTGTCCCTCCCCTCCCTTACTTTGAACAGCCCCTCTGTACCTGTCTTGTTTATTCCTTTCATGTATTTAAAGGTTTCAATCATGTCACCCCTGTCTCTCCTCTCCTCCAGTGAGTACATGTTCAACTCCTTCAACCTCCTCTCGTATGATAAGTCCCCCAGCCCCTTGATCATCTTTGTCGCTCTGCGCTGCACCACCTACAGTAACTTAATGTCCCTCTTCAGATACGGATGCCAGTACTGCACGCAGTACTCCAGGTGTGGTCTAACTAATGACCTATACAATGGCAGAATCACCTCCTCCCTCCTCGAGGATATACCCTTTTGCAATACAACCCAGCATTTTGTTGGCCTTTGCAGCTGCCTTCCTACATTGTGCCGAGTTGTTCATTGACCTGTAATGAGACACACCCAGATCCTTCTCCTCCTCTGTCTGGGCTAGCTGCACTCCCCTAGCTGGTAACTCCTCCTTGGGTTCTTCATCCCAAAATGCAGCACCTTGCACTTTTGGCATTAAAGCCCAGTTGCCAGGTGTCTGACCAGGTTTCAAGCTTTGCCAGATCATCCTGCAACCCCTGCCATCCCCCTAGGTCATCCACCACCACACCTACCTTGGTATCATCAGCAAACAGACTGATCTTGCTCTTGAGGTCCCATGATATGTTTGCAATGAATATCCCAAACAACACTGGTCCCAACACCGAGCCCTGTGGAACACCGCTCGTCACTGCCCTTGGGTGTGATAGCTCCCCACCCACCACCACCCTCTGTTGCCTTCCCTGCAGCCAGTTTCCTACCCATCTCACCAGCTTTGAACCCGCCCCTGTGCCCACTAACTTCCTTCCCAGCCTTCCATGTGGCACTGAGTTGAATGCCTTACTGAAGTCCAGATACAGGACATCCACTGCATGGCCCCTGTCCAGTTGCCTAGTTACCCAGTCATAGAACTTGGACCAGGTTGGTTTGGCAGGATCTGCCACGTATGAAGCCATGCTGTCTGCTGTCCTGTAGTCCTTTGGCCTCTAGGAGGGCCACCAGCCTCTCCTTCAGGATAGTCTCCATTAGCTTACCCACGATGGATGTGAGGCTCACTGGTCTGTAGTTTCCCGGTTCATCTTTGGGGCCACTGTTGTGGAGGGCACCACATGAGCCATCCTCCAGTCCTGGGGTACACACCCAGATGTAGTGAGGGCATTAAATAAGGTCTGCCAAAGGTCCTGCAAGGACCTCTACCAACTCTTTCAGTACCCTGGGGTGGATGCCATCTGGGCCTGGCGCCTTGTCCACCCTCAGTGCCTTCAAACCCTCTCAAACTCTGCTCTCCATGATTTCCCCATCTGTCACCCCCCCGCTTCTGCCATTTCTCCCACCTTGGGTGTCACCTCCCTATTCTCTTTAGTAAATACTGAGCAGAAGTACTCATTTAGTGCTTCCGCCTTATCGCACCCTGCTTCCACCCAACCTCCCTCCTTCCTAATCCTTACTATGTACATATATACACAAAGGACCAATGAGGCAGGGGTGAAAGCAGTGCAAAAAGAGGGGTATGATCTGAAAGCCTCCAAAAACAAAATATTTAAAGAAGGAGAACAGGTCCTCTTGTTGCTACCCACCTCCATGAATAAGCTATTAATGAAATGGCAGGGGCCATATAAGGTGTTGAGGCAAACAGGGCCAGTCACCTATGAGATAAAAACTCCTGATAGAAGGTTCAGAAAAAAAGGTGTATCATGTTAATTTGTTGAAAAGATGGCATGAAAAAACTGATGAGAATGTTGGGTTGTTGGTAATGCCAGAGATGAGAGATTATGAGCTGAAAATGGCTTATAGAAGACTAGAGACAGAACAAAGGTCTGAGGATGTATTCCTAAATCTTGATTTAGAACAGTCTTAACAGGAAGGTTTACAAAACTTGGTAGATGAATTTAAAACAACCTTTACCAGTATCCCAGGGCAAGCCAAGGGGGTAGAACACCAAATCCATACTGACGCACCCCCTATTAGAAAGAAACCGTATAAGCTCCCTGAAAGGATACAAAACATGGAAACATAGAATTTGACAGCAGATAAGGACTGCTTGGCCCACCTAGTCTTCCCATTTCCCTACCTGATGGATAAGCTGCAAATTCTAGTTAACCAACAGCTTACTTCCTCCTACCCCCCCACTAGAACTGCTTTATGTCTTTATGAAAAGTGGTACAAAATGAAATACAGAAACTACAGGCATTGCATATTATTGAACCATCTAAAAGTGCATGGGGTTCCCCCATTGTACCCAAGAAGGAGGGAGGGAGGCATTAGGTTATGCTTCAACTTCTGAGGTTTGAACCAGGTTGCCCAGTTTGATGCTTACCCAATGCTGAGGGTGGATGATATACTGGATAGAATAGGGAATGCCAAGCATATATTCACTTTGGACCTAACAAAAGGATACTGGAAAATTCCACTAGAGAAATCAACCAAAGAAAAGGCAGCTTTTAGTATACCAGTGGAACTATTCCAGTTTAGAACAATGCCATTTGGACTCCATGGAGCACCAGAAACATTTCAGCACTACATGGATAGGGTGCTGGCACCACACAGTAATTTTTGTGCAGCATATCAGGATGTTGTCGTCATTTTTAGTCCAACTTGGAATACCCACTTGGTGCACTTGAAAGTAATAATTTCATCCATCAAGCAGGCTGGAATGACAATAAATCCTACTAAGTGTGCATTAGCAATGCAGGAGACCAGATATTTAGGATTTATACTGGGGAATGTATGATAAAGCTGAAAGTCAATAAAGTAGAGGCTGTAGCCAAATGCCCAGTTCCAGTCACAAAGAAACATGTTTGATCGTTTCTAGGTTTGGCGGGGTATAATAGGCGTTTTATCCCTCAATTTGCTGCACATGCTTCCCCATTGACAGATTTAACAAAACAGCAGTGTGGAAACAAAGATAAATGGTTCCCAGCATATGAGGATGCCTTCCAGCAGGTTAAAGCAGCCTTGTGTTCCTCCCCAGTTTTAAGAAGCCCAAATTTTGATCATCCCTTTGAGGTACATACTGATGCCTCAGGGACTGGGATCGGGGCTGTCTTAAGTCAAACAACTGAGGGAGAAGAACACCCTGTGGTATATATTTCATATAAACTGCATGACCAAGAACAGAAATATTCCACAGTGGAGCAGGAGTGTCTGGCAGCCAAATGTGCCATAGAGGCCTTATGATTTTATTTGTGGGGAGCTCCTTTTACATTGGTTACGGATCATAATCCATTGTGCTTCGTCTCCCAAATGAAGGACAAAAGCAACCAAATTATGAGGTGGTATTTGGCCCTACGACCATAGAAATTTACTGTAAAGCATAGGGCAGGTTCTGCCCATGAAAATGCAGATTTTTTGTCTAGACATGGTGCTACTAATGAGACATGAAATGTATGATGTGGTTAATAAATGACACAGTATTAGAGATTGTACTGTAAACCAACATAAGACACCCAATGGTATTTTAGAAAGCAGAATGATAGAAATAAACAACAGTACAGTATATGGTTAGTGTAACTGAAAATAACTGTTGTTTTGAAGAAATAGGGACCCTGGGGTGGAGCTTCCAAGCGAGGGTGGGCGGAAGCTCCATCCTACCCAATTATGTAATAGGTAGGTTGTCTTAAAAAGCAGTATGTCAGTCATGACTGGTTTTCACTTAACCATGGGGTTATGTGGCAGTGTGTCCCTCTCCCCCAGAATTCTGATACCACAAGGACATTTCCTCTTAACTGTTCCCTCTTCTTTAAGTCTACTGCAGTGGCATTCTCTGTTTTTGAGTTTATCTTGACTATTTCACATTCTACTATGATGGGGTAGCCTCCCACCATAGTACCTTAAGCTATTTGTTCCCACTGATTTGCCTTTCCATCCCTGGTGGTAATAAGGTAGAGGCTAGGGAAAAGCCTCCTAAATGGAATATGATCCTGGGCTAAGTGTGCTGTGAGTATAATAATCTCATGGAGCCTTTTTTGGAACTAGGGACCATATATGATGATACCATATATAAGTAAGCTCTTGGTAGAGCTCTCTGTGGTGCTAGACCACTCCCAATGAGTGGGGCACAAGAAAAAATAATTGCAGGGATGTCTGTAGAAATTGTGTAATGATGTTGATGCTGCAAATGGTTATTATAGTCTATAAAAAAAGGTTATGCAGCCAGAACAGCTCTATGAAGTGTGTAAAGAAGTAAAAGTGAGCACCCCCTAAGGCTATAATATATTCAAACTGGTGCCCAACTGCTCCAGAAGGAGCAGTAATGTAATAATAGTGGCCTATTTGGCTCCTATGTGGAGCATTGTAATAGTACTGCATGTGACCGCTACCTGCAGTAGAAAAAAGTAAATAGTAGACACCCTAGAAACAAATATCGCTACTTACGGTATTAATTGAGGGTCCCCTCGAAGCTTATTGCCTGGAATGGTGAGCGCTTGATGCGGTATCTAGAAACTTCCTCTCACTGCATCTGGCCCCCATTTTCTTTGCCACTGCTGTACCTATTTAAAGTAAAGGATGAGCTCGCAGAAGGCACAAGAATAGCACCGAAAAATGGTATGTATGGCCGTGGAGCAGAAGGTGCTCCCATGTAGGGAGCAGACTCACTTTTTTATAAGCGTTACTAGTTCACAGCTGAAAAGTGCTCCAATGCATACTGTGAGCGCGCAAACATGCACCTTGTGGTACTGCATTGGTGTCCCTGAATTAGAATAAAGGAATAGGGGACTAATAAAAAGTCCCAGAGAAAACATGGGCCGAAAGGAAATAAAAGCCATCGGCTGATGATTTCAGCTGACAAAATACTGTCCCACATGAAATAAATAAACTCCTACACTTTTCTCCAAACAAAATAAGGAGAGTGTGCAATACATAGGCAATAGGACAATAACATACTGGGGGAGGGCAGATGGGATTCCACTTCACAAAAGTGGGAGCTGGGCAGAGGCAGGAAACTATAGACCAGTTATTTTGACCTCAGTGGTAGTGAAAATGATAGAATCACTCCTGAAGAAAAGAAATATTGAGTACCTAGAGGCCAGTGAGGCACAGGACTCAAGGCATCATGGTTTCACAGCAGGAAGGTCATGTCAGATGAACCTAATAGATTTCTTTGACTCAGTGACCAAAGTAGTAGACCAGGGAGGGGCTGTGGATATGGTTTACCTAGATTTTGGCAGGGCATTTGATACAGTTTCACACAAAAGATTAACATACAAGTTAGCCAGCCTTGAAGTGGGTCCCAAGGTGGTAGCCTGGATAAAAAATTGTCTGGACAACAGGACGAAAGGGTAATAGTAAACAGAGTCCACAGTGAAGAAAGGAGGGTAACTAGTGGGGTACTGCAGGGTTCGGTACTGAGACCAGTCCTCTTTAATGTCTTTATAAGTGACATTGGAGAGCACCTGGAAGGAAAAGTATGTCTCTTTGCAGACGACACGAAGATCTGCAACAGGGTTGATACACAAGGTGGGGTGGAAAGGATGAAACAGGACTTGGCAAGGTTAGAGGAATGGTCAAATAATGGCAGCTCAGATTCAATGCAAAGAAGTGCAAGGTAATGCACCTGGGAAACAAAAACCCAGGGAAAGAGTACACAATGGGGGGTGAGATAGTAACAACAACAAAAATTGAAAGAAATCTAGGAGTAATTATATCAGATGACCTAAAGGTGGGCAATCAATGTGAGAAGTCAGTAAGGAGGGCTGGGGGGGGGATACTGGGATGCATAGGGAGAGACATCAACAGTAGAAAACAGGAAATTATTATCCCTCTGTACAGACAGTTGGTGAGACCCCATCTGAAGTATTGCGTGCAATTCTGGAGACCCCCATCTCTGCAAAGACATGGACAGAGTGGAGTCTGTTCAGAGGAGGACAACCAAACTGGTGCAGGGTCTGCACCAGAAGACGTACGAGGAGAGACTAAAGCAGCTGAATATGTATACCCTTGAGGAAAAGAGGGAGCCGGGGGACATGATAGAAACTTTCAAGTATCTCAAGGGAATTAACAAAGTACAAGAGGGTAGCATCTTTCAGAAAAACAGATGTGCAAGAACAAGGGGGCACAATTTGAAGATAGAGGGGGGACAGCTCTGAGGTAATATTAGAAAGTATTTTTTCACAGAGAGGGTTGTGGATGCATGGAACGGCTTTCCTGAGGAGGTTGTGGAGTCAAAAACAGTGGTGGAATTCAAGCATGCATGGGACAGACATATGGCAATTCTAGTGGGGGTAGGAGGAAGTAAGCTGTTGGTTAACTAGAATCTTCAGCTTATCCATCAGGTAGGGAAATGGGCAGACTGGGTGGGCCAAGAGGTCCTTATCTGCTGTCAAATTTTATGTTTCTGTGTATGTTTCATACAGTTCTTTGATAATAAATTTCAAACTTACTAAAAACTGATACTGGGTAATAAGGCCTACTCACCCTAAATGAATGAATCATAATATTCTTTGTAATTCAAAAAATATTTAATCATATAACTTCCAGTTTAAACAATAACAATCTATGTTTTGGGTGAACCCTTCATCAGGAAAACTGGTTTACTCTAAAAAATAAACAAATTATAAAACACATGTAATTTTCATTTTATCTAACTCATAATATATTAAACTATAAATAAATCATAGAAACTATGAAGAAACTGCCCTTACATTTTGATTTCAGTTCACTATATACAGTATATCCTCTTGTAATGTACTAACTTTCAGGTTTGACTCCCGTTTACAGCCACTGATAAAAAAACAAAAAAATGTTTTTTTTTATTTCTGTTAATATGATTCATTAACTATCTTATAATTTTATAAATATATTGCAATACTTTACTTATTTCCATTGCATCAATGAATGTATTTTGCTTTAACTTTTCACTAAAATGAAATCACATTTTAAATACATTATGCTCACTGGAACAGACCAACAATCACACAGATCAGTGTCAGTGGCTCAGTAGGTAGCACACTTGCCTCTGAGGCCGGGAGATCAGAGGGCTGTGGGTTCAGTTCCCACATCTGGCACTTGAAGTAATATCCCAATACTGACACTGTAGTGCAGCATGAGAGGGGTGCTGCACTTCTGAGGTGCCGTCTTTCGGATGAGACGTTAAACCGAGGTCCCATCTACCTGGATTGGTAGTAGTTCAGGTGGATGTTAAAGATCCCATGGCACTTATCGAAAAAGAGTAGGGGAATTTTTTATTGAAAGGAGGACTCCAAACAATATAACAAATAATCAAGAATAAAGAGACAGAACATCACCGCAACCAGTGATCACAATTCACCCATAAAGAAGAACATGTTGCTTGGCCATACAATTTCAAATCTGAGCAATATACATTGAAAACAGAAGTAGATATGTTACAAAAAGTTTTTAAATGAGACAATACGTTGTTGCACAGACCAAAAGCATCTTGATTGCCAAATATAAAAGCGAATAATAAAGAAAACTAAAAGTAACGTTTCGAAGGATACTTGAGACCATTACCCTATTTGTACCATACATTAAAATCTCATAAGAAATAAAAGAAAAACGGTTCCTTCCATTTATTTGCTAACCAATCCCAAAATGGTCTAATATAAGAACATTCCAAAAAAGATGTTTCTGCGTTTCCAATACTGATACACAATTTTCACAGTACACCATCTATCACAAAGTTGTTTATGTTTATGTGTATTACCCACAGGCATAGAACTTAACCAAGCACTATCCCATATAAAGGCTGGAATACGCCTTTGGGAGAGTAACATTAAAACTCTCTCTTGAGAGTGAGAAGGGCAATCAGGAAAAACCAAAGGTTCCGAAAAATCTAATGATTCAATAGTATTGTACAATTGTTTTCTATTCAATATTTCCAAATTCGAAACTGTTAATTTCCATCTTTTCAATAAACAAAAAACTTCTTTACCATATTTGGGGAATATTAGGAATTGTATGTAAAGAAAATAAATTGTTTTTCTTCCATAATGGAAAACCGACAAAACCATAATTGTACATAAGGAAACCAAATTTTCGAACCAGGTCGCAAAAGCGGACTAATATTATACGTAAGAAAAATACAGAGAAAAAAGGCTATGGGGTGGACCATACCAACCCCACCTTGTCTAATTAATCTATACGTGAAACCTCTTTTAATGGGATTCAATCTACTTCCCCAAAAGGCCTGAAAGAAAATACTATATACAGAAGTAAATAAAGACAGTGGCGGGGGAAACACATAACTAATATACAAAAAGACCGGTAACAATAATGATTTGATGAGTAAAACACGTTTACGTTTAGCTATTTGCTTTCCTTTCCAACTCGCAACCAAAGACTGAGCCAAATTCAATTTCTGAGACCAATTTAAATGCATCATATCTACATCCCCAAATTTAACACCTAAAATAGTTACTATATCTTTAGAAATGGGTATACCTGCTAAAGCACCAGATTCAGGAATCGGAGTAGAACCAAACGGAAAAACCTTACTTTTCTCATAATTAATCTTAGAACCTGAAGCCTTTGAAAACAAATCTAATGTAGAACCAAGCGCAGACTCTTCATTGAGTGAAGATAAACAAACTACCACATCATCTGCATATGCTAAAATTTTAATAGGTAATATATTCTCAACAAGGCGCACCCCTTTCAAGCCCTTATGAATACACACCATTCGAATAAAAATATCAATAAAGAATACATATAAAAGCGGGCTTAACGGACAACCCTGCTTAACACCCCTCTGTATAGCCACAGGAGAACCACACCAACCATTAACATTCAGAATAAGAGAAGCAGACTGATATAACAACTGTATCCAGTTAATGAAACCTTCAGGTAAACCATAAGCACATAGTACCGAAAAAAGAAACTTACGTGAAACTCGATCGAAAGCTTTTTCTAGATCCAAGCTCAGCAAATATCCATTTAATGTACCTGTCTGTGATGCTGTAAAAAGTTCCCGAATTATCAATAAATTATCGTTTTGAGATCTACCTGGTATTGAACAAGTTTGAAAAGGACTGATTATTTTGCCCACAATCGGAGATAATCTACCTAACAAAATTTTACTTCGAATTTTTAAATCGGTATTCAATAAACTTATTGTTCTCCAGTTCCTTAAGTCGGTTTTCAAACCTTTTTTATACAATAGCATCACTAAAGCTTGATTCATTGAAGGCGCCAACCTAGCTGTATACAACATCCTATTAAACAAAGAAGTCAAAAGTGGGACTAAATCTCTATAAAAAGTTCTATAAAATGCAACGCCAAAGCCATCCGTACCAGGAGCTGGATCAATGTTTAAAGAAAATATAGCATCTTTTACTTCAGCCTCAGAAATGTCTCACAATAGACGTAGGTCATCCTCCATATTTAAATGAGGCAACTGAAGGCCGTCAAGGTCTAGTAATTCACATTGAACATTACTATCAACACTATATAGGTCAGTCAAGTAATTAGTCACAACTTCTAATAAGGCAGACGGAGTCTTTACTATTTGACCAGAAACTGATGTCAATTCTGAGATAACACATTTAGCAACCCTATTTTTACAATCGTTAAAAGGGTCTAAGGCACCCTTATGCGACTTCAACCCAAACCTATGTTCAAAATCCAAGGATTTTGCTCTGTCATATCTATACTGAAACATAAGTTCCTTCACCTTACTAATTTGAACACTATAATCCAACCCTTCTGTTTCTGTTAAAGAAATCAACTTTGCAACTGCGCTCTCAGCCATAAATATTCTAAATATTGTGAACTGTTTTTCACACGAGAATATGATTGGAAAAAGACTTTCCAATCCCGTTTAGTATCTTCCCACCAAGTATCGACATCATCATAAAAGTCCAAAACTGACAATCTAGCTCTTAATTCCGACAACCATGCTTGCTTAACCGATTTGTCAGATAATAAAGAGGTATTTAGTCTCCACAAATTCTTTTTACAACGCGGAGCTCCATCCCATAATAGGCAAACAGACAAAGATTTATGGTCAGAAAATTCACAAACTCGTAAATTAATGTTGGATACATGTAGAGAAACAGAGAGAAAAATAAAGTCTATCCTAGTAGACAATTTATTTTTAAAGAAAGTCCTACCACCCTCTGAGTGTAAGCAACGATAAGCATCTTTAAGTTGAGCAGTATCTAAAATGTGTTTCAATTTTTGAGAATCACAAAATAATTTGGGTGTCCGCATACCCCTATCTGAAACACTGAGAGCACAATTAAAGTCACCTGCCCAAATGATTAAACGAGAAGTGTACAAATAGGGATGAATGTCATTCAGAAGTGCAACTCTAAGAGCTTTGGTCTGCGGTGCATATATAGTAATTAAACAAAATCTTTCACTCCCAAAATTAATATCTAGTAATAGCGCATGCCCTGGACAGATATCCACCATCTTAGATACTCTCAAAGCTGGATTTGCAAATAACACCCCAACCCCTTCACAAGGGGCTTCTCCATTTGACCAAAAGGACATTCCTGATGACCAAAGATTCCGAGCTTGTTGCACTTCATGAATAGTTTTTAACCTTGTATCCTGAAGACAAATGACATCACTATGTAAGAGTTGCAAACATGACAAAGCTGTAACCATCTTTCTGTGACATTTCATACTATTCACATTGAGTGGTTATTGTTAAAGAAGCCATTAAGCAAAAATAAAAGAAAATAAATTCCACAGAAATACCCATTTAAGATAGATATCAGCAAATAGCCTTAGAAACTCTTCTTCTCTGTGAGCGTCTAGGAAAACTATCGGTCTGCACCATATCCCCGTCATCCCCTCCTGAAAAAGTATCTGTAACCACTGAGGCTTTTGAAGAACGATCAGATTCTTCTCCCTCAGAATCGTCTTTTCAACCCAAAACGGCAAAGCTATTGCCTAATTTCCAAGACTCGGAAATGTCACCACTAGCCGAGGCCTTAAAGATTTGCTTAGATGGAACTGGTTTTCCTGACCTGTGGCGTTTTTTAGCCGTCACCTTTTTAAAGGGTATAGCCTGGGATAAAGGGGGGGGCATCTCTGACTCCCCAAGTTTATCAGATAAAGCAAGATCAGGTTTAGAAGAAAAAGAAACCACTGAGGAACATTCTCCTAAAGGGTCTTTAGGCACATTGTCTTGTGCGACTACCGAATCTGAAATACCCAAATTGGCTGCTGCAGCCGAACTAGACTCTGCACACTGAGAGGAAGACTGAGAGGGTGTGGAGACTATGGTGAGGGAATGAGTCTGAACCAAATCCTCGCGTTGGGCACCTATAATCAACCCTTCTTGTGAGGGACAATTATCTCTATTATGTGAAGCCCAAGGACATTTAGCATAGCCATGGCCAGTTTGTTCACATAAATTTACACTTGAATAAATTCAAACATTGGGCCACCAAGTGACCAAATTCAAAACAATGAGAGCAACAGGGAGTGTCACAAGTAGTGTTCAAATGGTTTCTAGAACCACATTTAAAGCATGCTTTAGGTTGCCCAACATAAAACAAACAACCTCTATCTCTCCCCAAGAAAAAACTATTAGGAAGATGCTGAGGACCATTACTAGAAGAAAACAGTTTGACCCTCACTTTCCATCCCCATTCCAAATTTGTTCGCTATCTAAGATAGGAACTGGTTTATCAGAACTTCACACCTCTGCAACCAAAAGAATGTCTTCAACATGCACTCCTCATTCGAAACAAAATTGTGACTAACTTCACGGAAGGTTTGGTTAGAGGAACTGCTAAAAAGGGAATCCAGAGAGGCGAATTCTTAACCACCTGAAAGACAGACCAAAAACGTTCCAAACCTGCTGGGGTTTTAAAACTTATATCATAATTAGCATTTCCCAAGTGAATAAGTGCATAAATGTCCGAGGACATAAACTTCATGGATCCTTTCAATAAAACTCTAGATATATAGAGCCTATCAGGAAGGTCTTCTAAACCTCCCTTATACAGTAACTGAACTGCATTCCTGCGTGGTTCTGGTTCTCCTTTATTTGAAAAGAGATCAGAGAGTTTAAATTGGGGGGGGGGGAACCCCTTCAGTCAGTACAGGATGTAAACTCGAAGCATTAGGTGTTACTGATGAAATAGAGGGTGTATCAGAAGAAAAAACATCCTTAGATATGCACTCTGTAACATTTGTCAGCGTGTCTGATCTTGAAGTGGCTATCTGAAAAGGGCTAGGAGCCACTGAAGTGTTAGCTAGCCCATTATACCTCTTTACTGTGGCATCTGAAGGGTCAGGTATCCAATTCCCTGACGGTGTTTGCTGCCATCCTGCTTCAGCAATCGCTTTCTCAGGAGACCAACTTTTTGAGACCAAGGAATGCAATGTAGAACAATTAACTTGAGCAGGAGTTATATTACCTTCTGCTAAGGTCCCAGAAGAAGTTAGCTGCAATAAATGAGTGTCATTACTTCGTACACCCAGCTCAGTATCCTTGTTGTTTGTACTGTTTTCCTCGGCTGAGTGCTGCACTGTAGGAGTTAATAAAACTCCAGCACCAGCTTTCATAATGGAGCCCTCATTAGAGTTAATGTTCAAAGCCCCTGACGAGCAAGTCAAAGAATCACTCTCTATTAATGCATGTTTTGTCTCCCGAAAAGCAAACGTCGGCGCACTTACTGTGTTAGAGTGTGTATCCATTCTAGGAGCAGCAGGCAAACATTGTGAGGCAGGCTCCACAGGTGAAACTCCTGGCGTCGCGTAAACCTCACTCGACCAGGAAGTACAGGCTTCCGAATTGGACAACATTGTCTCTTCAGACCGCAAAGCTGCAATTTCCCGAAGTAGCGCTTCTTTACATCTAGTACACCTTTCAGCTTCTGCCATTACATCACAAAGCAAACGTTCTTTTTGCAACAAAACGCCATCAGGATCTAAAGAGGTTTTACACGTTTCAGGTTGTGCTGGCTTACTGTGCAACTCCACATTACTCGAGGAAAAGAATTCTTGAGGTAGCGAGGCATCCTGCATTTCAGCAACATTACAGGAAACTTCTAAATCATCAGGAGCAGGGGAGGAAGCCCACTCTCTCCTCTCATTAACCTCCATCAGCTCCAAGGGTTGAGACATAGTAGCCATCTTGCGTCCGTCCACCAAAGGTTCCCCCTCCAAAGAGTAGGGGAATTTCCCCGGTGTCCTGGCCAAATTTCCCTCATTCACTAAAAATACCATCAACAGCTTAATCTGGTTCAAGGTCAGTTGGCATTCATCTGTATCCCCATCCCCCAGGTCGTGCCTGAAAATAGGCAGGATTTGTCTAGTGCACTTACCCGGTCAACAAAAAATAAATAAATAAAACAAACAGCTATACTAACCCCTGAGTTAACGCATATAATTTCATTATAGTCCCCTTACTACACATTTAGTTACGTATTTTTTATGTACAGTACTACATAAATGTATAACTCATTTTACAATGCTAGACGGTTACGCTTTCAGAATTTACATTCTCCATATGTCACTGTATTTCCATTTTTAGAAAATAGTGAACTGATGGAGCTTTTTATTCTATCCGTGGTGATACAAAGGCTGAAAGTACTGAGAAGTTTAAACACATGAAACAGGTCAGCGTTTCTATTTACACCTTGCAGATGTTTTGAAATCATTATAATTGAGGATGTTCTTTCAGTTTATACGCAGGATTGAATACACATTGCTTTGGAAATAGTGATATATGGAGAATGTAAATTATGAAAGCGCAACAGTCTAGCGTTGTAAAATGAGTTATACATTTATGTAGTACATAAAAAAAATATGTAACTAAATGTGCCCAGAGGGAGGAGTCTATACCCTCAAGAGACCCTTAAGAGTTTTAAGGTTATAACTGTGGTTTATGTCTGGATATGAATGAAGAAAATGCTTTAGTGGGTTTGGTTTAAACATTTGTTGTTGATGGGTCTAGCTGACCCCCATATGCTTGTATTAGTAAGCAATAACACATGACGAGGTGTGGGTTACGTGCTGATAAGAGCACGCCTAGGGGTGTACTAAGGCACGAGGCGCTGCGCCGGTCTGTCTTGGCGTGCTCTTATCAACACGTAACCTACGAAATTATATAAATGGGCAACAGTAAAGTGATAAACATTTGTACTTTTTAAAGTTTTTTATTGATATTTGAATTAATAATAGAACAACATATTCTAGGGAAAAATAGTCCCTTTTGTTATTGTATTATTACCATTAGTATAGTTACATTGCCATTAGGATAGTATCATTGAACGTTTTAAGATGTATTTTAAACTCATTAACAATTTTATTTGGGTTTGAATTATGGAAAGCAACAGGAAACATTCGGTTTTCATTAAGCAATCAAACAGGAAAGACTGTCTTATTGTACATATTGTAGTCCATTTTATTGTAGATGTGTGGTGGAGAGGCGTTCACTTGCTTTGTTTTCCTTGCAGTTCATTTGGGTGCATTCTTAAAATTTAACTGTAGAAACTGTGCTGTAAAAATACCTTTGTTTTTTAATTTTGTGGAATCTGCTCGTTTAATTAGTCTCCTCAGACCGTGAACTCAAACGCCGGTAAAAACTACAGACCGCAATGATATTCGTATTCAAAACCTAATCGGGGGTGCATTCTTAAAATTTAACTGTAGAAACTGTGCTATAAAAATACCTTTGTTTTTTAATTTTGTGGAATCTGCTCGTTTAATTAGTCTCCTCAGACCGTGAACTCAAATGCCGGTAAAAACTACAGACCGCAACAATATTCGCATTCAAAACCTAATCGAACCAACTGATACCAGAACCTGTCGGAAGATGTGTGTATTCAAAACGTAATCGAAGCAACTGATACCAGAACCCGTCGGAAGATGTGTCACAGCAATCCCGCTAATTTCCACATCGATTTGGATGTTTGCAGTGGAGCCGTCAAAGGCGCTGTCATTTTAGGCTGCTGCTCTTCCTTTTCTTTGAAACTGGTCAGTATTTGTTGAGAATCGATGTGGAAATTAGCGGGGTTGCTGTGACACATCTTCCGGCGGGTTCTGGTATCAGTTGCGATTAGGTTTTGAATACGAATATCGTTGCGGTCTGTAGTTTTTACGCGTTTGATTCGGTCTGAGAGACTAATTTTCGCGGTGCGGTAGCAGTGAGCTCTGCCAGGCAGCGTTGTTGTTTTCACTTGGCAGAGCTCACTGATTTGTTGAGGTCATCAGGTATGTTGCTGGGTGGTAGTGCCGGTTGGCTACAATATCATCTGATAAGGACACGGCTCAGATGATGTTGTAGCCAATCAGTGCTTTGAGATTTACAAGCCCATTTTATAAATGTAGTTATTTACTGTATATTAATATAGGGGTGGATCAGCTGACCGTGTGTGACAGACTGTTGTGCTGCCGAGGACACCGCAGCCCCCCCACCCCACCGAAGGGAGGTTAGGTCGCGAGGGCGAAGTAAGGCCCTCCCTCGCATCGCTGGGAAAGACTGTTGTGCTGCCGAGGACACCGCAGACCCCCACCCCACCGAAGGGAGGTTAGGTTGCGAGGGCGAAGTAAAGGAGCCCTCCCTCGCATCGCTGGGAAAGACTGTTGTGCTGCCGAGGACACCGCAGACCCCCCCACCCCACCAAAGGGAGGTTAGGTCGCAAGGGCGAAGTAAAGGAGCCCTCCCTCGCATCGTTGGGAAAGGTAGGAACGCCATTGCCACAACCACGAAGCAGTAACGGAAGACGCCAGTCCCGAGAGATAGCATGCTGACTCCCGTTTTGTTGCTTACTTCATAGTGCTCCCATCGCTAGTGCCTTTAAAAGTTACTGTATATTTTTTTTATGTTTATTCTACAAGGGCAGTTCTGGAAGGCAAGGTGCTAGCAAGAAACTGGAGAGATAGTAGTAGATTAAATGTCCCCCCACGAGTGAAGATAGTTTTTGTTAAGTCGTTTTGCTGACTGAAAGCATTGAATTTTGGGGGACAACCTGTAGTGCACCTTAATTACTGCAGACAGCTATGTTTTGAACCTGATTTCCGACTTAAAACTGATTATTTCTGACCTCCATTGCATTGTATCTGGGGACTAAGCTTACAAAGTAAATTAATCGATGCATTATACGCCCTCCTTTGCTTGTACCCCTCATTTGCTGCCCTCCCAGTTGTAGTCACCCCCTTCCACTGTTGTGAAAAGAAAAAAAAAAAAAGTAGCACACCTGATGTAAAGCTGTACTTCGTCTTCTGCTCCACAGACTGTTGTGCTGCCGAGGACACATAGACCCCCACCCACCGAAGGAGGTTGGAGTCATGAGGCAGTAAAGAGCCCTCCCTCGCATCGCTGGGAAAGGTAGGAACGCCATCGCCACAACCACGAGGCAGTAATTAAAGACGCCGGGTCCCGAGAGATAGCATGCTGACTTTTGCCGCCAAGTGGATTCCATAATCCCAATTCAGTCAGTCAGCTCCATACTTATAGTCTGGCATTTGTTCCTGCCATACTGCACAGCACTCTGATGTTGGCAGAAAAGGGACTTACACAGATCTTCTGTGTTGATCTCTTGCTGTCCTGCAGGTAGTTCCTGCTCTCCCCCACTGTGAAAGTCTGATTAGCTGAAACCTGGGGAATCCTGCTCCCTTAGCACCACTGTCTGGTATTGGAACAGAGGTGCAATAGGATGCTCAGCACAGTAGCCCAACCGTACTCACAGCAGTGTTGGTACTCGAAGATGAATTTGCCACTGGCTAACATTGGAATAATCTCTGTGTTACTCCTATATGTAGCTGCTTTAGGATGGGTGGATGCCAAAATAAGTGGCTGTCCTGACCCCAACCTGCCTAGGGGAGTACAGGATCAACACCTTCCGCACCCCTCACATTGCCACTCTCCCTCAATTTCACTCGCACTAGTTAACAAGCACGGACTTGCCCTAAAGGGAGCCTGTTATCTCATTTTCTGTGACACCTCAGGTGACTGACCAAAACGATCCTCCCCGATACAGAAGGGGGTCCTCCACCTCATCCTACTTATACTAATATTAAGGGCTGGTGACATCCACCTAATCCTGGGCCCTGCCCCAAACTCCGTACTAGGATCATCCGGGGACCCCATGGTGTCACACCAGGGGACTAAGGGTGGCCCAATGAACATCTGTAGTCTTGACCAAAGATGCTGGAGGTACAATCTTGGGTAGACACCTACAAACCAGATGTGCTAGCCGTTTCAGAAACTTGGCTGAAGCCTTACGTACTCCCTCATGAAGTGGAACTAGTCCATTACAACTCCTTCTGAAAGGATAGGGAAGGGAAAAAAGGAGGGGGAGTTCTTGTCTATGTGATCTCCTCCCTGACAGCTTCCTTGTCCCCTGTGGAAATGCCAAACACAGCAGGACTTGAATCTATATTTGTCCAACTTGTCCTGGGCAATGCTAAACACCTGACCATAGAATGTATCTACAACCCTCCGCTGGGCGGTACTGCCGCACTCCAAAGCCTCATCAGCCCAATAGCTGTGGCATGACCCACAGAGCTGTTGGTCCTTGGGGACTTCAACCTAAGGTGGGATCCCACCACTGAGCAAAAACATAAGACAATACTCCTAGACGCTAACCTGACCCAGGTCATCACCGAGGTCACAAGGCATAACCATAAAACAGGGAATCACTCTATCCTGGACTGGATACTCACTTCAAAACCCACCAACCTACAAGTGGCTGGTGTGATGTCGACGCCCCTAAGCGACCACTCACCCACCTTCTGCATATGGAAAACCGGCCTCCCAGGACCCCGCCCAAACTCATAATAGCCAGGAACTTCTCTGGATTCTCGGCGGAAGCACTCCAGAGGTCCCTAAGAAACATAGACTGGTCTCCGGTGAGACACCTAGGGAGCATAGACGATGCAGCGCACTTTTTCCAGAGCACGTTCTCTGCTGTGGCTAACATGCATGCCCCAATTAGAACCAGATGAGCCAAGGGCCATTGCCACAAGTGGATATCACGTGAACTGAAGGCACGGATGATAGCCCGAGACAAAGCCTGGAAAAGAGCAAGGAGCTCCACCTCCCCTGCTGATCACTCTGCCTATAGATCCCTGAGGAATCAGTGCCAAAGAAAGTCCAAGAATGCCGAAAGGGACTACTTAAAATCCCTGCAGAGGCAAACTCTAACTGACCCAAAGTCCTTCTGGACAAGTATCAACTCCCTGATAAAAGGCATTAAACCGCCCCAGCAGGGTAACATAACACACAATGGAACCTCTCTCAACGATGGAGAGGAGGTTGCAACAGCCTTCAATCACTTTTTTACCAACCTGGGGTGCTCAGACCCAACACCACCTGCAGCTCTCAGAGCCCAATGGTCAATGAAACGCAGGACCCTACGATCACCAACTTCCATCTACGGATGGTGCGTACCAAAGACGTGCTGACCCTCCTTCAATGCTTAAAACCCAATGGATCTCCGGGACCCGATGGGCTGGACCCAAGGCTGCTCAGGGCTGCGCCCGACCATCATGCCCGTGATGCAATTAATAAACAGATCCCCGCAGGAAGGTGCAGTCCCCTTAATATGGAAAAGGGCACATGTAGTGACAATACACAAGGGAACCTATAGGAAACTACAGGCCCATCTCCATCCTCTGTCACTTGGCCAAAATCCAAGAGCGGCTAGTTTATGGCCAACTCAGAGATTACCTGGAAGCCAACAGATTACTGGAACCCACACAACACGGCTTTAGACCAAAGCATGGGACCGATACCGCCCTCATCAAATTCACCTCTGGTGTCCTAACAGCCTGGGACAAGGGTAACCCAACTGGGGCTGTATTCGTAGACCTCTCTAAGGCCTTCGACCTGGTGGATCATTCACTCTTGCTAACACAGCTTAGCCAACTAGGGATGGACCAACACTCCCTCAATTGGATCTGCAATTACCTCACGGACCGCACTCAACAGGTCAAGTGGAAAGGGGCCACCTCACAACCCCCCCCTTAACTGAGGGAGTCCCTCAGGGTTCACTCTTAGGTCCACTTATGTTCTCCCTATTCACAAATGACCTCCATGAGCACTGCGGTGGAAGCTCCTTAGTACAGTATGCAGATGATGCGGTACTCTACAGAACTGGGGATCACCCATCTGATCTAGGACCTGGGCTCCAAAACGACTTCACCAAGGCTAAGACTTGGCTAATGGAGAATCGCCTTTTTCTCAACCCCACTAAGACCAAGGCCGTGCTGTTTGGGCCAAAATCCCTGGGCCTCTCCAGGGACCATCTCCTGCCACTCACTACCTTGGCCGGCTCCAACATAGAGGTGGTACAATCAGTCAAATACCTTGGTCTCATATTAGACCAGGGCCTCACCCTCAAGCCCCAAGTGGATGCTGTAACAAAAAACATACATCAAAAACTGGGCCTTCTCTATCGCCTTAGCCACAATATGATACCAGAGACTAGACTGGCCATCTCACAAACTATCCTTCTCCCGACCTTAACCTACGCCGCTCCCATCTTACTCGGCACCACTAAAATGGACCGGAGCAGACTCATGACCCTATATCACAAAATAGCTCACTTTGCTTCTAAATCCTGCTCGAGGACCCATCATTGTGATGCCCTTACTGCCCTTAACTGGCCGTCCCTGGACAATAGGCTCCAGTACCCCCTACTAAACTGGACCTATAAGCTCCAGGAAGCCCTTCCACCGGCAGGCCTGAATGGACTACTTGCCCCAAAGCAGCTCAGAAGACCGCTTCGCTCCTCGAACAAAAAACTCCTGGAGACTCCCTGGACCTGTACAGTTGCAGGGATAAAATCCTTTACTCACCTAGCCCCGGAGTCATGGAACAATCTCCCCAGGCGTCTTCAGGAGGCACCGACATTAGCCATCTTTTAAAGGGGGCTACGTGCTCACATTAACAAACCAAGTCCCTGCAACTGCCCAAATAGCTAAGACAATCACACCTAATATCAGTCCATACCGACTAGACACCACTTCCCTATAAGGGCAACAACTAATGTTGGCTTGAGCTGGCTCACTACCCCGTACAGAACCTCCTGTAGACACAGAAGCACTTATTCGCCTCTCCACCTGACGTCACTGCTGTATTCCATACTATAATGTATTTGTTGCCCGCGTCCACAGAAACTATATGGTGTATTCATAACCCCGTATTATTTGTCCACAAGAAACTGTATGGTGTATTCATAACCCCGTATTATTTGTACTACTCTCAGCGCATCAGCGGACCTTACATGTACTGCTCTGAATTGCTATATCTTGTAACAATTACACTGCACTGTATTACGACTGTACCAACTAATACAACGTACCTCATGCCCTCTTGCACAAAACTGGGATATTGTATACTGTCTTAGCAACCCTGTATGATTTGTATGACTCTGTGATACCTGTCTGTATGTTCAATCCTTATGTACCAATTCCCCGGGTCGCCCCTGAAAAAGGGATCTTTGGAGCCCAGCGAGCCTACCCGGTTAACAAAATTTAATAAATAAATAATAAATAAATAAATGTCAGAGGTTGATAGTATATAAGCACCTCTGGTGCTCAGTTAATGAGATGAGCCTAGGTAAGCAGTACGGAAGTAAGTACTGCATAATTGTAAGCACAGACGATAGTGGAAAGACTATCTGGAGTTTGATTATCCACTCTGTGGCAGCACTTCTAGGGCAGAGTAGTGCTGATGTTCAGAGCAACTTTATTTTTGATTTCTTATATTGTTTGTTTTATTTTCTGATTCTGAGGTAAGAATTTGGAAAAAAATAAAATTCACACAAAATCAATGTGTTTTAAAAACATGACACTGTGTCCATGTTGAATTCCTACACCCTTCCACTAAAAAAAAAATGTATCTATACATATATATATATATATATGTAACCCCTAGATGGCGCTATCCCAAGGGCTACTACCCCTGCCTGATTTGCCACTAACAGGTTGAGGGGCCTGGATCCGATGGCGGGTTCCTCCACCCAGAGGTCAGGGTTTGCAATAGTTAAACTAACTTGGTCACAGCCCTCTGGGACACTGTGACCCCCTTTTCTTCCCACTAGTGGCCCACACAATGTATCAGAATTACCTTCACAGTATACACTTACCCCCAGGACTGGTTCGGGCAGTGTGACTCCTGGGACTCCCTGTAAAATAAGATGATACAGTGCAAAAACCACAGTACAATACTTTAACATAGACGAATACCTCAGGCAGTGTAACTTTGCTGAAACAAACAGATCTGATTTATTTAGGGGGATATAACAAGGACAGGGGGGGAAATCAGGTTAATTAGTTTAAACGCATTAATAATCACAGTACTGTGCACATATTTCAGAATCCCAAATGTCCCTAATGTCACTCTTACTGGGTATCCAGGCAATAAGAGGCTAGCCTATTTGGTGCAGCTGGTTGGGGCCCTGAAGATGGAAAATGCATGCACAATACCCAAATTGTAATCCGGAGCTGGTAGGCTCAGTTCGTGGAGAAAGAAAGGAAACGTAATCAGATGGAACACTTGCAATTAGATGATGGCAGGGAGCTACCCTGATTTGTACTCACAAATTCAATGCTGAAACTGAATGGAAAGCAGATTGTCCTGGATTGCCAGGCGGAGCAGGCCATGTGGACAAGGTCCTTGTGACTGGACCCCAAGGCAGTTCAGAGCAAATGGATGTAGTCTGGATTAAGCTGGGGTTTACTTGCAGCTTCATGCACTCAATTCACTGTACAGGGGATTTGAAACGCGAGTCCCCACTAGCACTACACACATTTATATGGAAAAAGAAAGTACTATACCAGGCAGGGTGCTTCTCTATCCCGATCGCAATTACTGCACAGTACCCGGGAGAACACACAGCAGATTCAGTTCCTGACAGACCGAGCGCGATTCAGCAATTTTTCCAGTCTTCTACAGGGTGAGCCTGGTTTCTACTCTTCAGATCTCCTTGATCCTCTTCACAGATCAGATTCAGTCCAAACAAGCACTTGCACAAGCTGCAGACCGAAACTTGGGGCCTTACACGCGTTTCCCGACTAAAACTGAGCACCGAAGGAGCACAGGGCTCCTTCCCTCTTCACTGCCAGAGCTAAACTAAAACTCCAGTAGACAAAACCGGGTACTTCCTTTGAGTGCCTCCCAGTTCTTGGCTGGATTGGCTGTCACTCACAATAGCCTCCCCCTGTTGGTTCAAAAAGGCGCCGAAGTCCAAACTACATTTCCCAGAGTCATTGCCATTACAATCCTCTTGTGGCTGGCTCAGATTACGAGTCCAAGTTCTGATTAGTCCACAGGCACCATTTTAGAGCTACCTTAACCCACGCTGATTGGTCCAGTTCAGCAGTTCAAAACTAGAATGGGGAACTAGGCAAACACAGTTCTGATTGCTAAGAAAAGCAGGTTAGACAAACTGTATTTTCATTATTACTCTAAATGATTTCTGGCAAACAGTTACATCTTTCAGATAGGTTCCCTTTGCACTCCTAGTGACTGCAAAAATGGAGTGAATTGGCAGCAGCTCGAGTGGGACTCAAGCAGAGAAACACACAGTCCCCCCATACAAACTAATTATGTCTGCAAGCAGACAGCTCTTAAAGAGACAGTACCAGAGGCTCTAAAAACACTCACAGATAAATGGCTTAAATGCCAAACACCATTCAGGCTCAGAGCATTAAAGCAAGCTCCTGGAAGTCTTTTGGGAACCCCCATTTGCAGGGGGGTTACATATGTATATATGTGTATATCTATAAAGATGGGAGGTGGAATTGTCAGGTTAAATAAAGGGGGCAGGGTAACAAAGGAAGACAGGCAGAAAGCAACTGTGTTGAACGACTACTTCTGCTCAGTATTCACAGGGGAGAACAGTGCGCTCTTGTCAGAGGGCAGGAGGACAGACTATTGTTAGGGAGATAGACTTGGGAGCATGGGGAGGAAGATGATGTGCCTGACAGGTGCTTCTGCTTGGAAGGATGGAGAGTGTATCCAGAGGATCGCTAAGGCAGCAGGAGCTGGGAAAGAGCTAGACATCATTGTACACCTGGGGACAAATGATCTGGCAAGGGACAGGGTAGTGATGCTGAAGGATAATTTCAAGTGACTGGGCTTTAAGTAGGTAGCATGCCCAGAGGATTTTACCAAGGTGTTACCTGTGTATGACTGGGGAGAGGAAAGGTTATGCTGCACCAGGGCATTTAACAAGGATATGGACCTCTACAGGGGAGACGGTCTGCATCCTTCTAGAAAGGGGACCACAGTCTCTAGTGGGAGGTTTAAGCTTGGATGAGCATTTCAAGTAGCCATGGGGGGTATAAAACCAAGGGAGGCAACAACCCTCCCCCCCAGATGATGTAGCATAAGGGAGAGAGGGCCCCAGGTGAGTAAACTCTCCTAGGACAGGGATGCAAGAAGACAGAGGTGCAAACAAGACAGAGGAAAAAGGGTATAAATCAGGTAAGCAAGAATAAAGAAGAAAAGGAGACAGCGAGCTGACAAGGTAAAAAGGGAAGAGGTGGGTAAGGTGGCGCTTCAGGGGACAGCACAGGCAGGAAGGAGGAAGCAGGCAGGGAGAGAGTAAGGTATGGACAGCCACGTGAACCAATACAAGGAGTCTGGGAAATAAAATTCCAGACCTGGAAGGCCATCATGGCAGAGGCTAACCTAAATTTGGTGGCCATAACAAAGTTGTGGTGGACGGAGCTGGTACCGCGTGATTATAACGTGTACTAAACTGCGCATGAAGAACCACGTGGTCTGTAGTGCATAGTGCTTCAGAGAAAAAGGGGTATATGAGCGATACACAAGTATCGCTACCCCTGTTACTCTGCACAGGAAGGGGAAGTGCATGTATTGACTGCTGGTCGGGTGCTCGTCGAGGCAGCTTCCATGTTGGAGTGGCTAGAGCACCATCCTCATACACAGAGGCAGGGTTTGAACCCTGGTGGAATTTTTTGAGATTCCCATCAGTCCGCTGGCGGTGGCGTTGGCACAAATTTTGTTTTGCCTATGTCCAAACCCCCAAGTTGATTATAAACAGTCTGGGGTGTAGGGTAAGCCCCAAAAACAATAAGACCATTTGGGCATGCTGCATTTCTTGTTGTGGTCAGCATTACGTGCCAGCACTGTGTTGCTGCACACTGTGTTTGGTGCATGGTTTGATGTGCGCTCTATCATCTATGACATTATGACCCCGTGCCCCCTGAGCACCATGAATGGGACATGACCATACCAGCCTACTCTCTCTATTCAGGAAAGGTAGGGCATGGAGGAAGGGTTGTACTATATGTGAGGGAGGGGATAAAGGCCAAGGAGCACAGGGTCACCTGGAGGAAACGGAAGGGCTGGAGGTGCTGTGTGTCATCCTGGAGATAGGCTCTGAGGCAGCTCTCTGTACCGGGGTAGTGTACAGACATCCAACACAGGGAGAAAAGTTGGATAAGGCACTTGGGGAAGACACTATCAGAATGGCAAGTAAGGTGGAGGTGCAGCTAGTTGGTGACTTCAGTCTACCAGACATGGAGTAGAGTCTTCCAGTCAGGGTATGCAAGTGAGGGCTGTGGGATTCAGACCCAGGTCTCCAGATTTGCAGCTCAGAGCCTTAAACCACTGTACTATACTGCCTCCCTGAGCTATACTGCCTCCCTGTTCAGTTCAGAAGAGACTGATGTGTAAAAAGGGGGGGGCAGGGAGTGACCCTTTATATCAATGAGAATATCAAAGCTACAGAAATTCAGAAAACATACAAGGAGCCAGAACTGTGGGTCACCCTGGAAACAGGAAATGGAACAGCTATACAAACTGGGGTTGTCTACAGGCCCTCCAGACCAGGGGGAAGACATAGACACATTACTGTTAGAATATATACAAAACATGACTGCTAAAGGGGAGGTTCTGACAATGGGAGACTTCAACATGCCAGATACAGATTGGTCAATACCCAGCAGGTACATCCACCAGAACTAGACACATAGTGGATTCCCTGCAAAGGGGGGGGTCTCAAACAACTGGTACAACAACCCACAAGAGACAGGGCTATCCTGGATCTAGTACTGACTAACAGGGAAAGGATCACAGATCTCCATGTAGAAGGTCACCTGGGAGCCACTGGCCATCACATGGTATGGTTCAATGTGGCCACTAGAACTAAATCAACCCATTCCAAGGCAAAAATATGGGACTTCAGAGGAGCTGACTTTGATATGATGGCCAAGAGAGTTCAGCTAGCCCTGGCAAGAAGAAATACAGGTGAGGGGTACAGGCAAAATGGGCAAGCACTAAGGATGCAATGCTTGAAGCAACATACTAACATACTAAAATACCAGCAGAATAGGCCTAATGGTCTTTAGTTTCTGCTCATTTGATCAGACCCCAACCTGGGAGCTGACCTTGCTGCCCCCCTCGTCCTCTCTGGCTTCTCCCTTCCCAGTCCCAGATATTCCCACTGCACAGGACTTTGCATCCAGAACCCTTCCCCTGTACCTGTCCCACCCCCTCTTGAACGCCTCCACCGTCTCTGCCTCCACCAGCCACCTGGGCAGTGCATTCCATGGCTCCACCACCCTCTCAGTGAAGTAGCACCTCCTCCTTTCTCTCCTGACTCTCTTCCCCTCCAGCTTCCACCCATGCCCTCTAGTTCCCCCCCCCTTCCTTCTGAGCACCTTGACTGCTTCTCCCCTATTTAACCCCTTCATGTACTTGAAGACCTTGAAGACATCACATTGTGTTAGGGAGAAAAGCAAGAGCAAAAGAAGGAGGAAACCACTTTGGATCTCAAAAACAGTAACAGAAAAGGTCAGAGCCAAAAGGTTGGCCTTCATGAAATATAAGGGAATGCAGCAGGATGAAGATATGGAGGTATACCAAACTCCCTAAGGAAGTAGGAAGGCAGTAAGGCAGGCAAAGGCCCAACCAAGGGAAACACCAGCACGAACAGTAAAAGAAGGACAAGACTTTCTATAGATACATTAGTGAAAGGAGAAATTCCAGAGGGGTAGCTAAGATCAAAGGGAATAAGGGGAGTGTGGAGGAGGACCAAGGAAAGGCATCTATCCTAAATAGATACTTCTGCTCAGTATTTAATGAGGAGAAGGTAGGGTAGGGCCCACAACTCAGCACCATGGACACAGGGGAGAAGGTGTGCACAAGTCCCTTCACAAAAGAAAGGGTCCTACAAGAGCTCGATAAGCTCAGGGTGGACAAGGCAATGGGACCTGATGGCATACATCCCAGGGTACTAAAGGAGCCAAGGATGGAACTAGCAGAGCCATTAGCAGAACTGTTTAGTGAGTCTCTGAGCACAGGAGAGGTCCCAGAAGACTGGAGAAGGGGTCATGTGATCCTGCTCCACAAGAGTGGTAGCAGGGAGGAGGCAGAGAGCTACAGACCAGTCAGTTTTACCTCAGTAGTGGGCAAGATTATGGAGGCACTCCTTAAGAAACATAGAAACATAGAATTTGACAGCAGATAAGGACCACTTGGCCCACCTAGTCTGCCCATTTCCCTACCTAACGGATAAGCTGCAGATCCTAGTTAACCAACAGCCTACTTCCTCCTACCCCCCACTAGAATTGCCTTATGACTGTCCCATGCATTCTTGAATTCCCCCACTGTTTTTGACTCCACGACCTTCTCAGAAAGGCTGTTCCATGTATCCACAACCCTTTGTGAAGAAATACTTCCTCACATTAACTCTGAGCTGTCCCCCCTCTATCTTCAAATTGTGCCCCCTTGTTTTTGCACACCTTTTTTCCTGAAAGATGCTACCCTTTTGGACTTGTTGATTCCCTTGAGGTATTTGAAAGTTTCTGTCATGTCCCCCCTCTCCCTCCTTTCTTTGAGGCTATACATCTTTAGTTCCTTTACTCTTTCTTCATATGTCTTCTGATGCAGACCCTGCATCATTTTGGTTTTCCTCCTTTGGACAGCCTCCACCCTGTCTATGTCTTTGCAGAGATTGGGTCTCCAGAACTGTACACATTACTCCAGATGTGGTCTTACCAACTGTCTGTACAGAGGACCAACAACTTCTCGTTTTCTACTGGTGATGCCGCTCCCTATGCATCCCAGTATCCTCCCAACCCTCCTTACTGCCTTCTCTCATTGCTGGCTCACCTTTAGGTCATCTGATATGACTACCCCCAGGTCTCTTTCCATTTTTGTTGTTGTCAGTATCTCACCCCCATTGTGTACTTTTCCTCTGGGTTTTTGTTTCCCAGGTGCATTACTTTGCACTTTTTTGCATTGAATCTAAGCTGCCATACATTTGACCATTCCTCCAACCTTGCCAAGTCCCTTTTCATCCTTTCTACCCCAATTTGCATATCAACCCTGTTGCAGATCTTTGTGTCATCTGCAAAGAGACATACTTTCCCTTCCAGTCCCTCTGCAATGTCACTTATAAAGACATTAAAAAGGACCGGCCCCAGTACTGAACCCTGCGTTACCCCACTAGTAACCCTCCTTTCAACACTGTGGACTCCATTTACTATTACCCGCTGTGTCCTGTTGTCCAGCCAGTGTTTTACCCAGGCTACCACCCTAGGACCCACTCCCAGGCTGGCTAATTTGTTTATTAATCTTTTGTGCGGGACTGTGTCAAATGCCTTGCTGAAGTCTAGGTAGGCCATGTCCACAGCCCCTCCCTGGTCTACTGCTTTGGTCACCCAGTCAAAGAAATCAATTAGATTTGTCTGGCATGACCTTCCCACTGTGAATCCATGCTGCCTTGGGTCCTGTGCCCCACTGGCCTCTAGGTACTCAACAGTTCTTTCTTTCAGAAGTGATTCCATCATTTTCCCTACCACTGAGGTCAAACTGACAGGTCTGTAGTTTCCTGCCTCTGTCTTGCTCCCACTTTTGTGAAGGGGAATCACATCCGCCTTCCTCCAGTCCTCAGGTACCACCCCATCCTCCCATGATTTATTAAAAAGGGTAGTCAGTGGTGTTACTAGTTCTTCCCTTAGTTCTTTTAAAATTCTGGGGTGAATCCCATTAGGCTCCATTGCTTTATCCACCTTCAGTTTTAAGAGTTCTTTCAGAACCTTTCTTCTGTGAAAGGACTAATATCAACCCCCCTATCCAGAGCGCTTCTATTGACCGGATTAGGTACTCCCCCCTGCTTTTCCATTGTGAATACTGAGCAGAAGTATTCATTCAGTATCCCTGCTTTTTCACTGTCGCTCTCTGTCCAACCACCTTCCTCTTTGTTCAGCCTCAGTATCCCTGCCTTAGTCTTTCTTTGCTCCCCAAAGTACCTATAAAATGTTTTATCCCCCTTCTTAACCGAGTTGGCTATCTTTTCCTCAGTTTGGGCCTTTGCTATTCTGACTGCCTTCCCCACTTTCTTCTGCTTTAACCGATACAGTTCTCTGTCCTTCTCCTTTTGTGTTTCCTTATACTTCTTCCTGAATGCTATCTTTTTTCCTTACCTTCCCTGCTACTTCTTTTGAGAACCATAGTGGTTTTTTCTTTAGTTTTGATTTGTTTATTTGCTTCACACAAAGACTTGTTGCCTCTGTGATGGCGGTTTTGATGTTTTCCCATTGCTGCTCCACCCCACCTTCTTGCCTGTTTGCTAGTGCTTTTCTGAGGCACTCTCCCATTTTGACAAAATCAGCCCTCCTGAAGTCCAGTACCTTCACTTTTGTGTGGCTTGACTGTACAGCTAAGTTTATCATGAACCACACTGTTTGGTGGTCGTTTGTTCCCAGATGGCTACCCACTTCAAGATCAGAGATCCTCTCTCAATCCCCATTTGAGAGTACCAGGTCTAAGATTTCTCTCTCCTGAGTGGGTTTGCAAAACTAGCTGTCTGAGGCATGCCCGATGTAGGACATCGAGAATGGCGCTGCTCTTGGATGTGGCTGCAGCAAAGGTGCTCCAGTCAACATCTGGCATATTCAGGTCCCCCATCAGCAATATCTCCCCTTTCTCTGCCATCCCAAGGATGCCTTCTATCATTTCCTTGTCCATTTCCTCCCCCTGAGACGGGGGTCTGTATACAACCCCAGTGAGGATTGTGGAGCCATTTCCAGTCTCAGGGTGACCCACAGTGCCTCCTCTACGCTGTTTACCCTTTAGTTCTGTTGCTTTTATCCCTTCCCTTACATAGAGAGCTGCTCCTCCTCCTCTTCTTGCCTCCCTGTCCCTCCTGTAGATTGTGTACCCTGGTATGTTGACATCCCAGTCATGGTTCTCTGTGTAGCATGTTTCTGTGACTGCCACAATATCCAGGCATCCCTCTTCCATCAAGGCCACCATTTCAGGGAGCTTGTTACCTAGACTACAGGCATTGGTACTCATTACCCTCCATTTTTATGGCTTTATTTCTTTTTGCTCCATCCCTGTCCCTACTGCCTTTGTCTTTTTCTCCATTTACCCCTGCCCTTCTCCCTATCGACTGCTCTATTTTGGTGTTTACCTCACTAATTACCCTGATTTTTTGGGGGCTAGGATTTCCCTTCTCCTCTTCAGTGTCTCCCCTTGGCTAGTTTAAATGCTTGCCACTGAAGCATTTAAACTTATCATCTAGGATCCTGGTTCCCCTCCAGGATAGATGCAGACCATCGCACCTGTATAGGCCTGCATTCCTCCAGGTGGAGCCCTAGTCCCCAATGAAGCCAAATCCCTGAGCTCTGCACCAGCTTTTCAACCAGTCATTGAATCCCATGGTGCGGTGCCCTAGCCTCATCCATGCCATAGACAGGCAGCACTTCTGAGAAAGTTACCGTTTGTGCTACTTGTCTAAGGCCCTCCCAACTCCACAAACTCCTGTTGCACTGCTCTGATCCCATTCTCAGCCAGGTCATTCGTTCCTAGGTGGATAATGACATCCAGCTCCCTCCCCCTTGCCGCTGCTCCCACGATCCTGAGGATCATTTCCTGTCCCTCCAAGCCTTGGCATCAGGCAGGCACCTTACTGCCTTTTCCCCTCCCTCCCCCAGTTCTACCCACCTAACAATTGAATCCCCTACCAGGAGTTGTTTCCTTCCCCTGTGGGGTCCTGGGCCACCCTCCTGTGGGTCTCCATTGTCTCCTTAAGGAAAGGATAGTGCAACACCTGGAATCCATAACAGCACAGGATCCAAGACAATGTAGGTTTACAACAGGAAGGTCCTGTCAGACTAATGTCATAGATTTCTTTCACTGGGTAACCGGAGTGGTGGACCAAGGGGGTGAAGTTAATGTCGCCTACCTTGACTTCAGCAAAGCTTTCGATACTGTTCCACATAGAAGATTGATTAATAAGATGGGTAGGCTCGGGGTGGGTCAGAGGTTGGTCAACTGGTGGCAAACTGGTTGGCTGGCAGAAAACAGAGAGTGGTGGTAAATGGTATACAGTCAGAAGAGATACAAGTCACAAGTGGGGTACCTCAGTGATCAGTCCTGGGGCCAGTCCTCTTCAATATCTTCATCAGTGACATTGCAGATGGACTGGAGGTTAAGGTTTGTCTATTGCAGATGATACCAAGATCTGCAACAGAGTAGATAATCCAAATGGGGTGGGCAGAATGAGAAGAGGTCAGGATAAACTCGCAAAATGGTCAGAAGAGTGGCAACTGGGGTTTAACACAAAGAAGTGCAAGATCATATACATAGGGAAGAGAAACCCTGAAGCCTCCTATAGGTTGGGAGAGGAGTTGCTGGCAATCACAAGGGAAGAAAGAGACTTGGGCATCATCATTGCAGATGACCTGAAATCATCCAAGCAGACCACACTGAATCAGTAGCTAAGGCTAGAGGGATGTTGGGGTGTATTATTAGGGCTATCACAAGTCATAAGAGGGAGGTAATAATCCCTTTTAACAAGACACTGGTTAGGCCCCATCTGGAGTAATGCGTGCAGTATTGAAGGCGCACCTGCACAAGGACATTAACAAAATAGAGGCAGTCCAGAGAAGGGCACCCAAAATGGTGCAGGGACTGCATCATAAACATATGAGGACAGATTAACAGAGCTCAATATGTATACCCTAGAGCAATGGAGGAAAAGAGGTGTTTGATCAAAACATTCAAACATCTTAAGGGCATTAACAAGGTGAAATAGTCTAACATGTTTCAATACAAGAAAAATAACAGGACAAGAGGACACAGCATGAGATTAGAGGGAAGCCGATTAAGGGGTAATGTGAGGAAGTTTTTTTTCACAGAAAGGGTGGTGGATGCATGGAACGGCCTACCTCAGGAAGTGATGGATATGAATACAGTGCAGGGCTTCAAACAGGCATGAGATAGGCATAAGGGAGCAACACAGATGAGTATGAACAGATAGGCCATTGGCAGAGTAAAAACCTATGGCACTTTCATAAGGTAGAAAAAAGGGAAGACTGGATGGGCCTTGAGGTCCTTATCTGCTGTCAACTTCTAATGTTTCTATGTAATCTGATTTCTTTGACTGGGTGACCAGGGTAATAGATCAGGGGAGGGCAGGGGACATGGCTTATCTGCACTTCAGCAAGGCCTTCAACACTGTGCCACACAGGAGACTGACAAAGAAATTGTGCAGCCTATGGGTGGGATCCAAAGTGGTGAACTGGGTTAGAAACTGGTTAACCAGAAGACACCAGAGGGTGATGGTTAATGGCACTCTAATGATGGGAAAAAGGCCAGCAGGGGCTGCAGGGCACAGTACTCAGACTAGTCCTCTTCAATGTCTTCGTAAGTGACATTGGAGAAGAACTGGAAGGAAGGTATGCATTTTTTGCAGATGATACCACAATTTGTAATCAGGGGGACACTCTGGATAGGGTAATGAGCAAGTGCAGGGTTCTTGGGAATCTCGAGGAGTGGTCAAGAGCATTACAGTTAGTGCTCAATGCCAACAAATGCAAAGTCGTGCACCTGTCCTAAGGCATAGGAACTCAGGAGTGGAGTATAGGATGGGGGTGGAGGTGCTTACAGCCATTAAGCAGGAAGGGGACCTTGGCAGTGTAACAACTGAAGATCTCAAAGTGGCAAGGCAATGTGACAAAGCAGTGGTTAGGGCTAGTGGGCCTCTGGGGTGCACTGGGACGGGCATCTCCAACAGGGGAAGTATTTCCACTGTATCACATGCTGGTGAGACTCCACCTGTAGTACTGTGTCCAGTTTTGGAGGCCGCCCCTCAGAAAGGATATAGACAGGGTGGAGACAGTCCAGAGAAGGACAACTCATACGGTGCAGGGGTTGCATGAGAAGCCCTACAAGGACAGACAGAGGGATCACAGCATGTACAACCTGGAAGAGAAGAGAGTGAGAGTGGACATGATAGAGACCTACAGGCATACCTCTCAACTGCTATGAATTTCACATAATGCTATGATTTTCACACCAAAATTTACCCATACTCTGCACAGGTTTAATGATGTTCCTCATACTATTAGCTCTATTTCTAGATACACAAACTATTAAATCATTGAACTAAGTTAATAGAAACATTCCTTATCACTAACTGTATGGTATCCACTATCTGTAGATATGTTATTGTTTAAAATAAGAAAGCGCTACACATTCTGGCCCTTTGCTATGATTTTTGAAGGCCAGTTCTATGATTTTTAATGCGGAGAGGTTGAGAGGTGTGCATACAGGTACCTCACAGGGCTGAACAGGGTACAGGAGGGGAGTCTCTTTTAAATGAGAAAGAGCACCGAGACCAATGGACATGAGATGTCATGGGAAGGGGAGGAAGTTTAAAAGAGATGTGAGGAACTATTATTTCACTGAACAGACTGCCAGCAGAAGTGGTGGAGGTGAAAACAGTGGAGGTCTTCAAGCATCTATGGGACAGATGTAGAAGAATATTAGTACATAGGCAGGAGGGTCACCAGAGACCAGTTAGGGTCTATGTAGACAGATAGGGCAGGGAACATCTGGACAGCCTGGGTGGGCCAAGTGGTCATCTTCTGTTGACAATTATGTTTTTATAAAGGCAGCTGATACAGGCTCCTGGAAATGAGGCTGCAGAAATGTATTAGTGAAAGAGTCAGAAAAGGGCTAGCAGCCCTCAAGGTAAACAAGGCCTGGGGCCAGATGGGATGCATCCAAGGGTACTAAGGGAACTGGCATTGGTGTTAGCCGAACTCACGGTAGAGCTATTCAATAGCTCTTTGCAGCAAGGGATGGTTTCCTAGAACTGGAGAATGGAGGATGTAATTCTGGTGCACAATGCAGGGGAAAAGGAGCAGCCACTTATACCACTGACTGCATGCAGTAAAGTCGGGTGTGGGGGAGGGGAGGTGAGAGATAGCCTTGGGGAGGACAGAGGACAGCTGAAGGTGGTTGGGGGACAGTCTTACTCACTGTACTGAAATGCAAGATTTGAAAACAGATAAAAAAAGGAAAAAAAAGTGTGTTACTAAACTTACTGTGGTTGGGAACTTGTTTGGGGGGACTGATTCACTGGGGGTTGTTATGGGGGCTGAGTAGGGTGGAAAAACTCAGTCAGAACAACTGATATAAGAATAAATAAATCTGAATCAAGATAAAAAAATAACTGAAAGGTAAAGACGAATATATATATGTGTGTGTGTATATATATATATAAAAGGCACTTTTTATAGTGAGAAAGTTAACAAATAAAAACCATACTGAAGTCAAGTGAGGGAAGGTGGAGCCAGAGGTGTATGTGGCTATGAGATTGTGCCAGCCCTGGGAGAGTAAAGGAACTCAGGAGCACCTAATGGAACTTAAAGAACTAAAGAAAAAGAAAGAAAAGAGGTGAAGACAGAGGGTTGTTCATCTTGCTCACTCTGACCATTTAAAAAAAAATAGTGGTACAGGAAGGGTCAGTTGTCTTGTGTGTCTTGCCCAGAGTGACAAAATCATCTGCACCATAGTGGTGCAGCGTGTCAGATTCCTTGTTCATCTTGCCCGGTGTGATCATTTAAAAAAAAAGAATTTAGGGACCAGTGGCACTAAGGGTTGAGGCACTGGATGCCACATCTCATGCTATGCTGGTGATCTGGGTTAGGGAATGAGCCTGGGCAATTGGGGGTCAGCTGAGGGAGGAGGATTGAGTGTCCTAATGGATGCTGTCCTCTGCCAGGGTGGGGTGGGTTACCAGGCAGCGGACGTGCCTGTAGCACTACTGCAGGAGGGAGCACGGGTGGTAGGGCATACGGCTCTTTGGAGTCAGGGTGGAGAGGGCACTGTTGGGTGCTTGTCTACAGCATGCATCAGCACAGCATCAGTCTGGATGTCAATGTCCTCTATGCCGGTGTTCTCAGGGGATGGGATCTACAGGGGGGAAAATGCAAAAAACACCCCCAGAGCATCATGCACTATCATGCTGGGATCCCAGTACATTAGTACCCGGCGGAGGTGCAGGAGCAGGGTACGAGCCCAACCCCCCTGGTGGAGCTGAGGCCCTGGGAAGTAGAAACAAAATTAATTTAGTGCTGCAGAGGGTCAGTTATGTTGTGCATCTTGTCCAGTGTGACCATGTGAAAAAAAAAAAACTTCATTTTTTGAGACACTGTAGTGGTGCAGAGTGTCAGTTTCCTTGTTCATCTTGCCAGAGTGACCATTAAAAAAAGAAATTAGCGGTACAGAGGGTCAGTAACGTTATGCGTCTTGCCCAGTGTGAACATAAAAACATCAAGTCTTGTCAATACTAGGCTCTGTAGCTCTGTGTAGTTTTCCAGTGTCACCACTATTTTATCAACTTACCATGAGCAGAAGAAGAAAGAAAGATTCAGTGAGCAGCAGCAGTGATGAGGACAGCATCAATAGTCCTGATCCACCAACAGCAAAAGTGCCATTTGGAGTGAAGTAAACAAGATCTGGTTAAACCAAAAAATTAGAGTCAATTTTCTAAAGCACCTAATGCACTGAATGAACAACAAACTTCTTCTAGTACATCTGTTCGCCAACCAACTTGTTCTACACCCAGTACTAGTAGTGGTGGTGATAGCAGCAGTAACGGACAATCATCTGCTGCAAAGAAGCGTGCTTAGTTACCCCCTTTTTCTGAAATCAGTGAAATGCAGTACAAGTGCACGTTCCACAGAAAATTAAAGTAATGATACCAGTGCTAGCAGCAGTACTCCTCTTGTCAGTGCAGACATTCCCAGCAAAACAGCTACTGTTGTTAGCACAACCGCTGCTAGTGCTAAACTAACAGATAAAAATAATGACTTGATTGCTAGTACTGATGCTACTTCTAGTGATACTGCCACTGCCTCCATCATCTTAGAAACAAGTGACCTGCCGTGTATACCTGGGAAACAGCATGCCAAATCCAGTGCCACCCCCACTCCAGCAGCATCGGCCAGTTCCGATTGTAGTTCATTTACCTGACTTAACACCTGCAGTTCAAATGATGATACTGTAAATGAGTCAAATGAAACAGAATTCTAGACCTGTCTTCTTTTTGAAGATGAGAGAAATGATAGTGACACTAATGATAGTATTCCACCAGCAGCACAAATGTCTGTTTATGCTTTACTCCTAATTATACCCAAAAATCTTCAGCAAAAAGATTCTTCATCTTCTTCCCAAGTCAGATTTTTCCAGGATCACATCCACTGTATGGCAGCATTTTACTCTGCATCCCGAAGATGTCACAACAGCTATCTGTGTACACTGCAAAGCTCCTGATACTCGAGGTAGGCAAACAAGCCATCTAGCCACCACTGGTTTGTGAAATCATATATAAATATGTCACTGTGAAGTATGCAGCAATAGTTCTTTAGACAGCCAAGGGATCAAACAGAAGCAAACCACTATAATGCAAGCCTTTGAATCAAGGCAGTTTTTTCTTCAATTCACCTTCACTCATGCAAAATCACAACACGCATACTGTAGGTGAGATGATAGCTCATGGCCTCCAGCTTTTCTCTCTTCAGGTTCAAGTTCCAGTTTATTGCAGGAAAAACTCCAATGAGCAAGCTCATTCACAAGCAGGTCCTGGGTCATTTACATAGACATATGGACATTACATACAAGGTAGCATTGTCAATCGAAATAAAGGTACATACAAAGTTCACAAATGACAATTCGTGATGTGATACACCCAGGTATAGCAGGGTTCTGGCAGTAAAGTCTGATACTTTATCAGCAATTGTTTGGGAAGAGTTGTACACATAATACAGATACAGTAAGTGCATTAAAGGAGAAGGCTGGTGTGCAGGGCTGGCAAGCAGAGTTTAAGAAGGAAGTTAGGAGGACAGGTGAAAGCAAGAAGATGAGGCTTGGGGCTAAGAGAGTAAAGGGAAAAGATGTGGTGAGGAGATCTAGAAGTGAAGGGCAGTAAAAAGCAGGTCTCTTGTTCAAGACATTGGTTTCAAAAGGCTTGTGAAGTCACTTAAACCCGCTTACACTCTTCCATCTTGTACCATACTTAGCTGTACTATCATACCTTCCATGTATACCGTAGAGAAAAATGAGATGTGTGAAAAATAACATGCTGAAAGTCGTATTATTCACTTTACTTCTGATATGGACAAGCACTAGTGCTTATAATGCATACCTGTGTGTAACAGCTCACTGGGTGCAGTCTGCTGAAATGAAAATGAAGCAGAATGCTGCTGGATCAGATCAGGACACAGATAGTGCTAGTGCATTGTGAAAAATGGATCTTTTGCATGTTCTGCTTTTTGAAGAAGAACATACTGCTGCCAATATCTTGCTCAATATAAATGCCAAGATGAATAACTGGATCTATGCAAATAAATCCTGGCATGTTTGTTACTGATAATGCTAGAAACATGCTGATAGCAATCAGTGACGGGAGTTATGAACATGTTCCCTGTTTTGCACACACTATAAATCTTGTTGTGCATAACACCGTTGGCAGCAATAAAGTGGTATGTAATTTACCCAGTGTTGCATTAAAAATCTGTGGTCATTTTCATCATTCAGTAAAATCAAATGGGTATGTGAGCAATTTCCAAAAGGACTCTTAAAACTGAAGGTGGACAAAGCAATGGGGCCTGACGGGATTCATCCCAGAATTCTAAAAGAACTAAGGGTAGAACTAGTGACACCACTGACTACCCTCTTTAACAAATCCTGGGAGGATGGGGTGGTACCTGAGGACCGGAGGAGGGCAGATGTTATTCCACTTCATAAAAATGGAAGCAGGGCAGAAGCAGGAAACTACAGACCTGTTAGTTTAACCTCAGTGATAGGGAAAATGATGGAATCACTTCTGAAGGAAAGAATTGTTGAGTATCTAGGGCCAGAGGGGCACAGGACCCAAGGCAGCATGGATTCACAGCAGGAAGGTCATGTCAGATGAATCTAATAGATTTCTTTGACTGGGTGACCAAAGTACTATAGTTAATAAGGGAGGGGCTGTAGACATGACCTACCTAGACTTTAGCAAGGCATTTGATACAGTCCCATACAAAAGATTAACATACAAGTTAGCCAGCCTGGGAGTGGGTCCCAGGATAGTAGCCTGGGTAAAGAATTGGCTGGAGAACAGGACACAGGGTAATTGTAAATGGAGTCCACTCTGAAGAAAGGGGGGTTACTAGTGGGGTACCACAGGGTTCAATACTAGGACCGGTCCTCTTCAATGTCTTTATAAGCGACACTGCAGAGGGATTGGAAGGAAAGGTATGTCTCTTTGCAGATGACACAAAGATCTGCAACAGAGTTGATACACAAGGTGGTTGGAAAGGATGAGAAGGGATTTGGCAAGGTTGGAATAATGGTCAAATGTATGGCAGCTTAGATTCAATGTAAGAAGTGCAAGGTAATGCACCTGGGAAACAAAAACCCAGGGGAAGAGTACACAATCGGGGGTGAGATACTAACAACAACAAAAATGGAAAGGGACCTGGGTAGTCATATCAGATGACCTAAAGGTGGGCAAGCAATGTGAGAGGACAGTAAGGAGGGTTGGGGGTACTGGGATGCATAGGAGAAGCATCACCAGTAGAAAACAGGAAGTTGTTATCCCTCTGTACAGACAGCTGGTGAGACTCCATTGGGAGTACTGCATGCAGTTCTGGAGACCCAATCTCCACAAAGACATAAACAGGATGGAAGCAGTCAGAGGAGGGCACTAAATGGTGCAGGGTCTGCACCAGAAGACATTGAAGAGAGACTTAAGGAGCTTAATATATATAGCCTGAGGAAAGGAGGGAGAGGGGACATGATAGAAACTTCAGATACCTCAAGGGAATTAACAAAGTCCAAGAGGGTACTATCTTTCAGAAAAAGAGTGTGCAGGAACAAGGGCACAATTTGAAGATGTGGGATGGCTCAGAGGTAATGTAAGGAAGTATTTTTTCACAGAGAGGGTGGTGGATGCATGGAACAGCATTCCTGAGGAGGTTGTGGGGTCCAAAACTGTGGGAGAATTCAAGAATACATGGGACAGACATAAGGCAATTCGTGTGGGGGGTAAGAAGAAATAGGCTGTCGGTTAACTAGGATCTGTTTGTTTGTTTATTGTTCTAGGAATTACTACCTTTGAGCCAGAGGCTCTTTTACAAAGGTTCCACGTCAATTAGGTACAGTACAAAAGGTTACATAGATAACACAACAATTTGTGTCGTGTCAAGAGCAAGAAAACATATACAAATACATATCAAATCACTTGTGCAAAAGAATATGAGATATCAATAATCACATTATTATTACAAGAAAGAGGTCATGCCAGATTAGGAGAAACAAATAGAGAAAAGTCCAGAACAGAGAGGGTAAGTGAATGGTGTGGGAGCAGACAATAGCAGGAGAAAAGGTTTCCAAACATGTCTTTGTCAAATAACGGAACAGGGTGGGTAGTGAGAAAATAGGAGGTTTAATCAGGGCAGTCACAGGAGCTGGAGGTGGCAAGGTGAGAGAAAAGCCTTGATTTGAAAATACCTACAGAGGTGGAGGCAGTAATATGAGTGCTGAGGGCATTTAGCCAGCTGGGGGCACGATAGGCAAATGATCTTTGTCCCTGAGAAGTCCGGCATCAGGGGACTTGGAGAGGCTGGTGTTCTGATCTTCTGGTAAAACGGGTGCTAGCGCTCGGGCATAACAGGTCTTGGATACAGGGTGGAGTGAGGCCCAGAGTGGATTTTTTCACTATCAGGCAGGTAAGGTACTTTATCCGGTTTGAGAGTTGTAACCAACCTGAGTCAGCATAGAGTTCACATGTGTGGGTACGTCGATGTACACCAGTGAGCAGCCGACAGGCCTTATTTAGGGATGTTGTAATGTGACTAAGTGCTGTGGTGGCAGATCCATATATAACTAAGCCATAGTCAACGACTGAGATGATAGAAGATTGATGGCAATCCTCAGTGCAGAATGGGTAAGAAGCTGTCGGTTCGATACAGAATCCCAATTCGCTGATTAATAGTTTTGCTGTACTATCAATGTGAGTTGCAAAGGTTAGGCCTTGATCAAAGTTGATTCCAAGATATTTGAAAATTGGCACTTGTTCAGCGTATTTCCCAGGTATGTATTAATGGTGAGTGGACTTGGCCGCTTTTGTTTTATGCAGTTAGAGAAGAGCATGGATTTAGTTTTTGTGGTTTAGAACCAGCTTATGTTCAAGGAACCACATCTCAACTTTGGAAAAGCATGCTGAAGGTTAAGGCGTAAGAGGTTCGGATCTTATGAGTGGCAAGAGTCACGGCATCGCCGGCATAGAGGATTATTTGTTCAGGGCAGGATTTGGGGAGGGAGTTTAGAAAAGGCTGAAAAGGAGGAAGCCCAGGATGGATCCCTGGGAACTCCTGAGGAACCGTTTGAGTCTGAGAGAACTCCAGCTACTTTTACAGATTGAGAGCTGAGCAAGGTAATTTTTACCCAGTCACCAGGACCTCTGAGAGCCCTAGGGATAGAAGTAGTTTGATAAGTAGGCCATGGTGAACTGTATCAAATGCCTTGGTTAAGTCAATGTAGACTGCTCCAGTTAGGTTTCCTTTGTCCATGGCATTGTGGATTGCTCCTGAGAATTCAAGTAGGGCAGTCGATGTGTTGTGCCTTTCCTAAATCCATGCTGCTGAGTGCATAGGATGTTGTGCTTTTCCAGGTAGTCTGAAAGTTGGTCCGCCACCAATGCCGCTCAAGGGCCTTAGAGAGAGGTGGTTGTATTGATATCGGGTGATAGTTACCAGACAGTGACTTATCACCACTTTTGTGCACCGGAGTGACAACTGCAGCCTTCCATTTCCTAGGAATTGGCCGTAGCAGAGGGAGAGATTGAACATTTTGTGAGGGGAGCAGTACTTCCTCCAGAGTGAGGGACAGAAGTTTAAGGTCAATAGTGTCGCTGCTTGCTCGGGACTTAGAAATGGCCTCTTTACATATTTATAGACTATGTGCCTTTACTAGTTTGAAATGGAAGGGTGGTTTGTTGAGAGGCAGTAGAAGTAGAAACTGGAGGTCAGCATCAGTGAAGAAATCAGATGAGAGGACACCACTAAGGTCCGTGAAGGTATCATTTAGGGTGTTTGCAATGATCTCTGGGTCTAATGTAATGGTTTCATCCACATTCATTATTGTAGGAGAGGATTTGGACTGCTGACCCATGATATTCTTTATCTTGTCCCAGAAGGATTTCCCTTCGCCCCAGGAGTTGGAGAGGGCATTCTTGAAGTAGGAGCTCTTCATCAAGCGGATCTGTTTAGTACAGTGGTTGCGAGCCTGTTTATACTTTTGAATGTCCGACAGAGTGCCAGTAGCTCTTGCAGTGGCCCAGAGGTGATCCCTACTTTTGAGTTGTGCCAATAGCTTTGCCGTGAGCCAGGGATTTGTGAGTGCTTTGATTTTGCGCTTTTTTACTGGTGCATAGGTGTCACAGGCAGTGTTGAAAGTAGTAATAAAGTAATCAAGGGCTAGGTCAACATCTTGAGTTTTGTAAATCAAGGACCAGTCTATCTGCCTAAGACAGGTCTTGAGATGAGTAAGGTTGCCATAAGGTAGGACTCTGCTATAGATGGTTTTTGGAGGCGACACGAAAACTTATTTGTCCAGGTACATATTATTGGAGAGTGATCACTGAGCGAGTCAGGAGAACTTCCACATTGGTTATACGGGTAGGGTGGCTGGTAAGGATCCAGTCAATGAAGGTGCTGGTCCCTGATTTGTAGTTTTTCCTGGTAGGGAGTTTACCACTTGTGTTAAATTTGTTGCTAGGATGGCATCTTTGTTTGACCCTGCATCAGGAGTAAGCCAATTTATATTAAAGTCCCCAAGGAGAAGGAGTTCATGTCAGAAGGTTGTGTACTTACAAACTCGAGGACAGCCTATAGACTGGAATCAGGATCTTTTGGTGGGATATAGACAGCAGCAATCGTGAGGACTTTGTTTTGGGCACCAAGTAGTATCTTGATAGGGAGGAGCTGCACTGAGGTTTCTGTGGTGGGGCAAGAACCAGGGAGACAGGTGAGGTAGTCCTTATGTAGATTGCACACCCACCACCCCTTTTGAGGTCCTATCCAGCCTGAATATCTTGTAGCCCTGTATAGAGATGGCATGATCCGGAGTATTAGGTGTCAGCCAAGTTTTGACAATGGCAAAGATATCCGAGTTGTGTTGGCTGGCAAAGATTTGAAGGGAGGCCAGTTTTGGAAGGAGACTGCAGATGTTTAAGGTAGCAATTTGAGCCCCCTCCATTTTGGCAGGCTTTGTACTGTAGGAGACAGGGCCAGGATTTGAGTGGACACTTCCTGATATCAAGAGGAGGAGGAGTAGGAGTTTAAGAGACAGTTGCTGTACTTTGTAGTCAATAGAATTACACTTGAGGCTTATGCGGTTGGACCAGTGCAGGTGTCTAGGGACCCAGAGCAAGGAGATTGTTAGTAATAGAGGATGATATGCCCATTTATCCTTGTTGTAGCTTGTCAGTTGCACCCAGTCGCTTGCAGATAGGTACCTGGTGGTGAAGTCAAAAGCCAAAAGAATGATGACAGCTGAGGTCCAGAGTCACTGAAATGTTAAAATTCTTGAAGGTGATTAACTTTGCCTGCACATACGCAGGATGTGAAATCCTTGTCTGTATGCTTCTTTGTCATTCAAACAGGTTGCTGAAAAGCCCACATACAGATCATGGAGCAGGTCAGACGAAAATGGATTGCAGCAGGACCCAGAGTCACCAAGTTTGTCAGATGTAGTTGCTTCACTTATGTTTTTTGGGATAGCTTCCAAAAGTTGATTTTAAAATGAAAATAAAGATACCTGATGATGATTTTTTGCAGAAATCCAGTCCAGGAGACTTTCACGGATGTAGTGAGCAAGAATGGTATAGTTACCACAAGCAGAAAAACATGTAAATCCACAAAACTAAGCTACAGACACAGACAAACACAAGCAGCCACCACACAGACCCAGGGGCGTGGCAAGACAGTCAGTACTCTGCAGCTTATCCTGTAGGTAGGAAATGGCAGACTAGGTGAGTCAAGCGTGTCCTTATTTGCTGTCAAAATCTATGTTTCTATGTTTCTATGAAAGATCAGCTGAATGAAAAAAGCAATGAATTGCTTAGTTACTCTGCATGACAGGACCCATGGTCTGCATTCAGCATCATCTGTCATCTCAGATGCTGAATGCATCAGTGCACCAGCCTAACACATAAGCCATGTTACACCTTGACTGAGGCTAGTGTGACTCAGAATGGCAAAAGTATGCTTATGGCATGGTCCTTAGTAACTGTAGGTTAGGCAACTAACTGCTGAGGCAAAGTTACCATGACCCATGCTTAGATCTTACTTTTCCAAACTGTGCCAGTTATAACATCTGCAATGATATTGGAGGGTGGAGGCCCTCCACGTGCAGAGTCAGCCCTTTCATTAAGTGTGTCTAAAATGTTTTCAACTAGAGACAAAATTAAATAGTACAATGTGCAACCTGGGCAAGAAGCACAAAGTCATAGTAATTTTACTAATTTACCTGCTCACCAACATTTTTTTTATTTATTGTCTCAGAAAGTAGCAGAGAAATCTGGGTGGATAATCATAGCATATTCCATGTAATGCATCATTTACAATGTGTGACACTGGACAAGATGCAAAGGTAAAAACAACATGCCTGCCTCTAACCTTGTATGTTGAATTTTTGGGAACTTGATGATAACCTGTTAATCTACCTATTAATGTAGTAAGTTCATCATATATTATGAATTAAGACTTTATTTCTGATAACAGCTCAAATACCCTTGATATTGTGCTGTTATTAACAAATACAGGAGTCTGAAATGGTTGAAACATTTTTTTTTATTAATAATTTATTTATTTATTTAGTTTTTGTTGACCGGGTAAGTGCACTAGACAAATCCTGCCTATTTTCAGGCACGACCCGGGAGAGGGGGATACAGATGAATGCCAACTGACCTTGAACCAGATTAAGCTGTTGGAGGTATTTTTTTTAGTGAATGAGGGAAAATTGGCCAGGACACCAGGGAAATTCCCCTACTCTGCTTCCTGTGAGCAGAGGGGACTCTTTTGCTGGTGACTCCAAGATGGCTGCTGTTACAGATCCTGGTAGAGGTGGTGGAAATTCTGTGGAAGGCAGGGGAGCTATCCTTACTGATATGGATACTGAGAATGGAGTGGTGAAGAGTTCTGCTGTATGCACACCACGGGAGCACTTTCAAGAAAGCCGAGGAGAATACCACGCTATGGGAGAGGCAGAAGCCATAACGAAAACACAACATGGAGCTTATGGATGCTGATGCAATTCAGAATCAGGAAGTTGGTGGCCCGGATCATTTGCAGGATGGCGAGCGGGGCACAGAACCTCTGATTGTGGAGGAGGAGGGTTCGCTAGTTCCTGGTGTGGCTAGGATGCCTTTCCAACCAGAGGAGGAACGTGGACCTATGCGGAAGTAAAAGGTGACATCGGAGAGCTTTCCAGCCAGGGACTGGAGCAAGGAGACTGCCCTGCTCGATGCAGGCTGGATGAGAAAAGATGGAAAATGGATTCCAGATGCTGAATGGCTCACTTTTTTACCAGAGGGCATGGCTGCTTAGGAGTTTCCAGGGCCAGTGCAACCTGACAAGGTGCAGATGGAGGCAGGTAGTGCTGCTGGTGGTGAGCCTTTTTTTCATGTTGGGACAGACTCTGGGGCTGCTTCTGGGTCATCTGTGTTCCCCTCCTTCCTCCCCTCAGAGAACAATTTAATAAAGGTCCCTCGCTTTTGGACCTATTTCGTAGCTGTCGTTTGGAACAAGCCCCAGACGAGATGCTGTCTGCCTTAGGTAATGGGGCTTCCGAACCACCTGACCGCTTCTTTGAGGCCCGTAGGCTACTAAGGGATCGATGCATTTCCAAGCATCAGATGTCTATGCCCTTATTAACATTCAAGGGGAAGAAACATTTGATACCAGTTTCAAATCCTTTGTAGGACTTGATAAATTTTGGCAAAAATATGATTCCCTCAAAACAACCCCTTTGTGGACTCCGCTTTGGGCAATTCCTATTACAAAACCACTGTTTAAAACTGTTCATGTTATGTTTCGAAATAAAGGGGTAAATGTGGGGGATATTTTGTATTGGCTTGAAAGTAAATGTACTGTTCTGGGTACTCCTGAACCTGTCATTGATGGGGAGGGCATTTGGACAGGTGGTTGGAGGTTTAAAATAAAATTGCATATTGTGGGGGATTTGGTGCAACATATTCCAAACACTTTTTTCCTGGGTAGGGATCAAGGTGTCTGCTTTTACCCTGGTCAACCCAAGGCATGTTACAAATGTGGAAGCCCATGTCACCTTAGCAGTGCTTGTGACAAAATCAAATGTGCCTTATGTGGGGAACTAGATCATGACAGTTATACATGTCACAATGTTTTTCTGTAATTTGTGTGATACCCAGGGTCATACATACCATCAATGTCCATATGCTGGCCAGAACAATTCTGGTGGGCTAGATAAAGAAACCTTGATTTCGGATGCACAAGGCTGCTTTAGGCCAACTACAGAGGAAGCGGCCTTCACTGACCCCAATCCTCCTGGTCCAGACCACATGGGTTCACCTCCCCCTGCGGGAGATGCATCTGATTCTTCTGGTATACCTCCTGTTGTTGTCCACCCACAGGAAGGTCAGGAGTGCATTGACCCTCTGGTGCTCGTAACTGCCCCCCCATCTGCCCCGGAGTTTCAGGTGCCTCATCCAAAATGAGTGACACAATCCCATGCCAAAAAGCTTGTTTTACTACCCCTTACTACTACGCATAATACTTTTCAGGTTCTGCAGGATGTAGAAGGAGACTCTGAATCTGATGTATCAGTTGCCTCAGGGGTCTTATCTGGGATGGAGTGTGATGAGGAGGGAGGACCCATATTCTTGGCATCTAAAAAGAAGCCGGGACGAAAACGAAAAAAAGACAAAACTTTGTTGATACGCACTGGCTTTTTTGTCAATAGCTTCCTTGAATTCTTGTAGCCTCAAGAATTCAAAAAAACATCTTTTGCACTTTTGTAAAACCTTACCTGCAGATATTATTTTTCTGCAGGAGACACATTTTTCTACCCTTACTGATGTTAATTACACCAAAATATTGTGGCATGCAGGACCCTCTTTTTGGTCCTTTGGCTCAGACGTAGCAGATGGAGTAGGGGTATTATTTTGTCATCCTTTCGTTCAAGTTACTGGCTTGGTTGACATAGTCCCAGGGTGGGCCCTACTCCTAGACTGTGTTTGCCGAGGGTTTTTTCTCCAGGTCATTAATGTTTATGCACCTCAGGTTAAATCAGCCAGGGTTGCTTTACTTTCTGACATACAACATTTGTCTACCCCTAGGCATGTCATTCTGGGGGGGATTTCAATTGTGGATTGGATATTAAATTTAAAGATCACACGCAGCGTAAGATATATTGTGATTCTCATGCCTTCTTTAAATTATTGTCGACAGCATCCTTGACAGATGTTTATAGAACATTAAATTCGAATCCAGGATTCACTTATAAATGTGGTAATCTTGCAACATGGATTGATTTTATTTTTTCTTCCAGATTTTTGTTACCTTATTCTTTTTTTTTGGCCCCATGTGAATTCTCAGATCATTTCTTGTTACAAGCAAAATTTTCTTTAACTAAGATTCCACTGGCTTTTCCGGTCTTGCTGGCTAGGTGGAAACTAAACCCAACAATCCTTGCCACTGAGCGCTATCAGATATGTTTATTTCAGGTTTTTGATAATCGGTGTTCAGTAGCTGAGATGTACGATTCTCTGGGGATTGGTGGATGAACACTAAAATGGAATTTTGGTGGGCCTCAAAGACACATCATTGTGCTACCCTGTCCGCAGATTACCTTGACTACTTAAAACTCAGAGCACAGTTCTATAAACTACTGTCACGGTCTTCAGTTTCTGATGATTTTGTTAAGGAACAATTGGTTATACTTAGACAAAGTATGAGGAATTACCATTATGGCAAGGCATGTAAAATTCATGAAGACTTATCCTATGGGCTTAAGTCTTCACCAAGTTCAGATCCTTATTCAGCATGCAAACAAGCTTTGGATAGTAAACTTATGGAGGGTCTTTATGATTTTCAAGGGGTTCTACGCACTGCAGACACCGACATGCTACATATAGCAGGGAACTTTTTGCGATCGCAACATGGTACAGTTTTTCAGTCCACCATTTTATGGGAGGATTTGTTTACTTTTCATCCACCTACCATAACTACCTCTGACTCTCTTATTCTAGATGCTCCAATAACACTGGCCGAGGTTAAATCAGAAATAGCGCACTTAAAATCTGGAATATCACCTGGTCTAGATGGTTTAATTAAGGAACTATACAAGCTCATGGCAGATTACATCAGTGTCATCCTGACTTCAGTTTTTAATGAGATTCTGGATTCTTCATGGATACTGGCCAATTTTTCGGATGTTTTGATGTTTTTTTATTTAAAAAAGGGGAATTGGAGACCGATCTGTTTATTAAATACAGATTACAAAATTTTTTCAGCCATCCTGTGTCATCGGCTTCAACAGGTTGCTCCCTTTATAGTACACCCAGTGCCGACATGTTCTATCCCAGGGAGACATGTTGAGCAGAATTTGACTCTATTACAGAACGTGTGTGAGTTTGGGTGCTTAGGAAAACTTTCAGGGTATTTACTTTCTCTGGATCAGGCAAAAGCCTTTGATAAGGTGGCACATGGGTTTTTATTCGATGTTCTCCGACAATATGGGTTTTCTGTTAAAACAAGAACCTGGGTGGCACTTTATATAACACCCACAACTTCCCAATTGTAAATTGTTTGGTGGGGGAAAGGATTGATTTTTGTAGAGGAGTGCGCCAGGGTTGTCCACGCAGTCCCTTACTATATACCTTTATTTTGGATCCTTTGGTTCGGGAAATCCTTCATCATCCACACATTCAAGGCTTAACTCCGTCTCTAGAGGTTCCACCTCACTGTTTAGCAGTATGTGCGGATGATATGTGTTTCATGCTCAAGGATGTAACAGAAGGACTAGCCACATTACATATAGTGGGATGTTTTAGTTGGATTTTGGGAACATCCGTAAATTATGAGAAAAGTGCTAGGGTTTTTTAGGCAACGGGTTTCTGTTTCCATAATTGACAGATAACTGTTTCTTCGGGCCCATCAAGATTCTATGATTTTTTTAGTTCTGGAGATTTAAATGATATTAATTGGCAATCGCGTATTGAAATAGGAGAAAAGAAGTACAATTGTGGAAAACTGATTATTTTCTAAACAGAAACGTGTATTAATCATTAAAAAGTTTACTTCCTTATTTCTTTATTTGAGTTCAGTTTTTCCTTTACATAGAATCAGGAGACCCATTTGTATAGTATTTTTTCAAATGTTGTGGGTAGCAGATTGAACCCGTCAACTGGATTTTACCTATCTTCCAATTAAGGCGGAGGTCTAGGATGATTAACCCAGTAGTCTTTTATTTTTCTTTTTTTATTAAAACTACTTTACAAGAACGGTCGACCGCAACCTGTCATCCATGGGATGCCTGGACTATGGCTTTCCTCCAGGATTTCTTCTCAAAGTGGTCTACTTTAGCACCTATTGTAAAAATTAATGATGAAGTTCCCTCTTTTTTGCCAATAGTGGCAACTAAGCTTCGTGCATGGAGGGTGGTTAAAGATGAGGTTTTTCGGCTTACTCGGAAAGCTCTTTATCAATATATAATGTCCCAGAATTTTTTTGTTCAGGTGGATTTTCCCAGGTGTAACCCCTCGAAAGTACCACTAGCTTTAAAGTTCTTATGGATGGGAGGATTCGCCTGTGGGATATTAGATGGTTGTTGCCATGGGAAGCTTGGGGTTAGGAAATTTAAAACATAAAGCTTTAACAGAAAGAAACTGCATCCGCATTGAATGCGTGGTTATGGAAGAAACCCAGACTCACTTTTTCCACAATTGTCACATACAGTACAGTTTTGGTCTGCTTTGTCTGAGAAATGGGGGTGGGAATAGCATCCAGATTACATATGAATGTTTGGTTTTAGGAGAATATTCAGGATATTTTTCTCATTTTCATCCCAGCACTCTTCATGTAATTTTTGCTTGTATCAAGTTTTATCTTTGGCAAGCACGATGTTCTTTTCACACAACATACCTGTATTTTACCTAGGGTAGTGATCAGTCAAATTGAGACAGCTTTTAGGATACAAAAGATTTTGAATACCGCTATTCGAGTTCATTATTTTTGAATACTGGAAACATGTTTATTGGATTTGAAATGTTTTGTTGTACTTATTTTTTTTCTTTATTTATATTGCTTTGTTTTGTATCTGAAATTTGTATAGTGATGCTTTATTTCCAGTTTTACTTCAATTTGTTTCCCTGAGTATTTGTAGTGATTGTTTGGTTTTGCAATAAACAATTCCCTACTCACAGGACAGAGGGCACTGTGTGGCTGAGCATTGGTCCTGCTCAGTGGCATCTAGAGTCTCGAGGAGTTGGTGGTGGGCGGCTAAGGAGCCGGTCTCCTCCTTGGCCCCCATTGCCTTTAATGGAGACTGATAATGAAGGATGTTTTCCATCTATGGATCTAATGGAGCCTGACGAGTTGGTCGAGAACTAAGTGGAAGAAGGCTTATCAGCTAAGTTGGAATTGGGAGCCCCAGAAAAGTGAGTGGCAGCGCAACCTGCAAGTAGTGATGTTGCTGCAGTTTTACGGGAGCAGTTGGAGGAAGAGGAACGCTTCTATCGAGCAGCAAGGGAGCGATTGCAGGAGGCACTCGAGAGGCAGGCCACAAATGATGTTGTACAGGAAACAGATGCACAGCTCCAAGTAATGGAGGTGGAGGCGGCTGTCGCAGCTGTAGGCTCTGCAAGAGACTGGGTGAGTTTGTTTGAAGAAGTTCCAGCAACGGAATGTTCGGTTAGTGCCTGTACTGCTGACTCTGCATCGGTATCAGTAGCGGAGCTCTAGCTAAAACACCTGATGATGTTAGCATGGGATGAGGCGATCCCTAATGGGCAAGCCAAAGACTCAAATCAAGCAACGGGAGCTCCTGCTCAGATTGCTTTACCTGAGTTGACTTTCAATACAGGGTCATAGGTAGGAGGTGCAAAGTGAATGCTGAAGGAGGCGGTGGCAAAAAGCAGAAATCTGCAGGTCCGTGTAGCTGATGGTCCCATGCAGGGAAAAAGTATGCAGAAAATGGACCAAGGCTCGAGTAATTGGGTGACAACAGCCTTGCAAGCTGCAGGGTGGGTAAAACATCCTGCGGGTACTGGGTGGGATGCAAATTTGAATGGTGCAGGATCTTTGCAAACTTCTCAGCCAGTGGTTTCTGGAGCTCCAGTAGTACCACCCCCCCATTAATGCTCTGGTTCCTTCATTACCGCCAGGGTAGTACTCTCCTTCAGGGAGTGAGCTGGCTCAGCAGCCAGAAGAGCCCCATCCTTTATTAAAAATAATTAGAGAGCAAGAAACAGAGGGTTCTAATTCTTCTACTGAGGAATCAATAAAAAGACCTATTTTAGAACAGCAAGACTCTATTTCTGAAGCTCTACCGGCATTGGCTCCTCTGGTTTCAGCTCCTACTAAAGTGTGGCATGGAAAGGTAAATGAACATTTGTTTCCAACTGAGAGAGGCCCAATGTTAGAACCAGCAGTGAGAAGGAATGCTGTGAGGCTGAAATATAGGGGTGATATTTCTACAGTTCTGGACAGACATTTTGTTGGTAGAACTCTGTTAAAAGACAGTATGAAATACTGTGCATATGAAATATAAGCCTTAATTCATGTTCCAGGGATTCTATTTCATGTCAGCTTTAAGCATCCTGCAGGCCTGGAAGATTTTGGAAACAATATCGTCTTTTGAAACTTTCTCCTTTATGGAGGCCTTTCTTGGCAATCCCGTTAACAAAACCCCTTACAAAGAAGATTACTGTATTGTTTAGAAATGAGGGGTGAATGTTGCAGATATAACCTATTGGTTGCAACAGCACTGCACTGTTAAAAGTTTCCCTGAACCTATTTTGGATGATGAACAATTATGGACTGGGGTGGAAATCTCAAGTAGTTTTGAATCTTGAAAATGGTCAAATCAGTCATTTACCAAATTGCTTTTTTTGGGTCAGGACAGGGGGTGATTTTTTATCCTGGCAGCCACGGGCTTGTTTTAAATGCGGTATGTGGGGCATCTTAGTAATGTTTAGACAAGCAGAAATGTGGTTTATGTGGGAGTTGGGGCATGTTGGGGCTCATTGTCAGCAGGCTTTGTGTTGCAACTTATGTGATGAATAAGGGCATTCCTTCGCACCTGCTCTTGGGCATCACATAATAATGTGGATGTAGCTGTTAGAGCTGAACAGGATGTTTATGTGGCCACTGCTCAAAAGGAAAAAATGCACATGATGGAATTACTTACTACTGTTCCTGATAGGAATCCTCTGCCTCAGAGGGTCCCAAGGAAAGCAGATAGGACTGGGAATCAGGAGAAGGAGGTAGGGAAAGAAATATTAGAGGAAACAGTTCAGAGTACAGCTCAAGAGTTAGAGAGTGAAATAAGGTCCAAAGAGGTTGAGGGTGCAACAAGTCTCCCTTGTTAGTCTGGAGATGATGAGAGGGGGAAGGAAGATGTAGATAATGTAGAACAAGGTGTTGAAATAATGGAGGAGGGTACTTCCATGTCCCACCCGGTGCAGTCAGCGGCAGAATTTCAGAGGGTAACCCGGTCTAAAGCAGGTAATCTTCTAGCAGGTTCCCAGGTACTGTCTAAAAGCATGGATGGGGAAACAGTACAGAATTGTTATGCTTTGTTATTTGAACAGAGGGTGGAGGAGGATGGGTTTGATTCAGATCTTTCCTCTGTGGCCTTCTCCGCAGGAGGGTGCTCAGAGATGGGTCCTTCTGAAAAGCCTAAGACTAGGAAAATGAAGAAAAGAAATGATTAGGTAAGCGTTCCTTTTTCCTTTGTTGGCTTGTTATGCTTTTCTCATTGCTCAGAGTTAATGTAAATAGTATCAAGTCTTATGGGAGAAGGCAGAATACCTCCTTAAGTCTTAGTACTGGGGGTGGGCGATAATTTTGTTGCAAGATACTAGGCTGCATACTTTGTTTGAAGTGCAGGCAGCACAAAGAGAATGGAGATGGGGCGTCTCTTGTTGGTCAATAGGAGGAACACTGTTCTGGAATAGGATTGCTTTTTTAGGATTACAATTAAAATATTACATGTTTATGATATACAGCCAGGGAGAGCTATGGCTGTTGATGTTGTTTTACAGAAAGAAGCATTCAGGATCATTAATATATATTCCCCCAGACTAAAGCAGATAGGTCTAATTTGTTTAAAAGTGGAACCATACTTGAATACCTCTAAGTTGGTTCTATGGGGTGGTGATTTAATTGTGGACTTTCACATAGAGATTGGGGAGGACTACAAAACATTTTTTGTGATTCTCATACTTTGTTGGCAGTTTTATGTAGGAATAACCTAAAAGATGTTTATGAGATTTTGCAACAGATACCAAAACACACCTTTTTTAAAGGTAAACTATCTACTATGATAGATTTTTGGTTTGTATCAGCATGAATCACCTGTCAAGAAGTAGCTTTGCTGCCATTAGAAACTTCAGATCATTTGGCAGTTAAGTTGCTGTTGGGAGACAGGCAGAAATTAATAGCTAGTAGGGGTTATTGGAAAATGAATATTTCAGTGTTGCAGGATGTTTATATACAAAACTCTATAAAGGATTTGTTCTTGTTAAGAATAGATGCTTGTTTTTGTATGATAGTCCATAGATTGGTGGGAGGATACGAAAAGGGACTTGCAATGTTTGTATATATCTCTTACGAAGAGGAAGGCAAAAGACAAATATATTGCATACCTAGGGCTTAGAGCAAAATACATGCAAGTTCTGACGCAAGCAGCAGATAGATCAAATAATGTTTTAGAACGTTTGCAGAGCCTAAAGGAGCAAATGTGTCAGTACTTGCAGGAGACTACTAGGAAGGTGGCAAATCAGCAGAAATATCAGACTATAGGCACAAAGCAGGAGGTAAATCCGTATGATCTAAGTATGCAGGGAATACAGAAGTTGGTTATGACAGTACTGAGAGATGAGCAGGGTAATTTAAAGGTGTAAAGCAGGATTTACTGCTTATTGTACAGCAGCATGTTGTAACTAACTTTTCAAAAGGAGAGTAGGGATGTCAGGACTCTTTTTCTCAGACTTAGTTATACCTTTTTTGGCTGATGAAGAGAAGGAATGATTGGTTTCGCATATTTCAGAGCTAGAGATTAGGGAAGCTATTTCTCAATTGTCTGCCAAGACTACTCCTGGATATGATGGGATACCGAATGATTTCTATAATGTTTTTGCTGATATTTTGGCCCCATGTTTAGAATTGCTTTATAAAGCTATTTGGGAGGAAAATAGACATGCCCCTTTGAGGAAAATGGGGATTATGATTTTTCTATATAAAAAAGGAGACCCCCAAGACTTAAAGAATTGGAGGCCATTAACTTTGTTGAATATGGATTATAAACTTCTGGCAAAAATACTTACTACCCGGTTGGCAAAAGTTGTACAAAAGTTAATTGTCCCAGAGCAGACTTGTGCAATTCCAGGTAGGAATATTATTCAAAATTTGGCTTTGTTAGGGAGGTTGTGGAACAAGGTTTAGAAAGTTAAAAGAATACTTAATGTCGGTAGACGAGGAAACTGCTTTTGATGCAGTTCGACAGGAGTACATTTGGATGGTTTTGCAGCATTATGGGATTCCTAAACTTTTTTAGATTTAATTAAAGTATTATATACTGAGGCTCAAGCTACTCCACTAGTGAATGGTTATTTAGGGATGCTGATTTACTTAAATAATGGGGTAAAGCAGGGTTGCCCGATGAGCCCCTTGTTATACGTTTTTGGTCTAGACCCTTTATTAAGAAGAATTGGGCAAAATAAAGATATCAGAGCCATTACAAACTGTGATGGCTATGTGTTTCAAAAGGTTTCTGCTTATGCATATGATAGTGTCTTTACTGTAGCACATGGAGAGTCTGGTACCCGGGTATTAAATATGCTATAATAAGTTTATGATATTACAGGAATTAGACTTAATATGGGTAAGAGTATTGTTTTGGTGTTAGGAGATATTGAGAAGGTAGAGGATTTTCCAGTTCTGATGACTACAAGTGAGATTAAAGTTTTAGGTTTATTTTTTGGTACCAAGGATTCAGAAGACCAGAATTGGAATACTGTTTTATGACAAAGCACAGCTTAAGGTTTTAACCTGGTTGTCATGGAAAATGTCTAGGAAAAAGTGGGTTTATCTATTAAGGGCATACATAGCACCTATTTTTTTTATATGTATCGCATGTGTTTCCCGTTCCTTATAAGATGCACACTAAAGTTATGAGTCTATTTTTCTATTTTTTGTGTGGAAGTAGATTGAATCCAGTTAAAAGGGTTCATACCTACAGGGTAAGGAAAGAAGGAGGATTAAATATAATTCATCCTCTGATTTATTTTTTGGGGAATTTCCTTTTTAGCTCTATTTGCCCATTGTTGTTGCAGACAGCAGGGATGGGGCAAGTGTGTATGCAGTTATGGGGTAAGCCTTTTTTAGAAGCATGGGGTAGAGGTAAATGGCATCCTACAGATAAGATGCTTCCAAGTTATGTGCAGACTACTATACGCTATTTACGAACTTGGCAAATTGAATTGAAATTGTGTTTAGGAAAAGGGAAAAAACTGTTTTATAAAAGTATTTTAGATAAACTGTATCGAGAAGAGCCGGTTTTCCAAGTTTCATCTACAGTTGAAATTAGTTCACTTTTAGAAGGTATGATTGATCCTAGAGTTCCTCTTAAAATGCAGGGTTTTTTTTGGATATGTGGTCATCAAAAACTGCAAATAAGAGGCAATCAGAAGCATAAGCAGCAATATGATAGAAGGTGTGGAGAGAGCGTTTGTTCTGGTACTGTGGAGACAATGCAGCATCTCTTTTTTGAGTGTATTCATGTCATTAATTTTTGAAATTATTGTCGGACTTATGGGGAAAATTGATTCTGTTAATGAACTATGATATTTTAATTTTAGGACAAATTTCAATTGCTTGGGAACAATGGAAAACAAGTACAGTCAATATTCTTTTGGTATGTATAAAGTGGTCCATTTGGCAGGCGAGATGCCTTAGGTTCCTGCAGGGTAAAGGGATCCAACAACAAGATGTTTTCTTTAGAATACAGCAAGAGCTTGACAATATTTATGAGTATGAAAAACATACTCTGGGGCAAGTGGTGGTATCAAAATTGTGGAAATATGTTGGATGGGTGGGTTGATGTTTTTGTATTAATGTGTTTTTTTTTTCTTTCCTTTTTTTTTCCTTTTTTAGTTATCCAACTCAGTTTGACAATTTCTCAGCGGTACAATGGCTCTTGTTTTATATTCTTTTGGTTCTTTAGTGGTGTGGCTTCAGGATTTTAGTAGCTTAATTTAGGGAGTTATATTTTCAAAATTGTATGGAGATGTTTGGTACTTTACACAGTTTTGCACTTTATGTATAATATGGATGATTTGATTTCTTAAACTATTGATTGTGTTTCTTTTGTTTTGTTGTTTTTGAATTCGGAATAAAAATGTCCCCTACTCTTTTCTATAAGTGCCATGGGATCTTTAATATCCACCTGAACTACCACCAATCCAAGCAGATGGGACCTCGGTTTAACACCTCATCTGAAAGATGGCACCTCAGAAGTGCAGCACCCCTCTCATGCTGCACTACAGTGTCAGTACTGGGATATTAACCCAAGTGCCAGATGTAGGAACTGAACCCACAGCCCTCTGATCTCCTGGCCTCAGAGGCGTGTGTGCTACCTACTGAGCCACTGACACTGTAAATATAATGCAAGAACTTGACAACTATCAGTGACACAAATGCAAACACACATACAAATATCAGAAATCAGTCTTTTGCACAGCCCTAGTAGCCAGGAAATGTTAGACCTGTCAGCCTTAGCTCTGTGGTAGGGAAACTGATGGAGACATTTAGTAACAATGATGAACAATTTAAATTTGCCAGCACAAATATTATAATAATTATTCATCATTTAAATCTCTTTTTAAATCTAGTATCTATTTTTGTTATTTAAAGTCATTCTGTTTCATGTATTAATCTTTTGGTATACTGGTTAACTCATATTTCTGTTCACATTTCACTTTATTGGTTAGCTTTAATCAGAGATATTTAAGCCTTGATGGTTTGTTTGGGATGTTTACAGTGGCTCTTAAAAGTAAATAAAATAAAAAGTAATAATTACAATGTGTATATTCCCAATACGATTACTGGCTATTTTAGTGTCCTTAATTGCAGAAAAGTAAATATATTCTCTTTAAATTAATTATTTTGAGCATTAGAACACTGTTATGCTCTTGGCATTCTGATTGGTCTATTAGAGGTAAGCACCACCTCAGGAGACTGAATTCTAAAAAAACACATATGAACATATGAAATGCCAGCAGAAACAGGCCTCACAGTCTGTCGAGTCTGCTTGATTAAACAGCTAGCCCCCAACTCTGCAGCTGCCCCACCCTCCTCCTCATAACCACCTCCTCTCACTCAGTCCCACCCTCTCTAAATCCTCCCACCGCTTCCCACACAGATACCACCTCTTCGGGCAGAGTGTTCCACTTATCTGCTACCCTTTCCATGAAAAAGTGTCTCCTGATTTCCCTCCTGAATCTCCCAATCTCAGCCAATGCCTTCTCGTGTCCCTCTCCCATATGATCTGAGGAATCCCATCTGTATTAATCCTGTTAATACCGTTTAGGTACTTAAAGGTTTCTATCATATCCTCCCTGACCTTCCTCTCTTCCAGGGAAAACATTTGCAGCTCTCCCAGCCTCTCCTCATAGGATTTTCCCTCAAGTCCCTGTATCATCTTAGATGCCCTATGCTGCACTCCCTCCAGCAATCTGATGCCCCTCTTCAGGAATGGACGCCAGTACTACACACAGTATTTCAGGTGCAGCCTGACCAGTGAGCTGTACAGGGGTAGGATAACTTCTGTGCTGGAGGAGATTCCCCTCGCTATGCACCCCAGTATCTTGTTCGCCTTGTAGCCACCTTCCTTCACTGAGCTGAGTGGTTCATACTCCCCATTATTAGTACCCCTAGATCCTTTTCCTCCACAGTGCTTTCAACTGTATGCCTCCCAACTGTCTGTTGGCTGCAGAGAAGCAGTTTTGGTTATAGGAGGTTTTGTTGTGCTGGGGAATGGGGAAGCTCAGCCATTTTGAGTGACTTTAACAGAAATTGTGCCAATGGGGTATTGGAGGAAGGCTAGCTTTGAAACTTAAAAAATGTAATTCACAATTCCTTTGGTGCTAGTAGGCATGAGGTAAACACCACCTCAGAAGGTAAATTCAACACAAAACATTGTTTGGGGGCTGTAGAGCAGCATTTGTTGTTACAGGAGGCTTTTTTGTGCTGGGGAACAAGGAGAAAGTTTGGCCATTTTAAGTGGGCTTAGGCAAACATTGGGTCAATCAGAGAGCTGGAGGAGGGCTAGCTTGACTATAAAATCCCATCCATGCAGCATGTCCCATCATGCTAATGTCCCAGAACGTAAGTGAAACACAGTGGGAGTGGAACAGGTGACTGACATCGGTAGGCATCCACAGACTACAGCAGGCATGCAGTGGGCTCTGCCAATCTGATAAGGTAAGGTACAGTACCGTTTAGCTTGCTGTTTTCAGTGTAGGAGCAACAGGAAGAGGGGAAAGAAGTATCATAATGAAGAAACAGTTGTTAGTAAGGCAAACTGAAAACTCAGACAGTGCCCCCTTGTAACACATTACAAGATCGAAAATGAACGTGTACTAATGTAACACCAATTATCTTTCCAACTCGCTGCTCTAACATGGTGTACGATCCATATTTGGCACAATGTCCTGCGCTATCACATTGCCGATCACCCACGAGCATCAAACCACCTTCCATGTCAGATAGACTTTCAATAATATCTCTTTGATGGTGTTTCCAAAGCTTTTCTATGGTCGGTAGGAGCACATCCCTCTGATTATCAAACATGCTTCTTGATATACATGCAACTTTCAAAAATTTAAAAGTTTGAAGAGCCTTGGAAACTGGACAACCAGAAGTCAATATAGCAGCTGACAGTAAGATGTTAAGTGGTGGTATGCTGCTTGACTGTGGTTGGTTCCTCCATACTCTACTGTATCCACAGTCATAGCAATCGATGGTAATAATCAATAAAGTCCCCTGCTGATGGATATCATCAGAAGAATGGGTCACCTGTGTAAGTGCTCCCAAGCAGGACAGTTTTGAAATAGTTCATCTAGACAAGATTGAAACTCATAAACATCACCTCTTCATATTAATTATGTATTAGCTTTGGTGACCAGATAAGGCGCTTAGGCAAGAAGCCTGCCTATTTTCAGGCACGACCGGAGAGTACAGTTACAGTAAATGCAGCACTGACAACAATGGCAATGATGTACAAGGGTGGGCTAACAATAAGAATTACCTATACAAACAGCATAAAAAATAAAGCATAGAATTAACAACAAGAATACAACCAGGTTAGAGCAGTCATACAATTGTTGCAAAACTTTCACGAAGCACAAGGAAAAAGTCCTACAGAAACTGAAAAAGATAATTTTCCAGTACTTGAGTTATTATTGGAACACTAAATAAAAAACAAATACATTATTGAGATCACAACCACATCTACAGTCTGTGCTGGACAATAAGACATGGCGACTCTAGTAGTCCAATATTGGAACAAATAGACATTATGTGTAAGTAACCAAATCAAACGGTAAAGAACATGGCAGATAGGGTGAGATAGTGACGTAGTGATTGAAATAGCGATGTAAACAGTGCTGTACCAATTCTTGTATTTATGTCGGTTGCGGGCACATGGTACCTTTAGCATCTCTGGGTGGCAATTAAAGAATGGATCTTGTCCAGATCAGTTAAGCAGCAACCAGTTTCCCAGAGAACTCCATGCCCCTTACATGTCAACATATTAAATTAAGGTTCTAGTGCCAGCTCGGTGGCTCTGAGGGCTGAGGCATCATTTCCTTATGTTGTGCTATGCCAGTGACCCGTGTTCTGTGATGACCTTGTGTTGTCAGGTTACCAGCATGGTGGGTGTTGGGGGGGAGGGAGCAAAGGTGGGAGCAGTATTACACAGTCACTATACTCTCCCAGGAGGGTGGTCACCAGACCACAGTCCTACTGTCATCGGATGGAGGTCTGGTGATGACACAGGCAACTGCGGGTGACATGTAGGATGTGTCATTCCACGATGAATGATGTGCACTTGCCTCCACATGCACATAATCCAACAATGATGTGTAGGCAGGGGGAGTGAGAAAAAACTTAAAAAAAAATTACTAAAATACATAATTAAAGAAAAAAATACACCGAAAAATATAAAGAAAATTTTTTTGGGTTATGACACCATTTTAGGCCTTTGTGTGTGTTTCTTTCAGTGTGCTACTGGCACGCAGGAAAAATTTTGAAATTGTGTATTCAGTGCTACCATTCTGTGTGTGTATGTGTGTTTGGGAGGTGTATTCTACTACTGGAATAATGCAGACCTTTGAATTATTCAATAATGCATGGCTGGGTGTTCGCATTTCTGAGCTGCCCATACAACTGGAGTTTGAATGCACACAGTATAGTGCCTCGAACCTCACTACACCTCTGGATGTGTGGGTATGTCAGTACTACCATCACCTAGCCATGTCTTTTTGTAGACATAAATCTTATTTTGATACCTGGAACTTCGTCTCAATCATTCTGATTGATAAGCCTCTGCACCACAGCAAGGTGTCCAGGAAAGCAGAGGGTCCATTATACCATATTGCTTTACTGTTTAAAAAAAAATTAAAAATGTGATACCAACCAGTGCTTTGAAAGGCCAATGTGTGTTGAGGGGTTGCATTCTACTACTGGAATAAGGCAGACATTTGAATTAAGCAACAATGCATGGCTGGGTGTTACAGTTCTGAGTTACCCATACATCCAGAGTTTGAATGCACGTGGCATAGTGCCTCGAGCATCAATGCACCTCTGGATGTGTGGGTATGTCAGTACTGCCATCAGCTAGCCATGTCTTCTTGCTTACATAACTCTTATTTTGTTACCTGGAACTTCGTCTCAATCAATCTGATTGATAAACCTCTGCACCATGACATGGTGTCCGGGAAAGTAGAGGGTCCACTATACCATACTGTTTACTTTAAAAAAAAAAATTAAAAGGGGATACTAAGCAGTGCTTTGAAATCACAATAGTGTGAACAAAAATGTAACAACTTTATGCTTAAACTATGTAGTATATTGTAATAGCAGTATCTATTGGACAACTATGCCACAACTACAGTATTACATACCAGTAAATGTCCTCCACAAGTTCCTTGTCAGCCTCATCACTAGAATCTGCACAGGGGCTGTACTCTGAATCATTATAAATTTCTTCATCCACAGTAAGTGATGAAAAGGATGTGTTCTTTGGAGTCGAACAAAGTGGATACGTGGCTGATGTTGCAACATGATTGTCTGTCAGTAGATCACACTGAATGCCTATAGATACAGTGCTCGGTTTTGCCATAACTCCTGGTAAGTCGAGTATAAAGAAGACTGTGACACTGTATGGCACTAACTAAAAAAATGTTAAACAGCATCACAAATGAATGACACATCTGTGGTATACAACAAGTGCACTTGTCCTAGCTTAGGATTTTACTCAACAACAAGTTAGTGGTTATTCACCGAGCAGTAAGGAAACATTCAAATCATGCTTGTTAAGTTTGAACCTGTATTGCTATACTTTCAATGGTAAAAGTATGTTATTAAATAGGTCAATTTAAGTAAGAAAAAATAATCACAAACAGGAGTTTCAGAGCTGTCCATTTAAAATAATTATTCATACCAGCATCAGTAGACTCCCACACTTTATATCAACAGTAAGGCAATCACACCACATGTAGCAGCATATCGCTCTGAGCTACTTATTGTTTATTGATTGATTAGGGCAGTATTTATTTGTCACGTGTTATGATTTTCATCACGTGATTAAGCGAAGGACTGACAGAAATTAAATTTAGCTTTCTTCGGTACTGCGGTCTGCACAGACACATTCAATACTTGTTTTCCAGCATTAGGCAAATTGTACAAACTCGTTGAATGGAAGTTATGTTGCTTCTGAGACAATGGAGGAAGTACCAAAATAAGTTGACTTGTCTCCATGTTATGATCCACGCCAGAAGTATGTGTCATGGGATCAGCCTGAAGTTCACTGATTGGCTAACAACAGAAAAAAAGGGAAACATACAATATGTATAAAATATGTGGACTAATGATGTGTTATAGGTAGGGAACTGTGACAACACTTAACATTTCCAAAGAATCTGGTGAATCAATACATGTATTGACACTAACTCACAACTGTAAAACCTGGCAGCGTAAAAGCTGGCTCAATCAAGGGGGTGATTTCATTATGGAACTCCTTGCCAGAAGATGCGGTGGGTAGTTTGTTAGTAGAGAGCTTCAAATTAAAACTAGATAAACTGCATCTGGAGGGAGGAGTTTTTATTTAAACTGAGCGAGCACAATGGACGAAAGTCTGATAAAGCTCCATATGTACCTATAATACCTATGAATGTTGGAAGTATCACTGGCTGCGCTTGTCGTTGATTTCTTGGCGTGATCGTGCAGCAGCTGTATAAGAAATGAATACATTCAGGAACAATATAGATAATAATTGGATTGATGCATTACATCAAATACATGCACACACAGACAATAATCTTAATTATAAAAAGGGTCTCAGAAATGATGAAAATCTGATTGGCTGTTAGGATTCCAACAGCCTTACATTATTGTTTATTGCTTTGTTTATTTCAGAGATCAGAAATACCTTTGAGTCATAGACTCTTTGCAAAGGTTCCACGTCACATGCAATAGATACAGATACACAATGCAGTTAGTACAAATACACAATACAGTAAATGTTACAGAGTAAAGACATTTTCATAACAGGAACTAATTGGCTAAACCTTCAGAACTAGTGCAGTTTGAGACAATTAAAAAATACTGGGAACTTAACATCCCTGAGATGGCAGAGTTAAGAGCTGTAAGAAGAGGCCAGCCAGGGGCCATTGTCAAATAGTAGAGGGACAGGGGACACTGGTTCACGTACAGTCGCAGATACTTGAGAACCGAAGATGGGCCCTAAGGTGCATTTTGAAATGACCAATTCTTTGATCAAGACGCAAGGAGGAGGGTAGGTTGTTCATCCACAAGGGTGCCCTGTAGTAAAAGGATCTTTGGAACTGAGTTGTGTGACAGGAAGGGATGGAGAGATGATGGGTGTCTGAGCTATGGGTGTGCTGAGCTTTTGAGTCCATGGTGATTAAAGGGTGAGTGCTGCGGGAGAGGCCAAGGAGATTTTATTTGCTAAGACACAAGTGTGGAATTTGATTCTGTTGTCCAGGTTAGCCAATTGGTGTCCTGATATAGCGCACAGGTATGGGTGAGCCTGTCACACCCTAATATAAGATGGCAGATCTTGTTTAGGACAAGTCTAAGACTATCATGGCTGAGGAGCTTGCCCCACCAAAAGTCAGGCCATAGTCAAGCAGGGAAAGTACTGAGAAGGAGATAGCAAGTTTAAGGGCCTCTGGGGTTAGGCAATGTTTAAAGCAGTGCAAAAGCCCTAATCTAATATTTAGGGCCTTAGATAACTGATGTATATGCTCGTAATAGGTAGGCCAGTGTCCAAAGCGATGCCCAAGTATTTAAAGGAATACACAAATTCCAGGGGAAGTCTGAGACGCATATAGTATTTGTGAAAAAGCTCAATCCTAGAATTCCTACGGATGCATGAAAAGCATACCTTTGTTTTTTTATAGTTAATAATACATGCCAGAGGCGAACCAGCTTCGATAGCAATGAAGGAGGACTGAGGGAATGGGTGAAGTTGAGAGGGTCTGGCTGGAGGAGAAGATGACAGCGTCATCAGCATATAGTAATAGGTTGGAGGCGCAGGATGTGGGAAGGGAGTTAAGGAAGAGGCTGAAGAGGAAGGGACCCAAAATGGACCCTTGAGGGACCCATGAGAGGACAGCAGATTTGGAGGATGAGTATTGCCAATTTTAACTTGAAGAGTCTGTTTGGTAAGATAGCCTGCAAACCATCCCACTGCTTCCTGTGAGAGACCTAGGTTAAGCAAGGAGGTTTGGAGTAGTGAATGGTGGGTGGTATCAAAGGCCTTAGTGAGGTCAATGAAGATCGCACCTGTGATGTGGCCTTTATCCAGTGCAGTATGGATGTGTGATGTTAGTTCAAGCAAGGCAGTGGATGTGCTGTGACCTTTGCGGAAACCATGTTGTTGTTTGCAGAGAAGGTCATATTTGTTGAGGTGGTCAGTGAGCTGATCCGAAACTATTCTCTCTAAGGCCTTGGAGGGGAGGAGTATGGAGACAGAGCAGTAATTGTTAGTAGTGGAGTGGTCACCTCCTTTAAATATGGGTGTGATGGAGGCAGATTTCCAAATGGCAGGGAATTTACCTAGTGAGAGGGAGAGGTTTAGAATGTGGGTGAGAGGAGCTAGGACTTCCTTAAGGGAGAACCAAAGAATTCTGAGATCAAGGGAGTTGGCGTTGGAGGAGGCGTGACTAAGGGCAGCAGTAAGGTATGGTTCAGCTGACTTGGGAGAGATGCAGCGAAGGTAGAAGGGGGGGCACCGGGGTGCAGGGAGGGTGTGCTAGGAGCTGGTGGGTCATAGAAGTTTGGGGAGAGAACATGGCTAAGGTTGGAGAAGGTATCACTGAAAACTGCAGCAATGGTTGTGGGGTCGGAGGTCAAGGACCCATTTGACATGACCTGGGAGGGGACCAGGTTGGGAACCTTACCACATATTTCCTTAATGTTGTTCCAGAACTTACAGCCAGAGCCCCAGGACGAACTTAAGGCGGATTTATAGTGCTCTGCTTTTGCCCTGCGAATAGCCCAAGTGCAATTGTTCCTAGCCATTCTATAATTCTGTCTATCATGGGGGAGGCAGGACTCTATGGAGAGATGCCATAATGAGTCTCTAGTTCACATTAGAGACTTGAGCCTTTCAGTGAACCAAGGTACATGATTGCCTTTCACCATTCTTTTCGTGAAAGGCATTGAGGTCACATATTATTAAAGGACTGGTAAATAGATCCAAGGCACTGTCTAGGTTTACAGTGTCTAGATGAAGGACCAGTCCACGGTTCTGAGGTGCACTTTAATTGTGCCAATTTACCAGGACCAAGTTTACGCTTGCACAATTGTTTTGGGAGGGATCTTGGGATTTTACAGGACCATGAGCAGAGCACTGGGGAGTGGTCACTGAGGGCATTTCAAGGATGGTCACGCTAGTATCTTTACCCGGCGATTGGAGAAAATGAGGTCCAGTAGGGGGAGGATCCAGTACGTGGATCCAGACGAAAGGGAAAGTGACCAGTTGAGTAAGGTCTTGGGCTGTGGTGAGATCAATGTATGGGATGGCATCATTACTTAGCCAATTGATATTAAAATCACCAAGTACTAGTAGTCTGACTGTGATGGTAGTGTCCAGATATGACAGTAATGCTTGGAAAGCTGATTTTGGTCCCTTGGGGGAATGTATGCGCTGTTGTTATGTATAAAGGGTTCTGGGCTCTTCCCAGAGTCAGTTTGACAGTGAGGGTTTGTGTGCCAGCCCCCAACTGAGGGGCATGGAGTAGGGTGACCTTGTAAGGTATACTTAGTGTGAGGGCAGAGCCACCCCCTCTTACCATGTCGATCTGCATGGTAAAGGGTAAAACCCAGGCAGTGATATGGAGGAATCTGGGGTCCGAGGGGTGAGCCAGGTTTCACACACTGCTATGACATCCGTTGGTGCATCAGTACCCAACCCTGGAAGGAGTCCCACTTTTTAGGATGCTACAAATATTGAGAGATGCATGCGCAGCTGACGCTGGATACATTGGGGGGCAACATGACCATTGGGGTCCAGGATTAGGATGGATATTCCCAGACAAGAGGAGGAGGAGAAGCAGGAATCTATGAGGAGGGTACCTGGAACACTTCCTCTTTTAAGAGGGATATCAGGGTATGTGGTTTAGTGGTGGGGATGGTAGGAATGGGTAGTGCATGTGCCTTCAGGTAGGCCTGAAGGAGGTAATGAAAGTCAAGGGTGGCCAACAGTGTTACATGTTCAGGTAGCTGAGTCAGAACAGCCCCAGGGGGAGTGGCCAGGGTGGACTGGCTAGACAGGCAATCGTGGTGAGTAAGAGGAGAGTAATCTATCTGCCAAGCCCCTATAATGGGGTCATGGGGGCTCATGGTTACCCAAATGTCACTAGCTGCTAGCGTTCAGACTGTGCCAGATGCAGAGGAGGGTAGGGGTGTATCAGGATATGACAGGGAGGGGAACTGGGCAGGGTGGAGCAAATGGCAAAGCAGCAGGATTATAGAAATCATCCTGACACTAAGAGATTGAAAGCTCTAGGGTAGCAGTGAAACAGGAGATCAATCAGTAGAGCAGCCTCTAGTAGTTGAATAATATAAGCTGCTAATGGAGAACTTGGCTGATTGGTTAAAGCAGCCTATAAAAGGGAGTGTTCACCAAGGGTGGTGGTGGGCTTCCGCCCTGCGTCATGAGGGCCAAAATGCAACAACAGAGCTGGAGTCCTTGTTGTAAGCAGCAAGCACGGAAGACCACTGCACTTTCCCGCACCTTTTAGCTGGAATCGGGGGGTTGGGGTGGGGAAGGGCACCATTGTCTCTGGCCCTCACGACCTCCTAAATCGTCTGTGGAGAAAGAAAGGACAGGTAAGGATATTTATATGGACGTTGGTGGGGAACAAAGGGGGAGGGGGTACAGCAAGAGAGCATTCATTGACAAAAGGCACTTGGTAATCACAGAGTAAAATCTTTAGGGAGCCAGTTGATTTACCGTGAAAAAATGGCACCAAGAATTCAAGTAAGCAGGTCTCGGTTAAGCAGACAATCAGGTAATGCTGATTAAAAGTAGACTTAAGGCACTAGTCACTTCGGTAACTTTCACATTAAAATACAATAGTAACTGCCTCTACAGCGCTCGCTATGGCTCCGACTATCAGGTAATGCTGATTAAAGTAGACTTAAGGCACCAGTCACTTCGGTAACTTTCACATTTACAATGCAATAGTAACTACTGCTACAGCACTCGCTATGGCTCTGACTAAGAAAAATACAAAATGAGCAGATCTTAAGGCACCACTCAGTTAAGCAGAATAAATTGGCAATACTGGTAAAATGAGCCCTGGTAAAGACTATCTCCACATCTGCGCCGACAGTAAAATGGCGACAATTTCAAATGCAGCAGCAGAGCTGAGTCCTTGTTGTAAGCAGCAAGCACGGAGGATCACTGCACTTTCCCATACCTTTTTAGCTGGAATTGGGGGTGGGGTGGGGAAGGTGCCGTTGTCTCTGGCCTCACGACTCCTAAATCGTCTTTTAGTTGGAATCAGGGGTGGGGTGGGGAGGACGCATTGTCTCTGGCCCTCACAACCTCCTAAATCGTCTTTTTAGTTGGAATCGGGGTGGGGTGGGGAGGTGCCGTTGTCTCTGGCCCTCACGACCTCCTAAATCGTCTTTTAGCTGGAATCGGGGGTGGGGTGGGAGGGCGCCGTTGTCTCTGGCCCTCACGACTCCTAAATTGTCTTTAGCCAGAATCGTGTACAGCCTGATCGCCCTGGCACATGGATTAGCTTCCTGTCAGCATTCCATCCTCTAGCACTGCTGAATGACTGAATGCTGCACTCTGATTTGGAATCAGCATGTGGGTTTAAGAATTATTTCATTAAAATCTCCTCTAAATGAAGGAAACATTCATTAACTTTACTGTTAACACTTTTGTAATCATTTTTTTATTGTAAACGCTTATTATTATTGTGAAACAACACAACAAACAATACAGTTGTTCCAATAAATGGTCACGACAAATGAGTACAATGTGCCTCAAAGCATTCTTTTGATAAGCTAGATTATAAGATACTTCTCATGTTACATTATGTTAAACCTTCAGGTGTTGTAAAGAAAAAGAAACTGTTCATACTTCAAAGGTGGCACAATATAGGATTACTTGTACACATATGGCTTTGCCATAAAGGGATAATGAAGTATCTAACTGGGGTATAGCCAGGGTAAATAGAGTACTACACTGAGAGGGGGTAGGGGTCTGTCTATTGTCCAAAGAGTACAGTGAGTGAGAGGAGGATGACCAAGGGTAGAGGTGGGGAATGGAAGCGGGAAGGAAGAAAGGGGTACACCTCTTCCCAAGACCTCATTCTGTGAACATCACTGTCAAACGATCCAGATCTACCCCTCTCTAGGGCACAAGGTCAGAGCGGTGGTCCAATTGGTATAGAACCCACTTATGCCACCTAGTGTCAAAAGTGGACATACATGTTCTTAGTGTAGCCAAAATTAGTTCCAGAGTATGCCCCTCATATGTCAGCTTCCTCCAGACCTCCTTAGTGGGGGGAGCCCGTGAAAGCCAGAATCTAGTTATCACCTTTTTAGTTATCAATATTCAGAGTGTTATCAGTTTGTATAGGGCTTTATTTATTTTAAGCCCCTTTGGGGGAACCGCAATAAGGATAAAAACAAGAGTAAACAATTCGGGGATTTCAAATATGTCTGTCATTTCCATAATTACCTCTTGCCAGTACCGTTGTAGGAGTACTCACCAACTGCCCTAATCGGATCCCCAATGTACAAGTCCTCCCAGACATAGGGACAACCTATAGCACCGTGCCATTGAGACTGGCCGGCCCAATGACAGGCGGTTATATGCTGCCGCCCGAAACAAGTGCACTCAGGCCATCAGAAAGGCCAAGTCTGAGCACTATCGGTCCTTACTCACTGCCTCATGGGGGAACCCCAGAACCTTCTGGGATAACATTAAACAGTTAAATGGGACTGCCACTCCCCCCACCCAGATCAACATTAATGGTGTGATCTCCTCAGACCCAGCCCTCATAGCCAACCACCTCAACACCTCATTCACTGACCTTAGCCCTATCCTCCTACAAATTTTTGACCCTCCTCCCCAGCACCTGCAATAAATCTTTCTCGCCTATTTTCTCCTCCGCTAGTGTTCTGCCCAAGAACTTAGGCCGCACCTTGTCACTGCCCTCAAGAGTAATAGTACAGACAGTGACACCCTGGATCCGTGTATCCCACGGCTGGTCTTAGACACAGTCCTTACCCGATCACATGCCTCATCAACCACTCTCTTTGCCTGGGAAGGTTCCAACTGCCTGGAAAGTCGCCACTGTCACCCCTATCTTTAAAGGTGGTGATAGGACTGTGGCTGGAAACTATCGACCGATCTCCATTCTCTCTCCTCTCCAAGGCCTTGGAAAAGTGGTGGCCTCTCAAATCTCTGACTACCTCTCCACCTACAATGTCCTTTGTCCTGAGCAGCATGGCTTGAGCGGGCCACAGTACCAACACAGCCCTCCTAGAGTTCTCCAACTTTATCGACTCCTCCTTAGACACTGGTTCTCTGGCTGGTGCTGTCTTCATTGACCTCTCGAAGCTTTCGACACTGTCTCCCACCCCTCCTTCTTGATGCCCTTAGTCTCTCTGGTTTTGCTGCTGGGCCTATCTCCTGGTGCACCAGTTATCTATCTGACTCGCTCACAGCGTGTAAAATTAATGGGACCTACTCAGACATCTGTCCCATCTTTCCGGGGTTCCCCAGGGCTCCATTCTGGCCTTACTATTCTCCCTTTACCTTAACACCCTTCCACGCTCTTGCTCGGGGAACATTCTATTGTATGCTGATGATGCAGTCATCTTTGCCTCAAGTCGTAACCCTATTGCCCTCCAGGACTCGCTGCAGAAGTCCTTCACTGAAGCCGAGGGCTGGTTCAAGGAACATAGATTGGTGATAAATCTTAAAAAAACAAAAACCATGTTCTTCACTCATCCCCAAAACAAGTCCTGCAACTTCAAACTCCTCATTCACTCTGGGTCCTCTTTCCACTCGAACAAGTTTGCTCCTATAAATACCTAGGGATCCATTTTGACCCTCCCTCTCCTTCCATGGACACATCGCTGCCCTAGCCACTGCCACTAATATCCGATTGGGCATCTTACACGGTATAAACACTGCCTCCCTCAGAAGGCTCTTGGAGCTGCATGATCCTCCTCTATCCTGTCCCTAGTGGACTATGGACTGCCGGTGTATGGTGCTGCTGATCAGACCGCACTCCATAAAATTCGCACTACTCTGAATAAGGCCTGCAGGTTAATTACTGGAGCATCTAGGCTGACACACACCTGTCTACTGTACGCTAAAGCGCTGGTAGTTGATCTTGATGAGCGCCTCAAATGTCTGACCTGTACCCTTACAAAAAAGACCCTCCTTGGGCTATCCCCACCAGGATTGACCACCACCATACGCCGCTCTGTCCCACTAGTTCATACTCGGACCTCTGGGAAAACCTCTCTTGTTATCCCTAGAGCTAGGACCTCTCACGCCAAAGAGCCTTCAGCTTTAGGGCCCCCTCCTGGTTCAACTTGCTGCTCCATCTCCGAGCTCCAACTATATCGTGCTTCAAAACTTCCGATACGTAACCACCTTATTAACACCCGATGCTGCATTGCCACTAGTCAAAGTCTGACTCAATACTTATGACAAAGCTTATTACTAAGCTGCTAAGGACAACATAACTCTGGTATTGTTTGCATCAATCCTACCTGTACCAGCTTGTTTGTATCTATGTCTTAAGTTAGTGTTATACTTATGTGTTGTACTGTTATACTGTGTGTTTTCGTTTGTCTTACTGTGACAAGGTACCTTTGTAAATGAGCCTATGGCTCAAAGGTTTTCCAAACTGCTGTTTAAATAAAATAAAATAAAAAAAGGAGTGGGCAAAACCAGATTATATGTTCACTACCTGCCCATGTCTTCCCATAGTCCCTCCAACATCTGCCCTGTTCCGGCCCACTAAATTTAGCTGTAATATCCAGGGTTCAAAAATATTGAACTCTGGATTTCCAGGCATATTCTCTCCAGTATATGGTAGAGGAAACTTTTGAAGACAGGAGAGCAGAGACTTGCCATAATTCTTGGTCCAGCTCTTGTCCAAGTTCCTTAGACCACTTTATCCTAATATAATCTAAGTTGTCAGGGTAGTATGCTCTAAGACCTGGTAAAGATTACTGATTATGTGGTCCTGGGTACTACCCCAAGATGAAAAATAACCATTTTATGTTTGCTTGCGCATGTGTAAAACATAGTGCCATCATCTGAGTTTTCAGAGGTGTGGCAGCCCTCTTCCAATTCAGTCAGTGTGTTTGCAGGCACAGCCGCAGTTCTCCAATGCCTGCTGGAGCTGTTTATGACAGCAGTCCAAAATGCAGTGGCATACAGTTGAAAGGGGAGCTACGCTTCACTGAGCAGTGATAAGATATTGCCTGCTCATGGGTGCTCCCCTACACACACACACACACACACACACACACACCACTGCGTGCTGGCACACACACACATGCACGCATACTACTTTGGTCTATTTCACTGTATAGCCAGTAGGGTGCCCAATACCCATCGGCTGTGCTGTGCCCTCAACAGAGTTAGGCATGCCACGCCTGGGTGCCCACCCAGCGTGGCTGCACATGTACAGCCAATGTGGGTGGCCAATCCCTGTCAGCTCCATTGCCCCCCGAGTACAAGGTACCATGCTGGCAGCAGATGTTGTCACCAATGGGTGCCCAATCCCCCATTGGCTCCACACCCCACAAGTCGTTCTGTGCCACGCCAGAGCCTCCACCCCAGCGGACAAATGCCCGTGTCGCCTTGTCCTTTGTTAAAAAAAACATAAAACCTGCAACAGAAAACGGGTCCTCGCTGTCTCTGCCCCCACCAGCGCCCACCCACTGAGGCACCCTGCCTCTCCACACCTCACCCCATACTTACCTCCGGGCGGATGATCTTCGGTGGACCTGGGAACACGCCTGCATTCTTCAAAGCCGACCGCGAACTGAGGAAATGCCGGTAAGCTGTATAATGTAATGAATAGGGTTTTTTCAATTTTGCTGCATATCTCAGGCATTTTTTGGAATTTTGGCACCAAATTTTCAACATGGGGTTTTTGGGACCCCTCCTCATGAATTCTGTCACTGTCATGGCGTTAATCGGGCCCGGAGGGTGATTTCGCTGTCACTGTGTGAAATCACCTTTCAGGACTGATTAACAAAATTACAGTACCAGAGTTCATAAGGTGGGCTCTCAAAAAGCCTATGTTGAAAATTTGGTGAAAAAATTCCTAAAAATTACTGCTTTACGAGTGTGTGTTGTGCTGTTCCTATGCACGCTCGTAGGTTCTCAAATTTTCAATATTTTCACTCCAGATTTTCAACATTGCCATTTGACTACACTTCCTTATGAGTAGTACAGCTGTCATTTTTCACATCTCACCCAAAATGTGTTTCCGTGCATGTAGCGCAATGGCCACGATTCTGTGCAAATCAATGTTCGGGATACATTAAGAAAATCACAGTGACACTGTTCATGAGCAGAGGTGTTAAAATGGCTATGTTAAAAATTTGGTGAAAACATTCCTAAAAATGACTATTTTACGAGCATGCATTGTGCTGTTCCTACGCACGCTCGTAAGTTTGAGAATTTTCAATATTTTCACTCCAGATTTTCAACACTGCAATTTTACCACACCACCTTATGAGCAGTACAGCTGTCATTTCTCATTTCTCACCCAAAATATGTTTCCGCGCATGTAGCGCACAGTGGCGCAGTCGGTGTGCGAACTCAATGTATGAGACACATTGAGAAAATCACAATCACACTGTTCATGAGCAGAAGTGTTAAAATGGCTATGTAAAAAATTTGGTGAAAAAAATTCCCCAAAATTACTGTTTTACGAGCGTTTGTTGCTGATCCTACATACAGCTCATAAGTTCGAATTTTCAATATTTTCACTCCAGATTTTCAACATTGCCATTTTACCACACCCCTTATGAGCAGTACAGCTGTCATTTTTCACATCTCGCCCAAAACATGTTTCCCCATGTAGCACACAATGGCGAGTCAGTGTCTTGAAATCAGTCAATGGATACATTAAGAAAATCACAGTGACACTGTTCATGAGCAGAGGTCTTAAAATGGCTATTTTGAAAATTTGTTGAAAAAATTCCTAAAAATGACTGTGTTACGAATGAGCATTGAGCAGTTTCCACACACCCCCGTAATTTCATGAATTTGTAATATTTTCAGTCCACATTTTCACCAGTGGCATTTTTCCACACTTCCTTATGAACAGTACAGCTGTCATTTTTCACAACATGGCTGAAATGTGTTTTCACACTTTCAGCACAGAAATGTGTGGTTGCTGTGGGAAATCATTGTTCGTGACAGATAAAGAAAATCACAGTGACACTGTTCATGACCGGAGGTTCCAAAATGTCTGTGTTGACAACATGCTGTAAACAATTCCCAAACTAATTACATTACAGGTGCATATTGCACAGTTTCTACGCACTCAGAACTTCACCAGTTTTTAATATTTTCACTGCAGATTTTCAACATTGCCATTTTACACCTCCCCATGAACAGTACAGCTGTCATTTTCACATCCTGTTCAGAATGTGTTTTTGCACCTGTGGTGACAAATGCCATAGTTGCTGTGCAAACCAGCTTTCGCCAAAAACTGATATTGCCACTGTTCATGAGGTGGGGGTCACAAAAAACCCATGTTGAAAATTTGGAGTGAAAATACCAACAAATACATGAGGCGTTAGGGTTTCCAACCATAACACCCCACCCTGTAGAGAATGACAGGCATCAGGGCTGTAACTTGGGACTGTCACCTGCAATGCTCATACCATTCCACCCCCAACCACACCCTGCAGCCACTGAGAGGCATCGAGTTGTGCCTTGGACTCTTCGGCCCCAAAGTTCACCCCATTCTCCTATACCGCACCCATCTCACAATATTTCCTGATGGAATGGGGTGTGCATAAGGGCCAAAGACCCCAAGGCACACCGTGACACTTGTCGGTGTCTGCACGGTAGGGTGTGGTGAAATGGCGTGGCCGTTATGCCTGATGACCCAAAGGCACACCCCAATGCCTGCCACTATCTGCAGGTGGTGATCGGGTTGGCTTCAGTTCAGTACTTCACTGCCATTCCTATTATGCAGCTCTGTAACTCCCTACACTACAACGCCAATGCCAGCAAGCAAACATTCGGCATGACAAATGCTTGTTATAATAGCAATAAGGTACTCCCAGGTGTTACATTAACACTCAGTTACAAAATGGACAAAGGATTTCAAGCAGTCGGATTTGCTGTTAGTCATGCGTTAGAAGTGTCTTAACGCACAGCTAAAACTAGAAACCTCATTTAGAATACACAGAACCATTTTACAACCACAATAAGCCACTCCAGGAATGTGCATCCGTGCATTATCTTGCGCTACTCCAGGGTCCAGGAATGACCTGAGGTCATCGGGGTGCCATCAAGGGGTAGTGGAAGAGAATGGGAGCAGGACTGAGTGTTGTCTCTCTTCTACCGGGAAGGTGGGTCGCCCGTCCGCAGTCCTGCCATCATCGACTGGCAGTCCGGTGATGGTGTAGATGGCTATGGGCAACTTGTAGGGTATATCATTCCATGATGCATGACGTGAACTTTCCTCCATATGTGTGTAACCCCTAGGTGGCGCTATCCCAAGGGCTACTACCCCTGCCTGCTTGGCTAGTAGCAGGTTAAGGAGCCTGAGTTCTGAAACGGGTGCCTCCACCTGGAGTTCAGGGTTGGTAGTGGTCAAGCTAACCTGGGCACAGCCCTCCGGGACACTGTAACCCCCCTCTTTCCCTTCTAGCGGCCTGAACACTGTACAATAATCACTTTCACAATATTTGTTTATTTTTATTTATTTAGTTTTTGTTAACCGGGTAGGTGCACTAGCCATAAAATGACTACTTTCAGGCACGACCCGGGAGAGTACAACAAAAAGAGAACAGTTGAACAACAGCAACATGGGAACAATAATACAAATAGAGGAACAGTACAGCACTGCTACAAAAACATAATGAGCAGAAACAACAAAAAATAATGGCAAGCATTATACAAATAATGACAGTAAGATATAAAATAAGTACAGAAACCACGGACCTGACCTGTGAAGTGAAAGGGTTAATAAGAGAGTAAAGTTATACAGACAGAAATGTGAGGAATGTTCAAACATAACAAGAAAGACTGACAGAAGGAAGGTCAGGGTGGTATTTGGCAAAACAACAGTGGATGGTCAGCAACAAGGTTCGAGAAGGAAGAGAGATAGTGGTCAAGAAGTTATTTACAAAGAGAAGGAAAAATATGGGGAGGAGAAGAGGGACAGTCTTGGAGCTGGATTAGAGCAGGGGTGACATTACTGGTAACTCTCAGGAGTTTCAGGTTGGGTCAAAACATGTACAAGCATCAGCTAAGGATAGATAATGACGATATTCACTTTTAAATCTAAAGTGGGACTGAGACAGCCAGAGGTTAAGTGGAAGAGCATTCCATAGCCTGGGAGCAGAGAAGTGGAAGGCCTCTGTGCCTTTAGTCGTCCAACATCTCGGAACATAGAGCAAGGATTTATCAGCTGATCGCAGGTCATGGGAGGATGGTTGAGGGACCAGAAACGCCGCCAGCTGGAATGTTTTTTCTCCCAGATGATCGAGTCCATTAGTGATCCAAGGTAGTATTGTGTACTGGCAGAGGGTGAGAGCCAATTCAGATCCTTATAAAGAAGGCAGTGATGTTTGAGTCGAGATGACGAAGAGGCAAATCGGCATATATTGTTATAAGTTACGTCCCATTTTATTAGGGAGGTTTTATGGGCAGAGGTAAGAATAGAGGCACCATAAGTAAGGGTTGGGAGCAGAATACTCGGCAATTCTAATTCACGAGCGTAAGCATGCAGCTGCGTTTTGTAAGCTACTCCCAGTTTCGAGTTTACAGCTTTGCATGAGGACTGAATGGGAAGATTAAAATCCAGGGACTGGTCCAACAGGATCCCAGGGTACTTGAAGGAAGTAACATTTTCAAGTGGAATTCCTCCTGGGTGAAGAACCTTCAGCAAACTAGAACGGGCCTTAATCTTCGGTGCAGAACCTAGGAGCATGGCTTTCATTTTCTTACCCCTGGTACACCACACAAGTACCCACACTGTTTGCACTTACCACCAGAGCTTGTTCCTGTGGCTCGACCCTGGGGACCCCCTCTAAAACAAGGTTATGCACAGCAAATAGCAACAGTACAGTACTTTGAGCACAAACTGTCAGATTACATGCAGAAAAAGTTAGATCTGATTTATTCAGGGGACTTGAACATGGAAGGGGCAAAATCAGGTTAATTAGCTTATAAGTTATATCAATCAAACAGTTATGCATGCGTTTTGAGTCCCCCCACACAGTCACACCTCTGGGTACCCAGGTGGAGAAGAGATGGGCTAGCCAAGACAGTTGCCCAGGGTTGCAACACGTTGGGGCCTTGTGATGGAAAACACAACATGCACAGTACACAATATTTGTAACCGGAGCCAGAGGGCTCAGTTAAGTAAGAAATGAAACAACAAGACAATCAGATGACACACTCAGATTAAGCTGTTGTTGCAGGAGCTACCTGGTATTTACTCACGATACCCAAGACTGGACACAGGCTGGACAAAAATCGAGACTGCAGGTGGTTGATCTGGAATGCCAGGAGAAGCAGGGCCCACGAGTCGCGAGGCGTCATTCCTGTTCAAGTGTGGAGCAGGGGCTGATCCCCAGGCAGGTCTCTCATCGATGGTTCTCTGTGCAGTGGGTAGTCTCGCTGGGCCAGTCTGGCAAAGGCCCAGACTGCATGGAACAAGTCAGGATGCAGTCCGTTCTGGGCTGGATACAGTTTCAGCTAGCAGAACACAGTTCACACAGTAGAGAACTAACTCACAACTCACTAGCAGCTCATAGCACATTTACCGTATAGAATTCTACTGTACCAGGAAAAGTGCTACCCAGTCTGTCCCTAAAGTCTCTGCACACACCGGGAGCTTAGTAGTAGTAGCTGGAACTCCTGACAGGCCGATCGCATTCAGCAAAATATTCGGTCTTCTTCAGGTTAAGCCTGGCCCACTTCAGTAGCTTACTTTAGTCACATAAACTTGGATTTAGTCCAAAATAATTATCTTCTCTCCCTCTCAGGAGCAACTGGCAGACATGCAAGCCAAAAACTCACCCCTTTCACAGTTTTCCCATGCAAATCCACTTAGGATTGCTGCCCAAAATCACTTCAGCGCCTCTCATTTCACTTCCCAGCTCAGAACTAACTGAAAACTGCTAGCAGTGTGGGATTTCCCAACATCCAAGGTCTGGTTGGCTGATTTGACTGTCAGTCAAAGCAAGAGCTCCCCTTCAGTTGCAAAAGGCACAAAAGTTCAAAACTACAATTCCTACAGATTTTGACTTCAGACAGCTCCTGTAGTCCAGCTACATTTTAGGTCCCACCAGAACTGATTAGTCAATTTGCAGTCCAGGACCAAGATAATGGAGACAAACAAAACAGTCCTTGCTACAAAGAAAGCAGGTTAGACAAACTACATTATCATTATCCCTCGAAATGATTTTCAGCAAATAGTTACATCTTTCAACAGAGCTCCCTCTCAGATTACTTAGGCTGCAATCAGGCAGCTCTTAAAGAGGCAGTACACAGAGGCTATATAGGCTCTGGTAATCACATTTAAACTGTTAAAATGCAGGACACCAACCTGGCAATGAGCAATTAGGCAAGCTCAAAGAAGACTTTTTGGGAACACACATTTGTAGGGGGGTTACACGTGTACAATCCATCAAGTTTGTGCGGGCAGAGGAAATTAGAGAAATTTTACAAAAGTACTAAAATACATAATTAAAGAAAAAAATATGCCAAAAATATTTTTAAAATTATAGTTATGGCTTCATTTTAGGCCTTTTGTGTGTGTGTCTTTGATGTGAGCCACCTGCACGTAGAAACATTTTGAAATTGTGTATTCAATGTCACCATTCTGTGTGTGTGCATGTGTGTTAGCAGGTTTCATTCTACTACTAGAATAATGCAGACCTTAGAATTATGCAATAATGCATGGCTGGGTGTTCGCAGTTCTGAGCTACCCATACAGCCTGCATGCAGCATATTGCCTCGAGCCTCACTACACCTCTGGATGTGTGTGTATGTCAGTATTACCAACACCTAGCCATGTCTTTTTGCTGACATAAATCTTCTTCTGATACTCAGAACTTCATCTCAATCATTCTGATTGATAAGCCTCTTCACCACAGCAAGGTGTCCAGGAAAGCAGAGGGTCCGTTATACCATATTGCTTTACTTTTTTTTCTTCATTTCTTTGTCCCCCGCCAACTGGCCCCCTTCTACCAACCCACCCCCTCACCACTACCAAACGACTTGCTGGTCATCACCTCTCGCCAATTTGAGGCACCAGCTGGCCTGGTACAGTGAGGAGACCAGCTTCAACCCACTGGTCGGCTTGTTTTTCTCCTCCAGTTTTTTGTTCCACCCTGAGCACAGAGCCAAGGCATGCAATGACACCAATGGTTGAGCTGCGCAGTGCTTCTGTGCGTGGCATGCCAGGTATCTAGATCAGCTCCAGTCCCCTTGTGTGCATCTGTTGAGCTGGTATCAGCCACGCTAGGGAGCCAGTCAAGCAGCGGACTCTGTCCCCACCCCTCCCAGGACAGGAGAACTGTCCTCCAGATGCTTGATCCACTCCCTTCCTGGCCAACCCCCATGATCTGCTTGCACCGTGAACATGGGTCTCTGGCATGGCAGGAGGTAAGGCATGATGCCTCAGCCCTCCACGCCACTGGGTTGGCTATTGCTTTACTTTTTAAACAAAAAATGAAAAAGGTGATACTAACTAGTGCTTTGAAAGGCCAATGTATGTTCAGGGGGAGGTATTCTACTACTGGAATAATGCAGACATTTGAATTAAGCAATAATACATGGCTGGGTGTTCACAGTTCTGAGCTGCCCATACATCCAGAGTTGGAATGCACACGGCATATTGCCTCGTATCTCGATACACCGCTGGACATGTGGGTGTGTCAGTACTACCAACACCTAGCCATGTCTTATTGCTGACATGACTCTTATTTTGATACCCGGAATTTCATCTCAGTAAATCTGATTGATAAGCCTCTGCCCCACAGCAAGGTGTCTGGGAAGGCGGAGGGTACATTATACCATATTGTTTTACTTTTAAAAAAATAACGTACAAATGGTGATTCTTCATCTCAATCAATCTAAAGAAAAGGGCAGAAAATAATGCTACAGGGTTTGATCCAGAAAATAAACGAGGAGACATTGAAGGACATCAGTATGTACTTACCGGAAGAAAGAAGGGAGCAGGGAGGGATGAATTATGCCTTCAAGTATCATAGGGGGCTATTCAAAGTTCTGGTGGCTGCTATTTTCAAAATCGGGGAAGAATGAATACGAGGGGACATATCATGGGGCTGTAATGGAGGGCAAAAGAAAGAATAAATACACAGAAAAGGCGGTGTACACATGGAACAATCAGCATGATGAGGTGGTGGTGTTTCAAACATGCATTGACACTGAAAATGTGCCACTGCGGACTATTTCATCACACATGTCAAACGAGCATACTCATTGTAATTGATGTAGTACCGTGCCATGACTGCAGGTAGCTCAGTGCAGTTTCCCAGCATTAGTGTAACATTGCAGTGTTGGTACTGCAGATGGAAAGGCTAAATTCTACCATTACGCATGGTACTGCACACTGAGCTGCCGTCAATCAGCATGCAGCTACCTCTGTACTGTGCGACATGTGATGTCAACACTACACTTTGAGAAGTGCTGTTCTGTAACTGCACTGTCACTGACACAGCAATGACATCTGATTACAGTATCCGTGACAGTGCAGTCAAGTGCGATGATAAAACCTTTGTTACTGAGTTGATCCACATGAGCTACAGACACTGCTCTGTGCCATGTGCAGTGGCATGATCTCATTATGCACCATACAGTGGTATCATACCACTTTTACATGTGCCCATTACACACTACGTAAGGCCTTGTGTATGCACAGACTGTGGTGACATTTGTGAATACTGCACTGCACCATTCCAACTGCACTGAAGTCATTGTACTGTGTCATGTGCACTCATCGACAGTTCTGTGCAATGTACAGTCTCTACAATGCTCTGCATTTATTGAAATCCATACAGTGCTATACCACATGCAATGTCAAGACCACAATGAGACACGTGCATTACAAAACATGTAGTGTGACATGCCAACACTGTGCCCCATGCCATGCCTGATTCCAGAATGGCTAGGGTTTTCCCTGCTATGTCCTGTGACTTGCTGCACCACAAGTGGTGCACCAAAGGGAGGGCACACAAGAAAAGGGCACCACAAGCCACAGTAATGCCCACTGACAGGGAACAACCCCCCCAGCCACGCTCCACAGTGGCACCACTAAGCCCCAGGCTGGGCTGACCCCCTTCCCCCCAAAACCCAATATCCAAACCATGCCATGGACTCTTCCAGCCCATAATAAATACTGTACTGTACTGTATAGACTTGCTGTCCAGTAGCCCTGGTAGTCTAGTGCCTCCCCTACAACTGGCACTGCCAGACCACTCCACACCCCCCTCACCCATACCCAGTCAGCAACTGGCACAACCCACCTCTCACCACTGTCGCCAGCCACTGACTGAGCTCTGTTTGAAAGTACTAGGTGCAGTAGGCACTCATACAGAGCTCAATCAGCAGCTGTCCATGGTGTTGAGAGGCGGGCTGTGCCAGTCGTCGACTAGGTACAGGTCAGGGGGAGCGATGGTCTGGCACTGCTGGGTGAGGGGTGGGGATGGGCCACTAAACCACCAGGATTACTTTGGTCCACTGTAATGGTTCTATTGATTTATTCAGGGATCGTGGGAGGCACTTCTTCATATCCAAGGGATCGGGGATGGGGTTCATGACCCTGCATTGTGGGGGACTGGGTCTGAGGGGGTGTCCATTTTCCTTTTGGGGGTTCAGGGCTGGGGGAGGCAACATGGTCTGGAGGCACATTATGGGGCACACCGTAGCAACCCACGGAGGCCAACGAAGTACAGGTGCACAAACTCATAGCTGGCGTAACTGTACTTTGTCAGTGTCCTCCAGTGATTGTCACAGAATAGCAATTTGGGGCTGCGGCAGCTACCCTTTGAGAACAGGGCACAGATACTGATGTAACACACTCTTGCACCAGGTCGCTGCCAGGTCTGTGGCACACTGGTGGCATAAGTCCACCTTGCAGCAAGCAGCCTGCATGCTGTTGCAGGCTGCTTTGCGGAATACCTTTGGATGCATCTCTTTGCACAAGGTGCTACTTGCATCTGTCATGTTGGATGCAGAGTCGCCTTACATAAAGGGATGCCTTCCTGAATCGGGCTCCATGTGTCAGAGGTTAGAATCATGTATCAAACATGGATCAAACAAACAGAAAAAGGGAACACATATAACAACTCACACTGGAGGCATGCAGTTTGCATGTGGCATAACTTCTCCTTTTCATTGTGGAATCACTTGACCGTCCAGCATCACTACCCTTTTGTAAGGGTTTTCAGCTAATAATGGTTTTGAGGATCCAACAGGATGTATAGAAGGAACAGCTTGTTGTGTTAGTTTTAAAGCCTTGCAAGATGTGAAATGAAACTGCATTGCATTAGAAAAACAATGCTCTTCAAAATGGGCTGAGCAAATAGTGGGTGCAGCGGCTGCCTGCCAATCCCGTTCACGATCAAGGTGTACGTACAAATGGCACCCATTTCTTGAAACGGACACGTGACTTGTCACATTTCAGAAAGTCAAAAAGAGAAACCTCAGTAGAGGGCCGATTATTGCACCCACCCACAAAACAGTAATTAACCATATTCTTATTTCAGTTTGTAATAGAAATAATCAACAGATGCAGTTTAAAACAGAAGGAAGATGACACTGAGAAATTCAACTGCTGTAAAACAAAACATATGGCATTTAAGTACTGAAGGAGTATATAAGTAACAGTTTACTTAGACCTAATGATTTCCACAAGAGGAGTAGTAAATCAAAGACAGTTACAAATGTTAAACCTCTCCAGATTCATTAACTGACAGAGTAGGGGTAGCATGACAGTGACAGTAAACAAAGCAGCGGAAAAAAGAAGCATATGCCTGCAACTAGATGCAATAAAAAATGATATGGAGAGCATTATGTTAAATCTGGCTAATAATATAAAAACTGTTATGGAGACACAACCTTTGTATGTGGTCAGCAAGTTCAATCTCAATTCAAAAGTGAGATGTGACAAAAAATAGACTGTGATGACAGCTTTCAATGTGATGCAAACCAAAAAACAAACTTTGTTGACAGCTCCATAAAAAATACAGTTAATGCCAAGTAAAGTCTGATATGTGCTCCTCAGAAATACTTTTATATTACATAACAGGTTTGAGTAATACAAATTGCCTGTCAAAAAATACAGTACACCCAACTGTAACCTCCCCACCGCCCCCCTTTAGTTACTACCAGCAGGGCTGCTCCTCTCACATCTAGGCGCCACCGAGAAGGGTGGGTAGTCACTACAAATTATCTTTCACAGAAGACTGTGAATGACCCATTACTTCTACTTCTGAGCCTGCCATCCTTCAGACAGGCAAAGCAAGTGTGGCAGCTACCTGGCTCACACCTAAGGGGACCATTTAGCATGGCCATCAACCTGGGTCCCTGGGAGAAAACATATGCTCAGCATTATGCTAGGGTTGTGCTTCTGGTCAGGGGCACCCAAGTAAATCCGGACACAGGAAGCAATAACTGAAATGTCCAAACCAGGATGGGATTCTGGAGTGTGGCTTTTATTCACATAACACAGAGAATAACAAAGCAAAGATGGACCCCCACAGGGCTACTCTCGCTGGATATGCAGATTACAGACATACAGAGCACTCTTCCTACTAAGAAACACTCAGATTCTGAATGGATCTGGGCACACATAAACTGGTACACTTCTCTTCTATTCCTTTGACTTAGCACCCGGGCCAGTACTAGGACACTTTTCCATATGGCATGGAGGTTGATGGTGGCTCCCTAAACCATCCGTAAGCACTTTCTAGCTCTAAGGGAAAAAAATCCAAAATCCCACATCTGGGTGCTTTCTTCAGGCACTGGCCAAGTGTCTGAGAGAAAGCCATAGGTGCCCAAACTAAACCCGGAGAGGTAAACCTGGTTACTCCAGATGGGGGGGTTTCCCACCTCTTGCTCCCAAATCTACATTCAGCCATTCATTTGGTTACAACACCTTTATTCAAATCTCTGGTTGTAGATGTTCTCTAGAAATGTTTAGCACATTTAACATTCAACACTTTACTCAGGAGGTGTCCTGACTTTAAAAGTTCTGTAAGTGACTATGTCTTTACCTAGACCCCACTGTTGTAGATGCTTCTAAGCCATACACAAATTAAAAGTTCTGTACTTGGCAAGTCTCCTTTGACCCCACAGTAGGCAGATACTTTTACACTAAACTCTGTCTCATGAACATAGTCTCTTTATCAGAGAAGAACTCACCATGGTATGCAGGTGCCTCAGGGCTTCTTTCCCACAAACACAGATCCTCTGGTACTCACAGAACAAACTTGACTCTCAGGCAGCTTGTCCCTCTCCAGGCAGGACCAGGAGATTGCCCCTGAATTCCTGGAATTCCATCCCATTCTTCCGGGGATGGGGCACTGGAACAACTTTAGAATGGTCTCTACCACTTCTTTCTGGTCTCTTCTGTGTTCCTCTCTAGGGTTAGAACACACAACCCTTACTTTCTCTGGTACAGTAGCTCTATATCAGAGCTAGGCTCCGAGGAGCTGCCTACAGCAGCACTCCTCACACTCTCGAGTCTCCACACAGACTGCTCCCTACAGACTGACTTGAATTTCCCAATGTTCTACTGCTAGCCCCCTGCAGCTAGCATTCCATTGTGGCTTATGCTGCTGCGAGAATTCAGTGGTGACAACATCACTCCAGCTCAGCTGAAACTGAGAACAGAGTGAGACAGTGTGAAACCCATTTAACTGGCATCTCACAAGCTGCCTTTCCCTGCCTGCCACTGGTTCTAAGTGGGATTCTAGTAACCCCTGGGAACAAGGGGGCTACACCAACCCTCAGCCAGGAAAATGACTGTCCGCAGTCATTACTTACCTGGCCCCAGGCCATCCTACCCTATGTGTTGACTACGGGGAGGTAGCGCTACCTTCTCCCCTACCATGTGCCACGCACAGGCAGACAACACTAAGGGCCCAGAGGCTAATGCATCAGCCCCACACTACAATCTTACTATGGATAACCAGTGGCCCTGGAAGAACTGTCCAGAGCATAGCCCTAATAGACCAGTACTGCGGCCCCTACTGCAGGTCAGGACCACAGCCTGTCTATCCTCCTAACCCTCTAGAGAAAACCTATCTGACCAGAACACCAAAACTACCCAAAACAGGGGAATCTCCCCCCATCCTTGGACATCTGCAACCAAACCAAGGAGCTAACACTACATCTAAGCATTACACTCCCACACTCCCCCACAACTACACCTGTGGAAGGAAAAGTTAACACATGTTAACAACAACAATTTTACTTTAAACACACAACTTTAAAGCAGAATGAGGAACTCTGATGAGTCCCTCCATTCCTCTTCTTGTCTTCTCTTCTGTCTTCGTCAGGAACCACCCAAAAGAGAAAAGACAAAAACACACCCCTAATCTGCAAACACGGTATACTATCATAACCCTTACCATCAAAACACTGGAGAATCCCAAACAAATATTTTTTTTAGAAAAGTAGAAAAACAGTAGAAAACAGTAGAAAAACATCAACTTTATATACAATACACCTTTTGGGGATGGAATGCCCTAAATGTCCCAACAAGTGACAACAGTGCCCGAAGGCAAGGTCTATGAAAGAGTTTCTCCTGGTCCGGGGCCCGGTGAAGCACAGTTCTTGAGGACTGTAGTCCTGAAGGTGAGAGTCTTTGTGGACAGTTCAAACAGTCTGTAGCCTGCCAGGTGTAGGATGTGTGTGCAATGTCAATAAGGTAAGAAAAGTCTGGACTTACCAGTCCCTTGAAGAACGAAAATGATAACGGCACCTGGATCTCCAGCTGAACACTCTCCCTGGCAGCATTTTTCAGATACAGCTGTGTGGAAATCTTCCGGAAACAACAGGATGGCACGTCTGGAAACTGCTGGGTTGATGTCATCTCTGGCTGACGTCATCTTTAGATGGAACCTTGCAACAGGAAAGGAACAGCTGATCTGAAGTCATCTGAAATCCCAGGTGATGTATCAGGAAACAGCTGGGCTGGTGTCCTATCTAGATAATGTCATCTGGAAGGCCAGGCGATGGAATCTGGAAGGCACACTGCAAGGCTGGAGAATCTGGAGGTACCTGGGTCATGGAACACCAGACTGATGGAACAACATGGGTACGGCAACGGATGGATGACAACACTGGCTACCACTGCTCTGCTTTCCACTTGGTAGGCATGGGCACATTCGCAGGATGTTGGTTGCATTGAAGGTAGTACCACAATGGGTCAGGTGCGATAATTATTACCCCATCTGGACGCTCATAATTCACATTGTAGAAAGTCTTGTTTCCCTTTCTGTCCACAATTCGCAGTGTCTATGAACAGTGTCCTGCCCACTTTCCAGTATTTGAATCTGTCTTTAACAGCTTTCTCTCTGACAAATCGAGTTGCACCTGGATGCAGAACTTTAGTTGCTTCTTCCATGATCCAGGCTTTCCTGTTTCTCTCAATCTCCTCCCAGACTCTCCAAGGAAAGGTAGGAAAGGATATCCTATAGATCTCATTTTTTTTTTTTTATTTATTTAGTTTTTGTTTACGGGTAAGTGCACTAGACAAAGCCTGCCTATTTTCAGGCACGACCCAGGAGGGATACAGATGAATGCCAACTGACCTTGAACCAGATTAAGCTGTTGGTGGTATTTTTAGTGAATGAGGAAATTTGACCAGGACACTGGGGAAATTCCCCTACTCTTTTCGATAAGTGCCATGGGATCTTTAACATCCACCTGAACTACCACCAATCCAGGCAGATGGGACCTCGGTTTAACGTCTCATGCCTTCCTACAAACCAGTCTTTCCTCTTTACTACACTTGGTCAACTTAAGACCTCTGGCCTGGCTTGGGGGTGGCCAGTTCTGGTTCTGCCAGTGACACATGCTTAATGCTATGTAAAATGGATCTCTGACTCCTCCTTGTAGGGACAAGGCAGTGGAGTCTCCAATCTCTTTTTCCTTTTGCTCCTCCGAGGCAAGAGCCCGAGGCTGTGGACTAGCACCTTCTGCATAAGGATACATAGTTTCCCCCACCTCCTCTTCCTCACTGAGCACCTGAGTCCAGAAATGAGCAATCGTCCTCACTCCTGAGGCTGTCCACTCTTCACTGGGCTCAGAGGTCGACACCTCCCATTCTAAAGTCTCCCTCATCTCATCTTCTCCTATGAGCCTAGGGTTTCGCCCTCTCTCCACTGATCCGCTGATGCTCCTCCGCACTTTCCATCAGTGACCCAAACCTGGAGACATCATCACTACTTTGCTCTGCCTGTACATCCACACCTCTTCCTTTGTGCCACACTCTGCTGGGCCTCCCCAGCAGGCTCCACCTGGTGCTGTGTGCTGCCTTTGCAGAATCTTGAAGCTTTGTCCATGTGGGAGCCAACGAATCTTGGGTGCATTTGTTAGGCTTTGCCTCTCAGGCACCAGAACAGTGAGAAATCATGAAGGCGTCCCTTCCAGCCTTTAGGCACATTATGCACACTCTAACTGGATATCCAGGAATCGCCACATGAGGAGGCAAACATCCCCGCAGTAACATCTCTCAATGTCTTTCAACTTGTTAACTTTTCCGCTATCATAGCCTGGGCATGATCCAGGTAGCGGGATGATCCAAAAGCCATAACTGTAGAAAACACAAAGTTCACTGTTATCTCATATCTCACTTAGGTTGGAAAAGTCTTACAAAATGGTCTCCTGCTACTATGTTTACATTACTACCCCACCTTGTAATGGCGGCAGCACTCCTGGCGCATCAACATTCTGTCTCTGACTCAAGCCACTGCGAATCCGATTTACATGCTTTACTGATAAAGTTCACTGAAACTGCACAGACTGCACTGGTTTGCTTGCTCAGCACAGCTATATGATTTTTACAGGACTTTTCATTCCCTTTAAATCACTTGTTTTTGCTTAAAGTCCCTAAAGTCACAGTATTTCATGCACAGAATTGCCTGTTCTTGTTGCATCTCTCATACAATCCACAGTCTCTCACTTTGCATAGAAAATCACACTGTTGCTGAACCCATAATTATGCTCACAGTCTAATGCTCAGAATTCTTGTTTAGGTTGATTTACTTTACACAGTCCTTCTTTGCAAAACAATCACACTGTTTACATACAAATTCAGCTGGCTTTAGTTAAAATTACACTCAGTTTGAGCTGTTTCTCTGAATGGTACTCACTGAATCAGTAGCTGGTGTTTACGATGGAAATTCAGCCTACAGCCGATCCTGGAGGCCTCTGGATTGAGCGGGCTGGCAGTCCTGCCAATTGTCCTTGCAGAACATCACGCTCTCTCCCAGTTGATCGGAATACGGGTTGGAGCCCGATTTTAAACAGAAAAGACTGATATTTTCAATTTTGCAACGTTTGCAGTCACCGCAATGCTCCTCCTGGCAAGCCAGCTTGCACACCACTCACTCTCTCCCTCTCAAACACTGGGCAGCCTCTGAAGTTGGCTTGGGGGTGGGACTGATTGCAGTCTCACCAATCACTCGACGCCATGCAAATGAGCCTCTCTCTCTTCTCGTGCTCTTCTCCACGGCGATTGTCGAGCAGGCAAAATTTAAACTACAAAGCAACGTTTTTTTCTTTTCAATTGTAAATCCTCAGCGGGAGCACCATTTTAACCATTTTCCAAGTCAGTTTCCTTAGTGACTCCCCTAGTCCACACAACAAGCACTTTAAACTTCTAGGGCACAAATGTCTCTTTGTTTCCCACAGTTCTCCATACTTTTTCTTGTCACAACTTGAAAATTAAAAGCTGGCAAACATTATATTTGATGCAGGACAAGGGGTACACACAATCTGGCTTTACAGCTTCTTGGTAAATGCTGGCATAATTACAGCAGCACATGAACAGCAGCACACAGCGGCACATACGGATCCCTTATGCGCAATGCTTCCGATTTTTGGGCTACCAACTACTAGACAGACAAAATGCTAGCCACAATCTAAGCAAACCTTTCTTGTTTTCTCCCAAAATTCCAAAGCAATCCTCAGCGGTGCCTCCACTTTGTAACCTTCCCCCATCGGCCCCCCTTTGTTTCTGTCAGCAGGGCTGCTCCTCTCACATCTAGGCACCACCGAGAGGGGTGGAGGTAGTCACTATAAATGTCTTTTTCTGAAACTCTGTGGACCCATACTTCTACTACAGAGTCTGCCTTCCTTTCAAGACAGGCAGACCAAGTGTGGCAACTACCTGGCTTACACCTGGGGGGACCATTTAGCATGGCCAGCAACCTGGGTCCCTGGGAGAAAACGTTTGCTCAGCATTGCACTAGGTTTGTACTTCTGATCAGGGGCACCCAAGTAAATCCAGACACTGGAAGCAATAAGTGAAATGTCCAAACCAGGATGGGATTCTAGAGTGTGGCTTTTATTCACATAACACAGAGAATAACAAAGCTAAAATGGACCCCCACAGGGCTACTCTCACTGCTAGTACAGATTACAGAGGTACAGAGCACACTTCTTCATAGAACCCTCAAGCTATGATCAGATCTGGGCATACAGCCCAAGCTGGTACACTTCTCTTCTATTCCTGTGACTTGGCACACCGGCCAGTACTAGGACACTTTTCCATATGGCATGGAGGTTGATGGTGGCTCCCTAAACCACCCATGAGTACTTTCTAGCTCTAAGGGAAAAAATCCAAAATCCCACATCTGGGTGCTTTCTTCAGACACTGGCCAAGTGTCTGAGAGAAAGCCATAGGTACCCAAACTGAACCCAGAGAGGTAAACTTAGTTACTCCAGATGGGGGGGTCTCCCCTCTCTTGCTCCCAAATCTGTACTCTGCCATTCATTTGCTTACAACACCTTTATTCATATCTCTGGTTGTAGATGTTCTCTAGGAATGTTTAGCACATTTAACATTCAACACTTTACTCAGGAGGTGTCATGACTTTAAAAGTTCTGTAAGTGGTTATGTCCTTACCCTAGTCCCCCACTGTTGCAGATGCTTCTAAGCCATACACAAATTAAAAGTTCTGTACTTGGCAAGTCTTCCTTTGACCCCACAGTAGGCAGATACTTTTACACTAAACTCTGTCTCGGTGAACATAGTCTCTTTATTAGAGAAGAACTCACCATGGTATGCAGGTGCCCCAGGGCTTCTTTCCCACAAACACAGATCCTCTGGTACTCACAGAACAAACTTGACTCTCAGGCAGCTTGTCCCTCTCCAGGCAGGACCAGGGGATTGCCCCTGAATTCCTGAAATTCTCACCCATCCCTCCGGGGATGAGGCACTGAGAACAACTTTAGAGCGATCTCTACCACTTCTTTCTGGTCTTTTCTATGTTCCTCTCTAGGGTGAGAACACACAACCCTTACTTTCTCTGGTAGCTCTATATCAGAGCTGGGCTCGAGGGCTGCCTACAGCAGCACTCCTCACACTCTCGAGTCTCCACACAGACTGCTCCCTACAGACTGACTTGAATTTCCCAACGTTCTACTGCTAACCCCCTGCAGCTAGCATTCCATTGTGGCTTATGCTGCTGCGAAAATTCTATGGTGACATCATCACTCCAGCTCAGCTGAAACTGAGAACAGAGTGAGACAGTGTGAAACTCATTTAACTGGCATCTCACAAGCTGCCTTTCCTTGCCTGCCACTGGTTCTAAGTGGGATTCTAGTAACCCCTGGGAAAAAGGGGGTTACACAACTGATAGCCATGACACCTGTCAATCTAACAAATATAGAGAAGCATTGCACACAAAACCATTAAATATATGTAAGGAAGTTGGAAATAACCCAATCCCTGAGTAACACAACTATGCTGTTATTACAGCTGTCTTATATATCGGCGAACTCAGTACACTGAATTTAGTTTATAGGTTTCAAGCTTAAAGTAATTGCACAGCAATGGTAGTGCAGTGCATTAGGACCAGGAAAGTCATGGAGGAAGACCGGCATCCCTGTCAATATGTCATGTGCTCCAAATAGCTACAGTACCGTGCATGCATGAAACTCGGCTGGAGAAAAAAAAGTAAACAACAACGTGGCGAGAATAAAGTACCACACGGTCTTGGAAATGTTTTTTTAAGCGATGTGATGCCACACAACACATTGCTGCAAGAACAAGAACCACTTTATGGAGGTAAATAATACTGTTGTCAACACACTTTAACAGCATAAATTTTAGGCACATGAATATTCTGGACAGCAGTATCACTCCAGTCTTTGTTCTGCCATTGAAGGAGAAACAACACAGAACGTTATCTGAAGAATATTTTCCTTTTGGTGTTTATTCTTTGGGACTGCAATTCTACATAGCAGATTGGGGCTACCTGGTTACAAGGAGCACCCCTAAATTTAAAATCCATGCCTGCTAAGCTGCAGCTTTCAAACTGGCTAACTTGCCTTTTTTCCCCATTTCCACTGCCTGTCTGTTCTTGAACTGGGGGCTACATCTGCCACACTTTCCTAGGGTGTTTAGTTTGAGCAGGTCTCCAATCTTCTTCTGGCATGGTGCTTCAGATAAGTACCCTGTCTTCTTCTGGGGTTATGATTAGGGGCTAGCACTTTATGCATTCCCATTATTCATCTATCATCTATCTTGGCACCAGCGCCCACCCCCCTTACAAAAGGACAGTTATAGGGTGTCTGTAATGTTTTAATTCTGGTTTGCTCACAGTCTGGAGATTTGGGGCTTTAGCTGTGGGAGAAACGTTGTTTGCCCATTTCGTACTGAAACAAAAAAAAAAAACAAGCATTTGTCAATGCCGAATGTTATCTTGCTGACATTGGCATTGGTAGCACAGGAGTTGAACAGATGCATAATAGGAATGGCAGTGAAGTATGATAGTGACGTCAAACCCCACATCACCTTGCAGAGACTGACAGGCACGGAGGTGTGCTTTTGTACATCAGCCATAACTTTCATGGCATTTCAGCTCACCCTACCCTGCAGTGCAATAAATATCACGTAGTTCCTTGATGTCCTTGGGCCTTACGCTCACCCCATTCAGCCACAACACTCATGGCCTTTTACCTCACCCTATCCTGCAGACACCGACAAGTGCTGAGGTGTGTCTTGGGGTGTTCGCTTTACAGTCACCCCATTTCATAAGGATATACGCTGAAATGGGTGCAGCATAGGAGAATGGGGTGAACAGTGGGGCTGAAGAGTTCAAGGTACACCTCGATGCCTGTCAGTGGCTTGAGTGTTGGGGGGGGGATGATATGGCTTGAGTATGACAGCCGGCAATGGTAAGACACACCCTGATGCCTGTCAGTCTGTACAGGGTGGGACGTTATAGTTAGAAACCCTAATGCCCTGGCCGTTTGTTGGTATTTGCACTACAAATTTGCAACACACCATTTTTGTGACCCCCACCTCATGAAAGTGTTTTGGACCTCTGCTCATGAATAGTGGCACTGTGATTTTGTTAATCTGTCCTGAACATTGATTTCTCACAGAGACGCGCCATTCTATGCCAGATGTGGGAAAACACCATTCAGGCAGGATGTGAAAATAACAGCTGCACCATTCATAGGTAGGTGAAGAGATGGCAGTGTTGAAAATCTTGAGTGAAAATATTAAAATGCATAAATTCAGCATGCATTAGAAACTACGCAATGCACACTCGAACAGAGTCATTTAGTAGAATTAGTTCACCAGATTTTGACACAGGCATTTTGGGACCTCTGTTCATGAACACTGTTACTATGATTTTCTTCATCTGTCCTGATTGTTGATTTCCCACAGCGATCGTGCTATAGTGCACCACTTGTGCAAAATCACATTTCGGGCAGGATCTGAAAATGACAGTTGTACTGTTCATAAGGATGTGTGCAAAATTGACAATGCTGAAAATGTTGAGTGAAAATATTACAAACTATGCAGTTACAGAGTGCATGGAAACTGCGCAACGCATGCTGTAACATAGTCATTTTATGGACTTTCGTCACCAAATTTTCAATATAAGCATTTTAGAACCTCTGCTCATGAACAGTGTTGCTGTGATTTTTGTAATCTGTCCCAAACACTGATTTCCCGCAGCGACCATGCTATACTGCGCTGGTAGTGCGAAAACACATTTCAGCCAGGATGTGACAAATGAGAGCTGCACTGTTCATAAGGAGGTATGGAAAAATGCCAATGTTGAAGATCTGGAGTGAAAAGATTACAAATTGGCAAAGTTACAAGTGCACGTGGAAACTACGCAATGCACGCTCGTAACACAGTCATTTTTTGGAATTTTTTCACCAAATTTGCAACATAGGCTTTTTGGGAGGCCACCTCATCAACAGCAACACTGTCATTTCATTACTCAGTCCCGAAAGGTGATTCCACGCAGTGATCGCAAAATCACCTTTCGGGACCGAATAACACCATGACAGTGACTGAATTCATGAGGAGGGGTCCCAAAAATCCCATGTTGAAAATTTGATAGCAAAAGTCAAAAAAATGGCTGAGATAGCCACACAAGTAGGAAAAAATAAAGACATTTATGCCATTATACAGCTTACCGGCATTTCTTCAGTTCGCGGTCGTCTTTGAAGAGTGCAGATGTGTTCCCAGTCCACAGAAGATCGTTGTGCTGGGCTCCGGAGGTAAGTATGGGGTGAGGGGGCTGTGAGGAGGCAGGATGCTCAGAGGGTGGGCGCAGGTTGGGGGAAGGGCCTCTGGACTCAACGAGGGACCGTTTTCTGTTTTACAGGTTAAAAAAAAACATTGAGGGACTCTTTTTTTTTTTTTTACAGGGGTATTTGGCATGCTGGGGTGGGCTCCCAGCATGCCACCTGAGTGTTTTTTTGGGGGGGCTGTAGGCAATGGGGGATTGGGCATCCCCCCGGCCATGCAGAGTTGGGAGGGGTCACATGAGCCAAGGGGGATTGGGCACCCCCTCGGTACATAAGAAATGGAGGGGTACATTATTCCGACAGGGATTGGACACCCCCTTCGACAAATTACCTTAGGAGGGGGCATGCCAACAGGGGGATTGTACACCTCCATCAGTGAGTGGGGGGGGTCGCATGAGCCGAGGGGGATTGGGCACCCCCTCAGCACACAAGAAATGGGGGGTAAATTATGCCGACGGGGATTGGGCTCCCCATCAGCATTTTAACAGGAGGGCATGCTGACAGAGGATTGGGCACCCCTGTCGGCCTTCAGAGGGACTGTAAAGGCGGCGGCTGTCCCTCAGCTTCTGTGGGGACTGTGAGAAGCTGGCCAGGAAGCTCGCCGCCATGTTGCTTGACCAGACTAGGCAAGCAGTAATTGGCTGCTGCAATCAGGGACCACTCCGTGGTGCTCCCTGATTGCAACAGCATATTTCTCTCAAGGTGGTGGCACGTTTCTTAACTGCTATCATAGACAGCATGCTATGCCATTGGCACGACAGAGCCCAGCCTCAAAAAGCAGTGGTGCCACTGGCTGCAGCAGGATGGCACCTCCGAAACCCGCTTCTCCACTGAAGCAACCACAATATATTGTGTGTGCTGTGCATGCAAGACAACATAAAAAGGAAAAGAACAAAAAACAAAGGAGCAAGGGCTTGGAGCCCATTTTTAGCCTTCCTGCAGGTTGTTTTATGGAGGGTGGGGGCGTTTACTGGTGTGGCTTTTGGTGGCTTTAAAGAACTTTTCTGAGCCATGCAGTTCCCACCATGTTTTTTTGAGCCCTGTCCTGTGGTTTCTGTGAGCAGCTGCTCCAGCCTCAGCACATCTGTTTTCACACTTCTGGGCTTAGATGCATGCCTCCCCCAATTGTGCTGATGTCACGCGCAGCATCATGACATTGCACACGCATGCATTCATGTGAGTGTGCGCATGACAGTACTGTTACATGTGCTAGTGCGGCACTATGTTTTGTATTTTAGCTCTGCGCTGTTTGCTGAGCGCAATCGCTGCTACCTCAGCCTTTTTTCTCTATAGGCTGATAGAAACGTTTTTGCTTCTGGTTGCCTTCTCTTGGGGGGGGGTGATCAAGGAGAGGTAGCATAGTGTACTAGCTAAGAGCACTTGACTGCAGACCTCAAGTATTGGGTTTGAATCCCACAGCCACCACTTGCACACTGTGTGATCATGAGCAAGTCAATTAATTTCCCTGTGCAGGATGATCATTTAGCTGGTCCCTTGGCCAGCAGTGCTCCTTTATTTACAGATATTTTAAAACAAGAGACAACTGCAGACAGTTTTCCTTAGTTTTATTGTTTGTCCTGGGCATTTATAGGTATACTCTATTGCTACCATGGCTTATCAGAGACCCCTAGTGTGCAAACAATGTAAGACCTGCAGAAGGGTAATGCGACCCTCTCCGCTGGGGTCCTATTGCCCCTATTGTGTTATTTAAGTAAATATGTCTTTTACAGTTGCTTTCCCCAGTCTGAACCATGAGGGGTTGTACCTGGTGTACCAGCTGGCAGTGGCAAAGCAGAATTGCATAAATCATTTTTGTTGCTCTTAGGTGAGCTTTTGAGCCCTAATGTTCCACAAGGCATCCTTTTGACAAACCTGACCCCAAGCTGGGCTCCTCAGGTCAGGGGGGTTAGGCCCACAGAGCAAGTCTAGGTGTGTGAAAAGCAGGACAAGTCTACTAGTATGGATCTGCAGGCAGACCCTGACCTTGACCATACACAGGGTCAGGAGGAGGATGTCAGGGATCTTGGGGAAATCCTGACCCAAAGAAGTTCCTTGATGTGAGGTGGATGAGCCCTCTCATGAGGAGGAGGAAGGGGAAGGGAGTGGACAGAGCCGAAGAGGAGGATTCCTATCCCTGTCCTGTTTGGCATCAAATCCTTGTCCTATCTGATAGCTGAGGCTTGTAGGACATTGCAGCTGATGGAGGTGCAATCCATGGAGGCCTTAAATGTGAATCCTACCCTGTCCATGTCCTCCTCTACTCCAAAGTGTTTTCCAGACTTTATTCACTGTGAGTAGATTATTGAGCAAGAATGGGCAGGTGCTAACCAGTGGAAATATCTGCCAAAACTTGGGCTATGGTGTTTTCCCTTTTGTGGAAAAAAAAAGCCCACAAGTGGGAAACCTCCCCTGGCTGTCAAGGCAGTACTCCATAAGGCTCACGACTATCCCAATTGAAGGGTCTTTGGTCTAAGAGGAGATGCATGACAAGTGAGTTGATGCTTTGTGCAGAAGAGCCTTCTCTTCAAGTGGAGAAAACCTCCGCATCTCCTATGCCTCCTTTATTGTTGCTAGAGCTTTAAGCATGTGGGTTACAATGCTGGGTAACTTCGTTCCTCCAGATTCTGAGAGGGCGAAAATTTTGCACTTGGTATGTATGACCTCCACCTTACAAAGGGATGCTACGGTGGAGAACTTATGTATGTCAGCTCACTCCACTTATCATATTGTATCCACCATCTTGAGGAATATGACTACAGCACTGAGTCATGAGACCAGGCATCCAAGACCAAGTTGTTTAACTTAGTCTTTGAGGATGTTAGTTGTTTAGTTTGGGCCTGGATGACATTTTTCTTTTCATAGTTTTGGGGTTTTTCTTATTTTTATTCCCACTCCCCCCCAGGGCCATGGCACACACATGCATGTATTCGCATTGAGGTGCACGGTGTTGCCCCTTCTGCCCCTCCCTTGACTTTTGTCACCACCTGTTGCCATCCACATGCCCACTGGACCTCCACCTGGTGGGAACAAGACTATGGATGGATGGGTGGGCATCTACCCCATTGGAGGGGAGAGCCATGGCTCAATCCCGCTCCAACCCTCCCCCCGAGCCGGCACCCCAGCGACCCGAGGTCATTCCTGAATATGGGTCTCCGGCATAATGTGATGTAAGGCACCAGCACCTCAGCCCTCTGTGCTACTGGGCAAGCCACCTGGACAACATTTTGAGGGATATCCAGGATAAAAAAGGGCCACCTCCCAGTATTCAAAACAACAGCAGAAGGCCAGGTCAACCCGAAAAATCAAGGAGCAGCTAACAGAGGCAGTATCAAGGGGGTTTTCATCCCTTTTGGAACTTTGGGGACCAAAGTAGTAAAGGGCCCAAATCTGGATTCAAAGGCAATTTTGCAAAAGAAGTCCCTGACTGAAAACACAATGGGGGGGGCGCGCTAATGAGCAGCTAAACAGAACAGACGCATCTCTCCAGAGTTCCACATTACAATGTGTTTCAAATACATTTTTCAGCAAATAACTATAAATACAGTCAAACCAAACCTTCTCCAGAAGATCGTAGAGTTGGATGAATACCTAACACCAGGCCAATTCTCTCTGCAAGTGGCAAAAAACACCAAGAAAACAGCTATGCAGGATGGGGGGACAGCTGGTGGTTCAGGCCTGATTTCCCTATCAGTGGCAGAAATTGCCTTAATTAGTAAAGCAGTCATGAAACAAATTTTAACTAACCTGAATCCAAGATGGGATCAATTAGAGAACTCAGTCTCTGAACTGACTGCTGAACTCAAGCAACATGCAAGCTGCTTGTCAGTTGTTGAGCAAAGAGTATCGGATTTAGAGGCCAGCACCCGCGTGGTCCCAGACAAGGTGGCTCGCTTAGAGCGGGAGATGGAGGGCTAAGGCATGCACTGGACTATCAGGAAAACTACAGTCACTGGAATAATCTGTGGATCAGAGGCCTCCCTGAGGGAGCTGAGAGAGGGGGCTTAATGGACTTTTCTGCTGAAATTCTCCCCAGATTTCTGTATGTGTCCAGAGAAGAGCAGGCTAAAAGTGGAGAGAGCACACAGGGCCTTAATCTCATGCCCACCTAGTGATCAGCTGCCACGACAGGTAATATCCCAGCTGCATCACTTCCCCGATTGGCAGGCACTTCTGATGGCCTGTAGAAATAAAAAAGAACTGATATATGAGGGACATAAGCTGACCTTACACCAAGATATGTCAGTTTGGATATAGAAGTAAAGGCAGCAATTCAATGTCCAGATGGATGGCATGCAAGAGAGAGGCCTGGAATTCTTTATGACCTATCCTGGTACAGTAAAAGTCAGATTGGAGGGAGCAAAGTACTCATTTTGGGAACCAGCAAAATTGCAATCTTTCATCAATGAATGGGACAATAAGAACAAGAGGGGGTGAATTGAACAAGAGGATTCAGCAGATTCCTACAAATATTTTATATCTGTTTCTTGGTATTTCTCCGGGGGAATGGTCAACCATGTGTAGGCTTGAAATGGCTATGGGGCCAACCGGACCCCCTCACTGACCCAAAATCTACCCAATGATGAACACTCATTGAAACTCTAATCATTGATGCACATACAAGGATGGACTGGCTTATAACACACAGGGCCATGAATAATGCCAGGGAATCAATTGTGGACTTTCAACTGGACTGTGTTCCTTTTCTTTTGGCTAACCTGAGCAGGGATCACTGAATACTCAGACACTTAAAATCAGACCAATAGCTGTCAGAAGGATTAACAAGGATGAAAACCATAAGGCTGAGTAGGAAAGCGGCTTGTGTCCACAGTGTAGATATGTGGGACTGATGTTAAAATGTCGGGGCTGGATAGACTGAATAGTGCAACAAGAAGCAACAGCTGGAAAAGGAGTGCCATGCTGAGTCCCACAGGCTGAGGGGGGAAGGGGGGCTTGGTGCGTATAATAAGCTGGTGCCGACTGCCTCCCCTACTCGGTCCAGGCTTCCCTAGAAGAATAAATATATTAACAGAAGGACTGTATTCACTTGAAGGGAAGAGGGGAGGTAGTGGAGGCAATATAAAAGGGGGAGAAAACACAGTGTACTGAACCTCATGAGGGGAAGAGGGAATAAGTGAATGATGCAATGAGGGGGGAAGGGGAGGAAGTCACTGTGGAGGCTCTGGCTAAAATATGTGCACAAGGTGGTGGGAAGTGAGAAACTTGGGGGTTGGGGTTCACAGGATCGACCAAGGCTGGTAAGGGGATTTTTTCCCCCTAGAACAAAGCCACAGAGGGGCCAAATGCCAAGAATTGGGGAGGGGAGGGGAAGCCATGGAATAACAATGGAAAAGAAATGTTGGGGGACAGTTAATTGAAGGCTTACCCGGCTCCCACCTGCATGACTGGAACACAGGGGACACAGCAGGTGGGATATTGGTGAGATAATGTAGATTGAATAAACATGAAAAGGAGTAACAAAATATTTGATTGAATAAAGATGGTGTGGAGGGCAGGGGGTGTGGGGGATACTTATGCAACAACTAACAGATCAAATTCACAACTATAGACAAGGGACAATATCATCACTGGAACAGACATTTGTTGGGTGGAAGGGAAGGTGAGTTATATGTGCTTTCGAGAGGAGGGAGGATGTTGTTTATCTGTTATCATGTTTAATGTTCTGTGTTATGGTTCATACTTTTGAAGACCACGTGAAATGTTTTGCTCACAAAAGAAGAATGAAAGGGCTCCATGAGGAATGACCCATCAGAACAAAAATGAGGGGAGTAAGGGAATTATAGTAAAGGAAAAATTATAAAAGAACAGTCTACTAATAAAATATCTTGGAATGTAAGAGCCTCACTTCCATGGCCAAGAGAACTAAAGTGCTAGCCACAATCATAAATAAATTTGCTCAGGTTGCACTGCTTCAAGAAACGCACTTGACTCCAAGAGAGCATGCTAAATTGATAGGAGGGTGGGCCGGGGTCTGCGGATCCCCCACTGGTCATCGACAAAAGTTTGTAGAACGACCAGACAGTGAAACCGGCAGGTCGACTGCATTTTGCTGTTGGCTGCCGGTTTCGGACAGAAAAGTGTGTTTTCTTTGGGGGGCTTTGCTCCAACAAATCCCCACGAGGGCTCTTCCCACTATGATTCTCAACTCCAAGTCAGAGCTGATTTGGGGGGGGTGTAGGACCCCCGACTGACAGTGCCGGGTTCCAGCGGGTTCCCTACAGCAAAGTGGCGCTGTAGTTGCTGTAGGGGACCTCGCTGTCGTAAAGTCGCTAAACATGAGGTATACCAGGGTCTGCCATGTTTCCTTGTATAATTCTCACAAAAAGGGAGTGGCAATACTTCTGCACAAAAACTTCCCCTTTTTACCACAGTGCACAGTTAAAGACCCCATGGAGGGCTGCTTTATATTTCTAGTAGGAGAAGTACAGGGAAGCTGATTACTTTTGTAATGTATCGCCCCTCAATAATGGATCCTGAGTTTTATCAAAAGATTATAGGCTTAATTGTTAAGGAGCAATTTCCTAACTTGATAATGGAAGGAGACTTCAGTTGTGTTATGGATCCTAAAAGGGACTACTCAGGAACAAGGCATAGAGAAGTTATGGTGGTTTGGCAGTAGCAGTTGGTCCTTACAGACATAAATCTGGAGGACACGTGGTGGACAGCCAACCCAGGGGCCCAAGGATACACTTTTTACTCGCACCCACATGCATCATGGTCGAAACTAGACTACATACATGCTCAGTGAGAACTGTACTCACAGATTATTGATGTGGCACATAATCCTAGCTTTCTGTCAGATCATGCCATTGTGCAGATGGAAATGGTTCTGATGAGGGAGAGGCAGGCGGGGTGGATGGAGGTTTCCCATGATTACTAGTCAGGAAGGAGTTTAGGAATACATTAAAGAACAGTGGATAACCTATGTGACAGACAACAAGGGACAGTGGACACAATGGGTACTTACTGGGAAGTGAGTAAGGCATACATGACAGGGGTGATCACTGGTTACATGCGACGGACAAGAAGGAAGGAGAATTAAACAGGAGGCTTGAAAAAAATTGGGGAGCTGGAAAGAAAGTGATTTGAACATGGGAAGGGAGCTGTAAGGGAGCTGCAGGCGGCCAGAGAGGCCCTAAATATGTGTGTATCAGAGGAAGCCAAAACCAGAATATTATTTGCAAGGCAATGAATATATGAATGGAAACAAACCAGGCCCACTACTAGTACAGTTCATGAAAGGTGCAGAATAACCAAACAAATAGTAACGATTAAGAATAAGAAGGAAACATGATACGGAGATGCACAAATCAGGAAATGCTTAAGGAGTTTAATGAAAACTATACCAGGCAGAATGCCAGGGTAGAGCAGTAATGAAACAATTTCTAGAAGGACTGCCCATCTGTACACTAAATGATGATCACAGAAAGATGCTGGGAGCTAAAATCACAACGGCAGAGGTGCAGAGGGCTATAAGAATGGAAAGGCAGCAGGCTCAGATGGATTTGGGGCAGAGTATTACAAGGAATTGAGGGGGGATCTGGCAGAATCAATCCAAGATCTGATGGATGAGGTGGGTGGGGAGAGGGGACTACCTCAAACCTGCTGTAAGGCTAACGTGCGTCCTTCCTAAGTCGAATAAAGACCCCATGGAATGCTCCTCATACAGACCTATCTCCTTTTTAAATTATGATTGCAAGATCATGACCAAGGTTTTAACATTATGGTTAGAAAAGGTCCCACTACTACTGGTACATCCAGATTAAATGGGTTTTGTACAAAGGATACTGTCCTATAATAATATGAGGAGCACTCAGTATCCTGGGCAGGCTTGTGTACTGTCCATGGATGCTGAGAAGGCATTCAACAGGATAGAGTGGACTGATATGATGCACATCCTAAAAAGGTTTGGCCTGGGAGAGGAATACATACAATTTGTGAGGGCCTTCTACCAAACCCCAACCACAAGAGTATTGGTCAATGGCATCCCATCAGATGAATTTCAGCTTGGAAGGGGAACTAGACATGCCCCCCCCCCCCGCTCTTTGTTCCTGCAATAGAACCTCTGGCTATCAAGATACGGAATGACCCAAGGGTGACGGGTATCACTGGGGGAAGGGGAACGCAACATACTATAACCCTATATGCAGATGATATCCTCCATTTTTTTAATGAAGCCAGAGCAGACTATGCCTCCATTATTGCAGAACATTTATTAATTTGCTAAATTTTTGGGATACAAATTAAAATGTTCACAAATCCGAGATAATGTATTTAAATGAGGGAGAAGGGGGGACCACGTGGGGGCTTAGGCTAGTTAACAAAGCCTTTACATATCTGGGCATTAAGGCAGGGAAAGAGTTGGGACCACTATTGAGCTCAATTACCTGCCAGTATTTGAGTAATATTGGAAGACCTCTATAGGTGGCGGGCACTCTGGTGTCATGGTTATGGATAGTTAATCTTTTGAAAATGAATATTCTACCCAGAATATTATATATAATGCAAGTGGTACCCTTCTGCCTAGTAATAAAGATATCCAAAAATTAGAAATGTTTCAACAGCTTTATATGGCAGGGCAAGAAACGGTCAGCCTGAAATGCTTAAAGCCGCAAGGGAAAATGGGGGCATGAACTTCCCAGATATTAAGGGGTACTTTCTGGCCTCATAATACAAACATATACATAAACTGGTAAACAAAGTGGAGATGGCAAACTGGCTAGACTTGGAAGAGGGAGGCTGCCTGTGGCGAGTGTCAGCCTCCTTGGGAGAGGGAGGAATGAAGGCCTATAAATGGCTAAGAGATCCAAACCCACTGGTAGTGTCAGCTCTAGAAGCTTGGAATAATGTTAAGAAGTGAAAGAAAGCTGATAGAGTGAACACTGTGCTGGTCCTGGTGGCGTACAATCTGAACTTTTTGCCAGGCCTGGGAGATGAAGGATTTTGTTTGTGGCAGAAAAAGGGAGTGAGATGTATGGGAAACCTCCTCACCCGTACCGGTACATATACCTTTCAAGAGATACAGTTAGGGCTGGGCACACCTGCATAACGTCTTTCCATTTTCCAAGTCAGGGATTACTGCAGAAAACTAGATAGACCTTCACTGGCAGAAACACCCTTGTCAGGGGTAGAAAGGGAAGTTTAGAGCTAAGTTAAATGAAAGGGCTGATGGGCACAGCAGTAAAGCTGGATAGGTTTCTTTACAGGAGACACACATAAGGTAAAAGATGGTGGGAAAGGGACCTTGGAATAATAATTACGAGCTCTAACTGGAATTGGCGCTGCCCTCACACGTGGGACTCCTGGTATGTAACAAATTTAATGAAATGCAGTATACATTCTTGCACCGCCTCTATTACTCACCCAGTATGGTCAATAAGTTTCATCCAGGGTATCCCCAAACTGTGGAAAGTGTGAAAGAACCCAAGGCACATTCTTACATTATTACTGGGAGTGTTCCAAACTTAAAACTTACTGGTAGGGGCATAGCCTATGAGCTATCTAAAATGAAGATCGTCCAATAGAGATTTCCCCAAGATCACTACTGTTAAATATGGAGGACAAGAGGAACACAGAAGGAGCTATACCCCAGATGGATAAGAATCCTCTTGGTAGTAGCGTGGCAGGGAATACAAAACCTATGAGTAACTAATTCTGTAACCATGCTGGAACAGTGGAGGGTATTAGCAGTGACTAGATTAACATATGTGCTGAAGGAAAAGGAGAAAACATTCCTAAGCAATCTGGAGAAGTTCCTAAGCACTCTGACCCCTGGAGAAGCAATATTGTTACGGGAGGGGGGAACACTTTAGGAATTATAGATAGGCTGGAAACCAAAGGAGATTACAAGTGGAGGGAGGGACATGGACGGGGATAAAAATATTTGTGGGGCCCGTATATCTCAAAGAAAGAAAATTATCTAGGAGACTGAGAAAAACAAATTTATTTTTATTTTTATGCTATCGTGTGGCATTAATACATGTTCTTCTTCTTTTTCTATCTGTCTGTTTTCTAATTAACTGTTGTGTGCCCAAAGTTGTAGCAGGGCACAAAGAGTTTATACTATTCCTCATAGACCATTTTTAAATTGAAATACATACGAATGCTGATTGTCTTACTTCAACAGTAACTCAGACAGGCCCAGTGGCACTGAGGGCAAGAGATGCTGGACATCTCACCTCACGCCATACGCTGGCGACCGAGTTCAGGAATGGGCTCGGGTGCTGAGGTCGGCAGGGGAGGTGAAATTAAGCATCTGGTGGACTGCTCTCCTCTCCCTGGGAGGATCCAGGGCATGCCCAGTGAGTGTAGCAGCCCCGGTGGAAACTGGAGGCACTGCACATGCTCGACCAAGCGAGTGGATGCGGCAGATGTCTCGGCGTCATGCTGTGCTGACATCATTACACCATTGCACTCCTAGGAGAAACACCAAAAAATCCCTCCACGACACCATGGAAATGATGGGGCTCCAGGGCAGACCCACATCCCAGCATGCCCATCATTCCAGGGGACTCCACGGCTGACCGGCGGCTCAGGTAGGCCTCTCTAACTTCAGACAGGCTGCCAAGATAGGGCAGGCCTGCCCAGGGAGTGATCCAGGAGGGCTAGACCTGCCTGGGTGTTCGAGGGGAAGAAACTGGAAATGATGGGTTCAGGCAGGGAGTAGAGGCCTTGCTAAGCGAGGCACCCAGAAGGATGCCTGGGCCGTGGTGGTGCAAAGAAAATCTACAAAAAAATAAGCAGTAACACAGACATCCCCCATAAAACACTTAGAGAATCAAATATTTACAAACCAAGCAATGAAGTGTTATCTTATGTTGAAGAGGGGATTAGGAAGCCATACAAGTGGTTTAAATGCACTGGTATGTTGGTATATCTATAACTGGGCACAAATGTGAATGGCTATAAGGATGGTGTTTGTTTTATGTATAAGAACTATGTACATCAGGAAAATGTTCAATAAAGATATGATACAAAAAAAGAAAACACAACAGGGGTCTAGGATGAAGAGGTGCACCTCACAATGAGGGTAACTAGGCCCATCTCTGCCTCCCTTTCCTTGGTGGAAGACCACAACATTATTATACAGCATGGGCCCAGATAACATCAAGTGCTTGGATTCTGGAGATTCTGGCATTAGATTACGCAATAGAGTTCTCAGCCATTCTCTCAGGGGAACTCTTTTCCGATGTCCCCTGTACCAAAGGACCTCATGAAGAGACAGACAGCGTCACAAACTTTGGATCTCTTAAAACAGATCAGAGCAATTTTCCAGTGCCCCATGGTGAGCAAGGCCAGGGATTCCTTTGATTTTCTTTGGGGTTCCCAAGAAGTCGAAGGGGGGGGGGGGGGATTAGACCTATTCTGGATCTGAAGCACCTAAATAAGTTTGTTCACCACACGACTTCAAAATGGAGCCTTTAAAGTCAATCATCCAGGCTTTCCAGCTGGGGTATTATCTAGCATCCATAGACATGAAGGATGCATATTTCAACATTTCCATCTGGGAGTCTCATCAGAGGACCCTCAGGTTCACTGTCCTGGAGCAACACTACCAGTACAGGGTACTCCCCATTGGGCTGGCTACAGCCCCTAGAGTACAACATGAAAGAAAGCAGCTAAACAAACAGGCCGGAGCCAAGGCAAAACAGTTACCTACAGGAACAAAAAGGAAGCCCGGCATCACGGTCACAACCCTGCACATAGAGCCATCAAAATGTTGCAGTTCAGGTTAAATCCTTTATTAGTAATCCAAAGAGATATAAGTTCACCAAAGCAGGTCAGGTACAAGCAGCCGGTAACCAGGTGGAGAAACGCCCCCTTCCCAACATCACAGCCAAATGTTTTTGTGTAGGTAATGCTTTCTCAAGGCTCAATGAGAGCTACAAGGATGTATAATTTAAATGCATCCCTTAAAGTGACAGTGCACAAAGTAAAATTAAATGATATTAAACGCATATAGAAATCAATATATAGTATATATTATGAAAATACACGTATTCCCATAAAACACACACACACACACAAACCCCTATACAATTGTGGCCTCACTAGACACGAATAAATGTGATCATTAAAAGCTATCTATATTATTGCACATATTTCTAAAGCGAAAATACACAGCTACTGTATGATTAATGTTTACTCTTTATAGCACAGAAGGATAAAAGTAGCTATAAGATACTAAATGAGAAATGTGTAAAACAGATATATGAATGTTACTGTAGAGCAAACAATACATTACAGAGGATGGCACCTGCAGTAAAAAAATTAATCATATGGGGGGAAGGGGATTCCCTAGGATAAGAAAATCATATTGATAATAAATGCATATTAACAATACCATCCATCTATAGAGTAAAGTGTAAAGTGGACTCTATTACTCACTTTACACTTTACTCTATGATAATCAATAATATTAATATGTGTAACTAGATAAGCTATCCCAGGGCTACTACCCTGCCTGATTTGCCACTAACAGGTTGAGGGCCTGGATCCAATGGCGGTGCCTCCACCCAGAGGTCAGGGTTTGCAATAGTTAAACTTACTTGGTCACAGCCCTCTGGGACACTGCAACCCTTTCTTCCCACTAGTGGCCCACACAATATATCAAATTACCTTCACAGTATACACTTACCCCAGGACTAGTTCGGCACTGGGACCTCCTGTGAAATAAGATACAGTGCAACAATCACAGTACAGTACTTTAACATAGACAAATACCTCAGGCAGTATAACTTTGCTGAAACAAGCAGCTCTGATTTATTTAGGGGATATAACAAAGACAGGGAAATCAGGTTAATTAGCTTATCACTTTACTATCTACCTATGGCTCTGTGCACAGGCCTATCCCTACCAGTTACTGTCCCTGGGTACCCAAGCCCTAGTGGCTAGTCCAAACCGTGGCAGCTGGTAGGGGCCCTTTCACACAGTGAAAAGAAAAATTAGTTTAAACAGTCAGCAGGGCTAATCTTGAGCTCCACGAGACTCTTCACACATTTATATGGTAAAAAAAAGAAAGTACTATACCAGGCAGGCTGCTTCTCTATCCCGATCGCAATTACTGCACAATACCCGGGAGAACACACAGCAGATTCAGTTCCTGACAGACCGAGTGCAATTCAACAATTTCTCCAGTCTTCTACAGGGTGAGCCTGGTTTCTACTCTTCAGAGATCCTTTGATTCTTTTCACAGGGCAGTTCAGTCCTAACAAGCAGTTACACAAGCTGCACACGGAACTCTGGGCCTTACACGTTTTTTGACTGAAACTGTGCACTGAAGGAGCACAGGGTTTCTTTTCCTTCACTGCCAGATCTAAACTGAAACTCCAACAGACAAAACGGGCACTTCCTTTGAGTTCCTCCCAGTTCTTGACTGGATTGGCTGTCACTCACAATAGACTGCTGCTGTTGGTCCAAAACGCCAAAGCCTAAACTACATCTCCCAGAGTCACTGCCCATACAATCCTCTTGTGGCTGGCTCAGATTATGAGTCCAAGTTCTGATTCGTCCAAGGCACCATTTTAGAGCTAGCTTACCCCACACTGATTGGTCCAGTTCAGCAGTTCAAAACTAGAATGGGAACTAGGCAAACACAGTTCTGACTGCAAAGAAAGCAGGTTAGACAAACTGTATTTTCATTATTACTCTAAATTATTTCTGGCAAACAGTTACATCTTTCAGATAGGTTCCTTTGTACTCCTAGTGACTGCAAAATGGAGTGAATTGGCAGCAGTTCAGTGGTACTCAAACAGAGAAACACACAGTCCCCATACAAACTAATTATGTCTGCAAGCAGCGGCTCTTAAAGAGACAGTACCAGAGGCTCTAAAACACTCACTGATAAATAAGCTAGCGCCAAACACCATTCAGGCTTGGAGCATTCAAGCAAGCTCCTGGAAGTCTTTTGGGAACCCCCATTTGCAGGGGGGTTACACCTTCCTGGCCTGGGAAAGCTTGACGTCCGCGTCAAGCAAGTACCCCCATAAGTTTTAACTGCAACCATATACATTTGCATTAGGCTCACACATGTAATCATCAGTCAATATATCATTTTACCAAGAACACATTTCTGAAACATTGCAGTACGTCACTCTTTACATAGTATTACACACATTGTACCATAACTCAAGTTATTACCTCTTCTACATGAAACCTGAAGAGAGGGGGCCCTTCCTATCAGTTACCTTGGGGCTGGACGGGGCAAGGGCACCATACTTAGAGGGCAACACAAGTAACTTGGAGTTAGCACTGACGCTCAGTTTGGGCAATGAGCTCGGGGACACATACACTCCTTTATGGACAACATTGAGAGGCAAATCCACAGGCCTCCCAAGGGAATCATAACTGGAGGTGCACCACAGGCTTTACAGCTCGACCAGTCTTTCTAGGGGAACTGTTCAGTCTCTGCACTCTGAGCCTCATTTTCAGCATTGTCCTCACTTGTCAGGGAGTCTCCATGGGGTAGAGACTAGAACTTGGGCACTTTCAGCTCCAGGAGTTACAGTTTCTGAATCCACAACATTTGGCTCGCATGGAGAGCTTTCGGACACTGGCAGTGGACTGTCAGGGCACTCAAAATACTCTTCTTGTTCTGGTGTATCACCAGTCTGCCCCAATCCATCATTTTCCTCCCTGAAAGCTCAAACAGTTCAACCATGCAATGATTCCATTTCATCTGATCTGATGCTTTGCACCTCACTTTCTGGGAGCATTGGCTCCAGGGACGAAGCTGGGGACTTAGACAGTCCAGAAGGCCCAGCTTAGTCTCCAGTATTGACTAGGGGATTGCCCCGAAACAATTGACTCAGTTCGTAAGAAGGATAGTATTCAAAGTCACTCTCACTTTCTTCTGATATGGACTGACAGTCATGCTCAACTGAGACTTGTGGAGGGGAACACTTTAACTTTGCTTCTGTAGGTGCAGGCTTTCTTGATCTTTTCTTAGCAGCAGCTCTAGTCACTGGTCCAGAGGGGGCATCTTCTGGGGGCTCAGACTCAATCAAGATTTGTCCAATGGGCAGTAAATGATTTCTATGCATTGTTTTTACATCTTTTGAATTATTCTCAGGCCTTACTTTGTACACTGGCAAATCATCTAGTTTGCCCACTACAATGTGAGGGAGATGGTGCCATCTGTCAGAAATCTTGTGTTTGCCATGTAGTCCCAGATTTCTTAGCAATACCCGATCTCCTCCTGGAGTTCCTGTGCTTTCACCTTTTATCATACCTTTCTTTGTTGGCCAGATTTCTTTTGGCAGCCATGGTTTGAGCCAGTTGGTACGCATGAGTTAGCTGGGCCTTTAACTTTTGCACATACTGTAAATAGTTGTCAGCTTGAACCCCATCAGGAGAGACTCCAAAACACACATCTACCGGTAGTCGAGCTTCTCTTCCAAACATCAGGTGATGGGGAGAACCCAGTGGCATCACTTTTGGTGCAGTTATAAGCATGTACCAGGGTGCTAATTTGTTGGCTCCATCTAGGCTTGTCCTTTGGGTGCAGGGTGCCTAGCATATCTAGCAAAGTGCGGTTGAAACGTTCAGGCTGTGGGTCCCCTGGGGTGGTAAGGAGTGGTTCTGGACTTCGCACTCCCCACAGAAAGCATCTCTTTGATCAGGCGACTCTCAAAGTCTCTCCCTTGATCAGAATGGATTCTTTGTGGAGCCCATAGTGAACAAAAAGTTTTCTACAAGTACTTTGGCCACAGTGGATGCTTTCTGGTCTTTGGTGGGGAAAAGCTTGGGCATATCTAGTGAAATGGTCAGTGACCACCAGCACATTACTGATATTTCTTTGATCTGACTCAAACTCAGAAAATCAATACAGACCAGCTCCATGGGTGCACTGGTGGTGATGTTAACAAGGGGCAGCCCTCTGGGGCAAAAGCTTTCCTCTGTATAGCGACTACAAGTTGAATGTGTTGCCCACATCAGCCCCCATCTTAGGCCAATAGAATCTGGATCTCACCAAGTCAAGTGTTCTGTCTATACCAAGGTGCCCCATGTGGTTGTGCAAGGACATCAGTACTGAGTCTCGAAAGGCAGTAGGCAGCACTAGTTGTTGTTTGTCTACTTGTCCCCTCCTGTCTACTGTTTCTCTGTATAACAGTTTATTGATCAGTTTCAACTAGGACCTTCTTTGTATAACAGTGCAGTTCTCAAATCAGTGGGCGTAATTTGGACACATCTTTTCCTGCATAGAGGGCTTCTAAAGCTGCTTTGATCATGGGATCGCGGGATTGAGCCGCTGAATACTGTCATTGTCCAGCTGAGGCAGTGCACCAATGTCTATTGCAGAAAAGTGGCAATAAGCAGCAGGTATGCAATTCTCAGAGGGTCCCAAGCAATCCACCATGCAGTCCACTGCGTCCGTGGACATTGTTCCTCCCTGTCAAACTTCCGGCAGAGTGCCCAATGTCAGGTTCTGCCAATCGGACCAAATCATTCTGGGGAACAGGCCTCCGGGAGAGAGCATCAGCATCTATGTGGTTCAGACCTGCTCGGTATTGAGAGCATAGTCATATGTAGATAATGCAGAAAGCCACCTATGGCCAGTGGCATCCAACTTAGCTGAGGTCTGCACATAGGTCAAAGGATTATTGTCAGTTTTACTAGTATTTTAGCCCCATACAAGTACTCATGGAATTGGTCAACAATAGCCCACTTCAAAGCTAGGAACTCTAACTTATGTACAGGATAGTTCTTTTCGGATGGGGTCAGGCTTCTACTGGCAAAGGCCACTGGTCTCAGGCCATTCTCGTGCTCTTGGTACAACCAGCCCAACCCTTGCAAACTAGCATCAGTGTGCAGGGCGAAGGTTTTCTTGGATCGGCATAGGCCAGCACTGGAGCATGGGTAAGTTGATATATGATCTCATGAAAGCAGTCTCACAATCAGGAGTCCAGCGGGCCCCAAATACTCACTCGGATGAAAATACACTCTTTCAGTCTTGAGGGCGCTGACTTTTGGTATTTTTGTGGGTTGGGGATACCCTTGAGTAAGGTTAAGTAAAGGCGGATCACTCTTGAATAGTCCTTGATGAAGCATGATAATAACCACAGAATCCAGGAATCTTTGCAGTTCTTTTAGATTTTGGGCTGTGGCCAGGTGGTCAAGGCCTCAACTTTACTTAGGTCGGTCTCTATTCCCTGGTGGATACTATGTGTCCCATACTTTACTGATGTTTGAAAAGAATTGACACTTATCAATGGACAGTTTAGGCCAAAGTCCTCCAGTCGGTCCAATACCTTAAATAATCTGCTCTCATGTTCCTCCAGTGAGCTGCCAAACACAATAACATCATCTAGGTATACCAGGCACTCTAGTAAGTTCATGTCCCCCACTGCACACTCCATCAATCGTTGAAAAGTGGCTGGGGCACCTGAAATCCCTTGAGGCATCCTCATGAATTCATAGAAGCCAAGCGGACAGATAAAGGCTGTCTTCTCATGGTCCTCTGGGGCCATCGGGATCTGGTAGTACCCACTGCGGAGATCCAGCACAGAGAACCACTTGCTCCCGTTTAGGCAGTCCAAAGCATCCTGAATGCGGGGCATTGTGTACTGATCAGGGATAATCTGCCGGTTTAAGGTGCGATAATCACGCACATCCTTACTGTCCCATTCTTTTCCTCACTACCACAATGGGGAAGCATAAGGGCTTCTAGTTCTTGTATTACACCAGCAGCTAACATCTCTTTGCAGATGCCGTCTCACATCATCTATATCAGCAGGTGCCAGGCGTCCGAGACCTCTCACGAAATGGTCTTTTGTCATGCAGCGAATATTGTGCTCAGCTCCTTGCCGCATCCTCGTCCCATTCCTTTAAAGAAAACACCTGGTCTCTCTGGGCAAGCTTCTCACTGATCCTCACTTTCCATTCAGCTGGCAGCGGGGAGTGCCGAAATCAAACAAGTCAGGCATTACTCTGTCATTCTTCCTTGAACTCTTGCTGCTGGGTGGCACTGCAGTGTCTGCACAATGCACATTAGCCAGGATGCAACCTCTATTTACCGAATGTCTCTTTCAGACACATTATGAACTTGGACCATTACCCTTCTGGCATAAGCATGGGCTCTAGCGGGCAAAATACTAAGCTTGACCAGCAGTCCCTCTGGCAATTTTCCATCGCCTGGTGCATCCAACATTAATATTTTATTCTTAACATCCTTTCTGATCTACGGACCTCTCCTGTAAGTACACTGGGCATTTGGCGCCAGGATCAGAGACTCAGGATCCTTCTTCCATACAATTCCGACCGGTTCCTCTGGTTCTATTTTTCAGCATCTCTCTGTGCCTCATAGGCCTTCTTAATTAAAGCGGAACTCTTAAAGCTCTACTAGTCTTTGACCCTGTTTTCATAACACAACTGTGCCAGCCTTCCGAACATATGAGCATTTGTTCCAATCAACAAAGGACACCATCGTACAGTCCAGTGGGGGACACACTAAGGCTAGGGTCTCTACTTTCGCCACTCCAGCCACGGAGGTGGGGAAAGACAGCCAAATTCAGATGTACCCGGAATAGGGTAGGCCTCTCACTTAACCCCATACATGCAGTCCTTCTAATGGTTGTAAGGTACATCTGACAAATGCTTCTGATACCAATCTTGGAACATAATTGTCACTTGGGAGCCACTGTCTAATACAAGCTCTTGCAGACACTCCATTCACCTTTACAGTGGTCTCCGTGGAGGACCCACTATTCTGGACCAGTCTGGAGGGCGGTAGTGGGGCCTGGGCAACTGACCTCGCCACAAAGGGCGTGAGTTAGCATTTTGATGCCCTCACTGGGATCATTTCGTGCACCTCTTAACCACTGATTTGTTCTCTGAAGCTCTCCTTGTAGCCTATATGCAACTTTGTCAGTGTCTTTTGGGGACCGGCATTCCCTTTTCATGTGCCCATCCTTCCCACAATTATAGCAAAACATACTTTCTGGAGTTTGAGCTGGCCGAGGCGCCACACTGGGAGCCAGGGCGGGTATTACTAACTGGAAACCTTGGAGCCATCTCTGTCTGGCGTGATAAGCATTTGGAGACATCTCGTCAGTTTCTCCACTTCCATGGTCAAGGAATCGAGTTCGGAGATGTTATCAGCAGGAGATACATGGTGGGTATCCCCACCCCATAGCAGATGCAGTCGGATATAGGTCGGGGCCCGTGCTTGCAGGCGTGGCCTTCATAAAGGACTGTTTTTGAATTCGGATCTCTCTCAACAGTTAGCCCCATTGTGGCATATCTTTTCCTTATCAGAGCACTCATTGACTGCCAACCTCTGCCCTGAACTTCACTTGATGGGCCACCCTCAGTCACTCGGGTCATAGCCGCAGCTATTGGTGCAGGTCCCTCCGAGGTTGCCTTTCTCAACTCCTCAATTTCTCTCATTAACTCATCATAGGAGGGTGGGGATTCAGTCGATTTGCCAGGCGTAACTGAAGCAACAGCAGTTCTGAGAAGGGGCAGACTAGGATCCTGTCCAGCCTGGTTTGGTCCAGTTCAATCGCTGGCAAACTACCCTTTCTGAGGCATTCTTGCAACAATTTTTCCAGCCGAGATACATACACAGACAACAACTCCCTTGGTACTGTTGTGCATTTCTTACTCTCCACCATAGATCCTCATCAGAATCTGGGCTCCATACACATTCTCCAAGGCCTCAAGATAGGCCTGTGCAGTCACTTCAGGGTTACTGGCCCGTTTAGCACGGATGGTAGCAGGGCAGGACCTCGGGCTCTCACTAACCCTCTTTAGCTTTTCGGCTTCCGAGCATTGCCATTCTAGCACTTGGGCAACATAGTCTATCCAGGTCTCCCAGTCATCCTCCCTTGGGGGTGGGGAGGTACCAGAGAAGATCCTCAACCTTCGGAAGAGTCGTGACTAATGGCAGGTGCAAAATAGGAGTCTGCATTGGTTCAGCCACCATTACGGGTACTTGAGCGGAGAGGGTGTTGGGGAGAGAACACCCCAAGTGGCAAGAATAGTTTCTTCAAGTCCTCCACAGTTTTCCCTTCCCCAGCAACCATTTAGCAAATTTCTCCTCAAAAGTTTCAGACAGTGGTGGGGCTCATTCCCCAGGTCTTTACTGTGCTTAGTTATCACTCTCCAGGCAGTGAGGGCTCCCTCTGGGGTAATGGTCTGTGGCACTTTGGAGCTATCTATGGGATCCTTAAACTCTACTAGGGCCAGGAAAGTGTGGGTGAGCAGATTAGCATGCCGACCCACCACCACAGGGTTTGTAAACCTTCCACCTTGGAAAGTACTCCTGTACGTGTCCGTATTGATGCAGGGGATGTCCAGGATAAGCATAGCATTTTGTGGGTCAATCTCCTCCCCAGTACACCACTCCACCAGCCGGTGCACAGCCACTTCTGTCAGGGTACCCATTTTTCCTTAACAGTGGTTCGTAAATATGGCCACTAGAGGACACACAATCCCAGCAGTGAGCCTCCAAGATGTAACCCCTAGATGGCGCTATCCCAGGGGCTACTACCCCTGCCTGATTTGCCACTAACAGGTTGAGGGGCCTGGATCCAATGGCGGGTGCCTCCACCCAGAGGTCAGGGTTTGCAATAATTAAACTTACTTGGTCACAGCCCTCTGGGACACTGCAACCCCCCTTTCTTCCCACTAGTGGCCCACACAATATATCAGAATTACCTTCACAGTATACACTTACTCCCAGGACTAGTTCTGGCACTGGGACCTCCTCTGAAATAAGATACAGTGCAACAATCACAGTACAGTACTTTAACATAGACAAATACCTCAGGCAGTATAACTTTGCTGAAACAAGCAGCTCTGATTTATTGGGGGATATAACAGGACAGGGAAATCAGGTTAATTAGCTTATCACTTTACTATCTACCTATGGCTCTGTGCACAGGCCTATCCCTACCAGTTACTGTCCCTGGGTACCCAAGCCCTAGTAGCTAGTCCAAACCGTGGCAGCTGGTAGGGGCCCTTTCACACAGTGAAAAGAAAAATTAGTTTAAACAGTCAGCAGGGCTACTCTTGAGCTCCACGAGACTCTTCACACATTTATATGGTAAAAAAAAGAAAGTACTATACCAGGCAGGCTGCTTCTCTATCCCGATCGCAATTACTGCACAATACCCGGGAGAACACACAGCAGATTCAGTTTCTGACAGACCGAGTGCAATTCAACAATTTCTCCAGTCTTCTACAGGGTGAGCCTGGTTTCTACTCTTCAGAGATCCTTTGATTCTTTTCACAGGACGGTTCAGTCTAACAAGCAGTTACACAAGCTGCAGACTGGAACTCTGGGCCTTACACGTTTTTGACTGAAACTGTGCACTGAAGGAGCACAGGTTTCTTCCCTTCACTGCCAGATCTAAACTGAAACTTCAACAGACAAAACCGGGCACTTCCTTTGAGTTCCTCCAGTTCTTGACTGGATTGGCTGTCACTCACAATAGACTGCTGCTGTTGGTCCAAAAGGCGCCAAGCCTAAACTACATCTCCCAGAGTCACTGCCCATACAATCCTCTTGTGGCTGGCTCAGATTATGAGTCCAAGTTCTGATTAGTCCAAGGCACCATTTTAGAGCTAGCTTACCCCACACTGATTGGTCCAGTTCAGCAGTTCAAAACTAGAATGGGGAACTAGGCAAACACAGTTCTGACTGCAAAGAAAGCAGGTTAGACAAACTGTATTTTCATTATTACTCTAAATTATTTCTGGCAAACAGTTACATCTTTCAGATAGGTTCCTTTGTACTCCTAGTGACTGCAAAATGGAGTGAATTGGCAGCAGTTCAAGTGGTACTCAAACGAGAAACACACAGTCCCCATACAAACTAATTATGTCTGCAAGCAGATGGCTCTTAAAGAGACAGTACCAGAGGCTCTAAAAACACTCACTGATAAATGGCTTAAACGTCAAACACCATTCAGGCTTGGAGCATTCAAGCAAGCTCCTGGAAGTCTTTTGGGAACCCCCATTTGCAGGGGGGTTACATATGCATTTATTATCAATATGATTTTCTTATCCTAGGGAATCCCCTTCCCCCCATATGATTATTTTTTTTACTGCAGATGCCATCCTCTGTAATGTATTGTTTGCTCTACCGTAACATTCATATATTTGTTTTACACATTTCTCATTTAGTATCGTATAGCCTCTTTTATCCATCTACGCTATAGAGAGTAAACATGAATCATACAGTAGCTGTATATTTCTGGCTTTAGATATATGTGCAATAATATAGATAGATAGATTTTAATAATCACATTTATTGGTGCTAGTGAGTCCACAATTGTATAGGGCTTTGTATGTGTGTGTGTTTTTGTGGGAGTGTGTGTGTGTATTTTCATTCATAAATATTTAAATACTGATTTCCTATAAGCATTTAATATCACTTAATTTTACTTTGTGCATAGTCACTTTAAGGGATGCATTTAAATTATATATCCTTGTAGCACTCATTCAGCCTTGAGAAAGCATTATCTACATGAAAATGTTTGGCTGTGACATTGGGAAGGGGGGTGTTTCTCCACCTGGTTACCTGCTATGTGTACCTAACCTACTTTGGTGAACTTTTATCTTTTTGGATTACTAATAAAGGATTTAACCTGAACTGCAAAATTTTGATGGCTCTATGTGCAGGGTGGTGAACATGATGCACAGCCCCTAGAGTGTTCTTGAAGATGCTCATGGTCTTGGTGACTTAGCTCCGACAGGAGGGACATCATGTCTACACTTACCTGCACGATTCACTCATTCAAGCATGATCTGCCCCACTGGTGAGGAAATTGGTGACCAGGACATTGGGAAACAGTGATCACCAATCAAGTGGGTTTGGGATAACCTCACTGGTGGAATCCAGCCACACGAAAACATGAATCCTTGACTTTAGGAGGGCAGACTTTGGAAAAACAGGAAAAGCTTAGAAGAGGCTTTAGCTGGAATAGGAGGTATATATGAGTGGAGGAACAGTGGACAGTGTTCAAATCAGGGATAACTAAGGCAACACAACTCTGTGTAAAACAGGGTAGCAAGGGGAAAAGGAAGAGGAGACCATTATGGTATTCCAAGGAGGTAGCTGAGAAAGTGAATGCAAAAAAAAATTGCATTCAAACAGTACAAAAAGACACAGGCAGAAGGGGACAGGGAGAGGTACCAGGAGAAACAAAGGGAGGCAGGGAGAGCAGTAAGGGAAGCCAAGGCACAAACAGAGATGCACATTGCAAAATCAGTGGTATGGAAGACAAAACCTTTTACAGATACAGTATATCAGAGAGAAAAGGAAGGCAAAGGGGGGATAGTGGGACTAAAAGGGTAGGATGACTGTAGAGTGGAGGATGACAACTGCAAAGCAGACATACTAAACAGATACTTCTGCTCAGTCTTCATGAAGCAGGGTACAGGAAAGGGGTCAGAAAAGAATACAATGGGTAGGATGGTACGAAATGGATTCAGGTCCTTAAAAGGGAAAGGGTCTTAAGAGAACTGGAAAGAATAAGGCTTGATAAAGCTATGGGGTCAGATGGGGTGCATCCCAGAGTGCTGACATAACTAAGAAAGGTGGTGGCAGAACCTCTGGCAACCTTGTTTAGCCTGTCACTGGAAACAGGGGAGGTACTTGAAGACTGGAGGAGAGCTGATGTAGTCTCCCTATACAAAAGCAGAAGCTGAGAGGAAGTGGGAAACTACAGGCTAGTCAGCCTGACCTCAGTAGTGGAAAAGATAACAGAAACACTACTGAAGGAAAGAATAGTGGAACACCTGGTTACCAACGGTCTACAGGACCCAAGGCAACATGGTTTTACAGGAGGGAGGTCATGACAGACTAACCTCACTGAGTTCTTTGACTATGTGACAAGGGAAGTGAATCAGGAAGGAGCAGTAGATGTGGCCAACCTGGACTTCAACAGGGCCTTTGATACTGTGCCACATAGAAGGCTGTTAAACAAACTAGGGTGGAAGCAGGGAAGATGGTGGTAAAGTGGGTGGAATATTGGCTAGATAGCAAGACATAGAGGGTGGTGGTGGTAAATGGCTGTCACTCCGCAGAGGGAAAGGTGACCAGTGGGATTCCACGGGGATCTGTGCTGGGACCACTTCTCATCAATATCTTCATCAGTGACATTACAGAGGAGCTAGAAGGGAAAATTGTCCTGTTCATTAATGATACAAAGCTCTACAACAGAGTAGACTCACCAGAGGGTGTGGAGAGAATGAGGAGAGATCTGCAGAACCTTGAGTATGGGTAAAGGGACTGGCAGTTGATATTTAACACACTAAAGTTCAAGATAATGCACGTGGGACACAAAAACCCAAGAACAACATATCAGCTTGGGGGGGGTTAGAATGCTCCAATCAGGAAAGGGACCTTGGGTCATCATCTCTGATGATCTCAAGGTAGGGAGACAGTGCAACAAGGCAGCAGGAAAAGCAGACATGATGCTGGGATGAATAGGCAGGGGTATCATCAGCAGGAAAAGGGAGATCATAATTCCACTATACAGGACACTAGTCAGGCCACACCTTGAGTACAGTGTCCAGTTCTGGAGACCTTAACTATGTAAGGACATAGACAGGGTGGAGGCAGTTTAAAGGAGAGCAACCAAGATGGTGCAAGGATTGCATCACAAATCCTAAGCAGGCAGGCTGAAAGACTTACGATGTACTCCTGGAGAAGAGAAGGAGAGGGGATATGATTGAGACATATAAATACCATGTAAGGAGAAACAAGGTGCAGGAAAACACAATTCTTCAGAGAAAAAAGATGCTCCAGGAATAGGGTGCAATGGAGGAAACTGGAAGTAGAGAGGTTCAGAGGAAAGGTGAGGAAGAACATTTTCACAGAGAGGGTGGTGGACACATGGAACTGCCTGCAGAAGAGGTGGTGGGGACAAAAATGGTTACAGGATTTAAAAATGCATGAGATAGGCATAAGGGGATCCTAGTAGTCGGGGGGTGGGGATAACCTAGTTCCAGGGAAGCTTAAAAAAGCACAGTAAATTGTAGTAATGGGCAGTCTAGGTGGGCCAAAGACCCTTATCTGCTGACAACATCTATGTATCTATGCAGGACTCTGAAGATTTTGGAGTCACACCGTTGAGTCATCAGTCAGAATAAAAGCTCTCTTGAACCGCCGCAGACCCTGGAGCACCAGGGAGCAGTGTTCAAGATGGACAAGGGGAAGGTCTTCCTCTCGGCAGCCAGGAAAGACACCTTCTTAAGAGAGGTTCAGTGACTGAGGAGTCATCCTTTGGCTTCAGCTCACAGGCTACTGCAGATTCTGGTTCTCGAGATGGCAACAATAGAACTGGTTCTATGGGCTCACCGCAGTGTTGGCTAAGTTACTTTTTCTATTACTTTCTATTACTTTTGGAAACTTGTTCCAGAAAGCTTTGTGCAGTCATTAGCAAGGATGGAAAGTACTGGAAAAAGTAATACACTCTACAGTTACATAGAGGATAATGTATGGTCCTCTATCATTAACAGGTTTGTTAACCATCGAGAGGTTGCCAGGTGACCATGTAAACCTTGAGAGCTTAAGGTTGAGAGGTTTAAGTCACCATGGCAACCTCAAACGTACATAAACTGGTTAACAATAGAGGGACCATACATTATATTTTACAGTGTATGATCCTCATAAACTGGCAAAACAAATGAATGTGGCTTACTTTTGGCACCACCGCGGACGTTCTGGGTCATTTTCTCGCAGCTGTGCTACTTTCGGGAAGACCGTCGGTGCATGAGATAAAAGGTACACGCATATGCAGATGGGCTTCATTTGTAATCCCATTGCTATGGTGTACTCAAGAGAGGTTTATAACCACATATGTCATAGTGATGGGATTATCAAGAAATTATTTTGTCAGTTCTTAGTGGTAATAAGGGCTCACCATACATTATAATTACTCATGTTTTTATACAAAAGAAATACATAACTGTAACTGATTACATTTATTTGAAAGTGGCTAGTAACTAACCTATTGCTTTCAAAAAATGTAATCTGTTATAGTTATTTATTATTTTTGTATTGTTTTTGTATAAAAAGAAATAAGCAACTATAATTGTAAAGTATGTTACTTTTTCTAGTACTTCTCTATCCTTGCTAGTGACTGCACAGAGCTCCTGGAACAAGTTTATAAACATAATGGAAAGTAATAGAAAAAGTAACTTACCCAATACTGGCTCACCATCACATGCAACCCCTCCAGATCAAGTTGCTGTCAGCCTGGGACCTAACTTCGGAGGACTATCAGGCCAGGATCTCAACTGCCCCACTCCTGCAGTAGTGTGTGAGTTGGTGTGTGTTTAGAGAATCTGAGCATGGGGTCTCCCTTAGAAGTCCCCCAACCAAGAGTTGATTCTGACAACCGATGCCAGCCTGTTGGATTGGGGCAATTCTAGACCACAATCCCATTCAGGGACTTGGTCTGTGTAGGAACAGCAATTAAACATCAACGTCCTGGTGATGAGGGTTGTGTGCCTTGCTCGCCTTCATTTTCAAAATCGGGTGCAATCAGAGTCGTTGGAGTAAGGCACTCAAGAGGAAGATTTCTCCTGATAGCTCCAGAATGGCCTTGAATGATGTGGCTCTTGGGCCTCTATCTCAAAGCCCATTCTGTATCCAAATCTACAAGCAATGCTGTTTGCAGCCTGGCTCCTGAAAGGAGGAGACTCTTTAAGCAGGGTTTCTCTAAAAAGGTGGTGGACACCCTGATGGCCACCAGAAAGACTCCCATGTCAGCAGCTTATGTTCGCATATGGAACAGCTTTTCGGCTTGGGCCAGAGAAAACATATCCAGCCCTCTAAAGCCACTCTAGCCCTCTAAAGGGTCCCGCAGATTTTGGGACTTTCTGCAGGAAGTAGTGGAAAAAAGGTTTGGCTCTGAGCACCTTGAAAGGTCAGGTGTTGGCCCTTCACTCCTTGGGTTCATCCTTAGGGACTAGCGGGGAGGTTATTCATTTTCCTTGAGCTGTCAGCAGGAGTTGCTTTACGTTCTGATCCCTCTGTTCCTCCATGGGATCTGAATCAGGTGCTGAATGCTCTTTGTAAAGAACCCTTTGAACCACTTTCATCAGTATCTATTAGACATGTTATCCTGTAAGGTGTGCCTTTTAGTTGCTATGTGTTGAGTCAGGAGGACTGGTGAACCCAAATCTTGTCCCACAAAAGCCTTACCTCATCATGCACAGGACAAGGTGATTCTGAGAACAGTCCCATTTTTCATTCCAAAGGTTCCTATAGCCTTTCATGTGGACTAGGAGTTTGCCTTCCATCCTTGGTCCACAGTCAGTTCCCCCAAAGAGCAAGAGTTGCACAAGTTGGATATGCTCAGGGCAATTAGGACATATCTTAGATGAATGGTGGACTTCAGGAAATCAAATAGATTCTTTGTACTTTTCAGAGCAGCCCTAAAAAAAGAAGCCTCCAAGGCCACCCTGGCAAGGTGGGTGAGGGCATGCATTGCCAAGGCCTATGTTGCAGTAAAGAAGAGGACTGGCTCTCATCAAGGCTCATTCCACCAGAGATATGACCACCTTCTGGGTGGAGAAAGGTGAGGCAACTGTTTTAGAATTGTACATGGCAGCTATGTGGTTCTCTGTCTACATATTCTTCAAGCACTACAGACTGGATGTTCAGAGCTCTACTGATGTGGCCTTTGATAGCAGAATTTTGCAGGAGGCAGTTAGCAGGTAAATTCCGGTTTTCCTTTTTCCTTTTTGCAGTTTATGTATGGGACAATATTCGCCCCCATCTGGTCTCTTAATAGGTACTGCTTCTTCAATCAATCAATCATTTTTATTTACCAGGAATAGCACCATTGAACAAGTTCATTTTCAAGGTGGTCCTAGATGGACACAACAGAAAAGATATTACAATACATATACTGGTACAATCCAAAAGTAACATTACACAATACAACCGGAAGGTCCAAAAAACATGACAGATGGTACAGTGCAATTGAGAATGAGCAAAAAAAAAACAGCACCACTCAGGAGGTCCATATAAATACAGCTTTAATGTTTAAAAACAATCACTTTACCACCATAGAGAAAAAAATGCAGCAAATGACACCAACCACCACTAACCTCGATTGGTTTCACACTAACCGTGCATCATCAGGAGGTGTATCACATGTGTATAACAGCACATAAATACCATTTCCTTCCTTATAGTGACTGCCTGAATTAAATATTTTCTGACTCTAACTTGTAGTTCTGCTCCTTATGCATGTCTTGTAATACATACAATATGAAGTGATTAAGTACCTATGCATCTGTACTAGTACTGTCTCACCCATTGCTTGTAAACTGTCTATGTATTGTTCTTGTTTTTTCTGCTGTAATTTCCATACCATTGTAACTCCCTACCCCCAGGGTGCATCTGGAATCGAGCAGTACTCTGCCCAGCATACCTTCCTGGTAAATCTCTTAAATAAATAAATATATAGACATATAATGTAAAGTGCAATAATGAATAATTTGCATAAATAACCATAATGACACCTACATAAAAGGGGGAGTATTATACTAATTTTATTTATTTATTGAATTGATTCACCAGGAAAGGCACACTGAGCAAAAGGATGCTCGTCTCCTGGTGTGACCTGAGGGAAGGGTACAAGGGGAGGATAACATGCAGGTTATCACAACAACAATTAAACAGTTATACAGAAGATAATGGTAATACTTGGTTACGACATTGGTAACAGTCAGCTAAAAGCGTATACCAGAGGTATACATACAACTTCCAGACATACAGTACATACATACATACATACATACAAACATAGATTACAGAATGGTGCTGTACATTAACACTTGGGCTAAATCTAGGCAGGACAGAGAAAGACAAGAGTAGCCAAGTAAGTGCCATGTTTTTTTTTTATACCACAACAGCAGAAAGCTGCACTTTAAAGATTATCTATAAAAAAAATGAATGTTACCATTAACCAGTTCAGCATATATAAAACTGAAAAGTTCACAAACCATAAGACGTCACATGATTGCCAGTTCTCAAATCTAAACATAGTATGTAACACTGATGTCGATATCAGTTTCCTCATCTCTACGCCCTAGGAGAAGAGAACAAAAAAACACTAAATATTGAAATTAAATTCCAGAACCCATACGTCTAGATAAACCAGATAATATCAAAACTGTGATGGTACAGATACAAATGGCTGTCTCCTATTCTTCTTTATACATGCCAGCAACTCTGTTCTATCATTGAGGCCTGGTGGTGACATGGCCCCCAAAGTGAAGATCTAGTAGGATTCATTACTTGGTAGTAGCTGGTCCAAATCCCCACCTCTAGGACCCAGTTTCACCCTATCAATGGCATAACATTTTAAATTATGTGTGCCACTGGTTCTAGTTTTGAGGTGGGTAGCAAGTGCATTTTTCACATCCCCATTTTGGATAGATCTGAGATGCTCCCTCAATGCGCTCATTAAATGGGCGTGTGGTCTTACCCACATAGAAAGCCTCGTGATTCACATGTATAAAATATACAATATTCAGTCACAATTAAAAAATTCACGTATTTTATACATGTGTATATTGTTGCATGTTGTAAAAGTATTGGTCTTAGGTAAATAAGAACAGAATTTGCTGAATTTGCAATTGCCACATGTGAAGTTACCTTTAGGTAAGGGGGGTAACCAAATGCTCCTCAGACTCTTCCTTAGGTTTAGGTTGATAACTGAGTACCAAATGGTCTCTTAAGTTTTTTCCCCTATGATATACCATTCTAGGTTTCTCTCTTCTTTTTTTTATTATGCTTTTTGCTGCCAGCCACTCATCTATTCAGCACCAGCCCCAGAGCACCTGCCTCACTACCCAATCACCTTGTCCCTGCAGATACCCCCTGGCTTACCCCCAGGGTGGGGCTATGGCACCAAGCAGGCCTGTCTATGACAGGAGAAGGTGTCAGCGGACCGACATTTCCTCTGTGACTTCCCCCCAGGGCGGGGTTCAGGGTCTGGTGGTGCTGCAGGGTCGTATTTGGTTGGCAGGGAGGCAGGGAGCTGTGGAGGCCAAGCACTGGGTGGACTTCATCTGTAGCGGCCAGCAATTTTCTGGGCTGCCCCGGGGGGGGGATGTGCAGTGACATCCAGTGTCCACCCTGCCCCCTTAGCATGCTGGCACCAGTCACCTGTGGTTCCCCCAGCCTCCGCCAGGGGTCCATCTGGCACCGGATACTCTACCCCTCCCTCCCCTTGCAGAAGGAGAGCAGTTCATGGGATGCTCAGTCCTTCTCCCCAGCTGGCCTTTCGACTCCCCAGGTTCATTCTCAAACCTGGGTCATTAGCATCACAAGCAGAAATTCAACAGCTGCACCAGCAGGCCAGCTGCCATTATAGGTTTCTCTTTAATTCCCTTAGTAGAGGTTCATTCTCCTGAATACTCCAGTTGGCATTAATAATGCCCGTATACAATTAGAATGTCTGGTGCAGTTGGTCACAAAGTTAAACCTTTCCTCACTTTCTCTCATCTGCTTATTCACCAGTAGTGTCTCTCTGGATATATCCATGACCTCTGATATGCTGTCTGCACCAAGTTTTCATTATTGCTTCTCTAAACCATTCACACATCAGACCCTTGAACCAGAAAATCAGCATCATCTGTACAGTTCCTATGTACTCTTAGCAACGGGGCCTTGGGAATATTGTTCACCATATGTCTTGGATGACAGCTAGAAGAGAAAAGTAAAGAGTTTTGGTCTGTCGTGGAAGGTGGAACAATTAGACCATCAAACAGAGAACATTGTTATCAACATTTCCAGAATAGAGTTAACACAAGATCAAACAGCTATCTTACAGAAGGGACTATCTTTTGTCACAACACAGGACACTGATCCATTCAACCTGTACATGGACCTACACAGATTTATATGCAACCTGAACCTAAAGCACATTTTAACAAAATAAATATATGCCAAGGAATCCATCCTTATCTCCACCCATACCTTTGGAGCAGGAACAAACCAACACAGTGGGTGAGGTCAGAACTTTTTGCTCTCCCTTTAACTACATGCCACCTTATAACGAAGTGGTTAGAACATTCGAAAGGGCATGTGAAAGAAAGTTTAAGGAGATGTTTGAACGGGACAATGCTGCAAGATATATAAACTTGAACTCAACTGAGGCTGCAGCACTTAAAGAACTAGAAAATAACATATTTCTTACCATAAAACCTGCTGATAAGCAGGGTTCTATAGTAGTAATGTCCATGAATAACTATATTAGAGAAACAGAATGGCAACTTGGGGACACAACCTTTTATGTTAGATTAAGGGGGAATCCCACAGTGCATTTCAAGACAGAAACAGATGTGTTCTTGTATGAATCTATGATATCAGGATGTACCGACAGTGGGGAACTACAGTATCTTATGGTTGAAAATCCAGTAAGGGCTAGCAAATATGTATTGCCAAAGATACATAGGGATGCAGTTAACCCTCCTGGCCACCCTACTGTGGTGGGTACTGGCTCTACTACTGAGCTCCTCTCGAGGTATGTGGATGCCCATATAAAATAATATGTCAGTGCACTCCCTTCATATATTAAGGACACTACCCAAATGTTGAATATATTAGAAGACGTGCAACTGCAGTAAGATTGGTATTTGGTATTGATGGATGTAATTGCTTTGTATACCAACATACCCCACTCAGGGGGTTTAGAGGCTATGGAGTATTGGTTGAATCTTCATCCAGCTGCTGATAACAAAAAAAAATGTTTCCTTAATACAATGTACTGAATATGTTCTTACTAAAAAACAGTTTTATGTTCCAGGGTGAGCATTTTTTACAACTTAAGGGGATGGCAATGGGTGATACTTTTGCACCCAATTATGCCAACTTCTATCGGGGCAAGTGGGAGAAAACATCTTTCTGTGATTACCAGACCAATCCTTACCTCAATAGGATTGATTTCTAGCATTGTTTTATAAACAACATATTCCTTGTCTGGAAAGGCATGCTAGAGTTTTTACCTCTCTGTTAATTTGCACTATTAATGTCCAATTTATTACCACTCAGTTCATTTTGCACTGCTACTGTTTGTAATCCATACCCGGGTAGCCCCTGAAAAAGGGACTATATTGTCTCAGTGGACTCACCCGGTCACCAAAACTCAAATAAATAAATAAAGTTGAACAGTTTTGTGCAATATTTGAAAAGTACCAATCCGAATTTAAAATTCACTGTACAAAGTGATTTGTTGTCTATCTCATTTTTGGATTTAATGATTATCAAATTGCCTGATGGCACTTTGCACACAAAACTATTTTGAAAACAGACAGACCGAAACTCTTTACTTCTCTCTTCCAGTTGTCATCCAAAACATATGGTGAACAATATTCCGAAGGCCCAGTTACTAAGAGTGTGTAGGAACTGTACAGATACTGCTGATGGTCTGGTTCAAGGGTCTGATGTGAGAACAGTTTAGAGAGAGGCTATAATGAAAACTTGGTGCAGACAGCACATTATGAGGTCATGGATATATCCAGAGAGACACTACTGGTGGCTAAGCCGTTGAGAGAAAGTGAGGAAAGGTTTAACTGTGTGACCAACTTCACTAGACATTCCAGTTGTATACGGGGCATTATTAATGCCAACTGGAATATTCTAGAGAATGAACCCCTAGTAACGGAATTAGTTAAAGAGAAACCTAGAATGATATATTATAGGGGAAAAATTTTAAGAGACTTTTTGGTACACAGTTATCAACTTAAACCCCAGGAAGATATGAGTGTGAGGAGCACTTGGTTACCCTTCCTTACCTAAAGGTAACTCACTTGTAGCAATTGCAAATTCTGTTCTTATTTACTCAAGACCAATACTTGTACAACATGCAACAATATACACATATATAAAGTACGTGAATTTTTTAATTGCACAACTGAGAAAGTTGTATATTTAGCCACATGTAAATAATAATGATAATAATTTGTATTTATATGGCACCTTTCTGATTTCAAGGCGCTGAACGATTTAAGACAAATAAAACCACATTATAAAATTCCATAATACTTAATACAATTAGAAGTCAGATCAAATAAACAAATCAACTCTCCAAGGAGACTTTTCGCCAAAGAAACGTTTTCAATCCATTCTTAAATTCCAGCGCAGAAGTGCACTCCCGCAACCGAAAAGGTAGAGAATTCCAAAGGGTGGGAGCAGCATAGGAAAAAGCTCTAGCACCATAAGATTCAAATTCACCCTTGGAATCTCTAGCAACCCCTGCTCGGCTGGAGCGGAAGCGTCTATATAAACGAACACACGCCCACTTAAGGTATGCACTGGGAAGCCTCTCAGATCTATCCAAAATGGGGATGTGAAAAATGCACTTGCTACCCACCTCAAAACCAGAATCAATGGCACACATAATTTTTAGTTTTGTGCCATTGATAGGGTGAAATTGGGCCCTAGAGGTGGGGATTTGGACCAGCTACTACTAAGTAAAGAATCCTACTGGATCTTCACTTTAGAGGCCATGTCACCGCCAGGCCTCAATGACAGAACAGAGTTGCTGCCATGTATAAAGAAGAATAGGGGATAGCCTTACTCTGTACCATCACCGTTTTGATATTATCTTGTCTATCTAGATGTACGGGTTCTGGAATTTAATTTCAACAGTGAATGCTTTTTGTCCTCTTTTCCTATGGTGTAGAGATGAGGAAACGGATAGTGACATCTCTACTACACACTATGTTTGGATTTGAGAACTGACAATCTTGTGACGTCTTATGGTTTGCAAACTTCTCAATTTTATATATGTTGAATTGATTAATTGTAAGATACATTTTTTATAGATAATCTTTAAAGAGCAGCTTTCTGATGTTGTGGTATGAATTAGAATAATACTCCCCCCTTTTTTATGTAGCTGTCAGTATGGTTATTTATGCAACTCATTCATTATTGCACATTACATTATATGATATATTTAATTCAGGCACTGTCACTTTAAGTAAGGAAATAGTATTTATGTGCTGTTATACACATGTGATACACCTCCTGATGATGCATGGTTAGTGTAAAACCGGTCGAGGTTAGTGGTGGTTGGCATCCTTTGCTGCATTTTTTCTATATGGCAGTAAAGTGATTTTTTAAACATTAGAGCTGTATTTATGTGGACCTCCTGAGTGGTGCTGGTTTTTGTTTTGCTCGTTCTCACCACTGGTGAACTGTGCACAGTCTCTGAGATGGTTGATCTGCAACAGGGTGGATACTACAGAAGGGGTGCAGAAAATGAAGAGGGACCTGGAGAAGCTTAAAAGATGGTCGGAGGGGTGGCAACTGAGGTTCAATATAAAGAAGTGCAAAATAATGTACCCATGTAGTGGGAACCCTGGGGAGAGCTACAGGTTGGGGAGGGGGGAGCTGACTGTCACCAAAGAGGAAAGGGACCTAGGGGTTATCATCTCTGATGACCTTAAGGTATCAAAGCAGCGGACAAAGGCGGCAGGGAGTGCCAGTGTCATGCTGGGGTGCATAGGCAGGGTTATCACTAGTATTAGGTGGGAGGTGGTCATGCCATTGTACAAAACATTGGTAAGGTCTCACCTGGAGTACTGTGTGCAGTGCTGGAGGCCACACCTGTGCAAGGACATAGATAAGGTGGAGACTATCCAGAGAAGGGAAATAAAGATGGTGCAGGGCTTACACCCCAAAACATACAGTATGAGGAGAGACTAAGGGACCTTAATTCGTACTCACTGGAGAAGAGGAGACAGCAGGGGGACATGACTGAAACGTTCAAGTACCTCAAGGGCATAAACAAGGTGCAGGCGGGGGAGCTTTTCCAATGTAGAAAAAGTACTAGAACAAGGGGGCACAATATGAAATTGGAAGGGGTAGATTAAGAGGTAATGTGAGGAAGTTTTTCTACACAGAAAAGGTAGTCGACACATGGAATAGTCTGGCACAGGATGTAGTGGGGGCAAGCAGAGTGGAGGGGTTTAAGCATGCTTGGGATAGGCACAAGGGAAGCCTGAGATGGGAGGAAGTGATGAAAAGCCATTGATTACATAGGGTCAGTGGCCACATACAATGTATAGGGCCTATGGGCAGACTGGATGGGCCTAGTGGTCCTTATCTGCCAACGATTTCTATATTTCTATGTTTCTATGTTGAGCTGTCTTGCTTTCTTCTCTACAGTGCAATTGAGGCCTGTAAAGGAAGGTTCAATATGACATAAGTACATTGCAATATACAATCAGTAATTTACAATGTCATAAGTGCTGTACAGACCGTGGTACACAGGACAGGCATCCCCAATAAGGGTCGTAGTAAGACAACAATTTAGCAGGAAGGAGATATCTGATTAAGAATAACATGTACAATTCTTCTTTGTAAAGTAGTCTAATCAGAACTTAAAGGCCTGGAGGCAGATAATACGGTATTAGAAAGTTTCAGGAAGCATTGGAGAGTATTCAACAAGGCTGGGAGGGCATGGTTAACCGCTGCTTTGCCGTAACAGGACTATACCGTAGGTACATCTAGTAGTATGTAAGAGTATCTCCTCAGTGAGTAGTTGCCTGGAGTGCACTTAAAGAATTCTGTAATATAGGGAGGGAGTTTACTTAGGATAGCTCTGTACAACCACAATGTGGCATTTTTAGCCTTCTAATTTGAAGTGAGGGCCAGCCAAGTTGATCGTAGAGGGCACAGTGGTGGGTTCTGAAGGGGGCGTTAGTAAAGAACCTTAGTACTCTGTGGTAAAGTGTGTCCAGTTTCGCAAGAGCTGATTTAGAACATTGACTACAAATGAAGTCTGCATAATCTATGAGGGGAAGAAAAGTGGTCTGTACCAACCTTATTTTTGCTTCATAGTTAAGAAGATGCTTGATTCTGAAGAAAGGTCTAGCCTCTGTTTTAGTTTCTTGGAGAGTTCCGTAACTTGCACTGTGAATGATAGCTGAAAGTATAGCCAAAACCTCAGGTATTTAAATTTATCCACTACCTCAAGCGATTCACCTAGGAGGGTCGTTATATGGAAGGGGGGGACATGTGGTAGGAGCATTTGCTGCTTTGGCATGGGGGGGGGAGGAACATGACCTTTGTTTTTTTTTTTTGCATTTAACAACAATTTGAGAAGGAAGAGATTTGTTTGGAGTAGGTTAAAGCTGTGTTGCAGGTCTGCACAAGCATGCTTGAGGGAAGGCCTAGTTACATATAATGCGGTGTCGTCAGCAAAGAGATGCACGTGAGCTATCCTAACATTAGTGTCAATGTTACTGATATAGATTACAAACAGTAAAGGCCCAAATATGGAACCGTGGGGTACTCCTCTGGACAGGGTTTTGAGTGGGAAGAAATCACCTTGCACCTTGATTTGTTGCTGTCTATCTATAAGATACCATGAGAACCATCACATGGCAGTGGTATTTAAACCGATGTCCTTTAGCTTGTAGAGAAGTATTGTGTGATCCACAGTATCAAAGGCCTTACTCAGGTCCAGAAAGACTGCACTGTTATGTTACTTAATGTCAAATGTGGATTGTCAATTATTGGGAACTTTTGCCAGAGCAGACACGGTGCTGTGTTTTGGCCTAAAGCCAGATTGTAGGGGACTGAGAAGGTTGGAGAAGTCCAGATACTGTCTTAGCTGCATATTAACTAATTTTTAAATAGTTTGGATAGGATAGGAAGAAGAAATATAGGCCGATAACTGTTGAGGTTGCAGGGATCTCCTGACTTAAAAAAGGGAATAATATGTGCTATTTTCCAGGATAAAAGAAGGACTCCTTGCATAAGAGACACATGGAATAAGTGAGTGATGGGTGCTGTGAGAGGTAGAGTAGCCCAGTCTGAGGAAAAGAGGTTCGAGCTAATCAGCACCAGCACATATTTTGGTGTCTAGTGAGATTCAAAGGTCCTCTACCTTTTTATAAGAGATAGTGTTGAAGCTAAACTCTGGGCGTGGCTGGGTGCTTGAGGGGGTGGATAGAGGGGGATCAGTAGTAGGGGGCTGTGTGAGAAGGTGATTAGCTGGAGACATACCAAAATCAAGCCCTGTTGTGGCAAAGTGATTATTTAATCGCTCAATATGTGATGCCTATTTGTGAAAGTGTCTCCACGGGAAACCATCTTAGTGGGCAGGGAGGGAGATGAGGTGTGCCCTTCAATCTCCCTAAGGATTTGCCAGAATTTTGTGGCATTGTTTTTGGAGCAATCTAATGCCTTTTGAAAGTACTGCACTTTAGCAGACCTTACGAGTTTGGTGCAGTGATTCCTTGCTACCTCAAAAGCTATCCAATCTGATGCAAGCTTAGACTTCCGAACCTTCTTCCACAGCGCGTCCCTTGCCTGTAGTGATGTTTTCAATTCTCTGATAAACCAATCGCAGGACCTTTTCCTTATTTGTGATTTCACTAAAGGGGTGTGCTTGTTCACCACATTCATAACATAATTGTGGAAGAGAGTCCAGGCCTCAGTGATTGTGGGGGCAAGGCAGAACTCTTGCCATCTAATGAAGCTTAGCTTGGTCAGGAAAACAGTGCAATTAAAAATGCAGAGTTTCCTTTTATATATATATATATAAAGCTGAAGGCAGATGTATGTTTTGGTGAGGCCCTCACACATGCAATGACCCTCTGGTTGCTAATGTCATTTTGAAACACCCCGATGTGAGAGAACTTGTAAGGTTTGTCTACAAGGATTAGATCGAGGAGGCTGCTATTTGCTGGGTTTTTGATGTTTGGGTGAGTGTGTTCCAGGATGAGCTGTGTGAGGTCAAGTTCATCACGAAGGTCTTTTATAGGTTTTGAGCTTGGGGAATACCAGTCAAGGTTAAAGTCACCCAAGATGACAGTTTCTGTAATGTATGCATCCATAAGGATACAAAGATAGGGTAACAATTCGAGTCTCCCTGAGGGTGGTCTATAACATCCTTTAATGAGTATAGAGTTACTTAGGGATATGGAAAGCTTTAGCATACTGCATTCAAATGCTCTTGGTGCTGTGGATGAGTCTATTATATCAGCCGCATATTTATCAAGGACATCTATTGCAACCCCACCCTCTCTAGTAGGCCTGTCTATCCTGAAGACATTGTAGGACGGGATGGTTATTTCTTTTTTTTTTCTTTCTTTCTGTTTTTATCCCCCGCCTACCGGGCATGTTCCGTCCACTTCCTCGGGTAGCCAGTCCTGCCGTTGCCTCTGCCACTGACCCGCCATCCTGCTGCTCCAGTGCTCCACTGACCTGGCATATCCCTTCACCGAGGGGGCCCCCCTGCCCCAGAGAGGGAGACGGGGAGGGGGGTTTAGAGTGACTAAGCACTCTCTTGCTTCTAGGCGGAGCATGGATACTGCAGCTCTGGATGCTTCATGGCAGAGAGGCGCGGCAAGGTAGGGCTGCCGTCATCCGGTCAGAGACGTGCCATCTTTCACGTTTTTCCTGGAGAGCCCATATTCTGACACTCCTTGTAGTGCCTCCAGTCTCCACCAGGGGCCACTACAGAGCAAAGCACTTTCCCCAACCCACCCCAGGAGAGGACTGCAATCCTCTGGACGCTCAATCCTCCTCCCCTGCCAATCCCTGGTGACCCAAATCCGTTCCCGAACCCGGGTCGCGAGCGTGGTTCGAGGTGTGGCATCCAGCACCTCAACCCTCTGTGCCACCAGGCCGGCCCATGGTTATTTCTTGATTTAACATGGAACTTCTTAACCAGGTTTCTGATAATACTAACACATCTGGTCTTGTATGGCAGACCCTAGCCTGTATTAAATAAAACTTTTTGAGTAGGCAGCACACACTAACATGTAATATTTTTAGGCCTTTTAGATGCATTAGTTCAGAGGGTTCATTCATATGGAGAGGGGGGCCAGGTTTTCACTCCACATTCCATAAGCAGAGTAGTAGTATCAATAATAATGTTTTTTAATCTGAAGGTTAGCACTTTGAAGGAGACTGGCTGGATCAGCTTGGAGGTTGGGAAGGTTGGGTAAAGTGTGTAAGGTAGAATGCTCTGATAATAGAAGAGGGAAGCATAAACTACCACTCGGGCAGAAAGAATTTTATGTTCAGGAGCACTAGATAGTAATGTAGTAGTAGGCCAAGTATGCAGATGAGTTGCTCAATACTTTGTCCCAATCGTACTTTTAATCTGAGTTTGTAAGGGTTGGGTGAATGTGTTGCTGTGTGTAGTGTCCAAGTTAGTAATTGCAACTTCACTGTGGTAAAAAATGACTAATAGCATGAAGCAGCATATTTAGGCATGCTTCAAAATTTTTGTCTCCATGATACTTACTTCACTATATACCATTGGGGTGCGATCAAATATTCTACATTACTGATTTGAAGGGAACTAAACAGAGGCAATAAGGCCAATATATTGCGCAATGAAACAATGGTTGGAAGGAGAACAGTAGTGACCTCTACTGGTCCTATAATATAACCTGCAGAAGGGAGCTTGGGGAGATGGAAGCTAATTGCAGGTATGCAGAGTCTGTGTAGGATATACATTTGAAGAGGTGTCCCTGGTGGTTCCCTATAGGGAGCTTGTGGTAAAGTAGAGAGATAGTTTCACAGTGCTTCAGTGTAGTCCCTTGGTCCATAGGGAGTATTGTTAGCTAAGGGTAGAGAAATTTCTAGCAGGCTATATGGCCTAGAGGATAGGGCAGCGGTCTTTGGATGGGCTATGCGCTGGGGGTAATGAGTTCTAAACCCACTATACACACAAATGGAGTTCTCATAGCAGCAAGATGGAATATTGCAGGGAGTAGACAAGGGAGGTAGAATAATATAGTAGTCATAACATAAATGTTGAGCAGATTAAATGTTACTGTCTGTAGGGAGTGCAACAGTGACCACTAGTGGTCATAGCATATGAGCTGCAGCTGGATATCTGGGGAGATAACATCACAATGGATGGATACGTGACATATCACGTGATGGGAATACCCTATAAATGAGTTGCTCAGCTGGGGGCGGGGCAGCTGCCACATTAGCAGCCACTCTGGCACACAAACTGTGAAAAGTTTGGTTGGTTCATACCTGCTTTGGTAAAGTAGGCGTCCAATGTGAGCAGCTGGAATGGGGGAAGAGTACCTGCCCCTCACAATCCTGCAGCATCCGTCTGAGGGAAGTCTGGAAAGCCTGAAGGGGAAATATAAGGCTGCAGTGAGTACAGAGTGTGCTGGGGTTAAATGGTCATGTAACAACAATACTAAGGTTTCATACTAAGGTGAATGAGGAGCATGGAGGCTGATATAGCCCATGACTGCTCCTATGCAATTATAGTGAGTAATAATCAAAGGTATGCCCAGAAAGCAATAGATTGTCGAGGCATTTCTTGAAATCTGCTTTTGTTTTGCTAATGATTATATCATGGGGTAGTCTGTTCCAAGGGTTTACAACTCGTAGGGTGAAGAAAAATTTTCTACTAATGCGCTTAAAAACATTTCCCAGTGACTTCCAATGATGTCATGCTCCTGATGGCTGCCTGAATCAGGAGGCTCCCACCGACGCCTATAACGACCTCCAATTTACACCCCACAGCAACACCAAATACGATTGAAAGGCTTACCTGGAGGTATAAGGATGCCTAAGCGAGGGGAGAAAATCATTGAAAAAAAACCTGACTCGGTAGATGACGGCAGATACTCAGACTCCAGCAGTGAGGGCTCGCAGGCCTTGTCCTCCTTGAGGCATAGTTGCGCCGGCTCCAACCAACCACCACTGTCAACACTGCAACGGCAGATAAACCTGATGCTGATGACTTCCGAAAAGATTTCTGATCCACCACAACTTCCCTAAGGACAAATACAAGTAAATTAGAAAAGCAGCAGGAGACCTTAGAAAGCCAGGCTATGGAGGTGGACAGGAAGGTAAACCACTCTGAAAGAGTGATTGTACAGCTGCACCAAGGACTCCAACAACTTCAGGAGAGGGCTGAGGACGCCAAAAGCAGGAATCGGCAAAATAATGTGAGGATCTCGGGTGTGCTGGAGGGGGAGGAGGGCACAGATATACTTCAGTTTGTCCACCGCTTAATGACTCTGTAAACCTCCCAACTGATGTTACCCTAGAGTTTGAGTGAGTACATCGTACACTGGGCCCCAGGCCAGCCCCTGAGGCCAGGCCCCGTTCCATTTTGGCTCGCTTCCTGGGGTTTCAAGAAAAAGAACTGGTGCTGCTTTCAGCATGGAAATGGGCAAGTCAAGTATAAAACTCACAGGCTGTATTTCGAGAACGATTATGCCCCGGAGGTGGTGGCATAACAAAAGGCCTATATTCCTATCTTGAGAGCCCTGAAAAAGGTGGGACTGCATTTCCAGACTCCCTACCCAGCACGACTCACTGTGTTCTACAAGGAGGGGCAGCTTACTTATGGCTTGGTTGAGGAAGCTCTGGAAGACCTGAGGAATCATAGCATTGAGGTGACTCCCAAGGGCATACTATCCGAAAAATTATCATGGCAGGTTTGGCAGTCGGGGCAGCGAGAGTCTAGAAGACACCAAGGAGCAGAGGCCATTCAAAAATTAGCGGATTCGCTTCGTGATCAGAGCCACACCCCTACCAGTTCCCACATCTGGCACTTGGGTTAATATCCCAGTACTGACACTGTAGTGCAGCATGAGAGGGGTGCTGCACTTCTGAGGTGCCGTCTTTCGGATGAGACGTTAAACCGAGGTCCCATCTGCCTGGATTGGCGGTAGTTCAGGTGATTGTTAAAGATCCCATGGCACTTATCAAAAAGAGCAGGGGAATTTCCCCGGTGTTCTGGCCAAATTTCCCTCATTCACTAAAAATACCACCAACAGCTTTTTCTGGTTCAAGGTCAGTTGGCATTCATCTGTATCCCCCTCCCCCGGGTCGTGCCTGAAAATAAGCAGGATTTGTCTACTGCACTTACCCGGTCAACAAAAACTAAATAAAAATAAAATAAAACTCTGCCTGGAGGAGAAACGCTCCACTGAGGGGGAGGCTAAATGAGAGGTTTCTGGACCTTTTAGCCCAAGAAGAGGGCCTGCTCTAACAGAAGCATATACTATGATTCTTCAGATGAACTAATTAACTAGCACTGCTTTGGACAATAACTGAATGGCAGGACTCACAACGACTGAATTCTCTGTGTCTTGTCCTCCTCTCTACTAATTTTCAGATATGTCCTAGCTTACTGATAACTACCTTTATGCTCACTATGTAACCCCTGCTAATATTTCACCTTGGGTAGATTTGCTTTATGTAGCGGAGGGGGCTCTTGCCTCTTCCCCCCCCATTGTGGCATATATTCACCCAATACTAACACATTGTCTCCCTCAGTTTGAGGGAGACCACCCTTGTGTTCCTTTTCTGTCATGCAGGTAACATACTAACAAGAACCGAAGGAGGGAGACTCAGTAGAGAAGGGAGTAAGGTAACATTTTAAATTGTCCCGGATCTGCAGGGTTCTCTCCTCGAGTGTGTACTAATAAGCAGCCTGCTAATGTAGAGTAGCCCTTAAGTGTGGAACCGGTGGGTAGTGGCTGAGTTTCAGCCTTCCCCTGAGCCCAGGGATATATTTGACAAGTTAAAAAGGGACAAACTGACTGTTTGAGCCATGCTGTGGCTGGTGGGTGGATTGTGATGTGGGCTGGGGAGGAACATAGAGCTACAAGACGTGAGATTGTGTAGCGATGTTGGTACTTAGAGGCAAGATGCAGCCATTCGTGCCGGGAGTCCTGGGACATGTGGGGTTGAGGGCTGGGAGGCCATAGGGGACGGTCCCAATGCTTATAGTGTTTATGCACGGCTGGGTGGTTATTGTGGTGAGGATCTGGCCTCCCTTGTGGATTTAGAGGGTGGGCGGGTGGAGGAGGTGGATGATGTCACTAGGGGGAGGCGGGTGAAACTGTTGATACCCCTCCTGGCCTTCCTAACAGGTCTAAGAACAGCGGCAATCTCTGGATGGGATGTGGCCTGTCCTCCTTCTGCCTCCTGCCCTTCCCTCCCCGGCATCCACTACTTGAACCCTGAGTTGAGAGGAGACTGGAGGATCACCACTGAGTATCTGAAGGGTGATGACTCGAATAGGTCTCTGAGGCCAGATGCCGCTGGATCCGGTGGGGCAAACAGGTGCAGGACCTTAGGTGCACATTACTTGGGGACCTTGTTGTTGCCCTATATGTTTCTGCTAAGGCCAAGTGTGGGAGCACCACTGGCAATAGCAGCCTCTGTGCTTCTCCTCATAGGGAGGCCCACCCAATTTCTCCCCTTGTTCTTACATTTCCCCACAATATGTAAAGGCAGTGCGGTGGGAACATGGCAAACCTATCCCTTACCCCGTACCCATTTAGGGCACTATAAGTGCCAAGGGGACTCTCTACATTGAGAGTTAGCCCCAAGTGAGGATTCCTCACCCTAGGGATTTTGGGAAGATCCCTATTGTGGAAGTACCCAGTTACAGGCCGAGATAGTTATAGCCATGTTGGCGCATTGGCCACCAATTTACCTATGGGTTAAACACAAGGTTTGTGTAGTTAGTTTTTTAAAGTTTAATTCAGTGTGCCAGCTAAATGGCATTAGGGTGATGCTGTTTGTTATGTGTTTTTTTATTTTTACTTAGGTTAGGAAATGTTTATTGTTACAGCTACCTAGTATAAACTGATTGTCAATTGTGCTTACATTGCTATATTTGTAAGAAGCTTATGGGACCTGGTGTGAGAGGCCCCACGGAATGGTTGACACACTGCCCCCTGAGCACTGTCAAACCCCTGGCCACAAAATGGAGGAGACCCCATTGAAGCTACTGTCTCTCAACGTCAATGGACTCATTTCCCCATCAAGAGGTCAAGGATGCTCGCTCATGTCAGGAAATGTAAGGTGGACTTGGTCTATCTACAGGAGACCCACTTAAATAAGGAAGAGCACTCCAAACTCGGAAAACTCTCAAGGGGTGAGATTTACAGCTCCGCTTACAGACAGGGGAGATGACTGGGGGATGGCAATTATAGTCCCACAGCACATCCCACTGCAGGTGAGTGCTTAGTGAATAGATCCTGAGAGCAGACTAGTGCTTCTACAAGAAACAATTAGGGATACGAAGGTTACTCTGGCTAATGTATATTTTCCCCCTGACTCATCGGTTAGGGATCTGCGCAACTTACTTGACAAAATCATACAATTCACTAAAGATATTTTAATGCTAGTGGGGGATTTTAACATCCTTCCTAACCCCGAATTGGATTCTTCTAACCCTAGGACACCAAGGAAAATGCCCATACAGAGGTTTTTTGGCAGGTTCTTGACCGAGGTTGGCTGGACAGATACTTAGCGATACCTGCACCCACGCATCAGAAACTACCGCACTATTCCGTGGTCTATCACACGTATTCAAGAATTGACCACTGCTACAGGCAGACAGAATATCTAAGTAGTGTGAAGATTCCCAGCTGGGAGATATAACATTTTCAGATCACGCCCACAATAACATCATGGAAGCTAGGGATACAGCAAAGAAAACACAATGGCATTTAAATCCCTATCACCTACGATCTAAACAATTAAGGAGCTACCTCACAGACAAAATTACAGAGGTAATAGTGGACAACGCTCAGCCAGAGATCTCCCCATCCATACTCTGGGATACTGTAAAAACAATGCTGCGAGGCCAACATAAAATATACCTTCCCAGCTAAGAGCACCATGAGCGCAAAGCCATGCTAGAAGAGACACTCCATTTCTTACAAACTGTACACAAACAAGGGGATAACTCAGCTCTCCTGCAGTTGAAACAAGTCAAGCTCAATTTAGATAAGCTGGCCCTGCAACAGGCGGAAATAGCCTTGATGTTTCTCAGACAGAGATATTACAGAAATGGGCCCTCGAGCCACTAGACTTTTAACATATCAAATCAGGAAACAGAAAAAGTGACCACAATAGCCACCATCATCACCCTACAGATGATAGACCCCTAAACAAGCTGGCCGACATAGCGATGCTCTGACCACGTACTACACTACCCTTTATACCCCAAAACAACCCGTGTCCACTGAAGACATAAATCATTTCTTGCAACCCCTTAACCTCCCTAGAATAAGTAAAGACCAAGGGAATTAGCTAATCCAGCCAATTACACTGCTGGAGCTGTCTGCAGCAATAGCCAGCGTTAAGTCCTAAGACCCCAGGCCCAGATGGCTATGGGACTGTATTCTATAAAGGCTACGAAGGAGGAGACCACTCAAGTGCTCCTCAGGGTCTTTAATTTGGTTCTGGAAGGTGAATCCCCCACCTACTTGGTCATCATGACACTATTTCAGTCATCCCAAACAGGGTAAAAACAACTTTGCAGATCGTACGGCCAATCTCAGTGCTAAATGAGGACTATAAACTGTTCATGAGTATTTTGGTCCAAAGGTTTGAACTTGTCCTCCCCAAATAATACATAGGGACCAAACAGGCTTCATCGAAGGATGAACAACCACAGATAACATCAAACGGACATATTACATAATACATCGGATGCACTCCAATAATACTCCGGCGGTCCTGGTCAGCCTGGATGCCAAAAAAGCCTTTGATAGGGTACTTTGGCCATACTTATACTTGGTGCTTGATAAAACCGGGATGCCTCGGCCTCTGGTCCAAGTAATTAAGAATGTATACTCTGCCCCGAGGGCTTGGGTTAAGATCACGAGGCACCATTCACAGTGTTTCCCTCTACTCAGAGGGACCAGACAAGGGTGTCCACTATCCCCTCTCCTCTTTGCCCTATTTATGCAGCCCCTCACACAACTCATCCTACAGGCAGACAGCATCCAAAGCATTCAGATAAATGGGGTAGAGCACCAGACAGCATTATATGCAGATGATGTCCTCCTATACCTTCAAGATCTGGAAACTTCTCTCCCAAAAGCTAAAGAGCTATTAGATTTCTTTGTGCAGGTCTCAGGGTGTAAAATTAATATCTTCAAGACTGAAATGCTGACCTTCCAATATTCCCCCTCCCCAGCTATACAGGAACAGTTTCCTTGCAGATGTAACCTAGAAAAATTAAAATACCTAGGGATTCATTTGACCCAGACTCTTGCTGATACATATAGACAGAACTATGCCCCCTTCACAGCACTCCTAAAATCGGGCCTTGCCAGTTGGTGCACGTTACCCCTTGGCCTCTCTAGGAAGATAGATATTATCCGAATGGTTACCCGGCCCAGAGCCCTATACCTATTTAATAACATCCCAATCAGTCTACCTCAAACTACTTTTCTAGACTGGAATAAAGTAATCTCACATTTCATATGGGTCGGATGCAGATCAAGAGTCAGGCTAAAACTCTTAACTCTCCTGAGGTCACTTGGAGGGCTTGCCCTCCCAGGCCTCTGCCAATACTACCAAGCCGCCCACCTCACCTATATAGTTGCAAGGCAATTATCTACACAAGACACACACTGGGCGGAGATGGAGAGGGCACTGGTTTCTAATACAGATTATTATGGCCTACTTTATCACAAACACACTCCTCTCCCATCTAACCCCACCATACCACTAATTCTGCAACACCATGGAAAGGTCTGGCACCAAATTAAGAGGCAATACGCTGTAGCCTCATTTACACCCCTACTCAGCCCAATTGCCACACTCCCAGGCTTCTCCCCATGTGATCATGCCTTCTGACAATGAGGCAGGAATGGCCTAAACTGCATCGCCCAGATCATCACTCAAAGTGTGCTGTGGTCATTTCGTGACACCCAAAAAGATTTAAGTTACCAAATGCTCACCACTATAGATATCTACAGTTAAGACACTATTTTGAATTACTACCAATAGAGGTAAGAAACCCAGCATCACACCACCACTAATAACTAAACTCATGGCTCTCTTTGCCAACCCAAACCAGGGTCACTTGGTGTACCTTATATCAAGCAATAATGACAAGCTCAGACACTCACATGAGGCATCCGTCAATGGTGGCAAGATGAACTAGACTCCCCATAGATACTGAACAATGGGAACAGGCCTGTCAACAAGTGGCTAGAACTACTAGCTCACATCAATGGCGGAGTTTGCATGAAAGAATCTAGTTTGATTTTCAAAACTCCGTGATCACTAGTCACTATGCTCAGAACCAACAAGTCTTATGCTAGCGCAACTGTGGGGAAAGTAGGGCCCATCACACATATGTCATGTATATATGCCCCAAATTGGAACCATTTATCCACTCCCTACAGACTGAGCTTCAGGAACTATTTGGAAGACCTCTGCAGTTAACTAAGCAGATGTTCATTCTGCTACAGTTTCCCACAGTAAGATAGTCCAGATTTGTGAATGAATTCATTCACAAATCTGACTGCTCAGACGGTAGTGTACCATTGGCTCTTGCTCTGCACCACCGGCATGCAGCCCTACTGGGAAGTCAGTCGGGCGGGCGGCAGGCGGTGGATGTTGCCGCCGCCGCCGCGGGGAGCGGGTGGTGGGGCTTCGGGTGGGTGGGTTGGGGGACACTAGATCACCAGGGATATGGTCTTGGGGGGGGGGTTATTTACACCTATGCAGCCCGCGATCGGGCTTATCGTCCACTGACCACCAGGGATAAGTTCGGGGTTATTTATCTATGCAGCCCGCGATCGGGCTTATCAGTCCACTGGACCACCAGGGATATGTTGGGGGATACCTGCTGCCCATGATCGGGCCAGTGGGGGGTGGGGATTTCTACACTCTTGCCCGTGATCTGGCTGTGGGGGGGACTGGGTTGGGGCCAGCCACAGGTGGCAGCTGCTGTGTTGCGCCTGCAATACAGCAGCTCACCTGTGGGTGGCCCCGACTTAAGTTTTTTTTGGCTTCAGAGTCCTGCAGGCGCAGGTTGGGGTTGCGCCTGCACAACTCTGCACAGCCCGGCTGAATATCGGGCTGTGCAGTTGATGCATGGTTCCTCTCCCTCCAGTTCAGCATGCATTCATTTGCATTGCGCTGTTGCTCAGCATGTTTTCTGTGGCGCAACTGCCTCCTGCTGAATATCGCAGAATGGAGCAAGTTTGGACTTGCGCAGGCGCAACCCTCTTGAATATCTGGCCCTTTGTGCAGAGTGCCTTGGAGCTTAATGACATTATTGTCGTAATACCAAGACTTTCCCTGTTGTTGCAGGAAGAACAGGTCAATATTAGGAAAGCGATGGAGGGACTGACAGTTGTTCAAAACAGCCTTGAAAAGCTGAAAACTAAATTGGGACCAATGGCCCGAATGTTCACAAAGGAGACGTTTAAGGTTATTCCCTTAAAGGAAATAACCAGAGAAAAAAAGCATACCAACTCCTTTACAAGATTTTTAGAAACTCTTTCGACAGACGTTAACAGCAGGTTTCCAGACAATGATCTGTCTGTTGTAAGGAAAGCTGGTGCTACACATTTAAACCCCAAAATGTGGCCTAATTTGACAAACAGCGCTGATTTTGGTGATAGTGAAATTGAAGAACTTATTAATGAATATCGAGATGTACTTCACAAAAATGGTGTAAAACTGGAAGAAGTGGAGATTGAATGAGCCTCTTTAAAAAATTCCCTGAGTTCTTGTACCTCTAGTGTCACTACATGGGAAGAGATAAATAAAAGGTTTTCAGATGGACACCAGAATATTTTGTCCCTTGTCCACTTCCTCTTATCCTTGCCAAGCACTTCAGTGGAGTGTGAACGTGGATTTTCACATATGAAATCTGTGAAGTCAGACTGGAGGAGTAAACTCAGAAGTGATGCTCACTGATCTGTTACGAACTTCATTCACCGGCCATTGAGGATTTTGATGCAACAGGTGTTGTCAATTTGTGGTTAGCCTCTGGGCAGCGAGTCAGAAGACCATACAGTGGATCTCACAGGAGAAGAACAGATGCAGCTGCTACTGAAATTGTAGACAGCTCTGATTCAAGCATGGACTCTGATGACAGTGTGACAGCCCTTGAGGATGTTGAAGTGTGCCAAAACACTGATTCTGATGACTGACCAGAAATGTGTCACCCTGACCCCACTCTGCTCTGATTTGATTTTGTACTTAAGCACAACCCTCTGCAGTGTCCCTCCAACCAGTTTCTCGCCCATCTACCGGTGTCTGTCTTGTTATTTTGAATAAATGAGCAATATTCACCACTTGTGTCCCGCTTTAAATTTTCAAAATAGGTTGCAGGCCACCATTAAGTACTGTTGGCCACCAAATTATTGGAAGTTTCTGGCCCGATGGCCAGTAGTTTTTTCCCCTTAAAGTCGACCCCTGTGCTGTGTACCTGGATGATATCATGGTGTATAGTCCAGACTGGAAAAGCCACCTGGAACACCTACAAGCAGTTATCCAAGTTGTCAAAAATGCAGGTCTGACTTAATCCTGCCAAATGTGCATAGGACATGCAGGAAACTAGATATTTGGGCTATGTGTTGGGGAAATTGAGAAGTTAAGCCAGAAATGTCTAAAATGGATGCTGTAGCTAACAGCCCTGTCCTTAAAACAAAGAAACATATTAAGTAATTTTTAGGGCTGGCTGGTTATCATCAGAGATTTGTTCCTTACTTTGCTGAGTTAGCTACTCCCCTCACTGAACTCATGAAAAAAACGGTATTCAAATTATTTGAAATGGACCCCGGAGTGTGCTGAAGCTTTTCAAGCCATTACGGCTGCATTATGTTCAGCCCCTGTTTTAAGAAGCCCAGATTTTGAGAAACCATTTTTGTTACAAACAGATGCATCAGAGGTAGGCCTAGGTGCAGTCCTGAGTCAAAATATAGATGGGAAAGAACATCCTGTTCTGTACATAAGTAGGAAATTGCACAACAGAGAGAAAAGATGCTCTATCATTGAAGAGGAATGTTTAGCAGCAAAGTGGGCTATGGAGTCCCTTATGTTTTACCTACTAGGAGCTGAGTTTGTACTTATAATAGATCACAGTCCTCTCTGTTAGCTGAACAAAATGAAAGATAAAAATTCCAGAATGATAAGGTGGTACCTGGCACTACAGCCATTTAAATTCACGGTGATACACAAACCTGGTAAGCAGACTAGCAATGCTGATTTTCTGTCAAGATATGAATCAGGAATTGGGTGTTCTGAAAGTTGAAAAACAAATATATGAGTTTAAACTTTACTGTTTGCTGTACTGCTATAGAAAAATGGATACTGCACATGTGCTTAATTTCTGAAAGTTAGAAGCTAATATCAGTAGAGAATTAATAGAAAGTGTTGGAAACCTGTTTAATAAAACAGGTTCCCTCTTAAGGAGGGGGATGTATGTGACAGGGTTGAATAGGACCCTGTCCCAGTTGTTATGGAGAGTTTGAATGCAAGGATCTGTTATGTTCTTTCCCTTCCTGTCTCTTGTCTGTCTGTTTTCCTATGAGACCTAGGATTTGATCACCCTGACAGTCTTGCAATTCTTTGCCTCACACTGTCCCTCAATCTTCACTTGCTGTTTCTGTCTTTTTCCTCCCTTGCATATCTGCTGGTATAAAAATATATGCATATCATTATGTGGAAATGTAACTGATATTGGGATCCCTTTGTTTAGAAATGATATAGCGTTACTGTTGACGTGTATATAATTATAGTTTGAGATGATTGCAAAAATCTATTGTGAACTCAAGGGGTTAACCTGAGAGCAGTTTTTAAGCCCTTTTTCAGAAACCGTGGAGAAGGGACCTCAGTTCTGGGACATTGTGTGCTTGCTGCACCTCCATGAAATTGAGAAGAACATTTTAGAAAACAATAGGATGCTTGTTAAGGAGGGGGGTTGCAAAGACTTATAAGAGAGAGCTGCAGTGTTTTGGGAGACACAAATTGAAGGAGAACTCAGATGGATCTTTGTTTATTCTGCCTTTGTAAATAGTTATTCTGAACAATTTTTTTGTGTTGCTGCTAGTAGTAATAAATACTTTTTTGCGAATTCTACAACTGCTCCTGGTTTTTTCTATGTTTCCTGACCTGTGCCTCAATGGCAGCCCCCCATGCATCCCAAGGCTTCCACCCCCTCCTTCAACACAGTTATTTTATAGATGGAGCAGAAGTCTGAATTTGTTACTGTAAATTTCAGTCCGATCGTGATCCTGATAAATTCAGCAGTCTTTTGACTTCTACAGACTGAATGCCAAATAAGTACTTAATTCAAACAAGCATTCTTCAGTTAGTGGTTGTACCACAAATATAGCTGACATAATCTAATATAGGAAAACCCAGCAGAGTTTCTAATCTTAAGTGACCATTTAAAACACCTCATTTACATTTTCGCACATTTGTATTCCAGATCCTGTGGTGTGGCTCAAATAACATAATAATCTGGTGTTTCCCCAAGACCCGAGGCATTTTACACTTGGTGACAGACCCAGGTTTATTTTTTGTTATCAGTGTTGACTTTCAATGCTTTCACAGGCCTACAAATAAAAAAAAAAAAGAAAATCTGGGGTCACTCAAGGAAAATTAAGATTTTATGTAACACGTTAAGTCCCCTGTACAAATACTTATAAAATGACAGAGAGCAATGGAGAAATCTGATTGGTTATTTATAGTGCAGTATGGGACAATGTTGCACTATAAATAACTAGCCCCACTAAAAGTGCCATATCACAGAAATTGATGGCTGTGTGATTGCTCTTCAGGCATTCTATATGGAATTTCATAGTATTTCAAAGTCACCATTTTTATTCCACCTTGCTACGCGGCTCACTTGTCTGTGGACCGTTCAATTTACATTTCTGAACATGTACCTCTAAGCTCTAGTAACACCTTCAGTTCCCTATCCACCCATAACAGTATTTAAAATTTATTAAGTAAAAAGGTAACGATTGCATAATGTAATGGAGGGAGGTGAAGCTGACTCGGGACCCAGTCTGGGACCCAGCAGCTGTCTAACAGCAATCCCTACTTGTCCGCAATTCAAAACAGAAACAATTCCTAAATGGGATGCTGACTTGAGAACCTAGGATCGGCTTTTTAACAGCAGTCCATGGTCCTAATAATCCATGACAAAAAAGAACCCTAATAGTTTTGAAATCAGTCCTAGCCACATCAGAAGCTGGGAGTCTCATTAGGGGGGGCAGACTGTGGAACGTATCCATGACTGTACTTGTCCTGTCTCCACAGTCTCTGCACCTCAGAAAATAATGGTAATACCACTTTCATTTCGGCTGAACATGCTAGGTCTGTCCGAAGGCTGAATGATAAAAAAACCAAAAAGAATTAAGCAACCGATCTAAACTTCTCTTGCAGCCCTTCTCTTTCCACAGTGTGTTGTCTCTCGCTCTCATTTTCTGTCATGCTGCTCGCTCTCAGTCAAATGTACTTCTATTTAAAACTAACCGCTCTTGGTCAAATGTACTTCTGTTTAAAACTAACCACTCTCTGTCAAATGCAGTTCTTATTTAAAATGAACCATGGGCTAAAAGAAAACCCCAAATTCCCCCCAAAAATGACATACTCTGTATCTGTTTGATTAATGGGGGGAGGCGGGGTAATAGAGGAACTGCATTGTGAATGGGGGGCAGAAACTACAACTACTGAATGTCCTTTGGGTCAAAAGACCTCAAGCATAGCCCAGCACCAGTAGACGGAAGGACTATTTTATGTAACAAAAAACACATATTTATTTATATTTGAACTTATGTAAAAATGCGTTTAAAAAAAAAAATGTTTCTAAAAATTAAAGGGCCATGTTATAAGCGCAATAAGACACTTCGGGGTTGTGCATTACTGCGTGATAACTGCACTCCCAGGGGCAACTGGCAGTCGGCCTTCGGTCTCATGCCTAATTACGCCCCTAGGAATACAGTTATCACACCGTAATGCACACACCATCAAGTCTTATTGCTTACTTCATCATGCCCAAACTGATGTCATTACTATTTATTTTTCAGGGATATAAACCAAAATCTGAAAATGTTGAAAAAGTATTTTTTTTTTTTTTTATTATTTTTAATCATCTGTTGGATTTTTAAATCAGTGTATCATATTTATGTAATGATCTACTGTTACACATTAATGTAACATTACAGGCCAATGTCTCCTTGTCTGAACTTGCTACTATAGATGCTAATACTGTACACTGCTGGAAAGGTGATGGTCAGACCTTTACATGTATATAACATAAGGTTCTAGGAAGTAAGGCTCAAACACTATGTGCTGCTATGGTTGCACTGTCTTTATCAATATAATGACAGTACATTGATGTAAATATGAGTGTACTGATACATAAACACTATATTGGCATACAGCGGTCATGTTGACCTGACACCACACCTCCATTTAAAAAAAATAAGTTCCTCGCTTTAACGATTCTAAGATTAGCCCATTCTATAGATAATTTCTTTGAAAAGCTCTAACTTTGGAACTGTCTGGCATGTTCAGAGTACTAGACTGGCCACTTCTGGCGACCCAGCATTCTCAGTTTGGGGACCGCACCTCTGGAATGGACAACCGCTAGATATTTGGACCTGCACCAATCTTGTGACATTTAAAAGCAAAATGAAACTCATCTTTACCAGCTAGCTCTTAATACTACATAATTTGTCTCCTGATTTTGTCCATTGTCTTGAAAAATGTTATAGGACCTACAAAAATCTCATTTATTATTATTATTAGTATTTGATTGTTAGGAATTTAATCTCTTTTTAAACTAAATGCTTGGAGTCAAATAGACATGGTCGTGTTGTGTCAGTTTTCATGCATTGATGCATATCAAATCAGCTGTCAGACTGTTCAGAGCAGGTGATATGTAGAGAATAATGCATATGTAGGTGGTTGATATGGAGTTTTTTTTACTCATCCAAGATGTGTGATAATATGGGTTTAAATATTATCACACATCGAGGGTTTGTGAAAAAAAATCCATATCAACCACCTACATATGTTTTATTTTATATAACTGGTGCAAGAAAAAATTACTTCTCATTTGTACATAGCAGAAATCACTCTATGTGAAGCACCTACATATGTTATTTTTATAATACAAAGCAGACAAAAGATGTAACTACATATTTTACAACCAGAGGAGAGAACAGACGTCGGTAACAATTTAATGTTACCTTCTTACATGTTCGTTTCGTGGAAAAGTTCAAATCCATCGCGGTTGCATCATCTAGCTGTCTGGGTAATTTCAGCCTGAGGGGAAAGTTCATGACACTTAAACTAAACTCTCTCTGATAAGATCAGCAGGAGATAACCTACTTTCTAACAAATAATTATAATATTAATTAGTAAATTGCATGTAAATTAACTAAAAATTGTTTGTTTTTAGAAATCCTCAAGCACTGTTCCTCAAATCCGAGGTGAAAGGTCATCCAGCCTGGGGAAATACTAAGGGATAGTGGTGAAACTATGTGTTTAGGGAAACATTTTTTAGGATCGTGAATGTATTTTATAATTTAAATGAAACAGTTCTGTATTGTGCTAGCCCTTTTGATTAGGACTCCCGATTTATTTGTTTGATTTTTAGTGATGTGAACTGCCTGTGTGTGTTTGCCGTTGGAGAACAGTCTCGTGCTGCCAGTGACTGTCTCAGCAAGTTTGTCATGATTCTCGGTGTGAGGATGTAAAAGTCTTATCAACTCGCAGGTTGATATGAGTTTTTTCGTATCAACCTGCGGGTTGATACAACTTTTGAGTGTCTGAAAATGGGCTGCTACTGGGCATCAGCAGTTTGATACTAGTGTTATTCCATCAGTGTGAACCACAACCTTTATTTTTTTAAATCAAACTTATTGGGCCTCAGGCTGCCACCTGCTCCTACTTCAGGCCCCTACCAGCTCCACCACCCACCTCCCCACTATTGAGCTGATGGGGAGTGACACAGAGAGAGGCCTGAGGAAGCCAGTGACTGTCATTCAGACAGCTCAAGGCACATTTTTTTTTTTGTAGTTTTTCTCCCTTCTCTCCTACCTCTGACGTAACAGTACACTACAGGCTGACACTAACCCTTGTGAGAGAGCAGGCTCCCTGGCTCACCACAAAGGGACGCTGCTACGCCAGAACCGGGACATCTTCATCCCTGGGCTATCTTGTGCTGCACTTGGCAGCACTTCCAAGCCCTGGCTGCACTGATCCTGGCTCCTGAGTCCACTTCCTGAACTCGAGTCACTAGCAGGGAAGCGTGACACACTTCCTCTGAGCCATCAGACTACCCTACAACATTTTATTTCTAGTTATTGTTTATCCTCCGTCTGTTCCCTGTCCCCATCCCAATAACTGGGATCACCATGGCTACAGCCTTCCTCCAGCAGAAAAGCATGGTTAACAGTTCCTTTACAGCCAACTCAAATGCTAATCCTTGGCTGACCTGCAGGGGTGTAGAAATGCCAGATGGCTTGCACCCTCCATCCTTAGGGCAAGGTTTCACACATCCATGAGGCCCATGGCCCTCATACAACCTCAACAAGGAATTTCAAGGCTGGAGACAGACAGCAGTCTCTCAGATGGTGACAGCATGATGCACTGCCAGAATGTCACCCAGCTGGTCTTGCCACTTGATCTATGCATAATTATGTTGCCACTGAGGCCAACTTCCTATCTCAAAGATCAAGATAAAAGCCCTGCTTCCCTTACTTTTATGAAGGAAAAATGAGCAGACATCAGCTGTGTGCAAATCACTGTGGCCAGGGGCATGCTGATGAGGCTACAGCAGGACAAACAGTAACTTGAGACAGGCTTCTATACTCTGTCCCCATTGAAGGGCAACATCCTGAAGATGTGTTCTGTTCACTCTGGGACTCATCAGCATCGTGCAGTTGCTTTCTCAAAACACAGAGCTGCTTAGTCGAATAAAACAACAACATTTAGTATACAGTATGCAGGGAGTAGTTCTGAGTACCAGTTCCCGATGCAGAGTACTGTGGGTAGCAGTACTGTATGCAAGTCACTGCACAGAAGGCTAAAAAGGTTTCATAAAGGCTGTTATCACCCAAAAATAGCTTCTGTATTCACTTAACTGTGTCCTACAGGAACAGTCATAAACACATGTTTTGTCCTCCATGGGACTCATCAGTGTGATGCAGTCGCTGTCTCAGACTTGGTCAACCCCAAGAAATAAAGACACCTGAAGCATACACAGAGAAGGTGCATGAATCAGTTTAAGTAAAGGGAGCTCTAATGCAAAGTACTGTGGGTAGCACTGCATAATCACTGTCTGGAAGAAGGCTAACACAGTTTCAGTAACTTTATAAAATGGTAAGAAAAAAATCTAGAAATCTTATTGGCCAAGAGACATCAGCTGACTGTACGTTAAATCTCTATATATGCACAGGCATCCTTTTCCTAAACCACATCACACAATGAGCAAATCAGTCCTCCTACAACCAGAACCATCTTCCATCAATCTCCCTATAACCAGAAAGTACAGTTACGTAAGAACTTACCATAACAGTAGATCTTCGAGAGAGGCTCTTGCAGTAGGTAATTACATATAGAACTGTCGTCGGTAGGCGGCAGGACCCCACGGAAAATTTTCTGGCTAGCAATCCCCGGCGAGGGACCGCCCCCACGTCAGGTGACCCGGCGTCAGGAGACGGTATAAAGGGGCAGTCCCTGACGCCCGCCTTCCAGTTCTTTCCCACCACAGGCCAGAAAAGGCCGGATGAGAGAGGAGCGGATATTTCCATCACTGGAAAAGGAGCTGAAAAAGCCTAGGGGGATGGAGGGAGGGAAGATATTACCTACTGCAAGAGCGTCTCTCGAAGATCTACTGTTATGGTAAGTTCTTACGTAACTGTACTATCTTACTTCGAGAGGGCTCTTGCAGTAGGTAATTACTGTACATACAGGACTGAATCTCAAGCAGTCTGGAACAAAGAGAGACACCGGGAGGAGGAAAACTACTCCAAAAAGCAGTTCTAGCTGTGCAAGCTTCAAGATAAGAGGCCTTGCAGAACAGCCAGCCTGAAGCCTGCTCCATGGTGAGAGGCAATATCCAAACTGTAGTGTTTAGTAAAGGTATGGACGGAAGTCCAGGTGGCGGCAGCACAGATATCTGCCGCTGACACATTTTTGAAACAAGCCGCTGAGGCAGCTACTCCTCTGGTGGAGTGACCTCTTACTTGACCCAGGAGGGTCCTGTATTTGTCATAACAGAAAGTGATGCAATGAGCCAACCACTTAGATAAACATTGCTTAGAAACAGCATTGCCGTCCCGTTTATGAGCAAAGGAGACGAACAACTGATCAGTCTTTCTGAGATCCTTCGTGCTGTCCGTGTAGTATCTTAGAATCCGGTGAACATCCATAGTATGGAGTAAATACTCCCCTTGATTAGAGTACTGTGTGAAAAAGGCGGGTAACTATATGGACTGATTTAGAGTAGACTCTGCTACTACCTTAGGGAGAAACTTGGGGTTCAAGCGCAGAGCAACACGTTCCTTGTGAAAAATCAAGTATGGAATTTTATACATCAGGGCCTGTAGCTCAGAAATTCCCCGAACGGAAGTAATGGCCACCAGGAAGAGAGTCTTCCACGAAAGGAACTTCAATTCCACGGAAGCTGCCAGTTCAAAGGGAGGCAGAGTAAGTTTCTCAAGAACAAAGTTCAAGTCCCAAGGGGGAGCATGAGTACGTATAGGGGGTCTCAGATGGAAAACCCCTCTGAGAAAGGTCTTAGAGACCTCCAATTGAGCAAATGTCTTGTCTGCAAAGGGGACATGATAGGCTGAGATGGCCACCATGTGGACCTTCAGAGAAGAATGATTGAGACCCAGGTCAAACAGATGACGTAGATACTCCAGCAGAAGCCCCACTGAACAGGAGAAGGGTTCCACGTTCTTGGAATTAGCCCAGATAGTGAATCTTTTCCACTTCATGGCGTAGGTGGATCTAATGGAGGGTTTTCTAGCCTCCACCAAAATCTCCGCCACTTGGGAAGACACCCCAAAACGGGATTGAGCTAAGTCTGCAGGAGCCATACGTGCAGCTGAACAGATCTGAGGCCTGGATGGATCAGGGTCCCCTGATCCTGGGTCAATAAACCTTAAGATAGAGGAAGAGGATGATCCTCTGAGTATTGTCGTAGAAGAGAGAACCAAACTTGCCTGGGCCAGAAAGGAGCGATCAGAATCATTCATGCTCCTTCTGAAGCTAGTTTCTGCAAGACTCATGGGATAAGTGGAATTGGGGGAAAGGCATAGACAAATCTGTCCTTCCAGTCTAGAGACAGAGCGTCTCTCCAGAAAGCGCCTCACTCTGGAACGAGCGAGCAGAAGACGGGAAGCTTTGTGTTTAGAGGGGATGCGAACAGGTCGACCTGTGGTGTTCCCCAAAGTCGGAAGATATTGTCTAGGACCTCTTGGTCCAGTTCCCACTCGTGAGTCAGAGCAGAAGAGCGACTTAGCTTGTCTGCCAGGATGTTGTTGACTCCCAGAACAAGAATTCCGTGAGGTGAAGGTTGTGTTGTGTTGCCCAATCCCAAACCCTCATTGCTTCCCTGCAAAGAGGGTAGGACCGAGTCCCCCCTTGTTTGTTGATGTACCAAACCACGCACATGTTGTCTGTTTGGACAGCTAGGTGGCTGGGAAGGATGTATTGGTGAAGGGCTTGGAAAGCATACAACACTGCCCGAAGCTCGAGCACATTGATGTGGAGAGTTTGTTCAAGCTTGGACCAGGAGCCCTGGGCCCAATGGGGGCATAGATGGACTCCCCAACCTTCGCCCGAGACGTCTGTGGTTAGAGTCTGGGGGGGGGGATGAAAGAAAGGAACTCCCTGAAATAGGTTCTCTTGAACCATCCACCATTGCAAGTCTCGAAGCATCGTCGAGGAGACTAGAACTGGGTGGTCTAAGTCGTCCACTAACTGATCCTGTTGGGAGCGGAGAGTCCACTGAGAAACTCTCATGTGGAGTCGAGCATGAAGGAACTGTTGGGATAGCAGCCGCCATGAGCCCGAGAAGGCGAAGGACTGACCTTGCACAGACCCACCTGCGGCTGGACAGCAGACTTATCTGAGTCTGCAGGGTGGATGCCCTGTCCGGTGGCAGGAAGGCCCTGCCTGTGGTCGTGTCTAGAATCGTCCCGATAAACTGTAGTCTCTGGGATGGAATCAGGTGAGACTTGGAATGGTTGATGGTAATACCCAGGCAGGCAAAAACTTGCTGGGTAAGGGTGAGGCAGCAAAGGAGTTCCTCCCTTGACGAGACTGCCAGGAGCCAATCGTCCAGGTACGGGAAAACCTGCACCCCCTGGTATGCAGGTAGGCCGCCACCACTGCCAGGCATTTGGTAAACACTCGGAGCACTGAAGATAGGCCAAATGGAAGTGCCTTGAATTGGTAGTGGTCCCCCTGGAACGCAAAACAAAGGTATTTGCGGTGAGATGGGTGAATGGATATGTGCAGGTAAGCATCATGCATATCCAGGGTACACAGCCATTGACCCGGCCGGAGGAGAGGCAGAAGGCTCTGCAACAAGAACATCCTGAACCTTTCGTATTCCGCAAAGAGATTCAGGGAACTGAGATCCAGAATTGGTCTGAGATCTCCTGTCTTCTTTGGGACCAGGAAGAAATGGGAACAGTAACCCATCCCTTGCAGATGCTTGTTTCAGAAGTAGAGCTGAAATTTCCTCCTGGACAAAGAGAAAGTGCTCCTTTGAATATGACGACTTTAGAGGGGGGTGGCGAGGTGGTTTCTGAAGAAACTCTATAGAATGTCCTTCTGTGATGATCTGGAGCACCCAAGAATCTGATGTTATCCTCTCCCAACCTGGAGGGTGGAGGGAAAACCTCCCTCCTACCGGTTCCTCCGGGGAGTCCGGAGGCGGTGGGAGAGGGAAGGAGTCAGGTGGTGTGGGGTAGCGCTTCAGCTGAAGCACCCACTGATTTTTTGGGCAGAGGGGGCTTAGCAGCTGTGGGGGCCCGACGTTTTATGGCCCACCTTCCCTTGGGTTTCGCCTTGGGCCGATTCCGTCTGTGAAAGGGACGGCGCTGCTGCTGGTGGGGACGGTACATGGAGTCGACAGACTTCAGTGCCATCCCCTTCTCCTGCAAATCGGTGATGATGTTCTTGACATCACCGCCGAAAAGCAACGACCCCCGGAAGGGCGCTTCTTGGATAGCGGATTGCACTTCAGGGACCAACCCTGACACGTGGAGCCAAGCATGACAATGTAAGCCTACGGTGAAAGCTGAGCTCCATCCAGCAGTGTCCACTGCATCGTAGGTTGTACGAAGCATGTGTCGACTGGCCGAACATGCAGAGCGGACAAGATCAGTCAACTCCTGTTTGACTTGGGAGTCTGGCAAGGAGTCCAATTTGGCTTCCACCTGAGTCAGAATGGCCTTCTGGTAGTCCCCCATATGGCCGACATAATTCAGGGCCCTAATCCCCAGCGTGGAAGAAGCAAAGATCTTCTTTCATACTGGTCCAGAAGGCGGAATTCTTTGTCAAGTGGCAACGAGCTGAGGTGTTTTGGGTTGGTTGACCGGCCGTGAGCGGTGCTAATCATGACCGAATCGGCACGAGGGTAAGAATCTAGAAAATCAACACCCTTGGGAGCCTGGTATAGCCTATTCGACTTCCGTGGAAGTGAGGCTAGAGCCGACGGCTGTTTCCATATGGTGGTGACGAGGTCGGCATGAGGCTCTATCCAGAGTGGCACCAAGGTAGGAGCTGTCACGGGCAGATCCAGATGCTCAGCGAGTTTCAGACGCTGAGGACCTGGTTCCAAAGAGTGCCACTGATGAACCTCCTGGATTTTCCTTAGCAACTCCGTAAAAAAGAAGGATCTTCCAGAGGAGACTTCAGAGGAGTCCTTGGCCTGGGCTTCGATGGAGAGCGTGGCTCGTTGTCCCTTTCGGAGCAACCATCGAAGGAACCCGAGGAGTCCGAGGGTGAAGAGGAAAAACAGTCCCTTTCCCGACCAGGGGGAGGAACGGACCCCTTGGGAAGCATGTCCTGCCCCTCTCTGGACCCAGACGGGAGAGCCCTGGAGTTCAGAGGTGGTGAGGGAGCGTGCCACCTTGGACATACGGGAACCTGAGACGGCACCGTCGTCAGTAGGCAGCTCTCTACCTCCCTGGTGAGCTGAGCCTTGGCCTCAGCCCACCAGGAGGCCAGAGTCTCCTGCAAGTCCACTGGTGGCTGTGGGGGTGGTGGAGGAGGAGGAGGAGGTGGGGGATAAGGATATGGATTGTACCCATATGGAGAGTATCCAAAACCCAGCTGCAGATAGCCCGGCATCAGGTACTGTGGCATCGGAAAGACCGGCGTTGGGTACTGCAGCACCGGATACTGTGGTCCCGGGTACAATGGCGTCGGATAGGACGGAGGGTACCCAGGAGCCAGAGGAGCTGCCCGGAGCAGACGGCCTGGTCGGCGGCCTCATGGGCGGATCCAAGTTGGAGGGCCTGGAGGGTGGAGGGCCCAGCAGTGGGGTGACATCGGCCGGAGTCTGTAGAACCGGCATCGGGGCTGGCGTCAGCGGTACCGGCGTCGGGGCCGGCGCCCAGGGAGCCGACATCAGATCCAGCGCACCCACAGGAGGACGGTCCGACGGAGGAAGGTCCCCAGCGTCGCCCAGGGATGGGGGAGAAAATCCCCGGGGTCAGGCTGGGGGGACTCTGGGTCCCCGAACAGCAGCACAGGCTGTGGAGAACCAGGAATGACGGATGTAGGGAGGTTTGTTGTCGGATCAGTCACCGACTGGGCGTTGGACGAACTGACGTGTGGCTTTACGGTGAGCTCCTGGCGGGCACCGGAGGAGCCGGCGTCCGGCTTATGGGAGCCTTAGCTGGAGGCAGACCAAGGAGAAAGATTAGCCTGGTCGGATGGGAGGGGCATGACGCGCCCGCTCGAAGGGTCGCGCCTTACCGGCCTTCTCTGGTGCGGACGCTGGAGGAGCTGGACGCCCAGCTTACTAGGAGTCACCCACACCAGTTGGCCGCGAAGCCCGTCGCAACCGGGGCGGAGGCCTCCAGTTGCCCAGAGGTGCCCAAAAGGCCCGAGCGCGAGCCAGACAGGCGGGCTGACGCCCCCCTCGGAAACCTTCGAGGCAGCCGTCGAGGAGCGGTCCCCCGGAGGGACGTTACCTGTGACCCGGCAGCTCCCGAGGGAGACGCGGTAGAGGAGCCCTTGTCCCGGTGCCTCTCCTTATCCTTCTTCTCCCGATGGCCTTTGGGGGGAAGTGGACGCCTGCCTCAGTTTTATGAGCTCCTTCTCCATCACACTCATCTTTTTCTTCAAAATATGGACTTCCAGGGATTGCTGCCACCTTTTCTGGGTAGCCGTGTTGAAGCTGAAGCAGTGCTGGCACTTCTCGACCGGGTGATCGGGGCCTAGGCAGAACAGGCACAGGGAATGGCCGTCCTTGTGAGGGAGTTAGGCGCACTACAGTCTCACTGTATTTTGTGCTTGGAGGGTGTAGGGATGACATACACCAACCATGACCTGAAGTTAATCGAAAATCAAAAATACTCACGGTAAAAACGATGAAGGGTAGTTGACAGCAACGAATTTTACCGCATACGCTGCATGAGCTAACAGTGGAAAGAACGGAAGGCAGGCATCAGGGACCACCCTTATAACGATGTCTCCTGACGCTGGTCACCTGATGGGGCGTCCGTCAGGACTGCTAGCTAGAAATGTTTCCGTGGGGTCCTGCCGCCTGCCGACTTCAGTCCTATATGTAATTACCTACTGCAAGAGCCCTCTCAAAGTAAGATCTGATCTTCCACCACAAACATGGCTGCTACCTTTATACTGTAGAAACCTTCAACTGGGCCCTAAAAATAAAACTACCTTAAATATAAAACAAACTAAATGTTGTTTACCAGATCATCACACTCTCCTTACACACATGAACAAATTAGAAACAATAAATATTGTTTATAGTTTTCATTACAACTGTTTCTTTGCCAGCAGTGAAAAAATCTCCCTTCTATCTTTACCTACTCATCAGGGAAATCTCTTCTTCTTGCCCTAACAGTAAGAAAATTGAGTCTTTGGCTCTAAAACAGTTTTTTGTTGTGTGTGTACAGAATGTAAGTAGAGGAACATTCTGCTAGTAGAACTGAGCAGAATTTTGAATCCCTGTATTCCACGGTAAACATTCCATTTCTTGAATGTGGGGAAACAGAAAAGAAACAGAGTGAAGAAAGTAAGCAATAATACTATATAAACAAAGAAAAAAGGTGGTAAATGACTCACCCTGCTGTTTATCTTTTAGGACACAGCGAGCAGTTCATGATGCTGTCAGTGAGTGTAGCAGTTTTCAACCATGCTCATGCTTGCAACATCAGGGAACTGAGAAGCCTCTGTTATGGCTTCCTTTTAGTTTTGTCTACAGAGTGTGGAGAATGAAGTAAAGCAAGGGGACTATGTGTCACACTTAGGATGAGGAAAACAGCATTTGTGAATTGTTGTGGCTGGCAGAGGAATAAGAAGATTAAGTGGGCAGGGAGGCACACACTGAATAACACTGCTTTAATCTAGCACCAATAGCTGGAAGGACTATTTTATGTTAAAAGCACAGATTCACTTACATTTTTCAAAATAAAAAAAAAACAGCTTCTAAAAATAAAGGGACATTTTATAAGCGCAATAAGACACTCCGGGGTTGTGCATTACGGTGTGATAACTGCACTGCTAAAGACAACCGGCACTCAGCAACTACACCTCTAGGAGTGCGGTTATCACACCGTAATGCACACCCCGTCGTGTCTTATTGCTTACTTGAACGTCACCAGAAACCAATTTCTACATACACTTCTAGGACTCTTTGTTCCATAATGCTGGCTTCTTTTTCTTTCAGATATCCATGGACACTCCACTGCAGTGGCTTCTCCTAAGGAAGGCTCCCCTAAATCTGACTCTTCCAGTCCCAGTATCCCATACTGTTCCATGGAATATGCATAGGTCTGTTTCCATGGTCATCGTGATGCTGTAAGGTTCTTTGTAAGTGTTCCAGGTAAGAAAATTAATTCAGTTCATATACAGTATTATACTTGCACGGTAGCACAAGTTTAGCTAGGATTAAGTGGAGTGTTCAGTGTTAACCCCTCGTCTTTGCACCTTAATAACTTTAGCTACATTCGAAAAAACTGCACTAAATGTGGCATGCGTGGTCCTAGTGGCAAATTTTTGAGAAGTGGAATGTTTTGTGATGCTGCATACACCAATTCTGAGATTCAAAAATACATAAAAAGCATTGTTTTTTGACATTATTTGGCTCTCACATCCAAGATGGAATGGAATTTTGTTCCAAAACTTTCAGAGCAGAAGGGGCTTGTCACAAGGGTGTGACTTTTGAAGGTTTTATGAAAAACTATTCATCGGATCCAGAGTTAAAAGGTTTTGAAATGTGTCTTCTAAGCATGCTCAGTAGGGTTTTTGAGATAGCCCTCTGATACAACCCTCAAATTCTTTTTTTGTGAGCATTTTTGGGTTGTGATTAATTGTGTTTGTGGGTTGCGATAAAAAAAACAAAACTTTTTAGGTCATGAAGGCCACCATCTTGTTTTTTTTTTTGTTTGTTTTTTCCTGGGCAAAAAAAAAATACTGTAACAATATATAAAGACAAGTTAACTAACAAAATATGATTATTGCTAAAAGGGACTCGTTAAGCTCGATTCTGTTGTTTATTTTTCAAAAATGGGCCAGAAATACCTTTTTTTGCACTCTGTTAAATTCTATGGTTGTCAGTTTATCGAGATAGCAGATTCTTGTGCAACAAGCCGCCAATTCTTGGATCACACTTAAATGTGCAGCTCAAGAGTTCCATTTCTGGTGCACAAGAAAAATGATTTGGTTGCAATTATATATGCGACCCTAGAATTCCATTTTTAATGCACACAAAAAGAAAAATGTTGTCACATATAGAGTAGTTTACAATAATTTAGTCCCAAATTTTGAATATAAATTTACATGATCCTACCTCATCAACAAGGATGTTGGGAAATTTCAAGTCCAGGTCAAAAGGTGATTTAGCAGTCACTCTGCCAAACCACCTTCTGTGTGGGATTTAACAAATTCTTGCGACCCAGTTCCTGACATGGGGTCAAAATGTCAAAAAAGAACAAAACATGAAGAAACGTTGTGTACAGGGCTAGCCTTTGGCCCGGTGGGTAGTACACTGTGATCCCGTGCCAGTGAGTTGAGTTCGGGAGGAACTCAGTGAGCCAGTTGGACGGGCTGTGGCTGGGGGGACAGCGCTGCATGATCATACTCCAGAGTTTTTAGTCTGCCTCTGGATCTTTCTCCAAGTCTCTCCATCACCCTCCAGCCCAGCTTCCAATGATTCTAGTGGAGGTGCCTACTTTGCTATGACAGCAGTGGCAGCTCTGGCCTCTCTGCCCAAATGGCATCCCAGTGTCACAGATAGAGGCCTAGATTTATCTTTGGGGTCAACATGCTAACAGCAAGCATGTTATTGTCATTAAGCTGACATGAACCCTTTCGGTTCCATGTGTGGGAACCTTTTTACCATTTCAAGAGCTGCCCCTTGGCTTACCACCTGTGCTTTGCGCCCCTCAGGGGCACTATTTCAGTTTCCTGTTTCAGGAGGCAACATTGCCACTTTAGGGTTGTGTCCTTTTGGTGAACCTCCAGTACCACAGGTATTTACCAATGTTTAGTGGTGTTGGCAGCAGGTCTATGCCAGGAAGGCTTGTACATCTTTCCATGCCTGGATGGTGGGCTTTTCAATACCCCTCCTAAGACACAGTTTCTCAGTGCCCTAGTGCACACCAGCATCTGTGCAGTTCTCCAGGGTTCATAACCTAGGCGTTAAGGTCAGTTCTGACCTCTTCCTTCAGCTGCGGTATGTAAAGGCAGTCCGAGGACTCAGCCCATGGCCTCACCTTCCTGTCACAGCATAGGGCAGGGCATCTAATACCCCAAGCTTAGGAGGACTGCAATTCCAGGTATGTCATGGCCAGGACATTCCTAAGACTCCTTGGTTTGATGGCAGCGGCTATTATCGCACTACCATGGACCAGGTTATGCATGAGAATTCCACAGTGGACACTGGAAGTCCATTGGCACCAAAGAATGGCCAATCTAGGCCAGCCCAGTTGCGCTAAGGGTTGAGGTGCTGGATGCCACACCGGTGACCTGGGTTCAGGGACGGACTTGGGGAGTCGTGGGTCGGGAGAGGATTGAGCATCCAGAGGCCTGCTCTCCTCTCCCTGGGAGGGTTCCTGGGGCTGCTCGGTGTCCTAATGGCCTCCAATGCAGATTGGGGGCACTGCAGGATCACCAGCCAGCCTATGGGGTGGGTAGTGTGTCAGACATCAGTAGGAAAGCCGTGCGTGGATGTCATTGCACACCGCACCCGAAAACAACCACAAAAATCCTCATCCTGGGGATGAGCAGCAGCACCACCACCCGTAGCATACTCAACGGCCAGACATCCTCCCTCTCCTGGGCGAGTCCAGCCCGGCCTGCCAGATTCTAGATAGACTGCCCTGGGCGGATAGGGGCGGCCCCTACCTCGGGGGGCTCAGAGCTGGGGGGATCACCGGGCTGGTGCCAGGAACTGGAGGTGTTTCAGGCAAGGAGGTAGAGCTGGGGGCAGGTGGATGCCCGAGAGAGTTCCCCGAAGGATGGTGCAAAAAGAGAATATATATAAAAAAAAAAAAAAAAATGAATGGCTAATCTAGAACAGGTTCTAGTGCCCTTCTGTTCAGGCAGTGCTTCAGTGGTGCAAAGGTCCCAACCATTCCATGAGGGGTACCCCCTTAACCTCCTCTTCACAGCAAATCCTCACCATGGATGTCTTGACACTAGGTTGAGGGGAGCCCTTTGATCCTCACCAGACACAAAGCACAAAGACAATGATGGGATCACCCCCTTACTAAGGTCAGAGCAACAGCAGCTGCCCTGTATGACCTACAAGCCTTCCAAGATCCATGTACCCGGGTAGCCTGTTAATCCAAACAGGCAGCCTCATCAACCGTGGATGGACTTTTTCATATTCCCTGAGTTGAGAGGCAGTGGGACTTGGAGACAGGGCTCTGGATCGCTGTTGAGAGCTATCCACAGTTCTCTGGTCAGAGGAACAGAGAACTCTGGTCCATCCAGATCTTAAGTCGCTCCACCTTCATGCATGACTTTTTCCTTTTTTTACATGGCCTTTTTATGCCCCCTTCCTTCCAATCTGGCCGCCCTCTCCTTCGGGCGACCAAGTCTCACCCGTTCTGCCGTTCATCTGCCCCACCACCTGACATATCCCTTCATTGGGGGGCCTCTTGCCTGTGGGGTTGCATCCGAGTGGGGAGATCAGGGTACTCTTCAGCACCCCTCGCATCTTGGTTGGCCAGCGTGGGTTGACTTGGGGGTTTCCCAGCTAGGGGAGGCAGGCCACTGTCATCTGGCTGGCACGGGTGGCCATTTTCCTTGTTCCGTTTCACCCATCCCCTTAGGAGGCACGCTACAGCGTCCTCATTTCTTGTGCGTGTGATGTGTAGTCACCCATGCCGCAAAGCGCAAGGCTGAATCTGGCCATGAGGAGCCTCTGAAGGATGATGCCTCCATAACCCTCCCCCACTGGGAGGGAAGCATTCAAGGGATGGTCTGGAACCCTCCTTGCCGGCCTCTGCTCCTGACGCTCCGGGCTTGGGCATGAACCTGGGTCTCCAGCATGCCAAGCGATCCCCCATTACCTGGCGCCATGGAGCCAGCCCCATGCATGACTCTTAAGGACACAGCCATTGCTCGGTTTGGAGTGCCTCAAAGGTGGCTAATGCCTTAATGGCTGCCACACAGCCATCCACCAGGGCTACCTCTTTCATAGAAGTGGACGCGGTTGATTTGTTGGCCACTTTCTATCAGATGGTCCAGTTTTCCAGGTTCTCGAGTTTTTACAGCCCTTATCTGGTAAGGGCCTACAATGACACTTTATTACCATGCACTTGGCCACCTTTTCAGCCCTACCTGTACCTATTGCTGGCCATGTGATTACCCAGTTGAAGGTGGACCTCACATGCTTAAGGAGCACTTTGTGTTTGAACCCTCCAATCTGCAATCCTGGCACAAATTCAGATTTGTGTTTGAGCAGTCTCTTTTACTCTTATCAGTCAGCTGCAACTTGTAAGCTATGCTTTCTCCAATGGAAAGTGTTATTTTCTGGTGCCTTGCCTTCTGCTTGATGGATTTTTGTACTGCAGGCCCTTATGTGCATGCCTCCTTACTAGCCTTTACATAAAGCCAGGGTGTCTTTGTGCCCCAATCTGAAGTTCTCGCCAAAGGCGGTGTCTGAATTTACCCTAAATGAAACTCCACCTGCTAGTTATCTCCTGCGCATGCCTCCCTGGGGGAAGCATTGTCCTGCTCCTTACGGGTTCATGGGGTGCTTAGACATTATAACCACTGTACAAAGGACTGTGGGAAATCCTCGTGGCTTTTGGTTTCCTTCGTCCTAGAGAAGAGGGCATTCCTGTCTCATACATATTGTTTGTTAAAACAACTGTTTCACTCGCTGTTACAGGAAATATGATGGGACACTTCTTGTAGTTGTCTGGGGCGACTTCATTAGTGGCATGGCAACTTCAGTTGCTGTTTTCAGGGTTGTATCTGTTGCAGACATCTGTGCATCTGCCACCTTGAGTACTGTCCACACCTTCACTGATCATTACAGTCTGGACATTGCCTCAAGGAGAAGGATAGGCTTTGGCCTAGCTGTGCTTCACAGATGCTTTCTTAGGCCTGTAAGCTTCAGCCCCCAGATTGTTTTATGGTCTGTACTGCTTGGTACTCTTTCCATAGGTGTGTCCTGATGAAAGAGATAGAAACATAGAAACAAAGAATTTGATGGCAGATGAGGACCGTTTGGCCCACCCAGTCTGCCCATTTCCCTACCTACTGGATAAGCTGCAGATCCTAGTTAACCAGCAGCCTACTTCTTCCTACCCCCAACCCCTAGAATTGCCTTATGACTGTCCCATGCATGCTTGAATTCCACCACTGATTTTGACTCCACAACCTCCTCCGGAAGGCCGTTACTCCAGGTGGCAGATGCACAGATGTCTGCAATAGATACATCCCTGAAAACAGCAACTGAAGTTGCCATGCCACTAATGAAGTCGCCCCAGACAACTCCAGGAAGTGTCCCATCATATTTCCCGTAACAGGGTGTGAAAACAGTTGTTTTAACAAACAATATGTATGAGACAGGAATGCCCTCTTCTCTAGGACGAAGGAAACCAAAAGCCTCGAGGATTTCCTGCAGTCCTTTGTACAGTGGTTATAATGTCTAAGCATCCCATGAACCCGTTCGAGATATCCTCGAAGAAGATAGAACAGTTATGTACTTACTTGTAACAGTACTGTAAATCTTGGAGCAAATCTTTTATCAGGCCCTGCTAACCCACCCTTCATCCCCCATGGGCATAGTGCCTTCTTTAAGTCATGGTGTTTCGTTTGGCCCTTGCTCTGGGACGGTCTACAGGGTGTTTCCAGCTGCTCCTAGTAACTGGAACCATGTTTTCTTTCCTAGTGAGGGGCCCTCTGAGCATGTTCCTCTTTGGGCATCAGGGTCATTCCAGTGCCGCCCTTTTCTTCTTAAGGGCTTCTTTGCTGTTTTCTGCCTAGGCTGTTAGGCAGGACCATAAGCTCTCCTGGTTCCCTATGAGAAAGGTCCTCTGAGCATTACCTCCGGCAAGGAACTCAGGAGGGACGGGGCCGCATATGCTTATATAGGGACATCAGTGCCAGACGTCATCATGGGCAGCCCCTAGTCGATTGCTTGCATAAAGTTTCCATGTGATCCTAGTGCCTCATGGCTATAGTTCCATAAGTGTGGCCTGATGAGATTCTCTCAAAGATCTACTGTTACATTAAGTACATAACTGTTCTTTCCTTACCGTACTTCCTGTACCCTTGATGAAAGGAGGGACAGGGTGGACATGATAGAAACTTTCAAGTACCTCAGGGGAATAAACAAAGTCTTTCAGAAAAAGAGATGTGCAAGAACAAGGGGGCATAATTCAAAGATAGAGGGGGGACGGTTCAGGGGCAACATGAGGAAATATTTTTTCACGGAGAGTAGTGGACACATGGAACCACTTTCCTGGGGAGGTTGTGGGGTCTAAAATGGTGGGGGAATTCAAACATGCATGGGACAGACATAAGGCGATTATAGTGGGGGGTAGGAGGAAGTAGGCTGTTGGTTAATTAGAATCTGCAGCTTATCCATTAGGTAGGGAAGTGGGCAGACTGGGTGGGCCAAGCAGTCCTTATCTGCTGTCAAAGTCTGTGTTTCTATGACGCTCTGATATATTTCAAGCAGAAATGACTGCAACTAAATGTAACATAGAATCTGATGGTGGATAAAGGTGGCTTGGCCCACTCAGTCTGCCCATTTTTCTTCTACCTTCATTTTTGCTGCACACCCACATGATCTACAGCACTCTCTCTTCCCCACCGCCTTGCCCTACGATTTCCTTGTGCCTAACCCAGGCATTTTTGAACCCCAGTACTGTTTTCGCCCCCACTACCTCTGCTGGAAGGCTGTTCCAGAAACCCACCTCTCTTTCTGTGAAGAAGTACTTCCACACATCTTTCCTGAATTTACCCCCTCAGCTTCATGGCATGTCTCCTTGTTGTAGAACACCTTTTTTTCTAAAAAATACTCCCCTCCTGTACTTTATTTAGCCCAGTGAGGTATTTAGAGATCTCTGTCATATCCTCACTCTCCCTCCTCTCCTCCAAGGTGTACAGATTGAGCTCATTTAGCCTCTCCTTGTAGGGTTTTCGATGCAAACCCTGTACCATTTTGGTATCCCTCCTCTGGACTGCATCCACTCTGTGTCCTTCCTGAGATGTGGTCTCCAGAACTGGACACAGTACTCAAGGTGGGGGTCTTACCAGCGATCTAGATAGGGGCAGCACCACCTTCCTCTTTCTGCTGGTGATACCCCTTCCTATGCACCCCAGCATCCCACTAGTCCTTCTGACTGCCTTGTCACACTACCTGGCCACCATTAAGTCACCTGATATGATTACTCCCAGGTCTCTTTCCAGCTTAGTTGTTGTATCACTCCACCCATTTTTGTACGCTGCCCTGGGCTTCTATGGCCCAAGTACATTATTTTGCAATTTTCTGCATTAAAACCCAGCTGCCATACCCTTGACCACTCCTCTAGTTTTTTCAGATCTCTGCCCATCTTTTCCACCACCTCCAGAGTGTCCACCCTGTTGCAGATCTTGATGTGATCTGCAAAGAGGCAGACCTTCCCTTCCAGCTCCTCTGCAATATCTTTTTTTTTTTTCCCACATGCTCTGTTTTTGACTGGGGGGAACCGGCTGTCCTCAGCGTCCTCGCCCCCCTCTGACCCCTGGTGCCGAGCTACCTCTGTGGGACACCCCTTCCCGCCATAGATGCCTCCAGGGCTCCACCCCTCTGGTGGGGGTTGTGGGACCGCACCTGCACCACCACAGACCGGATCCAGCTATAAAGCGGGAGAGGAGGTCCACCCATGACCGGGCATACAGGGTGAAGGAGCTCGCATCATCTGGCCGGCTCCCTCCTATTTTCCAGCCCATATCTCACCCTGTGGGCCATGGATGTGCAATGACGTTAACGCAACGTGTGCATGCATGTGCACTGCAGACATCCACCGATGGCTTTAGCACATTTCTCCCGATGGTCCTGGCCTAGCACCTAGCCTCTGCTGGGTGGTAGACAGATGTCAGACCGCCATGGAGCCCCCCCCCAGCCAGAAACCCGGAGGTGGAGAGCGGTCCACTGAAAGCTCTGCCAACCTCCCCCCAGATGACCCTTGTACTCCCAGATCTGCTCCCGACCCGGAGTATCCACACCATAAGCAACAGCACTACCGCTGGGCCAGCTGATACTCCTCTGCAATGTAACTTACAAAGACATAGAAGGGGACTGGTCCCAGCACTGAACCCTGAGGTACCCCACTGGTCACCCTCCTTTCCTAGGTTCAAACTATGTTTACCACTGCCCTCTGTCTCCTATCCCCAAATGAATTTCTTACCCAGGTAACCACCTTTTTCCCACCCCCAAGCTACCCAACTAGCTTACCAGTCTCCTATATGGAATGGTATCAAAAGCCTTGCTGAAATCTACGTAGGCCACGTCAACCACTCCTCCCTGATCAAACTCCTTGATCATCCAGTCAAAGAAATCCATCAGATGTGCTTGGCATGACCTCCCTCCTGTGAATCCTTGGTGCTTTGGATCTTGTAACCTGTTGGATTCCAGATATTCCACAATCCTTTCCTTTAGCAGTGTTTCTATTAACTTATCCACCACCAATATCAGACTGAGAGGCCTATAATTGCCCACCTCTTCCCGGTTACCACTTTTGTGGAGTGGGATTACATTTGCCCTTCTCCAGCCCTCCAGGACTGGTCTCCAGTGATCCATTAAACAGGTCTGTGAGGTGCAGCTGCCACCTCCCTGAGCTACCTCAGCACCCTTTGATGTATGCTATCTGTCCCCATAGCTTTGTCCACCTTCAAGTTAGCGAATGCTTTCTGCACTCTTTGCTCAGAAAAAGTAGTAGTGTCCATTTCCCTCCCATCAAAGCTCCTGATATTTTTTTGGGGTAACTATCCTACCCCTTCCACTGTGAAAACTGAGCAAAAGTATGTCTTCAAGATGTGTTTTCTTGGTCCCTTCCATGCTGTCTCCCCCGTTTTAACCTTATAATCCCTCCCTCTGTCTTCCATTTTTCACTAACCTACTTAAAAACAGTCTTGTCCCCTTTTGATACTGCTTGAACTATTCTCTCTTCAATTTGTACCTCTGTGTACCTTATTGCTTTCCCTGCCTCTGTTTTCCCTGATGCACTTCCCTATCTTCCTCTCTCTGAGTCTCCTTACACCTTCTGAATGTCACTGTTTTAGTCTTTACACTTTCTTACACCCCTTTTGAGAACCATAGTGGTCACCTCTTCCTTTTGCTTAATTTCTTGATGCAGAGATTTACTGCCTTCACTATGCCCTCTTTTAGTTTGGCCCACTGTTCCTCTACCCCTCCCTAGGTCATTCCTGGAGGCATTTACTCTTCTTTATAAAATCAGCCCTTCTGAAGTTCAGGACTCTCGCTGTTGTGTGTTGAGATTCCGCAGCTGTTCTTACTGTATGCTGGACCAGGGATCCCTTGTTCTGTGACAATAGACTCCAACACAGTGACAAGGGATAAGGAGGTTCCACTGTCATCTGCTGTAGAAGTGGAACCCATATCTGCTGAAGCCATAATGGGACACTGTGGATGAGAGTGGCACTCTCCATCCACAGCATGAGCAGCACCTTCTATATTAGTGGACTTTGGGAAATGTACATAGGAATTTTCCTTTCTAAAAGAAGGACAGTGCATTTCACCAGAAAATTCTAGGCGCTGGAGTGAGCAAGCAAAAATGCTGCAGTTCTGCGTTGTGTGGGGAGACAAAAAGGTCCAACTCTGGAAGACCCAATGTTACAAAGAGGTTGTTTACAACTGAGGTCAGCAGTTCCCATCTGCAAATCATGGACTGTGACTTGCTTAATCAGTCTTCTGAGACATTTTTGAGACTGGGAGATGCACGGCTGACAGTTGTAGGCCATGGGCTAGAACCCAGTACCATACTCTTATTGCCCACTGGACTCCTATTGTCATACAAAGGCTGGCTGGGGCACCACCAAAATGGCTGCAGCTAGGAGACTTGGGAGACTCCTGTATACCAACTCTGCTGAGGCAATCAGGTTTTCTGCCCTGTCCTGTAGCTAAAAAGCATAACCCTTCTCTTTGTCCAAAACTGTTCCTGTATACTACAGTAAGTGACAGAGAGTCATCACAGACATTGGTATATGTACTGTAACTCCCAAATCCTCACACGATTGCCTTGTTCAAGCCAGTATATGTAGGAGAGTTTCCCTGGAACTGGCTTTTAGCAGCCAGTCATCCAGGGAGGGAAAGACGTACCTTCCCTGTGAAGGGCTGCCGCCACTACTGCCAGGCAGTTGGTAAAGACCCATGTTGCAGAAGCCAAGCCAAAGGGCAAGACTATGAACTAGTAGTACTCATCTCCCAGGACAGAGCAGAGGTTTTGAGTGTGAGCTTTTCTGATCTAGATATGAAGGTATGCCTATGCCTCCTTCATGTCCAGGGAACAAAGTCAGTCCCATTTGTGGCAGGGGAATGAAAGTTTGAAATGTTGTAATCTCCCTCTGTCATTTCAGATGCAGGGAGAGTCCGTCCCCCACAACCATTCCTTGATGTAACATTGGGAGTGGGGGTATATTCTGCAAGTAATCATGCAGAACTAGTGGTGCCATCCTCATCAGTACTAGGTTTTTTAGGTTTTTCTCGGACAGAAGGGAGCACCATGGCCCATCGTGAATGTCCCCACTCCAGTGGGTGATTATACCAACTTGTAATTTGAATAATATGTCTTGTCCAGGGCTCATTTGAATCATTCGAAAGAACTAATATCTGAGGGAGTCTATTCCATGCTTTAGTCACTCTAACAATTCTTATTGTGGGATCTCATATTTTCTCTAGTAGTACTATATTCCATTGTACATTCTTCAGTGTGCTTGTTGGATTTAAGAATTTTAAAGAGTAACAGAAGGTCACCCCTCTGTCTCCTAGAGAGTAAGCTATGCAAACCTATCTCTCTTAATCTTACATCATATGACATGTTTGCCAGTCTAGGTATAAGTTTTGTTACAGACCTCTGGACTCATTCTGTCTGATTTATATCTTTGATAAGGTAGGGTGACCACATCTGAGAGCCATAGTCCAAAATTGGGTACACATAGCTTTTGAAGAGGGGAATAAATAGTTGTTCAGTTTTACATATGAAGGTGCGCTTGATTTTATTTACCATGCCCCTGCCCTTCCTAGAGACTGTTCTACAATGGTCAGAAGAGGTTAGCTTGTACAGTAGTGAGTTTTTCAGTATTTTCTGATTTAGAATGTGGTAATAATTTGGGTTGTTGTGTCTGAAATGCAGAACCGAACATTTTTCTGAATTTAGAGACATAGCATTTTTTCAGCCCAGTTTTCAATCTTACCCAAGTCACTAATGAGGGTTAGATGTTTCTGGAGTGAATTTACCTCCCCCCACAGCATAGCATCGTCAGCAAATTTGATAAGTTTGTTTTTTAGTTCTTTTTCAATGTCACTGACGAAAATACCAAACAGAACTGGGCCCAGTACAGATCCCTGTGGAACTCCGCTACTCACTAGACCTTCACTAGACTTGGTGTCATTATATCGAACATGTTGCACCTTATTTTGAAGCCAACTATGTCTCCATCTAATTAAACATGAATTAATCCTTAGTTCCTGTAGTTTTTTTTAATTAAGGTATTATGGGGCACTTTATCAAAGGCCTTGGCAAAGTCTAGTAGAGTTACTTCTGTTGGAATGTCATTATGTAAATTCTTACTGATTTGCTCAATGAACACTATATGGTTTGTAGCACATGATCTTCCCTTCTCGAAACAATGCTGAGATCCATCTCTTATACCTAGTTGTTCCATATTTGTTTCAAATCTTGATTTAATTATTCTCTCCATAAGTTTGCAACAGTGAGAAGTCAAGTTTATAGGTCTGTAATTTTCTACTTTTGTTTTGATTCCTTTCTTATACAGTATATAGGTATCACTGTAGCAGAACGCCAGTTCGTCAGTACTATACCCTCATACAGAGTGAGACTGAAAATTGCAGATAAGGGATAGGCCAGATATCGGGCAGTGTTTTGTTAAAAAAAATTTAGGATTTATAAACTCTGGTCCCGAACTGGATGTACTATTGATTCTACTTAATTCTTGATATACTTCTTGTTGGGAAAGACCTTCTATTTCAGATACATTTTCTGTATCAATTGTCATATTACATTTTTGCTAGAACACTGAAAAAAAAAATAACTATTACATTTGTCTGCAATAAAATTATCATTTTCAATAATTATGTTATTATCCATGATTAACTACTGCTTTGGGTGCTTTTGTATGGGCACCTGAGAGAAGGGGAACTGGCAGGGTGCCACCTCCTCTACCTCTGCCATACTGATGGTAGATACGGCCACCTCTGGCAGCAGGCTGATGATATGATCCTTTCCCCAACCCCTAGCTGGAGGAGGATACAGTGACTTGACAAACCTCTGAGTCATTTTTGATGTCTGAAGACCACCTAAGGCTTCTTCCACATCATAGAATCATAACAATTTTTTCCTCTAAAAGGGGCATTCCCAACTGCTTGTTGCACATCATTTGCAAAACCAGCAGCCCTGAGCCAAGAATATCTCCTCATACAAATACCAGAAGCAGCAGCCCTGGCAGAGGCATCAAAGGCTGAGCGGAGCCAATGTTTGACAACCTCAGCACCAGATGTCAAAATTTTTAAGTAATTCATTCTTGGCAGAGCTCTCAGGCAAAGCCTGTGCTGAAGCTTTTACAGATTTCTACAGACTATTTTAATATTTGATCATATGGGCCTGGTAGTTTGCAATTCTAAGGCCTAGTGCGGCAGAGGCATATATATGCCTGCCCATCACATCCAGCCTCCTAGATTCTTTATCTGGAGGCAAAGTACCCATGTGACTAGATGCTTTAGACCCATCATATGCAGCCATTATGGCTACAGTCAGTTTCTGGCTGGTTAGCATAATAAGACTTAGCAGGTGGGGCTGGATACTGCTTCTCGGCCTTTCAGGGTACTGCGGGCAGTGATTTTTTTTTTTTTAACCCCTGCCAGGGCAGGCAGCTCCTTCCATCGACCTTCCCAGCCCCATTACCCAGTGTCCAGGGGCTTACCTCCATCCTGGTCTTCCCCCACGACTTGCCCCCCATGATGGGGGTGGGCAGCCCCCACCTGCTGATGTAATGGATCCGGTTTCTGGAAGAAGGCCCTGTAGCCTGGATGTGGAGCCTGCAAAGGGTCAGTTTCATCCTACCCAGTCACCAGCCATTTTCTGTCTGTTTTTCCTTACAACGTAGGAGTGGAAGTGTAATACCATCCAGACAAGCCTATGCACACTTCCATGTGTGGGATGTCAATGGCTGCCGCTCCTCCATCCCCCACACAGCAGTTCAGGCTGCCTGTTCTCCCAGCCACTGCAAGTGGTCAGGTGAATGCCGGGGCCAGTGTCCCCCGAGAAGGACAGCTGTCCTCTGCATGCTCAATCCTCCTCTCCCCAGCCAATCCCTGATGCCTCGAGATAGCTTCCAACCACAGGTTGCCAGCAAGGCGGTCAGTGAGGCTTGGTGCCTCGGCCCTGTGCACCAACGGACTGGCCTGCAGGCAGTGAGTTTGGTCTGTACCATGCAGCAAAGGTAGCATCCTCTAATGCAAAACATATAGGTGGAATCATAATAGAGGATGAGAAGGGCACCTCCAAATATTTCATGAGGTTTCTCTTGCCAAGTCTTCCTTTTCCACATCAAAGTCCATGGCAGTTTACATCTGCTGCATCATGACTTGAAAAGTAGGATCCTCAAGAGGAGACAATGGGGTATATTAAGTCCTCACTGTTGGTTGATTGGGTAGAACTAGATTGAGGTGTCATATATTGTTCTCCGTCATACTCTCCTATTAAATTCTCCTCTAACACCATGAGGTCAGGATTATATTCTACCTCGTTGTCAATGTCCCTGTTGACAATGGGAGCTGCAGTGTGCACTGGTGACACCAGTGTCTGTTGAGAAGGATAATTATGTGGTGTGCTGTTAGCAGGCATTAACAGTGTTTGAGAGTTCTGAGGCCCCATCGACAGGATAGCTGCCTGCATGGGTAAGCCAGTCAGACTGCATCATATCATCTTTGAAAACAACGCTAGCACATCTTGACAGTCGACGACGCCCTAGACAGGGTTTAGAACTACTTGTGTCGATGAAAGGCTTTGTCTTGACAACGATGGCGTCCTATTGTCCATAGCAGGTGTGGCAGCACTGAATGCAGACCCTGATTTTGGTGTCTCATCGATGATCGGGGGCGGAGTGCTGTAGTCAACACTGCCAGAGTGGTCGATGACACAGTAGAGTTACCTTGTCTCACCGGTGACCAGGACCTCACTGGCAAAACAGAGTCCTCTTTATCTCTGTGCTTATACCTGTGGCCAGACAATAAGGACGGCCACAATGCCAACCATTCTCTGTCCCGATCCTTCGAGTTCGGGGGCTGTTTCTTGGCCAGTGGTGAGGCTGCAATAGATTTTGGACCCTGTTCCTTCTCCATAGCAGTTAAAGTTTTAAGGAGAAGGTAATTTTCCAGTGCTTTCTTGTGGCGACACCTTGTAGCCTGGTTGAAGCTCTGGTGAATCTCACAAGTCCTCATGTTGTGAGAAAGGCCAAAGCAGCACATACAAACTGTGTATGTGTTGTCTTTGTAAATTTTCTCTCTGCACTTACATTACTGAAATAAAGGGTCTTTTGACTTCAGAAGTATGCAGAGACAACAATATACACTTACAATAAAAGAATAACTGGCAATGGCTTTTTGACAATATTCCCTTAATCAGATTCAATGAGGATGATCGATGGTGGAAAAAGAACTGAGAAGTGATAGAGGCCACCCACGTTTATATAGACACTGACGCATGATGTTGCTGTGGGTGGCCCCCTGGCTAGAAAAAAATTCCTTGTGGTACTAGTGCCTGGCAGCTATAGTTTCAAAGACATGGCAAAATCAAAGAGAAATCCTCTACGAAGATCTACTCATGGTGATCCCTCCATGATAGGGGTGGGACAGTGTGAGGAAGCTTACACTGTGGTTACCCATGCTGTACCTGTTGCGAGGGTAAAGGGAGTGTTTCAACGTCCAATCTGGCACTTTTGACAGGCACTAAAATCTTCCTACACTAGATTTTTGAGTACTTGAGTTTTAAGGATGTCTGCATTAATTTAAGTATCTAGGCAAACTGAGCTCCAGTACTGTAGAGGAATAAGGACTTGACACAAAGAAGCTTGGGAGGATTGCTTCAGCACTACTATGTCCACAGAGAGTTACAGTCTGCACTGGGTACCTCACAGTGGGTCCCAATTTATGTATGTAATACAAAAGTTTATTCTTGGGGCTGGTACAGCAGAAATCTGTGTGCAAAGTGAACACTAGCCAAAGTATTCATTTGCATTTATATTTACACATAAAGTAAATATAAATGTAAATGAATTCTTTATTGAGTTGTTTATTGTTTGTCTGCAGATCCTCTTCCATGAGGAAGCCCATGTTTGAGTGAAATGTTGGGTCAGGTTTAGGGGATTCTACTTGGTGGAAAATAAATCTGAAATATCAGAAATAGAGATTTTTGTGTCGGTGTGGCTGGTGTTCAGTTTGATTGCATGCCTCACATTGGAGCCAGAGCTCTGCTCATACTGTGGATGTGACTGAATGCCAGTACTGTGTAAGAATTTCAAATACAGGGCAGGAAGGCTCAAGGTATTAACTCATTCAGGCCTAAATACGCCTGTAGGTGGCGTCTGAAAGCATAGCCACTCAAGCCAATAACGCCGGTAGATGTACTCTGCTGACTTACACTGAGGCCTGGAAACGTCTGGGGAAGTCAGCAGTTTCTACCTAAATATTAAACAAACCAAATTGCTTAGAATTGATTACATAGCACCGTTAAGAAAGGTAATTTCATGCTGAACAATTTTGCAACTGATACTTTGTGTCTATCATGTATACTTTAGGAGTTATTCGCATTTGTTTAAGGTATGGTGTGCATGGCTGACATCTGTCTCTCAAGCCTCAACTACTGTAAGCACCTTGAATAAATCTGAAAAACACAGTTGTTTGGTATTTCAGTTAGTATAAAATAAAAACGAAATGGATTACAATTGATTGCATAGCACAGTTAGAAAGGTAACTTTGTGCTGAAAAATGTTGCTGCTGATACTGTGTGTCTAACACATACACTTTAGGAGTTATTCACATTTGGTTAAGGTATGGTGTGCATGGCTGACATTTGTCTCTCAAGCCTCATCTAAGCACCTTGAAAAAATCTGAAAAAAACCCACAGTTTGGTATTTCAACTAGTATAAAATAAAAATCAAATTGATTACAATGGATTGCATAGCACCACTGGAAAGGTAATATTGTGCTGAACAACTTTGCCACTCGTAATTTGTGTGTAGCACTTACGGTTCAAGAGGTATTCACATTTGTTTATGGCATGCTGATTATGGCTTGATTTTGCTTAGAAAGGCCCATGATGCAGTGCTAAGTGTATACAGAGCACAAGCGGTGGAAGTCTGAAAGAGCTCTTGTGGTGTGAATGAGTTAAGGGGAGAAGTGCTCTGCTCTATTATGATGAGCAGTAGGGGCCACTCAGCATGCTGGTGAGTCAGGTCTGTGTCCTGAATTTGGGATGTCAGCAGCAAAGGCCAGGAGAGGATAATTTAGCATCTAGTCAGACACAGTCTTCTCAGGAAACAAAGCATGAGCAAGAACCACTGCTCAGTTATCTCCCAGAACTAGGCAGAAGGCAGTGACAAAGACACCCTAGGATGGAAGAGAAGGACCCTGGGACATCTGATACCTGACGGGCATGCTGAAGTAACACCCAGCGACCCCCAACATAGGGATATTGCAAAGTAAGGAAAAACATGCACTTCCCTGCCAGATGATGGGCACCTGTTCCCCATCTCCAGTATGCCTGTGCAGCAAAGGCCCCACCTTCCTCAATGTCCCTCTTCCATCCTCACAGGTTGCTTCTATTCTCCTACAGTAGGTTTGCAAGCAGGGACACACACACACACACAGACCCAGAGACAGTGTTAGGACTTCTCAGGAATCTATAAAAGATGAAAGGCCAGCAACAGGGCCACAGGTTGGAATCTGAACCCATAGTGTCTGAGGGAGGGGCATCAGATTGGCCGGGGTGAGATACAAAAAAAAAACCGGGATACAGTGTCTCATTACTACTGAGATGTGAGTACTAGTACAAGAGCAAAACATATGTGGGGGGGCAGGAGATAAAAAAGAGGAGGAGGAGTGTGTCTGTATCACTCAGCTGCGAGTACTGCTACAAAAGCACTACTAGATAAAGAGGAGGCATTCCAAGAGATATGAATGAGCAGGAGTGTCTGTGCCTTTGAGATGTGATTGTTAGTAGAAGAGCACTAAATACGGGGAGAGGGTATATGTTTTTATATTTAAATGAGTTTATTCATTATAGAGGTATAACAGATCAACGGTGCAGCACAGCTTCTGTACAGAAATATCACAGTTGGTAGGTATTACGTTTTAAGAGCACAGTCCCATAAAGTAGAAATGCAGCCATGGCAAAATATATGCAGTCTCATAATGTTACCAAAATGGAAATAAAAACATGGACGAGGGAGTCATCTTTCTCAGTAGGTAACACATCCAGCGGGTCCAGTGTTCCCTGCCTTGTTGTTCCCTATTCTGAAAAGCAGAAGCAATAGACTCCATTCTATGTGGGAGGGGGAATAAAGGGTGAAGAGTGTGTCAGTATCACTGTGCTGTGAGTGCTGGTACAAGAGTATTAAATAAAGGGGAGGTTCATAAAAAATTAAGATGAGTGTCTGAACCGCTGAGCTGCAAGCATTGTTGCAAAGAGTACTACAAACTTGGGAGGGGTAAAGTAAGACAAAAGACGAGAAGAGGGGTAAATAATCCCAGAATAATTAACTAGAACAGTATGCAGAAACAGATGGAAGCTGGGTGTCCTGGCATGTCACCTAGTCACTAAGGAGAATTTTAGTTTTCTTTCTTTTTTTTTTTTAATTCTGTATTCTTTTTCTCCTTTTATTACACCAGGCTGCATTAACCCTACACTGGCTGGAATAAGCAGCGACTCAGAAGAACACAAAGGCAATTACCCAACTACACTGGTAATGAGTGGTGGGGAAGGCTACATTAATTACAGGATTGGTAAGTGAAACAAGAGAGGCAGGCCTTTAGCCCCTTTTGTGCTGACTTTCATACCAGGAACTTTTCTGTAAATGCTGGCAGCCATGAGAATGAGATCACTCTGTGTTTGGGCACTCTGTACAACACCACACTAGTCTGGTGAGGTCCTAGACTGGGAAATTAATACATGGTGTCTACAGTGGTACAGCAGTACCTTGGGGGGCCAGGCTGGGGTAAAACACATGGCCTCTTTACCTGCATACTAATGTGAATAGGCTTCAGACTGGGATAGTAATAGCTTTAATACTGGTACATTAGTGTGGTAAGGCCCTGGGCCAGGATTCGAACCTCAGGTCCTTTTTTATAATTTATATTTTATTAGTTTTGTAATGAAAAACTTACAAACTAGATTCACAGTGCAAGTACATTTGGTTATACGATCATGAAATACATTACAATAAGATAAGAACTAACTCCACCAAGATTGTTACAACCCGAGGGCAATTCACACTGAATCTAAAATAATTGGGAGTTAGTTATCATTGTATACCGTCAGAACATTGTTGCAAAACAGCAAAACCCCGATGGCAATGGACTTTCTGGGGACTTCTCCACGACTGACTTTGTGTTGACCGGGGAGGGGGGTAAGGCACTTAACTCCACTGTCTGTGCAACCTGGAGTTACATATTTAAAGTAGGGGATGCAGGGATTATAGCCTACCACACTGATGTGCTTGAGTGTGGCGGTCAGTGGTGGTGTGTTGCAGGTCGTTGTCTTGATGTGCCAGTGTCAGCAAGATCGCATCACTGTAAGGGATGATGGCAAACTTTCTCTCGCTGTGGCACTTTCTGTTGCTGCGGCTTGGTGGAAGCAGTTACCATATGACAGCGGACCACATTACAGAAACTTAATTATACAATGGTAAGAAAGAATGCCGAACTGTGATTGTTCAGCCTGGAGCTGGATTCGTTATGCTATCCCAGCATAACATCGCAGATCTGGTCCCAGCAAACATAGGCACGAATCGCAGGAACAAAAAATCAGTACTCATCCTATGATGAAGCTAAGAGAAGCCTGCATTTGTGAACGCCTTCACACCACTGTCCTCCTGTACTCACAGACCCCACTCGACGAACATACATTTCCCCCTTTCCCAGTTCCTGCCTTCCCCATTTCAGCCAGTCATCACTGTCCTCTCCCCCAACCCCGACATAATTCGCAACTTAAAAATATAAAATAAAGTTAAAAAAAAGCCGTAACTCGAAACAAATTTCTTCCCGCTCACAAGCGCATGCACACCACAGTCCTGCACTTGTTCTAGTCGTCAGTCACCTCAGTGGCTGTTAAAAATGGCCACGCTGTTTAGTGACATATTTTTAAAACATACAACATGGTCCACTGTTACAGTGGGCCAGCGGGAGGGTGCCAGTATGCAAATAGCAAACATTCATCCCCTAGAAGCACAGATCTGCCACATGGGTAGGCGACAGCACAGAGCCATGCTCACTCCACTCACCAATCAGCTCACTGTCTGCCCTTCTTACCGATCGGAAACCTAAAAGCCGGTATTAGGATCAGCTTCATAGAAGTTCCTCCCACTCTCCTTGCAGTCCCTGCTGGCACAGTAACTGAGCATGTGGGCAGCCCCGTGCTTCAGTTGCTTACGCATTTGCTGTCTTCTGTATTCAAGCCTTCTCTCTCCCTGCTAACACTAAAACCTGCATTGGAAAAAGACACAGCTGCAACAGTGGGGGGCCTGCCTCCCTCCAACTTCTAGGCTACACAGCAGGTACAGCTGGGATTGTGAGAGCGTAAGGGGACAATGTCTCACTTCCACAGGGTGGCAGAAACAGGGAAGGGAGGGAAGAGAGACAAGTATACATACACTGAACATTTTAAACAAAAAAACGTGCAGAACAACACACAGAAAAGTCAGTGTGGGAGAGTGCAGAACCACAATAATGGCAGCTCCACCTGCTGGCCAAACAGCCAAGATCCTTGTTAGCTAAGTGGTGGCCATTATTTATTCTAAATGGTCATTTAAAGTATCAAAATGTAACTGTAAAAGGCAGCCCCCGCGCTCCTCATACACTGATGTCACAAAACGTGGTAGTGTGGGGCAGGGTGCATTCTGTAGAGCTACAAGGAAGTGGAAGGAATCCACGCAGTGAGGCTCCTCAGAGCAAAATTACGATCCTTTTCCTTCCTAAACCAAGGCACTGAAAAAAATAATTTTTACATGGTTTGGATTCGGGGGCAGGTAAGGTTTCTTTGTGCTTCTCAGGGGTGGGGGGGATGTAAGAATGTAATAGGTGCTCTTGAAGACATAGCCATTGCACATTTTGGTGTATCACCTAAAGTTGCTAACATGCTAATGGCAGCCAGAAAGCCTTCTACTAAGCTTACATATTCACTAAAATGGAAACAGTTCACTTTATGGGCTGTTTCCAAGTTTCTGGACCCCTTCACCTGTCCGGTACAGGAGGTATTAGAATATCTGCTGCTATTGTCAGACTCTGGTCTACAACATTCTTCCCTGAAGGAGCATTTAGCAGTTCTATCCATACCTTTCAACTGCTATGAATTTCACATAGTGCTATGATTTTTACATTCAAATGCAGTCTTCCTCCAGGAAGATTTACTAATGTTCCTCATAATGACAGGGCTATTTCTGGGCGCACAGATTATTAAATCACTAATCTAACTTGTTAGAAACATTCCTTAACACTAAATATATGGGGCCCACTATTTGTATACAAATTTTTCCTTAAAATAAGAAAGTGCTACTCATTCTGGCTATTTGCTGTGAATGTTGAAGGCCAGTGCTATGAATTTTCTTACTGAGAGGTATGGTTATATCAGCTTTCCATGCCCCCACTGATGGGTGTACGGTTGCACAACTGGAGGTCTCCCATATGTTCCTCATAGGTATTCTACATCTCAAGCCTCCTATTTGCCATCCAGTCCTGCCTAGGGACTTACATTTTTTCTGGAGAAACTTACTTTGGCTTTTTGTGAGCCAGCCGTGAACTGTGGCTTATGCTTTCTGTCATGTAAAGCATTATTTTTGGCTGTGTTTACTTCTGCTTGAAGGATTACTGAGCTACAGGCTCTCATGTGTGAGCTACTTATATAGTTTTTCCACAAAAACAGAGCTTCTTTGCATACTAATCCTAAATTCTTATCAAAGGTGGTGTCTAAATTTACATTAGACCACTCCATCCACCTTCCTGTTTACTATCCTAAGCATGCCAATCAAGGTGTGAAGTGCTGCTGCATACATTATTAGATGTACACAGATTCTGAGATATTTATATACATTGTACTAAAGACCACAGAAAGTCTTTTCAGTTTTTTATTTTGTTTGACCCTGGGAAAGAGGATGCCCCGGTGTCTAAACAGTGCCTCTCCAAATGTCTAGCACATCGTAATACGTTCTGTTATAGGAAGTACAGTAAGGAACTTCCTGGTGTTGTTCATGGGCACTCCACAAGGGGTGTGGCCACTTTTGTTGTCTTGTGGGACATTACAGCAGCCAGGTAGAATGGTTAAATAAATACAGAACTAAATCTAAGTTAAACAGACATGGGCAATACAGAATCATCACAAAATACCAAGTACAGCCATAGTACATCAGGAGGTTGCAAATGTTATATCTGAGGGCAGGTGCCCAAAGCATGAGGATTAGGATGGAAGAGAGAGGAGGGATGGAAAAAAAGAGTGGCTGAGAGAGGTGGTTAAATATGTACAAGGTGCACTGAGGTGCTCAAACACAGCCCTCTTAAAAGAGGGTGCACCTTTGAGATACCTTATTCCAGCTAGCCAGGGTGGAGACAGCCTTGTCACCTATTGCTTTCCAGGTACAAAGGACTTGTAGCTGGTCACTGACCTGGGATACGAGTTTGTAGACCCCAGTAATCCTGACCAGGTTAAATATGTCCAGTATAAACCATATACACGCTTGTAGACCCCTATTCCACTTGTGTACCCTCCTCTCTTCTGTTGAGAGTATGATCCGTCTGCATAGTGTGTACAGGGGTAAGTCTGTCACAGCCATATGGAAAACTACACAGGTTGTTCAAGGTAACTAATTTTCCATAGTGCAATATGGCTAGCTGATCTGTACACTTCACTTGCATATTCCAGGGTTTACAGATTGAGACAGCTTCTTCTTAAGTATAGTAGACTCAATTTTTTGACTGGGGTTGTGGTGATGTGGGCAGTGTAAGATAACTGCATGAAACAAAAGTCCACAGTATATGAACTGTTGGACATTTTCAACAGAGGGGAGCCAGGACAAGCTGCAGTTCCTTGTATAGATGCGGATTACAGGTGAAGCACATTATTTCAGGTTTTCTGCTGTTGAAGAGTCTATTCATAATCATCCAGTTTGATAGCAGACTGTCCTTATACTAGCATACAGACTAGTTTCTAGCCACTGTGACGGGACTTAAACTCTGGGCTGTTTTAGGAGTGGAGAGGTTTTACACCAGCACACTACGATGATGAGCCACAGTGACTGAGTTTAAATTCTGAACCCTTGAATTAGCAGAGGTCCTTTACATCAGGATACTTGGAGGGGGGGGTGTGAAGAGGGTCCATACAACAGTCCACTGTGAGGGGGTGAGCAGGGTCTTTACATTAGTATGCTAAGGGGTGGGGGTCTTTATACAAATACACTACAGATAAAGTACTGTAATGGGATTCGTAAGAGATTATACCCATACACTAAAGTGGTAATCTATTGCCACACATTTTGAATTTGGGCTTGTTGTAGGATGAGAGTCCTTCTACTAGCACGCTATGTTGCGCAGCAACAGCAGTGAATTTAGTGCCATTGTAAAAGCATGGGGTCTCTAAACAGTTTTTTCTAAAAATGATCAGTAATGCTTGAAACACACTCCTGTTCCTCACACACATCGTTACTGTATTTGCAGGAGATGACAACGGAGACCACGAAAACTCCTTTGGGGACCTTCTGCAGATCAGCCCTGTAATGCGCAGGGCTGAGCGCAGTCATTTAATTGTGTGGCAAGTGAAGACCTGCAGAAACTGATGCAAGGGAGCTACATGACAGAAAAGAACAAGACTCCATTTTGGGGAGAAGCTATGAATTGTTAGTGGTGGGACAGGATTTCTGGGAGGATTGCAGAATTTCCACCCATGTATTTTAGACTGAAAAGGGTGGAATTTCTTGTATTTCCTGCAGTGCCACAGGTGGTTAAAACTGAGGTCTGTGCAGCTCCTGCTGAATGACTGAAACAAGAAGCAACAACAAAGCCCCTCGACCCCACCCTGCAAAAGCTGAATTCACATCTGGGAAGAGGCAATAAAAGTCAATTTTTTATTTACTCCAGATGTTAAATTATAACCACATGCACTGAGTGGAAATGTACTGCCAAGTAACTCTAAAGTGGATATGGCAAGTAATCGGTTTCTTTACAACTGCTCTGATGCTGTTTGAGCCATCCTTAAAGGACTCTTAAAGGCAATGCCGTACTGTAATTGAAAACAAAGGTGTGTGTGTGTATCTGTCTGTGTGATACTACAATTCAGAACTGGATGGACCCTCTGGTGAAAGGCTTTGTTGACCCCTGGAGCAGACTCTAGGTCAGTGGTACACTACATATGGTATGACCAATGGGGACAAGGTGAGGGTTGGGGGTAAAACTTGGCTTATTTTATCTTTTTTTTTTAGCTTTCCATCTCTATTCCCCCACATATTACAAGCATATTTTTCATTTGGTCTCCTTGTAGTTGACACAGTGACAGTGGTCTATGCTATGATGTAGGAGGCACTGATTTTCATCCCCACCTACTTCCCAGCAAACAAAGGCGATGTCCTGTCAACGCAACCACCTGGCATGTGAGAAATCGCCCTTTAGTGGCCAAGGGAGGTGACTGCAGCCGAGGGCCGTGTCTGATTATGAGAGGGCTGAAAGTGCATCTGGATGGTAGGAAAAGCAGGGCTTTGGTTTGATGGTCCCAGGGCAGATGCTGGCCAGGGTACACAGTTAAGAAGAAGCCAGGTGGTGGCTTTTTTTTTTTGTAGGGAGACCAGTATGAGAAAAGTCTCTCTCTTTTTGATGAATAAGGCAAGGGTGGAATGATAAGGCTAGGTGGTCCAGGGTCTGAAAGCTGTTAAGAAGGCACTGAATCTTCTCCTGCTTCTGGGGAAGAGAAAAAAATTAGAAAAAAGCAAAGCTGCAAATCATTAATCTAATGCTGTAATCCTTAACTGTAATCTCTTAAGTGGTGGCATACTGAGATGTTATACAGTACTTTAGACTCACCAGTTTGGGATAAGATATGTGGTTTAGTGGGGGTGTAGGGCAGAGTTGGGTAAATCAGAAACTGTTCAAGTCATCAGGAGCATCCAGCTATCAGCATCCTCCCAAATGGTAATTCTGCACACTCATCAAAGACTTCAGGGATTCTGAAGATGTCAACAGTTTAAAGATCATTGCAAACACAAAATTGAGGTTGTGCTATTTTCACTGCTGGGGTGTATTTTTAACAAAATACTTTTTAATTAGAAAAAATAATGTCAGAATGTGCCACTGTTTTGTATTGTTACCACTGTTGTCTTTGCCTAGAGTTCTTTGTGCAGTAACATTCTGTAGAAACAGCATGATGTAATTTTAGTTACAGCAGAGGTTTCCTTCTGCAGAGAATGGGCATAAGTGATAGTGCAAAAGCGTTCTGAAATAAGCATCCCTTGCTTCAGGGCTAGACTGGGATGACAATAACTGGGCGACCAAACACTGGGGTTCCAGCCAATTGTCACATTGACCTCAGTGGTGAGTCAAGGAACTGTAGGGAGAGATGCGGATTGCACAGCCATCAGAAAATGGCACAGTGCAGTGAGGGAGGTGGGATGAACCAGAAAATGAAACTGCTGTCTTGCTAAATGCCAGCACTCTTGGGCTGAACACCATGATTACCCCACCAGGGAAGAGGTCCTCAGGGCTGGGAGGTCACCAGGAACAATGACGTGAAGAACAGGCAGTAGAGGGGCAAAGTAGCAGTAGGTATATTGAACCTACTGGGATATAAAATTAAATCTGTAACTCTAAATTCATATCATAACTTTCTAAAATGTTCATAAAGGGATTGTACATACAAATAATTCATGTCTAAGGACAGAAAAAGACATCATCCAGAGCACTGTACCCCTGTGAGATCAGGAAAAGAGCACCAGTGACAAAAGTACATTGGTGTAACCCTATGAATGATCTGAGCAGCACATTTTATTAAACAATTTGTACCATGACTACATGCTACCAAAACAAAAACTATACATTTTCAATGATCTGTGTATGCATTATACAAGCAAATACTAATCAAAATGATCACCAGTGAGTTCTTCAGAAAGTCAGTCCTCTCAGCCTCTTTGTAAAGTTCCAAACTTTCTGCCACTATCATGTCACTACAATGACACTACCGATGAGGGCCTCAAATATTTTCTTCTTTGGAGCATCATTCAACATGTCTGAGATAAAAATGGCTCTTACAGACTTGCCAGTTAGTGTGGGTGGCTATGTGTCCATAGCTGGACGCTCCTGATGGGTAGACATTTTATATGGGCCTGGCTTAAAGTGAAGGTGTGAGTTATTTAAAACCAGTTTTGGGCTTCATAGACCATTACCTTGAGGCAGTGATAGTTCATCTCTGCCAAAATTAAAACATTTCATACTGTCCTGAAAGGGAGTGAAGGGATCGTAACTGTGGCAGGCTACTGGCCAGCCGATCCTTTTTGCTACCCGAATCATTTGCTCACTTGCGCAGCTCCGTTTAGTGATGTCTCACCAGGGAAAGCATGAGGAAACACCCATAGAAGTCTATCAGCTCATTTTCAAAACATTTTTACAGCAGTTTAGCAATCTTTGATAAAATTGAAAGTCAATGCTTAACTAATAGGGTCCCTATTACCTGAGCAGTAGCTTTCATTTTTATCAAGGAACTAACAAACTGCTATAAGACTGAAAACTAACCCCATAGACTTATAAGGCAACTCCCCTCTCCTCCCTTGTGAGACGCTACTAAATGTCAGAGAGCAGGGGGACCAGGAAGTGGAAAAGGATCGGCTGGCCAGCAGTTCGGCCACAGTTATGATCCCTTCCCTCCATTTCAGGACAGTATGAATATTTATCATTTTGGCACAGATAGACTATTGCTGCCACAAGGTAACAGGCTATGAAACCCAATGGTGAATATAAGACCTTTACTTTAAACCCTGGAATTCGCCCCCCCAGGCCAGTTGTGGTCCAAGGATGTTATAGAAGTGACTTAGGAGGCTCCCAGGGATGAAGGATGAGGGCTGCTTGGCTTCTGCACATTCCACTTGCCAGTGGATCAGGCAGTGGCATTGGTACATGCTGTTTAAAGCTGCTCACTATCCCCACAGCAGGAAGGGTGCAGTTGCTGTAATCCCAGTATTTGGATTGCAGAATAGTGAAAGCAAGGGACAGACTGAGGGTAGGAGTGACACAATCAATATAACCTCCATACTGGCCCCGTTGGTGTAGCAGTAGAGCTACCACACATGATGTTGGCAACCTGGGTTCAGGAATGATCCGGGGGGGGGGGATTGGGCATTCCAGAGAATGCTCTCCTCCTCTGTGGAGTGTGGTTATCTTCCTCTTCTGCAACACTGCTATCTGGGTGACCACAGGTACTAGTGCAGCTGGAGTACCAAGGAAGGGATAGGGCCTTCAGGGACATTGTTGTATAGCATATATTGTGTCTGCGTGCCCTTGATGTCAGCACATGTGATGCCTCTGGGGACAGGAGGAAACACAAGAATGATGGACCCCAGTATATCCAGGTCCCACACTACAGCCTGGATGTCACCTGACAACGTGTGACTCAGGGATCCATCCCCCACCCTGACTCTGCCTTGGGGACACCACAGTGGATGGGAGGAAATGCAGGCATGAGGTACCCCAGTATATCCAGGCCCCACACTACAGCCTAGATGTCACCTGACAACCTATGAATCAGGAGTATGTTCCCCACCCTTACCCTGCCTGTCAACATATGAATCACAGATACATCCCACACCCTGACCTTGACTTGTGGAAGCCGCAGGGGATGGGAGTAAACTATGGGGATGAGGTACCTCAGTATATATTCAGGCCCCATACTACAGCCTGGATGTCACCTGCCAACCTATGAATCAGGAGTACATTACCCACAGTGACACCACCTAGAGATTTAACCAAGGCTCTGTGAAGGCCATGCATCCAAGTCTGGGGTGCTGGGGGATTTATTGGGTACACCATGAGTATTCCTGAGAGACTGAAGCCAGAGATAGAAGGGGCATAAAATAGAATAATTAAACAAAAATCTACTATCTGAACTTTTAATGTTACTCCTTTAGTCCACCTAGTAGTCACTGATCTGGAGGCCCTATGTCTGACCCCAGTACAAATCCCAGCTCACCTAATCATATTACAAAATTGAGCTTTGGTCTCTAAATGGCAGTGTGCTAACATCATTACAATTTTACACACAGAGAAAAGAAAGAAGTTAAAATGCATTTTTAACCAAATCTGCTGTTTCATCATCTCGGCCCTGGTACAATCCGCCCCATAAATGTTTTGTTACAGGTTCAAAAAGCAATTGTGCATCTCTGGTCTGACAAGTCAAGCCTACAGGGCCTATACCAGGCTCTTCCAATCGGTGAGTTAGAACAGCAAACACTGTAGATCACATTTGAACTGGAATTATGGAACAGATGTGCGTGGCCACCAGGGAAATCTTTATAAGTTTTGTTCTTTTGGGGGTGGATTTGGAATCGAATTAATAGTGAACTCGGAAGCCTCATGGGTCACTATTAAACTAAGTAGGGATAAAACAGGTGAGAGTGGGACTATGAGAAATTATGAGAAACTCCAGGGATCTAAATCAGGATCCGTGTACTGCAAACCTGTAGGACAGTGGATAGATCAGTCTGCAATTAGAACATCAAGGATGTAACTGGTCATTAGGGAAAAAAATCTCAAAGCTCCATTCTCGGGCCCCAAAATTGAGATCTGGGTAATAAGAGAGCTATTCAAGGAAACTGATCAGTACAGTATTTGAAGGTGGTAATGCTAAAGTAAGCATCAGACTAGACCACAGCTGGAATGCCATGACAGCTCACTGTATTAGCTGGCACTATACGTAACAATTACCACCCCACCCCTAATGGATCTGTATTTGGCACTGTGAACAAAACATAGTATGTATAGAAAACTTACACTGAAAACACTGACATAGCCAGGTGAATAGTATTCTTTACAGGCCAGGAGAGCACTGTGTGGCAAACTGCCACACACAGGCCATGGCCTGTATGGTGTATAAGTAATTATTATTTTAAAAACTGGAAACTGTCTGTAAAATATGTTTTGTTTTGTATGTTTTTAAACTATGGGACCAAGACTGTACCAAAGAGTTTAGGATGGCTTTTGAGTGTGTAAATACGCTGCTGTGTTTAATGTTGTCCTAGCAGGTATCTTAAGGTGATTTTTTTTTTTTTTTTCAGTTAGTAGCACCTGAATAAAATCTGTCTGGCCCATCTAATTTTGGTGAGTCAAATCAATGTTAAAAATAGTTCACCAAAAAACGACCCAGAGCCTCAGAGACTGAAACTATTTTTTTAGTTACCAGACTCGATTTGTAATCATAATGGTCACCATGTAGAGCCTGCTAGCCTCTTAGTCCCTTTTGGGGTGGAAAGAGATGCTGCTTGTAAGAAATGTAATGTAAACATTATATATGGCTTAAAGTAAGTTAAAGGTATTCTTTTTGTTTTATTTTAAATTATCAGCACTGGAAACAAAGCAAACTCTGCTTATAAAATTGTCTGTCTCTACTCCTTCCTTTTTTTCTGTCCTCTCCTCTCTCTGTATTGTCCCTCCCATTCTTACTCTCTGTGTCCCTCTTCTGTCTGTTGCTGTGTCTCACTTTCTTCCCCAAGACTCACTCTCGTTTCCTCTCCCTTTGTGTTTTTAACCTTCACCATGGGACACAACTGCCCTACTAATGTTCATTATGCACCAGGTGATGTCATCTAAACACAAATGTGCACCCCTCCATGTAAAGAACATAGGAGTGGGGAAACCTAGCTTTCCACAGATATAAAATTTCAGCATCCACATTTTTTTATTTAATTCTGAGATGAACATAACTCTCAGTGTGACAGTCTTCAAAGAGAGAAAGGAACAAGAACTGAGAAAAAAACACACAAGATCTAATTTAGTATATGTCTTCACTTTTTGAATGATGCTGCTTATTCAGTTTCTGGAACTACCTTAGGCATACTGTATTTCTCTGCAGACAAAAAATGAAAAAGGTCGCCAAGAAGCTAACTTAAAGGGACTGCCCTCCCTTCCCCTGTACTGTAAATATTCCTTATATACATGTATTTTTCCATGTCTAAAACATATACTGCATGTTGTATATTGCATGTCATTAATCTCTGTTAAACAGGATGCGAAGACTATATACTGAGAAGTACTGAAACTTCAAAGCAACCAGCACACGTGAAAGTCTTCTTCTACCTCTGGGCAGTCCTCTCGACTCAGGTTCCAAGTTTCAGTCAAGACATATTACAGTTACTGCATTTTTTTTGTGCTCCTGGTTTGATGTTGACTCAATTATTGTAAAATAAAATTGCATTCAAACATGTACACCTACATAATTTACAGTCTGTAATTAATAAACACCTCTTGATATGAATTAACAGCTTGCTTTTATTGTCTTCAGCAGCAATTCCACACTTACTGGAAACAGTCCTACACCCAGATTCTGCTACACTTTGCATAAGGCATGCTCTAGCCTGATTTCCCCACCTGGTATATCAAATAATCCTTTTATTATATTTCGTTTGTAAAATACATAAAATAGATTATTAGAGTTTATGTGCAGATAAACCAATATCTTTCTCTGGAAGTTCTCTAGGCCAAGAAATAGATCAGAACTATACAGATCAATAGTTAGAAGAATAAGTAATCAGAATAGGGAGGAGCAAGAATTAAAGAAGGCAATTGTCAAAATAAGTTTAGAAAATTGCCCCAGACAGAGGTAATCCTCCACACAGGGACTGAGTGCTGCTACTGGACCCCACTGTGTGTCAGGAATTATCCTTGTCTCTTCAGTGAATCAGAACAGCACAGCACTAGGAGAATCATTCATACTTACTGTAATTTTCTTTTCAGTCAGCTCCAACGTTGTCAGTGGGTACTTAATACATATGGGTAACGTACTCACCCACTGGGGTAGCGGTACATCCCAAAGCTGTGGCCCAAAACATATGGCTGATTTATTTTTTTATTTGTATCTCGGATTAGCACCTTTGAGTTAAGAGCTCGTTTACAAAGGTTCCACATTATTGAGTACAATACACACAACATAGAGAGTTATACATCAATTCAAAGATATTACAGAGTTATGAAAGTTCATCATAGTGTGGTTAACAGATTTTGCAGAGTTTGAATACTTTTCACACATGTTGAGAGTTATACAGTAGTTCAAAGGTAATTACAACAGGGATACAAAAATTTGGTGTTGCAGAGCGAATAGCTAAGTAATACTGTATTAAGTTGCTGCAATAGGAGTGTAAGTAGGAGGTAATGGGTAGGTGGAAACAGGGAGAAGAGGTAGGCAGAGGTGGGGAAAGGCTAGAGCTGAGTGGTAGGTAACAGCGGAGAGGAGGACAAAATATCAAGTTGGTGGAGGAGCCGCACAACACGGCCTTGTCAGAGAAGTGCTCCCCCAATGGGGAAGTGATACAGCCCAAAGCTATGACCCAAAGTTGAACCCTGGGAATATGCACATTCCAGATACAGCTGTTGCTCAGTTTACTATTGCCTGTGTTTCCAAAGTGACATAATTACTAACATCCATGCCCTAAATTACTCTTTATAGTTAAGGTATAAATAAACGGCCCTTATTTTTTTTTAATGTTTCACTTACCCTAAGAGATCACATTAGAGTTTGTTGTCATGGAATGGCATAGAGGACTTCAAATCTTTGAATCTACGCATGTTTCTGTCGTAGTGAAGTTTTAAAAAAAGCATTGTTTTGCTCCCTGTGTACACATCCTTGTTTACTAGCTTCCCGACGTTGCGCGACTCTCGCATGTGCATCACGTGCATGATGTCATTGTAGTGAGACCATTGACAGTACCAGCAAGGCTGAGGGCGATATCTCTGACTTGAGCGAGGAGTTTGACTTGCTCTTAGTGGCCCAGCCTTATATGTTCGAGCCACTGAGGAGCAACAGAGCCATAGAAGTTACCGGAGATGATGCAAATTCCTCCGAAGAGGAAACTGAACGGTCACAAGATGTGGAGGGAGACAGGACTGCACAGCCAGCTAGTGAGTGGTGGGTATCTTCAGATGTTTACCTGATATTCCACAGTACCTATATGGTTACCCATATTGCTGATGTGTTGTGGCATAATGTAAAGGAAGAGTTCATTGCTGAATGAGTGTATGTGGCGATTTACCGTCCCATTTTATGCATGTTCTCCCACTAATGCTGATGCTCCCCACCGATGATGTGTCATCGTTCACCATATTGTATAACTGTTGTTTTTTCAACTGTATGCTCCCCCTGTTCTGCTGGTGTGACCCATTTATACATTTCACTCCACTGCATGCTTCTCACCACACAGGTGAAAGTGCATGACCCTACTGAGACAGCAGTGGATGTTGTGTTACTTTGTTTTGTAGTTGTCTTTCCCTATTGCTGTTAGTGTGAGATTTCCCCATCGTAAGTCATAGTAGGTGAGGTCTTATCAGTGTTTACTACAATGGCATCACACCTCCCACCAGATGCTAGTGATTCCTCTGCCTGTACACCACAGCATAGCCGCCCCCCCCACACACACACACAGCACCAGGCTTTTTGTTTTGTATTTATAAGTTCATGTCTTCCTAAATTATGACCCCTATATCCCTTTCTTCTTTGGTGACTGACAGCACCTGCCATTACATGTACAGCTCTTATCAGTTTTCCCTCTTGTCATGTGCATTTTTTTGCAGTACTTTTCATTCTGTAAAGTTTCCACACATCTGAATACTTGTCCAAAATCCCCATGTGTTTCAGCATTATATCCCGGCGCTATAGCCTACAGGCTAAAGTAATGAGCTGTGAACAAGTTTGGTACAACCAGGCAACCATACCTTGGTTTGATTCTCACAAGCTCCACTTGCATACTGTGAGCAAGTTACTTCACCGTCCGGTGCGCCCCTGAAAACAGTCATTTGTGCCTAGTGTGCTTTGCCCTGTTACCAAACAGTAAAAAAATCATTAACGACAGCCCTTCTTGATTATCCACCCTGTTTCACATTTTGGTGTATTGTGCTAACAGACCTTTCCATCAGTCCGTTCTGCAATGAACTAAGTAATAATTTCAATATAACTGTTCCCATGAATGATACATGAGGTATACTGCAGCCTAAATCCCAATTTTCATTTACCATGTCCCTCTGTCTCCTGTCTATCCTGCAGTATGTAATGTAATGGTTAGGTTTTGGTCCACTGACCATACTACCCATCTCATGAAGCAGTGTTGTGTGGGTGCCAGTGTCAAAGTCTGTGCCAAAATGTAGTTTTGCATTATCCCGTGCTACACTATGATTTACTTATTCTGTTACCCACTGAAGTAATGTACAAGACTGAGTCTGTTTGCCACCCCCATGACAGCAACACCACTTGTTCACGTACGTGTTTCTGGTGCCACAGCTTAGGTGTCACAACAGTCACTGTGTGCCTGTTGCTGTCATGAGTCACTGGTAGTTATACCATATATCAGTAACCTTTTGTTCACCAAAATCGAGGATGGTTCAGTTGATAGACCCCAGGTGGCTCTCTTATCCATCCTTAATTGTCCATATAATGTTGGTAGGAAATTGTAATGAATCCCCCCAAAAAGTGTGCTGTGACACAGTGTTCAGGCACTAAGCTGTTATGTTATCGAGCATGGCTCGGGAACAGCACAGGGTCAAGGTTTAGCCTGCAGGTGCGTGGAGGTAGTAGCAGGTAGCTCTCCTCACCTGTGTGGTCTTCCCCAACCCCCAGGATTAAATCCATCACTTTTTGTTTGTCCATTGTCAGTGCAGGAGGAAGTGGGCAGCAAGTAGTGATGTTGTGCCCCAGAATTCACCTTGCATGAGCCTCTACATGTGTGTGAGTGCTTCTGATTCCAGACATGTAGAAATGGTGTGGTTAACACTGGTGGTGTACATACATGATATGAATAACTTATAAAACAACAACAATTGTAATGTCAAACACTGCGTTAGTTTTGAGTGTTATTTTACCACACAACATTTTTCAGTGATTTATCAGTGCAATACAGGCATCACTCCTCCATATGTGACAAGGCACAGAGTAAACTTCCCCCATATGAGTATATAAGAGTTGTAGATGTTGATGTCAACAGTGAGTGCCACAAGTACTTGTACCACACTACTGACTGTAGTGTTTCTGTTTTTCTTTTGCAGGTGTGAGTGTGGAATTGCACTGAAATAGACACGGCCGTTGAATGCATCAATTGCCGGGAGGTGTCACCTGTACTAGCCCAATGCGAGGAGGAACATGTGCAGGGGTCAACCTTAACCTTTTTTTGCACTAGCCAGCAGGGCAAGTTGATTCAGAATTGCAGTAGCCTGCAATTATAATGGTAAATTTTGATCACTTACACAGGAAACAATGTAAGGCAAGAAATACTCGGACTTACTGCACATTTCTCCTGCTCCCACATTATGCCCCCCCCATTTTCTGTACCATGGCCTCCTCTCTTCCTCTTTCTGCCACCCCACCCACCCCTCCTCCACCAAACCAGAGGACATCACAACAGCAAATGTTCAGTCAAGCAGTCCTAGCTCTGCACACACAACAGCAGACGTCATCATGCACCTCACAACACTAACCACCACCCACACGGCAATGAACAGAGTCAGGCAGAGAAAGACACTCGTATAGTCAAGTGGAGACCTGCACTTCTGGAAGTTTCTGTACAGTCTCAAGTGAGCCAGGAGCACATCTAAGATTTCTTTGGGATGGGGGCTACACAAACCTAAGGGGCTCAGGAAATAGAAAACTATGACGTTTTTATTTTTAATATGCTCTGCCCCAACAATAACAGATTTTTCTTTAACATTGTCTTTTCATCAGCCCAGGGGAAACAGTACACAGGCATAATGCTATACTATCTCTGTTTCTATATAGGAAAGCCTATTTTAAGCTTGCAAATTATATATTTTATTAAGGTTTATTTTTGTACCATACATGAGCCAACACTTTGTTTTTAGGATAAAAGGACATGCTGGGTGGGACTGCATGGATGATGTTGGCTGGCATGGTCCATTTAGAAGAACTGGGGGCTCCCTACACTTGCCAGTAATAGCAGATATGGATCTATGGAGGGTCATTTCAGAGTCTGGTCTGCAGTGATGTCCAGGGAAAGAACGGAGTTAGGAGATTTGGAGAGGAGAGGTTAGTTATTGTGAGGCTGGGATAAAATCCACCACCTGCAGGGCCGACCCTGTATACCTTTTTCGCATTTTGTCACTGAAATATTGGATACAGGCACTCAAAATGTAGGGAAATGAGGGGCAGTGGTCTTAATTATATGGGTCAAATTGTTAGAGACACATTCAAAAAACTGGAAGCTAGAGACTTAACAGCACTCTACCCTTGATCACACCCTGAACAATAGCTGAAATTCCTAACAGTGGAGTGATAATGACTCGCATTGCGTCTTTTGTGGGATCTCCCTCTTAAACTGCCAGATAATTGCAGCTCATAAGGAGCTGTTAATCACACCAGGCCATCTGGAACATTGAGAGAGATTAGCATGAGGACTAGAGCCTGCTTTAACTTTACTAACAGCCTTGAAAACCTGCACTAGTCCAGGCGGGGCAAGTAGAGAGTTGGCTGCACTAGCCCTGGTCAATTTGCACTAGTGTTTGGGCTAGTAAAACAATGTTAAGCTCGACCCCTGAACATGTGTGCTGCATCACTGAAGTAGACTGCGTCTGTGAAAATTGCCTTAGCCACGTCATTTTGGTGGCATACTACGAGTATGAATTTATGGAAGGACTCTTTGATGATGCCATACCTCTCAATGAGTGAGTATGACACAGTTTTTTAGATTCCACCTGACTAAATATTTTTTAAGGCACAGATGGAAAATTGCAAAAAAATATATGTAGCTATGAAGTAGGTTCATCGTTACCAGTTTACCATGCCAAGGAGCATAAGGGTGAGATCTGTCCATGTGTCGCTGTCCTCTGTTGTAATGGTGAGTGGGTGGCCTTACTTCCTCAGGACTAGTTGATTAATTGTCAGGGATCTTGATTCTCAGATATTTCATAAAGTCGACTACTGTGATTCCCAAACGCTTCACTGTGATGTCTTCTCTGTGTAACTTTCCAAGTGGCGTGATTTCATAGTTTGCCCATTACTTTTTGTGACGTGATATGGCTGTATATTCAGTCAGCAGGGATGGGACATTTTGGAGGCCCTGTGCTGGGGTTTGCAGGTAAAGCAGAACTTCATCTGCAAATTCTGAATTTGTGTGTTTACCACCCGATTTAAACCACTAAATTCATGGGCGGTTTCAAATGGCATCTCAAGGGACTCTAATGTCACTTTATACTAAAAAGGAGAGTGGAGAGAGTGGAAAACCGTGTCTAGTCCCCCTACTAAGGATGAAAGGAGGAAGTGAACCATTAATTCATATTTGTGCGGTTGTGGAAGCATAGAGACTCCGGCTCCACATGATAAGCCTGTATCCTAAGCCAAAGTCTTGGAGTGTGGCAAACATGTACCCCCACTGCCGCAGTCAAATGCCTTCTCTGCATTTAGTGCAAGGACCACTACCAAGAACTGTGTTATGATTCCATGCATATCGGTAATAATGAATGATGTTTAGGGTTGTATGAATGTGCTTTCCTTGTCTTCCCTAAACAATGTCCCCTGGTCCTGATGAATACACTGATGCAATATGGCCTCCAACTAGGCTGCAGTGTTGGGGCTATTACTTTATAATCTACAGTTAGCACAGACATGAGGCAGTATGAGAGGCAGATGCGCAGGTCTTTGCCTTGCTTCTGGAGCACACTGATAATGGCAGACCACATTGGGGGGGGGACTCACCACACCCCATACTCTCCTCAGTCATATCTTGCAATGCATTGGTGTATAGTGGGTAAACTGGTGGTATGAAATCAGTAGGCAGCCTGTACGTCATATGATCCTTAGCCACTCCCCCCACACCGCTGACTTTCTTTCATCCATAGGAGCTCCTCACATTTTCACAGGTGGTCCAGTGACTGGGGCGCCTCAGCACAGATGGAAAAAAAATACCGTTACTTTGAAAAGTAGAGCAGCAGTTCTGGGCTTGGGGACACCCCTGTGGTATATAATGTCAAGTAGAAGTAATTATAATACTACCCCATTCCTTCTCTGTCTGCTACCAACCCCCATCACTCTGCACGTAACATAGGTCGGTGCCTTTTTTATTTCACAGCAAAATCTAACCCCCTCTATCCAAATCAAAATAGAACCCTACCAAGGGGCATGTTAAGCACTTTGTTTTCTGTTTTGCCTGTTGGTCTGTTTTGTTCTTTTGGATACAATAAAAAAATTCAGTTTATTTACTTTTACACGTTTGGACCTGGATTTATCCTGCGACGGGCTAAAGTGTGCTGTACATCTTTTGGCTTTTGACCCTACCAACCAGCCTGGTGGCACTGAGGGTTGAGGTGCTGGACGTTACACCTCAAGCTACGCCGATGACCCTAGTTCGGGATGGAGCTTGCCCATGGGGTTTGGAGGGGTGTTGTCATGGGAGGGAGAGTACTGTGCATCTGAAGGACTGCTCTCCTGTCCCGGGGGAGTGTAATGTGATGTCCGTCGTCCCGCGACCCTCGATGGACATTGGCAGAGCAATACAGAATGTAGACCAAAGACGTGGGTGAGCGCAACTGATGCCGGCAGTGTTGCCGTGCGCCATGGCATCACTGCACACACCCGGGGGGGCACTCACCAGAACAAGGAAACACCAGACTCTGCGGGGTAGGTGACGGCACGTGACCCCTATGCCCACCAACTGATCCCACCCACCTGGCCTTCCACCTCCTCCACCCAGGTAATCACCTGCAGCTTGGCCAGTCTGTAACACTGCCCAAAGTAGGAGGGGCAGCCACACCATAGAGGGGTTAAGCCTGGGGTACTGGCCTCAGGACTGTGGGTGGTAGAGAGGAGGCTTAGGATGGGGGGAACTCAGGTGGGCAGAATCAGACCAGGATGCCTTAGAGAGGCCCCGCCCAGATGGAAAAAGAAATTGGGGGGGAAAAAAAAGCAATAAAAAAAAAATTTAAATAGGAGCCTACCTGCCTGAATAGGACAGCTCTTTCCAGTTGTGTAGTACTAATGGTATTAATCTTTCATTTAGTTTCTGGAGTCAATTAGAGTATGGTTGTATTTTATCACATGGCACGTTCACATGCCTACGCTTTATTCTTCAATTTTTTTATGGCCAGCATGTGTTATGCCAGGTCCTGCTATTTTTCTTCTTTTTTTTATCCTGTGCCTTCACCCAGTGCAATCAGTGCTGCAGCCATTTCCACCTCCGCAGAGGCAGCCAAGCTCCCTGGTCGTGGGCCAAACCCATATTGTTACGCTGACGCATGTAGCACAAACCCCCCCACCTAAAGGAACGTCCGCAGTTCTTCTGACACTGATTCCTGACCTCCCCAGCCAACCCCTGAATGACCCAAGCCCTGAACACAGTTCGTCGGCGTGAGGTGTGGCATGTAGCACACACAATGGGCACCATGCACAATGTTTGCAGTGTCCCGAACACACACCAGGTGCACCGCACAATGCAGGTCTGCCAGTGGAGGACTCTTGGATATGGGCAACTGTCCAACTGAGAACCCGAGCAAGGTTCAGCACTGGATACCTTGTACCTGTAGGTGCACGTCTGGGTCCTGCATAGCACATGCGGGTGCACAGACCATTGCACGGATGCTCTGGTCCCTGTACATGTTTCAGTTGCTGAATCTTGGTTGCCACACTCTCAAGGTCTGCCTTGTGGAATTGGACAGCACTGTGACATGTTTGTCAATCCTGTTGTGACTGGTTGGCAATGTCCAATGGTGCTCGCAGTGAGTTTCCATTGTAGGCTTACAGCTGAGGTAACCTGTTCCCATATCCACATCCATACTGTCAATACTATGCGATTTACTGCATACTGCTTTGTGCTGTTATGCAACCTGAACGCCAACTGCACTGTGTGATCCATGGACGCAGATGGTGTGGTGCATTGTGTGTGTGCGTGCCCCCCTTTGGGCATCCTGTGCGTGGCGCGCAATGACTGTAAATAATGATAACAAGAGCGGTAACCGTGTAATACCCACTAGGTACAAGTGCCTGTTTTCCGGGGCGACCTGGGAGTACTGGACGGTTATGTGACTTGCTCACAGTCACACAGTATGCAAGTGGAGGTTGTGAGAATAAAACCCAGGTCTAGTCTGCTGGATGTACCAAGCTCGTTCACATAGGACATTGCTGTAACCTCTAGCATATACTGCCAGACCAATGTAATACAATATCCACATTCCACAGATGTAATCTGTCAGTTAAAAACATTTTTATGTTTGCATAACTATTGACTATTTTGTTTTATTGTTTTGAACAAATCTTTTCGATTTGTGGCATATCATAAATTTGTGTGGTGGATCTGGCGGCGTCTAGGAAGACATAACAGAAGAGACAGAACACCAGGAGGAAGGAGCTACTGGTATAACTAAAACTTCTCTACTGGGACTCAGAACTAGAACTCTTGTACCTTCAATTTAGGGTATAAAAAAAAAAAGAGTGTGTTTGTCAGAAGTAGTTGAAGTAAATTATCTGGTATCTGTGTACTTATCTAGGTGTTTGTCACAGGTGTCAGAAGGGAATTGTTATCTGTGAAATTAACTAAGTGTAGAAAGAAAGATTTGCAAAGTAGGAGGAGTGACTTAGCTAGAAGGAGCCAGGTTAAAACCAGATTTAAGCACTGCCCTAGATAGCTTGTGCCAGAGAACAGACAGAACACCAGGAGGAAGGAGCTACTGGCATAACTAAAACTTCTCTACTAGGACTATATTGCCCTCCTTCTCCCCACCCTAAACGAGTTCTACTTTTATAGGCACAGGATTTAACTGACAACAGGAACTTCCTGTTTGGGAGCAGGAAGTGAGTAATCACAGAGCCACCAAAGACTCACCATCCTAGAAGGGCAAGAGTAGCTCTCCATCCCCCCCAGCTGCTGGAGGTCTGACTCTGAGAAGGTAAGGAGACTACTGAGAAATATAGGAACTTCTTGTCTCAGAACAGGAATATCAGGAGCTAAAAGGGCACAGAGGCAGTAAGTAAGTAGGGGAAGAAAAAAAAAAGAAAATAATCAAACAGAAGAAAGCGTAAGTATTCCAAACAACATTTAGGGGGCCAGAAAAAATACATGATGGGAGTGGTGCAGTGCAGTTGCTGTGGAGCAGCAGTCTTCCGGGAGACATTCTGGAGGATGTGGTGTCCCATCTGCAGGCACCTCTCCGGGCTGAGGGAGGAGGTTGCCCATCTCCAGGCTGAGTTGGCCAGGATTTGTGGAACCTCCTCTCCCACCCAGGGTCACTGCCGTTGCCTCAGAGGTTGCCAAGAAAGAGGAGCGGTTGGACCACAGTGGGCTCAGGGAGGGTGAGGGTGGTGGAACAGAGGCGCATCCCACCAGTTGTACCTCTCCACAATTTCTATGCCGTTCTGGAAAAGTGTGGTTCATCTATGGAGGCACCCACAGTACCTCTCCACAATTTCTATGCCGTTCTGGAAAAGTGTGGTTCCTCTATGGAGGCAACCACAGTGGCGCCCAAGGAGGATGCTGGGAACCTCCACAAAGGAGACCCACAGGAGGGTGGCATGGGACCCCACAGGAGAAGAAAACAACTCCTGGTGGGGGACTCCATTGTTAGGAAGATAGAACTGGGGGAGGAAGGGGAGCGGGAGGTACAGTTCCTGCCTGGCGCCATGGCTTGGAGGGACAGGGGGCAAATCGTCAGGATCACAAGAGCCGCTGCACAGGGGAGGGAGCTGGATGTCATTGTCCACCTAGGAACAAATGACATGGCTAGGAAAGGGATCAGCAGTGCAAGAAGCATTTGTGGAGATGTGGAGGGGCCTTAGACAAATAGCACACATGGTAACCTTTTCGGAGAAGCTGCCTGTCTATGGCATGGATGAGGCTAGGGTGCTCCACACCATGGGATTCAATCAGTGGTTGAAAAACTGGTGCAGAGCTCAGGGACTTGGCTTCATTGGGGAATGGGGGTCCGCATGGAGAGATGCAGGCCTATACTGGTATGATGGTCTGCATCTGTCCAGGAGGGGAACCAGGAGCCTAAGTGATAGGTTTAAATACTTCATTGGCAAGCATTTAAACTAGCCAAGTGGGGAGGCACTGGAAAGGAGCAGGGAAATCCTAGCCCCCAAAAATCAAGGTACTAAGTGAGGTAGACACCAACATAGAGATGTCAATAGGGAGAAGCGCAAGGGTAAATGGAGAAAGTGACAAACACAATAAGGACAGGGATGGGGCAAAAAGGGATAAGGCCATCAAGAAATGAAGGGTAATGAGTACCAACGCCCGTAGTCTGGGCAACAAGCTGCCTGAACTGGTGGCCTTGATGGAAGAGGGATGCCTGGATATTGTAGCAGTCACAGAAACATGGTATACAGAGAACCATGACTGGGATGTTAACATACCAGGGTACACAACCTACAGGAGAGACAGGGAGGGCAGAAGAGGGGAGAGGAGTAGCTCTCTATGTAAGGGAAGGGATAAAAGCAACTGAACAAATTAGTAAACAGGGAGGAGAGGAGGCACTGTGGGTCACCTTACAGACTGGAAATGGCACCACAATCCACACAGGGGTTGTATACAGACCCCCATGTCAGGGGGAAGGAATGGACAAGGATATGATAGAAGGCATACTTAGGATGGCAGAGAAAGGGGAGATACTGTTGATGGGGGACCTTAATATGCCAGATGTTAACTGGAGCACCTTTGCTGCAGCCACATCCAAAAGCAGGGCCATTCTTGATGCCCTTCAGGTGGCATGCCTCAGACAGCTAGTTTTGGAACCTACTCATGAGGGAGCAATTTTAGACCTCGTACTCTCAAATGGGGACAGTGATAGGATCTCAGATCTAGAAGTGGGGAGCCCATTTGGGAACAAGTGACCACCAAACAGTGTGGTTCATGATAAACTCAGCTACAGAGTCAAGCCATACAAAAGTGAGGGTTCTGGACTTCAGGAGAGCTGACTTTGGCAGGAAGGGAGAGTGCCTTAGAAAAGCACTAGTAAACAGGCTAGAAGGAGGGGTGCAGCAACAATGGGGAAATATCAAAACTGCCATCACAGAGGCAACAAGCCTTTGTGTAAAGCAAATAAACCAAAACGAAAGACAAAGCCACTATGGTTCTCAAAAGAAGTGGCGGTGAAGGTTAGGGAGAAAAAGATAGCATTTAGGAAGTATAAGGAAACACAGAAGGAGCAGGACAGAGAACTGTACCAGTTAAGGCAGAAGGAAGCAGGGAGGGTAATCAGGATAGCAAAGGCACAAACTGAGGAAAAGACAGCCAACTCGGTTAAGAAGGGGGAATAAAACCTTTTATAGGTATAACAGGGAGCGTAGAAAGACAAAGGGAAGGATAGTGAGGCTGAATAGAATGGATGGTGGGTGGGCAGAGTGTGACAGTGAAAAAGCAAGGATACTGAATGAATACTTCTGTTCAGTATTCACAAAAGAGGAAGTGGGGGAGGTGCCTAATCCAATTAACAGAAGCACTCTGGAGAGGTGGGTCGATCCCAGCCTTTCACAGAAGAAAGGGTTCTGAAAGAACTCTTAAAACTGAAGATGGACAAAGCAATGGGGCCAGATGGAATTCACCCCAGAATTCTAAAAGAATTAAGCAGAGAACTAGTGACACCACTGACTACCCTTTTTAACAAATCATGGGAGGATGGTGTGGTACCTGATTACTGGAAGAAGACTGATGTGATTCCCCTTCACAAAAATGGGAGCAAGACAGAGGCAGGAAACTACAGACCTGTCAGTTTGACCTCTGTGGTAGGGAAAGTGATGGAATTACTTCTGAAGGAAAGAACTGTTGAATACCTAGAGGTCAGTGGGGCACAGGACCCAAGGCAGCATGGGTTCACAGCGGGAAGGTCATGTCAGACAAATCTAATAGATTTCTTTGACTGGGTGACCAAAGTAGTAGACCAGGGAGGGGCTGTGGACATGGCCTACCTAGACTTTAGCAAGGCATTTGACACAGTCCCACACAAAAGATTAGTAGTCAAATTAACCAGCCTTGCAGTGGGTCCCAGGGTGGTAGCCTGGGTAAAACATTGGCTGAACAACAGGACACAGCAGGTAATTGTAAATGGAGTCCACTCTGAAGAAAGAGGGGTTACTAGTGGGGTACTGCAGGGTTCAGTACTGGGTCCAGTCCTTTTTAATGTCTTTATAAGTGACATTGCAGAGGGACTGGAAGGAAAAGTATGCCTCTTTGCAGATGACACAAAGATCTGCAACAGGGTTGACACACAAGGAGGGGTGGAAAGGATGAGAAGGGACTTGGCAAGGTTGGAGGAATGGTCAGAAGTATGGCAGCTTGGATTCGATGCAAAGAAGTGCAAAGTAATGCACCTGGGAAACAAAAACCCAGGAGAAGATTACACAATGGGGGGGAGGTAGTAACAACAACAAAAATGGAAAGGGACCTGGGGGTAATCATATTAGATTACCTTAAGGTTGGCAAGCAACGTGAGAAGGCAGTAAGGAGGGCTGCGGGGATACTGGGATGTATAGGGAGAGGCATCACCAGCAGAAAACAGGAAGTTGTTATCCCCCTGTACAGTTGGTGAACCCCATCTGGAGTACTGCGTCCAGTTCTAGAGACCCCATCTTCGCAAGAACATAGGATGGAAGCAGTTCAGAGGAGGGTAACTAAAATGGTACAGGGTCTGCAAGACAAGCCATACCAGGAGAGGCTAAAGGAGCTTAATATGTATACCCTTGAGGAAAGGAGGGAGGGGGGGACATGACAGAAATGTTTAAGTACCTCAGTGGAATCAATAAAGTCCAAGAGGGTAGCATCTTTCAGAAAAAGAGATGTGCAAGAACAAGGGGACACAATTTGAAGACAGAGGGGGGATGGCTCAGGGGCAATGTGAGGAAGTATTTTTTCACACAAATGGTGGTGGACACATGGAACAGCCTTCCTGAGGAGGTTGTGGGGTCTAAAACTGTGGGAGAATTCAAGAATGCATGGGACAGACATAAGGCAATTTTTGTGGGGGGTAGGAAGAAATAGGCTGTTGGTTAAATAGGATCTGCAGCTTATCCTCTAGGTAGGGAAATGGGCAGACTAGGTGGGCCAAGCGGTCCTTATCTGCCGTCAAAGTCTATGTTTCTATGTTAAGAGTGCTTACTGCATGCATAGTTTCCACTATTCATTCTGCCTTCCCATCAGACGAATACAGGGGATTTAGAGAAGCAAAACAGGCACCAAGCCAGTAACCGTTACATGTGTGGACAGAAAACACATGATGTGAAATGGACTCTCATATCCATTGGCTTTTACATGTGTTGAATTCTGACTCTTCCGCAGTGTGAAGTTTTATTGCAAACAGATTTCATGGTATGTGTAACCTGATGTTATGCCTAACCCAGTGTGTTGTAATTGTCACACTTACAGTGTTTGTATGAAGATGAGTTTGTCTTGTTAATATGGTTCCTTGCAATGAACCAAAACTAATGGTATAGTGTATGCCACTGCCGTATTTTATGCAATTTTATCTCAAAACACAGGCCTGTTTTATCATCGATGTGACATCGGGATGCTGTTGTGCCACCGTGTGTGCATCACCACAAGGGCACAACAAGATACAATGCCACAGCATCTGCGATTGTTTGTCTGGCTCACACAACATTTAAAAATAATCACACAGTTGTCTGTGATCCACAGTGAGCAATTTCGATGTCTTGAATATTTTCATAGTACAGACTTCAAAAGGTTTTTGACCTTCTGAGTTCGTACTTCTTTGTAAGGTAAGGAGTAACAAGCATGACCCAGGGTGGGGTGTGGCGGACAGCACATGAAGTACAGATGTTGTTTTTTTGTTTGTTTCAAAGCTGTTTCTCTTTGTAACTGGTACTGTGTTTTGCACCATACACTATACAATACAATGTATGTTCAACAGTTAGCAACCTCACTGAGTACACTTCTCGAGGTTGCCATGACAAACATAGACCTCTTGGGTATCAGGTTGTCGTGGCAAACCCTTGAGGTGTACTCAGTGGGGTTGTTAACTGTTGCTCATACATTATCCTTTACATTGTGTATAGATATGCAAGCAATAATACCAGCCAGTGTGGGTATGTCATGGTTTGTTGTGGCCCTATCCCCGCTGCTCACCTGAAATGCATAACAACAGGGTTTTAAATAACTCTAAAAATTGATTAGCGTTTTGCTTATAAAAGTTCTAAAACATTGTGAAAATGAATATCACTTGCCTCACTGTGTTTAACAAACATGACACTTCTAGAAAACCTATATAAATGCTTTCTGTATAGTTAGTATTGTCCCAAGAAAAAAACTGCTAATCAATTATTTAAAACCCTGAACAACCATTGTATGGTCTACTCCACCACCTACTGTGCAGCACTACAGAGTTAAAATAATAATATTATCAATCTCTGTTGTGTGAATTTCCCCTTCCACACATTGAGATAAAAGGTATCACTGAAAAAACTGAAACCACGATTCAATGGCAGCAAGTGACCCCCCAACACCCTACGAACACCGACAGTGTGGACAAAAAGTACATGTAAAAGACAAAGAACCTCTGTGCGTAAACACTGAGGCAAGGGTTACCCCAAAGGGCATTTGGCTGGGAAGCCAAGTTTCAAGAAAATACAAAATCACACATGCCCCCACAATGCAAAGCATCATGGGCTGCATATGCAAATCACCACAGAATGTTATGCCAGTCCAACTTTAAGCAGAATTGCATGGTGCCGAAAGGCCTCTCACACAGTTTGCAAAGGGTGCTAACAGAAGACATAGACACGTGAGCCGTCTCTACCAGGACTCATAGTATGCCTGCCTGTTTGACACCCCAGTGGAATGGACCAGCTACCCTAAGGCAGTGTGCCTGGGATATATTGTGGTGAACCCATTAAAATAAAAACATTTAAAGACAAAGAACCTCTATGCGTAAACACTGAGGCAAGGGTTACCCTAAAGGGCATTTGGCTGGAAGCCGTTTCAAGAAAATACAAATCACACATGCCCCCACAATGCAAAGCATCATGGGCTGCATATGCAAATCACCACAGAATGTTATGCCAGTCCAACTTTAAGCAGAATTGCATGGTGCCGAAAGGCCTCTCACACAGTTTGCAAAGGGTGCTAACAGAAGACATAGACACGTGTTTCGTCTCTACCAGGACTCATCAGTATGCCTCGCCTGTTTGACACCCCAGTGGAATGGACCAGCTACCCCTAAGGCAGTGTGCCTGGGATATATTGTGGTGAACCCATTAAAATAAAAACATTTAAAGACAAAGAACCTCTGTGCGTAAACACTGGGGCAAGGGTTACCCCAAAGGGCATTTGGCTGGGAAGCCAAGTTTCAAGAAAATACAATCATACATGCCCCTCACAATGCAAAGCATCATGGGCTGCTATGCAAATCACCACAGAATGTTATGCCAGTCCAACTTTAAGCAGAATTGCATGGTGCCGAAAGGCCCTCACACAGTTTGCAAAGGGTGCTAACAGAAGACATAGACACGTGTTTCGTCCTACCAGGACTCATCAGTATGCCTCGTCTGTTTGACACCCCAGTGGAATGGACCAGCTACCCCTAAGGCAGTGTGCCTGGGATATATTGTGGTGAACCCATTAAAATAAAAAAACATTTAAAAAGTACAAAAAACATTCAAAAAGTACATGGCTGTGTAGTCCACAAACAGCAGCCTAGTGCCACTCAATATAACAAAAGAAATATTAAATTCTCATTGCCTGGTGTATGGTGGTCCCCCACCAACACCACCATGGCTGGTACTCCCTCACCATCTCCACCATCCCAACTACGAACGGCTGACCTCCGTGGATGGTTGCACACTAAGCTGAATGAAGAGCACACACGCTGATCCATTGATGGTCACAGCCATGTTATAGCTTACATTTCAGGGTATGCATAAAGTGAATGTGATGTTCCCATCACCCATGTTCCACAATTTCCACCCCCACTTCACACCCTCACTCCAATCCCAGGCACCTGTCCCCCACGAGTGAACGTAACAGTAACATCACATTATCTACACACTGAACGCTTTACTGTAACATGACTGTGACCTGCAATGAATGAGCGGGTGTTTGTACAAGCATGTGCTCATTCACTCAGCACAGCTGGAGGATAGACACGGAGAAGACAGTATGGTCGTGCCTTGTTGGTACATCTTTTTTACCACTGTATCATTGTATGTGTGGCGTGTGTTGGATGACTTTAGCAATGCCTAACTGGCTTTGATGTGTTACTTGACACTGTAACTTCTAAATGCGTTGCGTTCCATAAAATACCCTTTCGTTTTGGTGCCATATATGTGCTCAATATGCATCACAATGCTAAGCCATTGTCCATATCTGTGGGTCTATTGTGATCATAATTAATAATGACAACACACTATAAATAATGCACTGCCAATCAACAACAATGTTATCACTGACAGTATTGTGATTACCACCAATGATGACAATCAGGGTAGCATTATGCATTGACAGTATAACCAAACGGTATTACACCCATTTCACAAGGTCGATACTTAGTTTTTCAATTTATGTAAGTTTTCTTCCCTGTAATGTGCAATTTACTTGCAATGAATGCACACCCACTTCTGTATAAGTAAGACTGTGCTGTACTTATTTCTTTTCAAGCTAAAAAGTTATGGATGTTTAATAATACAACAATGTTATCTTATTTTTAGTTCAAAGCCAACAGTAGTTCACCCCTTTGTTGTCCACAGACCGGGACCGGGACCCAGGAGGTCGTGAGGGGCTGTAACAGTGCAACTCTCCCCCAAGACGGACCGCGGGGGACCGATTGCCCTCTTCTGCCGAAAGCTACAAAGTAAGTCTGAAGCCGTTCTGCTCACCACGGGATCGCTCCTTCCAACTCAGGATTTGGACCCCGCTGCCCCCACCACTACCCTTGGTCGACACTCCACTTTATAGTGGTGACCACGTGAGCGCAAAAACCAATCACCCTACTTCTCCATTAGCAGGTTATACTGTGCAATCCCTAGAGGGTGCACTAATTTCTAAGCTACCTACCCAACCCACCCCACACCTCGCTAACTCATACAACCCCCTTCTTCTACAAGCAACATTAGCCAAAGTGACCCAGTCACTTCCCTTACCCTGCAAACCCCTAAAAAACCTTAACAGTGCACGTCACTCAAAAATGTTTTATAGCCGTCTACAGCTAGCTGCACTCAGGCATGCACTCCTACTCCTATTACTGCTACTGGCCGGAGATATCCACCCTAATCCAGGGCCTTCTCTGGATTTCATAAAAAACAGACAGGGTAATGCTGGTCTACAGCTAACCTCCTTAAACATCCGCAGCCTACCTAAAAAGCTAACTCTACTACAAGTTTGGGTAGCTCAACACTCATCTGACATTCTTGCCCTCTCCTAAACCTGGCTCACACGAAATGTCCCAGACTCATCAGTTTCCCTAAATAACTACACTATTTTCAGGGATGATAGAGTGGACAAACGGGGTAGAGGTTGCGCCATTTATGCCAGACCAATAACTATACAACATTACTCGTCCCCTTCCACCGAACACGCAACGGCACAAGCTATTACAGTCAAATCATAGTAGGTCTCATGGGAAACCTCTACATAATGGCGTTTACATACCCAATAACCAAAAACTAGCCTTCAACTCCATAATGGCCAACATCGCGCTACTCCCCCCTAGAAGTGAACTCATTGTTCTGGGTGACTTCAATATTAACTGGCTCTCTACCTCAGCAGACCCCTTCAAAGACGCGGCTACAGCACATGACCTCACCCAAGTCGTCCTGACCCCTGCCCGGCTAGATCCTGGGACTGGAACACAAACCCTCCTGGACCAAATATTAACAAACGCTCCCAACCATCTCACCAATGTCAAGGTCCTACCAGACGTACTTAGTGATCTCTCCCTCCTCTCCTGCCTCTGGTCAAACAAGTGCCCAACTGCTCCACCCAAAATCTCGCTCCAAAGGCAAATTAAAAAAGGCACAATAACCAGGATACTCCACTCTCTTTCTCTCACCGACTGGTCCGCTGTCCACTCAGCGCAATCTGTGGATGAGGCACTCACCTCCTTTATCAAAATCTTCAACACGGTATGTGACAAATATGCCCCTCTCTCAAAAAAGATCCTAAAAACCAGAAACACCCCGTGGATTACACAACCCCTGTTGGACCAGATGCACCACAGAGACAACCTCTGGCACAAAGCACTTTACTCCAAATTACCCCACGACAGACAACTATACAGAGAGGCAAGAAACAACTGCACCAGGGCCATAAGGCTTGCCAAGGCAAACCACTACAAGCTAGCCCTCACATCAACCTGGGGCACTGGAAGCAAATTCTGGAGCAATGTCAAAGAACTCTGCGGGAAAACCGTTAACCAACCACCCACCCAAATACTCACAAATGGTGCCCTCTCTCAAAAACCCCACTACAATAGCCAACGTCCTGAACAAGTCCTTCACAGACCTTAGCCAAATCCTCCCACCCACTTTCTTTGATCCACCCCAATCCCAGTCATAACCCCGCACCATTTCGGTTCAAAACAATCTCCTGCAGCCAGGCTAAACACTATCTGGCACATGCCCTACGGAATAAAAGATACAGCAGTGACTCTGTAGACCTAAAAATAATCCGTCTAACACTTGATGTGACCCTTCCTCACATCACCAAGATTTTCAACCTCTCACTCCACCTAGGGCAATTCCCTGCACTACGGAAAAGGGGAATTATTACACCTATCCTAAAAAAGGGTGACCCTACGGACCCCAGTAACTACAGGCCTATTACGTTACTCCCCCCTCTCTCAAAAGCCCTAGAAAGAATCGTATCAGACCAAATCACTGAGTACCTCACCGGGCACTCCCTGCTTTGCCAAGAACAACATGGTTTCAGACCTGGACACAGTACCACCTTGGCACTCCTAGAATTCACATCTTATGTGCACGAGGCTCTAGACGGGGGTGATATTGCTGGAGCAATCTTCATCGGCCTAACCAAAGCATTCAATACTGTCAGCCATGACCTCCTTCTATACCTACTCCCCTCCTTCAACCTTGCACCAGACACATTATCCTGGTTCAAGAACTATCTAACAGGTCGAACACAGCAGGTTAAAATCAATACCTCCCTATCCACTAAAACCCCGGTCCTATCAGGTGTACCCCAAGGATCAGTCCTAGGCCCCCTACTATTCACTCTCTTCCTGAATGCCATCCCTAAAGCTTGTAATGGGAAACTTCTGCTCTATGCAGATGACGCAGTAGTCTTCTGGAAAGACAACTCCCTAAACTCCCTCCAACACAAGCTGCAAACCTACTTCCACGAACTAGAAGACTGGTTCTCAACCACAGGCTTATATTAAACCACACCAAAACAAAATCCATGATCTTTGCGAACCGACAAAGCCCCCATGTAAGAGCCCACCTAAACATCTCCAACAACCAGGGCATCTTAACTGAACAAGTCGCGGATTTCAATTACTTAGGCATCACCTTAGACTCATCTCTCACCTACCACGCACACATCAACCAACTGTCCTCCCTCACTAAACACTAGACTAAGGATCTCTACAGGCATAGACAGTGCTTCCCACCGATGCCCTTCACCTGGGCAGTGACCAGCTCGGTCATATCCTTGATAGATTACGGAATAATAATTTACGGGATGGTTGACCCCACTGCTTTGAAGTGCATCGACCTTGCCCTCAACAAAGCTAGCCGACTAGTCACTGGAAGTGACTACCTAACCCACACCTGCGACCTCTACAAATTAGCGGACTGGCTGACCTTTAAAGGAAGGCTAAAATACCATACCTGTCTCCAGGCTAAGAAAATCCTGCTGAAATCTGCACCCCTCGGCCTCCACTCCTTAATACAAACTAACACCCACAGGAGCACCCCAAGGCACCTAACAAACGTGCCCATCCATGTCCCCTATAGAAGGACTGCGCTAGGCTAAAGGTCTTTCAGCTACTGTGCACCCACCTGGCTCAACAAACTCCCACCTGCTATAACCCTTGCGCCAACCTTAGGCCAATTTAAAACCAAAACCATGAGACACCTCATAGCCTCAGAGAAATGTAGCTGCAATTGAGCATCTATCCCCTCCTTGACGCAGGGTTCTACTTAACCCCCAGTATTAACCCAGAACCTCAAATGTAGACTCAGACTGAGGAAAGACAACCCACACACCATTTGTTGGATGCTATTCCAGCCTAGGGCTGTATGTAACTAGGTATTGTAACTTACTTTGTAAAGGTTTGTTGTTAACTTGTAAAGCAACACTTTGTAACACTAAGCATTGATGCTTGTCCACATGATTCTGTATACTGTGGTCTCGCAAAACTGTTTGTTTGTCCTGACGTGGAGCCTTTGCAAAGGAGTCTTTGACTCAAAGGTTGTAATTCCGAAAATTAATAAATAAATAAATTAACAAAACTTGCATTGGTTTACTGCAACATTGGTTTTCATAACTGAACTAATTTTGTGACAAACATATCTGATTAAACACTGTTTCACAATACTACGTTGTTGTTTCTTATTACTTGACAACTGCAGTTTAAAAAGTAATGGCTTCATATGCCTTCATATCCATGAGTTATACAAAGTGCAGTCACATTAATAAAGTAGGTCACACACATACTTCCATCCCAAAGTGCAAGCACCACACTAACAATGAGGATTCCGGAGTGTAATGGTTGGATGGTAATGTGGACTCCTGAAAAAAGGTATCTACTGTTTAGGAGGGTGGGTAGTGACCTGTAAGGCCAGCAGTGTATATGGTAAAGATACAGCACAGTTCAATGAAGATAGGAAGAAAGTACTGAAGCACAGCCTTGGAGCATATATTGAGTACAATTTAAAATAAGAGTATGGTGTGTGACAATGGAGCCAGGTAATCACAGGTCTATGGATGGGGAACCACATGGGCATGCCCCCTATTAAAATGAGATAAGGCGAGGGTCAAACAATACAGGGACAGCAATAAAAGAATCTGAAGACAGGGGGTGGTGGAGAAATAAAGGACAAGGAGGGTGGCATAATGAAAGGATCCAATCCTGGCTAATGAAACATGCAGAAAGACAGTTTCTGATGGTACATGGCTGGGTTGACATCTCAACCATCACTGCACCATTGTCAACACAAAACCATGAATTGTAGCTGGTGTTTCCAGGTTACACAGTTTTCGACAAGGGACAGTTCACGGCAAGGATGTGGGGAGGACCGTGTAGATGGGGAGCTCATTCATGTGCAGTGCATTAGTGTTGGGGAGAAACAGTTCTTCAGGTACCTCAGGGTGACAACTGGTCGTAGTGACAAAGTAGTAAGGAATAAGAAGGAGTGAAATGGGTGGAAAAAGATGGTGAACAGACGCAAGCAAAGAACAACTACTTATGCTTTGTTTTCATTAAACAGAAAAAGGGTGAAATATGTAAAGTTGGGGGGAAGGATAGGATAAGAGTGAGAGATGGTGACGGACTGGGAAATCACACAAGGTACAGTGCGACAGGGGTTAAGGGTGCTGATGGTGGACGAAGCAGAAGGACCGCATAGCATACAGACCAGGGTACTAAAACAGTTTGCAGAGGAACTGGCGAGCACGTTGGATGTCCCGTTTCATTCGTGTCAGCCTGTGTACCACAGGATTAGAGGATGACTGACATGGTTCTACTCCATAAAAGTCACTGTAAAAAGGAGTGTAGAGACTATAAAGTACTGAGTTTCACATCCACATTGTTTGTCCATAATCTATTCCTTATGTTTGGTGAACCATTTGCAGTGACTCTCAATGAGTTCCAGTTTTCTGGGATGATAGTAAGTAGATCACATGGGGGGTGGTACTGAAACATCTTCATGCAGAGGTTGTGCCAAACAATAGGATGGGTAATCCTCACTTAGCTGAATGACTTCCTCAAGTACTTCCTTAACGTAACCTGACCAAAAAAAAAAAAACATGCAGTACATTACATGAAACAACGGCGTGTCACATTGTACATATGTATGACACATATACAATAGCGTATGGTCAACCCTAGAAAACATGGGTCTATTCCCATCGAGCCACTACAATGTTATCACAAACCCAAGATGGGAGCACAGCCTTGCTGTGTATGGTTGACAATATACACTGTTATATAGTATATGGTAGGGCAAGATAAAAAAAAAAATGTATAACATTTGTTTTAAAAAAACAAACAGCGTTCACACATCATTTAATAAACGTTACATAGAAACACAGATTTGAAGACTTCCCGAACCAGGCAGCGACAGCATTCCATTATTCAGTGGATCAAAAAAGCAGTTGTACTATTGACATGATGTGACATTGATAGAGCAATAGCTTTTTTGATCCTCTGAAGTACAGTACAAGACATTGAAACACACAGAAATCTATCTGTGATCACTGCTGCCATATACTATAAAGGATTTTATCATGTTACCAAACCATATTAGTGAACCAAGTACTGCATCACTGCTCTGTACATTAATCCATGGTGTTGAACATGCTGTTGAACAACACTTCAAAGGTCATTGAATGTGATGTTACCCTTTTGTGGTACTACAGCATTGTACAACATCTGGAGAGTGCAAAAGTAAATGCGAATACTGGATGTGCAACCATGCACAATGGGAGTCAGTCCAACGTTCAATGGGCAGAGCAACAGTGTCACTCCCCCATCGGACTTAAAAGGTCAGTCGTCCTGGTCCCCTCCAGGATTAATTTTTCGTTGCCCACCATCCACCCCTACTCCTACGGTGGCTCGTCTCTCTTCTACTGTGGTCTTCCTCCTAACCTACCTTTAGCCAATGCAATCATTCCCGCGGCACCTGTAGGGTGGGAACTTTCCTCTAGTGTTCTTGCGTCGTGCCACCACAGGGTGGTGTAACCAATGGATAGAGATGCGAGAAGCCACAAAGTAAATTAAGTTACACAAGAATCTGTTATATCAGCCGGTTGCATAACCACATCGAACTACTCTTTTAAGGCAAAGAGGGTGAGTGATTCTCTATGACTCAGAAAGCAAACATTCAAAGGTCCATGTGAATCATAACCACAAGGTGGCAGAAGATAGCATATGTGCAAAAATTTGCTCATCCATTACTATTGAATTATGTCAGGCAATGTGACTTGTGTGCATCATGTAGTTTTCTGTGTTTCAAAAGTAAAGTACATGGTGCACTTCACAGAGGTTCTACAATGTTGTTGTGCCACAAAAGGGTATAATAGAATTGTACTGTATGAAATTTAAAGTGTGGCACAACATAGCTTTGAAATTATGTATTTCTATATAGAACAATGCTGTACTATACTGTATACTTTCATGATGAGAGGAAAAAATCCGTAATGCACACATATGTCTCGTAACACTACAAAGTATAAAAAATACATGACAAGGTACTATATGAATAACAGCAGTCTATATATGTCACATCACACCATGATCATAGTCTGCTGCATGATGCAGAGCTCTGTTTAGTATTTCAATCATGGTTTATGAAACATAAACATGAACCATAAAATTGGTACGATAGCAAGCTGTGTTTTGAAAAGTTGTTAGCATTACGTTGCCCAGACATTTACAGTAATTCAAAACACAGAGCAATAATCACAGTATATTTTATACAGTGCTGCCCATGCATACATGAACATATTTCAATTAGAAAGATGGTATTAGTCTATAAAATGCGGTGTCATTTACCATATGTGGGTGCGGTCTTGATTGGTTTTACAACTGCGTCTTCACCTTTCTTCACTTTTGGAAAAGTAACACGGTACTGCGGGTTACCCTCACGAGTCACAGCCTGTTTCCTTGTAACATTCTCGTTAAAATGCAGTACTGCCATAATGTGCCTGTCATAGAAGTTTGGAAATTTGTTTTTAATTGGACTATGCTGCCAGAAGATGTAATCTAATTGAAGACCGTGGACAGCTGTATGAGAAGCTGTGATAGGCATAAGGGGAACATAGTAATCATGGCTAGGGTGGATGGGATGTGTATGTGAGGAGATCAGGGACAGTACAAACAAACACGCAGTTGCTCCTTACCTTCCTGCTTGTTTACCCTTCACCTGAACCTCTATTTCACCTAAGATCGTATCTGTCCCTGTGGTGGGGAGAGATCCATAGGTCACCCTCTCCTGGTTATTCCCCACACCAATGTACCACCCCTACATACTTGAAGTGATACCTCTCATTGATGAAATCCCCCAGCTTATGTTTCAACACCTGTTAACCTGTCCTGCTGAGGAATGAACTATCCACTGCATAAAGATCTGCGTTATCCCATGTAGTACTGTAGTCCAACAGCAATCCAGACCCCATTGTGCAACGCCATACCCTCACTCAATTGTTGGAGTCACTGATTCTTCTGTTCCTGTCTGTACTAGCCCTTGACAGTGACAGAACGTATGGGAAGGCTACTGTTCACTTTTTGATGCTTAGTTTACCCACTTTCCTGAATCTGTGTTGTACCTCATCAATTTATTGTTCCATCCATCACGCTACCACCTCCTCTGCTCTTACTTCACTGTATTTTCCCTGAAATGTGGCCATCATCTAACTGTTGTCCCCCACTGCACGTATCCTTACCTGTCCCACAGCTGCCTGCCACTTCCCACGTCATCTTGTCTCCTTGCTCCTTACTTCCCTACAGATAGACTGCATCACTGCCACTGTGTGTTCTTGGTGTAATGCCTACCACCTCCACACTTTGACAGTTTTCACCTGCTCCGTTCTCTCCCTGCTCCTTCACTGTAAGTTTCCTAGATAGAACGGAGGACCTTTTTCTGCTGTCTTCTTCACCGATTTATATATATGTATGCATACTGGCAAGAGAAAAACAGAGATAGAGCAACATAGAGACAGAGGGGGAGACAGAGGGAGAGAGAAAGAGACAGAATTAACAAACAGTACGTAGAAATTACCTGGCCAGCATAGCAGGATAGAAGAAGTGATAAAATGTTGGCGCAAAGTGGCACACCACACTGTGGTACACCTCCAATGTGTAAGTTTGGTAGATGGGAGATAGCTGACGTAAATCCTTCACCAGATACGGACTGCTCATAATACTTTTCACCAGTTTGTGTGTGGCACACTGCCTATAAATGAAATATTTTTTAATTTTTTTTATTTAGATTTTGTTGACCGGGTAAGTGCACTAGACAAATCCTGCCTATTTTCAGGCACGACCCGGGGGAAGGGGATACAGACGAATGCCAACCGACCTTGAACCAGATTAAGCTGTTGGTGGTATTTTTAGTGAATGAGGGAAATTTGACCAGGACACCGGGGAAAGTCCCCTACTCTTTCTCGATAAGTGCCATGGGATCTTTAACATCCACCTGAACTACCACCAATCCAGGTAGATGGGACCTCGGTTTAACGTCTCATCCGAAAGACGGCACCTCAGAAGTGCAGCACCCCTCTCATGCTGCACTACAGTGTCAGTACTGGGATATTAACCCAAGTGCCAGATGTGGGAACTGAACCCACAGCCCTCTGATCTCCCGGCCTCAGAGGTGAGTGTGCTACTTAGTGAGCCACTGACACTGGCCATATCTATGTGTTAACCAGTGTGAATGATAACAATTCACATTTTGTGAGTAACCATGCACAGCAATGTCGTGTACCTTCACACAGCCAATCTTTGTCACTATCACTGATTGGTGGATGTAGGCACTGTTTGACCGGAAGGACATGGTTGCAGTGAACATTTGCTATGTAGCTTGATACGCTAAGCCAATGTTCCACAGTTGCTTCCCCATCATCTATGTTCTGTCTTGCAACCCAGAACATGTGATTAGTAATGGACTTAATCCGTGGATGTATCAAACCTCAAACAGTCCTTCTTCTTTGATGCCATTTCCAGTTTCTTTTCCACTCCTACAGTGTTCAAAATAAACAGAACGAGTCAGAACACGAGCAGTAGCAAATACAGTGTGTGACTGTTTGTGCAACCATACAGCAATATGTATTTTTCCCCTACACACAGGCACTTTTCACGGATGGTTGGAAGAAGGCAGAGATGTTGCAACCTCATTAAATGGTCTGCATGCAGTGCATCGAGATGTTGCCTTGGTGTATACAGTAACCTCGAGAGAGAAGATCAACAGGTTTGTTCGCCAATGGCAACCTCCAGACACAGTAACCTAGCATGTAACGGAAAGGTTACTAGCGATTGTTTTTATGGCGTATGGCCTCTTCAGTTCTTGTTCTTTTAAGGTAATGCCAGCAGAACATGAGTGGATGCCAGTTGGGGCTCTTGTTTCTGTGCCACCAATGCTGTGACGCTAGTCATGTCCTGTTTGTCCCGCTTGGTGGCACTGCTAACACTTTTTTTGAGTTTTCTTTTACTACAGGCATGTTATATTAAAATAAAATGGTGATAAACAGAGACAGCCATGACAGCATGTGCAGGATCATTCCTAGCAACCGCCTATTCTGGGGAGAGCTGTTTTACTTGACCGCTGCCACACAGCGGTACCTGCTGAAACATTAATTTCAGTAAAGTTTTTGTTTCTTTTCAAACTGTAGAGCGCAAGAGGGAACACATTCAATGTTGGTATGTTGAGGTACATACATAGGTAGTGCAGCATACCAGCTATGATTACATAGGTACTGCAGCATAACAACATTTAGAAAGTGATGGATTTTCATTCATTACAATGTTCAATCAGACACCATAAAGGCCTTTGTTGTGTGTGTCTACAGTGTGTTTGGAGAGAAACATTCTGCCAGTGGAACTGAGCAGATTTTACAATACATGTATTCCATGGTAATCATTCTATGATAAACATTCCATATCTTTAATGTGAAGAACAACAGACAAAAAAAAAGAATGTAGGCAATGATACAATTCCATTATCAATTAATTACATCACTTGCAGTGGGCGGTATCAGAAATGCACACTAGTAAATCTATTTTTTTGACATATCAACATGCTTTTCCCAATGGTCAAAAGTAATAAAAAAAAAAAAAGCCAGTACGGCCAGCAGTTGAAGTCACCTTGCCTTCGGCCTCCTGCCTTACTACGCCCCTGGCGGTGCCGTGAAATATGGCTTACACAGACCCCTTTGTGCCTTATTGCTTACATATTATGATTAATGCTGTTAGAAAATGGTTGAAGGTCATTATAACAAGAATACTCAACTTTCAACATGTGCCAGACATCAAACAGATGTTTAATCTGTGGATGTGACTTCTTCATAAATGCACGCACTTGAACGTGCCGGTCTGTCACAAGTTCTGATATCTGACAGCCATGACCCAATAAGAACTGAAGGCCTAGTCAGCCCTTCCAGCTCCATAGCAGTGGACTTCTTGACTTGTGAACTCTATAATGAGAAATTTAATCAATTAGAGTTTATGAATGGCAAACCAACGTCATCAGTACGAGTGGTAAATGTGAAACAATACCTGTGTCAAGTTGATATTAACTACCGTTTTTGTCTGTAGATCCATCAACATGTATAGGCCATACTTGGCTGCATGTCCAGGTGAATCACAGCATGCATCTCCCCAGAATCATCGGCTTTTCACCAATATCCTGCATAATATGCTCCTGATGTCGATGCCAGACATTCTGTATGGCAGGCACTATGTAACTTTTTTGAACCTTGTGGTAGGTGACTAGTAAGCTCCAGCATGTGCATCTGACTAAGCAACCGAAGGGCTTTACTTGGTGGTATTCCAGAAGTGAACACAGACGTACAACACACAAGATTTCCCATAGGCATTCCTCCATGAATCTGCTGACTCTTCCATGTTCACACATGACCACAGGCACAGGTGGACACATCGATCATCGTGCCAACCATTTGTTTGATGACTGTGCTTGTTACAGCCCTACATATATGACAGGTCTGGAAAAGCAATTGCAGGCATGTCTCCGACACCAAGAAGTATTTGTCATTTGAAGGTGTGGTGTTGCTTCGAAGTGGAACAGATTTGTCTATGTCTAGGCTAGGTTTCCTTCTGTTGTGCTTTGTGTGAATGCTGGGGTCATAGTCATCATCACTGTTCCTCGACTTGATATCCAATGATGAGTCAGTGTCACTGGTTGAATATTCGTAATCAGTATCAGTGCCATAAAGTTTTGTTGCAGTGTCTTGTTCCGTGACCTGCTGAATGTCACACTGTGTTCCCACTGACACCATGGTGCAATTCTGTTTCTTTGCAATAAGTGGCAATGATGTCTGTGTTCTTCTTGTACGCTGTAATGTTTTATCCATCTGTGTCTTAACACTTTTCATGGATTTTGCACTGTTACTGACTTCACAAACTGGTGTTGGAACCACAGTGGTACTGGACATACCATGATTGCTTGTCAGTATGGTGCTGTCACACAGCACAACAGAGCTGTCAGTAAAAATGTATGAAATATTCCACTGGTCAGACAGCATGACACTCTGTACACCATCTGCGTCTTCGTTGTACTGCGCCCAATTTTCATCAGTGTACATTTCCATGGTGTCCACTGCAGATACTAACAGGTCAACACCAACGTGGGCACTGTCCACATCAGAGTTCTGTGCGACACATAGTGTATAAACTGCTGAATGTGGTGCAGACATAGTTGGACCTTCTTCGTGGGTTTCCAACGTTTGGATTTTTGAAAGCACAGATTCAATAAACTATTAAAAGAAAGGCAGAAAAGGGATGTAAAAATGGGTAAAATAACTCACAGTGCAACACACAGTATATGACAAAGACATAAATGATCATATCATTCAACAGTGTACCACAATATCTGAATGGTGGTGTGGTATACTGCAATAATATGAGAAACGGTGGATGACATACAAACCATCGCACTCAGCTAATTCAATTGTATGTTGCTATGTGACACTTCATCCGCAGACAAAAGCTGGTAATTTTATTGGCCTATAAATGGGACACCAGCCTCTATGTCAGTATGGCATCGCTCAACTTTGAAGTGTTAATGCAATGCAGCAGGAAAAACATATAAGAAAGTTCCATAAGGTAAGCAGGGAAGGCAGTGAGACAGGCAAAGGCAGAAAACAAGGAAACACTAGCAGGAAGAGTAAAAGAAGGGGACAAGGCTTTCTATATATACATTACTGAAACAAGAAAGTCAAAAAGGGTATTGCAACGATCAAAGGGGATAATTGAGAGTGTGTAGATCTGAAGAAAGGAAAAGCTTCTACCCAAAACAGATACTTCGGCTCAGTATTTACTGTGGAGAAGTTAGGGCAGGGCCCACAGCTCCGCATCATGTACACAGGGTGGAGGGAGGTGTGCACTTGTCCCTTCACCAAATAAAGGGTTCCACAACAGCTCACTAAGCTCACGGTGGACAAGCCAATGGGACATGATGGCATACATCAAAGGGTACTGAGGCAGTAGCTAACTGCTGGGTGGAAAGAAAACAAGAGTGGTGGTAAACGGTATACAGTCAGAAGACATGCAATACACAAGTGTGGTATCTGAGGTGCAAGTACTAGGGGCAATATTCTTCAATATCTTTACCAGTGACATGTCAGGTGGCCTTGAGGCTATAGATGGTCAGTTCGAACATCACAACAAGATCTGCAAAACACTAGATGACCGAAATAGGCAGTGCAGAATTAGACAGAGGGATACAGATAAGGAACACATGGGTGGGAGATGAAAGGTTGATTGGGAGGTGGTAGTATTCGGAGTAAACAGTGTTGTTGGTATTCAGGTGTAAAGGGCTTGGCTGAGGGTTCATGGAGTGGTGAGGGTAAGGGTAATGTTGCAGTGGTATGTTGAGGGAGTGTATGGGTTTGGTGGAGTAGTACTATAGATAGCTAACACAGTGCTTGGGGCAAGGACAGTAAGTGCAGTCACAACACCTCTTGTTGCACATTGATACAAAGTCATATCCATGGAACCATCATGTATCTCACTGAAACATACAGATACGTAGAAATACAGACTTTGATGGCACATAAGGACCGCTTTGCCAGCTTAGCGTACTCATTTCACGAACTAATGGATAAGCTGCAAATATAACATCCCACTTCCTCCTATCCCACTACAACTGCCTTATCTGTTTACCACGCATTACAGAATTCCACAACTGTTTTTGACTCCACCACCTACTCAAGAAGGTTGTTCCATTCATCCACAACCCTCTCTGAGAAAAAAATACTTCCTCACATTACCTACGAGCCTTCTCCCCTCTATCTTCAGAATGTGCCCCCTTGTTCTTGCACATCCCTTTTTCTGAAATATGCTACCCTCTTGGACTTTGCTGATTCTCTTGAAGTTACGATGTCAGTAGGGCAATTTCATAACATCTTCACAAGAAAGTCTTGTTGCTTCTATGATGTACATTGTGATATTCTGCCATTGTTGCTTCGCAGTCTATTTCTTAACTGTTTCCTACTGGGGTTATGAGGCACTGTCCCATGTTGAGAAAATCAGCCCTCTTGAAATGCAGTACCTTCAGTTTTGTAGGGCTGGACTGCACAGCACAGTTTATCGTGAACCACACTGTTTGGTGGTTACTTACTCCCAGATGGCTACCCACTTCTATATGTGAGATCCTGTCTCCGTACACATTTCAGAGTACCAGGCTTAACATTGCTCCCTCTTGAGTGGGTTGAAACAGCAGCTGTCTGAGGCCTGCACCCTGTAGGGCAGCAAGAATGGCCCTGCTCAGGGATGTGACTGCATCAAAAGTGCTCCACTTAACATGTGGCAAATTCAGGTCCACCATCAGCAATATTTCCCATTTCTCTGCCATTCCAAAAATGCATTTTATCATTTCATTGTCCGTTGCCTATCCCTGAGCTGGGGGTCTGTATACAACCCCACTGTGAATTCTGGAGCTAATTCCTGTCTCCAGTGTGACCCACAGTGCCTCCTCTGCTCCCTGATGACCCTTCAGTTCCGTTACTTTGACACTTTCCCTTGCATACAGAGCTGCTCCTCCCCCACTTTTCGCTTCCCTTTACCTCCTGTAGATTGTGTATCCTGGTATGCTGACATAAAAGTCATGGTTCTTTGTGTACCATGTTTCTACTCATGCACCCTTGATTTCTCTTCTGCATAGTAACATACTAACATACTATTTGCCAGCAGATTAGGCATTATGCTCTCTCCAGTGTGCTGGACCCTCAGAACCATGGGAGTGTACCGAGGCCATGACCCAGTAATGCATCACTGTGTCTCCTAATCCCCATTCCACACACCCTGGGGCAAGCCATCCTCTGATCCATCCCCATTCTGAACCTGTCCCACCCTGTGTTGCCCCCCCCCCCCACAAGCCACAGCCAAATCACCAGGCAGTGCATTCCATGATTCCACAACTATGTCAGTCAAATACCTCCTCCTCCTCCTTTCCACCATTATTCTTCCCCCTTCGAGCTTCCATCAGTGTCCTCTGGTGATTCCACCTTCCTTTGGCCTAAAGATCAGCTCCTTATTTACCCTTTTATTCATTTGTGGTACTTGAACACCTCAGTCATGACTCCCCCCCCCCCCCTTTCGGTCCTTCCTCTCCTCCAGTGACAACAGGCAGAACTCCTCTAGACTCTCCTCATAAGTGAAATCCTCCAGCACCCGGATCATGTTGCTCATGCTCCTCTCAACCCTTTCTATGACCTGGATGTCCCTCCTCAGTTGAGGCCCCCCACTGCTTCATACTGTACTGAAGGTATGGTCTAACTGAGCCATTGTACATTCACTTTTGCTTAGGTCATGGTGGACTCCTAAAGTCCACGTTTTATGACCTCCCATCTCCCTTCTACATCAGTCCTATGTGTAATCCCCCTCAAGCGCTCCTTGAGCTTCTCTCCCATGCCCCTAAAGTCCACCCCACTTAAATCAACAGCCATTGTCCTGTTCCTATCCCCCTACCCCCAAAAAACTTATCCTCAACCAGACAATATCATGGATGCTCCCTGCCAGGGGATCATACACCACCACATCCAGTACCAGATCACCATCAGCCAGAACCATGTCCAGTACGTGACCATCCCTTGTACGCTGAAACACCTTCTGACTGAGGATCACAGCCAGGAAATCATCCAGCAACCTCTGCCCCTTGGCCAACGCTGAATTCATGGTGTCCCAGTCAGTAGCTAGCATATTTAGATCCCCATCAACACCACTATCTCCCCTTTTCATCCACAGTGTCACTTAATGCTCCCATCTTGATCTTTCCTCATACATGGGGTTTGCACAGTCACCCACAAAATCTCCACATTTTCCTCTGCTTCCTCCACCCTAATAATCTCTATGTTCTGTGTAACGCACACAGCCACTCATCACCCCATACCCTTCTTTGTGTTCTTCCTAAGCACCGTGTATCCTCTCACAGTAACACCCCAACCATGAATTGGGTTAGCACAGGTTTCTGTAATCGACACTGCATCTACCCATCCTTCCATTTGTATGGCCTGGAACTGTGGCATCTTGTTACCCATGCTCCTGGCATTTACCAACACCACTCCCAACCCTTGTCCCTACCCCCCTTTACCATGCCCCCCATATCTCATATACATCCACCCTCCTTTCTCATCTACAGTACCATCCTTCCATAAACTTTCGCCGGAACCCTCCTCTACGATCTGAAGGCCAGGCCTCTCCTCAACAGGTAAGGTGATATGGTTAGCCATCCCGTTCCCCCCCCTCACAAGTTTAAACCACACCTAGACTGAATATAGTGTACCATCCACTATTTTAGGACTTCCTTCCCTATGGGATTAAGGTGAATCCTAGGTGTAACAGTTAGGCTATACAGCATGAATTCACTTACTGTGGCAGATAAATCTGTTTGGATTGCTTGAAACTCGTACCCTTACTTATACAGTAACTGTTAATAACAACTGTGGATGGGTGCCAGCTGTCCTACATGATGAGTACACTTGAGACACCATGAGAAGAGACACAGCATGATTACACAAACTGCCAATGTCATCCGAAAACAACATGCCACAGAAACAGAAGTTGTGATGCCATGACACAAACTAGAATGCATAAGAAATAACAAAACCAAATGAAAAAAAATTATATATATCATAGTAAAAGAAATCACCGCATGTCTTCGCCGATTCAAATATGCTGACCTTTTCTTTGGGGAAGATGTTGACACTAATGTTAATGTAGTATTGAAAATACTGCGTACAGCGTCGGGTTTCAACTTGGGTTTCGCTCCAGTCCATCCAAGAGCCTCAAACTTGAATGGGTCACACTCATTTGCGGAATGCTCAAAATGTGCTGAGCAAATGCAGCTGTACTTAGATGGCGTAAAATTTTGCCGACGACAAAAATGAATCCATGCCTTACGCGCAATTCTGTCATGGAGGAACGTGAAAAAATGTGTCCCGTGGACACTTTTATTCTTGCATCCAAAGACAACACAGTATGGCATAGTCAGAATAATTAATAATGATCACACAAAACATTAATTTATAACTGTAATAGAAAAATGATAGTTCACTATTAAACTTAGCTGTCATCAGTCAGACCTCAAATGGCATTTTCCCTCCTTCAGCTTATTTTGTCTTCATTTTCCCTCCAAGACAAGAGATACAGTAAACATTCCATCACTGACAACCAATAGAAAGCTTGCATAAACCAATGTTACTTAAATAAGACTGTAAGAATATGTCAAGCCACATTTATGGTAGTGATGAATCACACACACACACACACAAAAAAAAAACAACACAATATTGTTTTTCAATTAATTTATTAAAACAGCACATACTGAAACACATTGGAGAATATTGCATGAAAATGACAGGTTGAGGCAATACTGTATAGCATACTACTGTCGATGCTGGGGGGGGGGGCGGCGCCATTATCTTAATTTTTTTTTAACCACATAGCCACAATAGTATTTCTTTCATTATTAAGACCAAAACTGCTTGAGCTCACATTCACAATCCCACACAGGGACTGATATTGAACACCGACTTGCAGGATCGTGCAGCAAAAGCATTCTTCAGGCAGCTGATGACTCGCCACTATGATGTCATTGCGTTTGACATCGGGAGGTCAGAGTCACGTGGACGAAATATGCAGACCAAAATTAGTAGTCAAAAACAAACGCTGGCATACCAAAATCATGAGTGTAACTCATTCCTTCCTGATGATGCCATATGGCGTCATAAAAAAAATACCTCTTTTTCCTGATGACGCCATATGGCGCCCCAAATCATTTGTTGTAGTGTTTGATGACGCAATTACGCCCATATCTTCTCTTGGTGCAGCTCAAGCATTTGTTTACATTTGATGAATTGAGTTGTACCAGCTAATAGGGACATCGTATCTTTACTAATTTTACCTAATATAATATGTGTTCCTATTGGCTATTTTTGAGAAAACAAGCCTTAATGCATAAATAAATAAATGTACTATTTTTTGCATGTGCTGTGAAAAATGTATTATGTTCATTCTGCCATTAGTTTGTATCGTAACAGCAAATCATCTTGTTTTAGTGTAACATGTTAACCTGATCAGGTTTACACTACAATTAATTTCATAATTTATTTATTTTTGTTTTTTATTCGAGCAATCCGATTGGCCATCACCACTTTGGTGAATTTTTTTGTCTTTTGGGGTATTTTTCTACAACAACATGTTGTCATTGATATCATAATTGTTATAACTATTAGTCCATTTATACCACTAAGTGAGCTGAACATTTCTGTATTTAAAAATCGAGCTCTGTGATTGGTCGGATTTTCTGACATCATCAATTCTGAATTTAACTGGTATAAAGGGATTGTCTTAGATGCAGGCACCATCCCACTGATGAAGCCCTAGTTGTCGAAGCGCCAGGGAACCTGCACGCAGATCTTTTGTTGTGTCTTCCACTATTCTATTCAATGTGTGTGCCTGAAACATTAGACTAAATCCTTATTTTGCATTCAAGCAAGGACTCGTATTTTTTACAACCGTCACTGGAGGGAAAGTGGCTCTCCGGGCTCTGGAGTGTACAATGATTTTTTTTTTTTGATGTTTCAGTTAGGGGTGACAGCCCTCACCTGCACCCGCCCTAGCTCTGTAGTGCGTCACCATTTGGTCATATTGATCCTCACTGTTGCCATGCTTGCTTTATGCTCATTGTACACGCTACTATTTCCATTAACCAGTCAGAGCGCATACACTGGTGCAGGAAGAGCATGGTGACTAGAAACTTAGTTTCAAGATGGAGGTGCTGTTTTATCTAAAATACTCACTTCATTTCGGTGCCAAAACCTCGATTTGTAATCTGTATTTACTTTATTTGTTTTTATTTTTATTTATGATAAAAGTTTTCATAGTTGTTACTTTGTTCATTTTGGGATAATTTCTGGTCATCCTGTGTGATCACATCTTATGGATCCGGCTGGCATTCCTGATGGGAGAGTGTGTTTCAAGTGCATGTACTAGATGAGGTCACATGAATTCAGCACCTTTTGTTACTTTTTAAAGAGTTTATGTTCGAATTATGGCTATATTAAAATCTATGTGGCATGTTGCTCCCTGCATTATGGATAAGTGGGTTAGGGTCAGTAGCAGGTTTGTCTCATACTTGGCACTTGAGTTTTCTCCCTAATATGCAGTTGCTGATTGTTTAAAATGAAAAATATAATAGTGTTGCCTTTAACTTATCTGGCATCAGTCCAGCCCCAATCTCTGATGCATTGTAAAGGCCAAATCAGTTTTGAATCCCTCCACAGTCACTGGTGTTGTCCATCGACTCATATGACGTCAGTCCAGACTCAACCTCTGATGTACTGTAAAGTGTTCTTCAGGTTAAAATCCTCCACAGCCACTTGTAAGATCTAGCTCCTTACCATGCATCAGTCGGAGCCCCAAACTGTAGTGAACAGTGAAGTGCATTTCAGGTTCAGATCCTCCTGAACTGATGGTGTTGTCCATCGAACCATGCATCAGTCCAGACCAATCCCATAATGCACTGTGAAGTGCATTTCATGTTCAAAACCCTCCACATCCACTGGTGTAGTCCATCAGTTCAGCCCCAATCTGTGATGCACTGTAAAGTATTCTTCAGATTCAAATCCCTCAACAGCCACTTGTAAGATCTGTCTCCTTATCATGCATCCATCGAGCTCCAAACTGTAGTGAACAGTGAAGTGCATTTCAGGTTCAGATCCCTCCACAGCCAATGGTGTTGTCCATTGACTGATCTGGTGTCAGTCCAGCCCCAACCTCTACTACACTGTAAAGTGCTGTTCAGGTTCAAATCCCATCAGAGTCACTGATTTAGTCCATCTGTTCATCAGTCTTCAGTCCAACCTTTATCTCTGACACTCTGTGATGTGCATTGCTGGTATGGATCCCTCCTCAGTCATCATGGTGTAGTCCATTGTGCACATCAAGATTCATTCCAACACTACCCTCAGATGCACTCTAATGTTCTATTCAAGTTCGAATCGCTCCACAACCACTTTAGTCCCTTGTGCTCATAATGCTTCAGACCATCCTCACTCTGATGCACTGTGATGTGATCAGTGCCAGTGTATGACATATACAGTCCATTCAAATGAAACATAGCACACAGTACACATGTGCACCAATGAGCATCACTCCATGGTGCAGGCACACCCACACTCCTTCCCACCCACACAGTGCGCCATACTGAATGTTGCAACATATTACATGTGTATGCAGGCAAACCATGTGACACAGCACATAGTACACAACCTTTACAGGTGTACATGTCATCACCCTGTATGTGTACCCACAATGTTTCTGCATGGCATATGAACACCATTACCAGGTGCAGGCAGCCCCACCTGCTTCCCTACAACTGAGTATACCCCAAGGACAGGTGCCAATTCATGACACAAAATGACTGCAGTGCCTATGAGCATCATTCCTTGGTACAGGCACACCCACCCCCTTCCCCATGACACAGTATACCCCAAATTACCAGTGCCTTTTCAGCAATTTCATCATCCTATACGTATACCCATAATGTATCTACAGTGTCTGTTAGCACCATTATTAGATGCATACAGCCCCTCTCATTTCCCCAGAACATATGAAGTGCATCTGAGCCTGTATTATGAAGGAAGGACCCCCCCACCACCACCACCACTAACACACAGTGCTTCCTCATACAGTCATTCCCTCACCTTAAACCATCCCATAATACAACCCCAAAAAATAAACTATGCTAGGAAATTAAATAACACAGATTTATGTAACATGATGTTTACTGAAAGACTGTGAATCTTTACATGAACATCATGCTTTATTTACAGTATGATAAAGCAAACAGCACAAATAAAATACAGTTTCCTATACTTATCATGGGATTTTATTGCAAAAATAAAATAAAATAGTTTATTTCAATGAAATTATACATTTTAACTACAGCACATATGCAATTAATCATAGAGCCCTCCAGCACTAACAAATGTCTCAATTTCCTGTGTCAGCTCACTGACCTACACTGGAGGTGTTCTTCCTGTTTACATCACTTGACCTCACAAAGCACTTCCTTCCTGCATCACTTCCTGATATGTCCTTCTAAGGTAATGTGTAAATATGTTCTTACTAAACTAGGGGAAAAACAAAAAAAAATGATAATCAGATTCATAAACTAAAGTCAGTGGGTAGGAAGAATTGAACACTGCAAAAATTCCAACCAGTGGAGTGGAACAAAAAACTCAAACTGTAATAACAAGAGATTCAGATATTGATTTCTGACTAAAAAAATGGTAAAAAAAACTTGCAAAATTTATATTTAGACAATGACAGATGTTTACTGTATATTTTTAACAATTTTAATCAATAATTTTAAAGAAATTTAATATTTTGCATGACTAAGTAAACAGAGCATAATTATATTTAAATAAAATCATCAGAATTTATTAAAATATGAAAACAACTTATACAACATTAAATCCAGTTAATAGACATTACCAAACCTCACTCATTTTCAAAAACTTTTGTCCTGAAAAACTTTTCTTTTTACAGTTTTAAAATTGGATGTATGGTTTTTAAGATATGTAGGTTTAAGCACAGTGTGTTTGTATGAATGCTGCAGATCTAAAACCCCTTCAGGCACACAGGTGTTCTAGCAGCAGGCAGAGAGTACCTGAACATTCTAAGTGACAACAGGATAGAATGAGTTAATTGCGAAAAAACGGAACAATGAACAATAATGAAACTTGGCAGGATTGTAAGGGAGATCAACACATAACGATCGATCAGTAGCAACACGACCTACAAGGTACAGGAAAAGGGGGTTTATTTGTCCTTTAAAAAAACGTTACCTATTAGATCTTTATGCAAACCATGAAAAACAAAAAGGCATATGGTAGTCTACTTTTATTTAGGGAAATATCTGTCTTGGGTAATCAGTCAGTTGACCTTCTCAGTACACTTATGGACTTGGGGGGGAAAAAACTGTGCCTTTTCTGAACTGTCATAAGTCTTGCGAATAAACTGTTAGCAACAGCAATAATGAAACATATATATGTGAAAACTGGAACAACATGGAACACAATTGTAATAAGTAGGCACTATCGCGAACTGGTTTGCTAACCTCACAGCTTTAGAAATCACAACCAGTTACTCTGATGCCAGGAATGTCAAATAGTGGATTTTTACTGTGATGTCCATAGATAGCAGGTAAACCCCAAAACCTACACAGCTGAAGTAATCTCTTGTCTGAGACTACATTTCCATAAATATATTGAACAGTATTTTCCAGGCTCCTGGTAGAAGCCCCACTGACAGCGTTGACGCTAACAGAATAGGACATTATGGTAAGTATAAAGAAATTTCTCCATTCTATATCATTCCATGCTGTCAATGGGGAATTAATACATGGGGGTTCTAAAAAGCTGTACACTTCATCAATAGGCAGAGAATATTGTCCCATATATGCCCCATACACATAGCTATGGGCTCATCTGCTAACCAGCACCAGCAATACTCTGTGCATAAAGGCCTTGGTGGAACTCTGGACATCTAGTCTGTAGCACTTTGTGACAGTATGAGTGGAGGACCATGTTGCTGCTTTACAACGTTCTGTCACCGAGGCCTCCCTGCTTTATGCCCAGGATATGGCAAGGGCCCTGATGGAGTGTGCTCTGATCAGAGTAGGAGCTTTCTTCTTTTCCATCAGGTTCATAGGCCTTCGCAATACGGGACCCGTGATTAGGGTGGCTTTCAAAGCCTTCTGCCCTCTTTTGTCATCTGAGCAAAAGGAAAAAACAGTCTGACCCTGACTCTTCTGGTCTGTTTAGATATATCTTGAATGTCTTCTACAAGGCCAACTTATGCAATTGCTTCTCTTTTCAAGACAAACCTCTTGGTTCACATGAAAGGACCTGTAGATCTTGGGAACAAAGTACAAAACTGTCCTCAGCACTAACTTGTCCTTGTGGATTATAAAATAGGGTTTCCTAAGAGAAAGAGCCTGGAGTACACCAATATTCCTGGCTGAGAAAATCGCAATCAAGAAACACACATTATAGGACAGGATGTCCAATGGCACAGATGAAAGGGGCTCAATGGGAGCCCTGTACAAAGCATGCAAGCATGTAACACTACATTTAGATCCCACGGAAGGATCAGAAATCTAAAAGATGAATGGCCTCTACTGACTTCTCTGAGAAAATGGCTAATCTCCAAATTGGTTCTCCAGAGGCCCTCCCTGGATGGACCTGTTACTACCATGATAGTGGACACCTGCTCCCACAGGTTGCTCAATGCTAAACGCTTATCTAACCCTGCCTGCAGAAAATCTAAAATCTGTGGGACTATAGCTTGATGGGCCTGATACCCTTATCTCTGGCCCAAGCCGAGAAAACATTCCAGACTCTGTCACACGCTACTAATGTGGAACTTTTCCTAGAGGCCATTAAAGGGAAAGTCTCCCATAGTTTCACACCAACATTTTCCCAACTGTTGTGTGCCTCCTCCAGTTGCCAGCAGTCCTATTTTTGTCCAAATCTAGATTATAAATAAAAAATATACAGCCCCCAGAAATTATCAATGTGTTTGTCCTCCATTTTACCATCAGTGTTGCTGGAGGATGATGTCATCAGAGCAAAAGATAATGGTTCTGCACTAAATGCAGTTCTACTAGTAAACCAAACCCACAATGTTTGGTTCCCCACTTGAGTAATGGAGGAACCCTTTAAGTGTTGTGCACATCCTGAAGTGCAGGTCTAATGGGGACTAGGACCATGTGAATGTGATGCAGCACTCATTTGAGGAATATACAGTAATCATATAAGGAAGTGCCTATATGGGTTGTGTTACTGCTTCTGTTAGCAAAAACAGTTTACCCTATAAACGACTCTGGGTACAACAAGAGCTTTAAGTGGTATTATACAGCTGTTGTATTATGTTCTGTGTGTTAGCATTCTCTGTTTTGACACCAGCAGTGACAAACAATCTTGCAAAAATGCCCCTTTCCCTTTGTAACTAGGCAGTCAGTGATTGGATGACTGCTGTAAGGCAATAAAGGGAGTTCAGCTATAACAAGGAATAGGTTACCAGGAAACCATCAGCTGCAGCATATGGAAGACGGGCCATCTAGTGGCTAAAGCACAGGCACAAGAACTGGGAGACACTGGTTCAAATCCTACTAGAGTCCCTTACTCTCTAACCCTTAACAAATTCCCTTAAAGTGATCTTATGAGCACAAACGGACAGACTGGGTGGGCATATGCCCTTATCTGCTGACAGTATCTATGTAAGTTAAGCTCGTAGAGAGTCAGTGGCAGATCTAAGGGACAGCCAGGTCATGTGTACATAATCAGAAGATCAGTCTCTGCAATGCTTTCAAGCACCTAGGCTCCCCACCATATAAGGTCTGTCCAGACCCTTGACCCCACCTTAGCTAGTCAGTACAGACAGCACTAAAATGACACAGAAGTTGCTGGCGCATTTGAGAGGCTCCTGGAGATATGACATCCATTAGCTGAGATGCGATGCTCAAGGACAATGATGAAGTCCAACAACTGAAGGAGTGGCACTTTCAAGGATTCCTAACATGATCACATCAGCCATCATGGTGTCACAGAAACCTGGTTCAATGAGGACCAATGGGGTCTTAATATTAATGGATATACTTTATTTAATAAAAATCGTTTATATTCTAAAGGAGGTGGAGTTGCCATTTATGTCAAAAAAAACATAATTTGCTCAGAAATTGGTTCAGACAAAGAACCTCCCATAGGTTTTGAAATAATATGGATTAAAATAAACAACAAACAACTCCCAGTCACATTAGGGTTATGTTATAGACCCCCATCCATGGACACTGCTAATAATGAAAATATGTGCAATTATTTAGAGAATCTTAATTTTAATACAGACATTATTCTAATGGGTGACTTCAGTTATCCTGGTATAAATTGGTCTACTGGTAACGGTCTTAACAAACAGGAAAACAGATTTATTAGTGCTATGTCACACTTAGGATTAGACCAGCTTGTTAAATCACCAGCTAGAAATAACAATATATTGGATTTAATATTTTCTAATATTAAAGGTGATAATGAGTCCCTTAGCATTATGACTCCATTAAGAAACAGTGAGCATCAGATAATTAAATGGTCAATCAATCTTTTTATTAATAAATCTAGTGGTAAAACCGAATTTAAAAACTTCAATAAAGCAAATTATAGGGCAATTAAGGAATATCTTTTGATATGGAATTGGGAACAAGATCCAGAAAGGTTATCTGTAGAGAATATCTGGCAAAGAATCAAAGAGGAAATTGAATTTTGTATTACTGAATGGGTACCAATTAGAGTTAAATATATTGGTCATAAAAGATCTCCACCCTGGTTTATTAATAAAATTAAAAGGTTAGTCTTAGCAAAGAAAAAGGCATTCAACAAATATAAAAAAAATATTTCGGAATCCAACTGGTCTAAATTTGTCATCAAAGCAAAAAATGCAAAATATGCAATTAAAAAGGCAAAGCAGGAATTAGTCAAACTTAATTAGTATACAAAGTGATAACAAGAAAAGGTTTTTCAACTATATTGGCTCCTTAAAAACCTCTCCTACCTTAGTTGGACCATTAAAAATAAATGATGTCATCGTTAATGATGAACAAATTATGGCAAATAAATTTAATGTTTACTTTGCTAGCATATTTAAAACAAGGGTGAGTTTACGTGTCTGAAACCTTTCAAACTGGACCCCACAATTCAATTTACTGTAGCCGAAACTTTTAATATCATTGATTCTTTAAAATCTTCCACATCAGTTGGTCCTGACAGTATTCCAGCTGTATTCTTAAAACATCTTTCTTATGAACTGGTGGGTGTACTGACATATTTGTTTAATGAATCTTTAAAGAGGGGTATAGTGGTTAATGACTGGCGTGATGCTGAGGTTATCCCAATACACAAATCAGGCTCTAAGAAGGATCTAAATAATTACAGACCCATAAGTTTAACCTCTACCATATATAAAATCATGGAAAGACTAATCCTAAGTAAAATCAGTGCAGACATATTGGAAAATAGTCAGACCGATATTTTCCAACATGGCTTTCAACCTGGAAGATCATGCCAGACTAATTTGATAGATTTTTTTGAACCAGTGAGTGAAGCTTTGGACCATGGTATGCCGGTAGATGTCATCTACTTGGACTTTGAAAAGGCCTTTGATTCTGTCTCATATGACACACTATTTAATTGTTTATTAAAATTAGATCTTAACAAATATTTGACCAAGTGGATAATGCAATGGTATCCAGTAGAAGACAGCGGGTATCTTTGAGGGGGTTTTATTCCCCATGGACTATGGTTACCAGTGGAGTACCTCAGGGATCAGTCCTGGGTCTGATGTTATTTAACATCCTTATAGCCGGTATGAATAGAAAAAATGGTAACTGGGTTACTAAATATGCTAAACTGGGTGGGATTGTTAACAACTCTGAATCAATATCTATATTACAGGATAATTTAAATCAAATTTCGGAATGGGTTAGCAATCATAAATTTAAATTTAACATAAATAAATGTAAGGTTATGCATTTTGGTTGGAACAATAGATGTGCCAATTATTATATTGAGAACAACACTTTAAATGTCATCACAACTGAGAGAGATCTGGGTGTTATTATTAATAACAAATTGAAATTCACAGATCACTTAAATTCTATTGTTAAAAAATGTTCCAGATTTAGTAACTGCTTATTCAGAAATATTAAAAGTAGAGAACCATCAATAATGATTCCACTATACACCAGCATTATAAGAGCTAATTTCGATTATTGTTCTTCATTTTGTGCCCCCACTCAGAGAGAGATAAGTTATCTAGAGAGAAAGTCCAAAAAAGATCTGTCAAGAACATAGCTGGAATGGGCCACCTTACATATGAGGAAAGACTGAAAAAACTGAATTTGTACAGTATGGAATATAGATCAATACGTGGTGATCTTTCTCTGCTTTACAAAGCAACCAGGGATGAATATTTATTTGACACCTTACATTTGACATGGAATACTACTTCTGTCCAAACTCGTTCACATAATTTAAAATTACTTTCATCTACTAACTGAACTATGAAAAGATACCAATTCTGTACTCAGCGAATTGTTCCAATATGAAATTCGCTCCCTTTTGAGGTTGTAAACTGCGTAAATTTGACACCATTTAAAATTAAACTAGATATACATATGAATGATTTAAAATTTGTAACCCACCTAGCCTAGGTGGCATGATCCTAATGGGCTTGTCCCTTGATCGTGTAATACACCTATGAACCTCATGTAGTAGACATCTTTGTGTTACTGCCTTGAATTGTAAGTGCCGTGAGCTTACGGCTAATTTGACAGTTGACTGACTGATTGGGGGGGGGGGGGCCTTGCTGTTGGGTTCTAGGGACTGTCCTGGAGCTGTTAGTTTTTACCAGTTTATGCCAACATTTAATAGCGTCATCAGTTCACAGTCAATTGTTAAATAAACACTGGATTGTGGTACAAAAAAATCCTTCTGTGTCTGTGCATTATTTTCTTGCAGAACCACCAAGTGCACTGACTCTTCAGTCATTTGGGAGTACCCTACAGCACTCAACTTTGTAATTCAAGTAAACTGGATATTACTGGTTCACCAAAGGTGGTGGCAGTACCACTGCAGGTGGCCTGTGTCATGCGGGAACACCAAATGGATCTGTTACACTACAGTCATGGAGCATCAGCTGAAGTGAGCTTGTTAGATTCCTTAATGGCAGAAACTGTCAGAACATTTATAATGAGTTATTTACCAACAGGAAAAGGGAAGTGGTTTAACCAGGAAAGGGGAAATTGTTTAACCAGGAAAGGCACACTAAGCCGAAGCTTGTTTCCAGGTGCAACCTGGAAGGTGGGTAAATAGGGCTAAGACATAGGTCTTTTTTTTTTTTAGCCACAACCTGTGCAAAACCGGGAGAGATAATACAGTGGAATACACTTCAATGCATCAAATATAGAGACATTTTGTACAATAAATGAGATTACTACGTTTTAATAAATTGTAATCAAATTTAATGACTTCTGTATATTAAACTAAGTTCAGCAAAACAGAGATCCAGACCATTAGAAAGACAGCAAGGGAATCCCATAGTTAATCTACTCCCTCATGGATCAAGCTACTTGGGGCACCAGAGAGCAGTGTTGCAGTAAAGTGTAATTCCAGGGGGAGAAGAGTACTCTGTCCTCATTTTGCTGGTCTGAAATGGAATCCTGGGTTCAGGACATACAACCAGGCCAATGGCATGGTATTATATTTACTGGGCGACATGGCCAGCAACACGACAAAGCAGATTTGGTTTGTGCAAACAACTCTTTAGCACAAAGTTGACTCTACATATAGGCCCTGTCCAGACTACAACACAGTAAGCTGTAACATTTTATAAAAAGTTTTGGCACTTAACGTGTTGCTGTGTCGCAGCTGAGTTCAGCTGTGATTTAGCACGGATAAAACATCCTTGCTGCAGGGTCCATACTTGCTACTCTGAATGTGCTCAGTGGGGCTTGCCATGCACATTTTCTTAGGGACCAAAACAGAGATGGAACCGTGGCTGCCTTTCCAGACTTGCAGGTAACACGGTTCTTCATTGTAATTCACTTCAAAAATGGTGTTAAAGCCTAGGTCCTATCAAGGCTTTAACTTGGTTTTTGAACCCATGTTTAAAACCACTCATAGTGCTGATGTGATCTGTATTATATAGACTTAAAATGGCTTAAAACCATTTCAAGTTCTCTAGTATGGCCAGAGCCATTCCTTTTCCCATGAGAAACAGATCGATCTAAACCTACACTATTTGAGCATTTATAAGGTGCTAACCGATCACAAGTACAGCCTCGAACAAATCTGCTGGAAATGACTTTTTGAAACTGAATACTGGTACTGCAGTTCAGATTAAGGGGCTGCCATGTCCCCTTCTTGACAGCAGGTGCAGCAGAAACACACAAAGTGACCCAAGCAATGAGAGCCACAACATTAAAGTGCTGTGTAAAACTGTGGCAGAGCTTGGTAAAAAGGTAGACAGTTTAAACGATCATGTGGTGTGCCTTGAGACCGCAATGGTGGACAATACAGAAGACACTGCAACCTCACTGAACATGGTGGAGAGGGCTCAGGGATCAGTTGCAGGGCAGATCAAACAGAATACTTAAGTTGCAGCTAGAAAACACTGAGAATCAAGCCAGAGAAAATATGCATCATATAAGACTGACCAGTTTGCCAGAGGGCTCCCGATTTGACAAGTTTTCTCTGTCAGTGGACAGATGCAGAGTTATGAAGACAAGCATCGGCAGAACCAGTCCACATTCTTTTTTTTCTAAAATATGTTATTGAATTTTCATGCACAATACAATGCACACCATTTGCATTCTCTGCTCGCTGTCTAGTGACGCTATAGAAGTAATCAAAACATTTAAATATCTTGGGCTGCACCCTGATGCTTCCTTTTCATTAGAGTCTCATGTAGCCCAGCTAACTAAAACCATAAACCAGAAACTAGGTCTCTTATACCTGCTCCGTTCCTACTATCCTCCTCCACCAGCCAAAAAATTGCTTCCACAGCCCTTCTCCCTACACTATTCTACGGTGCCCCACTCCTACTCTCTGCTCAACCCCCATCCCTTGCCTGGCTGCATCAAATTTATTATAGGATCAGGCAATTTGCCCTAGGTGCTGACCCTAGAAAACATTATTGTGATATCCTGGACTCTCTTCAATGGCCTGATTATGACTCAAGGCTACAGTACCACACCCTATGCTTTGTATTCAGACTAGTTCATCTCTTTAATCCTCCTTGTCTCAGGGGTATCGTGTATCACAAAGTCTCTGCTTGCCCACTCAGGTCAACTTCTCCAATATCAGCAATCCAGAAACTGCACCGTCTATCAGGTAAACGCTCGTTTGCCTTCTCAATCACCACTACCTGGAATTCCCGACCATCTGCTTTACTCACCTGCCCTACCCTATCATTTTTCAAAAAAGAACTTCTTATCTACTTAAACCTCTGCACTGCATCTGCTTTAGCTAATCACTACCTTCTCTGTACCTATTGCCAGACCCTCCAACATTTCACAGATCAAAATAAGTACGTTTCTGTGTTGCAGTGAGTGGGGGGGCCTGGCACACAGACCCTTAGTTGGAGGGTCTGATTACAGAGGATTCTCAGCTTATCCCTCCAGTCTCATCAGCGAAAGACTCAGCAATTAACCCAGCTGGTTGCTGCAAGGAGCCAAGCAGAGAAACAAAAAAGGGTTCACAATGCATTCAAAAGACTCGTCTATATTTCTAGAATATCTCCCCTAGAAGTATAAATGCTGTTCAAATACCTGTTGTAATAAACAGGATTTGCCAGTGGCTCAGTCACTGTGTAGACCTGTACTATACCATATGGCAGCAAGGATGACAGACAAGAACCCTGACAAGCTGACAATGGCAAGGATGTGTTATGCTTTTCACAATGCAGTGGAGTGAGACTCACACAGATGTGAAAAGATCAATTTCAAAACCAGTTATCGATCTGTGGATGGGCAAGGTAAGCTCAGCTACTATCTCCATCTCTGCCTGCAGCAGGAGTACTGCTAGACTAGAGCTTCAACATACCCTCTGATCACTGTGACTATAGTGCCCTTTTGAATGTCTTTTGGGATCGGTCACAGTATCGGTGCATACCTGTCAGAACCCCCCCCACCCGAAGTGTTAAATACCCGCTGCCCTAGCCAGAGCATCACCATTCATGTCGCACCCTGTCCCCTCACCTGCAGGGAGAGATGCCGGTCTGGATCCGTCATCAGGAGATGTGCGCCTGGTCAAAATAAATGGCACTACTCCATTCCACTCCTAGTCCTGCAGTGATCACCCACCAATGATGCTCTGAAGACTCCAGTCGCAGCTGCCCAGTGAGCGAGTGGTGACTCTGTGACTGACCCAACTGTTTTTTAATTTTAAAGTGCGACCGGACAATCAAGCGCTCCACCGTAGCGCGGGCTGCCTGGACTCAGGATCTCCTGACACTACTTCCCACCAGTTCAGTGAGTTGGGGGGGGGGGAGGCAAAGGCTGCACAGCAACTAGCAAGCACTCAGCTGCAGTGCTCAAGTTCCGGGGGTCAATGTCGAGAAGCCCTCTGCCGACGGTGTCGGGTGACACAGTATAGGGCGGCACTGAGCAGTGCAAGTGGTGGTTACCATGGGGACCGGGACACTCCCCACTTTGGACTGTGGGCTGAGTGCTCTGGCAAAAAAGTAAAGATTTCGGTGGAGAGGGTAATTAAAAATTGTTTAACTGGGAGGTGGCAAATTAGGTATACATTACGATCCAGGCAGGATCCGGTACCAAACTTAAAAATACAGTATTGTACCGGCCAAAACAGTACAGTTGGAGGGTCTGTATTGCTGCTTGTGTGTATTACTCCTGAAGATACTACAGTGATTAGCCTGTGTGTTTGTAGATATGTAAATTCCAAGATATTTAATTTCTATATATTTACCACTATTTTTACTTATGCTAACTGTAAATTTTATGTTGTTTATTAGTTCAACTATCTTATTTGAAGTCTCTGTTTTTCCACTGAATCACTGATTTGTACTTTGATATTACTTTTTGTTGACTCAGTTGTATCGTGCTGTACATGCCTCCCAGGTTGCCACTGAAAAAGGGACTACATGGTCTCAGTGGGCCTACCCAGTTACCAAAATTCAAATAAATAAGTTGATTGCGACAATATTCAGAACATACACACAAACACACTGTACAGCAATATACAGTATAGGGTAAGGGACCGCAATATGTGCTCACTGGAGGAGAGGAGACAGCGGGGAGACATGGTTGAAACTTTCAAGTACCTCAAGGGCATAAACAAGGTGCAGGTGGGGGACCTTTTCCAATGTAGAAAAAGTACTAGAACAAGGAGGCACAATATGAAACTGGAGGTATATTAAGAAGTAATGAGGATGCTTACACAGAAAGGGTAATGACGCTGAAATAGTCTACCACAGGAGGTAGTGGGGGCAAGCACAGTGGAGGGGTTTAAGCATGCCTGGGACAGGCGCAAAGGAAGCTTGAGAGGGGAGGGTGTGATGAAAAGCCATTGATCACATAGGGTCAGTGGCCACATACAATGTATAGGGCCTACGGGCAGACTGGATGGGCCTAGCAGCGATCCTTATCTGCTGACAATTTCTACGTTTCTGTGAACAGAGGCTGACAGTTAACAACAACCATGAAAAATAATAAAAACAAACTTGATTAAACAGTGCACTTTTGTCTTTCTCATTGGTACCAGTCATTCTAATATCAGTTGTGCCTTCAATCCAACATGTCATATCAAGCAAAAAGGATCCCCTAAGAGGATTTACCAAGGAGGCTGCCTGGAGCAACTCCTATTGGGTGGGTTTGAGTATGCATATTCCTTGAATGCTGCCCATATCTTATCGTATATATGTTCTTTCGCTTTAGCTTAATGCATCAATCTTTCAAACATCATACAGTCTGTCATGGCTCTATGCCATGCTGCAACTGTGGGTGCAGTATCAGCTTTCTAATTTGTCAATATGCTTAACTTACCTGTGGTAGTAGCCAAAAAGGCAGCTTTATGCTGACAGACTTGTAAGACATCAGGTATGGCCCAATCCCCTAGCATTACAGTTCTAAGGGTAATATGAATTTGGCAAGAATCTCAGTTAAAATCCTTTATAGGGTATTCCAAAAGGCTTGGAGTTTTGGGCAGCAGCACATAATGTGCAGCAGGTGTGCATTATACTATGCACATCTTGGGGACTTGCCATGATAGTATGTTACAAATTTTTGCAAACAGGTGAGCATGTAAAGCAAGGTAAGGCAACTTTATTTCTACAACACCCTTTCCCGAAGGCTCAGAGTGCTTTACAATAAAAGCAACTACAAAAACAGATCTAATATATTATAGCAAAGCATTCCATAATGTTGGTGCTGCCACACAGAATGCTCTTTCCCCAGATTGTTGAAGCTTAGAAATCGGGACAGAAAGCAAGCCAACTTCGGAAGAGCAAAGTGACCGAGATTGACAGTAGACTACTAGGAGGACTTTTAAGTAGTCTGGTCTCAAACTATGTAGAGCCTTGAAAGTTGTCAAGCATATCTTGAAGGTCATACGCCACCACATAGGCAGCCAGTGCAGCGCACGCAGAGCCAGCATAATATGATCCCTACGAAAGCAGCCAACAATCAGCTGGGCCACAGCATTCTGAACTAGCTGCAGGCATTGCAACACACCTCCAGATAACCCTAGGTATACAACATTGAAACACTTGAACCTAGAGGTGACAAAGGTGTGCACTATGATTGCAGGTCAGCAGGGGCTAGATGCCATTTAATCCTGGTGATGTTGCTTACGAGGGTGGTGAAAGCCAGCCTGAACAACAGCCAACACCTGTTGATCGAGTGTCAACTTACTGTCCAGGATGACCCCAAGATTCTTAACTGCATCTACAGCTCTGAGCTGCTGACCACCCAGTGAAGAACACAAGGTCAGTCTACTCATCATACCTAGGCCCTACTTAGCAGGCTTGACAATCATGACCTCAGTCTTACCCAGGTTAAGACAGCCAGTTTGAGGACATCTAGTCATTAATTTCAGGCAAACTGCTCTCCAGACCAGGGCTGCATCACACTCACCAGAAGTTCCAGACAGGTAAAACTGAGTATCACTTGCATAGCCATGAAACTCAATGCCATACCGCCTAATGATTTCACCCAATGGTAATACGTGCTGGAAAAACATAGAAATTGACAGCAGATGAGGACTGCCAGGCCCATCCAGTCTGCCCGTATACCCTACCATTAATTAGCCGCCGCTGACCCTACTTGGTCACCGGCTGCTGCCTCTCCTTCTCCCCTCTAGGGTTCCCTTATGTCTTTCCCATGCATGTTTAAATCCCCTCACTGTACTTGCCCCACCACCTCCTGGGGCAGGCCATTCCAAGCATGCACCACCCTTACCGTGTAAGAGTACTTTCTCATGTTGCTCCTTAGTCTACCCCTTCCAGTCTCATGTCATGTTCTTTTGTTAAGAGCAGCTTCTCTTTTGAAAGATGCTGCCCTACTGTATCTTATTTAATCCCCTTGAGATACTTGAAGGTCTTTATCATGTCTCCCCTCTCCCTCCTCTCCTCTAGGGTGTATATATGGATGTTTCACCAGTCTCTCCTCGTATGACCTGTGGTGCAGGCCTTGCACTATTTTTATTGCCCTTCTTTGAATTGCCTCCACCTTGCCAATGTTCTTCTGGAGATGTGGCCTCCAGAACTGGATGCAGTATTCCAAATGAAGTCTCACCAATTACTTGTACAGTGGCATTATGACCTCTTTTCTTCTGCTGGTAATACCTCTCCCTATGCCCCCCAGCATCCCACTGACCAGGCACATTGTTTAGCCACCTTTAGGTCATCAGATATGATGACCCCAAGATCTCTTTTCTGTTTTGTGGCAGCTAATATCCCCTCCCCAATCATGTAATTCTCCCCTTGGTTCCTGCACCCCAAGTGCATGATTTTGCACTTCTTTGCATTGAATCCTAGTTGCCACACTCTGGACCATTCTTCCATTTTAGCTAGGTCCCTCCTTATTCTCTCCTCCCCCTCCTGGACTGTATATTGTCCACACTACTGTACACAGAAAACAACACGGGAGCAAGAATTGAGCCTTGTGAAACACCACAGTGGAGCATCGAGACACTGGAAACGAAATTTCCCAAGGCAGACCGCTGTGTTCTCCCATGTAAGTAGCACTAAAAGAAGCACAATACAGAACCAGTGAGTCCCACATTGTTCTTCAGGTGACCCAGAAGCACTCTGTGGTCCACAATGTCAAATGTCTCAGAGAGATCCAACTGGACCAAGCCAATACAAAGCACCTGGTCCCTTGCCATAAGGAAATAATCTGTAACTCAGATTAGAGCAGTCTCAGTGCTGTGGCACACCAGCGAATGGAGAGGTTCACAGATGCTACACTGCTCCAGGTGTTTAACAAGTTAGTCAACCACTACTTTCTCAATAATCTTACCCAAAAAGAGAAGATTAGAGACAGGTCTGTAATTCCCTATCACATCCGGGTCCAAGGAAGTTTTTTTTTTTTTTTTTAAGGAGGGGTCTCACCACTGCCTGTTTAAGGGCAGATGGGAAAACACCCTCCCTCAAGGACCACCCAAAGATCTGGGAAATAACTGGGCTCAGATCTCCCAGTACTCTAAAAGAGGCCAGGCAGGCCAAGGATTCAGCAAACAGCTTGTGGGATGCAAACTGCCATAACGCTGAGAACCTCTTCCTCCAAAACTGGCTGAAACTCTCACCAGGTAGGCAGACCGACAGTGCCATCACCTGCGCAGATACCTGATCTAATGAGGAGCACTTTGCCAGAGAAGAAATCTCTAAACTCGTTGCACTTTTCAGCAGAAAAAAAATTCAAGTAGACCGTACACAGTAAGGATTTAATAACCTGTCTGTGGTGCGTAAGAGCTGAACAGATGATTTCTCCCTGCAGCAATCGTCCGAGACAGGAATTCTGTTTTTTTTCAGGATGGCTACTTGTTGATACTCACCATATTGAGTTTTCAATGCCAATTTGTTGATTACAGACCAGGTCCTGAGCCAGAAAGGGTACAACTTTCATTCCTTAGTCTCCAACTGGCACAGCTCATCACAATACCCAGGAGAGCTATGTCGTGAGGTCAAGAGACAAACACAGTAAGATGCTAAAGAATCCAAGGCAGACATCAGAGCACTACTATAGTGCTCCACATCGTTCTCGGAAACATATGCACAAGGGAGCATCATGTCAGAGATGTCCAATACCTCCAAGGGATTGAGACTCCAGATTATGTTCTGGATGGTACCCAAACGTCTCCACGGGGGTGGGGTGCAGAAAAACAGGGGACCCCATAGATGAAAAATACAGCGTGATGATCCAACCATAAGACCGTATCAACCTTGATAGCACTTAAGGCAATTACCCCAAACTGATTATGGATTGCCCAGACATTAAAACAGCCCAATTTAGCTAACAAGATTTGCACATTCAAGTGGGCAATATTAGTAGAATGCTTTGGAAAGGTACTGGATATATTATCTATATTTGGGCCTGGGTTAGGATGTACTGAACTTGACATCAAAAGTAACAACAAAATCAAGTTCCTGCGAAACAAAATAGATTGATATATTGTTTTAGTGATAACTAAATTAGTATGTATGGTAGATTGCCTAATTAATATAAAGGTACTAAATAACATTTGCCAGCAACTAATATTTTTTAAATAGTCATTAACTGATTTTACCACAATATAACTTTTTATAAAAAAGGTAATAAAGAGCACCTGAGACAGCCCATGCTCATTTGGACAAAAAGACAAAGTACCCAGTAATGTCAGCATTTTAGTACTGCAAACCCGGAACTCATTAATTGGTTCAGATATACATGTAGTTTCTAACAATGCAAAAAAAAACATAAGAGTCCCAAGAAACAGCATGTTTGGTCAGTCAATAGGAGGCACCTGGCCTCAAACAATTAACTGGTTTATCAGTCATAGCAATACAAAGGACTCCCAAAAACTGGAACTACCCTAGACAGGAAAGGAACTGCCACTTCTGTTGCCTGAAAAGATGAGATTAGCCAGCCTGGATCCACAAGATAGCTGTAGTTCAATTATACTTGGAGCCTTTTGCAAAACAGCCTGCCTCGCTTACACCTGGCTCTAAGCTGGTGAAAACACACTTCCCCTCTGCCACAGGTACAGTCTGTTTAACACAAGGACCCAACTGCTCACCAGAGTTAGTAGTGTCTCCCAATTGACTGACTCCACATCTGCCTAATAGTTCCCTTAAACCAAACAATAAAAAAATACAACAAAACCTGTACCTTGTTAGTTTAAACATTTCTATACTAATATTCCAGCTCCCTAGACTATACTCATTTATCAACCCACAATCAACCCCTTTACCTATAAAACAGTAAATCAACAGTTAAAAAACAAGCACAATTGTTCTTTCGAGTGAGACAAAGATCATTTTCTTCTGAGTGGTGCTATGTGCCCGCACTTGTGAGAGCAGCTCAGGGCTTTGTACTGGATGGCCCTGCCTTGTGGGAGTGTCTGGTGGCTGCTGACGCACCCCCCCCCCCACCGAGTCCCCACGCCAGCCGTTTCTCACTAAAAGACCCTCATTGAAACCAGCAGTCACAGAGTCAGCGTCGTGAGTGTCAGTGGCTCAGTAGGTAGCACACTCGCCTCTGAGGCCGGGAGATCAGAGGGCTGTGGGTTCAGTTCCCACATCTGGCACTTGGGTTAATATCCCAGTACTGACACTGTAGTGCAGCATGAGAGGGGTGCTGCACTTCTGAGGTGCCATCTTTTGGATGAGACGTTAAACCGAGGTCCCATCTGCCTGGATTGGTGGTAGTTCAGGTGGATGTTAAAGATCCCATGGCACTTATCGAAAAGAGTAGGGGATTTCCCCGGGTGTCCTGGCCAAATTTCCCTCATTCAGTAAAAATACCACCAACAGCTTAATCTGGTTCAGGGTCAGTTGGCATTCATCTGTATCCCCCCTCCCCCGGGTCGTGCCTGAAAATAGGCAGGATTTGTCTAGTGCACTTACCCGGTCAACAAAAGCTAAATAAATAAATAAATAAATAATATACTGATACAGGCAAAGTTTCTGTGATGGCAATTACAGTTTTTGCTGAAACAAACTGCTCTCACCGCTGCCTGGCGCCTTGGCTGTTGCTGCAGGTCTGCTTTTCAGGCGAGCAGCTCTGGGCTTTGTAGTGGATGGCCCCACCTTGTGGAATGTCTGATGGCTGCTGATTCCCCGAGTCCCCATGCCAGCTGTTTCTCACTAACAGGCACTCATTGTTGAAACCAGCAAACAGTCACAGACTCAGCATCAATATGCTGATACAGGCACAGTTCCTGTGATGGCAAATGCTGTCTTTGCTGAAACAAATTCCTCTCACCACTGCCTGCTGACTTGGGCTGTTGCGGCATGTCTGCCTGGCACTGTGAGACATGGCTGTCTAATAAATCTTCAGACAATGCGATTAGAGGGAATCGGGATATATGTTTTCAGACGTGATAGATTGGTTAGGCCGGAGGCGCTGTTTATTTTATGTTAGGTATTATTTAAATGTCATACAAAACATATTTTTTTCATTTACTACATCCTGTGATTTTCTGTCTCTTTCTCTAATATTAGGAGAAAGGAAAATTATCTCTCTTGCAGTGCTTTATGCACCCCTGGGGTTTCAGGAGGGGGGGTTTAAAATTGGTCCAAGCTTATAGAGAATCATTACCCAGTAATAGGGTGTTAATAATATTGGGAGATATGAAGATCAATTGCCTGGGAAAAGATCTATTAAAGCACAGGGAATCAGTTGCCAGCTCCAGACTCACTCAAATTATTGATGTTCCAACCAGAATACACCATAAAATAGGTCACTCCTCACTGCTTGACTGTGTTATGGTCTCTGACACTGCCAGAATCATCCAATCCGGTGTTCTGGTGGATAGTGTCAGTGACCATAGCCCGGTCATGGGAATCTGATGCCTAATGTGATTTTCTTTGCAGGTAGCGGCCGTTAGCGGTCTGAGTTTTTGATTTAGCTGCGGTTTGATTTTATATATTTTTTTTTTTATTTAGGGATCAGTAATCGCTAGAGTGACTACTCCAGGAACAAGGGGTAGCAGGATGTGGAGCGTAGCATGCTAGCTTGATTGCTTTTTCTTCCTCACACAGGGCAGCGCATCACAGCCGCTGTCCCTCCCTCATCCGACCCTCACCAAGCTCATCTACCCTTATAGGGGTAGGACAGGAGACCTATTACAGCTTCCTCTTTTTAAACAGGTAGAAGCACAAAGCAACATGAAAAGAAAAAAACACTGGTCGCACTACTACCAACTAGGACCTAAGGTTTCACAGTGTGCACTGTCTCTCTCTCACGGGATGACCATTTTACCTGAGTTAACTGGTTCCATTGCTGATTGCCACCAACACAGACCACCTGCTTCCTGACCGTGGCTGGGGGGCTGCACACACTGGAAGAATATCCTGCCGCCGAGTTCGCTGTCACTCTCTCTCATGGGGTGGGGGTGGGTGGAGAATGCAAACCCTTCAACAGCTGGGAGGGAACAGGAAGTGAGAATGAGTATACATGTATCACCGCTAAAACTGGAGATCTGTGATGTGTGGGTGGAGAGTTGAGTACCTGTCACACTGTGTGCTTCACTTTGGATTGGAGAGAACAATCTCTGGGATGTGGGTGAGAGACACAGAAAGAGTAAGAAGCAACAGACAGATGGAGCACTGATAGCCACCAATATGGAAAGCCGCACCTTGGCTAATGTGGAAGGGATCGGGGGGAGAAAGCGCGCAGCAGGAGTCGCCAAGAAGTAACGTGGCTATCTTGTACAAGCCTGGGGGGGGGGTTCAGAGGAGCGAGCACTGAGGACAGAGAGTGTGTCAGGAGTCACCAAGAAATAAAGCAGCACCACGGCTATACTGTACAAACCTTTGGGAGGGTTCTGAGAAGCGAGGACCGGGGAGGGAGAGTGCAGAGGGCAGCAGGAACTGCATAACTCCAGCCATGTGCATTACTGTCAACTGTAATGCTTATGGTCAGAGTTACGGCTACAGAAAGAAATGAAAGCGATGAAGCACTCTCTCATTAGAGCGGTTCATTTCTTTCAATTAGAGAACATGCCAAGTCAGCAAAGCCAAACTAGTGTCATGAGCAGAGTGCCAGGTCATCAGTGTGCACTGCCAAGCTCATTGCAGTTTCAGCTGTAATTGGCTAGGCAGTGACACACACAGATCATACATCAGTCACATTTATCAGGTTGAGGTAACGTTTTACAACCAGTTAGAAACTGGGACCCAACTAACCTGGTGATCTGATATGACAGCACACTTAAAATCAAATTTCATGAAGGAACACTGAGTCAGTCTGCACTGTTCACTCATAAATATTATTCAAAGATATAGACTTCTTCACCCTGCACTTTTATCAGTATCCCTTTTTTAATTCACATTTAGCAGTTTGACTGGAAACCGCGGCTCGTGTTTGTTAGTCAAAAGTGGCAAGGCAGCCTTTGCAGCTCTTAATCAGTTATTATCAACCAGCGCATCTGCAACCACCGTACAGCTAGCACAGATTCAGAAGCATCTCCATGTGGAGCCCGAGACTGCTGTCTTTAACTGACATAATTCAGACTCGGGCTTTGGGGTCCTACAGGGCGGACAGTTTTTTTCTTTACATGGCTCTGATTGCTAAAAAAACAAAACACAAACAGGAGAACTGTAAGAGAAAGATCACACTAGAAACAATCGTTAAATAACCAAACAAAACGATTAAAAACACAAACATTTATTACACAGGAAAAGTCTGACCCTGGGAAGAAAACACAGAAGGTGGGATATTCAGAAATGTGCCAGAGGCAGGTGCAAGACCTGCGCAGCACAAATCCACTCGACATGCCGCACACAGCATGATATTCAAAGGTTGCGCAAGACGGCATGTGCCCGCGCAACATGGCTGAATATCGCACAGATGCGCTATAGCGCAACCAGGGCTGCGCCAGGGAACAAACCAACCTGCGCCCCAGCACAACCAGGGCTGCACCTGGGAGCAAACCAACATGCACAACAGCGCAACCAGGGATGCACAAGGACACAAATGGACCAGCAACAGGCACAGCAAGGAGCAAGCCACTGTGGCGGGATGTCCCGCTACCAGTGTGCCGAGGGCACCAGGAGCGAGGCACAGCAAGCACATGCCGTAACACCACCCAGTACATATGGGGAAGCAGCAGGCCCCTGCCCACATGCACCACCGTGGGGCACGGAGGTAGGGTGGCACCAATGGCCACTGGTGAACAGCCACTGGCAACCCCCCCCCCCACATGAAGGCACGAGCTATGCCACCCGGACCACAGCCGGCAACACACAGGCAAACAGCACACATCACACACTCCACCCAACCTGAACAGAAAGCCCACAGCTGCCCCAGGGCACAGCCACTGACCAATGGGTGAACACCACCAGGCACAACCCGCCAGGCGCACCACATAGCCACCATGCACACCACTGCAGCATGGCTCCTAATGCCAGCTGCAAAGCAGACCTGGACACAGATGAGTAACCATAGAAAAATGTATTACTACGTATAGAAAAGACAACTATTTACAATAATACAATAAACAAGGAACAGGGACCAAGGCATGTGAAAGCTATGTACAAAACAGGAAGCCAGGGAAGGGAGGTAAGGGGACAGGGGTCAGGGCTAGACAAGGGAGTGCAAGGGAAGGAGGGCCAGGGAAGGATAAGGGTTGTGAGCCAATGGGCCCTACTGGCGTCCTCGCCCCACCGGTGCCTGGCACTGTTGCCTGCACATCATCCGCAGCAGCAGCCTCGCAAACCTACAGCGTGGCAGTGTTGACCTCAAGGATCTGTCTCAGGAGCCGGGTGTTCACTGCAGGCCGACGGACACCTAGGACAAGGGAGGGTACACGATATGAGTGTGTGTCTGGAACACCCTAGCCCACCCACTGTGCACAGCGGACAGTGGTGACATGCACCCCTGAGATGGTGCCCAGTCACCCGCAGTGTGCGCGCCCACATGTGCAGCCAACCCGACACACCACAGCCATGCAGAACACTGCACACCAACACCACCCATGGGCCAGACACCACCAACGTGGCATGCAGGCGCATGGTACAGCAGCGGGATGGCAGCGGTATAGCTGGCGGCCGGATGCACCCACAGCCCACCTGCGGCAGCCACACACATGTGCGATAGTCACAGCACAGCGCAACAGTCACCACAGGCAGTGCACAGCTGCATTGGCGTTGTGCACAGGGGGCCGTGGCCCACCCCCACCCTGCACAACAATGTAGTATGTAACAGTGCCTACCTGCACACTGCGGTGCACCTTGCGCCAGTCCCACAGCAACGCCCCTGCGGCCTGCGCCGTTACCCCAGCGGTGGCCTGCCATGGCCCACCCGCAGTGCCAGCCAGCTTGACTCTCCTCCTGCCCTCAGGGCCTAGGAAAGAAACATAGAGAAGAACACATCAGTACCTGACATCACCATACACCCCCCCCAACACAGCGTACACCCCAGCCCAGTGCAGCCACAGCGTGGTGGCACAGTGCACACATGTTGCGCCGCCCCGGGCTACCAGCTCCCCCAGCATGGTGTGCCACCCTGCCGGCCCCACAGATCACTGGTTGGGCACAGACACGTGTGATGCACACTTACCTGGCCGTGGCACGGCACCCCTCTGGACGCATGCCTGCAGTATCTGAAGCCTCTCTGGGTCCCTCTGTTGCAGGTCCCCATATCGGTGGCGGCACTGTTCACTGGTGGCCTCCTCCAGCCCATCCGCCACCTCCTGCCACACATCCGTCTGTGGCCTGTCAAGGGACACTTGCCCAAACAGGCTGCCTGCGTGTAGCTCCACCAGGGCCACAAGGTTCTCTAGTTCGATCTGGGTCCAGTTAGGGGCCCTGGCTCTGCTGTGGCACGGCATTGCTGAATCGCAGTACAGTTAACAAAATGGGCCCTGTAGCGCAAGAGCCCCACGTGCTGGGGATGCGTGCTTCACATGAAGATGTGCTGCTAACCGCTATCGCGCATCCCCGGAGATGCACGATACGGGCATGGTTGCACTGGCATGGGGTACATGGCTCCCTGAGGGGCAAAGGGCACACCTGTGGTCAGGGGTCAGCTTGCACACCATGTGTGACAGCGCTATTGGGACCGCCATGCAAGGTGTGCAATAGGGACATGTGGGCGCCACGAGCTATGGGCCAACAGTGCCCAGGCGCCGTAGGGCTAATGGCGCTCAGGCGCCATGGGCCGCACAGTGCCCGAGTGCCACACATACAATAGCAGCTGTGCGCTGTATTGTGCAGTGTGCATATGCTGCAGCAGTGACGTAGACGCTGGCAGTCCATGCATGCGTACTGCCGGGACTATTGCGCACGTCGCAGTGTTGCGCCATGACTTGAGCATGCGCAAGTCCATTACGCAATGCGCAAAAATACGATATTCAGCCGGCATATACAGATTAGCTCATCAGCCTATCCACGGCGCATCGAGGGGCATTTGCATCTCATTACAGTTGCGCATCCCCTCATTTGCATGTGATGCACTATAAAGGTGCCACGGGACAGCACAGGACATGGACCGGTACTGCATGCTTCAGAGATAAGCTGCGACGCTGAGGGGGTGACGGGACAGTGGTTTGGGTGGGTGGTGTGGGCAGTAGCAGTCACTGACCACGTCATCACCCACAGGATGCAGCATGACTGATCACGAGGAAGGTGAAGGGCATGGGCCTGCACTGAAGCATAGGCCCAACTTTGCAAAGTCAGAGATAGATGCCCTGTTCGAGGCGTACCTCGACCAGAGCCTCTACTGAGTGGCTCGACAGGCACCCCACAGGCCAGGTCTGCAGCATGGGAGGGGGTGGCGAGGGCTGTGAACCAGCAAGGCAGCCATCAGAGGTCTGTGCAGGAGTGCAAGAAAAAGGTTGGTACAGACAGGCACAGGATTAAGGAGGAGGTGGCAGCCATCAGGGTTGCACGTGCAGCCACAGGTGGTGGACAGCCCGACGTGCCACAGCTGACGCCGCAGGAGGAGTTGGTGGTGGCCACCATGCAGCACAGCGCCATCGAGGGGGTGCCTGGTGGCGGATTCCAGATGGGTGGCAGTCCATCACTGCATGGTAGGTACAGCAGATATGGGGCTGGTGTGAGAGCGGCAATAATGCGACTATTCCCTTTCAGCTCCAGAGCACCAGCATAGGGTGGCAGGGGTTGGGGTGTCCGCCAAGGGGGAGAGCCTGGACCTGGAGGACCGTCCATCTACCGCCCTGGTGTCTGGGGACCTGATTGGATGCAGCTGAACACTGCTGTCCGGCTGGATGCCTGTGACATGGTTGCGGACGAGGCCCTAGTTGTGTTCCAGCAGGATGCCAACCATGGTGTACAGCATGCCAAGACATAGATCAGGGTGGGGTCCGACACCGATGACGATGAGACCATCGTCCTGGTTAGCGGTGTTGCTGTTGAGGGGGAGGCACCCATACCACTCACCCACCACGGCAGCGCAGATGGTGACCTGGTAGCGGTTGTCTGCCCACCGCCCCCGGTGCCGCCAACAGTGAGATGCCGGCAGATGGTGGTGGTGGTGCAGCCGCACAGGCGCTGCACAACGCACAGTGGCTGGAGGGGCGGCAGTTGGACAGGGATGTTGGGGGGCCGAGTGCAGCACCGGGCGCTGGTGAATGTGCAGCCCCAAGAGGGCCCCGCTGTGCAGCGCTCACCTGCGTGGGGTGCAGGACAGCACGGTTGGATGCCACCCAGGGGACGGTGCATCACCCAGGCACCCCTGGGTGCCGACCCCTTGCCCGAGCACACCCACCTGCTGCGGGTCTCCATGGAGCAACAGGTGCTGGTCGTGGCAGGTGTGCATGCACTCAGCGCCGAGATGCACCAGGCTGCAAAGCAGCATGACAGGGACTTTGCGCTGCTGCTGGCCAACAAAAATCGACTGTGGGAGGACATGACCGCAGCCCTGGATCGGCTTACCGCTGCGGTCACGGCCGGCCTAGCACCACTGTCCACCATGGTGCGTGGCTGTCCGCCGCAGACCCCGCGGAGTGCATTCTCCACCCCTCGGTCACGGCGTCGAGCGACCCCCAGGGTGTCGATGCCAGGATCTGCTGTGGGCATTCCGGGCACGCTTAAAGTGGACTTGTTTGGGGGCCTGCAGACCCCTTGCAACAGCTCAGTCGCATTCCCACAGTAACACCCCACGGGACCATCACAGACACCCCCCTGGCCATCGCATAGCCTGGGTCTGCTGGGCGGTCTCGGCGGGGCTGTCCACATGTCCACGGCAGCTGTCCACTCTCTGCTGCCGCCCTGTGTGCATATTGGTGTAGTGTGCACGCTCCACGGACGTGGTGTCCGTGGTTGTCGCCGCACACAAGCTGTGTGCACACCCACCCGGCTGCTGGCCAGTGTGGTGTGTGCACGATGATGCCAGCACAGCGCCGACTGCTACTGTGCACTGGTGCTCAGCGTCTGACACACACCTGGTGCCAGCCTCTGGGCGAGTGCCTACAGGTGCCTGTGTGGGTGGGGGTGTGTGGGTGTTTGTGGGTGGGGTGTGCTGTGCTGTGCTGTATGTTTCCGCGGTGTCCCTGCCCATGCTCCACTCCAGCCGTTCCTGTCACAGGGCTCGCCCACACATGCCGGTGCACTGTGCTATAGTCGCCATTCCGTGCATGGGGACATGTTCACCTACCTGTGTGCACCATAGTGCTCCTCTGCAGTCATGTCCCAGTGCCGCTGGGCCATCCTGTGCAGCCGGGGTTCCCTTCGCCCGGGGAGGGGGGGGGGCTGCCCACCGCCACATGGACAAAACAGTGGCATACAATATAACACACTAGTAGTTGGATACAGAATAACAGCAGTTAACAGCTTTTCAGTCAGTAGAACTGTTAGTACAACATCACAGATTTTTACACAATAGGTAAGAAGGATATAGAAAACAAATGTGATAGCAATGCTAGGAGAAATCCAGCAAAACAAATACTCAAAAAACAAGCGCTGTTATAGCCAATATGTTAATTATAGTACAATCAATTTTATCCAAGTAGGCATCAGGGTAATGGGTAGTTGAAAGAATGAAGGTAAGGGGGGGTAGTAAGCAGAGGAGTGGGGCAGAGTACAGCAAGGGACGAAGAGAAGAGATGGAAGGAAGGTGATTTGGAGAGGGTAGGGTGACAAGATAAGTGCAGAGGTGAGTCAAAGTAGCAGGAGATAGTGGTGACATACAAGGAAAGGGGGGAGAAATTGATGGATTAAAACATAAACAAGGGGCTAACTTTGTGAGATATTCAAGGTGTTTCTTTTTGAAGAGGTAATGACTTGGTGCTAGTTGGATATCTATGGGAAAGGAGTTTCAGTATACAGGGGCAGCAAGGGAGAAAGCATGAGTACCCTTAGTTGTTTTGCACCTTGTGATACGAAAGAGAGCTTGGTCAGCTGATCTAAGACCATGAGAGGAGGTTCGGTGATACAGCATACAGACTAGAGATATGGTGGTTTTAGATCTAATGATATTGTCTGTCAGAGAGCCAAGGGGGTGGAGATGATGGGCAGCTGGGGAGGGGAAATTTAGTTCAGCACAGAGCTGACAGCTGTGCTTACGACGAGGAGAAGCAGAGGCATATCAGCAGATATTGTTGTAATGCTGTGTACCACCTGTGCAGAAAAGCTTTGGACACACCTACATAGGTGACACAGTAGAAAAGGGCTGGGGGCAAGATGCCTCGAACAATGGCTAACCTAGCTGAGGGGGTAAGGGCGTGACTGGTTTTGTAGGAGATCCCTAATTTGGCATTTACCAATTTAGAGGTGGTAGAGATGTGTTGGTCGAAATCTAGGGATTCATCAAGTAGTACTCCTAACTATTTGAACAATCTGTTTCAATCAGGGAGCCATTTTCACCATGGATTTTCAGTTGGCTTTGATTGTTCCTGAGCTTGGCAGCAGAACCAGAGAGCATAACTTGAGTTTTGCCAACATTTATGTAACCCCCCCCCCCAACAAATGGGGTTCCCGAAAAGTCTTCCTTGAGCTTGTCCAAGTGCTCACTGCCAAGCTGGTGCCCTGCGTTTTTGCAGTTTAAATGTGATTGCCAGAGAGTGCCTATATAGCCTCTGTGTACTGTCTCTTTAAGAGCTGCCTGGATTGCAGTCATAATTAATCTAAAACAAGCTCTGTTAGAAGATGTGCTTGTTTGCTGATCATTTTTTAAAGTAGTAATAATATTGCAATTTGTTCTAACCTGCCTTCTTTGCAGCATGGACAGTTCTGTTTGTTTCCATCATCGTGGTCCTGGACTGCTGAAATGGGCCAATCAGTACATTTGGGACTTTAAAATGGAGCCTAAAGCCACCAACTTTCCAAGGCCTAAAACTGGGACAGGATCCATCCTGACCATGCCACTCCCACGGGCACCGACGCAGACAACGCTGCACACTATTAAATTTTGCTGCTTGCTCTGACCATGCCGCCCCACAGTAACACCAACAGCAAACACCCAGATTAAAACAATACATCATTCTGCTGAAGAAAGTTCCAAATCATGATGTACACAAAGTTCATTAGAAGCAAACCTGCATTAACATGTGTTCAGACATTTGAGCTGCATGTATTGCTCCTCCTGACAGTCCCATCCCAACCCGCTTACACTACCCTCACTTTCTGAGCAAACTTCACTTCAGTGACTCCCACCACACCAGATTGTTTTCACACACTTCTCTGCAGCTGATCAGGTTTGGGTACCTTAGTTCACTGCTGCTGGTCTCCTCTGTCTGGAGTCCTTCTCCGCTGCTGGCAGGCAGACGTCCACATGCACTTGTTTGCACTACTACCCAGTCTAACCTAACAGGAAGGAACATGCTTTACCATGATCCCACTGACGTGCTTGCCGTGCAACATAGGCAGAGGTTGAGTTGTAAACTGTTGTCCAGCTCATGCAGCGCTACAGTGGTGCTGAAATAACTGTCACTCATGGATTAGCAGTCAGCAAAAAAAGGGACAAAACTGGGACAGGTAAGCAAAAACCAGGACAAAAGTGACATTTAGCAAAACTTGTGGGGACACTGGGACATGCTGCCTAAAATAGGGACTGTCCTGGGAAAATAGGGACTGTTGGTAGCTGTAATGGAGCCTGCCTACAGTGACTTGGTGGGGTCCAAACTTGTAGGAATTGTAGGTTTTGCATTTTGGCGCCTAAAATAACCTGGACGGGGGAGCCCTTGTTGTGACTGACTGACAGATCAGTCAACCGAACCTTTTGGATCTTGAGGAAATTCCCAAGCTCTTGCAGCTAGTTTCAGTTCTGAGTTGGGAAGTGAAGAGATAACAGCCTGAATGATTCAAGCAGCAGCCCTCGCGTAGATTCGCATGGGAGAATTGTGGAGAGGCCCGAGTTTTGGCCTGCATGCCTGCCTGCTGTCCCTAACAGGGAACTTGTGCTTTTTTCAGACTGAACCCAATCTTGGAGAGCAAAGTAAGCCACTGAATTGTGACCAGGCTCCTACCTGAAGAAGACCGAAGATTTGCTGATTGCGATTAGCCTATCTGGACTTCCAGCCACCTCTGAACTCCTGGATTGTGCACAGACTCTGTAATTGCGACCGGAGAGGCTTTTGCCTGGCACAGTGGAATTTCCTTACATGTGAATATGTTGTGTGCTTATAGTGGGTCGGGATTTGGTTCCCCACTGTGGTTTGAGTTGTGTTCTGCTTGCTGGAAGTTGCATTAGAATTTCCTTACATGTAAATGTGCTGTGTGCTGCTAGTGGGTTACAATTTGGTTCCCCACTGTGGTTTGTACTGTATTCTGATTGCTGGAAGCTGCATCCAGCCCCACGGACTGAATCCAAAATCACCTCCATTGGGCCTGGGCCTTGCCACACTGGCCCAGCCTGACTACCCGCTGCACAGAGAAAGCCATCGACGAGAGACCTGCCTGGGGATCAGCCCCCTGCTCAACACTTGAACATGAATGACGCTTCGGTGATTCGTTGTGAGCCCCGCTTCTCCGAGCACTCCAGCTCAACAACTTGCAGTCTCAATTTCGTCCTGCCTGTGTCCAGTATTGGGTATCATGAGTAAACATCAGGGTAGCTCCCTGAAACAACAGCTAAATCCAAAGTGTTGTCATCTGATTATCTGGTTGCTTTTTCTTTCATGAACTGAGCCCTCCGGCTCCGGATTACAAATAGTGTGTGTTGTGCATGTTGATTTCTTCCATCACAGGGTCCCAGCTAGCTGCAACGTTCCTGGCTAGCCCATCGTCTCCCTACCTGGGTACCTAGAGGTGTGACTGCGTGAGGACTTAAAGCACATGCATAACTGTTTGATTAATATAGCCTTTAAGCCAATCAACCTGATTATGCCCCTTCCTTGTTCAAGTCCCCTTGATAAATCAAATCTGACTTTTTCTACATTTAACCTGACTGTGGTTCCAGTTTGTGCCAAAAGTACTGTACTGTTGCTATTTGCTGTGCATAACCTTGTTTTACAGGGGGGCCCCAGGGCGGACCAGAGGAACCAGCCCTGGTGGTAAGTACAAACAGTGTGGGTACTTATATGGTGTACAAGGGGTACCGTGAAAGTGATTATCACATATTGCTCAGGCCACTAGAAGGGAAGGGGGGGGATATACAGGGTCCCAGAGGGCTGTGCCCAGGTTAGTTTGAGCACTACCAACCCTGACCTCTGGGTGGAGGCACCCGCTGCAGAAACTAGGCCCCTAACCTGCTACTAGCCAAGCAAGCAGGGGTAGTAGCCCATGAGACAGCGCCACCTAGGGGTTACATTTAGAACAAGCTTATTTTTGGAGAGCCAGTGCTGGATGTTCAAAAAATCAGATGAGAGGGAGAGATCGATATATGCCTGGAGCTAGTATAAAGAACCAGGTCATCTGCATACAGCAGGGATGAGCAAAAGGGGGTGTTTAGAGAGATATTGTTGATGAAAACAGAAATTAAAAGGAGGCCAAGAAGGGACCTCTGAGGAACCCCTATATTTAGGGACGCCCCCCTCTCCCAGTATGTTATACTATATGCATGTATGTTAGATGGGTGCTGGATTGGCAAAAAGTCGGGGGGGTTGAAGTAATTACAAGAGACCATTACTGCTTCCTTTCTGATCTTGCATACATTAAAGGGCACTTTGGATGCTTGTGTGTGTGGTGCAGGGGAAGGCTGTCGCCATCCCTCGCCCATAGGTTCCGGCACCCCTGACTCTTATGAGAGTGTGGTGTTTGCTGTCGTTAATTATACAATGGTAAGAAAAAATCCTGGACTCTGATTGGTCAGTCTTGGGCTGGACCCATGATGTTATCCCAGCACAACATCACGGGTCTACTGGCATCTTTATGGCCGCTCTTCTTTTTTGCATCTCCTCTTAAGAAACAAAAATATTTTTCCACACTAATAAAAACATTATTTACATTTTTTTTATTTTATATATAACAATGAGCCATTGTATAATAGTGATAATCGGCTCCAGGGTGTGTGTCATTTAGGATAAAGTCACGCTTCAGTTAGTGTTGACGACTGCCCGCGGCCTCGCGCCCAACCACCTGAGGCGTGACATTATCCCAACAGGACACACACCCTGTTGGACATTATTGCTTAAGTAACCTGTGCTTCTCTTTTGCTCATACCTCTCAACTGTCCCTGATTTTACCTCAAAATTTTACTCTGTCCCTCCTAACAAGCATTTGTCAATGCCGAATGTTGCTTGCTTCTATGTGCTGTTTAGGTATCTGGAAGTCATTGGAGTGTAAATATTGAAAATTTGCGAACTTACGAGCGTGCGTAGGAACTGCGCAACGCACGCTCGAAAAACAGTCATTTTTAGGATTTTTTTCACCAAATTTTCAACATAGCCATTTTAAGACCTCTGGTCATGAACAGTGACACTGTGATTTTGTTAATGTGTCCCATACATTGAGTTTGCACACCGACTGCGCCATTGTGCGTAGGAACTGCGCAATGCACGCTCGTAAAACAAGTCATTTTTAGGAATTTTTTCACCAAATTTTCAACATAGCCATTTTTAAGACCTCTGCTCATGAACAGTGTCACTGTGATTTTCTTAATTTGTCCCGTACATTGATTTCTCAAGACACCGACTGCGCCATTCTGCGTTACATGGCGAAACACATTTTGGGTGAGATGTGAAAAATGACAGCTGTACTACTCATAAGAATGTGTGGTAAAATGGCAATGTTGAAAATCTGGAGTGAAAATATTGAAATTTTGCGAACTTACGAGCCTGTGTAGGAACTGCGCAACGCACGCTTGTAAAACAGTCATTTTTTGGAATTTTGGCACCAAATTTTCACATGGGGGTTTTGGGCCCCCTTCTCATGAATGATGTCACTGTCATGGCGGCATTCGAGAAAGCTGTGCGTGAGCAGCTTCTTATCGCTGCTCACTCAAGTGTAGCTCCCCCTTTCAACTGTATGCCACTGCATTTTGGAGCGTGTCATAGACAGCTCCAAAATGCACTGGCTTACAGGGGCCGCGCCTGCCACCACACTGCCTGAATTGGAGGAGGTGACACACCTCCGAAATCTCCGATGATGGCACTATGTTTCTTGCACGTGCGTGCAAGCAACATAAAAATTGTGTTTCCATAACCAAATAGCGGGAGTTATACGCACAAAATAATGTCAAACATTAAAGTTACAGACTTGTTCTTCCTTTGAAAATGCATTTTACACTAAGCCCTTTATTCTAACAGCTTCTTGAGTATGTATCTCCAGTTTTGAAAAAGTGTCCCTGACTTTGGTCCTTTGTCCCTGATCTTTTTGAGCCGTGTCCCCGATTTATGAGGCAGGAGATTGAGAGGTATGCTTTTGCTGTCATCTTCAGTGGGTATCATATGTACTGCACTATACGGCTTATATTAAAAAATGTATTTATTTACTGTTTTGTCATTCAGAAATAGAACACAGGGACAAAACAAAAACGGCCGATAAAAACGAAGATACTTACCTAGGTGCATTGCAAGTCACGTGGCAGAATAGCCCTGGGCCCCGAAGGAGTGAACTAAACAAAAATAACGGGAACAGTCGGTGATACGGCGACAGAGGGGGGTGAGGGAACAGCGGGTGTTGTTGCCTCAAACTCAAAACTCGATGAGCTGAAGATTATGCTAGTTGAGAACCCATTACCATATTACAACTGAGCAGAAACAGTGAACGTAGCGACACCGCGTGATGCAGCATCAACGAGTACCTCTATTGGCGGGAGAGGCAGCACGCTGTGCTTACTGGAAGGGATGGTCAGAAAAGGCGCGAGGGAAAGTCGACGAAGGTGGGGGGCAGCACCACAAACTGTGAGTGGGAGGATTTTACTGAGGAGCTCGTGCTGACAGGCTGAGCAAGCAAAGCGTGAAAGAGAACACGTAGAAAGGCGCCAGTCACTGAGAGCGAGTTACCCTAAAACTGAATTGTGAGGAAGGTGGTGGCTGGGCAAATACACGCGCGCGAGTACTAACTAGATTCGGTAGGAGCCCCTGTAATCGCTGAGGTACGGTACCCGCTACATTTCCGTGTATTTCATGTGAAGTAGTCTGTTGGAGTGAAACTCGTTCCTTCCACCCCACCCTTTCATAAAATATATTAATAGTGCTGTTCAGCGGGTGTTGCGCTCTCAGATCTACATGGATTTCCCCTCATTTTACAGGGAAATGGAACCATTAACAGCAAAATCGTTCCCCTAGACTTGCATTAATTATGGGAGGGAAATTGGAGCAATTCGACATTCACAGGAGGAAATAATGTAGTCTACATGAAAATACAGCAAAATTGCTCGAGTTACAGGGGAAATGGCAATTGAGTATGGGAACACTGCAAGTAGTCCACTCTTTACAAGAGTTTAGTTGTTCACTCTCACTTCTGAAATCAAAACATGTATAATCCATTTCAGTGGGACTGTTGAAAATGTCACTATTTCTGATCATACTGCTTTTGGTGTTCTTTGACCCTTTCGAGAAAGAGTAAGATTTTAGCTGCCCTACTGAAATGCATAATTAATCTTTTGATTATTGGAGGAACAGGAGATTAAAACAGTGAGCACTTATTGACAGTTTAATTGTAAGTGTGGCTTGGTTCTAAATTAAGCTCGCTGTATGTCCTGTTTTTTTAATCAGCTATACTAGTTATTCGTTTAGAAATTTTGTATATATCCTGGTTTTTGGAGTGCCTTGTCTAAGGTAATGGATGAAAACAGGAATTGTTTCTGAGCAGGAACGGATCAATTAGAAACATAGAAATACAGAATTTGTCGGCAGAAAACAACAGCTTGGCCCACCCAGTCATAGAAACACAGAATTTGATGGCAGATAAGGACCGCTTGGCCCACCTAGTCTGCCCGGTTCCCTACTTGACGGATAAGCTGCAGATTCTAGTTAAACAGCAGCTTACTTCTTCCTACCCCCACCCCCGGAATTGCCTTATGTCTGTCCCATGCATTCTTGAATTCCTCCACTGTTTTTGATCCCACAGCCTCCTCAGGAAGGCCATTCCATGCATCCACAACTCTCTCCGTGAAAAAAATACTTCCTCACTGAGCCGTCCCCCCTCTGTCTTCAAATTGTGCCCCCTCGTTCTTGCACACCGCTTTTTCTGAAAGATGCTACCCTCTTGGACTTTGTTGATTCCCTTGAGGTGCTTGAAAGTTTCTATCAGGTCCCCCATCGCCCTCCTTTCCTCAAGGGTATACATATTAAACAACTTTAGTCTCTCTTTGTATGTCTTCTGGTGCAGACCCTGCACCATTTTAGTTGCCCTCCTCTGGATAGCCTCCATCCTGTCCAGATGATCCCTGCCTAGTCTGTAAGTGGTCTCTGGTGTTCCTCCCTGCCCATTTCGTAATATTCCCCCTACGTCTATCCCACACATGCTTGAAACCCTCTACTGTTTTCGCTGCCACCACTTCTACTGACAGTCTTTCTAAGTAAGCATCCATCAGTCTTTCAGTAAAATGTTACTTCCTCAGATCCCTCCTAAGTCCCCACCTCCGGGTTCATCACATGCCCCCTGGTTCTGGTACTAGGTACTCCCCTTCTGTACTCTGTTCACCCCATGAGATACTTGTAGGTTTCTCTCATGCCCCCGCTCTCCTGTTTTCCAGGATGTACATGTTGAGATTGCCCAGTCTCTCCTCGTAGGGCTTTTGGTGCAGCCCCTGCACCATTTCAGTTGCCCTCCTCTGAACTACCTTCACCTTGTCTGTCATTTCTGATGTGCAGCCTGGACACAATACTCCAGGTTGGGTGTCACCATCAAGCGATATACTGGCAACACCACTCCCCTCCTCCTGCTGGAAATATCTCTTCATATGCATCCCAGCATCCCACTGGCCCTAACCACGGCTTTATCACACTGCCCTGCCACTTTGAGGTGATCAGATATGATAACTGCAAAGTAGTGAGGGAGTGTGGCAGGCACCGCTGGCTCTTTGCTACTCCTTGTGCCATCTACAGATTGGGAACTGAAGGAGTGTGGCTGGCTCCATGCTACTCCTTGTGCCATCTACAAATTGGGAGCTGTGTGGGACATCAATCTGGCAACTGGAAATTGGGAGCTTGAAGTCATGTGTCAGGCTCTGCTAGCTCCATGCTACTCCTTGTGCTATCTACAAATTGGGAGCTGCCTCTAAAGCGGCAGGGAAGTTTGGCAAAGTGTGCCGGAGTCTGAGGGAGTGTGGCAGGCTACTCCTTGTGCCATCTACAAATTGGGAGCTGTGTGGGACATCAATCAAGCAATTGAAGCAATGTGAAAAGTACTGGAGGTGCACCTAGCCCTGGGCCATAACACCAGCATCACCTGTGACTGATATGAAGGGCTGTGAGTATCATCAAAGCACTGTTTGTAATTAACCTGCTTTCTGCTGCTGACTCTTGCTGCTGTTACACCTGCCCAAAACCATGCTGCTGCAGTTGACTGCGTGTTGATTTTTGCTTACTTCTGCTGCTGCTTAATTGTTTGAAGATTTTGCTGCCTGTTATAGAGACAGTGCTGCTGTAATATTCATTTTGTGGGTGTCCCTGATGCTGCTACTCCGCTCCCTTTTCAGCGTGTTTCACAGCCCCTTGTGTTGCCTTATCAATAGTACATCTCGGGAGCCGCTTTTCACATTACCAAAGCAAAGCTGCGCCCCTTCCCCCAGTTGGTAGTGGCAGCCCAGTTTGGCAGGATTTGGTGGTTTAAATTGACTGCTTAGACACGGTGGTGTCTAAAGTGGTGGCTTGTGGTGGTGAAGTGTGGCAAAGTGTGCCGGAGTCTGAGGGAATCTGTGGGGGACTGGGGCAACAAATGGTGCCAGAGTATTGTAATTTTAAGGTTTGATAATATTTTAAAAGGTTGACTGGGTTTATAAAATGGTGACTATTGGTAATTCAGATTGGTGTATCACTGTTGGGATTATTGATTTGTAATTCTGTGTGTGCCTGTATAGTACCAGTAGAGGTGGAAGGCAACTATACAGTATGTCTATTTCAGACCTCTTGGTGAAAGAGAAAAATCTAACTGATCCACACTGTATGTTATTATTGGAAAGGGTAGTGAGAGAATGTGGATCTTATTTTGTACCCACTTTGTTATTATTTCGGAAAGTACTGCGCATTGTGGTATTTGTTATTATTGTTTGGTGACCTAGAGTTAAATCCTGGACCATGGAATACTTATGCCACTAGTGTGGGAGTTAAACCTTGGTACCCGTCACATAGGATAAAAATTATACATTTAAATGCAAGGAGCTTAGTTCTTAAGTTAGCTGAGGTTGAATACGGTATATCCCTCACAATTACAATCTTGAATTGATTGTTATATCCAAATCTTGGTTGAAGCCCTCAACTCTTGATAATGTATGCAAGATTCTGGGATACAATCTTATTGGGGACGATAGACCTGGTAAAAAAAAAAAAAGGAGTGGGGTGGCTGCTTTATCACAAAGAATCCCTTGATTTAAGTGTATTGGGTAGCAGCACAGTTACTGAACCATTATATGACTGGCTGCTTATTCATTTAACCTTGGTGGTTGAAAGAATGTAACTATTGGTCGTCCTTATAACCCCCCTCAATGTGGACTTAATGGGCTACGAGAATTTCTGAATAAGAGTATTACTTATTTTCCTAATTCTGATTTTGTCTTAGTTGGAGGCATCGACTGGCTGAGGTCTGATGGTTTGGGCCTAGAATCATTTTTGCAGTCATATAATTTGTTTCATAGTTAAGGAGCCAACTAGATTAAACTTGTTAACAGATAAACATTCCCTATTAGATTGGGTTGTTACAAATAGATCAAATGTTGTTTCACCTGCTGGTGTCCTAGCCAATTCTGTTAGTGATCATCAAGCCACCTACTGTGTGTTGAATTTTAAATGCCCTAAAATTTCCCCGTGGTTTATACAGTTCTGTAATTTCAAGAAGGTTGATCCAGTTGCTCTGCAGTTACAACTTTCCTTAATTGATTGATCATTCATCAATTTGATTCCATATCCTGATTGTGCAGTTGATTATTTCTGTAAACAATTGCTTTCTATTCAGAATTTTTTGTTTCCCCTTCGAACTGTTAGCGTTACGGGCATCTGTAATAGATGGTTTTCTAAAGATTTAAAGGAGCGGATCAATGCAAGGAACTTGGATTGGTCTGCTTATAAGCAGTCTCCACCTATTTTTATATTAAATAGATATCAATTTTTAAGAAATAAAGTGAGCAACCCGGTGAAAAACACTGAAAAAGATTTTTACAAAAAGCAGTATGATAATAGTTGGTCGGACCCAAAAAGATTCTGGGACTCAGTTAATTATTTGCTATTCTCAAAGGAAACGATTACCATTGTGAAGTTTAAAACTTCAGAGGGAATACTATCTGACTGTACTGAGATAGCCAACTTACTTAATGTTAAATTTTCTGATTTGACCTGTTACAAAACTTCTACGACTCAGGCTAATGGTGGTAATATTCTCACTTCATCTTCAGCAGGGAGATCCTCTTTTTATTTTTGTAGCTTTTCTAGAACTGAGGTACTTAATATTTTATTAACAATTCCCGATAGGTTTAGTGACTGTGGGGAGGGGTTAGATGGGTGATTTATAAGGTTAGTGGCTCCTTCTATTGCTGGCCCTCTTTGTACAGTTCTGAATTTGTGTCTTATTTCGGGACGGTTTCCCTCGATTTGGAAATGCGCTAGAGTGGTCCCCATCTCTAAGAAATCCAAAGCTGATTGTGCTGATGATTTTTGGTCAATTTCTATATTAAACCCATTAAGTAAACTTCTTGGAAAAAGTAGTCTCAAATCACTGGTTATCTTTACGTCAACAATCATGTTATGTGTGCCAAGCAACATGGTTTCCAAAAAAAATAATGGAACTGTGACTGCCTTGGTCAGGTTCATGAATGCCACCTCGGGGAGGATTTACAATGGTCTGATGAGGGGTGGTTTGTGAGACCTGGCTAAGGTATTTGATCTTACTGATCACTCTTTGCTTTGTATTAAGTTAGATCAGTAGGGATTCACTAAGAACGTGGTAGATGATTTAGAAATTATTTGAAGAATCGGACACAAACTGTTAGTTTGGGAGTTGTTGTGTCCTATGAATTTTGGTGTAACGCAAGGGTCCATTCTGGACCCTTTTATTATTTTCCTTATTTAGCAATCAAATACCTTAATTAGAAGATGGCATTTTATTTTAGAGAAGCCTTTCCCGTAGTAAACTAATCTGAGCTGATATTAGTTTTAATACAGTTTAAATTGCTGTATTTGTTTGAGTTAATACTAGTTGTTTATATTGTTTTTTTAATCGTTTTATGTATTCTTGCTTGTGCAGTGCCTTAAATTGCAATTGAAAAAATACAGTATATAAATAAACCAAACTAAACTTTATTATGCAAGTTTTGCGATTGTTTATTGTATGCTGATGATTTCATTTTATTTTCTCAAGCAAAATTTGTTTCTCAGTTGAATTTTTCTTTACAGCAAGAATTTAGTGGTATTTGTGATTGGTTTAATAATAATGCTTTGATTTTGAATGTTAAAAAACCAAAACAATGTTGTTTGGCTCACCCCACTTATTAAAGGATCAACCAGCTCTTCAAATCCAGAATAACAAAGGGTCAGCAGTTTAACAGATTTATGAATTTAAGTATCTTGGAGTTTTGTTGGATTCAAGTTTGACTTTTTTCCCCCTCAAGTAAGAGCTATGAGTAGAGTAGTAAATCAAAAGCTGGGTTTGTTATATAAGTTTAAATATGTTTTTTATTTCAAACCTGTCATTCTATTGCTGTTAGGACATTATTGCTTTATTTTAATTATGTTGTTAGTTTATATTTTATCTGTCAGGAAAAGTAACATTCTTGCTACTACGTACAATAAACAATGTTGTTTTGTTTTGGATTCTTCTCTGCGTCCTATCAGTGGGGCCTATGCACAAACAGGTGGGCTGTACGCTGTTGAGGTGTGTATCCTGCCTGTGGAACTCCACACCTGCGGACAGGTGTGCACCGCCAGTATTCCCCAATGGCTCTGCCCTATCCACGGGCACACCACCCCCTCCCCGCGTGCAGCACTCCGTGAGGCAGCCGGAGGAGAAGTCACGGACCCGATTAGATGCCCATCCTGGGTTGAACAGTGGATCCCTTGCGCTGTGGGGTTCGTTGGCTGCGCTCCCCTGCGGATATCCACATGGCCGGTAGCCGTGGAGGTGAGAGGTGGGTAGTGCCGCCGGACATGTGGTGCCCCCGATCGGACAAGGAGGTACGGGGGTGGTGCTGTGTGTGTGTGGTGGTGGGGGAGTTGTTTGCGCCAGCCCACCACACCACCCGGTGTGCAAGGAGCCGCAGAGGCAGGCGGGCGAGGGGGGTACATGCAGTCCTGGGGCCAATGCCCCATATGTATGTATGTGTGTGTGTGTGTGTGAGGGGGGCTTGGCATGCACCGGGCCAGTAGGAGCTCAGGTGGTGTTAGGTCGGCGGCCACTGGATGTGTTGGTGGTGGTTCCCCCCTTGGTGTGGGACAGATGCTTGGGGCATGTAGGGAACTTACGGCATAGTTTCCATGGTGTACTGGCTTCCCCCATCACCCTGGTGTGCAGCACTGCACAGCTTTGTGCACGCTGCGTAGTTTTGACACACCTCACACCCGTCCCTTGCGCATTGTGGTCCACGCAAGTGGGGGGTCAGGTTGTGGGGTCTGTGCGCCCCCCTTCATGCATCCCACGCAGTGGGTGCAGAGTGTCTCTGTGCCTCACATACTCGGTGCTGAGGCGCTCTGCACCTTCGAGAATAGGGTCCATTGTTCTTTGTATTCTGAATTGGATTGGTTACCCCAAAATCAAAGTTTACTTATTTTTTGGTTGTCTAATTTTTTTTTTTATTATTATTGTATCTTCTCCACCTTCCGAGGAACGGGCAGGCGGCTCTCGTCTTCTGAGCCCAGCTGCCCTGCCCCAGTAGTTCCCCCATGGATTATCCAACCCATGGCGGTGCTGGAGTGAGGAGCATTGACCCCCCCCCCCCGGGGCACAATCCAGAATCCAGGGGAGGCTTGGTAGGGCACATCCAGACTATCATGGAGCCTGCAAGCTCCAATTTTCACGCTTCTCCCTTCTCCTCCATTGCCAGTGTGCAGTGCATGTGGAGGCATATGCACACTGTCATCGCAGCACCACCCTTGGTGTCTCTTCCCCCGTCCATTACTGCTCCTCAGGCCTCCCCTGAGGGGTCATTTATGTAATTGGCAGCACGTCCTGCCCCAGTGGGGAGAGCAGTTCCTCGGACGCCCAATCCACCACTCGATCCCTTGCAACCTGTGTTCGCTCCCGAAAGCACAGGTGTGGCGTCCAGCGCCTCAGACCTCAGTGCCACGGGGCTGGCCAGGTTGTCTAATTTTTAAGTTTATCTTTTCCAACAGTGTATTTCCATTAAGGGACTTGGTTACAATTCAGTCTTCAACTTTGAATTTGAAATCATCTAAAAGTGTTCTTCAGACTGGTCCCTATAAATGTAAGTCCGGGTCCCGTTCCATTTCAGTTGCTGCCCCTTTGTTTTGGAATGATTTGCCAGACAATCTACGTTCTGCTTCTTCACTACAAAATTTGAAAGTTAATTTAAAAAAAATTACTTACAGGCACTGGATAGTTGTAGTTGTTTCTCTTAATATGTCATGTATATGTGTTGTTTGTCTTTTTTTTTGGTATTTATGTCAAGTCGGACCTGAAAGAGGACTTTTGTCCAGTGTCCCTACTTGGTCAACAAAATAAAAATAAAACAAATGACCCCAAGGTCCCTTTCCTGCTGGTGACTGATAGTACCTTCCCCCCAACCTGTACTCAGTTCTTGGGTTCCTGTGCCCTAGCCCCTAGGTGCATGATTTTGCACTTTTTGGCATTGAACCCTAACTGCCGTGCTCTTGACTACTACCCGCGTTTCCTAAGATCCCTATGCATTTTTTCCAACTGTTTTCTTTTTATCCACCCTATTACATATCTTGGTATCAATTTGCAAAAAAGGCATACCTTCCCTTCCAGTTCACCTGCATTGTCACCTGCAGAGACATAGAAGACACCCGGCCCCAGTACTGAGCTCTGCAGCACCATGCTGGTCATTCTCCCATTGTTAGAGTGAGTGCCTTTAACCACCACCCTCTGTTGCCCATCCATTAACCAGTTTTTAACCCAGTTCACCACTTTTGGATCCCACCCCATGGCTGCTCAATTTCTTAATCAGTCTCCCATGGGGCACAGTGTCAAAGGCCTTGCTGAAGTCCAGGTAGACCACATCCACTGCCCTCCCCTGATATATTTCAGTGGTCACCCAGTCAAAGAATGCAATCAAATTCAGCTGGCATGGCCTCCCCCTCCCCCATGAATCCATGCTTGCTTTGATCTTGCAGCCCATTGGATTCAAGATACTGTACCAACCTTTTCTTTAACAGTGTTTTCATTAATTTCCCCACCACTGAGGTGAGGCCCACAGCCTACAGTTACTAGCCTTTCTCCTGCCGCCACCCTTATGTAGAGGATCCACTTCTGCTCTCTAGTTCTCCGGAGCTATGCCTTATACCAATGAGCTGTTGAATAAGGCCGTTTCCTTATACCTCCTATAACTGGGTAATAAAACTACCTTTCTCAGGTTCTGTTGGAACTGCACAAAAGTGAAGAAACGACAGACAAGTGGTGTCCAGCACATGAAGTTATTTTTCTTTCTCCTAAAGCTGGTCTCCAGGCTCCTCACTTCTGGGGGTCCTTCCTGGAACCACGTGACAGGCAGGAGGTAGGCTGATCTCTGCAGACAGGAGATGACCTCCCATCCACTTCCTCTAGACATCAGTTTACTTCTGCCTGTCTAGTGGCAGGAGCTCTACAAGATCACTCTGTCACAGAAGTGACAGCCCAGGAGTCCAGCGAGGCAAACAGTGAGTCTTTTACTCTTCTTTGCCTACATTTCATTAGCGCTTCGGAATGCTAATTCAGGGACCCCAGTCTCAACCTTGCAAGCTGGACAGACGGGCTCCCTGTCCACCCTCACGACACGTTGTTCCCGCGCTAGGAGAGGACCAGGCAGCGCCAGTGTTTTTCCTGCGCTTGGGCGGTTGATGATTCAGGACGCCCTCCCCTCGAGCCACCCTGATCCTTCTGCAGGCCTGGGCCATGGACACTTGTGAAGCCCCAGGCAGCGCCAGCGGTGAGCAGCAGCGTCGACGAGCACAAGAAGTTATTCAGTTTGTCGACGGGCACCGGAGACTCCGTTTTGGGTTGGCGGCCATAGGACAAGCAGGCTGCCGGCGCGACTCCCGGTCGGAGAGCCAGGTCGGATTTTTGGCTCTCCGACGTCATTGATAAAACGCACGAAAGGTAGCGCTTCATCAGCAGTCCCTCCAGAGGCATTGGGGATCTCAACCCCTAGCTCCAGAGACACACAGGAGCTTGCCCCAAAATCAGCTTTTTTCAGAAGAGAAGACTGAAGTGGGGGGGGGGCGCTTTCTTCAGCTCAGCACTGTCCAGAGCCTTGACAACAGCTCTTAAAGGGGCAACAGCTCTTAGAGGGGCAGGCTTTCTCCGAGCCTAAGGGGACAAGTGGTGTTTTTCCCCTTCACTTCAAGTTGGTTCTCCAAGAGGGATGGCTCCCACTTAAAGGTAAGGACAGGCTCCCCAGGGGCAGAAAGTGCCACAAATGTAGAACCCTGATGCTGGCCACTTTTGCAGGGTCACTGTGCATCAAATACGACAGCACTGCCTCACCTGCTCAGGACAAAGAGGATGAAGTTTCCCCATCAGAATTTCAGGACTCTCAGGAACAGCCCAGGGGCTCAGGACACTCGCCAGTCCTAGAGCAGCACCACCTAGCTGGGGCCTTAGCCCCAGATCTGATTGCCAAACTGAACAGATCTTTTGCCCTCAACCCTGCATGTTTCGATGTTTTGCAACAGCCCAGGGAATTCAGGACTTACAGAAGGGCACACATAAGTGCACCCCTTCTGTATCCTTGGACGAGGGCTCCCCCCACTCCTCAAAGCACGATAGGAGGAGGGAGAAATCGAGATACAGGTCCAGGAGTTCTTCCGGACACCGGGACCTAGCCCACGGAAAGTACAAGCGAGACAGGTCCCCCACTGGATCAGACTATTCGTCCTTAGAAGAAGGCAAACTCCCCAACTCAGATTCAGACTTGGGATCTTCGCCAACCAGGAACTTCGATTTGGAGGATCTGGATTTTTTCATTAAAAAGGTATCTGAAGAGATCCACCTCGACTTGCCACCTTCCCCAGAGCATAAGAGAGAGAGAGAAGCCGGCTTTCAGACTAGTCTCCGCCTCAAAGCCTGTGACAACCTTCCCTTTGCCTCCGGCTATTGAGGACGTCTTAAAGGAAGAATGGCAGAGGCCTGAACGGTCCTTTCCAGTCCCTCGCCGCCTAATTAAACTCCTAAAGGTTGACAAGAGACCTACGGAGAAGTGGCTAGACTGCCCTAGGATAGATCCGCTCATTTCAAACCTCACGAAAAGGGCGATCATCCCAGCAGAAAGTGGGGCCTCCCTTCGAGACCCGGTGAACAGGAAAGTGGACATCTCTCTAAAGAAGGCTTTTCAGTCCACTGCAACTTCCCTCAAAGCAGCTACGGCAAACCTCTACTTTGCCAGAGCCACGCTGTCCTGGGCCACCAGCCTGGCATTCCAGCTCGCTGATGAGCCAGACAAGAAGCAGTCCATCTTACAGCAGCTGCAGCTCATGGGTATAGCATCTGCTTATTCGGCCGATGTATCAGAAGAAGCAATCAGATGTGCAGTTCGGGCTATGTTCTACCAGACCTCAGCTTAACGCAACTTATGGCTTCGAGCTTGGCAGGCCGGTGCCTCATCTAAGATGCACTTGGTCAACTTGCCCTACGAAGGAGGCCTTCTGTTTGGCTCAACTCTAAAAGAAGCAGTCAAGGAGAAGTCAACCATTTGCAGGTTATACCTGCTGGCCACTAGAGGGACCTATGCTCCCTCACTGCTTCCTACTCCTACCTGTACAGCACTACTTCCCTGGGATCTTGCTCACCACAATGTATTGGCCCTGCCTCATGCTCTGCCTGTGCCTATCCCCACTAGCAGTGCACTTACCCACTTACCCATCTGCTAGTCCGCACTGTGCCCTGGCACCCCTCCCTCCACTTGCTCCTGAACCTGCTCTCCTGCCCCTTGGGATCTCTGTGTGTCCCGTCCTCCCTGCCCTCCCCTAGCTTTCTTCACCTCAGGCACATCTGGTGTCTTCTTATTCTTGCTTTCCTTCCTGTACCTCCTGCCCACCCCTGCTCCCTTAACCTCCCCCATGTCAATCGTGGGAAAACCTCTCACCATCTCCCAGCCAGGGTGTGGTCATGCTACTACTCCTGTCGGGAACATTCATCCAAACCCTGGCCCCAGTTCCCAGGAGCTCCCAACTTGCACCACAGGCCTATGCATGGTCTCCATGAATATCTGTAGCCTCCTAAAAAGTTTGACTCACTACAATGCCTGGTCACATCAATTAACCCTGATGTCATCACCCTGGTTGAGACTTGGCTGTCAAATCCTCCCTGACTCCCTAGTCTCCCTTCCTGGTTTCACCTTTTCCGGTCCAACCGTGTTGGGAGACAGGCGGCCGGCTGTGCTATTTATGTCAAGGAATCTCTCCCGTACTAGCCCTGCCCGCTCCATCCTTGACTCCAGGGCCCAGGCTATGCTGAAACTAACCCCTGACCCTTTAAAGGACCCCTTTATCTGACTACTGCATACGTGCCCCAGGGACCAAGCATGAGCCATTGCCTCTCTTACAGAATGCCTACCTCTCTACCTCCTTCCGCTGATCAAATTCTGGTGGGTGACTTAAATGTCAACTGGCTCAGCCCCTCCTCCTCCCTCCTCCTCTCCCGGACTCCTTTCTGCAATAGACCTAACGCAACTAGTTACCCACCCTACCAGGACTAACCCAAGAGAGGCTCCAGTACCCTGCTTGATGGGTACTCACCAACCGCCTAATCGGATCCCCAATGTACAAGTCCTCCCAGACTCTCTCAGTGATCACTCCCCATTCTATTCCACTGGTCATCCTCAGTCCCTAAACCCATAGCACAGTCCACATGCCGGCGCGCCTAATACCTGGTGGACTGATAAACCTAAGGAACTTCTGTCCCAAATTGACTGGTCTCTATACAGGCAACTCCTGACATCGACACAGCTCTCTCCTTCTTTACCCAAACTTTTAATAATGCCTGTGCTATCTTTGCCCCAATGTTGACCAGCGTCTCTAAAGGCAGAATGCCCCTGGTAGCCCCAGCTTTGATCCACCAGCTCAAACATAGGGACAACCTATGGCACCGTGCCATTGAGACTGGCCGGCCCAATGACAGGTGGTTATATGCTGTCCCAAACAAGTGCACTCAGGCCATCAGAAGGCCAAGTCTGAGCACTATCGGTCCTCACTCACTGCCTCATGGGGAACCCCAGAACCTTCTGGATAACATTAAACAGGTAAATGGGACTGCACACTCCCCCACCCACCCAGATCAACATTATGGTGTGATCTCTCAGACCCAGCCTCATAGCCAACCACCTCAACACCTCATTCACTGACCTTAGCCCTATCCTCCCTACAAATTTTTTGACCCTCCTCTCCCAGCACCTGCCGTGAATCTTTCTTGCCCTTATTTTCTCCTCCGCTGTGTTTCTGCCCAAGAACTTAGGCGCGACCTTGTCACTGCCCTCAAGAGTAATAGTATAGGCAGTGACACCTGGATCCGTGTATCCCACGGCTGGTCTTAGACACAGTCCTTACCCCGATCACATGCCTCATCAACCACTCTCTTTGCCTGGGGAAGGTTCCAACTGCCTGGAAAGTCACCACTGTCACCCCTATCTTTAAAAGTGGTGATAGGACTGTGGCTGGAAACTATCGACTGATCTCCATTCTCTCTCCTCTCTCCAAGGCCTTGGAAAAGTGGTGGCCTCTCAAATTCTGACTACCTCTCCACCTGCAATGTCCTTTGTCCTGAGCAGCATGGCTTCCGGCGCGGCTACAGTACCAACACAGCCCTCCTAGAGTTCTCCAACTTTCTCCACTCCTCCTTAGACACTGGTTCTCTGGCTGGTGCTGTCTTCATTGACCTCTCGAAAGCTTTCGACACTGTCTCCCACCCCCTCCTTCTTGATGCCCTTAGTCTCTCTCTGGTTTTGCTGCTGGGCCTATCTCCTGGTGCACCAGTTATCTATCTGACCGCTCACAGCATGTAAAAATGAATGGGACCTACTCAGACATCTGTCCCATCTTTTCTGGGGTTCCCCAGGGCTCCATTCTGGGCCCCTTACTATTCTCCCTTTACCTTAACACCCTTCCACGCTCTTGCTCGGGGAACATTCTATTGTATGCTGATGATGCAGTCATCTTTGCCTCAAGTCGTAACCCTGTTGCCCTCCAGGACTCGCTGCAGAAGTCCTTCACTGAAGCCGAGGGCTGGTTCAAGGAACATAGATTGGTGATAAATCTTTAAAAACAAAACCATGTTCTTCACTCATCCCAAAACAAGTCCTGCAACTTCAAACTCCTCATTCACTCTGGGTCCTCTTTCCACTCGAACAGGTTTGCTCTATAAATACCTAGGGATCCATTTTGCCCCTCCTCTCCTTCCATGGACACATCGCTGCCCTAGCCACTGCCACTAATATCCGATTGGGCATCTTACACGGTATAAACACTGCCTCCCCCAGAGGCTCTTCGACCTCAGTCACCTTCTCTATCCTGTCCCTAGTGGACTATGGACTGCTGGTGTATGGTGCTGCTGATCAGACCGCCTCCATAAAATTCCTTTCTCTGAATAAGGCCTGCAGGTTAATTACTGGAGCACCTAGGCTGACACACACCTGTCTCTGTACGCTAAAGCGCTGGTACTTGATCTTGACGAGCGCCTCAAATATCTGACCTGTACCCTTACAAAAAAACCTCCTTGGGCTATCCCCACCAGGATTGACCACCACCATACCGCCTGTCCCACTAGTTCATACTCGGACCTCTGGGAAAACTCTCTTGTTATCCCTAGAGCTAGGACCTCTCACGGCCAAGAGCCTTCAGCTTTAGGGGCCCCTCCTGGTTCAACACACTGCCCCCTCCATCTCCGAGCTCCAACTATATTGTGCTTCAAAACTTATCACAGTAACCACCTTATTAACACCCGATGCTGTAATTGCCACTAGTCAAAGCCTGCACTAATACTTATGATAAAGCTTATTACATGCTGCTAAGGACAACATAACTCTGGTATTGTTTGCATCAATCCTACCTGTATCAGCTTGTTTGTAGCTATGTCTTAAGTTACTGTTATACTTATGTGTTGTACTGTTATACTGTGTATTTTCGTTTGTCTTACTGTGACAAGGTACCTTTGTAAATTAGCCTATGGCGCAAAGGTTTTCCAAACTGCTGTTTAAATAAAATTAAAAAAAATAAAAGGAATCCAGTGAAACGGCGAAAGTGCGGATGCCGCAAGCCCGAGGAAGGGCTAGACCCTGGAACTCTGGTTCAAGACAGAATTTTCGGACCCAACATTTTTCCAAGGGGCAAACAGAACAACCTCAGGCAGATGCTCTTGGTTCAACTCACATAACTAACGCGGCTTCCGAGGCGGACGAGGAGGCGAGCGGGACTTCAAAGGCAACTCCAGGAAATCACAGTGAGGACTCACGGACCCATCCTCACGTCGGGGGCAGACTTTCAAACTTTCTTGAGGAATGGGTCCACACCACCACAGACAAGTGGGTACTGGAAGTAATCCGCGAGGGATACTTCATCGAGTTCGATTCCTGGCTTCCCCTACCCCACATAGTCCCCTCTGCAATATCAAACAATCCAGTAAAGAGAGCGGCAACCCGACAAGCCATTACGGATCTCATTCAGTCAGCAGCGATCAAACACGTTCCCACACTAGAAAGGAACAGAGAAGTTTACTCACTATTCTACATAGTACCAAAACGCTCAGGTGGCTTTTGGCCAGTGTTAGATCTCAAGTTTCTAAACAGCTATGTGCATCACAGAACTTTCAAGATGGAGACCCTGTCATCCATCATTCGAGAAATCCATCGGGGGACTTTTTAGCCTCAATAGAATTGCAAGATGCCTATGTACACATTCCCATCCGGAGGGCACACCGTCAATATCTGAGATTCTTAGTAGAAGGGCAACACTATCAGTTCAAGACGTTGTCATTTGGTCTTTCCACAGCCCACAGAGTCTTCTCCAAAGTCCTTGTGACAGTGGTAGCTCAGCTCTGAATGCAAGGAATTCAGCTATTTCCATACCTGGACGAGATTCTAATCAAAGCCCCAGACTTCGATCAAGCAGTTCGGGCAGTGAAGGAGGTCACACGGTGCCTCTCCTCTTTGGGGTTTGTGGTCAATCAGGGCAAGAGTTCTCTACGTCCATCTCAGTCTCTGTCCTATCTGGGGGTGAACTTTGATACAACCCAAAACAAGGTATTCCCCACAGAACTGAAATTCAAGGAGCTGGAGGCCCTCATCCGCAAATTCCGGACAGCCCACTCTCTGCCAGCCCGCTCCTTCATGCCACACATAGGGACGATGGTTCCCCTGGCAGAATCAGTCCCCTGGACACTTGCCCACATGCGACTTCTCCAGTCCTCTCTTCTCCGGCAGTGGCTCCAATCGAAGGGCACATTCGATCAGAGGATTTAAATATCACACCGGGTGAAGAAGTCCCTGAGTTGGTGAACTCAGAAGGACAAAATCATGAAGGGTCTCACTCTGGGACACCCGCTCCAGATCAGAGTGACCACTGATGCCAGTCTCCAAGGCTGGGGAGCGCATTTGGATCAGCTTTTGACACAGGACAAGTAGTCTCGGGTGGAGTCCCTTTACAGCATCAACGTGCTGGAGAAGAGGGCAGTCCATCTGGCACTACAGCATTTCAGGCCGCAAGTATCCCACCAGGACGTCCTGATACTCAAGGACAACTGGACAACAATGGCTTGCATCAACCTCCAGGGCAGCACGAAGAGCTCCCGGATGCTACAAGAAGCTCTTCTCCTCTTCCAGTGGGCAGAAGTCAACCTGACAAGTCAAAGGGCCGCATACATTCCAGGCCAAGAAAACGTCACAGCAGATTGGCTAAGTCGAAAGGACATCCTCCCAGGAGAGTGGGAGCTCAAGAATAGCGTCTTCCAGCTCACCACAGAGCGGTGGGGCTTCCCTCAGGTAGATCTTTTCGCCTGCCAAAAAAATTGCAAGATTCCAGTATTTTGTTCCCTCAGCAGGGACGTCAAGGCCATTGCTCAGGATGCATTCTCTATCAACTGGGGTCGGTTCGACCTCCTTTATGTCTTCCCACCAATTCCAATCATATCAACGGTACTGCACAAGATTGCCCAGGACCAAGCCGGGGTGATTCTGGTCTGCCCACACTGGCCCCGCAGACCATGGTTTCTATGTTTAGTCCAAATGTCTCGTCAGTCTCCCCTGATGTTCTAACTGAGCCCAGACCTACTACATCAGGGACCAGTACAACACCCAAACCCTCACAATCTGTCCCTCTCGGCATGGAGATTGAGCGGGAAACTCTCAGGGAGTTCAGCTTCTTGGAGCCTGTCATAGAAACAGTGATTCAATCCAGGAGAGCCTCCTCCTCCAGGGTTTACTACAGGATTTGGAGAAAATTCCTATTCTGGTTGCGAGCCTCCTCCCTCTAGGATGACTGGGTTTGTCTCCCTATCATTCTCCAGTTCCTTCAGGATGGTTTTGACAAAGGTTTACACCCGACTACCTTATGAGTACAGGTGTCTGCTTTGGAGGTTCTGCTGTTAGCAGACTCCGGCGAATCTTTAGGAACCCTTCCTCATGTCTGTAGATTTCTGAGGGCAGCAACCTTGAAGCATCCTCCAATAAAACTGGTGGTACCCCACTGGAGGCTCAACCTAGTCCTCAAAACGCTCACCAAACCACCGTTCGAGCCTTTAAAGGGGGCGTCCCTGCTCCATCTTTCTATGAAGACCGTCTTTCTCATCGCTGTCACGTCAGCCCGACGCATCAGTGAGTTAGGGGCACTGTCATCCAAAGAACCGCATACTATTTTTCATCAAGACTCGGTAGTCATGCGGACTGATACTGCATTCTTATCTAAAGTGTTATCCCACTTTCACTGCAACCAAGTCTTGAACATTTCCTCTTTCTGCCTTCACTCCAAGAATGAGAAAGAGCGAGAATTTCACACATTGGATCCTCGGAGGACCCTCAAAAGTTACATTAAGAGATCTGACTCAATCCGCAAGACTTCAAGCCTATTCGTCCTTAAGTCAGGCCCGAATATGGGTAAGAAGGCATCAAAGGACACTATTGCTCGGTGGATTCTCTCCACCATAGTCATGGCCTACCAGAAGGCTGGAATTGACCTGCTGGGACCCGTAAAAGCACACTCAACCAGAGCGATCGCTGCGTCCAGGGCAGAATTCCGAGATGCTTCCCTTGCAGATTTATGTAGAGCAGCAACATGGTCATCCATACACACGTTTGTGAAATTCTACAAGTTGGATGTCGCCACCTGTGCGGAAGCGTCATTTGGCCGGAGGGTCCTCCAGACAGTGGTGGACCCATAGAGGACTATGAACTTTATTCCCACCCAGTGTAGGGATGTACTGCTTTATATATCCCAGAAGTGAGGAGCCTGGAGACCAGCTTTAGGAGAGAGAAATAGAAATTTAAATACCTGTACATTTTTTTTCTCTGACTGCTGGTCTCCGGGCTCCGTCCCTCCCAGAATGCTGAAAGTCGGCCATTAGGCCGCAAGTTACACTAACCTTTCTTGTGCTTGTTCCAGGTTGTGTGTTTCCTCAAAACATAGACATAGAAACATAGACTTTGATGGCAGATAAGGACCGCTTGGCCCATCTAGTCTGCACATTTCCCTACCTACAGGATAGGCCGCAGATCCTAGTTAACCAACAGCCTATTTCTTCCTACCCCCCACAAGAATTGCCTTATGTCTGTCCCATGCATTCTTGAATTCTCCCACAGTTTTAGACCCCATGATCTCCTCAGGAAGGCTGTTCCATGCATCCACTACCCTCTCTGTGAAATAATACTTCCTTACATTGCCCCTGAACCCCCCCCCATCTTTAAATTGTGTCCCCTTGTTCTTGCACGTTTCTTTTTCTGAAAGATGCTGCCCTCTTGAGCTTTGTTGATTCCACTGAGGTACTTAAAAGTTTCTATCATGTCCCCCTCCTTCTTTCCCTCAATGGTATACATATTATGCTCCTTAGTCTCTCCTCATACGGCTTCTCTTGCAGACCCTGCACCATTTTAGTTGCCTCTCTCTGACTGCCTCTATCCTGTCTATGTCCTTGAGAGATGGGGTCTCCAGGATTGGACACAGTACTCCAGATGGGGTCTCACCAACTGTCTGTACAGAGGATAACAACTTCCTGTTTTCTGCTGCTGATGCCTTTCCTATGCATCCCAGTATACTCCCAGCCTCTCTACTGCCTTCTCACATTGCTTGCTAACCTTAAGGTCATCTGATATGATTACCCCAGGTCCCTTTCTTTTTGTTGTTACTATCTTCCCCATTGGTATTCTTCCCGGTTCTTGTTTTCCAGGTGCATTATTTTGCACTTCTTTGCATTGAATCCTAGCTGCCATATTTCTGACCATTCCTCCAACCTTGCCAAGTCCCTTCTCATCCTTTCCACGCCTCCTTGTGTATCAACCCTGTTGCAAATCTTTGTGTCATCTGCAAAGAGGCATACTTTTCCTTCCAGTCCCTCTGCAATGTCACTTATGAAGACATTAAAAAGGACTGGACCTAATACTGAATCCTGCGGTACCCCATTAGTAACCCATTTTTCTTCAGAGTGGACTCCATTTACAATTACCTTCTGTGTCCTGTTGTCCAGCCAATGTTTTACCCAGGCTACCACCCTGGGACCCACTCCCAGGCTGGTTAATTTGACTATTAATCTTTTGTGTGGGACTCTGTCAAATGCCTTGCTAAAGTCTATGTAGGCCATGTCCACAGCCCCTCCCTGGTATACTACTTTGGTCACCCAGTCAAAGAAATCTATTAGATTCGTCTGACATGACCTTCCCGCTGTGAACCCATGCTGCCTTAGGTCCTATGCCCCACTGGTCTCTAGGTACTCAACTATTCTTTCCTTCAGAAGTGACTCCATCACTTTCCCTACCACAGAGGTCAGACTGACAGGGCTGTAGTTTCCTGCCTCTATCTTGGTCCCACTTTTGTGAAGGGGAATCACATCCGCCTTCCTCCATTCCTCGGGTACCACACCATCCTCCCATGATTTATTAAAAAGAGTTGCCAGTGGTTTCATTAGTTCCCCCCTTAATTCTTTTAGAATTCTGGGGTGAATTCCATCAGGCCCCATTGCTTTGTCCACCTTCAGTTTTAGGAGTTCTTGCAGAACCCTTTCTTTTGTGAAAGGACTGGGATTGACCCCCCTATCAAGAGCGCTTCTGTTAATTGGATTAGGCACTTCCCCCTCCTCTCTTGTGAATACTGAGCAGAAATATTCGTTCAGTATCCCTGCTTTTTCACTGTCCCCCTCTGCCCACCCACCTTTCATTCTATTCAGCCTCACTATCCCTCCCTTTGTCTTTATATGCTCACTGATGTGCCTATTAAAGGTTTTATCCCCCTTCTTAACTGAGTTGGCTGTCTTTTCCTCAGTTTGGGCCTTTGCTATTCTGACTTCCCTCCCTGCTTCCTTCTGTCTTAACTGGTACAACTCTCTGTCCTGCTCTTTCTGTGTTTCCTTATATTTCCGGAATGCTGTCTTTTTCTTCCTGACTTTCACAGCCACCTCTTTTGAGAACCATAGTGGCTTTTTCCTTTGTTTTGATTTGTTTATTTGCTTCACACAAAGGCTTGTTGCCTCTGTGATGGCAGTTTTGATGATTCCCCATTGTTGCTCCACCCCTCCTTCTAGCCTGTTGGCTAGTGCTTTTCTGAGGTACTCTCCCATCTTGCCAAAGTCAGCCATCCTGAAGTCCAGTACCCTCACTTTTGTATGGCTTGACTCTGTAGCTGAGTTTAACGTGAACCACACTGTTTGATGATCATTTGTTCCCAGATGGCAACCCACTTCTAGGTCTGAGATCCTCTCACTGCCCCCGTTTGAGAGTACGAGGTCTAAGATTGCTCCCTCACGAGTGGGTTCCGACACTAGCTGTCTGAGGCCTGCCACCTGTAGGGCATCAAGAATGGCCCTGCTCTTGGATGTGGCTGCAGCAAATGTGCTCCAGTTAACATCTGGCACATTCAGGTCTCCCATCAATAGTATCTCCCCTTTTTCTGCCATTTTAAGAATGCCTTCTATCATATCCTTGTCCATTCCCTCCCCCTGACATGGGGGTCTGTACACAACCCCTGTGCGGATTGTGGTGCCCTTTCCAGTCTCCAAGATGACCCACAGTGTCTCCTCTCCTCCCTGTTTACTCTTTTGTTCAGTTGCTTTTATCCCTTCCTTTACATAGAGAGCTACTCCTCCTCCTCTTCTCCCCTGCCTGTCTGTCTTGTAGGTTATGTACCCTGGTATGTTAACATTCCAGTCATGGTTCTCTGTGTACCATGTTTCTGTGACTGCTACGATATCCAGGCATCCCTCTTCCATCAAGGCCACCAGCTCAGGGAGCTTGTTGCCCAGACTACGGGCATTGGTACTTATTACCCTCCATTTCCTGATGGCCTTACTCCTTTTTGCCCCATCCCTGTCCTTCTTGCCTTTTTCACTTTCTCCATTTACCCCTGCCCTTCTCCCTATTGACACCTGTATGTTGGTGTTTACTGTGCTTACTACCGTGATTTTATTGGGGGGGAGCTAGGATTTCCCTGCTCCTTTCCAGTGCCTCCCCCCTTGGCTAGTTTAAATGCTTGCCAATGAAGCATTTAAACCTATCACCTAGGATCCTGGTTCCTCTCCTGGACGGATGCAACCCATCATGCCAGTATAGGCTTGCATCACTCCAGGTGGACCCCCAGTCCCCAGTGAAGCCAAATCCCTGAGTTCCACACCAGTTTTTCAACCACTGATTGAATCCCATGGTGCGGAACACCCTAGCCTCTCCTACACCATAGATGGGCAGCACTTCCGAGAAGGTTGCCGTGTGTGCTACTTGTCTAAGGTCCCTCCCCAATTCCACCATCTCTTCCTGCACTTTTCTAATCCCTTTCTTAGCCAGGTCATTTGTTCCTAGGTGGACAATGACATCCAGTTCCCTCCCCTGTGCAGCTGCTCCGGCAATCCTGAGGATTCGCTCCCCGTCCCTCCAAGCAATGGCGCCAGGCAGGCACCTTACCTCCCTCTCCCCTTCCTCCCCCAGTTCTACCTTCCTAACAACGGAGTCCCCCACCAGGAGTTGTTTCCTTCCCCTGCCACCCTCCTGTGGGTCTCCTTTGTGGAGGTTCCCAGCATTCTCCTTGGTCTCCACTGCAGGTGCCTCCATAGAGGAACCACACTTTGCCAGAATGGCATAGTAATTTTGGAGAGGTACAGCTGGAGGGATGCACCTCTGTTCTACTACTCTCACCCTCCCTGAGCCCGCTGTGGTCTAACCGCTCCTCTTTCTTGGCAACCTCTGAGGCAACGGCAGTGGCACTTGTGGTCCCTGGATAGAAGAGGAGGTCCCACAAATCCTGGCCAACTCAGCCTGGATATGAGCAACCTCCTCCCTCAGCCCAGAGAGGTGCCTGCAGATGGGACAACACCGCATCCTCTAGAATGTCTCCCGGAAGACTGCTGCTCCACAGCCACTGCACTGCACCACTCCCATCATGTCTTATTTCTGGCCCCTTAACTGTTTGCAGTCGTTACTCTTTCCTCTGTGAAAAGACGAAGGCTATAAAAGTACTGATGTCTAGAGGAAGTGGATGGGAGGTCGTCTCCTGCCTGAAGAGATCAGCCTATCTCCTGCCTGTAATGTGGTTCCAGGAAGTACCTCCCAGAAGTGAGGAGCCCGGAGACCAGCAGTGGGAGAAAGAAAATTTACAGGTATTAAAATTTCTATATTTCTGGTATATGAAGCAGGCTTGCAACCAAAACAGTGTGATAACTGGGAGAATACTTCCAATCTCTCTGTCTTACCTATAGGCAGCAATATGTCTCTTCTTCTCAGAGAAAAAAGTGCAATGCAAAGGGTCTTATACCCCTGATAATAACCATGACAGTGGCTAAAAAGATATATAAAAACTTTGCAATTGATCAGTGGCAAATAGCCTGACTGCTTACTAGTCTGGGAAAGCATGCTGAGCTAGCAAAAATAACAGCTAGGTAAAACAGTGGTCTTGTATGTCCTGAAGGACATTTGTAGTTACATACATAATTGTAGTTCTGCACTAGCACTAAAGATGGCAGTAATGCCTAACTAATCGTTATACATTAGTATAAATAGAAGCATCTCCCAAATGTTGCAATTTGAATAATAGGAAAAACTTTATGATTCTCAGTAAGCATACAGTAGAACTCAGATCCTGACACTTATTTATTTATTTGAATTTTGTTGACCGGGTAAGACCACTGAGACAGATACAGTCCCTTTTTCAGGATCGCCCCCTGGGTCACATGATACACAACAGTACAACAAATATCACAGAGCAGTACAGTATACAGACAGGTATAATGCATGTCATCGGTAAAACATCATCAGTTCCGTGTACAATTGGAATAGAGCCATACAGAACTATGTACAGGCATATATGCTACACAGAGTCAGTTATGTGACAAGTGGATACGTGCATAGTGCTATACTTGTACGATAAGTGGCTGTGACCTAAGAATAGTACATATACTTATGAGTATTGCTGTCTGCGAGGTAGGGGGGCCAATCAGGGGTGCTGGTCCATGGATAACACTCCTGAATGCCACCCTTTTTTCCTTCACCACCATGGCCACTTCCCTTGAGTACCATAACAGTCTTTTTTTTCTTTTGATCTTACTTATTTCCTTCACACAATGGCTGGTTGCCTTAATTATGCCCTCCCTTATTTTTCCCCACTGTTTTTCTACCTCTCCCCGGCATCTCCCCTCCCCCACCCCAACTAGGCTGTTTCTGAAGCAGTCTCCCACTTTCTTAAAATCTGCCCGTCTGAAGTCCAGGACCCTTATTCTAGCATGGTTTGCCACTGCTGCCACCTTAATGTTATACCACACTGTATGGTGATCACTAGTATCTGGGGGACTACTCACTTTGATTTCTGCAATGTTATCCCTGTTTACAAGCGCCAGGTACAGCACTGCCCTGTCCCTAGTGGATTCATTGACTAGCTGCCTGAAAAAGGCCTCTCGTAGGAAGTCAAGAATAGCCCTGCTCCTTGCCAAAGCTCAGCTGGAAGGCATCAGTCCACATCTGGCAGACTGAAGTATTCAACAAGCAGCACCTTCCCCTTGTTTTCCATCCTGATGAAGTCCTTCCAAGTGCCTTATCCAACTTCTCTCCCTGTGCTGGAGGCCTGTATACCACCCCTGTACGGAGCACCCCCAGTGCCTGTTGTCTCCAGGATGACTCACAGCACCTCCAGTCCTTCCTTTTCCTCTGGGTGCCCCTGCAGTTACGTAGCTTTGATTTCCTTCCTCATACATATTACAACCCAGATTCCTTTCTCTGTCTCTCCTGAACAGAGAGTAGCCTGGCATGGCCACATCCCAGTCATGGCTGCTAGTACACGATGATTCTATTTTGGCCACCAGATCTAGGCTAGCCTCCTCCATGATGGCCTGCAGGTCTGGAATTTTATTTCTCAGACTCCTTGCAGTGGCGCACATGGCTCTTCATACCTTACCCCGTCACACGCCTCCCTGCTTTCTCTCCTTTGCCTGTGTTGTTTCTTAAAGCCCCCCCCTGCTCCTTCTTCCTTTGTTACCCTCAGTGTTATATGTCTCTTATTCTCTCTGTTACCTGCTTCTCTGTTTTTCCTTATTGTCACAACCCCCCCACTGGAATCCTCCAACCCGTTGGAATGGCTCCCACTCTGTATTTCGGCTTGTCAGGCCATTCAGGTGGGTCATACGGCATTCTGACAGGTCTGGGGCTGTGCTAGGATTGTGACAGTAGAAAAAAACTGCAATCAATCCATTCCTGTCCCAGACACATACTAGTTCTGGACCAATTCCTGTTTCACCCATTCCCTTAAGGCATTTAATAGCAAGTGGTAGCAGATGTAACCAGTCAACTGTAGGACATAAGCATATGTCCAGGGTATTCATTTATTTATGTTAATACAGTTTAGTTACCCAGGATAGCCAGCATAGATGTAGCACCCCATTTCTAGTGGAATTCTGCTTCTATCTATTTCCACAGCTGGGTGGACTAGAGCATTGGGAGGTTAAGTGACTGGCGTAAGGTCACACAGTGAGTGTCTAGCTCTGTCTGAATTTGAAGTTGTGATCTGGTTCCCACACTGGTGCTCTAACCACTAGACCAAACTGCTTTCGTCTATAAATTCTGTTCAAGGTGGCACTGGAGAGCCATGGTCCAAGATGGCTATTTGTATCACTCCCACTCCCCAGCAAAACTGAGAACAGAATTCATCCGAACTAGGAAGGGAGAGAGCAGCTTATAGAGATAGTCATTGTGGGGGTCTTCTGTCTCACATAGCTGAGACTAATATTTTGTGGGGCCACTGTGGCCTGCTATCAGAGATTCATAGGCCTGGGGGCAAATTTATGGGCAGGTTGCAGGGACTTCCTGATGGGTAAATTTGTCATCATCCCACTCTCGTTACCCCTTCCCCATCTAAACAGACATCCCATATAAAGCTACTGCTGGCATAGCCTGCATTTTTCTAGTTCAGTGATTCTTGGTGTCAAGCTGCAGAATGCTTAATGATCGAACACATGGGTTGTGAGGGGATGGACATGTTCAGGGAAAAAGCTGAGGCTGTGAATTACTAATACTATGTGCTGAAGCTTAAGTAATGTTTTACTGTTAAATTTCATCTCGTCTTCATTCGCTATTATGCAGGTTGGTTTAGTGAGGCAGTGTCAAGCCAGTTGGTCTGTACCTTCTGAGCGCTTGTGCCAAGAGGGGATAGCAGACAGGACTTGCGGAGGGGAGGGTCCCTTACCTAAATCTACACTCTCTTCTTTATTATGCTTACTGTGCGCATGTGCGTGCAGCAAACAGTTTGTTATGAGAGTTGGGTTTTGAGAGGTGTGACACTGTAAATCCAATGCAGAGCAGTCTTCAAGGGGCTTGTCAGTACCATACCAATCATCAGCCAGTCTGATTTTGACATAGTTTTGACTTGCTGGGTGGATATGTCCTGTACTTGAAAAGAAAAAGTCGACTCAGTCAAGGGTTGGCTCTTTTCTTTGATCTACAACAAGAAGAGCTGATCTTTCATGGTCAGCCTGCTGAGGAATTTCAAACATCCAGGAGGAGCTCCGCACTGTTGCAGATGCCAGCTGTAACACAGAAAATTGTCTATTAATGTCTATTGCTGGTGCCAAGGGTTGAAATTAACATACGCAGCCTGTTCCCTGTGCCAATCGGAAACAGGCTAGTGCATGTAATTTTCTTCTCTGCATGCACTGTAGTGCATGTAGTTGGTCTGTTGTGGCTGAAATAATAATAGACACACATGGGGCACAGAAGAGACATTGCAGGCTTAACCCTTTTTTCTTTATTTATATTCAGAATAGACGTCAGCATCTTGGAGCGCTGCCACTGTTTACAGGAGCAAGAATCAGGAGGGAGCTGCGGAAATGCCGAAGAAAGCCGAAGTCAGTCCAGCTCCGATGGTGACTGGTGATGATATGCCGAGAACTGAAAGACGGGACATTGGAAGAAGCTCAGGAGAAGAAGTGAGGTGGGTTCATCCTCTCCAGGTCGCGGGCTGCGGTGGTAACTGGTGGTGAAGGTATTGGGGGTGGGCTTCTTTTTCATGACTGCCAGGCAGTTTGTGCCAGTGATGTGTGGTGGCTGCTGGGGGAAGTTGTGAGTTCAAGGATTAGTACTGCTTGAATGTTGTGTATGCTGTCACAACGTTACTGTGCCACATGTGTGTCTTTCTGTCACCCTGAGGCACAGTAACGTCGAGAAAGGCATTCGCATGTTTCAGAAGTACGCGGTTGTTGAGAAGCAGCTTGAGTGTTAACACAGTTCACGGAAGCTCTTCTGTGTTGAACTCAAGTCCATCGTATTTAGTATCTCTATTTAGGCAGGCAGGGTCACTTAAGAGCTTTAAAATTCTATTTTAAGAATTGAAGAATGTAAAATTCAGATTTTTTAAATGTGGAAACTGGGCATTGCAGACTTTGAGCGGCAGCAAGCAAATAAGAGTTGGGATTTCACTCCTCCCCCAAATGGGATTTTTTTTTAATACTTCTTTTTTATTAAATTATTTTCTTTTTTTTTTGTTTGTTTTTCAGATACAAAAAGAGTGAAACACACTCCAGAAAACAACATTACAATGGCAGTGTCTGTGGTATTTTAACTTTACAGTTTAGCTGAATCAAATTGATATTAAAGCATTACAATGCCAAACATTTCAGGTACAGCAGGAATACCTACGGTATAAAGCTGTGATCAATGATAGTCATTCTTGTATATAACTGTACATTATCACTTGTGACCCATACTTCTACCAGTTTAATGGAGTCCAAACAGATGAACAAAAGTCAAATAAACGTATCAATAAACCAGAACTTGAAAAAAAAATAACGAGTCAGCTGTCATTTTCTGTTATTTTGTTATTTGATATTGAAATTGAAAATATCCTCTTTATTCCTGGGGAGGATTTTTCTAGATTAGGCACACTGAAGGAAGGGGGGGTAAATCAGTATTTAGCTCTATTCAGTTCTCTTGGAACCCAACAAAAAGGGGGGGAATATAGTGGGGCTGAGTTTGGTTGTCCCATATCTGAGGGGTTCACCTCAAAGCCCATCTGGTCCATCTATTCTGGTATGCTTCGGGCCTTGTTTTGTAAATTATGAGTTAATTGCTCAGTCTTGTATATAGTTTACTATATTCCAAATGGGATTTTGGAAGAGACTTTGTGCTGGTCGGATAAATATAAAAACAAACTAACTGGAAAATACAGAGCATCAGTTGCTGGGTACTTTTTTTATGGAAAGGCTTTTTTTCTAAATATCAGTCAGGAAGACAGGAAAACTGTTAGCAGCTAGGCTTTACCCCTCCCCACTCATTTGCTTTGTGGCACAGTGACCCTGTGTTGCTCTGCTGACAGCTGTATATCTTGTTTGGTGGGGGCAATGTATTAAAATCGAATTTATGTAATTTTATAGTAAGGCTGTCACAGTCTTACTCCAGCACAGTTATGGCTAATTGAGAAAATTCTCGTACCCTTAGCCTTAAAATCATATAAAAACAAAAGGAAGTTTTTTTATACATCAGTAATCACCCATGTTTAATAAAAAACAAACAAAAAAGGCATTGAGATTTGTTACAGGCTCTAGTGTATAATAATAAACTGTCTCTGTTGTACGCCCACCCAGCTTTGTATGTGTGATCAACCTGTCTTTCGCTGCCTTTCTTGAAAGCAAAATTTAATTTTACTTGGTGGCAGTGCCACTTCACGGGGGAGTAGTTATGGGATGGATTCTGGAATTGTCCTGGCTGAGGTTGCCTTGCGGCAGTTATGTTAGTGTTATAAATGCAGTTGTTTCCAGAATCAGTATCTTTATTGCAGTTTCATCATTTTTTGTTTTCCAGTGCAGGTAACCTGACTCTGGTGCACGTAACCTTTTTGCCACATGCACTTTGGTGTAAGTACTGCAAAAAGTACATTTCTATCCCTGGCTGGCCCCCCTGTAACTGTCCCTCCCCCACCTGACCCTCCCTCCCTCTCAGCACCCACCACCCCACACACCCCCATAAACATAACACTGACACTGGGGGTGCCCAGTCCCCCGGTGTCACCACTTCGTAAATGAAACATCCATGGTCTGCGCGGGTCTACCACGTCACTCACGATGCACGGGCATATCTCTAAATAGTGCTGAAGCGCCAAAGGCTCGTTCATGGCTTAGTAACATAGAAACATAGACTTTAACGGCAGATAAGGACCACTTGGCCCACCCAGTCTGCTCATTTCCCTACCTACTGGATAAGCTGCAGATTCTAGTTAACCAACAGCCTACTTCCTGCAACCGCCCACTATAATTGCCTTGTGTCTGTCCCATGCATGTTTGAATTCCCACACTGTTTTAGACCCAACGACCTCCTCAGGAAGGCTGTTCCATGTATTCACCACTCTCCCTATGAAAAAAAATTTCCTCACATTACCCCTGAGCCATCCCCCTCTCTATTTTTAAATTGTGCCCCCTTGTTCTTACACATCTCTTTTTCTGAAAGATGCTACCTTCCTGGACTTTGTTGATTTCCCTTGAGGTACTTGGACGTTTCTAGCATGTTCCCCCTCTCCCTCCTTTCATCAAGAGTATACATATTAAGCTCTCTCAGTCTCTCTTCATATGGTTTCTGCTGCAGACCCTGCACCATTTTAGTTGCCCTCCTTTGGACTGCTTCCATTCTGTCTATGTCCTTGCATAGATGAGGTCTCCAGAACTGCACACAGTACTCCAGATGAGGTCTCACCAACTGCCTGTATAGAGGGATAACCACTTCCCTTTTTCTACTTGTGATGCCCCTTCCTATGCATCCCAGTATCCCCCTGGCTCTCCTTACCGACTTTTCACATTGCTTACCCACCTTTAGGTCATCTGATATGACTACCCTCAGGTCCCTTTCCATTTTTGTTGTTGTTAGTACCTCCCCTGCTATTGTGTACTCTTCTCCTGGGTTTTTGTTTCCCAGGTGCATTACTTTGCACTTCTTTGCATTGAATCTAAGTTGCCATATGTCTGACTATTTCTCCAACCTTGCCAAGTCACTGTTACAGATCTTTGCGTCATCTGCAAAGAGGCGTACCTTTCACTCCAGACCCTCTGCCGGTCACCTATAAAGATGTTAGAGAGGACTGGACCCAGTACTGAACCCAGTACACCCAAGTTTAGCTGAACAGATTTTTTAAAAGTATGAAGAAAGCTGAACTCAGGGAAAGTGCAAGCTGACATGAAACGAGGACTTAAAGTGATAGAAATCGGGGTATTAAACTGATACCAGACATGCGCAAATGCATATGCATATTCCGGGAATATGCATAAGCATTCATGCATGCCCCATATCACGGCTTGAGTTAAAATACCTCAGTTTCCATCACTTTAAGCCCTCATTTCATTAACCGTCCATCGATGTCTGTTGCTCCTGCCCTGTAACTGTCCGCCCACCCTACCCTCCTCTCAGCACCCCTCCCCTCCCCAAACGTAACACTGACACTGGGAGTGCCCAATCCGTCACTGTCGCCATGTGAAATAAAGAAAAGCTGCCTCATCATTTTTTAACCCTGTAAAAAGAAAACGCCATCAAAGTCTTTTGCTAGTCCCCCCGACCCTCCACTCATCACCCACCACCCCAGCCCTCAAGCCCTACTTTTGATTTTCTCAGAACCACATTTATTTATATAGTGGTGTTTTTATCATGTAACATTAATACATTTGTCATTTGAAAGCAACACAATGATTACTGCTATGGTACTTTAAAAAAAAAAAACTATACATGCACATACTTTTTATTTCACTCATTTGTGTTCTTGCACCGATATCCTGTGCTTGTGGTGCCATGGAATCTTATCTAATTTGCGTATTTTTTACATCTCGACGCTGCGCAAAGTTCTGCTCTCAAATCTGTACGGATCGCTGCTCTTCTTGTATTTTGTCAAACATAGTAACACTATTCTCCTACTGAGAAGTAGTTAAATATTTAAGGCAGATTGTGTTAACTAATTTTAACATTTGGGTTATCGGAGTCATACGGCATGAGATTACTTCCTTATGTGGTAGCAGGCATTCACAGCCCTATCACTCATGAACTGTTGCAGGCTCAATGGATTCAGAGGCATTTGTTCCTTGTTATCACGTCCTGCTTTCACTGCTTTCAGGACAGTAGCTTCAGTTCTAATATCCGCATACATAGAACAGTGTCCATCGGTGAGTGGGTAGGATGTATTTATTTCAGCTGTTGAAAAGCACATTGTGGTTGTGGTTCTACTGTACTACTACAGTACTACAGTAGTGGGCATTATTCTATGCGACGTCGGGGCTTGGTGTATGTTTCAGGGGTAGCAATAATGGGCATTACTGGGGGCTAAATACCTGCTAGACTTTGCTCAGCTGTTGCTTTTCCACCAATCTTGGGGCTGTGTTTCACGCACCATTAATTCCCATGTTACAATATAGGTTTTCTGTATAGCTGCTCAATGGGGAGTTAATACATATGGATACTGAGCTTCCCTCTTGGGTAGTGGTACAGCCCAAAGACTGTCAGTTAAGCATAAAACCTTGAAGGCATGAGGATAGTTTGTAACTTTATCTGTTTAAAGAGCAACAACTTTGCTTGTTTTTAAAACAATCCTTTATACTCCCCAATGCAAGCTTACCGCCGCAGAACTTTATTTAGTGAAAAGTTTCACCAGGAAAGACACACTGAGCTGAATTGCTCGTTTCCAGGTGCGTCCTGTGGGAAAGAAGGTTGGAGCAACAGATACAAAACATGAAACATAAACTTCCAAGTAGTACAGGATGCTAGTATGGACTTGAACAGTCCATTTTGCATAATTGTGGGGAAAAGATCGTAAATTACGTTTGCTCGGCAGATACTTTCCCCTTCCTGGTTGTTATTGTTGAATGCTCCTCCCTTGTGCCGCCCCTGCGCTCTGAAGTTTTGAGAAGCATTAGTAGAGCACGGGGTGTGCTCCATTGATTTCCGTGGGAACCTGTTTCAGTTATATATTTTTATAGTTTAGAGGGTCAGTGGGCTCACATCAAAGCCACAGCTCAACTAACCTTGCTGGGCCACGGGGGCAGTACAATAGAGAAGTGCTGAGCAATAACAACCATGCAGGGGAAGGGATCTGCCAAACAAACTGAATTTACGATCCCTTCCCTCACAAAAAGTAAGAAAATAAAAATGCGAAATGGACTGATTAACTCCTATGGGGGTGGGGAGGGTATGCTTGAAGCACTTAAACTGGTGCTGTGTTAATGCTTGTTATTCAAATATTGTTCAGCTATTGGTCGTTAGATGGTAGGTATGACATACTTTTTTGAATCACCAGACAACTTTTAGGTCTTTGGATAATTAATATGAGTTTTCTTTCCTCACAGCTAGGCAGGAATTTCAAGTGTTCCCTTCTGTCTTAGCTTCTGCTTTCCAGTCTTTGCTTATCAGTTCCACCTTGGGGTGTCCCCGAAGATTCAGTTTTCAATTTAAACTTCGATTTTCTTTGCGGGAAAAATCCATTGAGCAAAGCTTATTTACAGTGGAGACCCAGGATATTATCACATAAAATAATTACGTGTACGGTTAGTTACAAACATAAAATCAATAGATCATATCATATTACAGATATTAAATCAGCATATATCATATGGGGGGAGCTCGCAACCACAAACGGATGTTCTTTTAAGAGCTCTGCTTCGTTCAGCCTTTACAGTATTAAAACACAATATTTTTTTCTGCAGAAACAGATTTTTTTTTTCGTAAAAACTGAAAATTCTTTACCAGGAGCATCGGCGGTGTGACTTTTGGAGCTAGAAAGCAACAGGAAGATCCAAGGGTGAGCAGCAGAAGGATGGCAGGAAGGGGAGGGGAGCAGCAGCACAGCAAGCACAAGTAAGAGCCGGCAGCTACCAGATGGATGTGGAGACTTGGAAGTGACAGTAAAGGCTGTGCTTGAGGTGGTACGCTCCTTGGATAAGAAAGTTGCCGCCTTTAGTGCAAGACTTACTTTAGTCAGAATGAAATTAGAACAGCTAGATATTGAACAGCTATGAGCTTGTTTTTCAGTAAGTTGCATGCAACAGTATCCAGCATGGTTAAAGAGGATAAACTGCTTAGCATTTGTCTAGAGCAATTAGAGAATCTGTGCCGCTCTCCTAGTCTGAGGTTTCTGGAAATTTTGGATGAACTAGAGAGGTCTAATTTACTGAGATACCTGAAGCGAACTTTTTGACTCGGATTCATCAATTATCAGGGCTTACCATATCATGCCAAGGAAATGTCCCAGTAGCACTTAACTCCCATGGGCTGTGTTGGTGGTCATGATTTGGTGCATTTTAGAGATACAGTGCCTTCAGAAAGTATTCACCCCCCCTTGGATTTTGTTGTGTTACTACCAGAATTTTTAATGCATTGAAATGATTTTCCCCCCCTTGATTCACACAGCATACTCAACAATTTAAAGGGGCAAAAATATTTTCATTGTGTAACAAAAATTTATGAAACATTAAAAACTGAAATATCTTGTTTACTTAAGTATTCACCCCCCTGAGTCAGTACTTTGTAGAAGTGCCTTTGGCAGCAATTACAGCTTTGAGTCTTCTTGGGTATGTCTGTATCAGCTTTGCATATCTGGATTTGGGGATTTTCGACCATTCTTCCTTGCAGATTTGCTCAAGCTCTGTCAAGTTGGATGGGGAACGTCAGTGAATCGCAATCTTTAAGTCTTTCCACAGATTCTCAATGGCATTCAAGTCTGGGCTTTGGCTGGGCCACTCAAGGACATTCACCTTCTTGTTCTGAAGCCACTCCAGTGTTGCTTTGGCTGTATGTTTGGGGTTGTTGTCCTGTTGGAATGTAAATCTTCGCCCCAGTCCAAGGTCTGTTGCAGACTGATGCAGGTTCTCCTCAAGGACGTGCCTGTATTTGGCTCCATTCATTGTTCCCTCTATCCTAACAAGTACCCCAGTCCCTGCCGCTGAAAAGCATCCCCATAACATGATGCTGCCACCACCATGCTTCATGGTAGGGATGGTGTTACATGGGTGATGAGCTGTGTTCAGTTTGTGCCAGGCATAGCGCTTTGCATTCAGGCCAAAGAGTTCAGTTTCTGTTTCATCAGACCAGAGAATCTTTTGCCACATGGTCTCAGAGTCTGCCACGTGCCTTCTTGCAAACTCCAGGCATGCTATTATGTGTGTGGCCTTTTCTCAGGAGTGGCTTCCGTCTAGCCACTTTCGCATAGAGGCTACATCTGTGAAGTGCTGCAGAGATTGTTGTCCTCTGGACAGGTTCTCCCATCTCAGCCATGGAACTCTGTAGTTCTGTCAGGGTGGTCGTTGGGTTCTTGGTCACTTCCCTGACCAAGGTCCTTCTTGCCCGGTTGCTCAGTTAGAGAGGACAGCCTGCTCTAGGAAGAGTCTGGGTGGTTCCCTAATCTTTCCATTTCCTAATGATGGACTTGACTGTGCTCCTGGGAACTTTCAACACCCTAGAAATGTTTTATACCCCCCCCCCCGACCTATGCCTCCTCACAATTCTATCATGGAGTTCTACGCACAGCTCCTTGGTCTTCATGGTAGAGTTTCTGCTCTGACATGCACTGTCAACAGTGGGACCTTATATAGACAGGTGTATTTCCTCTGAAATCATGTCAACCATTTGAACTGACCACAGGTGGACTCCATTCAAGTTTTAGAGTGATCTCACAAGGAGATTGGATGCACCTGATCTCAGTTTGGAGTGTCATAGCAAAGGAGGTGAATATTTATCAAATCAAGACATTTCAGGTTTTTATTTTAAATTACATGAACAAAAAATTCCAGAAGTTTCATTCCACTTTGACATTATAGAGTAATTTGTGTAGATACGTGACAAAAAAATCCCATATAAATGTATATTAATTTGAGTTTGCAACATCACAAAATGTGACAAAATCCAAGGGGGGTGAATACTTTCTGAAGGCAATGTATAATTTTACAGAAAGCAACATCTGTGACATTTGCAGTTCTCAGATGGTATCCACGTCCATTGCTTCCCTGATTTAAGTTATGCCACTGACTCACTCCCTCTAACTCCCAGCCAGACTAAAAACAGCCTATGTGGGAAAGGTCTACATATTTGGGGATCATGTTGATGCAGGCCATAAGCTAGAAGCCATCTGAGCCAATTCTGCGAAAAACTCTGCTAAGGCTGAGCATGGGGAGGAGGAGGAAGAAGAGACTTGAATATGGACTCAGAAGTGATTGTGTTTTAAAATGTGCCACTAGTCTATTTGTTTAACTTGGTGGCTTGCAAGTGTTACTATAGCAAATCTTAACTGATAAAATCCCCCGTCAGCTATAGCATCCTCCCCCCCAAAAAAACAGGTGGCACGCTGGGAGCCCACCCCAGCGTGCCAAATACCCTTTAAAAAAAAAAAAAAGTCCGATGTTTTTATTTTTTTCTTAACCCATAACAAAGAAAACAGTTCCTCGTGGTCTCCATGCCCCTCCCGAAACCCGCACCCACTCTCTGTGCACCCTGCCTCCCCACACCCCTCCCTCGCCCCATACTTATCTCAGGAGTCCGCGGGACGATCTTCGGTGAACTGGGAACATGTCTGCACTCTTCAAAGCCGACCGCGAACTGAAGAAATGCCGGCAAGCTGTATAATGGTATAAATAGGTTTTTTTCAACTTTGGTGCATATCTCGGGCATTTTTGGGAATTTAGCCACCAAATTTTCAACATGGGGTTATTGGGACCCCTCCTCATGAGTTCTGTCACTGTCGTGGCATTATTCAGTCCTGAAAGGTGATTTTGCAGTCACTGCGTGGAATCACCTTTTGGGACTGATTAATGAAACGACAGTGCCACTGTTCATGAGGGGGCTCTCAAAAAGCATATGTTGCAAATTTGGTGGAAAAAATTCCCAAAATGGCTGTTTTATTTATTTATTTTATTTATTTTGCTTTTGGTGACCGGGTTAGTGCACTAGGCAAACAATGCCTATTTTCAGGCACGACCCGGGAGAAAACGGTTTACAGACAAACAGTAAACATGTGACGCAGCACATAAATGCAGTACAGATCCGGATGAAAACAGTGTGTAATAAGTACATTGACTGACGCAGCACATAAATGCAGTACAGATCCGGATGAATACAGTCTGTAATAAGTACATTGACATACTGAATACAGAAGGTTAAGATACAGTAAATACAGGGAAAGAACATGATTAGTAGCAAAAGAAAATTAAACATGGGAAGGTAGTAAGCTTCAGGACAATAAGTGCCATAAAAGTAGAAAGGGAGAGAGAGGGAGGAAAGAGATGACGAGAGAGCATAGCAGGTATAGGTCTTAAGGGAGGGAGGGAGGGGTAAATGGGAAGGAGATGGGGAGGGCAAGAGTGAGTGAGGGTTCAAGGTGGTTAAAACAAGTGCAGGGATGTAAGGTGTGAAGGTGTTCCCGATGTAGTTTCTTAAAGACCGCATGGGTGTTTGTTTGACGGATAGAGAGGGGAATAGAGTTCCAGTATTTAGGAGCAGTATAGGCAAACGCACGAGTGCCCATATTAGTTCTACACCTTGGGACTCGCAGAAGGGCTTTATCATTTGATCGTAATTCATGAGTAGGAGGTTGTAGTTCAGTATGGAAGAAAGGGATAAGGGGAGACCTGTTCTGGTGACGGAGTCAATTAGTGATCCAAAGGTCTGAAGACGATAAGCAGAAGGGCTAGGCCATTTTAAGTCCCTATAGAGGTGGCAGTGGTGCTTGAAACGTGAGAGGCAGCGCATAGCGACAGATGCTATTATAAGTGGTGTCCCATTTATGAAGTGAGGATTTAGATGCAGATAGGAAGATTGACTGAGCCATATGCTAGGGCGGTGGCAGGAAACCTTGAACCACGGCTAGTTTGCTTGAGTAAGTAAGTGCATAGCTGGTAACGATGAGGGACTTCCCAGTTTTGCACCTACCGACTTACAGATAGTGGAGATATGAAGGTCAAGGTCAAGAGATTCATCCAAGGTAACACCAAGATATTTGAAGGATTTGGTGGAGGGTAGAGGAGAGCTGTCCGCACAGGAAATGATAAGTGGATTTATATTTGCTTTAAGTCTGGCCTGAGAGCCAAACAACATTGAGTAGGATTTGCTGGAGTTGAGGACTAGTTTATTATCAGTGAGCCAGGTCTGGATACTCGCAAAATCCGAAGCGAGGGCATAGTGTAGGGAGGTTGAAGTTTTTGCACTGTGGTAAATAACCAGATCATCCGCATAAAGCAGAGATGAGCAGTTAGGTGCAATTGAGGGGATGTCATCAATGAAGATTGTGAAGAGTAGAGGACCAAGAATAGACCCCTGGGGAACTCCCACGTGGATCGGTGCAAGATCTGAGGTTGCAGAGTTAAAGACCACAACCTGTTGCCTGTCAGTCAGGTAGCTTTCAAACCAGGCTATGGTATCTGGGGAGAAACCAAAAGACTGAAGTTTTGAAAGAAGGAGTGAGTGGTTTACCAGATCAAAAGCTTTAGTTAGGTCGATAAAAACTGCTCCAGTCAGGAGGCCTAAGTCCATGGAAGAGTAAATGTCATTAGTCAGCTTTAGCAGGGCAGAGGTGGTACTGTGACCTTTGCGGAAGCCATGTTGGGAGTAAGAAAGGAGGTTATATTTTTGGAGGTATTCTATCGTCTGCGTGGCGACTAGTTTTTCTAGGATCTTGCATAGGACAGAAAGTATAACAATGGGACGATAGTTATTAATTTCCTTTTGGTCTCCTTTTTTTGGAATAGGAGTGATTTTAGCAGTTTTCCATATAGCAGGGACTGTACCATGGCATAAGGACATATTAAAGATTTTGGTTAGTGGAGAGGCTATGAAGGGGGCCGCTGCTTTCAAGAGCCTAGGTTCAAGACCATCAGACCCAGGGCTATGGTTTTCATGGATGGAGAGAAGTAGTTTTTCAACTTCTCTTTTTCAAATGATCCGGAACCTAAAGAGGGAGTTCAAGGGTGGTGGTTTGGTGTTACAAGGGGGTATAGTAGTGCTATCATTTTGGAAAGAGGACAGATAGCTTGATAAATCTGAGAAGTGGTGATTAAAGGTATTGGCTATGGTTAATGGTTTGTTGCAGTGTATACCATTAAGTAACATGGTGTTTGTATGGGATTTTGATTAGAGCCTAGGAGAGTTTTAATGGTAGTCCAGAATTTCTTAGAGTCACCAGAGGCGCTTATTAGCAGGTTCCTCAGAAGCTGCTTTTGGAGAGGATTTTTCTTTTGCAGGCATTCCTTAGTAGTCGGTAATAACAGTAATCAGATTCAACCTTGTGGATTTAAAAGGCGCCAGGCTTTATCTCTGGCCCTAATCTGGGTTAGCAGATCTTTTGTTAGCCACTTCGTATGCGTACCTCGAAAGCGCCTACTGATCCATGGAGCATGGGAGTCTTGGAGCTGACTAAATTTTGTAAGGAAACTATCAAGGGCAGACTGTAAATCTGATGCTTTGTGGATGGAGGACCAGTCTATCATGGAGAGGTCATTGGTAAAGTGAATAGGATTAAATTTGGCAAGGTTGCGAAATGTTACAAGCCTTGGGGGCGGAGATGTTTTTTTATTTGAGCTCCACGTACAGTATATCGGGGAGTGATCACTGATTACATCTGGTAAGGTACCTGCGCAGCTGATGCTATCAGGGCAGTTTGTAAGGATCCAATCAATAAGCGTGCTAGACTGAAAGGGAGCCCTGACCCTGGTAGGGTCAAAGATCAACTGATGAAAATTGTGGCCTTGCACTAAGGTATGAAGGGCTTGAGACGCTTTACTAGCCCAGTTTAGGTTAAGGTCACCCAATAGTAGGACTTCCTTGTGACCAATGGTACTATCTATGAGCTGAAGAAGTTCTTCTAGGCATTTTATTCCTCCAACAGGAGGGTTATAGGCACAGATTAGATGCAACTTTTTTGAGCCTAGTAGGAGCGTTGCATGGAGCGCTTCACAGGGAGATAGGACAGGAAAAAGATTTTGGGTTAGCAGCAGGTGTTGTTTGAAGTAGATAGCAACTCCACCCCCACGCTTGGAGGTGGCCCTATCTTGCCTAATAAGATTGTAGTTGGGTAAAGCACACAGATGGTTAGCAATAGAGGGCTTTAACCAAGTTTCTGACAGGCATAGAATGTCAGGGAGGTTCTGTGCAACCCATGCCTCAAGTTCTGCTAGATTGCGAAGGAGACTCCTAATATTCATGTGCGCAATCCGTAGTCCCTTAGAGTCCAACCAAGTCGCATTATTTGGTGACTGGTTAGTTGCTAAAGGTCCAGGATTTTGCTCAATGTCCCCAGATAGCAGTAATGCTAGGCAGAGGAAGTGCCACAGCTTACGATGGGTAGAAAGAGTTAGGAGAGGAATTTTGCAGACTAAGGGTTTATAAAGAGAGTAGGCTAAGTGGTAGGTAAGTTTGTGGGGAATAATAAGAGAGAAGGTATCAAAGGGGTTAAAAAATGACGTTCGAGATAGAGGGGGCCTAGGATTGATAGTTAGAGTACAGCCCAGTGAAGTTTTTTTGGGTCTGAAGGGTACTTGGACCAAAAAGGGGTTAGAAAGGATTATGAGAAGTAGAAGAGTTGCATAATCCTTGATGGCCATATTAATTATATGGTTTTAGGAAAGATTTGATTGTCAGAGAAAACGCTAAGTCTTAGAAGAAAAAGGGGTTAAAGGAGTTATAATTTTTACTTATTTGTTTAAAGCAGTTTAAGATGCTAACTTATTTTATTTGTTAAAGCAGTATTTGATACGCCCTCTAGTTGTAGAGCAGTATAACCTGCTAATGGAAAAGTAGGTAGATAGTAATTGGCCGCCAAGGGTGGGGTGGGGGCGAGGGGAGCAGCCGCAGAAGCGACTGCGGGAAGAGAGCACTCGGTCCTTCAGCACTACGGGCACCGCTGCAACAGGCCAGGATCCGCAGAGCTAGGGCAACGGCTCCCACTAGTCCACGCCAAGCAGCCAAAAGCAAACTGCACTGTATGCTACCAGTGCTCTGCCACGCTGCAACACCGCTTCCCTTTACAGTCACAGCACGGACAAGCTTATCAGATGGGCTATGCAGCTTGAAAGAGGCGCCAAAATTCAAACGAAACAGAAAAGGCTGATCGAAATTCGGTTCCAGTTCAAGTTACGTCTCAGGCGGGGCGGTTCAGAGTCGTCATGGCGGGTGCCCGGGCAAGGGTGCGCCTTCTAACAGCCTCAGCTTCAGGCGGGGGGGTGTTCAGAGTCGCTGATGCAGGGTGCTCGGGCAAGGGTGCGCCTTCTAACAGCCTCAGCTTCAGGCGGGGGGGGCGGTTCAGAGTCGTCGTTGGCAGGGTGCTCCGGGGCAAGGGTGCGCCTTCTAACAGCCTCAGCTAAGGAGGCATGCATTGCGCAGTTTCCTCGCACGCTTGTAACTTTGTGAATTTGTAATATTTTTCACTCCAGATTTTCAAAAGTTGCATTTTTCCACACCTCCTTATGAACAGTACAGCTGTCATTTTACATATCCTGGCTGAAATGTGTTTTCGCACATTTGGCACAGAATAGCGTGGTCGCTGCATGAAATCAGTTTTCGGGACAGTTTCAGGAAATGACGGTGACACTGTTCATGAGCAGAAGTCCTAAAATGCCTATGTTGAAAATTTGAGTACAAAATTCCATAAAATGACTGTGTTACAAGCGTGCGTTGCGCAGTTTCCACGCTCCCTTGTAACTTCGCAAATTTGCAATATTTTCATGCCAGATTTTCAACACTGGTATTTTTTTACACCTCCTTATGAACAGTTCAGCTGTAATTTTTCACATCCTACCCTAAATGTGTGTTCGCACCTGTGGCGCACAATGGTGTGGTCACTGTGCAAAATCAATGTTCCGGACACATTAACAGAATCACACTGCTACTGTTCATGAGGGGAGGTCCCAAAATGTCTATGTTAAAGATCTGGTTAAAAAAATCCCTAAAATAATTGGGTTACAGACGTGAGTTGCACAGTTTCTATGCATGCTCATAACTTCACCAATTTTTCATAGTTTCACTCCAGATTTTCAACGTTGCCATTTTTTTACATCTCCTCATGAACAATACAGTTGTCATTTTCCACATACTGCCCAACATGTGTTTTCGTCCCTGTGTCACCAAATGGCACAGCCGCTGTGCAAACCCTCTTTTCAGCTAACAAACTGATAGTGCCGCTTTTCATGAGGTGGGCTCACAAACAGCCCATGTTGAAAATTTGGAGTGAAAATACCAACACACGCCTACGGTGTTAGGGTTTCCAACTGTAGCACCCCACCCTATAGAGACTGACAGGCGTCAGGGGTGTGACTTGGGATCATCGGCTGTAATGCTCACGCCATTCCACCCCCACCCCCAATCTGCAGCCAGTGACAGGCATCGTGGTGTGCCTTGCACTGTTCGGCCACAAAGTTCACCCCATTTTCCTATACTGCACCCACCTCAGCATATTTCCTTAAGGAATGGGGTAAGTATAATGCCCAAAGACCTCAAAGCACACCACGACACTTGTCAGTGTCTACAGGGTAGGGTGAGGCGAAATGGCATGAGCGTTATAGCTGACGACCCAAAGGTATACCCCAATGCCTGTCGGTCTCTACAGGGCGGGGGTCGGGTTGGCGTCATTTTAATACTTCACTGCCATTCCTATTATGCGTCTCTAACTCCAACACTACCAGTGCCAATGCCAGCGAGACAACATTCGGCATTGACAAATATTTGTTTAGATGTGATATTAGTACATATAATCAGAGGTTGTTAGTTGCTTAAGTTGATACTGAAATATTTTTATACAACATGATATTGGTGGCTAAGGTTAGTAGTTTCTTACTAACCACAGGAGTTGGTTATATAATCCCCACATTATTTAAATTGTAAGAATGAAAGGACTGAGATGAAGTTTGTTCTTTAATATAATGCAAGGGAATTTCTCCTTACTTTTGGCTTACTGTGCTTCATGGACTTCACTGGCACAGACTAAAACCTTCTATTAAAGGGAAGTGTACATGAATATGAAGTGCAGTGTAACCCCCCTACAAATGGGGGTTCCCGAAAGTCTTCCTTGGGTATGCCTGAATGCCCACTGCCGGGTTGGTATCCTGTGTCTTAGCATGTTTAAAAGTGTTTATGAGAGTGCCTTCATGCCTCTGTGCTCTGTCTCTTTAAGAGCTGCCTATATCACAGTGAATAATTAATCTGGGTGGGGGCTGAGTGTTTCTGTGCTCGTCCTGACGGGGCTGCCAGATAATCGCTTCGTTCTGCCATTGCTATTTGTGTCAAGGGAGCTCTTTTAGAAGCTATACTTACTTGCAGCATGGACATTTTGATATTGCACCACCATCTTGGTTCTGGACTGCTGTTGTGGACCAATCAGTACCCTTGGAGACCAAAAAATGGTGCCTGTCTCCAGGGGTTTTGTGGGAGCAAAATTCTGTAGGAATTGTAGTTTTGAGACTTTGGCACCTAAATGGACCGGGGAGAGGGGGTGCCCTTGTATTGACAGACAGATGGGTAAGTCACCCGAACCTTTTGGATTTCGGGGAAAGCTCCAGGCTGCTTGCAGCAGAGGTGGACTCTGAGTTGGGAATCGAAAGAGTGAACAGCTCGAGATTTTCGAGCAGCAGCTTCTGCGTAGTTTGCGCGGGAGAGCTGTGGAAAGGCTGAGTTTTGGCCTGACAGTCTGCTGTCTCTTGTGAGGGAGCTCTTCAAAGAATCAGAGGGCATCCGAAGTTGCGAAGGAGGCTTAAGCCACTGAATTGGTGACCAGGCTTAAAACCTGAAGAAGACCGAAGATTTGCTGAATACGATTGGCCTGTCTGGACCTTTATTTACAGCTGAACTCCTGGGTTTTGCGCAGAGACTTTGTGAGTGCAACTGGTCTGTCATCTGCCTGGTACAGTGGTATTGTTTTACTATTAATGTGCTGTGTGCTGCTAGTGGGTCACGATTTGGTTCCCCACTGTGTGGTTAGCTGTGTGTTGCTTGCAGGAGGCTGCATCCATCTTCCTCGGACTCCCAACTGAACTGTTCCTCAGGCTGGGCCTTGTCACACTGGCCCAGCCAGATTACTCATGCCACAGAGAAAACCATCGATGAGAGACCTGCCTGGGGATCAGCCCCCTGCTCAACGCCTTGAACAAGAACGACGCCTTGGGGATTCATGTGGGCCTTGCTTCTTCTGGCACTCCAGCTCATCAACCTGCAGTCTCAATTTCATCTCTCCTGTGTCCGGTATTGTGAGTAATCACCAGGGTAGCTCCCTGCAACATTAGCTAAACCAGAAGTGTTGTCATCTAATTCACTTGTTGTTTTATTGCCACGAACTGAGCCATCTGGCTCCGGATTACAAATAGTGTGTGGTTGTGCATGTTTCTTTCTTTCATCACAGGGCCCAAACCAGCTGTGATGCCGGCCTACCCCGTGCAACATTCCAGGCTAGCCCACCTTACTCCCACCTGGGTACCCAGAGTGTGACACTATGTAGGGACTCTGAAGTGCATGCCTGACTGCCTGATTGATTTAGCCTTTAAGCTAATCAACCTGATTACGCCCCTCCCTTGTTCAAGTCCCCTAAATAAATCAGATCTAACTCTTTTTGCATTTAACCTGACTGTGGTTCCAGTTTGTGTCAAAAGTACTGTACTGTTGCTATTTGCTGAGCATAACCTTGTTTTACAGGGGGTCTCCGGGGTCGAGCCAAAGGAACCAGCCCTGGTGGTAAGTGCAGACAGAGTGGGGATTTGTATAGTGGACGATGATTATTGTGAAAGTGTTTACTGTACATTGTCCAGGCCACTAGAAGGGAAAGAGGGGGGTTAAAGTGTCCCGGAGGGCTGTACCCAGGTTAGCCTTGCTACCAGCTACCCTGTCCTCTGGGTGGAGGCACCTGTTTCAGTACTCAGGCCTCTTAACCTGCAACTAGCAACGCAGACAGAGGTAGTAGCCCTTGGGATAGCACCACCTAGGGGTTACATCAGTAATTGAGTTAGTTGTCCAAGGTCATGCTGCTGTTTTTTTTTTTTGTTCGTTTGTTTGTTTTTTCCAGTAATACAGCAAATTAACTGTTCAGAATTTTAGTGGTTATGCCCTCACCATGTTCTAACAAGGGGCGAGAAGATATGTATTTCTGTGATTATATATTTGTTTAATATACTTCAAACCAAGCGTTTGTAACATTTGTGTATGCACATTTATTGAAAAGGAATAAAAGAAAGATTAAAAATATATCAAAGTCAAGTTAAAGTTTATTGGCACGAAAAAAACTCCATTGAGCAAGCTCATTTACAAGGAGGTCCTGAGGGACAAGTAACGTGCAATGCATGTACAATAAGCCAAGGTAAAGATATTTATTATTTATTTATTGAAAAGTTTCACCAGGTAAGGTATACTGAACAACAAGTTGCTTGTCCCCCGGTACGACCTGGGGGAACGGGTAGAGGGAGTTACAACGTTGTATGCTGTACAAACAATTGACACATATCATACAAAGCATAGTTTTCAAGGTAGATAGTTTAAACATAAATGGTGACCTTAAGGATGACCAGTAGGGGTTAAACAGTACAAATGCTCCTACAGCCTACATACAGAGACTATTAGTAAGGAATCACTATGAGGATAATAGCAAAGTAACAAGAGTCAAGCTAGTAGGCCATGTCGAGACTCACAGGCTTTGAGGAGATATGAAATGGAAAAGTAGTTGCAGCAAGCACATAGCTAGGAGCGGAGCTAAGTGCTATATGTATAAGTGCACAGAGTAGGTTATGCTTGGACATGCGGAGCAACAGTCAGGAAGTTAGATCAGAAGTGGGGAGAGTTAGGGGTAGGTGCAATTAACTTAGAGGAAATTATGAAGTGCTAGATTTATTGAGCCAGGTGAGGAGGAAAATCGGATTTTGGTAGGAAGTGAGTTCCACAATTTAGGGAGACGGTAGGAGAAAGAGGATTGGCCAGTTGAGGTGGATCTCTGGGGAACTGACAGAGTTCTGTGGTCATGGGGTCTGAGGAGGCGAGAGGGTGTGGGTGAAGGGGAGAATGAGGAGATAAGATAAGGAGGGAGTGTGCCAAGCCAGTAATTAGATATGAACTTTGCGCAGTGATGCAGCCGCCTATTAGCTAGAAATGTAAAGGCTAAAGCGCGGTAAACGTGACAGTGATGGGTTAGGGGAGGTGCGTCAAGGGCAAAACGGCAGAAGGAGTTGAAAAGTGTATCCAAATTAGCCAAGGAGGTGGTGGGAGCAGAGCAGTAGACGACATAGAAGTAGTCGATGATCGGGAGAATCATCTTTTAGATCACTTCGCACCTAGCCTGGGGGAGGAGGCAGGAGTGGTTTCTATATAAGGCGACAAGTTTAGGGCGAAGCTTTTTCATTATGGCGTCTGTATGGTCCGAGAAAGTGAGGTGTTGGTCCAGCTAAACTCCCAGGTACCTGAAAGACGCCGTGGCATCTATAATTGCCCCATTGATAGTAGTGAAAACGGAATGATGGGAGCTTTGACATTCTCTGTCTAGTGCTGAACGTCATGGCCACTGTTTTCTTGGCATTTAGGAAGAGTTGGTGAGATTAAAACCAAGCCTGGACATTATTGAAATCTTGTTGAAGCCTGGAGGCAACATCCAAGGGTAATGGCCCTGAGAAGAAAAGAACGGTATCATCAGCATACATATGTATAGAAGATAATGTACAGATGGATGGAAGATCGTTCAGGAAAATGGAGAAAAGGATCGGGCCTAGTATGGACCCCTGGGGGACACCTGTACATATGGGTGGAGGAGGGGAGATGGAGTCCGTTATTTTTACCGATTATGAGCAGCCGTTTAAGTATGCACTGAACCATTTTATGGCGTGTTCGGACAGACTGGCGAATGACAGGGAGCAGAGTAAGAGGGAATGGGTGACAGTGTCAAAAGCTTTAGCAAGATCAGTAAAGATGGCAGTAGGGATGTGTCCACAATCCATACCAGACAGGATCAAATACGTGAGCCAAAGCAGCAGGGTAGTAGTAAAGTGGTGTTTGCGGAATCCAGATTGATATTGGGTGAAAAAGCTTATGTCGTAGAGGTACGATGACAGTTGGGCTAGGACTAGGTGTTCTTTCAGTTTGACTAATGTTGAAAGGAGTGAGATGGGGTGGTAGTTCCCAGGGGAGGAGGAGGTGTCGCCAATCTTTGGGAGTGGGAGGATGAAAGCGTGTTTCCAACGTTGGGGTATTTCAGCCAGTTGAAAAAAGAGATTGAGAAGAGCAATCAGTGGAGGAGCAGTGGCTGCGGCAGACAGGTTTAGTAGCTTCGGGTCCAGCCCATCAGGGGAGCTACCTTTGCTCGGGTTAAGGGCTTCCAAGGTAGCCAGCATATCAGGTGTCCGGATTTTTGAGAAGGAAATACTGTATGGTGGAGTGGGTGGGCTTCTAGTAGAGGCAGTAGTCGACTGATCAAAGGTTGGAAGGGAGCTTAGTAGTGCAGAAGCGCATGAGGTGAATTGCAAGTTGAACGCTGCTGCAACACTTGGGTGGTCAGAGATGATGGCATTGTTAATTTTAAGGAGGGGGGAGGGAGGAGGAGCCTGCGGGGTGAAAAGTGAGTGAATTACTTCCCAGAATTTGGATGGGTTATTTATATTGGAGTTAAAAGTAGAACTGAAGTACTCGGCCTTAGCCAAGCAAGTGGCTTTCATGCATTTGTTTCTGAGGGCCCGGTATGCTACATAGTCTTTGTGAAGCTTTGTACTTTTATGGAGCTTCCTGGCTAAATCACACGCTGTTTGGCAAGTAGTGAGTTCTGGAGAGATCCAGGGAGGTGGTTACCTTGGACTTGAACACGGCGTAGAGGTGCATGTTGATTCCAGACTTCAAGGAATCGGTCTCTGAACTAGTTTGCTGCTACATCCAGGTTGCTGACTTTGGATATTGGTGCCCAGTTCGTGTAGGTCAAATCATGTAGAAGAGGGGCAATGTTCAGGGATTTGAACGATTGGATTTGCAGTGTTTTATAAGGGGCTTTGACTTTGTGAACTCTACGCACCAAGAAGGTCATGAAGTGGTCACTGAAGGCATCTGCTAGAGTACCGGATTTAATAACCCTTTGAGAATGAGGGATGAGGGCCCATTCAATGAGGGAGTGGTTACCCATCTTGTGGTTCAGCCCGTTCAATGAGGGAGTGGTTACCCATCTTGTGGTTCAGCCGAGTCGGGTCTTGAATAAGTTAAGTTGAGCGCATATATAGCATTATGCATTTTCTTGGGTATGGCAGTCATCCAATTTATGTTGAAATCACCTATGATATATAATTCACTGGCTGAAGAGTGGGTAGCTAGGGTGGCTATGAGGTCAGTAGTGATTTTGGGCTGTAACCCAGGGCGGCAATAGGCACCTGCTACAAAGATAGGTTTGGAGAAGGGGAGAGAGATTTACAACATCATGGCCTCATATGCTTTTGGTACAGAGCTGGAAAAGACGGAGGTGAATTGGATGGGCGAGGAGACATAGATTGCTACCCCTCCACCTCTCCCTAGATGGTCCTGGTGTGATATTGTAAAGCCAGGGACAGTAAGAGACTAGTTGCAAATCTTATTATTTAGCCAAGATTCGGATAGTATAATTATACCAGGGGTGAGAGTAGCCACCAGGGGCTGGAGCAAGTCCACTTTGGGGAGGAGACTGCATATATTGATAATGTAGGATTTTTAGGCCATGAGGGAGAGCAGTGAGTCGTGAGTCTGGACTAGCAGCTGGAGTTGGTTGGGGGACTATTTTTGTTTGAGCAGTGTCAGGGTTAGGATTTATGTCTCCAGAAGATAAGAGTAGGAGGGCAATAATGTAATGTAGCTTGGCAGTCTTGAACCAAGAGTGGGTGCATAGCAGTCGGGAGCTGTGGCTTTTACTAGTAGCTGTGGGGGGCCAGGAACTAGCATGTATATTAGAGTATAGTACATAGGTATCTGAAAAAGAGAAGCATGGGGCGAATGGGAGAGTGTGACCAGTATAAGGCAACGAGAGAAGGGGAGTTGGCCTGATTGAAAACAGGAAGAGGGGAGGCATAGTGGCTCTGTGGTGGAGGGAGTAGGGAACAGAAGAGGGAGAGCAAGCACTGAGAACACCAAAAGGGCAAGGTTTAGAATGGAAGGCATATTTTTTTTTTTTTTAGGGGAGTAGCAATAGTTTCAAACCCCAAAAGTATACCTTAGTAAGAGGTATTTTGGAGATTGGGCCCGAAAATAATCCTGAGATCGCAGGAATGCTGTGAGGCAGAGAGGGCACATTTGTGGGAGGACAATAATGGACAGAGATGGAAATAGCGAGCAGATTTTACTATCATGTCACTCGAGAACGGTAGATGAAGCAGGGTCTAAGGGAGCCAGTGAGGTAGGGGCAGGATGAGGAAGGAGGAGCAACCGTATACTTAAAGGAGGCCTGGGAGGGGTGGGGGAGGGACAAAACAACAGTAAAAGAAAGCAAAGTTCCTGACTACAGCAAAAGCTGGTATAGAAAAGGCGCACCAATCAGGTGTGCCGTGCTGACCAGCTGTCCAGTCAGGAGCTGGTTGAGAGGAGCTGCAGCCAATTGGAGCACCGCCGGAGCGGTGATATAAAAGGAATACACATGGTACTATACGTTATCATACAGCTTCCCAAAGGAAAATATATGCATGGAGCAGGATAATTTACAAGGTTAACACATTGCAGTACAACAGTCAGGCAGATGGCATGGTTAGCAATAGTGAGTATTAAAAACTTCCGGTGATAAAAGTAGTGATGAGAAACCTGGAATTGAGGTTATGGGATTCCAGGAGAGAAGAGGAGGAGGAGTCAGCTGTGAGTAACAGGGAGGAGGTGGAGGAAGGTAGGCCAGGTAGGGATAATAGTGAAGAGGGGAGCCTGGGTTGTTGAGAAAGATTGATTGGTGGTGGGGTGGGGGGGGACGGCCCTGAGTGGTGGAGAGGAAGTGGAGTGGGTAGGTAGGGTAGTTGTGGTAAGGGTGGATAGGGAAGATTAGTGTGGGAGGCAAGAAGGATAGTGGTTAGGTAAGTAGAGATTGAGGCGTGGAGGTGTAGTTCTGGTAAGTTGGGGGAGAGGGGGAAGGTAGGTGAGTCAAGGTAAGTATATGGGGAGGGGACCTTAAGTGAGATAATCCATGTCAATGATGAGAAAGGATGATGGCAATCTGTCAGTGTAGAGCATAGCGGTCAGTAGCATTGACAGGAGTCACGTAACTTGCTAGCAAGTATTTTTTTGAAACTGTTGAGGGGGAATAACTGATGCAGCTTGAGGATAGACTGGGCTTTGTTCCAGGCAGCTGGTAGGGCATGACTTGTAGCCGAGCTGGAGATGGTCAAATTCTGACTGGAGCTCCATGTGGGCTTCGGTTGCCAAAGGTTTGAATATATATATTACCGTGTCATGCGTGAAAAGGTGCAGCTTTGCTTTGATTATGTTGTTACCAATGGTGCTGATGTGTAGCATAAACAGGAGTGGACCAAGGATCGAGCCTTGTGGTACACCTCTCGAGAGGAAGGAGTGGGGAGAGGGAACTGCCTGCTTTCACTTGTCGCATTCTATATGTGAAGTAGCTGTCTCTCGTTATCTGTTCTTTAATATACCAGGACAATTGGAATGTAAGTTGTAAGCTCATCTTACATGTATTAGAGAGAATGCCACCCCAAGGTTTTTTTATCACTAGAATGCTTTCTTGGCATACTGAGACATTTTAAAATGTATGTGACAAGAACTCTCTGGCTGTAGAGAATTCTTGATAACCTTTGCCCTTCTGAGGCTCCTCAGTTAAAGGCATACTGGTGTTAATTAGCTTCTCTGACGTAATCTTGTGTTATGTTTTAAATGTACATGTTAAACCAATGAGAATTTTTTCTGTTTTTTCAATATAATCTGGTGTTAATAGTATGGGATATTTGAAATAACTGCCACAAAGCTTCTGATGAAGGACCTGGTTGATTTGAAAGCTAGAGCACTTTGTTCTTTTCTGTAACATCCATGTTGGTCCAATAAAAGGTATCAAATCATTTGTTTCTGGATCTGTTCTTAACAGGACCAATACGGCACCTACAGCATTTTTGTGCGGGCTTGGACATTTCTGCAAAATGATTTGTTCTAATTGTACTATGCCAGGGTCATCTCTACTCAGGTCACTCACATAGTGTCTAGCCTGCTAATAGCAACAAAGCTACATGTTAGGCGTCTCCCGTACAAGTTTATTGCCCTCAGAAGTTTTACACCCTCCTGTGGTAAGGAGATCTCCAGCACACTGTATGCTACCTTTCCCAAGAAGTGCTACCCTCTAACCTTTGGAGAAAAGCTGGGTTTTCTACCAAATTAAGTGGCAGGGTATGTTCTGTCATGCCTCCCCTGTCCTTACTCAGTGCTCTCCATGCCTCCAGTGCTGATCTGTGGGTTTTGCTCCCTTAACCCTTATATGTCTGCTCACCACCTACATCCAGGTATATCTGTTGCAGGTATAGTGCTTCTTTGTTTCCAAGTTCAGGCACTGGGCCATTTCCATTCGCATAGTCCTAGATATAGAACTATATATTGTGGTAAGAATCTACAATTTACATGTTTTTCGAGACTCTGGTGCAAACAGGGCTTTTGTTGGTTTAGTATGTATTGACCTGAGTGTAAAATCTTGCCCTCCTGGCTTACCTAGTGTGAGCCCACCAATGTTGTATCTCCCTGTAAAAGTGGTTGTGCTAAGTGTTTCTCTAAACTGAAGCTTAATCTGCATAGTTTAGAAATTGTTCCTTGCTATGCATTTTTACTTTAGGCTGATTAGAGTACATGTTTTAGGTAGTTAGCTCACCTCTGTTCATTATAATTAGTCACTTCATCTGAGCTTTTTTGTTACTTGCTCTCATTGTACCTACTGTCTGCCTATAACCCCCATTATGTTTATCCTTTTGCTAGCCACCCTTGTGTTACACTCCTGCAACTGCATACCCTTTTACTTCTTGGAAATGAGCCACGCTCCAGATTACTCTGACATTCATCCGTGGTTGTTCCCACATTACTGGCTTACCCCTGAAACCCTGTTCCGGATCTGCAATCTTGGGGAGCCAGTTCCAGCACCATTGTGTCCCCACCAACAGGAGACCCCCTGCTTCATCCTGCAGTCTGAGCCACTTGTTTGTGATGCTCCTACTCCTTCTTAGTGATGATGTGGAAGTAAACCCTGGTCCCTGTACCCCCCCACACTAGTAGCATGCTGACTGTACCAAAACATGCCCTAGTACTGTAGGTGGCGGCAATTTTTCCTTGATTCATTTCTTTATCGCTCCACGTTGTGAATGAGAATTAATACATATGGTTAATTGACCACCCCTAATGGGATGGTGGCCCAAAGTTGTCAGCATAGAATCCTGGGCACATTCCCACTAAGGGGTAGACAGTATATGAGTTCTCTCTCTCAGGATTTCTTCAATCTACAGTTTATTTTCTTGACCAGATTATTCAACTGTGGGGCAGGTAGGGGCTGTTACAACCCCACTCAGCTGGTCAGGCCCTCTGCTCCCACGGTGCTAACCTCCGAGAGTAGTATTGTGAACAGTTAACAGAACAGGGTAACCCTACTGTCTGTTTTGTGGGTTCGAATCAACCTTTGATCTCAAGTTCTGGAGGGATTCAAACTGCGAACCTCTTGCTAGCGTACCCAATGTACAGGCTCAGATAATTCTGCTCTTCGGAGGGGCCAGATATCTTTCGCCTACGGGCACCTAACCAGGTGTACAAAATGAACTCTCAAAAACTCTATGAAAGACCTCAGAATAAACTCTTACCTTTTCCAAGTTTGGTAAAACCAGTAAGCTTTGTACAGTGTCAGCTTTAACCATATATGCTTTCCTTGTCAAAGAAAACATTTCAAAGGCACACCAGGTAGTCTCTAAAAATAGAGGTTTACTTAAAATAGATAAAAATGTAAAATGTAAAACACAGAACCATATATCACAAAACATACAATCTTTTAAAACGATAAGGTTTAAAAAGTGCAAATTCCTACCAGTAATGCACTTAGACCTGTCTACCTAATGTATTCTTATTTTCTTATAGTGCTGTAGATGTTTCTTTTTTCAGAGTCCAAACATCTGTGTCAGTAAAGTTCTGTTACAGCATAATTAAAACACTGTTTTGACCCTGCCTTCTCCATGATGTGACCCAGCTCCTCCTCTGTTTATTAAAAATTATACACCCAGGATGTCTTCACTCAGAAGGTAAATTAAATAAGGTTAATTTCTAAGTCATCCTTCTTTCATCCATGAGCAGTATCCTGATTTTACACACATCAAAGGAACATTTATGACTTCGCACCAGTGTGACATAACCTGGTTTCTTCCTCTTAACGTCATAAAATGGATATATACTGTCCTGCCAGCGGGCAAGCTACAATTAAGCCATATAAACAGGAGATCCTTCATTTAGGTCTCTTCTAGCCTATAATTATCTCCTGGGCTTCCAGGTAACACCTTGTAGCTAAAACCTGGGGGGGGGGGTGTCATTCTACAGGCCGTTTCAGCATGTGTCATGAGAGATACTCAGTAACACATTTTCATATTACAAAAATCATAGATTAATCAGAACCTGCTGTACAATCGTCTCAATCCTCCCTACCTAGACTGAATTTGGGGATTCTATCCCCTGCATGGGATAAGCTTCCCAAATCAGTTCACTCCTCATAGACGCGAGAAACCCATCCGAGTTCTGATTTTTCGCTCCAGCCCTATGTAGAATTGTCATGTCATACTCTTGTATAGCAAGACTCCATCTTAGCAATCTAACATTGTTTTTTCCCATCTGCGTCAGCCAAACATGGGGGTTGTGGTCAGTTTGTACTACAAAATGCTGCCCATACAAGTATGGCTCCAACTTCTTTAGGGCCCACACTATGGCAAGACACTCCTTTTCCACAGTGGAGTATGCCTGTTCCCTGGGAAGTAACTTTTTACTCAGATATGCTACAGGGTGATCTTTCCCTTGGCTGGATGTCTGACTCAGTACTGCCCCAATACCCACATCTGAGGCATCAGTCTGAACTATAAAGGGTCTGCTATAGTCAGGACTTGTCAAAACAGGAGCACTGCACAGTGCCTCCTTCAGTCTGGTAAAGGCTTCTTCACAGGCTGGTCCTCAGGTAATTTTCTTCTTCATCCTTTTCTTTACTAGGTCAGATTGGGGAGCAGCCAGGGCACTGTAATTGGGTACAAATGCTCTATAGTACTCTGCTGTCCCGAGGAAACTCCTGACCTGCTTCTGCGTTTCTGGTCTGGGCCACACCCATATTACCTCTATCTTTATTTGGTTAGGACGGAACTGTCCTCGGCCTACCACATGCCCGAGGTTTGCCACCTCTCCCATGGCCACCTGGCACTTCTCTGCTTTGACAGTGAGCCTGGCCCTCTGTATCCTGCTCAGCACTTCCCTAATGTGGGATAAGTGTTCCTTCCAGCTGGTACTAAAGATGGCAGTGTATCCAGGTACGCCACAGCATACTCCTCAGCACCATTTAACACCTGGTTCACCAACTTTTGGAAAGTGGCCGGGGCGTTCTTCATTCCGAAAGGCATTACTTTAAATTCAGATAAGCCTATCGGAGTGATGAAGGCCGACCTTTCCCCAGCTCTGTCTGTCAACTCTACCTGCCAATACCCTTGGTAAGGTCAGTCGTCGTAAGGTAGGTCGCCCCTCCCAGCTTGTCCAGGAGTTCATCCGTCCGGGGCATCGAGTGGGTGTCTGACTTTGTGACCACATTCAGTCCATGATAGTCCGCACAGAAATGAGTAGAGCCATCTGGTTTAGGCACAAGGGCTACGGGTGAGGCCCAGGGGCTGTGGGATTTCTGGATTACCCTTAAATCCAGCATCTCCTCCACTTCCCTCCTAATGTCCTTTTGGACAGCCTCTGACACCCGATATGCTGTTCACCGTATGGGCGTCTGTGTCCCTGTCTCCACATCGTGAATCGCTAAGGGAGTTAGTCCAGGCTTGGCGCTAAACAATTGGGCAAAGTCTGCTAAAACCTGCCTTACTTCCTGGATCTTGTCCGGGGTCAGCTGGGGACACAATTTAACTGCCTCCACAGAAGACTCCCCCTTACTTTCTTCCAGCAAGTCCAGAAGGAGGTCTCCTTCATCCGTCGCCTCCCCAGGACTACACACTGCAAACACCATGTCAGCCCTATTTGCATATGGCTTCATCATGTTGACATGGTACATCCTTTCGGTCTGTCTTCTGTCAGGCAGCCCTGTAATATAGTTCACATCATTTACCTTCCTAACCACTTTGTACGGTCCTGCCCACTCAGCCTGCAGCTTGTCTTTCCGGACTGGAATAAGGACCATGACTTCCTGACCCAGCATGTACAAGTGAGCTCTAACTCTGCGGTCGTACCACACTTTTTATTCCTGTTGAGCAGCTGCCAGGTTACACTGGGCTTTCCTCATAAGCTCCTTCAGCCTTTCCCTAAGCTTAAGGACGTAATCCACTATGGGAGTTCCCTGAGTGACGTGCTTGCCGTCCCAGTCCTTCCGGATCAAGTCTAGGGGCCCACGTATCCAGCGTCCATATAAGAGTTTGAAGGGGGGAAAATCCTGTCGACTCTTGGGGCACCTCCCTGTATGCAAACAACGGGGGGGAAGGTATTTCTCCTAGTCCCTCCCATGCTGTTCAGCAAACGCCCAGACCATTGACTTCAGGGTACCATTGAATCTTTCCGCAAGCCCATTGGCTTGTGGGTGGTACGGTGTCATGCACCTCTGCACCACCCCACACTTCTCCCATAAACATTTCATCAGGTCCAACATGAAGGAACCCTCTCGATCGGTGATAACCTCCTGCGGAAACCCAACACGGGAGAAAATCCCAAGTAAGGCATCTGCCACTTTGTCTGTCCTCAGTGAGGATAGGGCGACTGCCTCTGGGCACTGGGTGGCATAATCCACCACAGTCAGGATGAATCTTTTCCCAGAGGAGCTGGGGGTATTTAAAGGCCCCACAATATCCATTCCCACCCTCTGGAATGGCTCCTCTACTGTGGGCAACGGAATCAGGGCGGCTTGGGTTTTCTTGCCCACCTTCCCTATTTCTTGGCATCGGTGACAAGACCTGCAGTGCTGTTTTACCTGGTGGGTGAAGTTAGGCCAAAAGAAATTCTGGGCCAACCACTGCATAGTGTGCGCGATTCCCAGATGACCAGACAAGGGAATATCATGTGCAATCTTGAGCAACTGCTCACGATACCCCTGGGGAACGACAAGCTGCCTGCCTAGCACCCCTCCCCGTCTGCGCAGCCTGTGTATACATAAGTCCATTTTCCCAATAAGCCTTATGTCTGCCGTCACCTCCCTGTGCCCTGTCAGAGTCTGCCCAAGCCCTCAGCTTCTCTAGACTAGGGTCACTTCTCTGAGCACCTGCAAACCCCTCACACATTCCTAAGGCATGGGACAGGTCCCCTTCAGTCACTAAACTAGGGTCCCTAGCACTAGCATCAGGGCAGTCAGGATCACTGTCAGTCCCAACCCTCTGACAGTGGGTCAGCCCTCCCTCCTCGGAGCAACCCTCTGTATCTGTGTGGTTACTTGCTACTGGGGAAATTTCTACCCCCTTTCCGTTAGTCTCTATCTCAGGAGACACAGGCCGGGGAACCAGCCTCTCAGTGGTGTCCACAATGGGGTTCAGGGAACTACAATGTTCCCTTGCCGCTTAGCTACGGGTAACTGCACACACCATCCCTTGTTTGAGATTGTTGCCCAGGATCACATCCACTGCTAAGGTTTTGGCTACAGCCACCTGTTGCACAGTTCCCCCTGTTTCACCCCAGTCTAGGAGAACACGATTGAGGGGCAGTGTTTTCTCTTCACCAGTAAAATCCTGTACAGTGATGTATTTATTGGGTATAAGCTGACCAGGCTCCACTAGATCCCCTTTTACCAATGTCAGGGATGCGTCTGTGTCCCTTAACCCTTGTGTCTGTAGACCATTCACCATGACTGGGTGCATGTGTTCCCTCATGTTCACTGGCATGCTTCCAGTGACACACAAACAACCCACTTCCTTCCTAGCCCCCTGCTGTGTATTGCTCGACTTTTTGGGACACTGTCTGGCAATATGCCCAGTTTCTTTACACAACCAACATTCATTTCTTTTCTCAGAGAAACCTTTTCTCTGAAACCTGGGGCTAACTGGTTTTGGTGGAGGCAGTGAGGGTTTTAGCTGCCCCAAAGGCGCGCGTTTCCCTTTCTGCACTGCCACGCCCACCCAGTTCGCTCTCAGAGCAGGTCTGCTCTTGGCATAGCGGTCCGAGAGTTCAGCAACCTCTTGCACTGTTTTGGGATCTCGTTCCTTCAGCCAGGTTTTCAGCTCAGCTGGGCATGCCCGGAAAAACGGTTCTAACAAAATCACATTTTCAATTTTATCAACAGAGTTTGCTTCAATTCCTTCCCAACAACGTTTTAAAAACTGACGTTGTTTCGTGGCTAGCTCCTCATAGCTCATGTCAGGGCTTCTCCAGAGTTTACGAAATTTAGCTCTGTATGATTCAGTAGTGAATTCAAATTTCTTTAACAGTGTAGCTTTACGTTTGCTGTAATCATCGCTGTCCTCGTTGTCCATTTGACCTAATGCATCCCGAGCTTTCCCGGTAAGTAGCGGGGATAGCTGGAAGCTGCAGGACTCTCTAGGAATTTTAGCCTGAATACAAACTTTTTCAAAAGAATTTAAAAAGACATCCATATCCTCCCCCTCTTTAAATTCGGCTATCAATTTGGAATTCAAATTTGTAACCCAGTCCTGTAGTCCCAGTTAAACCCAAACCACTTACCTGCTCTGGTGCTGGTGGTTGGAGTCGTAGTTTCTCCAGTTTGTGTTGCCTCTGGCGTTCACACTCCACACGGTCAGCGTCTCTCTGTTCTCGCACTGCCTCTCGGCGTTCTCACTCTGCCTCCCTCTGTTCTTGTTCCCTCTTCTCCTCTGCAGCTCGTTGGCGCTCATGCTCCTCACATTCTGCCTCCCGCTGTTCACGGTCCCTTTCCGTCTGGAACTCCAGCTCCATTTTGTGCAACCCAATTTGCAGCCTGAGTACTTCTGGATCCAGGATACTGGTGACCTTCCCCTGGTGCTGTGGCCCTTCTCTGACAGTGGTCCTGTTGCCCTCCTCATCGGATCTGGACACTGCACTGGCCACTAGCCCTGCCACATTCGAGGTTCGGTCCTTTTCAGTCACTGTCTGTGACTCGATGCTCTGGGTATCTGCTACCATCAGGGCATCCACGAGGTTCTGTTTGGTGGCTTTCACCTCGAACGGGACTCCTCTGTCCCCGCACAACTGCTTTAAATAGTCTACAGTGTGCCTGCTGTAGTTGGAAGCCATCTTCTTCTGTAACTACAGCTACTCTGACTTGCACTTTAGAGAAAAAAAAATAAAATGGGTAGGAACCTGACTACGCCAAGTGATATAGTTCTATTTCATTTTTAAAAATAAATCACTGCCTTTTTCTTTCTCTGCAAGTGAGCTGACGGTCTCGAGCTGACATACTGAACAATAAAAACTTGTAATATCAAACTTTATGCACACCGCTGCCAACCAGTCTGTCACAACCCCACTCAGCAGGTCAGGCCCTCTGCTCCCACAGTGCCAACCTCCGAGCATAGTATTGTGAACAGTTAAAAGAACAGGGTAACCCTCTTGTCTGTTTTGTGGGTTCCAATCAACCTTTGGTCGCAAGTTCTGGAGGGATTCAAACTGTGAACCTCTTGCTATCGTACCCAATGTACAGGCTCAGATAATTCTGCTCTTCGGGGGGGCCAGATATCTTTTGCCTAACCGCACCTAACCAGGTGTACAAAATGAACCCTTAAAAACTCTATGAAAGACCTCAGAATAAACTCTTACTTTTTCCCAGTTTGGTAAAACCAGTAAGCTTTGTACAGTGTCAGCTTTAACCATATATGCTTCCCTTGTCAAAGAAAGAATTTCAGAGGCACATCAGGTAGTCCCTTAAAAATAGAAATGTAAAACACAGAACCATAGATCACAAAACATACAATCTTTTAAAACAAAAAGGTTTAAAAAGTGCAAATTCCTACCAATAGTACACTTGGACCTGTCTACCTAATGTATTTTTATCTTCTTATAGTGCTGTAGATGTTTCTTGTTTCAGAGTCCAAACGTGTGTCAGTAAAGGTCTGTTACAGCATAATTAAAACACTGTCTTGACCTTGCCTTCTCTATTATGTCACCCAGCTCCTTCTCTGTTTATTAAAAATTATACACCCAGGATGTCTTCACTCAGAAGGTAAATTAAATAAGGTTAATTTCTAAGTCGTCCTTTCATCCATGAGCAGTATCCTGCTTTTACACACATCAAAGGAACATGTATGACTTTGCACTAGTGTGACATAACCTGGTTTCTTCCTCTAAACGTCATAAAATGCATATTTTCTATCCTGCCAGCTGGCAAGCTACAATTAAGCCAGATAAACAGGAGATCCTTCATTTAGGTCTCTTCTAACCTGTAATTATCTCCTGGACTTCCAGGTAACACCTTGTAGCTAAAACCTTGGCGAGAGTGTTATTCCACAGGCTGTTTCAGCGTGTCTCATGAGAGAGACTCAATAACACATTTTTATATTACAAAAATCATAGATTAATCAGAACCAGGTATACAAGCATCACAGGGGCTACCTGTTTTCGGGGAGGGGGGGGCACCCTAACATTTAGAAATTGTGCCTGTTAAGCTATGGCTTTCAAATTGAATAACCTGCCATTCCTTTTTACCCATACCAGTGGAGGTGGTGGGGGCAAAAACTGTACATGGGCCAAGCAGTCCTTAACTGCCATCAGATTCTGTGTTTCATTTTCACTGCTTAGTGTGAATGACTTGGGGGCCACTTGCCTTTATTGTAACAGAGGGTGTTTTATACAGGTCTCCTTTTCTTTGTTTTTAATAGCCTAATGCCTTTTCACGTAAGTGTTGGTTTTGTTTCTCCTCTGTGGTGGCGAGGTATAGTTTCTACAGTGTCTAGGGTCATTTATTACCCTGTTCCTTTTTTTTTTTTTCCCTCTGTCCTGCGTTTTTGTGTGACTGACCCCTCTTTTCTTATCCTCCCCTCGGATGTGTTTAATCAGTATTTTGTATTTGCCTGCTAGCAGGGCTGCTAGGCTGACTTTGACTGTATGGGTGCTGGGGACGTTTGTTCATACAGCCCCTTAGGGCAGTCAGGGGGATCTGCTGGTCTTTATTTTATATTTGGCCACATATTGGGTGTTTTTGTGTAACTTACAAACTTCTTGGAACTTTTCTTAGCTTACTCAACAGCTGATCACTGACTCCGTGTGTCAGGCAGATTCCTGTCAGTTTGGAGGAGCTACACAGTTTTTCTGCATTGCTGACTCCCTGCCAGCGAGTTTTGTGCTCTTTTATATTGAGTGCTTGCTCAATCGTGAGCTCTAGGCACCCTGGTCTCTTGGGCATGCTCGCCCTTGTTATGATGATGTCACGTACGTGTGCCTCACTTCTTCCAGGGTGTTTCTGGTGCTGGCACTGTGCATTGAGGCAGTGTTTCTTACAGTGTGGCTGCGTTTCTGTAATTTAACCACTCAGAACTGCAGTTAGACAGGGTCTTTCTCAGAGTGGCTGTGTTTTTCTGTTACCAGCTTCTTAGAGCGCTGTTTTCAATTCATCTCTCTGTTTCTGCGTTTCTGGGCATACCAGAGGTCTCAGAAGGCTCCTCACCTCAGTAGGTGGTCCTTTTTACCTCTCCGTTTCAGGGTGCTCTTTCACTAGGTGGGAGAGCAAGGAGTTATACTCCATGACTGAAAGGACCAAGGAGCACCACAAGTATCTATTAATAGCTGCTTTGATGGGTAGTTTGATTATGGCAAAGAAGACTGGCACCATGGCTTATCAGAGACCTTTAATATTTAAAAGGTATAAGACCTGCAGGAGGATGCTGAAACCCTCTCCACTACGTTCTTACTGCCCTAACTGCATAACACAATCTAACATGCCTATTTTGGCCTAGCCTAGTCAGACCCCCAAGCGGAAGTGCCTGGAGTACCAACTGGCACTTGCAGGACAGAGTTGCACAAATCCTTTTGCTGCTTATCCTTACTATCACACCCAAAACCAAGGTGGGCCCCGGGGGGTAATGGCAGGGCATACAGGCACATCCTGGAGTGCTAGAGCAGAACAGTGATCCTTACTCAGATCTGCAGGCAACCCCCATCGTGGTCAGTGTTAATGGTCAGTAGGCCAAGGGGAAATTCTTGACTCATTTGCGTTAGTTGATGAAGAGGAAGAGCCCTTGGAGGAAGGGGAGTGAACAGAGCCGAAGAAAAATATTCAGATTTTACCCCCGTTTGATACAAAGTCTCTGTCCTATCTGATAATGAAGGCTTGTTGGATGTTACAGCTGAAGGAGGTGCATGACATGTAGTTCTCAGTTGTGAATCCAATTCTGTCTGCCTCCTCCTCTGCACTGAAGTGCTTTCCAAACTCTGTGAACTGTGACCAGGTCATTGAGCAGGAATGGATCAACACAGATGAGCACAAACATCTTCAAGACCAAGGGGCGAGATATTTTCCTTTTTTGGAGAAAATCTCCCAGAAGTGGGAGGTTCACCCCTTGGCAGATACAGCACACAACCATCCCTATTGAGAGTTCATTGGCCCTAACCGATACCTCATGCAGAAGGGTGGACACCTCATGCAGAAGAGCTTTTGCCTCGAACGGGGTAAATCTTTGCACCTCATATGTATCCCTTTATTGTTTTCAGAGCCTTGAACTCATGGGTCATGGCCATAGGTAGTTTCATTCCCTGGGATTTGGAAAGGGTGAACATTTGACAAATTGTATCTGTGGCATCTGCTTTTTTGAGGATGCCACAGTGGATAATTATAAAGGATGTTAGCTTGCACCTCTTGTCACATTGTGGCAGCTATACAGAATATTTGTTTCAGGCATCGAGTCACGGATCAGGCATCAAATGCAAGGCTGTTAAACCTGGCCTTTGGAGGTGGAATGGAGCTGCAGGATGATGAGGATGCAACTCCCAGTGAAGGTATGTGGACATGTCTCTGCCTCCCTTCCTTTGATGGAAGACCACAGCGGTTTTAGCAGAGATGGGCCCAAATCATGTCAGATGCATGGGTACTGGAAGTCCATGCTCTAGGATACACTATAGAGCTTAGAACAGTATCCACAAGAGATATTTCATGCCATCTCCTGTGCCCCAACACCCAGTGAAGAGGCAGGCGGTAGCCCAGGCCTTGGATTACCTGTTGCAGATTAGGGCAGTTGTCCTGGTGCCCGCCCTGAGCGAGGAGGATCTGGGATTCAGTTCGATTTACTTTGTGATAACCAAAAAGCCAGGGGACTTCCAACTGATTCTGGACCTGAAGCACCTCAACAAGTTTGTTAGCCATACAGCCTTGAAGGTGGAATCCTTGTGATCAGTAATCTGGGCTATCCAACTAGGGAATTACCTGGCCTCCATAAATCTGAAAGCTGCCAATTTCCACATCTCCGTGCAACAGTCACACCGCAAGCATCTGTGGTTTGCGATTCAGGGATGGCATCTTCAGTACCGGACACTTCCCTTTGGACTGGTGACAGCTCCCTGGGTATTCTTAAAGGTTCTGATCATACTAGTGGCACAGTTGTGACAGGAGGGACATTACATGTATCCTTACCTGGACGACCTTGTCATCCGTGCAGCGTTAGCTCAGATGGTGAGGAGATTGGTATCAAGGACCCTGGAGGCGTTGGAGACTCACGATTGGGTCATCAACCAGAGGAAGAGCTCCCTCGTTTCATCGCAGAGTCTGGAACACTTGGGGGCAGTGTTCTGGATGGTTGAGGGGAAAGTCTTCCTCGTGTCACCCAGGAAGGAGACCCTGAGGCAAGAAGTTCAGTGGCTGAGCTGTCAGCTGTCGGTCTCTGGTCACAGGATTTTCCAGATTCTGGGGTTGATGACTGCAGTGATAGAATTAGTTCTGTAGGCCCGCTTGTATATGCACACCCCAGAACGGGATGCTGGAGGCCTGGAATTTGGCCTGGAAGACTAGCAAGCTCTGATCGCGTTTCCTCAGTCTGACGGTCACTGGCTTGGTGGGTAAGTCTGGAGAACCTCAGCAGGGGGTCTCCCTGTGAAGACCCCTCATAGCTGATATTGACAACCGATGCCAGCCTGTCGGTTGGGTGCACTCCTGGCCCACATTCCAGCCTACGGCATTTGGACCTCTCAAGAATGACTATAGATAAACGTACTGGCAATGAGGGTAGTACGTCTTCCTCTTCTCCATTTCCACTCTCGAGTGTGGTTCAACACAGTGATTGTAAGGTTGGACAGTGCTGCTACTGTGGTGTACATAAACAAGCAAGGAGATGCTGGCAGAAGCCACTGAAGTCCTTCTGTGGGCGAAGAAACACCTACTGTCTCTCTCAACTGTTCATCTGGCAGGAAAATTGAGCATCCAGGCCAGTTGACTGAGTCAAGAGGCAGTTCACCCAGGAAAGTGGACATCGAACCCAGTGGTGTTCTACCTCCTGTGCAGAAGGTTCACTCACCCTCAGATCGACTTATTTGCATCAAAGGAAAATGCTCAGTTACCTTGGTTTTTCGGTTGGTACTGGTGTCCTCAGGCAGAGGCAGTGGATGTACTGTCTCAGATGTGAGATTTCTTCAGAGTGTACATGTTCCCTACACTACTCCTCCTTCCCAAGATGCTTCACAAGGTAAGGTGCTCAAGAGGAATCTTCCTTATGATAGTGCCTGAATAGCCAAGAAGACAGTGGTTCTCAGACCTAGTGCATCTAGCCCAGCAGGTACCTTTTTGGGGGACCATCTCTTCCAAGGGTCCATTGTACATCCAGACCCAGAGGCGAAAGATACAGCTAGCGCGGCTTGGCTCCTGAGACGAGGAGATTGTTAAGGCAGGGGTTTTCCAGAAAAGGTGTGGATGCCCTTATGGCAGTCAGTAAGGTGTCTACATCCCGATGCCTGAGACCGTGTGTGGAACACCTTCTTGGCTTGTGCCAGAGAGAGAGAGAGAGAGGTATCAGACCCTTCAAAGCTACGATTCCACAAATATTGGATTTTCTGCAGGCGGGAGCAGATGAAGGGCTTGCACAGAGCACTCAGAGAAGTCAGGTGTCGGCATTAGGAGCAGCCCTGGGAAGTTCCATGGGTGCGTCTCTGGGGACCAGTTGGGATGTTATAGTTTTTCTAAGAGCGGTTAGCTGAAGCAGGCTATTTTTCTGTTCTCTGGTTCCCCCCATGGGACCTTAATCTGGTATTGAACGCTCTTTATAATGCTCCTTTCGAACCTCTTTCATTGGTGCTGTTGGAAATCCTGTCATACAAGGTGTGTTTCCTAATTGCAGTCTGCTCTGCCAGAAGAATTGGTGAACTTCAGATGTTGTCACACAAAGAACCTTACCGTATTATTCTTAAGAAGATGGTACTGAGAATGGTTTCATCTTTTACTCCTAAGATCCCTACAGTTTTTTATGTAAATCAGGAAATCTTCTTACCGTCCTTCTGTCCTAAACCGACAAGTCCAAAGGAGCATAAGATCTTACTTCGAGAGGGCTCTTGCAGTAGGTACTTACATACAGGACTGATGCCGGCCGGCGGCAGGACCCCTCGGAAAAATTTCTAGCTAGCAGTCCCTGGCGAGGGACCGCCCCCACGTCAGGTGACCGGCGTCATGCGACGTCGGTATAAAGGGGCAGTCCCGGACGTCCGTCTTCCAGTTCTTTCCCGCTGTTAGCTCATGCAGTGCCTCGCGGTAAAGTTCGTGCTTAGCAAAGCCCTGTTCTTTTGTCGGTTTTTACCAAAAAGTTTTCAGTATTTTTCTTCACATCGTCAGGTTCACGTTGGTGTATGTCGTCCCTTCCAAAACAAGTGCGACTTCAGTGCGCAAGCTTACTGCTATACAAGGGGCCATTCTCTCTGCCTTTTTGACTAGGCCCGACCACCCTGTCGACAAGTGCCCACGCTAATTGCCTGCACTCTCATACACTGCTGACGAGCGTCAACAGTCCCTGGCCCATCTGCTCAAAAGAAGATGTCTTCAATGTAGAAGGAATTGAAGAAGCTCAGGCAGGCGTCCTCCTCTCCTGAAGGACACCACAAAGTGGGACAAAGAAAGGCACAGGAGAAGGCCTCCTCCTCCGCGACTCCGGCCAGGAGTCATGGTTCAGAGTAACATCCCTCAGGGCATCGTCCAGCAGCAGCTCAAGGTTTTGGAGGGCGTCGGCCGCCCGTCGGGTTCGCTTGGGCCCTCTTGGTAGCCTCCGGGCTAAGGAGGCCTCTGCCCCCAGTACCGCCGCAGGCTTGCGGCCTACTGGCGCGGGCACCTCCCTTAAGTCGGACGTCTGCTCCTCAGACATCGGCCAGGAGAAGATCGATAAGACGCCCGACCCTTCTGGGTGGCGCACGGTCGCGTCCCCCTCGGACCTGGCTGCTTCCCACCCTTGGCCTGCGTCCGACGAGGACCCCGGGGCGGGCGCCAGCCCTCTAGCCCGCGAGATCCAGCCTAAGTCGCATGTTGGCCTCCTCCAGCGTCGCGCAAGCGTCGGAACCCTCGACAGAACCTCTATCTTCTGTCGTCCCAGGTTCCCCGCAGCCTTTGCTGGCGTCCGGGAAGCCCGAGTCGCCCCAGCCTGACCCCGGGGACTTTTCTCCTCCGTCCCTGGGCGATGCTGGGGATATTCCTCCACCGTCAGACCCTCCTCCTACAGAACCGGATCTGACGCCGGCTCCGACGCCGGCCCCACCGACGCCAGCGGGGGACTTTCCCCCTCCGTCGGACCCGACTCCCCACGAGCCTCTCAATGTTGACCCGCCCGTGGGGCCTCCTACTGGGCCGTTTGCTCCGGCAGCTCCTCCGGTACCCGGGTATCCGCCATTTTATCCGGCCGTCTTACCTGGGTCCGCAGGTATCCAGCGCCGCGGTACCCGGCCTCGGCTCTGCAGCCCGCAATACCGGCACGGTTTTCCCGCAGCGGGTTATGGATCTCGCCTACGGATATAATCCGTTATAGTTATCCCCTCCTCCTCCTCCACCGCCCCCAGGCGCCGGTGGATCTCCAGAGACTCTGGCTTCCTGGTGGGCTGAGGAACCAGGCTCAGCTCACCAAAGTGAAGAGCCACCTTCGAACGCGATACCACCCCGGCCCCGATGCGCCGAGGCGGCACCTCCCTCTCCGCCTCCAGTTCCAGGCTCTCCCTCTGGATCCAGAGGAGCAGGACAGCGTCCAGGGATCCCCCTAAGGAACCCGTTCCTCCCCCTAGACGGGTCAGGAAGTCTTTCTCTGCTTCTAATTATTCTTCTTCCTCGCTCTTGGATTCATTGGATTCCTCTGATGGATGCTCCGAGAGAGACGACGAGCCTCGCTCTCCATCCAAGCCCCGGCCGAGGACTCGTCCGAAGTCTCCTCCGGAGGATCCTTCCTTTACGGAGTTGCTCAGGAAGATCCAGGAGGTACATCAGTGGCGTTCTCTGGAACCAGATCCTCAGAGGGTCAAACTCAACGAACATCTGGACCTGTCCCTTACGGCTCCTACCTTAGTGCCACCCTGGATCGAGCCTCACGCCCACTTTGTTTCCACTATTTGGAAACAACCGTCGGCTTTAGCCCCACTTCCTAGGAAGTCCAACAGGTTATACCAGGCTCCGGAGGGTGTCGATTTTTTGGATTCTCACCCCTGTGTAGACTTGGTCGTGATTAGTGCCGCTCACGGCCAGTCAGCATATCCCAAACATTTAAGCTTGTCTCCTCCGGATAAGGAATCTTGCCTTCTGGACCAGTACAGAAGAAAAATATACGCTTCTTCCACACTGGGTATTCGGGCCCTGAATTATGTAACACATATGGAGGATTTGAGGATTACCAGAAGGCTATCCTTACCCAGGCGGAATCTAAGATTGACTCCTTACCTGACTCCATAGTCAAGCAGGAGTTAGCTGACCTAGTCCGTTCTGCTTGTTCGGCCAGTCGTCACATCCTGAGGACGACCTACGATGCAGTGGACACTGCCGGGCCGAGCTTCGCATTCGCCGTAAATCTTCGGCGTCACGCCTGGCTCCGCATGTCAGGTTTGGTCCTGGAGGTGCAATCAGCAATCCAGGAAGCAACTTTCAGAGGTTCAGTGCTTTTCGACGGTTATGTCAAGGACATCATTACCGATTTGCAGGAGAAGGGGACGGCTCTGAAATCTGTGGATTCTGTGTACCATCCCCATCCCCTGCAGCGCCGTCCTTTTTGCAGACGCAGCTGGCCTCAAGCGAAACCCCAAGGAAGGTGGGCCACTAAACACCGGGCCCCCACAGCTGCTAGGCCCCCGCCGCAGAAAAAAGCAGCGGGTGCCCCAGCTGCGGCGCTGCCCCACACCACCTGACTCCTCTCCTCTCCTCTCCCACCGCCTCTGGACTCCCCTGAGGAACCGGTAGGAGGGAGATTCTCCCTCCACCTTCCGGGTTGGGAAAGGGTAACAACGGATTCATGGGTGCTTCAGATTATCACGGAGAGACACTCCATAGAGTTTCTACAGAAACCTCCACGCCACCCCCCTCTGAAATCCTCTTACGCAAGGGACCATCTTCCTTTGGTCAGGGAAGAAATATCTGCCCTTCTCGCTAAGCTAGCCATAGAACCCGTTCCTCCTCACCTTCAGGGGATGGGTTACTATTCCCAATTCTTCCTGGTCCCAAAGAAGACGGAAGATCTCAGACCCATTCTTGATCTCAGCTCCCTGAACTTTTACGTGGAATACAAAAAGTTCAGGATCCTCTCCCTTTAAACCCTTCTGCCCCTGCTTCGGCCGGGTCAATGGCTTTGTGTGCTGGATATACAGGACACATATCTACACATCCTCATTCATCCCTCGCATCGCAAGTACCTCCGGTTTGCTTTCCAAGGGGACCATTACCAATTCCAGGCACTACCGTTTGGTCTTTCCTTGGCTCCCGGAGTTTTTACCTAATGCCTGGCGGTGGTAGTGGCCCACCTGCGTACTATGGGAGTTCAGGTGTTTCCCTACCTGGACGACTGGCTCCTGGTGGCCTTGTCCAAGGAGGAGCTCCTGCATTTTCTCTCCCTCACCTAGCAGGTTTTCACTTGCCTGGGTATTACCATCAACCATTCCAAGTCTCATCTGGACCCCTTCCAGAGACTTCAGTTCATCGGGGCTATCCTTGACATGACAGTGAGCAAGGCCTTCCTTCCTCCGGACAGGGTGGCCTCCCTCCAGTCACAGATTTCCTTCTATCAGAACGCAGGAAGGTTCCGGCGAGGTCGGTTCTCCGTCTCTTGGGGCTCATGGCGGCCACCATCCCAACAGTTCCCCGAGCTCGGCTCCACATGAGGATTTCTCAGTGCACTCTCCGCTCTCAGTGGGATCAACTTGTAGACGACCTAGATCATCTGGTGTTGATCTCCTCGGCGATGACAAGAGACTTGCAATGGTGGATGGTTTGAGAGAACCTGTTTCGGGGGGTCCACTTCTGTCATCCTCCCCCCTCCCAGACTCGGACCACGGACGCATCAGGCGAAGGTTGGGGAGCCCATCTGGGTCCTCACCGAACCCAGAGTTTATAGTCCAGATTGGAGCTAGCTCTCCACATCAGTGTGCTCGAGGTAGAAGCAGCACTATATGCTCTCCAAGCCCTTCACCAATGCATCCTTCCCGGTCACCTAGCTGTCCAGACGGACAACATGTGTGTGGTCTGGTACATCAACAAGCAGGGAGGGACTCGATCCTACCCGCTGTGCAGGGAAGCGATGAGGGTTTGGAATTGAGCAACGCTTCACAACCTTCACCTCACGGCGATCCATGTTCCAGGAGTCGACAATACCCTGGCAGACAGGCTAAGTCGCTCCTCTGCTCTACCACATGAGTGGGAGTTGGACCAAAAGGTTCTAGACGACATCTTCCAACTTTGGGGACTCCACAGGTAGACCTGTTCGCCTCTTCCCAAAATGCAAAACTTCCCACCTTTTGCTCGCTCGCTCCAGAGCGAGGCACTTTCTGGAGTGATGCTCTGTCTCTAAACTGGAAGGGCAGATTCATCTATGCTTTTCCCTCAATTCCTCTGGTCCCTCGTGTACTGCAGAAATTAACAATGGAAGGAGCGAGAATGATTCTGATCGCTCCTTTCTGGCCCAGGCAAATCTGGTTCTCTCTTCTACAGCAATACTCAGAGGTGCCTCCTCTTCCTCTTCCTTTATCTCGAGGATTGCTGACCCAGGATCAGGGGACCCTGGTCCATCCGGGACTCAAGTCCCTGCAACTTCATGCATGGCTCCTGCAGACCTAAACCAATCTCGCTTTGGTGTCTCTCCAAAGGTGGCAGAGATTCTGGTGGAGGCTAGAAAACCCTCCACTAGGTCCACTTACGCCATGAAATGGAAGAGATTTTCTATTTGGGCTGCCTCCAGGAATGTGGAGCCTTTTCTCCTGTCCTGTGGCCGTTCTGCTCGAATATTTACATCACCTCTTCGACCTGGGTCTCAGTCATTCCTCCTTGAAAGTACACATGGCCACTATTTCAGCTTACCATGTTCCTTTTGCTGATAAAGCCTTTGCCCAGTTAGAGGTATCCAAGACTTTTCTTAGAGGGGTCCTTCATCTAAGGCCCCCTGTCTGGACTCCTGCTCCCCCTTGGGATCTGAACTTTGTTCTCGAGAAATTTACTGTTCCTCCTTTCGAGCCTGCGGCCTCCGCAGACCTGAAGTTTCTGTCGTGGAAGACGCTATTCTTGGTGGCAGTTACCTCCGCTCGAAGAATTTCCAAGCTCCAGGCCCTCATGTGTGTAAAGTCCCTTATTTGATTTGTCACAAAGAATGAGTAGGTCTTCGCACGAACCCCAAGTTTCTACCTAAAGTGGTAGCGGAGTCTACCTTAAATCAGTCTATAGAGTTACCTGCCTTTTTCACGCAGTACTCCAATCAAGGGGAATATTTACTCCATACCATGGATGTTCACTGGATTCTGAGATACTACACCGATAGGACTAAAGAGCTCAGAAAAACTGACCAGCTGTTCATCTCTTTTGCTCACAAAAGAGAAGGCAATGCTGTTTCTAAGCAATGCCTGTCGAAATGGTTGGCTCACTTCATCACTTTCTGTTATGACAAGTACAACAAGACCCTTCCGGGTCAAGTCAGAGGTCACTCCACTCGGGGAGTAGCAGCCTCTGCAGCTTGTTTCAAGAATGTGTCTGCAGCAGATATCTGTGCTGCCGGCCACCTGGACTTCTGTCCATACCTTTACTAAACATTACAGTTTGGACATTGCCTCTCGCCATAGAGCAGGCTTCGGGCTAGCTGTTTTGCAGGGCCTCCTGTCCTGAGGCCTGCAAGGCAACTGCTACTTTCAGGAGTAGTTTCCTCCTCCCGGTGCCTTTTATTTGTTCCAGACTGCTTGGGATTCAGTCCTATATGTAATTACCTACTGAAAGAGCCCTCTCAAAGTAAGATAGTACAGTTACGTAAGAACTTACCGACAGTAGATCTTCGAGAGAGGCTCTTGCAATAAAGTATCTCCATCCTCCATCCCCTAGGCTTCTTCAGCTCCTTTTCCATTGAGGAAATATCTGCTTCTCTCTTGTCTAGGCCTTCCGGGCCTGTGGAGGAAAGAACTGGAAGGCGGGCGTCCGGGACCACCCTTTATACTGACATTGCATGACGCCGGTCACCTGACGTGGGGGCGGTCCCTCGCCAGGGACTGCTAGCTAGAAATTTTTCCGTGGGGTCCTGCCGCCGGCCGGCGTCAGTCCTATATGTAATTACTTACTGCAAGAGCCTCTCTCGAAGATCTACTGTTACGGTAAGTTCTTATGTAACTGTACTTTGCACAAGCTGCATTTGCACAGAGCAATCAGGACGTACCTCCAGAGAACAACAGAATTTAGGAAGTTTGAAACGCTGTTCTTTTTGGAGCAGCAAAAAAAGGTCAGAAAGCATTCAAGGCCACCTTGGCTAGGTGGGGTAGGGCTTACATCGCCAAGGCCTATGCGGCACAGAAGAAAAAAGCTTCAGCCCTCATCAAGGCATACTCCAACAGAGCTCTGGCTACTTCCTTGGTGGAGTGAGGGGAGGCATCCCTGTTAGAACTGTGCAAAGCAGAAACATGGATCTTACTTCGAGAGGGCTCTTGCAGTAGGTAATTACAAATAGAACTGAAGCTGGCAGGCGTCAGGACCCCATGGAAATATTTCTAGCAAGCAGTCTCTGGCGGGGGACTGCCCCCACGTCAGATGACCGACGTCAAATGACGTCAGTATAAAGGGGCGGTCCCCCACGCCCGCCTTCCAGTTCTTTTTCGCCGTTGGCTCGTGCAGTGCCTTGCGGTAAAATTCACTGCTTCGCAGTCAACTGTCGGTAATTTTTACCACCTATTTTCTACCTTTTTTCTGATAATTCATCTGCCTTACCTACAGCTGCCGTGTATGTCGTCCCCGACTCCCTCCGAGCCCAAAAACAAGTGCGATTCTTGTGGTGCCCAGCTCCTGCATAAGGACGGACATTCCCAGTGCCTTTTTTGTCTAGGCCCCGATCACCCCGTCAAGTAGTGCCAGCTCTGCCAGCAGTTTAACCTGGCCACCCGAAAGCGGAGGCAGCAGTCCCTGGAGGCCCACGTTCTTAAACAAAAAATGACCTCCATGGAAAAGGAACTGAAAAAACTTCGGCGGGCTTCGACTTTCCCAGAGGGCCACCACAAGAAGAAGCACTTGGACCAGGACTCCTCATCGGTCGCCGCGGCCTTGGCTGGAGTCGCGGTGCGGCAACTCCGTTGCGGCTGTCTTGGAGGCTTCCAAGGTGGCGTCAGCCCTCCCGTCGGGCTCACGCTCGGGCCCCTCTGGAGCCTCCGGGTCTAAGGAGGCAGTCACTTCCAGTAAGGTCACCGCCATGCGGCCTTCTGGTTCGAGCGGCCCTGATAAGTTGGACATCGGCTCTGCCAACACCGGCCCGGGCAAGGCGCTAAGATGCCCGACCCTCCAGGGCAGCACATGGCCTCCAAAACATCCGCCAAGGCTGCCCCTCCTTCATGGCTTTTGTCAGGAGTTGGGTCCGATAAGTCGGATGCCAGCTTCTCCGACGTCCGCCCGGATCCCGTCGATAAGACAGACGTCGGCTCCTCCGATGTCTGCTCGGCGTTAGAGCCAAACCCGGACCCTTTGGGCCTGTCCGTCATCCTGAGCTCGCCGCAATGCTCGTTGCACTCCGAGGCGCCAGCAACTCCTCTGCTGGATCCCGGGGATGGTAATCCTTCTTCCCCAGGTGACACAGAGGAGGTGGGCACGCTGCCAGTGGGTCTCCCTCCCGCTGGCCCGGATGACCCGACGCTGGATCCTCGGACACTGGTGCCAACCTTCCTGACGCCCAACAATATCCCATTGCCGGACGCCGCCCCTATGCCAGGCCTGCTGCCTGCCAGGCCTCCCATTCCGGGCCTGCCCGCTGAGCCGTTTCTGGGGCAGTCTGTTCCTGCAGACCCCCCGGTCCCTGGGTATCCAACCCTGTCCTATCCGACGCCATCATACCCAGGCTCGCAGTATCCAGCACCCCAGTATGCGATGACGGCCTACCCGACGCTGCAGTACATGGTGCCCCAGTACTCGACGCCAGGCTTCCCGCCATCGGGGTACAGATACGCACCTTACGGATACCTTAAGTACCCATATCTCCCTTCTCCTCCTCCTCCTCCACCCCCTCAGCCGCCGGAGGACTTGAAGGAGACTCTGGCTTCCTGGTGGTCTGACACCAAGGCTCAGTTCACCAGGGAGGTAGAGAGCCATCTCCCGACGCCAGTCCCGGTTCTGGACCCCTACCTCGGAGATGAGAGACCCCCTCTCCACCTCCAGATACCAGAGGCGAGCCCTCCAGTTCCAGGGCAGGGCAGGATACGCTTCCCTGAGGGCTTCCCAAGGAGTCCATTCCTTCCCTGCGCCGGGAGGAGGAGTCTTCATCCTCTTCGGAGACCTCGGATGACTCCGATGGTTGTTCCGACCCAGACGACGAGCCCCACACTTGGATCCTTCCTTTATGGAGTTGCTGTGCAAAATCCAGGCAGTTCATCAGTGGCATTCCTTGGAGCCGGATCCACAGCGTAAGAAACTCACTGCGCACCTGGATCTGCCAGAGACCGCTCCTACCCTGGTGCCACCCTGGATTGAGCCTCATGCCGACCTTGTTTCCACCATTTGGAAGCAACCGTTGACATTAGCCCCCTTCCTAGGAAGTCGGACAGGCTTTATCAGGCTCCGGAGGGTGTTGACTCTTTAAATTTGCACCCTCAAGCTGATTCGATCGTGATTAGCGCCGCTCACGGCCGGACAGATAACCCCAAGCACTTAAGCACATCACCACCCGACAAGGAATCCCGCCTTCTGGACCAGTACGGGAAGAAGGTTTACGCTTCTTCTACTCTGGGTATTAGGGCCCTGAATTACGTTGGTCATGTGGGGGATTACCAGAAGGCGATCCTTAGCGAGGTGGAGGCTAAATTGGACTCCCTTTCTGAGTCTCAGACAAAGCAGGAAGTAGCGGATGTAGTCCGGTCTGCGTGTTCGGCCAGTCGGCACATGCTTCGTGCCACGTACGACGCAGTGGACGCTGCTGGTCAGAGCTCGGCTTTCGCCGTGGGTTTGTGGTGTCATGCCTGGCTCTGGGTGTTAGGTTTGGTCCCGGAGGTGCAGTCTGCTATCCAGAACACGCCCTTCAGAGGTTCAGTACTGTTCGGTGGCGATGTCAAGGACATCATCACCGATCTGCAGAGGTAGGGTACTGCACATAAGTCGGTTGGCTCCATGTACAGACCTCCTCAGGCTCAGCGTCATTCCTTTCGCAGACGTTCTCGGCAAAAGGCGAAACCTCAGGGAAAGGGGGCCAACAAACGTTGGGCCCCTTTGGCTGCCAAGCCCACCCCCCGCCCAAAAAGCAGCAGGGACACACCTCCTGACTCCTTTCCTCTCCCACAGCCTCTGGACCTTCCAGAGGAACCGGTAGGAGGGAGATTCTCCTTTCATCTACCGGGTTGGGAGAGGATCACTTCAGACACTTGGGTGCTCCAACTGATCGCAGAAGGACACTCAATAGAGTTTCCTCGGAAACCTCCTCGAACCCCCTCTCCCCGCCCCCCAGGTCATCTTACTTCCCAGGGCATCTTCTGGTTCAGGAAGAAATATCCTCTCTTCTTCCAAAGGAGGTGATAGAGCCCGTTCCTCCCCATCTCTGGGGGACGGGCTACTATTCTCATTTTTTCCTGGTCCCGAAGAAGTCAGGAGATGTGAGGCCGATTCTTGACCTCAGCTCCCTGAACTTGTTCGTGGAGTACAAAAGGCTCAGGATGCTCTCTCCGCAGAGTCTTCTGCCCCTTCTTCGACTGGGACAGTGGCTGTGCGCTCTGGACATGCAGGATGCTTACCTGCATATCCCTATTCACTCTTCCCACCGAAAATACCTGTGTTTTGCGTTCCATGGGGACGACTACCAGTTCATGGCCCTCCCATTTGGTCTTTCCTTGGTGCCCCGAGTGTTCACCAAGTGCCTTTCGGTGGTAGCGGCCTACCTGCGTACCCAGGGGGTGCAGATTTTCCCGTACCTGGATGACTGGCTCCTGGTGGCCTCGTCCAGGGAGGAACTCCTGCGTTTCCTTTCCCTTACCCATCATGTTTTTACCTGCCTGGGAGTTACCGTCAACCAGGCCAAGTCCCACCTGATCCCGTCCCAGAGGCTCCAGTTTATTGGGGCGATCCTGGACACAACCTCTGGCATGGCATTCCTGCCACTGGACAGGGAGGCCTCACTCCAGGCTCAGGTCAGCCTGTTTTCCAGCTGCAGGCGGGTCAGCGCCAGGTCGGTCCTTCGCCTCCTCGGGCTCATGGCGGCTGCTATTCTGACAGTCCCTCGCGCTTGGCTCCACATGAGAATCTCTCAGTGGACGCTTCAGTCTCAGAGGGATCAGCTGGTGGATGACCTAGATCAACTAGTTCTGGTCTCCAGTCCTATGGCACGGGACTTGCAGTGGTGGATGGTTCAGGAGAATCTTTGCTGGGGAGTTCCCTTCTGTTTTTCTCCCCCCTCCCAGAAGCTGACTACAGACACCTCGAGCGAGGGTTGGGGAGCCCATCTCGGGCCTCACAGGACCCAGGACTCCTGGTCCAAGATTGAAAAATCTCTCCACATCAGTGCGTTCGAGCTTCGGGCCGTGCTTTATGCTCTTCAGGCTCTGCATCTTTATCTGCTTCCCGGACATCTGGCTGTCCAGACGGACAACATATGCATCGTTTGGTACATCAACAAACTGGGAGGAACTCATTTCTACCCTCTCTGCAGGGAGGCAGTGCGGGTTTGGGAATGGGCAGTGCAGCACAACCTTCACCTCATGGCCATTCACGTCCCAGGGGTCGAGAACACGTTGGCAGACAACCTCAGTCGGTCGTCTGCTCATGCTTACGAGTGGGAACTAGATCGGGGGTAGCAGACGATATCTTCCTATGCTGGGGAACACCAGAGGTAGACCTGTTTGCGTCTCCTCTCAACGCAAAACTTCCCGCCTTCTGCTTGTTCGCTCCAGGGCATAGCATTTTTTTGAGAGACGCTCTGTCTCTAGACTGGAAGGGAAGATTCGTCTATGCCTTCCCTCCGATCCCCTTGATTCCGAGGGTCTTACAGAAACTCAGCTCAGAAGGAGCTCACATGATCCTCATCGCTCCTTTCTGGCCTAGGCAAGTTTGATTCTCTCGTCTGCAACAGTATTCAGAGGAACCTCCTCTTTCTCTTCCTCTGTCGCAACTTTTGCTGACCCAGGATCAGGGGACCCTGGGCCATTCAGGCCTCAAGTCCCTTCAGTTGCACACGTGGCTCCTGCAGACATAGCTCAAGCTCGTTTTGGGGTTTCCCCATTGTTCGCTGAGATTCTGGTGGAGGCCAGAACGCCCTCCACTAGATCTGCCTATGCCATGAAGTGGAAACGGTTCTCTCTTTGGGCCGCTGCCAAAGATTTCTAGCCATTCTCTTGCTCTGTTGGGTGGCTGTTGGATTACTTGCGCCATCTCTTTAATCTGGGTCTCAGTCATTCCTCTCTGATGGTTCACATGGCGTCCATCTCGGTTTACTATGTTTCTTTTGGTAACAGGATTTTTGCACAGTTGGAAGTCTCCAAGACTTTTCTTAGAGGGGTTCTCCACTTGAGACCCCCATTCGAGTTCCTGCCTCTCCTTGGGATTTGATTTTTATCCTTGAGAAGCTTACTCTGCCTCCTTTCGAGCCGGCAGCCTCAGCAGACCTAAAGTTCCTTTCAAGGAAGACTTTCTTCCTTGTGGCCATTACTTCTGCTCGATGGATTTCACAGCTCTGGGTCCTCATGTGGCAAAATACCGTATTTGATTTTCCATGAGGAACGTGTGGCTCTGCGTACCAACCCTTAGTTTCTCCCCAAGGTGGTAGCAGAATCTACGCTGAATCAATCCATGGAGCTGTTTGCTTTCTTTATGCAGCACTCCAATCAAGGGGAGTACCTATTGCATATTGTGGATATTTATCCAATCCTGAGATACTACATCACTAGGACCAAAGATCTCAGAAAGACTGATCAATTGTTTGTCTCTTTTGCTCATAAAAGAGAAAGCGATGCTGTTTCTAAGCAATGACGATCTAAATGGTTGGCTCATTGTATCATTTTCTGTTACGACAAGTACAACGAGACCCTGCTGGGTCAGGTCAGAGGGCACTCCACCAGAGGGGTCACTGCCTTCGCTGCCTGTGTCAAGAATGCGTCAGCGGCAGACATCTGTGCAGCCACTACTTGGACTTCTGTCCATACCTGTATGAAACACTACAGTTTGGACGTTGCCTCTCGCCGTAGAGTGGGCTTTGGGTTGGCTGTTCTGCAGGGTCTTCTTTCCTAAGACCTTAATAGCCAGAGAGTCTGTTTTTGGGTGGTTTTCCTCCTCCCGTTTGCTTCTGCTTGTTCCAGACTGCTTGGGACTGAGTCCTATTTGTAATTACCTTGTGCAAGAGCCCTCTCGAAGTAAGATAGTACAGTTACGTGTAGACTTACCATAACAGTAGATCTTAGAGAGGCTTTTGCAATGAAATATACCTTCCCCCTCCATCCCCTAAGCTTTTCAGTTCCTTTTCCAGTGAAGGAAACATCCACTTCTCTCTCGTCTCGCCTTTTAGGCCTTTGGCAGGAAAGAACTGAAGAAAGTGTTGGGGGACCGCCTTCTTTATACCGACATGTCATATGTGACATCGGTCACCTGATGTGGGGGTGGTCCCCCGCCAGAGACTGCTAACTAGAAATTTCCTGTGGGGTCCTGACGCCTGCCCGCTTCAGTCCTATTTGTAATGACCTACTGCAAGAGCCTCTCTCGAGGATCTACTGTTACGGTAACTTCTTACGTAACTGTACTTTTTCCATACATTCACTAAGCACCACAGACTGGATGTTCAAAGTTCTGCCAATGTGGACTTTGGCTGCAGAGATTTACAGGTGGTGGTTAGCAAATATTTTTTGCCCGCATGACTTATATGTTGGACAGTATTGTTCCCCACCCAGTTGGAAAATGGGTACTGCTTCTTGGAACCCATATGTAGTGACTCCCGATTGACAATGTGAAGCGATACAGAAAGGAGAAATTCCTTCATGCTTACTGTAATTTCCTTTTCTGTTAGGTTAAACGTTGTCTGGGGGGCCTCTCCCGGGAGCCAGTGGCTCCTATTGGAGCATATTGGCCGATATATATCTCAGCGTTTGTATTTCAGCAAGGATGGTAATTGTTTATGATTTGTCCAGACCTATCTGCTAACCAGGAAAAAATCTGCAGTATATTTGGTTACAGGCACGCAGATTCAGATGGCGATTTCTGAACATTGCATGGTGCTTTTCCCTGTTGCAGGTTAGTGCAGTCCTGTTTACTGTTATTACTGTTTACACATGTTTAGGTTGCAAATTTTCTACAGAAGGTCAAGCGTGTTAGGGAACTAGTGGTTGAACTCCTTCAGGGAAGGACAGAACTTCATCAGTCAGCTTTCCTGAGTAAGGTAGGGCAACAGGTTATCCTTCCTATATATATAAATTGTATGTGCATTGTTAGTGTTTGGTTAAGAAGAGAACTGATTGACCTGGCCATTTTACAGATTATTGGCTACATAGTAGTGTGCAGTTGCTGTGTGGACAAGAGGTAACTGGAGAAGCTCAACTTTCAGAATGTTCATGTGCCCAGGATTCTATGCTGATTAACAGCTTTGAGCTTTGTGTCCTGCATCGACCTCTGCTATAGGTTGATGGGTAGATAGCCTACCGTAGGGCTAAAGGCTCATTAGGTATCTTTTTTTTTCCCCAATTGTTTAACCAGGTGAGACACTCTAAGCTGAAAGCTTGTTTACAGGTGCGACCTGGGAGTACAGGGAAGTTAAAGTGACTTGCTCAAGGTCATACAGTATGCAAGTGGGGGCTGTGGTTATCAAACCCAGGTCTCCAGATTTGCAGCTCAGAGCCTTAAACCACTGTGCTGTACTGCCTCTCATTCCACCCATCATACTGCTGATTCAGTGGCTGCTTCCAGGGACGTCTCTGTCCAGGCAATCTGCCATTTTTTAGATAGCCATTATTTAAAACAAGCATTTGTCAATGCCGAACGTTCACTTGCAGGTATTTGCTGTGGTGTTTGGTACTGGTACTGGCTTCAGAGAAGCGAGGCGGCAGCAGTGAGAATGGCAGGTGCCGCATAGTGGAAGCTGCACCATAAATGCAACAATGAGCTGGTAATCAGAGAAGCCAGCCTCACTGACCTTAGTGGACCGGAGAGAGAAAGTGCACTGGCGGCAGGAGCAGCCAATAAGTAAAGCTGCACCATGGCTAATGTGTAAGCCGGGGGGGTGGGGATTCAGAGGCTCGAGTACCAGGGAGAGAGTGCACCGGGCGACATGAGACACCAATAAGTGAAGCCACACATGGGTAATCTAGAAGCGGGGGCGGCGACTGGTGGGGGGGTCGCGATTGGGTGGCAGGGCTGACAATAACCATAACTCCGGCCATGTGCATTAGTGTCAGCTGTAATGCACGTGGCCGGAGTTATAACTACAGAAAGAAAGGAAGTGCTGTCTCATTGGAGCGGTTCATTTCTTTCAACTACAGAATATGCCACATCAGCAAGCAGAACTACTGTCATGAGCAGAGTGCCTGGTCATTGGTCTACACTGCCAAGCCAGTAGCAGTTTCAGCTGTGATTGGCTCGGCAGTGACACACCTCTAAAATGCCGTTAGTTCAGGCTCTGAGCTCCCGTGCTCTGTCATGTTTCTTACTTTTGTCTAGCAGTGCAGGGTGAGGACCCTGCGCACTCAGCCCTCCATAGATGCGTGACCAGATTAACAGCATAGCCATCTTTTTACCCCAGCACATGTAGGTGGGAGGCAAACTTTTCAGATCTGCACCAAAACATAATTCTGTGCAAGTAGAACGCCGTTCCATGCCACATGTGGAAACGCACGTTTTGGACAGGATTTGAAAAATGACAGCTGTGACGTACATAAGCTCAGGTAATAAGAAGGCTAAGTTGAAAATCTGGGGTGAAGATAAGTAAGATTTATGCAGTAACCCGGGTGCGTACTGAAATTGCAATAGTGGACATAACTTTGTCATTTTTTAATATTTTGACCCCAAATTTTGAACATAGTATTCATATTACCCCACCTCATGAACCCCTTAGGTGAAAATTTGTGAATCCATGGGAAAATGGCATTCTGCGCCACAGGTGCAACAACACGTTCGGGGCAGGATGTGAAAAATGATTGCTGTATTGTTCATGAAGTGGTGTGATAAAAGGGCTATATTGAAAAATTGGAATGGAAATGTTGAAAATTACCAAAGCTGTGCGCGTGCATAGAATATTTTCAACGACTGCACATAATACTGCCAGTTGTAGGAGTTTTTTCACCAGATTTTCAAAATGGCCTTTTTGGGACCCCACCTCATGAACACTGCCACTGTCATTTTGTTCATTATTCTTAAAAGGTGATTTTTACAGCAGCCGTGCCATTCTGCACCACAGGTGCAAAAACACGTTTCAGGCAGGATGAGAAGAATGACAGCTATACTGCTCATGAGGTGGTGTGAAAAAATGCTAACGTTGAAAATTTGGAGTGAAGGAATTAAAAACTGCCGAAGTTATGAGCATGCATAGAAAAATTTAATCGACCGTGATTTGCACCAAATTTTCAGCATGGGCTTTTTGGGACCTCACCTCATGAACAGTGGTGCTGTCGTTTTGTTATTCGGTCCCGGAAGGTGATTCTGCACAGCGGCCGCAAAATCACCTTTTAGTAATGAAATGACAGTGCCAGTGTTTGTGAGGTGGAGTCACAGAAAGCCCATATTGAAAATTTGGTGCAAAAATTCCTAAAAGTGGCCAAGATATCAACATACAGTGAAGCCCACTAGGATGAAGCACAGCACTGCAGATTTCTGCAGTAGAGTTACTGCAGCAAACAGTGCATTTTCAATCGGAGTTAATCCATTTTGTCATGCAGTAAACCTGTGATATTGCGCTTCATCCTGGTGGACTTCACTGTAAGTTCAAAACACCATTGACAGTCATTATACAGCATTTACCTTCATCCTTCAACTTGTGGTTTGGTTTTGAAGAGTGCAGATGTGTCTTGGTCCACAGAAGATCGCAGCCGCCAATCTCCAGAGGTAAGTATGGGGTAAAGGGGGGGTAAGGGAGATGGGTGCTCAGTGGGAGGGTGGGGATGGGGGAGGGAGATGACAGGGATGATGAGGGACTGTTTTCTTTTTTACAGGTTAAAAAAGAGATGGAGATTGGGTCTCCAGAACTGCATGCAGTATCCCATCTGGAGTATTGCGTGCAGTTCTGGAGACCCAATCTCCGTAAAGACATAGACAGGATGGAAGCTGTCCGGAGGAGGGCAACTAAAATGGTACAGGATCTGCACCGGAAGACATATAAAGAGAGACTTAAGGAGCTTAATATGTATAGCCTCGAGGAAAGGAGGGAGAGGGAGGACATGATAGAAACTTTCAAGTACCTCAAGGGAATCAACGAAGTCCAAGAGGTAGCATCTTTCAAAAAGAGGTGTGCAAGAACAAGGGCACAATTTGAAGATGGGGGCAGCTCAGAGGTAATTTAGAAGTATTTTTCACAGAGTGGGTTGTGGATGCATGGAACGGCCTTCCGGAGAAGGTTGTGGAGTCAAAAACAGTGGTGGAATTCAAGCATGCATGGGACAGTCGTAAGGCAATTCTAGGGGGTGGGGGTAGGAAGAAGTAGGCTGCTGGTTAACTAGGATCTGCAGCTTATCCGTTAAGTAGGGAAATGGGCAGACTGGGTGGGCCAAGCGGTCCTTATCTGCTGTCAAATTCTATGTTTCTATGACAGGAAACTGTTTTCCTCTTTTCAGGTTTTTTACTGAAGATGTCAGGACACTGGGAGTGGGCTCCCCAGTGTCCTAGTGTTTTTGGGGGGGTACACATCAGGGGACACTAGGAGTGGGCACCCCAGAGTCGCACACTGAAGGGTAAGCAACGCCATGGCTAATGTGGAACCTGGTGGAGGGGACAGAGGAGTGAGGATGGACCAGGGAGAGAGAGAATGTGGTGAACGACAGGAGCCGCCAACAAGTAAAGTTGCACCACGGCTAATGTGGAAGCTGGGGGGGGGTCAGAGGAGGGAGGACAGACCGAGGAGAGAGAGTGCGGTGGGATACAGGAGCCACCAGCTTGGCCATGTGCATTAGTGTTAACTCTAATGCGCATGCTCGGAGTTACCGCTTCAGAAAGAAATGAAATGCTCATTGTGGCGGTTATTTTCTTTCAACTAGAGGACATGCCACGTCATCAAGAAAAACTACTGTCATGACCAGAGTGCCTAGTTATTGGTGTACACTGCTAAGCCCATTGTAGTTTCAGCTGTAATTGGCTTGGCAGTGTTACACCTCTAAAATGCCGTATAGTAGCAAGACGTACCTTGCGCAAGCGAATGCAAGAAGCTAATTGATTCCAGTCCTTCTACTCTGTCAAGTAAGCCTCTCAGTCACAGGTTGTTCCTCCAGTTAATGTTTTCGTGTCAGTGGGTTCCTGTAGATCCTCACCTCACTCTCCAATCCAATCACCTTGTCAGGGATAGCATCCGCGTGATCTCTACAAGTGACAGTACTCGCTCCTCCACATCCTCCCACAACCTTGTACCTTGGGTCAGCTGTTTTTTGAGTCAGTACTGCTACTTTGCTGGCCACATCCTTTAGTTTTGGGGATAAAGTGACTGCTACTTTGCTGGCCACATCCTCTAGTTTTGGGGATAAAGTGACTAGCACCTAGGACAAAATCATCACCCAAGCACCACCTTCACCCCCTCCAAGGTCTCCTAATTAGCACAGGTCTCCAGTCCCCCTCCTGGCACCTGACACGATCGTTTTTTGTGCTCCATGTCTGTCTTACTGACGTCCCCGCCAGATAGTCTTCCATCCTCTGGTTTGCCATGGTTCCAACTATCTAGGTATACAACAAGAGAAAAATCTGTATTTTAACTAAATTGTAGCACTTTGAAGGTGCAGGTAGAATGGTGCTCAAAAAGATGCATCTTCTAACCCTTAGCTATCTATCAGTGCCCCAGTCTGAATTTTCAGTATCATTTGGATATCGTGTCAAAGAAAGTGGATCAAAAATTAGTTTTTTTTTTTTTTTATAAGAATATGAATTTTTTTTGTTTTGTTTGTTTTTAATCCAGAGTTTATTGACATAATTTGTAACGCTCACATTAAACCATCTGGGAAAATCATAAGAAAAACTAGAAAACAAAGCAATCACAGTTAGTAGAGTAAAAGCAAAAAATAAAAAATTAAAAATTGACAGCCGTTAGTGCACCATCAATACAACATAGATAAAAAGATGGTGTGGGTCTCGAGCATTTCACAGGGTAGCCCCAACAATTACCATATAGAATCATCAACATGCACAAAAAGACTGAACATCTGAGCCCATCCCCACCTGATAAGGAATCCCAGCTTCTGGATCTGTATGGGAAGAAGATCTTTTCCTCTTCTACCCTAGGCATCAGGGCCCTCAATTGCATCGGCCATATGGGGGATTTCCAGAAGTTCATCCTTAGCCAGGTGGAATCCAAGTTGGACTCCCTTTCAGATTCGCAAACTAAGCAGGAACTGGGAGACCTAGTCCATTCCGCTCGTTTGGCCTACAGGCACATGCTTCATGCCACCTACGATGCGGTGGACACAGCTGGAAGGAGCTCGGCCTTCGCCGTGGGCCTACGCCGTCATGCCCGGCTCCGTGTGTCAGGATTGGTCCCTGAGGTATAGTCCGCTATACAGGATGCTCCCTTCAGGGGTTCGGTGCTGTTTGGGGGGTGATGTCAAGGACATCATAACTGAACTGCAAGAGAAGGGCACTGCACTCAAGTCTGTCCAGACTTTGTACAGACTCCGTCAGGGGCAGCGGCGTCCTTTTCTTCGCCAAACCCGACAAAAACAAAAGCCTCAAGGAAAACGTGCCAACAAACGTCAGGGCCCCTTCAGCAACCAAGACTCCCCAGCAAAAAGTCCACGGGAGCCTCGGCTGCTGTGCTGCCCCACACCTCCTGACTCCCTGCCTCTCCCTCTGCCTCGGGCCATTCCAGAGGAACTGGTAGGGGGGAGATTCTCGTACTATCTGCCGGATTGGGAGAGAATAACATCAGATGCTTGGGTGCTCCAGCTAATATCCACAGGGCACTCAATAGAGTTTCTGCAGAAACCGCCCCGAAAACCACCCCCTCAGTCATCTTACTCCCTTCAACATCTTTCTCTGGTCCTAGGGGAAATCATCTCCCTTCTGTCGAAGGCGCCGATAGAGCCAGGCCCGACTCATCTTTGGGGGACGGCTTTCTATTCCCATTTCTTTCTAATTCCAAAGAAGACGGGAGACTTGAGGCCAATTCTAGACCTCCGCTCCCTGAACATGTTCATGGAGTACAAGAGCTTCAGAATGCTCTCCTTACAGAGCAGTCTGCCGTTACTCCGGCCAGTACAGTGGCTATGTGCTCTGGACATGCAGGATGTGTATCTGCATATCCCCATATGCCCTTCCCATCACAGATACCTCCATTTTTGTTTTCAGGGGGACCACTACCAATTGAAGGCCCCCCCATTTGGTCTTTCATTGGCCCCCCGAGTGTTTACCAAATGCCTGTCAGTAGTAGCGGCCCACCTGTGTACCCAAGGTGTGCAGGTATTCCTGTACCTGGACGATTGGCTTCTGGCCACCCCATCCAGGGAGGAACTCCTGCTCTCCCTTTCCCTTACCCTGCAGGTTTTCCCCAGCCTGGGTATCGCCATCAACCAGGCCAAGTCCCATTTAATCCCTTGCCAGCGCCTCCAGTTTATAGGGACAATCCTGGACATGATCACAGGCAAAGTCTACTTGCCTCTGGACAGGGTCGAGACCCTTCAGAATCAAGCTCGTCTTCTGTCAAGTCGAAGGAGGGTCAGAGCCTGGTCAGTCCTCTGCCTCCCCGGTCTAATGGCGGCTGCTGTTCCAACAGTCCCGTTCGCTCGGCTCTATATGAGGATCTGTAAGTGGACACTTCGGTCGCAATGGGACCAGACCAGGGACGATCTAGACCAAGAGGTATTAGTATCAGATCCCATGATCAGAGTCTTGCACTGGTAGATGGTTCAGGAGAACCTGTGTCTGGGAGTTCCTTTCTGCATCGCTCCTCCTTTCTAGATGTTGACGATAGATGCCTCGGGGGAGGGCTGCAGTGCCAACCTAGAGTCTCACAGGACTCAGGGCAGCTGGTCCAGGTTCAAGCAAAATCTGCACATAAATGTGCTCGAACTGAGGGCAGTCTTTTATGCCCTCCATGCTCTTCTTCCCTTCATTCTTCCCAGTCATCTTCTCATCCAGTCAGACAACATGTGCGTAGTCTGGTACCTCAGCAAACAGGGAGGAACATGTTCCTATCCCCTGTGCCGGGAGGCGATGAGAGTCTGGTACTGGGCAGCCCAGCACCGCCTTCACCTGACTGCAGTTCACGTTCTGGGAGCAGAAAACACACTGGCAGACAAATTCAGTCGGTCCTCAGCCAGGTCCCACGAATGGGAGTTAGATCAGCAGGTTGTAAACAACATCTTTCGGCGGTAGGGACATCTCAGGTCGACCTCTTTGCTTCTCCTCAGAATGCAAAACTTCCCACCTTGTGCTCGCTCACTCCAGGGCAAGATGTTTTCTGGCGGGACGCGCTGTCTCTCTGTTGGAGGGACAGTTTGGTTTATGCCTTCCCTCCCATTCCTTTAATTCCGAGGGTCCTAAACAAGCTCAGATTGGAAGGGCTCAAATGATTCTCATCAACGCCTTCTGGCCCAGGCAAGTTTGGTTCTCTCTTCTGAAACAGTTTTCAGAGGAACCACCTCTTCCTCTGTCGCAACAATTGTTGATCCAGGATCAGGGGATCCTTGTTCATCCAGGTCTCAGATCCCTTTGTCTCCATGCGTGACTCCTGCAGACGTAGCTAAAGCCCACTTTGGAGTCTGTCCTTTAGTAGTGGACATTTTGGTAGAGGCAAGGAAGCCTTCTACAAGGTCCACGTACGCGATGAAGTGGAAACGGTTTTCCATCTGGGCAAACTCTAAAGACTTTGAGCCTTTCTCGTGCCCAGCCAACAAAGTCCTGGATTACATGTGTCATCTCTTCGACCCAGGTCTCAGCCATTTCTCGTTAAAGGTCCATATGGTAGCTATTTCAGCTTACCATATTCCCTTTGGAGACAGGACTTTTGCTCAGCTGGAAGTCTCCAAGACTTTTCTTAGAAGGGTTCTCCATTTGAGACCCCCCCATTCGCAATCCTGCCCCTCCATGGGACTTGAATTTCATCCTGGAGAAGCTTACACTGCCTCCCTTCGGACCCGCAGTGGAAGCTGATTTAAAGTTCCTTTCTTAGAAGACTCTCTTCCTAGTGGCCATCACTTCTGCACGGCGCATTTCCGAGCTTCAGGCCTTGATGTGTAAAATCCTGTATTTGATCTTCCACAAGGAACGTGTGGATCTACGCACCAACCCTAAGTTTCTCCCTAAGGTGGTGGCTGAATCTATGCTGAATCAATCTATTAAGCTACCCGCTTTCTTTACGCAACACTCCAATCGGGGGGAGTACCTCTTGTATACTTTGGATGTTCATAGACTCCTGAGATACTACTCCAGTCGGACTAAGACTCTCAGGAAGACTGATCAGCTCTTTGTCTCTTTTGCTCACAAAAGATAGGGCAATGCTGTTTCTAAGCAATGCCTCTCAAAATGGTTAGCGAATTGTATCACTTGCTGTTACGACAAGTACAATAAGACCCTTCCGGGTCAAGTCAGAGGTCACTCCACCAGAGGAGTAGCTGCCTCTGTGGCTTGTTTCAGGAATGTGTCAGTGGCAGACATCTGTGCAGCTGCAGCTTGGACTTCTGTCCATACTTTCACGAAACACTACAGTTTGGACATTGCCTCTCGCCGTAGAGCAAGCTTTGGGTTGGCTGTCCTTCAAGGTCTCCTCTCATGAGACCTGTTCAGCCCTGAGATTTTTTGTTATGGTTGACAATCCTCCTCCAGAATGTTTTTCCTTGTTCCAGACTGCTTGGGACTCAGTCCTATATGTGAATACTTGCTGTGAGAGCCCTCTCAAAGTAAGATAATACAGTTACGTAAGAACTTACCGTAACAGTAGATCTTCAAGACAGGCTCTTGCAGTAGGTAATACCTTCCCGCCCTCCATCCCCCTAAGCTATTTCAGCTCCTTTTCCAGTGAAGGAAACGTCCACTTCTCTCTCGTCTCCTTTTGGGCCTTTGGCGGAAAGAACTGGAAAGGCGGGCATGGGGGAACGCCCCTTTATACCGACGTCACATGATGTCAGTCACCTGATGTGGGGGCGGTCCCCCGCCAGAGACTGCTAGCTAGAAATTTTTCCGTGGGGTCTTGACGCCTGGCGGCTTAGTCCTGTATGTGAATACCTACTGCAAGAGCCTCTCTCAAAGATCTGATGTTACCGTAAGTTCTTATGTAACTGTACTTTCCTGCACTGTTACAGGGTGAAATAAATCCTATTTAACATGCAAAGGAAGTTGACAGAGGTCATATGAATTTAACCATTCATCCATCCTTTCAGGCGATAAATCAGTTTTGTGAAACATTTTTGGAAAGATAATTTTCTATTTCTGTTAGGATGTCCTGCTTTTTAGACAAAATTGTACCCTCTTCTGTTTTTAAAGTTTGAATTATTTGGTCTAGCTTTGCTTTGCACAACATTCAAAGGGTGTTTTTTTGTCTGTGCCTTTGTTCCTTGTGTTCCAAAGCATTGTTCCTTTTCAAGGGACTTCATTCTGTTGTACTGTAATTAAACCATTTCAGTTTTTAAGCTGGCAATTTGTTCTGAATAATCTGCTAAACCTTCATTTTGTAAAGATAAAGAATAAAATTTAGTTGTTAGTTCCTGATGTCTGCAATTTTTTTCCTGCCCCTTAAAGAGCAGCTTTATAACTGCCGAGTTGCTGCTACCCTCAAGCATATTCAATAGCTCACATGGCCCAGAGTTGAATTCTATACAGAACACCATTTATTTGTTCCAATGTTAAAAGATACATCCTCCATAACTATCCCCCAGCCAAAAATGCAGCCCTTCCTCAAACAGTGACATGCCCCCACACAGGCTCATGCAGCTCTGTTGTGTGACAGCTCTGTTGTGTGATGTCACAAAACGAAGCCCGCGTGGGTGCGCCCCATTGACATCAATGGGGATGATTTTTCTAAACTTTTTTGTAGTACTTAGAGTTGCGTTTTGAATAAATCAAAGTGACCGCTCGACTAACCGGGTCTGTTAGTCATGCGGTCACTTTGATTTATTCAAAACGTAACTCTGACAGCTACAAAAAATGTTTAGAAAAATCGTCCCCATTGAAGTCAATGGGGCACACCCACGTAGACTTCGTTTTGTGACATCATAAAACAGGGCTGTGTGAGTCTGCGTGGGGGCGTGTCACAGTTTGAGGAAGCTGCTCCGTTTTTGGCCGTGGGATATTTACGGAGGACATATCTTTTAACATTGGAAGAATTACATGGTGTTCCTTATAGAATTCAACTCTGGGCCAGGTGAGCTGTGGAATATGCTTAGAGGAGCAGCAATTCCGGAGCTGCTCTTTAAGTTTTCTAACAGTTTTGAAAAAATCACTAATTGGGTCGAAATTAAGTTTTGTAGCCACTAGCCAGCAGAGCTAGTGACTGGGAAAATCCACTGGCCGCACAGACTTTTCCACTGGCCCAGTTGGTGTACAGTATATACTGAAGTGTTTCCTTCTCCAGTACAAGCCCGCAGGGCTAGTTAAATGAAAATCTTACTAGCCTGATACAAAAATCTACCAGCATGTGGCTAGCAGATGGTGCCAATTTCGACCCCTGACCAATGTCAGTTTTAGGTCTTCCCACCACTCCGATAAGGAATCATATAGAAAGAAAACAGATTTTCTGGCTTTCAGAACATTTTGTAATCCTTATGCTGTCATTAAATCACCCAGTAAACTACAGTTCATTCTCCAGTATCCCCTCCCTCTGGTAGTTTCTGCAAAGTTAGCAACAGTAAGACTAAGTAGTCCATGATCTGATGAAGTCACCGGAATTACTTCTGCACATCGAACTGGTAGAGATGGAGCCAGTAACTAATAATCTAGTCTAGTACACAGAGAACCTTTAAAAAAAGTGCATTTACTGGGTTTCCATTATGCAAAAACATCAATTGAACCAGTCTGTGCAATTCATTGGTTAAGAAATGAAGCATCACAAAAAACTTTGTTAGTTTTCAGACCCCGCTCATTAGGGAACCGGCTGCAGTTCAAATCCCCCCAAAAAGAATGTGTTTAGAAATAAATAAGAATGGCTGGATGAGTTTTAGTAAATCAACCCTATGTGCCTTTGATTGCGGCGCATAGATATTAATAAGGCAAAAATCGAAGGAGTTTAATTTAAACTTTAATCCTTTATTCAGTTTTCTTTTATATTACACTTACAACTCAAAAAACAGAAAAACAATTTATACACAGGTTCAGGTGTTATAGTTGATTAGTTTATTTTCACAAGTAAACCATTCAAGAGATAGGTCACACAAGACTGATGACACACATGCATCTGTGAACATACCCTTCCCTTCCCATCATTTCTCCTTTACCCTCCTCCCCCTATCGCTTATTACTGAAGAATGAACCCACCGAAATAGAAATTTTAGGACAGATCCATGCGTTCACTTCCCTGACAATTCCTCCCTGCACTTAAATTTAAACTTTAACATTCCATTAATTTACAACATGAGCTCTGATTACCATTTCATAGGGCCCACATTTGTTCGAATTCCCTCAAACCCAGACTTATAACTAGCTTCACCCCCCTTCCCCCACCCCACTCATTTTATCTGCCCCTCCATCAGGTCTTCTCCAATCTCTCTCATCTCTATCCTGTCCCCCCAGTTCATTTTCCTAGCTACATCTTTTCCTGCCCTCAGTACCGACCCTCCCTCTCACTTTCTCTCCTAATTAAATCATATGCAAAGAAAAAAAATAATTATTCTTTTTACCATCAGGGAACAAATGTAGGGTTATGTTTCATTATGTACAACACCCACTGCCTCCATCTAGTTTCAAATTGCTCTCTCTGGTGTCGAACCCATGCAGTGAGTTTCTCCATTCTATATATCTCATTCATCATGCTTTGCCACTCCTTAACAGTTGGAATGTCCGCTGATAGCCAGTGTTTTGTGATCATTTTTTTTGCAACCAGAATGGCTATTTGCATGATCTTCCCTGCCTTCACTTCCCTATGTCCATTAAAAAGGAATAACTCCCCTGTTATTATTATAGGGGAAGAAATTAGTTCCGACAGGGCATCCTGTAATTGCTCAAAAAAAGACTTAAGCAGCAGACATGTCCAAAAAATATGCCCATGAGTGGCCGGAGTGGTGCCACATTTCCGCCAGCATGTTCCACCATGTTCATTGGAAGATTTCAGCTATACTGCTGGGGTTATAAAAAACCTAACCAAGACTTTCCAATTGAACTCTTTCCAAGTGGGAGACACGGTAGTAGTATATATTTGTCTGAGGTTCTGTTCCCACATATCCTGAGGTATCACCCTTCCCAAATCCGTCTCCCATTTCTACTTTATATAGAGTATACTATGCTTCCTTAGACTCATTATGGCCTTATATATCTGGGATGTTATGTGCCCAAGGGGGGCCCTACCCTCCAGAGCTTTCCTAATAAGGTCAACAATGGGGGCATTGTAGCCTTGTATCAACTTACTCTGTGGAAGCTTCCTAATAAAGGCCGCCACTTGCATATATCTGAATCTATCACGTGGAGATAAATTATACCTCTGGGACAATGTCTCTAAGTCAGCTAGTATTCCATTTTCCAACAAATGCCAGAGAATGACAATACCGTGTCTCTCACAGTTTTTAAATCCGCTGTCCAAAAGAGCAGGTTTGAACTGTGAATTCCTAGTCAATGAAAGGATTAATTCTCTGGCTGGGCTAAACTGCTTTGATGTAATGAATTCGTCCCATACTCTCAATATATTGATTGTATGGGGATTGGCTGATAAGTTTGATGGATGAGGGGTGGGAAAGGAGAGAAGCATCTGATAGGGGTTTGTAGTGTCTTCTGCCTTGACCTCAATCTCCCTCCATTTCGCGTAAGACGACTTGTGCAGCCACAAGAACACCACCCATAGTTGTGCTGCCACCTGGTAGTTCTTAAAATCCGGTAGAGCCGGACCTCCCTCCCGGTTTGGGAGCTGCAGGGTCGCTAATTTGATCTGTGGGTGTTAACAGTTCCAAAGGAATCTGGAAATATTTTTATTTAATTGTATATAGAACTTTTCTGGGGGATTCACTGGCAACATCTGCGCTAAGTATAAAGGAGATTAATTTAATATCCAGCAACAAAGCCATAGCTGGTAAAACATCAATCATATTGGCCAAAGTGAATTTATTACTATTAATACATATCCCAACTTCACTGCTTGTATCCTCCCCAGACAACCAGTATGCTGTTCCCCGTATCCATGCTTCACTAGCCGCTTGTGTGTCTTGTACTTTATGAAGCCTTGTATCCTGCAAAAGTACAATATCATGTTTACAGTCAGAGAACAAAAAAAAAGGTGGTAAGTTTCTTCCTTTCTGAGAGTATACTGTTGGTATTTAGGGAGGCGATGGACATTCATACAGTTGGGTATCTATAATTAAGAATTAGGAAGATTCAAGTTCCTGTCTTTACACTTGCTCCAGTGCCCAGTCTTCTTTTAGGTGTTTCCTTAATTTTTACAGATGGATTTTCGGGATCCAACATGACATCTTTTTGGGATGAGGAGATTGAGGCTGAATCAGATTCATTGTCACAATCCATATCACCCCATTGTAGCACAGTACATTTATTTTGAGTGGGTACCTCCTTTGTGTGGGAATCAGTAGTGGAGCTTGGTTTCACTGTTCCTCCTTTTTTGTCCAGTTATTGGTGGGGGGGGGCATGTCCATTTGTTCAGGCTCAGCAACAGTAGAATTCGGGGCCACTACTGGGATTTCTGCACTTCCTTCATCTACTGGGACAGGTTGTGAGGTAGCAGGTGCAGTTTCACTGGGTTCTGTGGGTATGACAGCATGAGAAGCTATTGGTTGATCAGGTACTCACAATGTTGATTTGACCGTTTTGTTGATGTAAAAATCCTGAATACCATAGTCAGAATTTTCTATATTGTGGGCTGCCCACTGACAATTGGTAAAGAAGTGCCCTTCCTCCCCGCATAAATTGCATTTTTGTACCTTCCTGCAGTAGGAACCAGTATGGCCAATTTCTCCACAAATGTGAGCATTTGATTATCTCACAGTTACTACTAATGTGCCGAGGGGAGCCACATTTGTAACAATGTTTAGATTGTCCTTGGTAGAAGATAAACCCCTTGTCCCGACCGAAGAAAAAGCAGTTAGGTAGGTGTTGAATCCCTGCCCAGTCAGCCTGATGTAATTTGATTTTTACTCACCAGCCCCTATTCCAGAAACCTTCTTCATCGAAAATAGGTTGTGGATTACCCTGAACAGTGCATTTTTTTGCCAGCCAGTAAAAAATGTCAGTAATGTTCACTCCTTCATTCCTGAAAAGTATAGTTATGATTTTAACAGGACTTTCTGTCAGCGGAATAGCCTGAAATGGTACTCATAAGGGATTCGTTTTCAGAGTGACCTATTTAGATCAAAATTTCTCAAGTAAGTCAGGGATCCGAAAGCTCACATCAAATGTGCTCTCCCCTGGAGCACGAATAATCATATAGACTTCAGCTGGGGAGAAACCTAGAGTGTTTGATTGAGGATTTCCCCACAAAAAATCTGTCTGGTGGAGCTTCCATTCCACCTAAGTATCTCAGGTGCACAGCATTACGCCTCTTGGCAAGTTCTACCGGTTTGTGGAAAAGACTGGCATATGTTGAAGCAGTAGTAGTATTTGAAGCCACATTATTCATAGTGTTTGCAGTGGGTTCCTCTAGCCCATTTTTCCCTTGTTTTGATCTGTCTGCTGATTAACAAGCCCAGGCTGGACATCATAAACAGATGTCACTCTGAGTTTCAAGCAGAGAAAAAGAGGGTGTATCTGGGGCAGCATTCTGTTTCCCCATATCCATTGGAATCAGTATAAATTAATCAGGTGGAGCTGATGTTTCAGCATTCTCCATAGCAGGCTCTGTACCTGTATTGGGACTGCTGTGTCTGAGATCCATGTATCCTCTGGAGTTCGCATCCAACCTGCGTCACACAAACCTCCATTGTGTGTCCATTTAGTTTGTCCTGAAGTTTGAGTCTGTGGCATGTTCTTTTCCATAGGTGCTGGGTTCTCATCCAGGTTCCCCGTCCTGGTAGAAAATACAAAAACTTTAGCCAGGTTAGTAGCAGAACTACCCGGTGAGATTCCAACTATTCTTTTCCTTTTCTGCTTTTCATCCAGTTTCTTTTTTGCCTGTAAATAATCTTTTTCTACATCTGAAAGTTGATTCTGCTGTTTCTTTAGATGTACTTCCTCCCTACGGTGAATCTTGTCTTGGTGAAACTCCATAGCCCTTGTCGGTCTTATGTGAACCGGTTTTCCAGAAGTTGTTTACACTGTGGAGTCTACAGCACACACAGCTATGGCTGTAACAGTTCCTTAATGTCCGGTATGATACTGGGATCCTCTATTCCAGCACCAGCGCACCCTACCAAACAGTAGGGGAATTTTTTATTGAAGACTTTGAACAAATCATGATACAAATACAAATGAAATCTCTTTTCAGAATAGAAAGAATAAGGAAAATGAAATAAGCAAGGATAATAACAAAATTACGCAAAAGTAGTACTAGCTTCGTATCACCTGAACCAAGGAAATAAACTTTTGTAATGACCTTAAAACCTAAAATAATGTAAAATAAACTGAAATGAAATGTTAATTTCATACATATTTACAGAAAAGGAAAGCATCTGTTCTCAAAACCATTTCTTGATATTCTGTAGTGTACATTTTTAACACACTATGAGTTAATCTATTAAACTATACATACATCTGCCCCCAAGAAAAAGGGCAGGGAGGTTTCATCCCCGGCCTGAGAAAAGGTTCCACAACCGATACGATTTTAATGTTGCAGTTCAAACAGAATCGTAAGCATATGTGAGCTTAGGTGTTAATGCATTAAATTCCCTACATCAGGGTATACTAAGCCATACTTAAGACTTCAGAAACATATGAAATAACACAAAGGAGGCTGGGAAGGAACACAGCCACCTAAGATGGACAGAAAAAGGACCATGTGAAGTTGTGACAAAGCCTGTCGGCCTCCTTGCTCATCTCATAAATAACTTATAATTATATCTGACACTCTAAAGGAAGGAAGATCATCTTTGACACCACCCTGTTTTTCCTTGTATCTATCAATCTACATAATTAACATTTTGCCAAGTTAGTGTTACCTTTACATTTTTCCTTAAGATACCTTCTGGCTGTATTCCGCTCCTCAAATGAGGGAACATAGAAACATAGATTTTGACAGTGAACAAGGACCGCTTGGCCCACCTAGTCTGCTCATTTCCCTACCTATTAGATCAGCTGCAGATCCTAGTTAACCAACAGCCTACTTCCTCCTACCCCCCCACTATAATTGCCTTATGTCTGTCCCATGCGTTCTTGAATTCCCCCACTGATTTTGACCCCACAACCTCCTCAGGGAGGTCGTTCCATGCATCTACCACCCTCTCTGTGAAAAATACTTCCTCATTTTGTCCCCGAGCCATCCCCCTTCTATCTTCAAATCGTGCATCCTTGTTCTTGCACATCTCTTTTTCTGAAAGATGCTACCTTCTTGGACTTTGTTGATTCCCCTTGAGGTACTTGAAAGTTTCTATCATGTTCCTCCTCTTCCTCCTTTCCTCAAGGGCATACATATTAAGCTCTTTTAGTTTCTCTTGGTATGGCTTCTGGTGCAGATCCTGCATAATTTTAGTTGCCTTCCTGTCGACTGCCTCCATCCTATCTGTGTCATTGCGGAGATGGGGTCTCCAGAACTGCACGCAGTGCTCCATAGAAACATAGACTTTGGCAGCAGATAAGGACCACTTGGACCACCCAGTCTGCCCATTTCCTTACCTATTGGATAAGCTGCAAATCCTAGTTAACCAACAGCCTACTTCCTCCTACCCCCCACTATAATTGCCTTATGTCTGTCCCATGCATTCTTGAATTTCCCCCACTGTTTTTGACCCACGACCTCAAGGAGGTTGTTCTATGCATCCACCACCCTCTCTATGAAAAACGCTTCCTCACGTTGCCTCCGAGCCGTCCCCCCTCAATCTTCAAATTATGCCCCCTTGTTCTTGCACACACCTTTTTCTGAAAGATGCTGCCCTCTTGGACTTTGTTGATTCCCTTGAGGTACTTGAAAGTTTCTATCATGTCCCCCCTTTCCCTCTTTTCCTCGAGGATATACGTATTAACATACTAACATACTAATTACCAGCAGATTAGGCCTTATGGTCTATCGAGTCTGCTCGAACCTCAGATCCCTAGTTGGGTGCCGAGGCCCCCCCCCTTGTGTTCCAGGAACCCCTATCATCCATCCCCACCCCCAGGGCCAGGCCATCATCTGACACATTCGCTTTCTGTATCTGTCCCACCCTCTCTTGAAGCCCTCCACTGTGGATCTCTGAACCAGCTCGCTAGGCAGCGCATTCCAAGGGTCCACCACCCTCTCAGTGAAAAACCTCCTCCTCTTTTCTCCCCTCACCCTTCCACCTTCAAACCATGCCCTTTGGAGATACTTCCCTGCTTTAGTCTAAAGATACCCTCCATGTTTACCCTGTTTATTCCCTTGAGGTACTTGAAGACCTCAAGTCATGTCCCCCCTGTCTCTCCTCACCTCCTTCTTTAGTCTTTCCTTGTATGGGTTCTGGTGTAGACCCTGCACCATTTTAGTTGCCCTCGTTTGGATTGCCTCCATCCTGTCTATGTCCTTGCTTAGATGGGGGTCTCCAGAACTGCATGCAGTACTCCAGATGGGGTCTCACCAACAGTCTGTACAGAGGGATGACAGCTTCCTGTTTTCTACTGGTGATGCCTCTCCCTATGCATCCCAGTATCCCCCAGCCCTCCTTACTGCCTTCTCACATTGCCTGCCTACCTTTAGGTCATCTGATATGACTACCCCCAGGTCCCTTTCCATTTTTGTTGTTGTTAGTACCCCCCCCCCCAATTTTGTGTGCTCTTCCCCTAGGTTTTTGTTTCCCAGGTGCATTACTTTGCACTTCTTTGCATTGAATCTAAGCTGTCATGCTTCTGACCATTCCTCTAACCTTGCCAAGTCCCTTCTCATCCTTTCCACCCACCCTTGTATATCAACCCTGTTGCAGATCTTTGTGTCACCTGCAGAGATGCATACTTTACCTTCCAGTCCCTCTGCAATGTCACTTATAAAGACATTAAAGAAGAACGGCCCCAGTACTGAACCCTGCGGTAGCCCGCTAGTAACGCCCCTTTCTTTGGAGTGGACTCCGTTTGCTATTACCCACTGCATCCTGTTGTCCGCAAATCTTTTACCCAAGCTACCACCCTGGGGCACACTTTCCTACTCTCAAAGGTTTTGGGTGTCGGATTTATACATTCTCCTCCCAGGACACTCAAGGAGCACCATGCTGGGGGCGTGTCTGGGCATGCCTGCACTACGCGGCATTCACAAAGCCACATAGTGCCAGGCTTGGGGTGCTGGGTACACCGGCCGAGACCAGGCTTAACCCGGTACGTGCCCCCATGTTTTCCAGCCACCGGTGCAGCGGCACCGGGCAATGGACATCCATGCCTCCCCAGCCCAATAGGCTGCAGGGGAGGGCTGGGGTGGCGGCTCAGGCAAGTGCCCGGTGGGCGGTCTGATGTTGCCACTGTTCATGGCATCCTCCTGGACTGTGTGCCCACCGTTTGGGCGCAAGGGATCCATTGAGGGACCCGGTATGGGCATCCAGTTGGATGCCTGCCCGGGTCCATGGCTCCGCCCCGACTACCCGCACGACTGCGTGCCAAAGGGGCGTGGTCATGGACAGGCACCCCGCGGGTGCTTGCAGTCATGCATACCGTGCACCCTGCAGCTGTCCGGGGCCACGTAGGTTCACAGGCAGGATACGTGACTCAGGTGTGTGTCTAACCTGCCCTTTCGTGCATAGGGCCCATTGAATATACAGGTGTTCCATGGTTTCTAGCATAGCCACACATGATTCTCTGGGGCAAAACCTATCCTCTACCCCTTTGTATTTAAGATTGTTTTACATGGTTCGGTTTTCCATGTGTGCTAAGCTACAGAACATCACACATCTTGTCTGGGTTCCTTTTATTAATTAACATTTTCCCTATAAGATCCTGCTCCTGTTTTGGCCTCTCGTGATAGTGAGGGACTTCTATGAAGTGCTCATCTAGCACATTGGTGTAAAAGGGTTTTCTGCTAAGTGGAAAAAAACCTGTTGCTTTGTAATTTTCCGCAGTTTTAGTTTCCCCCAACAAGCTTGGAAAAAGGGAGCTAGACCCTATATTGTTTTCTGTTTAGCTATACAACCCTCCTTTGGCCAGGCCTCTAGCCATGCTCCTATACTATTAAATACCCATGGGGACCATATAGCTGATACTCCTATTAGTAGAGATTTAATATTATAATAGTTAAACATAGTATGAAAAAATAACACTGGATTAATCATTGCTACTCCTCCTTGATTTTTATTCAGATATAATATTCCCCTTTTAATTGGATTAAGTCGATTACCCCAAAAACAGGAGAAATAACAACTACATAATGCAACCTGTAACTGTCTTGGAGGTGGGAACACTGTTGACAAATGTAAATGTCCCTCCCCATCCCAGATCTTGGCCCCCCCCCCCAAAATGCCCATCTAACCTCCCATGCCTAATACTCCCACAAGCAACTCTGGCTGTTATTGCTCTGGTTCCTACTTCTACTCATCCTACTTATGTCTGGCAATGTTCACCCTAACCCAGGGCCCCCCTCACATGCCACCCCCAGCCACTCCAATGCTGACGGCCTGAAATTAGCTACTATTAATATCTGCAGCCTGCAGAAAAAATTTGACTCCCTCCGAGTCTGGATTGCCCAGCACCAGCCTGATATACTCTGCGTGGTAGAAACCTGGCTCTCTAAATATACCCCAGACGCTGCCATCTGCATCCCCGGTTACTCAGTTTTCCGGGCTGACAGGTGCGATAAACATGGAGGGGGCTGCGCCATCTACCTACGCGACTCCCTGCAGTGCCTCGCTGTCCCCCCAGCCCACCTAGACCATGGTTCCTAATCCCTCACTCTGCAAATCACTGTTAACAATGTCTCTGCCCCCTTCTAGTTAGTGCAGTCTACATCCTGCCTAGGAACTAAAAGGCTGCCTTGCTTTCTACCCTTGACTATCTCTATCAGCTGCCCCCTAAATCCAAGTGCCTGGCACTTGGAGACTTCAGTGTTAACTGGCACTTCCTCTCAGCTGCCCCACTTAAGGATGCCATTGCCGCAGTGGATTTCTCCCAAGTAGTCTCCACCCCCACCAGGCTTAACCCTAAAACTGGCACCGCAGCACTGCTTGACCTGATACTATCTAACCGCCCTTCCAGAATCTCAAGCATAACAGTGCTTCCCAAAGCCATGAGTGACCACTCCCCTGTGACCTGTACCTGGTCCTGTAAAAACTTCAGACCCTCCCTAAACTCATTTTTCAGTGGCTTCTTAAGCCAGGCATGCTCCAGCACCTGAAACTGCACCTCAACTACCTAGACTGGTCACCCACCCCATAACGCCCCTGATGTCAATGTGGCGCTTGACCGCTTTATCTCCGCTTTCTCTACCGCCTGTGATAAATTTGCCCCTTTTGTGAAATGTGTCATCCGGGGTCACTCCACCCCTGGATTACCCAGACCCTTGTGGATCTAATACGACTTCGTGACTCCCTGTGGCAATGTGCCCTCGTCTCAGGCAAACCGATCGATAAACAAAACTATTGGGCCATGAGAAATAAATGCACTTGGGAGGCAGGTAAAGCAAAGGCTGAGCACTACAAATCCTCCCTCACCTCTGCCTGGGGCTCGGGCAGAAAGTTCTGGGACAACCTGAAAGAACTAAATGGCAAACTTGTGTTGTCCCCTCTCCCTCATCGTTAACAACGGCACTGCTGTCTGAGACCCCAAATACATAACCGATATCCTTAGTACCTCCTTCTCCAATCTCAGTGGGATTCTCATTTCTCACTTGTTCGATCCTCTCCCACCCCAAGCCATTCCACCCCACACTACCCCGCCTTTTCGCTTCAAGACAGTCTCCCCCTCCGAAGCCAGGCCCTACTTGCTAAAGGCCTTAGGGCATGCCCATTACAGTGCTGATTCCCTTGACCTCAAGCTTCTACGCCTCACTCTTGGCACCGTCCTCTCCCCCTCACCTCCGTCATCAGCCACTCCCTCTGCCTAGGGACCTTCCCCTCCATTTGGAAGGCTGCTCTCATCATGCCAATACACAAGGCTGGGGACCTCTCCAGTGCAGGTAACTACTGGCTGATCTCTATCCTCCCCCTGCTCTCTAAAGCCCTAGAAAGAATCATTCCGGACCATTTGACTGAACATCTCACTAAATGCAACCTACTCTGCAAGCAGCAGCATGGTTTTCACCAGGGCCATAGCACCACCTCTGCGTTGCTGGAGCTCGCTATCCCCTGCACTCTGCACTCAACAGAGGCCATTTTGCAGGGCCAGTCTTCGTGGCCATGTCGCAGGCGTTCGACACAGTCAACCATTCCCTCCTCCTATCTGCACTAACCAACACTGGTCTCTCCCCTGAGGTCACAAGATGGTTCAACAACTACCTCTCAGGTAGAATTCAGCAAGCAAAGATAGGCACTGCTCTCTCCTCATCCCTCTGTGTCAGGTCCGGGGTCCCGCAGGGTTCTATCCTTGGGCCCCTCCTCTTCAGCATATTCCTCAACACCCTCCCCACGGCTTGCTCTGGGCATCTGGTTCTCTATCCAGATGATGCCGTACTCACTTCCCACTCAGACTCCCAACAACTCCAACTCCATCTACAAAAGGTCTTCTACGAAGTGGAGTCCTGGTTCACAGAACACCAGCTCGTCCTAAACTGCAAAAAAACAAAAGTGATGCTTTTTGCTAACCCCCAGGATCAACATAAGGACCATACCCTCAGCATCCTCAGTTCCAGGTCTCAACCTCTCGACCATGCTATGTCCTTCAAGTACCTTGGAATTCACTTGGACCCTGCCCTTAACTTCCACACTCACATACATCACCTCTGCATTGCTGTAAATAACAGGATCGGCTTACTACACTGGGTCAGACACTACCTCACCCCCGGAGCCCTCCGTCTAGCTGTCTCCTTCTCCATCCTTGCCCTCATCGACTGTGGGATCCTCATCTATGGTGCGGCTGATATCACATCCCTCCAGAGAGTTAGAGTAACCCTCAGCAAGGCCTGCCGCCTCATACTAAGCTGTGACCGCTACACTCACACATGCTCCCTCTACCGGCAGTCCAGCTGGCTCAACTTCGACAACAGACTCAAATACCACACCTGCCTCATGGCCAAAAAGATCGCCACTGGGCTTCCCCAGTCTCGCTCTGCTCCTGACACCTGTTCCCCAAACAAAAATCACCCGAAACTCTGTTGAATCCCAATTTCTTGTCCCTTGTCTCCGAACGTCACTCGGTCAGCAAACCTTTGCTTACTGAGCCACACTCTGGAAGAATGCCACCCTTCACCCCATTACATCTGAACCCAAACTTGGCCTCTTCAGAACCCTTCTCAAAGGCCACATCTAGACCGTCAACGACTGTGACTGCCCATAACCCCTTTGACCCTTGTCAAAGGACTCTCCTCCTGCTCCCTTACCCTAGCCGCAGCTCTGTTTTACTAATTAAGAGCAACCCTTGCTCTCAAAGTTCCTGTTGAACTTGTCACTGTCAGGTCTGTGCCCTGGCTATGACTTACCCAGCCCAACGTTTGTCTACTGCAAAACTGCACTACGTATACTGTAAAACATTTGAACCCAAACTTTATATGTTGACCTAACTGTTGTACTCTACTCTGTCAAACCTGTATCCTGACTGTGACTGTCTTTTGTTCCATTGCTTATCTACTATAAAATATTATGTACCCAAACTGTATATATTGGCTTAACTGTTGTATACTTGTCTACCGACGTGGCGCCTTAGGAAATGCATCTCTGACTCACAGGTTGTAAACCTGAAACGTTCAATAAATAAATAAAAACTTAGCCACTTGAAAGGTCGTTATCATATGTAACCCCTAGGTGGCGCTATCCCAAGGGCTACTACCCCTGCCTGCTTGGCTAGTAGCAGGTTAAGGGGCCTGAGTTCTGAAACTGGTGCCTCCACCCGGAGGTCAGGGATGGTAGTGGTCAAGCTAACCTGGGCATAGCCCTCCAGGACACTGTAACCCCCCTCTTTCCTTACTAGTGGCCGGTACAATACAATATACAATAATCACTTTCACAATACTCCTGATACACCACACAAGTACCCACACTGTTTGCACTTACCACCAGGGCTTCCTCTGGCCCTGAGGACCCCCTGTGAAACAAGGTTATACACAGCAGTACAGTACTCTTGCACAAACTGGAACCACAGTCAGGGTAAATGCAAAAAAGAGTTAGATCTGATTTATTTAAGGACTTGAACAAGGGAGGGGCTTAATCAGGTTAATTTGCTTAAAGGCTGTATCAGTCAAACAGTTATGCATGCACTTCAGGGTCCATAAACAGTCACACACTCTGGGTACCCAGATGGAGAATGGTGGGCTAACCAGGAACGTTGTAGCTGGTTGGGGCCCTGTGATGGAAGAAAACAACATGCACAACACGCAGTATTTGTAATCCGGAGCTGGAGGGCTCCGTTCGTGAAAAAAAAAAAACAAGACAATGAGATGACACATTTTTAGATTAGGCTGTTGTTGCAGGGAGGTACCCTGATGATTACTCACGATACTCAAGACTGGACACAGGCTGGACGAAAATCGAGACAGCAGGTGGTTATGCCCTGCTGGTCATTGTATTTATCTCTGATTTGTATCTTGCCCCCAGCATTAGAAACTGGGTGTACTTTCCATTCAAATGTAAAACTGTAAAACTGTCTTTCTCTCCTGCTGTTGTATTTAATGTACTCGTTATACCCTATTGCTGTATTGTTGTACTGTCCCGGGTCGTTCCTGAAAATAGGCATAAAACTTGTCTAGTGTACCTACCCGGTTAACAAAAACTAAATAAATAAATAAAATCTGGAGTGCCAGGAGAAGCAGGGCCCACACGATTTGCCAAGGCACTGTTCCTATTCAAGCATGGAGCAGGGGGCTGATCCCCAGGCAGGTCGTTCGTCGGTGGCTTTCTCTGTACAGTGGGGTAGTCTGGCAGGCCGAACGGAGATGAACGCGGATTCAGTCCGATTAGGCTGGCTAAAGCTTCCAGCAAGCAGAACACAGCTCACACAGTGGGGAACCAAATCACGACCCACTTTCAATACACGGCACATTTACACGTAAGGAAATTCTACTGTACCAGGCAAACCGCTCTTCAGTCACGATCGCAAAGTCTCTGCACAAACCGGGGATTCAAAAGCAGCAGAAAATTCTGACAAGCCGATCGCATTCAGCAAATCTTCGTTGTTCTTCAGGTATGAGCCTGGTGAAAAATCAGTGGCTTACTTCGTTCTCACAAACTTGGATTTAGTCTGAAATAATTCTCTTCGCTCCCTCTCAGGGGCAGCAGGCAGACATGCAGGCCACAACTCAGGCTTTTCCACAGTTCTCCCACGCAAAACTATTCAGACGGCTGCTTGACTGTCTCAAGCTCTTGTTCATTCAGCTCCCAACTGAGATCTGACTTAACTGCCAGCAAGCCAGGGACTTTCCTCAGAATCCAAAAGGTTTGGTTGGCTGATCTGTCTGTCAATCACAAAAAAAGGCTCCCCCTTTAGGTGCAAAAAGGCATCAAAAGCCCAAAACTACAATTCCTACAGATTTTGACTCCAGACAGCCCCCTATAGTCTGGCTCCATTTTAGGTCCCAGCAGAACTGATTGGTCCAATTCGCAGTCCAGGACCAAGATAATGGAAATAAACAAAACAGTCCTTGCTGCAAAGAAGGCAGGTTAGACAAACTACATTATCATTATCACTCTAAATGATTGTCAGCGAATAGTTACTTCTTTCAACAGAGCTTCCTCTCAGATCACTTATGACTGCAATCCAGGCAGCTCTTAAAGAGACAGTACACAGAGGCTATACAGGCACTCTGGCAATCACATTTAAACTGCTAAAACGCAGGACACCATCCTGGCAGTGAGCATTTAGGCAAGCTCGAGGAAGACTTTTCGGGAACCCCCATTTGTAGGGGGTTACACATATATATTCTTTTTGTTTTGGACTTGTGCCACATATTCCAGACCCTATCTCACTGCTGTGCTTTCTTTAATAGCATGTCCCAATTGTAATATGTCAAGTCCTCTTGTCCAAATGTAATTCCTAAAATTTTATATCCACCATTAACTACCCTTATTCCCGTAACCTCCAGTACTTCTGACTGCAGCTCCCCTATAGGGATGCACACACTTTTAGATAAACTAATTTGTGCCCGTTAACCTAAAAAATTCTTGTAATATCTTTTCTGGATGGGTAGTTGACTCTTTTTCTACCAGTATCAGGCAGCGTTAATCTGCGTAGGCCACTGTCTTAATCTCTAAATCCTCACTTGAGGCTGAAAGACCTATCACCTGTTCTGAAGCATTTATTGTCTGTAGTAATGGGTCCAAAGACAAAATGTACAATAGAGGGCTCGAATGGGCACCCTTGGCAGACCCCATTATGAATAATACATTCTTTACATTCTTTCCCAACTCATCCATTGACATAAGGTGTGCACTGTGCTTGTTTATGACATATTGCAATCCAAGTCACAAAAGTGCTTGGAAAACTGTAGCATGCCATGCATTTCCAAGTGAAATCATGTGATACTCTATCAAAGGATTTAGCCTAGTCAAGGCTCATTAGGAAGCCAGATACTTCCCCATTTCTCCCTTTTTCCAGTATTTCTCTGCTTAAGATCGGAGGGTCTCCTATTCTCCATCCTGGAATGGCACAGGACTGAGATGGGTGTATAGTTTCTCTTATAGCCTGTGCCAATCTGACACTTAAAATATTTGTTAATATTTTGAAATCCGCATTTAGAGAGTAATAGGTCTCCAATTATTTAACAGACATATATTTCCAGATTAGAATAGTAAGATCATCAGACCTTGGTACATACTGTCTGGGAGCTTGTATATCATTTGGTAACACCTGCACATGACAGTCTTCTAGCCACTTGTCTGATTCTGTAGGTAAAAAAGCAAATGTCCCGAATAAACCGGTGGCATACTTTTCTACCTCGCCTATTATTTCCACTTGTGTATATTTAACATTCCCATCCTCTGATGCAAGTGCTGCAATAAATCTATTATTTTGCCTTTTGGCACAATTATCAAAGGGATTAAAACTGGCCTGGGACCCTTGTACTCCAAACCTTTGCTCTGATTCTAAAGACTTCATCCTGTCGTACCAGATGTTCCCCATTTCATATTTCATCTCATTAAAGAAATCCTGGTCTATTGTCCCACCTCCATTTTGGATAGACAGGAGTTTATGAAATTGAGCTATGAGTTCAAGATATCGATCAGTCTTGTGTCTCCCTTTTAATCTTCCCACTTGTTTGAATAATTCACTTATTTCTTCCTTTGTGTGCTCCCACCAGTCTCTCTTGGATTCATAAAGAAAAAAGATAGACTGTATTGCCTCTAGTACATATTTAAACCCTTTTGCTATTTCTGGATCATCTAGCAAACTTAAATTTAATTTCCAATTGCCTCATCCCCTGTACCCTTAAAAGCCCATGATCAGACTATGCTACCGGTAAAACTTCTGTGCTACTTACAGGTAAAGAAGAAGACAAAAACCAATAAACTATCCTTGTGGATAGTTTTCTTTTAAAAAAGGTGTGCTGGGCTGCTTTCCCTTGTTGGAAAAAAAAAAGTCTCTTAAATCTGTTTGTGACAATGATTGGTTTAAACACATGAGATCACAAAATACTTTGTTTTAGAACCTCTGGGAAATGACTAATATTGAAGTCACCCTCTATCAAAATATTTCTTGCAGTAAATAGAAATGGTTGGATTTTTTCAACAAATCAATATGCAGAGACCTGGTTTGGGGCGTATATACATTTATCAGTCGAAACCCACAGTTGTCTATATATCTATGTCTATAAATAATCCCCTCCCAGGCCATATTTCTACAGTGTGAATAACTTTAAACTTATCCAAGTTTATGCAAATACCTACTGCACTACAGTTGCCCTCCCCTAAAGACCAAAAAGAAGGGCCCCATATCCATGCCTCACTAGCTAACTGTATATCGTGTGTATTTCTTAACCTAGTATCCTGAAAAAAATACTATGTCATATACAGTTTCTGCAAATGAAAAGTATGTCATCAACCTTTTTTTTTCAGATAATATACTGTTAGTATTTAATGAGGCAAGGGATAACCCCTGTAGTGAGTTAGAAGGAGTGATGGCATCAAGTCACTTTCTTCCTACAAGTTCTCAGGCCCATTCTGCATTTTGTAGGCTTAGCTTTCGTTTTTTGTCCTTTAGGATCTAAAGGTTGATTTTCTGAATCCGACCCTATGTCTTTTTGTGAGGACATCACTGAGGCAGAGTCAGATTCCTCACTCATTTCTGTTTCCCTCCACTTAAGGACAGTGTACTTGTTCTGTGTGCTAATGTTCTCTGAGCAGTTTTCTGGACCCTTAGATGGCTGGGCCATCACCTCAGTTAAGGAATCCGGCACCTTTTTGGTAGAGAATGTATGCTTTTTCTTGACTACTTGAAACACATCTACTCCGTAACTTGGGGGATACTTTCTGCATCCTGTTGTTCATTTGCCAGGGGCGGGGTTGGGATTTTATCAGATTCTCCCCTAAGGGGTACTTGTGGGGCTGTTACCGTCACTTTGATTGCTGAGAGGGGGAGGTGTACTCTTTTCTCTTGCAGATGTTTGTGTAACAGGCCTATTGGCTGCCCTTGCTGATTTGTTAATGATTTGTTAATTTGTTAATGTTAAAGTCCTGAACACAATAGTCCTGATTTTCCGTGTTGTGTGAGGCCCAAGGACAGTCCATGAAGGAATGACTGTCATTGTCACACAAGTTACACTTACTGTATTGCCTGCAAAAAAACCCTGTGTGACCTGTTTGACCGCACTGGGTACATTTATGACCTCACGTTGGGTGCTTAGGTGTCTAGGTGACCCACATTTATAACATTGCCGGTGCTGTCCAGGGTAGAAAATAAACCCCTTGTCTCTTCCCAAGAAAAAAACAGTTGGGCATGTCACCAGACGTGGGTTTAGGATAACTCAGTTTCAGGCAGACCACAAGTCAGGTGCATAAAAAACACATGGTTGCATTTATCAGTTAATTTTCATCAAGTAAAATATACAGAAAGCAAAATGGTAAGTCAGACAACTGCTTAGCTTCAACAGTTTCTAAGGCTTTTCTTCAGCCTGGCATGAATCAGTGTGAAAGCACACACTACCAGGAGGTCTTCCACCTTCCTCAGTCAGTATCTAACTGGCCACCCTGTTTGTCCTCTCTCAGCATTGAGGTTGGGCTTTTTATAAGCTCACTAGAAGTTGGGAAAATTTCCACTGCCTTTTTATTAACAGCAGACATAACATAAAACTAGCCTCTAGTTGTCACTGTTGCTCCATAGAGAACAGTTATTTGGCAGCCACCTGAAACAGAGAAGAACTTGTTTACAATGCTGGAAAGGTCAGAGCCAAGGTCAGAACATTCTGTGCTCCCTAAACTCTCCTGCAGGGTCATATTACCTCATGCTGTCTGCTGCAAAATATGTCTTAGATGAGGGCTGCTAACATCTAGAAAAAGCAGACAAAACTTGTTATTCTTATAACTGCCTTCTCATTTTGTAACTTTACTCAGTTTTGTTTTAGGTTAATATGCACAGAAAGCTTTATAAGCACTTCAGCACTTAATTTATAACCAGCCAACCAGCATGTTGGACATTATACAAAACTTGGGGAAGAGGTTTCAGTTTATCCCACGGGTGTCCACTATGACAGGGGTCAGTCATCCTGTTATAGGGCAGATGTACCAAGCCTGTGTCTGGTACAGAGTGACTTTCAGCTGCCACCCCCATTCCAGAAACCGTCGGAATCAAAGGTAGATTCAGGATTTCCCTCTACCTTGAATTTTTTTTCCCCCATCCAATACAGAATATCTGTGATGTTGACACCTTTATTGCAAAAGAGCACCGTTATAAACTTTGTGGGGCTTTTGGTTAATAAGATAGCCTGAAAAGGGTCCCATAATGGGTTAGTCTTCTCATTGGTATACCTTGCCCAGAACCTCTCCAGCAGATCCGGGGAGCGGAAGCTAATATCAAAGGTGCTGTCTCTGGGTGCATGGATAAATGTGTAAACTTCTCCTGGTGTAAACCCCAGGGATTTTTTTATTAGTTCTTTGCCCACAATCATAAAGATCGGGGGGGGGGCTCTCCATTCCCCCCACATATCGTAGTCTCACTGCATTGCAGTGCTTGGCTAGCTCCATTGGTTTGTGGAAGAGGCTAGCAAAAGTAGCCTTATTGGCAGTCCCCTCTGTGTCCCCCTGCTGTGGGATTTCATTCCCCCCATCAGTTTGATTACTTGCAGTTGGGCTGAGCAGACCCCTTTTCTTCCTGGGCCCCTGCATCCCCTGTTGTGGTGTCATAGAAAACTTCAGATTGGCTCCCTCGAGGGGAGTAAGAAACTTGGTCTGATACTGCCTCAGGCATTTCTTCAGGCCTTGCTGCTGCCCATTTGTATACATCTGTTTCCCCACCACTGAACTGTTTTTCCTCATCAGTCCTACATCAGAAGCACTTACTGGTGGTTTTTGAACAGAGCCCAGAATGGGCACTGTTTAGTCCGGGATCAATGTACCTTCCGCATTCTGGTTCCACCCAGCTGCTTGGAGCGCTCACTCGGGAGTCGACTGGCTTCCTTGTTGGGACACTTCATGTGTATCCGACTGTATTCGTTGTCCTTCCGGGTCGCAGGAACTGGCACCAAAAACAAACACTTTGGTAGGGGCTTCTGTTGAAGTGCCTGGTGAGTACTGAAAACCTCTTTTGTGAGAATTTTCCTCATCCAGCTTCATCTTTGCTCTCTGGTACTCCTCCTCGACTTCCAACATTTGTTGTAGTGGCATACCTCTCAACTGTCCCTGATTTTCAGGGATGTCCCTGATTTTGCCTCAAAATTTTCCTCTGTCCCTCATAAAATTTGTGTTTTTATGACTGAACAGTGGAGATTGTAAACACAAAATAATGTCAAACATTAAAGTTACAGACTTATTGTTTTTCAGAAAATGATTTTTACACTAATTCACTTATTCTATCAGCTTTCTGGGTGAATATTACCAATTTTTAAGATGTGTCCCTGATTTGGGGGTCTTTCTCCCTGATGTTTTTAAGCCCTATCCCTGATTTATGAGGCACGAGGTTGAGAGGTATGTGTAGTGGTGCTTTTTTTATCCCTTCAGCTTGTCTTTGAAGTATTGTGTCTTCATCTGGGTTCTCTATATCCATTGAGGTGTCCATATCCTGTGCAGTCGTGTGTCCTATACTTTCCTCCACGTTAATTGTATTCTGGACTGTCGATAACTTTACTGATTTAGGTGTATGAGGAGCGGCTACTCCTACGCCTCCTCCCTCGTCGCCGTCCAGCACTCCAGTGGACTCCTTCATTCTGTTGGGACTGAGCACAGCGCCCCCTCTTGAAGAGTAGGGGAATTTTTATTCAAATTGAAAAATATATTCATACAATACTTAATACAAATGGGAAAAAGGAAAAGTTTGAAAGATCATTAAAGTAAATAAGTTATATGTTCCCCCCCTTTTTTTTTTATTTAGTATGCTTTTTCTGGTGGGGCCTCCTGTCAAGCTCTGCCCCGGTCATGGACTCCCACCTACCGTCACTGCCAGTACTCTCCTGGGCACCCCTGGCTTTCTCCCCGGAGGGCCGGGCTACAGCACTGGTTCCCCTTTTTCCAGCACCGTGGAACCAACATCTGTTTGGGATAGCCGGTGATGGAGTCTAACTTAAGCCCGGGGAGGGCTTCATAGAGACGGAGGCCCCACACATTTTTTCTCCCCTGTGTACGTTGGGGGCGGGAACATGCAGTGACAACCAGCGTCCGTCCCGCCCCTCTCTGCACTGTCTAATGCCGGTAGCTGTGCTGCCCCTGGCCTCTGCCAGAGGTCCCTCAAGCGCCGGACATTTCCCCAGACCTCCCACCGGAGAAGGAGAGCAATCCAAGGGATGCTCAATCCATCTCCCCCAGCCGGCCCTCCGATAGCCCGGGTCCATTCCCGAACCCAGGTTGCCGGCGTCGCAAGCAGAAATACAACTGGTGCGCCAACGGACTGGCCAATATTTCCCTTTTTGAAAATAATAATGCAAACTGTAATAGATTCTTAAAGCAAAACCAAAAATCCCAAAGCAAGTAAGTATTACTGCATGCTTCACCCCCCCCCAAAATAGGAGAAGAGTAGGGGAAATTTTTTTTTTTTTTTTTTAAGAACTACAAACCAAATATGTACAAGCAGTGTAAGTCACCTGAAATAATACGTAGAGACAGGAATAGATCAAAGGAGTATTTACAAGCATACTTATTCAAATTAAAACCAAAGTCTTAAATTGGTTGGAAAGGAAAAGGAACTAGATAGAAAGTATTAAGTCATTCTTGGCCTCAGTCCTGCTTCTTAATTTAAGAAAACAAATTAGCATTTCACGCATATGCCTATCAATTTACTATCAAAAATGGGTAGGTAACCTGATAAATTTTGAAACTATCCACTCCTCCAGCTTCCACAAGGGTGTAGGGGAATGTTCCATTCAGACTAAATCAGAGCATACAAAAATTTATACAAATGGCATAAATCACACTACTTTTTTTCAGGGTACCAGTTAAACTTATCCGATATCCAGCCATGCTGTATTCCTCCACCATAATTTACATAGTTCTGGACTCGTATTATTTTTTTCCTTTTGTTGTATATTCATAATATCTAACATAACTTCATACAATATCTGATCTACTGTCTTCACCGATTGTCTTATAATCAGAGCACATCTCGTCTGCCATATCTGATATTTAATACACAACAAATTTAGTTGCATTGTACACTTTTTGTATTTCAACCAACTAAAGGGAAAGATACCTAGATACATTATTTCTGTGGTTAAATTCTGAAAGAGACCCTGTATCCAGCATGTGTTAAGAAACTGCCAGAAGGACATTACAGATGGGCACTGAACAAAGAGGTGATCCATAGTGTCTAACTGTCCTTTACCTGTACCTGTTCTCGGACAGTCTCTCACTTCTTTCTCTTATGTTTCCTGTTGTTCTTTACTCCTAATTTCTGGTGCACACATAGCTATAAAAAATCCCACATTTACACTAGTATTCTGTTACACATTAACATTTGTAAATATTTTTTTCTTTCATAGGTTTTCTTCATACCATGGTGATTCAAAATAATAACTTTCCATTATCTGAATGTATAGCTCCTTTTTAAATTTTATTCTAAAGTCTTTTTTCATTATTTTCCAAAGCTTCAACCTGCCTGTTGCCTCTCTTAGGAACCCCATTGCTATAGAACCTGTTTTTGCCTTTGGATACGTCCCATTTCCTCTCAGTCGAGTATAAGTGGTTCCAAATTGTCCCATATCCAAGGTCCCCAGGTCTTTGTTGTATTTTTTACTAAAGGCATGAAATTATGGTACAAAAAGGTACAATAGAAGAAGACTACTGGATTAACCATAACCAATCCCCCATACTCTAAGGGTAAATATGTTATTCCCCTTTTTCATGGGTTTAAATAACTACCCCACACACATTGGAAGAAGATGCTTAACAGGGTTGTTTCCAGCGATTTTGGGGTGGAAACACTGTACCTAAAAAAATAAATTAAAGGTAGCAGAAAGGTTTTAATCATATACGCTCTTTTCTTTTTTTGATAATCTCCACTGGTACCATTGTTGAACCTTTTTCTGTGCCTCCTGTATTTTCTCTTTCCAGTTAAATTCCTCCATGTTATCTTTTCCAAAATATACTCCCAATATTTTATGTTCATCTGTTTTCCTTTCTATGCCTAATGCATTCAGTATCTCTTTGTCTTCCATTCTTATAGAAAGGCATGCACGTTTTTTATGTTAATCTCTGACTCGGTTACCTCTGAGAATTCATCTAATACTGTTTTTGCCACTATACCTGATGTTGTGTCTGCTGTAATCAGTCCCAGATCATCAGCATAAGCCACAGTGCAAATTTGTGCATCTTCTTATTATCCTACTGGTACTCCCTACATTTCTTCGTGTTGCTTCAATAGGGGATCTAATGTCAATATGTACAGTAATGGGCTGAGTGGGCATCCTTGCCTCACCCCCTGTATAGCCTTCATATGTTCCCAACCCATCCATTTATATTGGTTATTATATCGATTTCCTTATAACATGTTTGCAACCAAGATATAAATTGAGCCAGAAATCCATAGCTCTTTAAGAGTCTCCAGAGATATTTGTGTTCTATTCTGTCAAACACTTTAGTTTGATCTAAACTTACAAATTGCCCCATTAATTCTCCCTCTTCTCCCTTACTCATGATTTCTCTTATTAAAATCAGGGCATCCTGTATTCTTCTAGATGGAACCCCACTAAATTGTGTGGGATGTATTGTGGTATCCAAAACTATGGACATGCTATTGCACAGTATTTTCATTAAAATCTTACAGTCCGAGTTCAATAATAAAATTGGTCTCCAGTTTTTTAGATCTCTTTTTTTCCATTTTTAAATAGCATTTGGGAGAAGCCCCTCCTTATAGGCCCAATTATATACTTCCACCAATTCATTTCCCAGGTACTCGAAGATAATTTTATATATCTCGTTTGGTAGCCCATCCAATCCAGGCTATGTCCCTGTGTTTGGAGCCCATATTACCTCTCTTACTTCTTTCGCATTTATGGGTGTAATTAAAACATTCTGTACGTCTGCAGGGATAGTTGGTAGGGTACAAGAATTTAACCACTCTTCCATTTTTTCTCCTCAAAGCTGTTGACTAGCAAACATTTGCAATATAAATTCTTCTGTTTCTTTTAATATTTCTATTTTCTAGGGACATGGATATGTTGTTCATCCACACTGTCTGGCAGGTTACTTGCCGCTTTAAATCTTGCCAGAAGGTCTTCAAGCTGGCTCCTCCCACCCACCCAGGTGGTAAAACCCTCGGCTCCGCCCCATGACGCCAGATCTTCCTTACCACTCAGAAGCTCAGGTTCCCTCCTTAGCGCTCTGCGTTTTAGACTGGATCCTAACTCTTCGGTTCGTCTGAAACTCGTTTTAAAGTTTTCTAAACTTCGGTCTTCCTTATCCCTCGCGGCTGCGATGGACAAATCGATTCCTGGCTTTTGGCGGTGCCCTTGCGGGCAGATGTCCAGGACGGATCTGCAGTCCACGTGCGTCTACTGCCTCAGACCTGCAGGCCTGCGAGTTGTGTTGTTCCTTTTCGGCCAACGTCCTGGAGGATCGCGCTACCCGATTGAAGCTCGGGTGCCCCGAGAAGCGTTACCTACTGGTAAAATCCAAAGAGGCTCGTTGGGCAGTGTCCATGGCAGCTGGCTCGGCTGAGCAGCTCGGGCATATGATTGCCCTCGAGGAGGAGGCGGCCCAGGCCGCATCTTCCTCTTCCTTGGTCACGGCATTTATCCCGCTTTCTTTGAGTACCTCGTATTCGGCTTCATTCAAGGAGCTATGTCAGTCCCTTTCCACGAAGGGTGAGGGGCCATTGGGACTTTCCTCTCGGTCCAAGAAGAGGGATTCGAAGGGTAAGTCCCACCGTCGGCGTTCGTGGGAGCGGGAGAGGTCTCCTTCCCGGACAGTTGACCATCGACTTCAGTCGAGGTTGCGGCTCAGGCCGCTAGCTTCACGGTGTCCCCATCAGGCCAGCCTGCCGAGACACCCGTCGACGCAGTCGAGATATTCCTCGAACCGTCGGACGGGTTGTCGATTGGTGAAGCCGACAGCCCTTCTTCGTCGGTTCCCCCAGTGGAGGCCGAGGATCTGCCTGCGCCTTCGGTCGGTAGTCCCCGGTTAAAGTGTCCGGAGCGAGGGAAGAGTGGCTGTCCCCGCTCTTCCCAGGCCCGCCTCGGTTGCCCCGAGGTCCCGGACCTCTTCTCGGTCAAGCCGATCCCGCCGACATCGGCGGTCTCGGTCTCGGCACCGAAGTAAGCGGCGACGCCGCTCCTCCTCGTCTTCCTCTGCGGAAGAGGAGAGGCTTCGACGCAAATTGCTTCAGCGCTACAAGGAGCTTATGTGGCAGCAGTTACTGTTGTCTAGGAGTAAGTTGACGCCAACGCATCCCCCGGCCATCAAGTGGCTGTCACCCGAACGGCCAAAGCAACTGCTCACTGCAGTCAAGATGCCCATTTCTGGGCCGGTTGTTCGGCTGAAACTTGCTGCCCCACCAATTGTGGTGGAACCTCCGCCTCCACAACCGAAGTCTGGGGCACCGACCAAAGATTCTCGGTCAGGTCACGGCCTGCCCCGCAGGTTGTCTGTCATCCTCACTCCCGACCGTTCTCAGCAGGTGGAGGGTGGCTCAGGCCCTAAGCAGCTCTTTGCGGATTCTTCGGAGTCCGACGACGACTCCTCCCTGTTCTCCAGGCAGGTCGACCTGGAATCTTCTGGGGGCCAGTCACTGGACGATAGCTCATCGTCCTTCATGGGTTTGCTTCGGCTCATCTCGGAGTCCACCGGGATGCAGCTCGAGCCCATGTCCAAACCGGCCAAGTATCCCCTGACAGAGATACTAGACCAAGGGGATTCACCCATGGAGGCCTTTCCTGTGGCTGAGGCCATTGTCGGCCCAGTCTTGGAGCTTTGGCAGTGGCCTGCTTCCTGTCCTGTGCCCTCGGCCAGGATGGCCAGGAAGTATGCTGTCCCTACCGACTCTTTGCCCGGTTTCTTGGAGCACCCTCTGCCGAGGGTTAGTTACCGACAGCATTTTCCGGTGTTCCGAAACGCTGGATGTGGGACAAGCCCCCGACAAGGAGTCCAAAAGTTGGATCTGCGCCGGGTGCAAGGTGTACGCTGCATCCTCCCTCGGCCTCCGACAGGCCAGCTCGGCTGTGCTGATGGCACACTTCTCCCATGCCCTCATGGGCTTCCTGGATGAGGTGATCCCTCATCTCCCAGCCGACCTGCAGACCACGGTCCAGCAGGCGCGGGACCACGGTAGGGCAGTGGCGAAGCAGCAAATTCAGACTGCTCTGGACATAGGTGATTCCTGTGCCAGGTCAGTAGCGGCCGCGGTGGCCATGCGCCACAGGGCGTGGCTGAGGATATCCACCTTCATGGTGGATACCCAGCACAAGTTGGCGGACGCCCCTTCTTGGGGACCGACCTCTTTGGCCCTGGAGTGGAGGGACACCTCCAGCGGATCGAAAAGTCCAATGCCACTCTGGACTCGGTCACCTCTGCCCAGAAGGACAAAGGCCACTGTCAGCAGCAGCAGCACAAGCCCTTTCGTCCTTCTGCGCCTGTGGCACGTCCGGCCCAACAGCACCAGAGCCAGCAGGCTCGCGCTTGGCATCCCAAACCCTAGCCCGCAGCTTCCTCTAATAGGAAGCAAGGAGATAAAGACCCAGGAGGTCCCTTGGCCGGTCCCTCCTCCAAGCCTGCCCAGTGACGGGTTGAGGGGTGTCGCCCCCAACCTCGTCACCCTTCCCTGGGTTCCCCATGGGGATGGTCTACCACTCTTTCCGCCTGGTCCGCTATCACCACGGACCATTGGGTGTTGGAGGTGGTGGAAAGGGCCTGCCCTGGAATTTGAGCAGACCCTCCTTTCGAGCTGTCGCCTGGGGCCACCGGGTCCGAGCCTCGCTGTCGGCCCACCAAGCCGATATTGCCCTGCTCCTTGAAAAAGAGGTGATCAGGAAGGTGGCGGATCCTCCTCCAGACCTGGGGCTTTTGTCCAGGTACTTCCTGGTCCCAAAACGGACGGGGGGCTGGCACCCCATTCTCGACTTGCACGACCTAAACAGGTTCCTAAGGTCTCGGACCTTCAGGATGGTTACTGTGGCGCAGGTAATCCCATCCTTGGAGCGAGGCATGTGGTTCTGTTCCCTGGACCTCCAGGACGCGTTCTTTCACGTCCCGATCCGGCCGTCTCACCAGAGATTCTTCTGCTTCAGAGCAGAGGGATCTCTTTATGAGTTCCGGGCCATGCCTTTCAGCCTCTCTCTAGCTCCCAGGGTCTTCACCAAATGCATGGCAGTGGTGACAGCATTCCTGCGGCGCCGAAGGGTCCGGGTGTACCCCTACCTGGATGACTGGCTGATTGCAGCCCCCTCCAGAGCGGAGTTGGAGCAGTCCAGAGATCTGGCCCTCCAGGTTTGCTCTCAGATTGGCCTCTTCATCAACGAGGCCAAGTCGGAACTCTTGCCGAAGCAGGTGATACACTTCATCCGGGCAGAGCTCGACTTTCTTCGAGCCAGAGCTCGGCTCCCAGCAGACAGGGTCGAGGTTCTTTCCTCCTTTGCCCAATCCATTCCTCCAACCTTGCCAAGTCTCTTCTCATTCTTTCCACACCTCCTTGTGTATCAACCCTGTTGCAGATCTTTGTGTTATCTGCAAAGAGGCATACTTTTCCTTCCAGTCCCTCTGCAATGTTACTTATAAAGACATTAAAAAAGGACTGAACCCTGTGGTACGCCACTAATAACCCCTCTTTCTTCAGAGTGGACTCCATTTACAATTACCTTCTGTGTCCTGTTGTCCAGCCAATGTTTTACCCAGGCTACCACCCTGGGATCCACTCCCAGGCTGGTTAATTTGACTATTAATCTTTTTGTGTGGGACTGTGTCAAATGCCTTGCAAAAGTCTAGGTAGGCCATGTCCACAGCCCCTCCCTGGTCTACTACTTTGGCCACCCAGTCAAAGAAATCAATTAGATTTGTCTGACATGACCTTCCCGCTGTGAACCCATGCTGCCTTGGGTCCTCTGCCCCACTGGCCTTTAGGTACTCAACAATTCCTTCCTTCAGAAGTGATTCCATTACTTTCCCTACCGCAGAGGTCAAACTGACAGGTCTGTAGTTTCCTGCCTCTGTCTTGATCCCACTTTTGTGAAGGGGAATCACTTCCACCTTCCTCCAGTCCTCAGGTACCACACCATCCTCCCATGATTTGTTAAAAAGGGTAGTCAGTGGTTTCACTAGTTCTCCCCTTAATTCTTTTAGAATTCTGGGGTGAATTCCATCAGGCCCCATTGCTTTGTCCACCTTCAGTTTTAGGAATTCTTTCTGAACCCTTTCTTCTGTGAAAGGACTGGGATTGCCCCCACATCAAGAGTGCATCTGTTAATTGGATTAGGCACCTCCCCCTCCTCCTCTTTTGTGAATACTGAGCAAAAATATTCATTCAGTATCCCTGCTTTTCGCTGTCCTTTCTGCCCACCCACTGTCCATTCTGTTCAGCCTCACTATCCTCCCTTTGTCTTTCTGTGCTCCTGATGTACCTATTAAAGGTTTTATCCCCTTCTTAACTGAGTTGGCTATCTTTCCTCAGTTTGGGCCTTTGCATTCTGACTTCCCTCCCTGCTTCCTTCTGCCTTAACTGGTACAGCTCTCTGTCCTGCTCCTCCTGTGTTTCCTTATACTTCCTGAATGCTATCTTTTTCTCCCTGACTTTCCCTGCCACCTCTTTTGAGGACTATAGTGGCTTTTTCTTTCGTTTTGATTTGTTTATTTGCTTCACACAAAGGCGTGTTGCCTCTGTGATGGCAGTTTTGATATTTCCCTATTGTTGCTCCACCCCTTCTTCTAGCCTGTTGGCTAGTGCCTTTCTAAGGCACGCTCCCATCTTGCCAGAGTCAGCCCAGTACCCTCACTTTTGTATAGCTTGACTCTGTAGCTGAGTTTATCGTGAACCACACTGTTTGATGGTTACTTGTTCCCAGATGGCAACCCACTTCTAGATCTGAGATCCTCTCACTGTCCCCATTTGAGAGTACGAGGTCTAAGATTGCTCCCTCACGAGTGGGTTCCGAAACTAGCTGTCTGAGGCATGCCACCTGTAGGACATTGAGAATGGCCCTGCTCTTGGATGTGGCTGTAACAAAGGTGCTCCAGTTAACATCTGGCATATTCAGGTCTCCCATCAACAGTATCTCCCCTTTCTCTGCCATCCAAAGAATGCCTGCCATCCAAAGAATGCCTTATATTATATCCTTGTCTATTCCCTTCCCCTGACATGGGGGTCTATATACAACCCCTGTGCAGATTGTGGTGCCATTTCCAGTCTGTAAGGTGACCCGCAGTGCCTGCTCTCCTCCCTGTTTGTTCTTTTGTTCAGTTGCTTTTATCCTTCCTTTACATTGAGAGCTACTCCTCCCCCTCTTCTCCCCTCCCCATCTCTCCTGTAGGTTAATGTACCCTGGTATGTTAGCATCCCAGTCGTGGTTCTCTGTGTACCATGTTTCTGTGACTGCTATGATATCCAGGCATCCCTCTTCCATCAAGGCCACCAGTTCAGGGAACTTGTTGCCCAGACTATGGGCATTGGTACTCATTACCCTCCATTTCCTGATGGCCTTACTCCTTTTTGCCCCATCCCTGTCCTTATTGCCTTTGTCACTTTCTCCATTTACCCCTGCCATTCTCCCTATCAACATCTCTATCTTGGTGTTTACCTCACTTATTACCCTGACTTTTTTGGGGAGGCTAGGATTTCCCTGTTCCTTTCCAGTGCCTCCCCACTTGGCTAGTTTAAATGCTTGCCAATGAAGCATTTAAACCTATCACCTTGGATCCTGGTCCCCTCCTGGACAGATGCAGACCATCATGCCAGTATAGGCCTGCATCGCTCCAGGTGGACCCCCAGTCCCCAGTGAAGCCAAATCCCTGAGCTCTGCACCAGTTTTTCAACCACTGATTGAATCCCATGGTGTGGAGCACCCTAGCCTCACCTACGGCATAGACAGGCAGCACCTCCGAGAAGGTTACCATGCGTACTACTTGTCTAAGACCCCTCCACAAACTTTTCCTGCACTGTTCTGATCCCTGTCTTAGCCGGGTCATTTGTCGCTAGGTGGACAATGACATCCAGCTCCCTCTCCTGTGCAGCTGCTCCAGCGATCCTGAGGATTCGCCCCCTGTCCCTCCAAGGCATGGTGCCAGGCAGGCACCTTACCTCCCTCTCCCCTTCCTCCCCCAGTTCTACCTTCCTAACAATGGAGTCCCCCCACCAGGAGCTGTTTCCTTCCCCTGTAGGGTCCCATGCCACCCTCCTGTGGGTCTCCTTTGTGGAGGTTCACAGCATCCTCCTTGGTCTCCACTGCAGGTGCCTCCGTAGAGAAACCACACATTGCCAGAACAGCATAGGAATCGTGGAGAGGTACAACTGGAAGGATGCACCTCTGTTCCACCACCCTCACCCTCCCTGAGCCCACTGTGGTCCAAACGCTCCTCTTTCTTGGCAACCTCTGAGGCAACGGCAGTGGCCCTGGTGGTCCCTGGATGGAAGAGGAGGTCCCACAAATCCTGGCCAACTCAGCCTGGAGATGAGCCATCTCCTCCCTCAGCCCAGAGAGGTGCCTGCAGATGGGACAACACCGCATCCTCCAGAACATTTCCCGGAAGACTGCTGCTCCACAGCCACTGCACTGCACCACTTCCATCATGTCTTACTTGTGTGTAACCCTCTATCATCCTTTAATACACTACAGTTAAAGTCACCACCCAGGATGATATTTTTTGTTGTAAAAAGAAACTGTTTAATTTTTTTAAACAGTTTGTCTCTCAAATTTGAATTGAGATGCATTGACATTTATCAGTCTAAAATCCATCCCTTTCAGAGTAATATCCATAAGGAAAACCCTTCATGGGGTTATGTCCACCATATTTATTACTTTAACTGACGTGAAAAAAACCTACCCCCACCCCTGAACATGTCTCTTCTCCTTGGGACCAAAAACATTGGCCCCCACACCCAGCTTCTACTGGCAGCCTCCCTCTCCACTGGGCTATGTAATCTAACATCCTAAAAAAAAACCACGTCTAAATATTGTGACTGAAATGTGCATAAGTACTGCACTAAGTCTGTTCCTTTATGAATGTAGACTGTTCACATTCAGTGAGGCTATTCTTACGTTATGTTAGAAAGGCATCAGTTAAAAATCCTCATTTGATTTTACTGGAGGCCCTTGTTACACTGCCTTTTCTCTGAGAGATGGGTCTTGTATCTTCCACATTTTCTGCTTCTGAGATTACTCTCTGTTGTGAAGATACTACAGAGGCACTGTCGGATTATACTTCTGATTTTCCCCACTGGAATGTAGAATACCTGATAATAAGTTCTAATGAGCTGTCTTGTGCTTTCTTTTTTGCTTTCTTTCGTGTCCCGTTGACATTTTTAAATCTGCCTCTTGTGGGCCTGTTGTCTGACCTGTTTTGGTGGAGGGGGCATTTTCATGAGAGACTACCACCCGAGTGTCTTGTCTTAGAGGTGCTGTTTCTTTAGGCCTACTACCTTGCTTTCCTTTGTCTTTCTGCTTTTCTACTGTATTTTGGGCTCCCCAGGTTTGTTTAGCTGCTGTTTTGATGTAAAAGTCTTGGATACTAAAATCAGAGTTTCCGTTATTTATTGATACCCATGGGCAATCCCCAAAATTGTGCCCCGAATCCTCACACAAATTACATCTAGGCTCCTTAAAACAGTGCGCATTGGGATGTCCCATTTCCCCACAGTGCATACATTTCAGTACTTTACAACTAGTACTGATATGCCTTCCTGACCCACACTTAAAACAAGTTCTGGGCTGCCCGGGATAAAATAGAAAACCTATGTCTTCTCCTATTAAAAAAGGAAAACAGTTTGGAAGATGAATAATGTCAAAGTGTTGTAATTCCACTTTAATCTTCCAGCTGCCATTCCAAAAAAACTGTTCATCGAGAATTGGGTTAGGGTTACGTTGTATCTTGCATCTTTTTTCCACCCAGAATAGCACATCTGTTATGTTTACCCTTTCATTTCTAAAGAGCACAGTGATTACTCTGAATGGTTGTTTTGTTAATGGGATGATCACAAATTGTGACCATAAGGGATGAGTTTTCAAGTTAGCATATTTTATCCAAAAATGCTCAAGAATTTCAGGGGTCCTAAAGCTGATATTGTACGTCATTTCCCCTGACGCATGTATGAACACGTATACTTCTGCAGGGAAAAATCCTAGTGATTGTTTGATTAAAGTTTTGCCCACGTAGTTTCTATCCTGTACTGTGTCTTTATCTCCTACGAACCTCACTCGCACCGCATTCCATCTCTTTGCAAGCTCCACCAGTTTGTGGAAGAGACTCGCAAAGGCAGGGTTCTAGTTTTGCTCTATATTCAGGTTTTGAGGGGCTTCGGGACCACTGTCTAGTGTCATTAGTTCATTAGCAACATTACTTTGTTGGTACGTCATTAGTTTGTTTTGAACAGTACCTGTCATTTCCGTTGTTAGCTGCTCACCATCACTCTTCTCTTCAACACCGTGATTTACTCCTTCATCATAGATTTCTACCACTTCGGTTTCTATCTGTGGGTAGTCAGGGTCTGAGGTCCAGTCTCCCGTTTCCAGCAGTTTTCACCCTGCGTTCTCCAAAGCATGCCCCGGGGATCAAGTGCTGCGGTCTTCAGACTGTGTCTTCATTGTTGTTTGGGGCGCGGTCCTTGTCACATCATCCGGGCTATCTGTCAGTGAATCTTTAACAAAAAGCTTACTCACATTTGAGTTCTCCGCCTCAGTAGGGGAATTCAAGGACTGTTTCCTTTTTTTCTTATCCACTTTTTCTTTAGCAGTTTTTAACTGCTTTGTGATTTTTTGTAGCTAATTCTCCAGACATTTCTGTTTTTGTAGTAAAGTTAATTTCATCTTAACCAGTTCTGGGTGTGCTGCCTTGTTTTGTTCTGTCTCCAAATTAGTCTCCAGGACCTGTGGTTCTGTTTGTTTTCCAAAGACACTTTGCTGGCCAGCATTCAGATGCCTTCCAGCTATCTTGCTCCCTGCTGCAGTTTGCATACATCCTCCTTCCATCTCCACCTACAGCTGACTGCTGGAGGCCTCCATCCGTACAGGAAATCAAGCCCCTGCAGGTAGAGTAGGGAAATTTCCCCCGTGTACTGGTCAAATTTCCCCCCATTCACTAAAATACTACCAGCAGCTTAATGGATCCATGACACGGGCCGACAACTGTATGTCACGCCATATCATAAGCAATAGATTTAGCGTTTCATCATGTTGCAGTCGGGTATAAATCCATCGGGAAACTGTTTTTTTGTGGGGCTTTACCCCCACCTCCCATAACTAATGATTATCAACTCAAGGTTGGAGTTGATTTGGGAAGGGGGCAAACCCCAGAGAAAGCAGTGCCGGGGTCCCGCATGTACATTACAGTGGCAACTGCGACTTGCCACTGTAAAGTACTTCACTATAAAAATGTCGCTGTGGCATTGGCATACGCAGCTTAATATGATTCTGCAAGTCAATTTGCATCTGTACACGTATTTCCCTTCCCTTTTACCCTGGGTTGTACCTGGAACCAAGCCACAGCTCAGTGTGCGTCTCCTGGTCACAAGCTTTCAAATAAATAAACGTCAGCATCTGCTTATTACCATTATTATGTTTTATTTGTGATTAATGAGCATATGTATGTGTTTGTCAGGAATTTTTTTTTTTGACTCACTTTTTTTAAAAGCACGGGTACTGTAAGTACATTCCATAAAAGAATTTGGACATTCTGAATGATAGACAGCCATATAATCGACATCATAATCGCAATATACGCACATTATTACAGGTGTTTGTCATGCATGACTAAAAAGGGACATACAGCAGATTGTCCAGCTCACTCCTTAGTTAAATGAAGTAAAGGAAAATGTATATTTTATTTAAGATATAGAGCCCTAGTAACAGGTAGTGATGTGATAAAAGCAAGTGGTAAAAGAAGATTTTGGATGATTTTTTACAAGTTTGTGTGGGTCCCACCTTGCTGAAATAATGAATGGGTGAAGGAATATATGTGTGTATGTTTCTGTTTATTGTTTCATGTGGATACGTTTCAAATCTTTAACCTTTCTGTCTGGTTTTCAGGCCTGTAGTTCAAATGCACAAGACTAAGACTATCCAGGAGAAACTGAAGAACTACAAAACAGCTCCTTTTGATGCTCGGTTCCCGAACACTAACCAAACCAAGAACTGTTACCAGAACTACCTTGGTACGGACAGCACCTCTATGTCTCTTCCACACCTCCTCTATACTGTACATTTGTTTATTATATGGTTCTCAAGGAGAGGACAGGTATTTTACAAACACAGTAACCTGGGTCTAGTCACCTTGCTTAAAGGCAGGGGATAATCCTTTCCGTTACTGTAATGGGAAGCAGTGCATGATGTTTAGATTTGTTCCTCAAAACAGAAATGACTTGCTCTAGAAGTCACAGAGCTTCTAGTAGGTATCTTTTTTGAAGAATCTGGGACTGCCTTCTTGTATAGATTTACAGAGGATCAGAGTGTACATTATATTTTTAAAGTGGTCATTGGACCCAAATTCCTAGTGGTCAGAACTTCTGTAATGGTAGCTATTTCATTTAATTGTACAGTAAGTAAGTAAAATTTATTTTTAAAGCGCTTTTCAAAACCAAAGCGTTGTACAGATAAAATAGTTAAAATACATACATATAACATACAACAACAAATAACAATATAATTACAATAAAATCATTCTCCATATGCCTATTTAAATAAATAAGTTTTTAATTCTAACTTAAAACTCTCAACGGTCAGGCAGCCTCGTATCCGACGAGGTAGAGAATTCCACAGGGTAGGGGCAGCATAAGAAAATGCCCGAGCTCCAGAGGTTTTTAAACGGACCCTGGGAACCTCTAGCAATCCCTCGTCAGCGGAGCGGAGCGAGCGAGAGGGACAGTAGGGAACAAGGAGATTTTGAAGATACTGCAGTCCCTGTTCGTGTAGGGCTTTATAGGTCAGTAACCCGACCTTAAAGGTGATCCGCCACTGAACCGGCAGCCAGTGCAGTTCGCTCAGCACAGGCGTAATATGACTTCGTAGATGTCCCAGTCAAAGCCTGGCTGCTGCGTCTGCACCAGCTGCGCGGCGGATATCAACCCCTGGTAACCCTAGGTACAGGGCATTGCAGTAATCAAGGCGAGAGGTAACAAAGGCATGGACCAATACCGAAGGTCAGCCGAGGAACCAGATGTTTCACCGAGCGATATTCCTAAGATGATAAAAGGAAGATTTGACAACGGATGACACCTGAAACTTCAGGGTCAAACCATCACATCATAACGCCAGGTTACGACCCGTCTGAGGTTGAGAGCTGGGCACCGTCGATCCATATGCCCGAAGGAAGCCCGGCCCTACAACCCGCCTCAAAGCCACCTGGGTCCACCACCAACACCTCAGTCTTATCCGAGTTTAACCTTTGGCAGCTGGCACTCATCCAATCCTCGATCTCGGATAGACAGCTGTTAAGTATAGATACTGCATCTTCCTGTCCGGGACTAAAAGACAAATACAGCTGGGTATCATCTGCATAGCAGTGAAAACCCAAGCTGTATTGCCTAATAATGTCTCCCAATGGCAGTACAGGGTGGCCACTCGAAACCTAGGGCCCTGTGAACACTTAAGTGTTCCTTTTATGTGATCATTGCTGATTTTAAGTGGATGGCGATTACCTGGCCATTGGATGCTTGGGTCCCTGTCAAAAGATTTAGGAATCCCATTTTGACAAAAAAACTTATTTCAAACAACGTGAAGTCTTGCTGTATTCTGACATATGCAGTTAGGTCCTGCCTTTCAACTGCCCTGGAGAAAAAAGAGTTAAACTTTTCATGGCCAGCATGGAATGTTCACCACGAGCTCGGTTGAAGCCCCTGTCTGCTGCTGATTAAACTGTAACCGTCAGATTCTTTACTCCGCCTCACTGAACATTCACTCCGGAGATTTCTCCTTTGCTTGGTTCAAAAAAGTCAGTTGAAGTGTCGTCTTCTTCGGTCGGTTTCTACTGAATTGCTGTTACCGCTCAGTCGGTTCAAGTCTCTGTCTGTGGTACCGCGAGTACTAGATAGGTTTCTGTGTAGTTTCTGTGTGGAACTTGTCAATTGTGGATCGGTTTGGCTGAACTGATCAGTTTAATGTAAAAATAAAAAAAAAGTTTGTAATTCATTAGAGTGTGGTAAGTGGTCCGTATCGGTTCTAAAAAAAAAAAAAAACGGATTTTATTACGGTTTTTTTTCCCAAGACCCGTGATATGGTCAGGAACCGATAGGGGAGTCTTGCCTGGCAGATTGCTGAAAAAAGGGTAAGTTTTGGATAGGATTGGCCATGTCTGAGAAACCCAAAAAGGAAACCGGGCCCACTGGGTTTCAACACTGCAGTGTGTGTGGGGAAGTCTTTGCCAAGGCTGATCCCCACACTACCTGTGTTTGTTGTCTGGGGTTTGACCACCTCGATTCAGGCTGCCAAATTTTTAAGAATTTTCCCAAATCTACCCTGGAAAAGAGATTAGGTAGACTGAAGGAAAGGGAGGCCAAGAAGTCCGCTGACCCTGATGGCCAGCCCGGTTCGGTTCCGACCGAACCAGAAGGAGTGTCCTTTGACCAGGGCGATACTTCTTCGGACAAAAGGAGAGCCGATTCTGAGGAGTTGGTTCCGGTGAAAAGGAAAAGAAAAGATAAATGGTCCGGTTCGGACCCAGAAATTCATACTCCGACCACCGATGAGATAGCCAAAGTGATAAGGATAGTGCAATCACTTACTTCGGTTTCGACCGAACCGGCACCATCTGGTAGGGGTTTGGTTCGGTCAGTTTCCCTGGTTCTAGATTACACTTTGGAAGAATTTTATGAACCAGAGGAGGAGGAAAGAGAGTATGAGGATGATTATTGTGATTATGGAAGTCTGGATGTGCTTATTGACCCGGACATCTCCCTAGACAGACCTTCAGAGGTTTCTCCTCCTAGGCTTTCTGAGTCCCCTTCCCACTATATGTTTTACAAAAAAGTGGCTGAGAGTCTCCAGCTCCCTGTGGAGGAAGCACTAGAGGATCAGGAGGAGCCTGATTTTGTCGAGATGATGGACATCCCAGAGTCCTGGAGACTGTCTGTTCCCTTCCACAAATCCTTTGGGAAACAGACACATACAATTCTTAAGTCTCTTAATTCTATACCTCCTGTGGACAGACGAATGGACAAGAGGTACATTCTCTCAGGCTCAGACACGGAGTTCCTTTTCCAGCAATGCAGCCATGTTGGGATAGTGCAGGCTGCTGCCTGTGATAAGGCAAATATCCCCTTGACATCACACCCCCCAGACAAGGACTCCAGGAAGATTGATGCCATGGCAAAGAAACAATACATGGCAGCATCTTTGGGACTCAGGCAGGCTAACTATATGGCCTATACAGCTAGATACCAGAAGTCCAGGTGGGACACTGTGCTGGCTCTGGCTAAACAGGCCCCTGACCAGCTTGCCAAGGAGCTGGAGCAGGTGGCTGCAGATGGGATTGAGGCATCTAAAGTACAATTTCATGCTACTGTAGACTCCAGTGACGTTTCATCAAGAGTCATGGCTACATCTGTGGCTCTTCGGAGGATGGCTTGGCTCAGATGTACTAGCCTCTTACAGGATACCCAGGCTAAGGCCATGGATTTTCCTGTAATTGGTAATTCTGTGTTTGGGGAGCAGACAGAGAACTACATGAAAAAGATGGATGAGTACAGGACCACTTACAGGAGTGCTCAGGCCAAAGAAAGGCAAGCAACTCCTCAAAGGCAGCAGTCCAGGGGCAGGCCTTTTTACCAAGCTCAGGCCTCCTCTTCTTTCTCTCAGAGGGGTTTCTTTAGAGGGAGAGGCAGACGGGGGATGAGCAGGCCTGCATCCACCTCTCAGCTTAAAGCCCATGCCAAGCAGACACCCTGATGAGTCTGCCCGGGCCGATTCTCCCATACCAGTAGGGGGCAGGCTGGCTTACTTTGTCCAGGACTGGAAGTCTCTAACATCAGACAAGTGGGTCCTGGAAGTAGTAAGCCAGGGGCTGGTTCTCAGCTTCAAAAAATTTCCCAAGATGAAAACCAGATCCTTTCTACCTACGAATCTATCAGAGACCCTTGCCTTAGAGGCAGAGGTTTCTTCTCTCCTAGCTCTCAGAGCTATAGAGAGGGTTCCCACCCTGCACAAGAGCAAGGGATTGTACTCCAGGTACTTCCTAACCCCCAAAAAGTCAGGAGAATAGCAGCCCATTCTGGACCTAAGATATCTGAACAAACACCTTTTAAAGCCAAAGTTCAAAATGGTGACTCTGGGAATTATCCTTCCCTCTCTAAGGCCGGGGGACTGGTTAGCCTCCCTGGACCTCAAATATGCCTATTTTCACATTCCCATCACGTGCTCCCACAGAAAGTACCTTAGGTTCAAGTTGCCCTCAGGCCACTATCAATTCAGAGCAATGCCCTTTGGCCTAACATCAGCCCCAAGGGTTTTCACAAAGTGCCTAGCAGTAGTGGTTGCTTCCCTAAGGAGAAAAAAGATCTCCATCTTCCCCTTACTTGGATGACTGGCTCATAGTAGGCCAGTCTCCAGTCCAAGTCAAGTCACATTTGCAAGTGACCCAGCAAGTGCTCACTTCCCTAGTATTCCTTCTCAACCTTCCGAAGTCAGTTCTCGAACCAGTACAGCTCCTCACCTTCATAGGGGCAGAGCTGGATACAGTAAAGGCAAGAGCCTTCCTTCCCCTGGAAATGGCAGGGACCCTTATGGAACTGGCCTCTTCATTCACCCTTCAGGTGTCTCGACCAGCAAGGCATTTCCTTCAGCTTCTGGGCCACATGGCAGCTTCCACAGCAGTGGTCCAAGGAGCAAGATTCCAGATGAGGGACATTCATTTCCACTTAAGAGCCTTCTGGTCCCAAAGAAAGGATTCCCTTACCAAACTAGTCCCAGTGACTCGAACCCTGATCCAGGCCTTGCAGTGGTGGCAGGACCAGGACAATTTGAGACAAGGGGTTTCTTTTGTCACTCAGTCTCATTCAGTGATACTCACCACAGATGCTTCCCTGCTGGGCTAGGGAGCCCATTTGGGGGAATCTTACCACCCAGGGACTGTGGTCACCTCAGGAATCTTTGCTTCACATCAATCTCTTGGAACTCAGAGCAGTGTTTCTAGCACTGCAAGCTTTTTCCAAATCTGTACGGAACAAGGTGGTCCAGGTCAGAACAGACAACACGACCACCATGTGGTACATCAACAGGCAGGGAGGCACTCAGTCTGTGGCCTTGTGGACAAAAGCAATGAAGTTGTGGTCCCTGGCCTATTCCCTGCAAACCTCTCTGATAGCAGTTCACCTCCCAGGGAAGGACAGTGTCCTAGCAGATGCTCTGAGCAGAATATCCCAGGGCCATCACGAATGGACCCTAGATCCTCTAGTTTTGGAAGTGATTTTCTTGAGATGGGGCACTCCAGAGATAGATCTTTTTGCAGCCCCAGACAATCACCAACTTCCTCTCTTTTGTTGCAGACCCCCAGTCTTGGGCTAAGTCCCCCTGGATTCTCTGATTCTGAACTGGGAAGGGACATTTCTGTATGCTCCCCCCTTCCCTCTCCTGTTCAAAGTGTTAGTCAAGATAAGGTCACAACCATGCAAAGTGATTCTGATTGCTCCAGACTGGGCCAGACAGCCCTGGTATCCCCTGTTGTTATCCCTAGCAGTCCACCTTCCCCTGTCTCTTCCCAGGAATTACAGTCTGTTGACATCCTCTCAGGGGAGGATTTGGTACCCGAATCTTCAGTCTCTCAATCTCAAGGCATGGCTCTTGAAGAGTTAGTGTTTGCAGATTTGCATCTTTCCCAGGAGGTTCTGGATATCCTTAAGGCTTCTCGAAAGCCTTCCACCAGAAAAACTTACAATTCCAAATGGAAAAGATTCAGCATTTGGTGTTCTAAGAAGAATATTTCTCCAGATTCTGCTGAGTTGCCTACGGTTCTGGATTATATGGTCCATCTTAATGGCCTAGGCCTCAGACCAGCTACCCTTAAAGTACACTTGGCAGCTGTTTCTGCTTTCTTGTCAGTTGGCAAGCCTTCCTGTCTATCATCCCATCCTGTGTTTTGTAAGTTTTTCAAGGGATTGCTTCACACCAATCCCCCCTTTAGGGATCATGCTCCTGCTTGGGACCTTAATGTTGGCATTGCTCAGCTTATGCAACCCCCCTTTGAGCCTTTGTCCTCTGCAGAGCTTAAGTACTTGACTTGGAAAACTGTGTTTTTGGTAGCCATTACTTCTGCCAGGCGTATCAGTGAATTGCAAGCCCTGTCAGTAGAATCTGATTTCATCTCTTTCCATAGAGATAAAGTGGTCCTAAGAACTAACAGAAAGTTTTTGCCTAAAGTGGTTTCAGACTTCCACCTCACCCAGTCTATATCTCTCCCTGTTTTCTTCACCGACCATGCCTCCTCTGGAGAGAGGAGGCTACACAGCTTGGATGTTAAAAGAGCCCTTAGCTACTACATAGAGCGTACTAAGGGTCACAGGTTTGAATCCCTGCAGTTGTTCCTCACGTATGGGGAAGTTGGAAAGGGCAAACCTGCCACTAAGAGATCTATTGCCAGGTGGATTGTTTCTTGTATACAATTCTGCTATGAAAAACTGGGTAGAACTCCACCCTCAGGCCTGAGGGCTCACTCCACTAGAGGTACAGCTGCTTCCCTGGCTGCTGCTAGGGATATTCCTCTTTTAGAAATTTGTCAAGCAGTCACCTGGAAAACAGTCCATACATTCACCAAGCATTGCTCTCTGGATATCCAGGCTAGGAGTGATGCTCGGTTTGGCACAGCAGTACTTCAGAGCCTGTTTCCAAAGTAGGTTCCGTCCATCCTCCATGGAGGTACTGCTTGGTAGTCTGCATATTCAGAATATAGCAACACTTTGTGTTTGAAGAAAAAAATTACTCACCTTAGTAATGTTGTTTCTTCTAATGGAGTCTTGCTGTATTCTGACCTCCCCCCCCCCCCGCCTCCCCTCTCAGAACCTAGTTTTTGGGATGTGGGTGGTCAGGAGCAGTGATGGCACTCTAGGGGTGTCCTTTCTTTCACCCTCTTTTAGTTTGGGTGAGTGGTTGTGTTTTTGGATGTGTTTTGTTTTTGGGTTTCCTGACTTTAGTCTTCCTTTTGAAACCAAAAACCCTTTATATATAGTTGCCAGTTGGCTAGTGTGAGTTTTACAATTTCCGCATAGAACGTCTAGTGAGTATTACCCATAAAGATCTGACGGTTGCAGTTTAAACAACAGCAGGCAGGTGCTTCAACCGAGCTCGTGGTGAACATTCCATGCTGGCCATGGAAAGTTTAACTCTTTGTTCTCCTGAGCAGTTGAAAGGCAGGACCTAACTGCATATGTCAGAATACAGCAAGACTCCATTAGAAGAAACAACATTACTAAGGTGAGTAATTTTTTCTTACATGGGAATGAGGGCTAGGATTATCTATTTAAAAAGTTGGGAAAACACATAGAGCATCTCTGTATTTTAGTACCACCCCTGCTTCTCTGATCTCGAGAACAATTTTAAGGTGCTGGGGCAAGGGCTGTGACGATAACTGAATATGTCAGTATATCATGGTATATATGATATCTGTTTGTCAGCTGCTGTAGGCAGGTAGTTGGTATTAGCTATCCTCCACTGCTCATTAGGACAGATTGAAACATTCTGAAAGAAGTCTTAGGATGTGCCCTTACTCTGTCAGTCTGTTTTAATCTGTTGTAGTTGGTAGACCGGTCTCTGCTCTGCAGGGACACCTGCTTGTTAGCAAGTGTATTTTGTTCATAGCTATTGGATTGTTTTATTTCTTTGCAGTGGATCTTAATGCTGCTATAGCTTAGGCTTGTCTGGAACTCGTTCATCATCATCAACAGCTGCAGGCAGGCAGGCAGGGTGTCTTTTGTGCTGCAGGAAGAACCCAGGGCTGCCAGAGCTCACACTACCTTCAGTGTTTGGTAGGCACATGTTTTTTTTTCTTTTCCTTGAAGCCCCAAGAAGACATCTACAGGTAGGAGTTGAGCTACAGGGGAGCAGGAGAGTCTAGAGAGCTTTGATCACAGCCGCAGAAAAGCAGACAGTCTGGTAGGTCCTTGGCACCATTTTTCAGCCATACATTCACGTCTGCGCCATTTTGGAAGGCTTTCTGCATGTAGTATCTCACAATGTCCATCTTAGTTCGTAGTCAGTATGGGTCCTAGCACGTTTCTGATGGCGCATTCGCAACAGCACCACCATCTCAAGGCATGTGTGGATCAAATTAGAGGTTTTGTTGTGTCTTTGGGAATCCTAAATTTGCAATTTTTAAATTTTTTTCTTTAAGTGGCAGTGGTCAGCTTTGATACAGCCTCACATCTGCACTGGAGCACAGCGGCTCTCCTGGTACGTTCTGGGTAAAAACATAGAAATGTTAACAGCACGGTCAAAAAAACACACTGTAAGAACAGTGAAATGTACTGTACAACAGCTACAGAAATAGAATAGCGCAGGTAACAATAGTGCTGTCCCTTTATCTGTTGGCCATCGGGGGGTGGGGTGTGTGTCTGCTTCAGGGTTGCCAAGCAGCTGCCGTGGCGTGGAGGGTAGGGCAGAGGCAGCAGAAATCGGCAGACCAGGGTTCGACTTCCAGTCCAGAGAGAAGAAATTCATGTTTTTTTTTGTTTTTTTTTACATGGGACATAAGTCTTTTTTTAATTATTATTTTCTCCCCCATGCGACAGATAAGCTGCCTGGCCAGCCCGACAGCACAGCGGTAGTGCTACCACTGGTGACGCCAGCAACACGGGTTTGGGAATGAGCCTGGGAAGCTGGAGGGCTGGCCGGGGGAGCAGGTCTGAGCATCCCAGGGACTGCTAGTCTTCTCCAGGGTGAGGGGGGACCAAGGCTCGGAGGCCCCAGGTACGGCAAGCCCAGCCAGTAGTAAGGGAGCCTCATGGTAGATGTTGGCGCTCAGCGCCTTGACGTGAGGGTGCACACCACGCAGGAAAATGAGAAAATGGCCCGTGGTGCCCCCGGTAGACGGAGTGCCAGGTCCCGATCCCCAGTGCCTCCTGCCTGCCTCGGAACCGGCATCCCAACGAAACCAAGGAATACAGGGTGTACAGGCCCCCACCTCAACTCTGCCTGGGGGGTAGAACCAAGGATCCATAGGGGATGGACCTCTCTGGGAACAGGTAGAAGAGCGGGGACTGAAGGCAGTAGGCAACTCCCGAAGAGAGTACATAAAACACGGAGCATAAAGAGAAAGTAAAAAAAAAGATAAGCTGCCTATGTCTGCCCACCACCATGCATGTTTTGCCCCCCACCCCTGTAATTACTGCTGGTTTCCTTCCTCTCCTCCCCAACAGTACCCTTCCCTCGCAGTTCTTCCCCGTCCCTGAGTTGCCTCCCCCCTACCCCCAGAGGTTATTATTTTTTGATTGGGGGTTCGGTGGCAAAGGCCCCCCATAACTGGGGGGTGAGGGAGTAGAGCCCCCCACAAACACGCAGGGTAGCCCTTTGATTTACTGTGGCACTATGATGGTGCTCTGTGTTTTTACCAAGCACTAGCATTGATTTTGGCGTTGTTCACTGTACCCTTTTTGGTCACGCTATTGTCATTTCTATGTTTTGACCTATTGCCATCTTGATGGAGTCCACTCATAGACATAGGAGCCATTTTCTTCATGATTTGTGACATGAAAACGCTGACATTAGCCGGGGGGGGACTAGTTATCAGTCATTTCTGTTGTTTTTTGGGGGCTTCTCCCCCATACTCAGGTTTTTGTGCAACAAGCAGGATGTGGATGCCTTTTTGTGTACTTATTGTGACGCAGATTCATTATTAGGAGCAAGGTGGCAGAATTAATTGTTAACCATCCTTATTAGCAATGGCCACTGTACTTCAGGGCTCGGATGCCAACCTTTGGTATCTTGACATTTGTGCGTGGGGATTATGGGTGAAGGGAATCTGGGCAGGGAAAGTATAGCGGATGTGATCTGGCGAAACAGGACTTCGGGGCAGTGGCGATTGAGGGCGGACGGGAACATGGAGCCGTAACTGTGGTCCTCCCCCCCCCCCATGTGTGCAGGGTTGGGGTTGTTTATATTTATTTGAGGGGTTGTGCATGGGGCAGCTCTCCTCAATGTGGCCGACATATGTTGTGACCAGCCAGGTGCGCAATGCGATTCCTTGTCGCGCACCTTGCTGTCAAACGTTTTTCCATGCACTAGTCGTGTTTGGCAAAATTCCTTTCACCCTGTTGTGGGTAACCACCAACTTTCACCAGGCTTTCAGTATTGGTTCTGGACCTCATCTTGACTCTACATTTCACCATTTTTAGCCATGGAGGTCAGTGGCCATTGTGCCTCTGAGCTTGTGATGCCAGCCTTCAGCTGGCTGCTGATAATTTATGATTGTGTCAGACCAAAAACTGCAGTTATCATGCAGCATAATATAACAAGCAGTATTATGATAACCTGTATTGACCAGTGTTCCCCATTTACTAAAATGTTGTGGCTGTCCGCCACATTATTTTAAACAGCCGCCTCTCAATTTCCTTGGCAACCACCGCTTTAAATTTAGCTGCTGCACTTAACAGCACATTGTGCCTTTAAATTTCGCTAGCAGTTTGCGTGAACATTTTAAAAAAAGTGAGCCAGTGCAGCAAGCAAGAAGAAATATCAGGTGACCAAGGGTGATCTGTTCAGCTGACTGTGACACTGGCTGGCATTTTTTTGCACCCACAGTTTATTGGACTCGAGAAGGTGTATCACGTGAAGAAGGTCAGAGGTGGGCAGTAGACTGGCAGGCACGAACAAGGAACCACTGACCACAGAAGTGATACGATAGACAGCCCAGCGGCCCTATGAGTGTAGCATCTACTGTGCTAGTAAGTTCTTCTGTAGTCTGCTGCCACTCGAAGGTCTGCTTCTGAATGGTGTGGATGTGCTTCCATTTTGTAGAGACTTTGTTGCGTCATGACTAGTGGAGTATGCAGCCAACATTTAAATTGCCGGGAAAAAAAAAACATAATTTAACATGTAGGGTCTTAGCCTTGGCCACCCAGGCAGCTGAGCAGATCTGCAGCTCGCAGATAGAGGCTGCAGTGCACAAAAAAAAATTAAAGTACTGAATCTGCCATGGGACAGATCTTGCTACTGAGGGGGAGGGGAGAGCATCACAGTGTGTCTGGACTCATAGCTGTATGGCGCAACCAATCACTTCACGTGCCAGCTAGGTGCCATGGCTTGTAGGGACAGGATCGTGGGAGCAGCTGCAAGGGGGAGTGAGCTGGATGTCATTATCCACCTAGGGACAAATGACCTGGTTGAGAATGGGATCAGAGCAGTGCAACAGGAGTTTCTGAAGTTGGAGAGGGGCCTTAGACAAGTGGCACACATGGTAACTTTCTCAAAAGTGCTACCTGTCTATGGCATAGATGAAGCTAGGGTACCACGGGATTCAATGACCAGTTGAAAAACTGGTGCAGAACTCGGGGATTTGGCTTCATTGGGGACTGGGGCTCCACCTGGAGGGATGCAGGCCTATATATTGCCATGATGGTTTGCATCTGTCCAGGAGGGGAACCAGGATCCAAGGTGATAGGTTTAAATGCTTCATTGGCAAGCATTTAAACTAGCCAAGGGGGGAGGCACTGAAAAGGAGAAGGGAAATCTTAGCCCTCCCCGCCAAAAAATCAGGGTAGTTAGTGAGGTAAACACCAAGATAGGGCAGTTGATAGGGGGAAGAGCAGGGGAAAATGGAGAAAAAGGCAAAGACGGTAAGGACAGGAATGGGGCAAAAAGAAATAAGGCCATAAAAAAATGGAGAGTAATAAGTACCAGTGCCCGTAGTCTAGGTAAAAAGCGCCCTGAAATGGTGGCCTTGATGGAAGAGGGATGCCTGGATATCATGGCAGTTACAGAAACATGGTACACAGTGAACCATGACTGGGATGTCAGCATACCAGGGTACAAAGTCTACAGGAGGGACAGGGAGGGTAGAAGAGGAGGAGGAGGAGTAGCTCTCTATGTAAGGGGAAGGATCAAAGCAACAGAACGAAAGGGTAAACAGGGAGGAGAGGAGGCACTGTGGGTCACCCTGGAGACTGGAAATGGCACCACAATCCGCACCGGGGTTGGTTGTATACAGACCCCCCGTCTCGGGGAGGAAAGGGACAAGGAAATGATGGAAGGCATCCTTAGGATGGCAGAGAAAGAGGAGATATTGCTGATGGGGGACCTGAATATGCCAGATGTTAACTGGAGCACCTTTGCTGCAGCGACATCCAAGAGCAGGGCCATTCTCAATACCCTACAGGGGACATACCTCAGACAGCTAGTTTTGGAACCCACTCAGGAGGGAGCAATCTTAGGCTTGATACTCTCAAATATGGACAGAGAGAGGATCTCAGATCTAGAAGTGGGTAGCCATCAGGGAACAAGCGACCACCAAACAGTACGGTTCTCGATAAACTTAGCTGTAGAGACAAGCCATACAAAAGTGAATGTACTGGACTTCAGAAAGACTGATTTTGTCAAAATGGGAGAGTACCTCAGAAAACCACTAGCAAACAGGCAAGAAGGTGGGGTGGAGCAACAATGGGGAAACATCAAAACCGTCATCACAGAGGCAACAAGCCTTGTGTGAAGCAAATAAACAAATCAAAACTAAAGAAAAAAACACTGTGGTTCTCAAAAGAAGTGGCGGGGAAGGTTAGGGAGAAAAAGACAGCATTCAGGAAGTATAAGGAAACACAGAAGGAGCAGGATACAGAACTGTACCTGTTAAACCAGAAGGAAGTGGGGAAGGCAGTCAGAATAACAAAGGCCCAAACCGAGGAAAATATAGCCAACTTGGTTAAGAAGGGAGATAAAACCTTTTTATAGGCACATTGGGGTGCAAAGAAAGACTAAGGCAGGGATACTGAGGTTGAATAAAGAGGAAGATGGTTGGGCAGAGAGTGACACTGAAAAAGCAGGGATACTGAACGAATACTTCTGCTCAGTATTCACAAAGGAAGAGCAGGGGGAGATACCCAATCCAGTCAGTAGAAGCACTGTGGATAGGGGGGTTGATATTAGTCCTTTCACAGAAGAAAGGGTTCTGAAAGAACTCCTAAAACTGAAGGTGGATAAAGCAATGGGGCCTGATGGGATTCACCCCAGAACTCTAAAAGAACTAAGGGAAGAACTAGTAACACCACTGACTACCCTTTTTAATAAATCATGGGAGGACAGTGTGGTACCTAAGGACTGGAGGAGGGCGGATGTGATTCCCTTTCACAAAAGTGGGAACAAGACAGAGACAGGAAACTACAAATCTGTCAGTTTGACCTCAGTGGTAGGGAAAATGAAGGAATCACTTCTGAAGGAAAGAATTGTTGAGTACCTAGAGGCCAGTGGGGCACAGGACCCAAGACAGCTTGGATTCACAGCAGGAAGATCTTGTCAGACGAATCTAATTGATTTCTTTGACTGGGTGACCAAAGTAATAGACCAGAGAGGGGCTGTGGACATGGCCTGGCTGGACTTTAGCAAGGCATTTGACACAGTCCCGAACAAAAGATTAATAAACAAATTAGCCAGCCTGGGAATGGGTACCAGGGTGGTAGCCTGGGTAAAACACTGGCTGGACAAAAGGAAACAGAGGGTAATAGTAAATGGAGTCCACAGTGAAGAAAGGGGGGCTACCATATAATATAAGATGCAGCTATCTGCCACATAAAGCTGTGCTCTATGTATGTATGCATGCATTTATGTAAGTATGTATGCCTCTGGTACACGCTTTTAGCTGACTGTTAACCTTGTGTCAAAATGTTACATTTTCCTCTTTATCTGATATTAGCTGTCTGTTAACCTGTGTGACATATTGTTACATTTTCCTCTGTATATCTGATTAATTGATGGTGATAACCTACGTGTTATCCTCCCCTTGTAACCCTTCCCCCCCAGGTCGCACCAGGAGACAAGCATCTTTTTGCTCAGTGAGCCTTTCCTGGTGAATCAATTCAATAAATAAATGAAAAACTAGTGGGATACCACAGGGTTCATTACTGGGGCCGGCCTTTTTTAATGTCTTTATAAGTGACATTGCAGAAGGACTGGAAGGAAAAGTATGCCTCTTTGCAGATGACACAAAGATCTGCAACAGGGTTGATATTCAAGGTGAGGTGGAAAGGATGAAAAGGGACTTGGCAAGGTTTGAGGAATGGTCAAATGTATGGCAGCTTAGATTCAACGCAAAGAAGTGCAACATAATGCACCTGGGAAACAAAAACCCAGAGGAAGAGTACACAGTGGGGGGTGAGATACTGACAGAAATGGAAAGGGACCTGGAGGTAGTCATATCAGATGACCTAAAGGTGGGCCAGCAATGTGAGATGGCAGTAAGGAGGGCTGTGGAGATACTGAGATGCATAGGGAGAGGCATCAGCAGTAGAAAACAGGAAGATGTTGTCCCTCTGTACAGACAGTTGGTAAGACCACATCTGGAGTACTGTGTACAGTTCTGGAGACCCCATCTCAGCAAAGACATAGACAGGGTGGACGCTGTCCAGAGGAGGGCAACCGAAATTGTGCAGGGTCTGCACCAGAAGACATATGAAGAAAGACTAAAGGAGCTTAAGATGTATAGCCTCGAGGAAAGGAGGGAGAGAGGGGACATGATAGAAACTTTCAGATAACTCAAGGGGATCAACAAAGTCCAAGAGGGTAGCATCTTTCAGAAAAAGTGATGTGTAAGAACAAGGGGGCACAATTTGAAGATAGAGGGGGGACGGCTCAGAGGTAATGTGAGGAAGTATTTATTTACAGAGGGGGTTGTAGATGCATGGAACAGCCTTCCTGAGGAGGTCGTAGAGTCAAAAACAGTGGGGGAATTCAAGAATGCATGGGACAGACATAAGGCAATTCTAGTGGGGGGTAGGAGGAAGTACGTTGTTGGTTAAATAGGATCTGCAGCTTATCCATTAGGTAGGGAAATGGGCAGACTAGGAGGGCCATGCGGTCCTTATCTGCCATCAGATTCTATGTTTCTAACCTATTTATATTAATAATTTAAAAGATAGACGACTCTCTGGAAAATTGAGGATAAGTCCTCAAACAGGCCACACCTTTGGAATTATAGGCAACAGTGCTAGGACCAAGTGATAATTTGCTAGCCAGAGGCTGCCACAGTGGCGTGCCACATCTACATGTATATGAGCATGTGTGGCCCCATCACTGGTCAGTTCTTTTCCCAGTGTTGATCTTTGTTGTTGGACCTGCTGAAGGAAACACCGTCAACCTAGCCGTTGCCATTTATTCTTTTATTTTACTTAGTGTTTATTTCATTAACTCTGCATGCCGCTGAAGCCAAAAGAGCCTTTATAAAAGTGTTCTTTTGCTCTACTCACTCCTGGCCTGTCTCAACCATAACCTATATCCCAAGGCTAGAGCTCCTACTCTACCTCTCTCCTCCCCAACCTCTATCACATCCCCCTATCATGATGTACCTCAAACCAATGTCAAACCTTCCCTTTACCTAGGCTTTACAGCCATCGTCCTATGTTCCAAAACAGTAAGGACTGTGCATCGCACTCAGAACTTGCATGTCTCCCATTTATTCGCCCACCTACTATCTGATCCCAGCTTTGCCTACTCCTGCATTCTGGTAACATTGAACTTAACCCTGGACCTTGTAAGAAGACTGAGCCCAACCCCCATCCTACTGTTCTACCTGGTCTGAGATAAAAGGCCTCGAGATAGTCCATATGAACATTCAAAGCGTCAGGCGTAAAACTGCTGAACTTGAAAGCCAGGCTCATCATTACAAGCCCAATGTACTTTGCTTAATGGAATCCTGGCTAAAACTCTTTGTACTTTCCCACAAAATTGCTCTCCCAGGTTATTCATCCTTCCATCGGAACAGACACTGCAAGAGAGGAGGAGGAGGAGTATTGATACACACTAGGGTAGGACTGCCTGTCAACGAACTACCCGACATAAACTTAAGTCCAGGCATTGATCACTTATTCATCTCAATCACCCTAGGTAATGTCAAGCAGCTGACTATTGGGAAATACGCGTTAAGAAGTTACTCAGCTATTTCACTTAAAGTACCCAAAGCAAAATCCCGCTTCGGCAAGGTAGCCATAAGCTTCGTGCTACTTACCTTATGGAACGATCTACAAAAACTCTCAAATTAAGCACTCTAATCAGTATAAATGCCTTCAAGACACTTTATTTTCATACAGTCAGAGAAGTATGTAACTGTTTCAGCCACTCAGACCCAGTACCGGTGTCTGCACTGGTATATAGCCACGCCTAAACCCAATTTTAAGTACTGACCCCCCAGCTTGCTCCTCACCAGCCTAACTGTTCTCTCTCTTATCCCCCTGTCTTATCAACACTAGGCCCCATCCCCTTATTCTTCCTTTCCCAACATCGGATAGGAGCTCACTACCTTGGGTTGTGACATCCTACCATGCCCTGTACTTTATAGCATTCAATCCCAGGGCTCACACATACTCCTTTTCTCCATCCACCTTCTCTACATCCTGTTTTACCAACTCCTCTCTGTGCACTGTGCCCTCCTAGCCTTTCTTCCCCTACCTCCCTCCCTTCCCCCCTACCTTCACCTCTACCTGGTGTATATTTTTATTTTTTTTCTTCCGTTACTTCCTCCTGCAACCTTAGATAACCTGCTTTATCTTCCTATAGACACTTCTATGTGTGTAAATACCTGTAATCTGTACAATATCTGTATAATTCTATGTACATATAAACATTGTTTTTTTCTTCTCTATAAAGAGTATTATCTGTATTGCCTTGTAAATACCTGTGTTGACCTGTATATACAATTGTTCATGCTCCACCCAGGTCCATCTTGCAAATGAGCGTCTGCTCAACGATGAACGCCTGGTTAAATAAAGACCTGCTTGATTGATTGATTGGATGCATCTGCTTGCCCCCTAAACTTGCCTCCACCTCCTTTGCTGAACTCTTCACCAGTCTTGACACCCTCCACTGCCACGACACCATACTTTGTTGCAACTTTAACCTTGACTGGTCTGGCCCCAAAAATCCTCTTTACTTGGCTTTCGCCTCCCAGGCCGAGGCTGACTCCTTCAGAGCCGGCACACACTGTTCCTCCTCTCATGGAGCCAGTCAAAATGGTTCAGCCAGAATTGACCTCTCCACCGATCTTGGTGGAGCCGCCACCTAAACAGCCCACGGTGGGGGTGCCTACCAAAGAGTCTCGGCCTGTTCTGGGCCTCCCGCATAGCCTTTCTGTTACCCTTGTCGTGGAAAAAAATATATGTTCTTAACTTTAGTTTAAAATTAGACTCGGGACCACTGCATAGTAGAAAGAACGGTTTATTACATATGCATATGGGAGTCTGCTTCCAAAAATCATGCAAGGCTCCCTGAGTTTCATTAGTCAATCACTTTGATACACTTATTATCAAGGCGTTGTTAGGCATACTCTTATCTTGAAAATTACCAACATTGCAGTATTAACCAATCATGAATTAGAAAAACATGTTGATTCCAGTGTAACAGAAAAGCATACTGATACCACCATCTGGGGTACATTTCCACTGTTTATTTCATCTCTTTCCCAATACTTCTTGATACATATGCCTGGGTCAATCTGACCTGAGTGAAACAATGAGTTTCACTCACACCGTAGCAACGTACAGCATGCCTTTAATGCCTTAACATGCTGTTATCTTATATTCTGCCCGAGCTTCTTATGCAGGCTGGTACAACCAGTTCTGCCCAGTTTTATCTTGCTTTCTGTTCCTACAAATGTACCTCAAGTAACCTCAGTATAATTCTATAACAAAATAGAAAAATAGCATGATACCAGAAATTTCTACTACATCCATTATGACTTTGTTACAGCATGGCTTACAAAGCAAGCATATATTCAGGGCATATAATAGCAAATATAGTTTTATGAACTCAGAAATTTCTACTACATTCTCCCCCCTTTTGATACTCTGTATCAACATTAGACCATGGTAATTTCTGATTCATTGGCGAAGGGAAAAACTTCCTTTTCAAAGTGTTCAGGCAATTGTTCATTATCTGCCTGCAGTAGAAGATGGAGCTGGGCCTTACTAGGGGAGGTAACAGTGGCACACATGCACCGGCAGAGAAGTTTGATTAAACTGTCATAAGCCATAGGGTCAAAATTATAATTACTACGACTGCCACTCATCGGAGAAAAGGTGGTTTCAGTTCCAAAGATACTGGTTAACCACGTCCAAGGGTCCCAGCCCTGTGATACAGGTGCATGTTCACTAATAACATGTTGCTGCAATGTTTGTATGCCCTCAATCACTTGTTCAAGTTCTTGGAGTTATCTGGTATATAGTTGCAGCATTCCTCCCTATATTGGCACACCTCCACCTTGCGTGGCTAATACATAATCAAGTGCAGCTCTGTTCTGCAAAGCTACGATTCTAAGGGCCTTAATTTCAGCTGTTAGCAAAGCAGTTGATCACAAGGTACTATTGATTAGTGTTTCCAACTCATAGCTTAACTGATCGATGTAATGCATGGTTTTAACAACGCCCCACCAGGGGAAGATTCCTGCCCCAAATTTTTCTCCCACTGGGACACGTTTGTTTGCGTCTGGTACTTCTCTTTTTTGTACTCGATTTACATACTCTGCACGTTGATGTACAGCAGATGCATTGTACACATATACATGGGCCGCAGGGTGGAGTGTGGCTAGATAGCAACAGCCTGTCCACCCCATAGGTAGGAAAAGATAAGCCCTATCCCCGCATACCCAGTATAGACCTGACAGACTGCCCACGGCAGTAAAATCAGGGTGTACCGTGTGGGCATCTGCTTGAGAGCAGTTGGTTATGGTGGACTCTGACTTGGTGGTGCTGTTGTAGTGCCTACAATATTGGGACGTGACTATCCCAGTGGCGCTAAACTCATGGTTAGTTGACTATTACACAGGCAGAGCCTGGCTGATATATTCTGCTGTCTAACGTCTAGGTACAACAGGGTTGACACATTTGTACCATTCGGTGGGCTGTACCATGCAGTAAAATCGTGCCCCCAAAACACAGTTAGGTTTTTTATTTTGTTTGTAGCATAATCTGGGGCATTAGTGATGTTCCTTCCCCTGATGGCACCAAGAATCTCGCTGGCCTCAGTGCTATTTACAGGCTTGGGTTTTAGGTGGAGCCCTACGGCTGCAGAGAAGGGAGAGCTAGTGCATACATAGCAATTAGACACATTAGCATTATTAGCATGTAAGTTCATTAAAGTCCTGAGTGTTTGTAATGTGCAATGGCTCTGTGCTGCGGCGGAGCAGTTGCCCCTTCTGTAATCAGAGCCCCATAGCAAAAGTACCAATAGCAGCGATAGTCCAACGAAACAGAACAATAACAATTTTCATGGTTGCTCAGTTCACTGTTCAATTGTGACGACTGTAGAGGCTGTCACTAAGCGACAATGAGATGCGTGAATCCACGCTCTCTCTCCGCAATCTTAACAGCAGTGGCGGTAGTCAGGAGCGCTAAGCGGTCCTGCATACCTCGGCGCCACTTCTTTCTTTGGAGTCCTGACGACCACGAAGTCTCCTGGCTGTATTCTATGCAGGAGTCCCTCCAAGGAAACTGGAAGCGAGCCTTTACCCTAGGATAGAGAGACCTCAGAACAGCATTAAGGGATAAACAATATGCAATCATTTCATTATCCACCCCATGCAAGGTGATTCTGTTTTGTGGGAATGGGGTATTTGTCATTCGGAGAGGCCTTCCATTAAAATCTCATGAGGTGATAACCCCATAAGCGGCCTGCCTCTCATACACATAAGCGCCAGAGGCAGTGCTTTCACCCAGCTAAGACCCGCTTTCTGTCATAATTTTGTTAGCTTTACTTTATGGGTCTGATTTGCTCTTTTCTACGCGCCACCTGATTGAGGGTGATAAGCACAGTGCAATTTGAGGTCTACCTGTAAAGCCTCACATAAGGTTTTGATCACTTCGTTACAGAAATGTGACCCGTTATCGCTAGATAATCTAGTGGGAATCCCCATCATGTATAATTTCCTGAATTAGAGCCTTGCACACTGTGCAGGCTGTGGCTCTTCTGACTGGGAAAGCTCTATCCATTTGGAGAACATATCCACAATTACAAGACAATATTTGTACCCTCACATGGGTTTAATTCAATGAAATCCATCATTAGATGTTCAAATGGTCCTGTTGGAGAAGGATGGGCAGAGGGGGTTACTTGTAGTCCTCTGCCAATATTGTTTTGCATGCAAACAATACATTTTTTACAATATTCATTAGCATAAACAGTAAATCCAACTACATACCAATACTTATTTACAAGATCTATCATTCCACTTTTTGAGACGTCGGCTCCATGAGCCAGCTTTGCCAAAAAGGGAAATACAGCTGAGGGGAGACAAAGTCTGCCATCAGACCCTATCCATACCTTTGTATTTCCATCATATTTACAATTTGTTTGCCAGTTTCGCTTTTCTTTAGGACTGGCTGATTGTTGCAACGCCATCACATCTGTAGCTGAAAATAAATTCAGTTGGTTAGCATCTGTAGTGTCAGACAACATTAATAACTCTGGGACATCACCAGAAAGGGCTGCTTCCTTTGCGGCTGCATCCACTCGGGCATTTCCAAGCGATACAGGATCTGTAAGAGAAGTGTGAGCTTGACATTTAACAATGGCAATTTGTTTTGGTTTTTGTACTGCTTCCAGCAGGTCTTTTACCAAATTGCATGCGCTATAGGTTTCAACAGCTGTTAAAAACCTCTATGCTTCCACAGTGTACCAAAGTCATGGGCTACCCCAATGCGTAACGACTGTCAGTATAGATGTTGACTGTTTTCCCCTTTGCTAACATGCAAGCCCTTGTTAATCAATTAATTCAGCAGCTTGGGCTGATGTTGTGGGGTAATTTCGCACTTTCCACAAAGTCATTTTGTGTGCACACTCGATACCCTGCTGAAAGGTTTCCTTGCTCATTTCTCTGAGCTGACCCATCGACAAAAACTCTACATCAGCATTTACTATGGGTACATCCGTTATATCTGGTCGGGTTTACAATCTAGATCTATCACCTGACCACAGTCATGTTCTTCCCCTCGTCAGTCGTGGGCATGAGGTTGCCGGGTTCAATGTGGTACACCTCTTTAAAGTCACATTAGACATGGTTAGTAAAACATTCTGATATTGCAGTAGCCGAGCAGGTGTTAAATGCGCTGTACGAGCCTGCAAATGATAGAATGGACAGCATCGCACATACACAATAAGAGAGAAACCCACTAAGTCCAAGCAAGCCAATACTGCCTCTGTGGCAGCTGCAACAACTGCAAGCACGACACCATTCCACACACTACAGAATCTAAGTGCTTAGAATAATAGGCTATTGGACGCACGTGGCGCCCCTGTGTCTCTGGGTTAGAACTGCAGACATGTATCCACTTTTCCCATTTACAAACAGGTCAAATGGTTTATTGTAGTCCGGCAGACCTAAACAGGGGGCTGTGGCCAGCACCCTTTTCAGGGTGTTAAAGGACTCTTCCAGTCCTTCTGTCCACTGGATTTCTTCATGCATTTGCATTTTCTTTCCGTAAATGGCTTCATGGAGGGGCTGTGCTAGTGAGGCATAATCCATAATCCAGGCTCTGCAGTAGCCGGTCATGCCTAAGAAGGACATCATTTGCTGTTTAGTGATGGGTCGCGGTAATTTTGTCACCGCCTCAATTCGTTCTGGAGCTAATTTTCTTCCTTGACTAGACAGTACATGGCCTAAATACTTGACCTGCTCCTTACACAATTGTAACTTGTCTCTGGACACTTTGTGTCCATTGTTGGCCAGAAACATTGAGTGCCTAGTGTCCTCTTCGCACACTTCCTTACTGGAGGATGCCAGTAGCAAATCATCTACGTACTGGACAAGGGTACTGCCCGCTGGGGCAACAAAAGCAGATAAGTTTTCGCTCATTTGAGCAGAAAACACCGCTGGTGACTCCGCATATCCTTGTGGCATGCATGTCCACGTCCACTTTTTTCACTTGTAGGTGAAGGCAAACCATTCCTGACTGTTAGGTTCCACGGGAATACTAAAAAACGCATTCGCTAAGTCTATTACAGAGAAATAACAGCTGTCATGGGGTACAGCTGACAAAACAGTTATAGGATTTGGCACTACTGGGGTTCTTACATGAACTGTCTCATTGATTGCCCTTAGGTCTTGTACAAACCTGTATGTACCATTTGCTTTCCTAACTGGTAAAATTGGGGTGTTCACAGTTGCATGGACACGGAATTATAACCCCCTTTTCAACTAGTGCAGCATGTACTGGAGCTATCCCTTCTTCCGCCTCTTTTCCTAGTGGGTACTGGTGTTTATTAGGTCAGTAGGAGGACTTTGGCTTCACTGACAAAGGCTGTGCATTTTTTATTAATCCTACATCATACTTAGACATTGCCCATAACTGCGGGGGAATCTGTTCCAGCCAATCTGGCCCCTGCAGTTGTCCTTGCTCTGCACTAACCTCCTTGTTCACCGTCACTTCTCTTTCTTCTACTTGCACTGTTACCTTTTGCTTGATTATGTACTTTGCACATTTGCCTTTTGCTGATGTCCACCTATCGCCCTTCCACACCCAGTCATCCATTTGTCTCATACACTCAACCCATGGCCCCAAATCTTTCCAGGGGATTGAGGGGTCCCTAGCTAATGACACATGTGGGTATGAATTAGACACTTGAAACACTTTCCACTGTCTACGGGTAAGTCCCACTGCGGCTGCACACCGATCTGCAGCCACGAATATCTCAGTAATATTTAAGGTTTGTTCTACAGACTGTCTTCCCCATTCCCCACATTCATACTCCATATCTCTCTCCCCTTTTGAATAATGAGTAGTACAATGTAGCTCAGTTTGTATTTGAAGGTGACATGTTATTGCCTGTGCCCAGTTCAACAGCCACTTTATCTGCTCTTCTGCTGTTAACGTCCAGCAGTATAACCAATCGTGTTTACCCATGGCACACAAGGGATATAAACCCGCTACTTGGGTCTTAAATTCCAACCCCCTTTTTGTGCAGATTATGTGGGCATTGAGCTTGGCCAGTAAATCCCGTCCCATGAGGTTCACAGGGCAGACACCACTATACAAAAAGGTATGATGAAGAGTTGCCTCATTGCATTTCACCTCCAGTGGTTCAGTCAGTTTTTCCTTCATCTCAATTCCAGATGCCCCAACTGTTTTAATAGTCTTTCCTGTTGGTTGTAGCTCTAGTTCCGCGTCTCGGATTACAGACATTGAGGCGCCTGTATCTATGAGAAAAGAGAGTTCCTTGCCCTTTATGATCAAAGTCAATTCTGGTGTATCTGTAGGATGCTGTGAGGTGTTTACAAGTTTCTGGTGCTGCCCTGCTAATTCCTAGCTGCTGTAACTCCAAGTCGGTGGATCTGGCTGGGAACCATAACCACAAGCCTGTGGTTGAGGTGGTGGTGGTGGTGGATATGGTTGGGCGGTTGTTTCCTGGTTATTCGGGCAGGTGCGAGCTATGTGACCTCGTCCCCCACATGTGTAGCAAGTATAGTTCGTGTAGTCACTCGACCCGGTCCTGGTCCTTCCTTCTGAGGGGGACCACCCTGCAGTCCTCGCCCCCGTCCCTTTCCTCTTCCTCCTTTACCACCTCTACCCCCTCGACCTCCTCCTTCAAAATACATCAATTGTGCCTTCTCCAACTTTTCTTTTGTCTTTTCCTTAGTTTCACGCTGTTGCCTCTCAGCGTGCTCAGCGAATGGCATGAGTTCTGCCATAGTCTTCATTTCCCAGCCTATGCACACAGTCGTAACTCCTGTCTGTATCTGATCTTTCAATCCTGAGCAGAATACCATCCCCAACTGGTGTTTGTAAGCGGGGTTGTCTGGGCTCAGCCCTGAATATTGCTTAAATACAGTCTCAAGTCTCTCTTTATACTCATGCACTGTTTCATGGGGTCCCTGCTTAGTGTTTTTTATTCAGGGCCAGTCTGTGACCTTTTGAAACTTTTCACGCAATGCAACAAACACTGCATTCACCTGACTCTCCATTTCCCCTCTAGGTTTCTCAGAGTCCCAGTCTCCTTTTACTTCTTCCCAGACCCCTTTCAATGTGCGTCGGAAACACTCTTCGACCTCTGTAGTTGACAACTTATACATATGAATCAGATTTCTTAATTCCTTTTCATATTCCTCAACATTATCTCTTGGCTTGGGGATTTCCTTTAGGGCTTCGCGAAGTTCATCCAGATTCCATGGCCGATTTACCTCTATATAGGGGTTCTGCACTGCATCAGCCACATTGGGGTTGGGATACTGTATTAAAGGCATCTGGGCTACCACCTTTTAGGTCTCAGGTTGTGAGGCCAACACCCGCCCCGTCTCCTCTTGTGGGGATCGCCTAGGGGTCTTTACGGTGTATGTAAGGGCTGGTGTTGGGAGGTGCTGGTACTGTTGTGGCTGGGATTGGTTCATGGAGGAACCAATGCCAGGATAAAAACCAGCCCGGTGGCGATGGTGGCCATGCCACTGGTGTGGGAGTCACTACCGGAGGATTTGGGGTTAAAACCGGAGGTTCTGGGGAGTATTGTTGAGGAGGGTCTGCAAATTGGACACACCTAGGTGTCTGTTCTGGTGGGCTGTATGGTGCTGGAGTCACTGGGAGGAAAGGATTCACCCCCCCTTCCCCATCCCCGGAGCTAGGTTGTATTGGAGGGGGCTGCGCTGGGGCTATCGGAGGCGCCGGCGCTGGTGTTGGAACTGTAGGAGGCACCAGTGGTAGTGGTGCCGGAGCTGCAGGAGGCACTGAGGTGGCCCCCAAAAATCAATAAGGGGCTCTTCCACCCCCTGCGGGGCTGGGGGTGCCACCGGGAGGGGCGCGTCCTGTGGAGGCTCATTTGGCGGTGGTCTGTATGGTGGCGGAGTGTCATGTCGAGCAAATTTTACTTTCTTTGTCTCCTCTTCCTTAATCATTATTCCCTTAGCTTGACTCTCCTGTCTACGCTCAGCTTCTCTTTCCCATCTACGAAACTCGGTCCAATCTATCTTTGGCTTTTTCTTTGTTTTTTCCTTTTCCTCTAAAGTAATTCTTACTTCTTTCAGCACATCAATGCTAAATGTCCCCGTTAAGGGAAACAGTCCTCTTGTCAGTGTATGCCAATGCCCTACCTCCGCAACCGTATCCTCTCCATATTTTTCAGCCATGCATTTCACGGGGCCGGAGGCAACCCACGGGGGCTCCTTGTTTTTCTGCTTACTGTGCCCCTTCCCCATTTTAAACAATGTCTCCTTATCTCGTACCCCAAATAAAGGAAACCTGCACAAAGAGCAAATCAAAAAGAAAAGATAGAAAACAACCACCGGAGTTACTGTTGCCTGCCTCCACCTTTCCTTTCCCTAGTTTTCTAAAGGTGCTCAACCCACTTAAAGGTTCTGTTGCTGGGGTGCTCAACCCACTTAAAGGCTCTGTTGCCGTCCCCCCCTTTTTCTGTCTTGTGCTCACACACTGTCAAAGCAGGCTCAAACGTCCCTATTCACTTGTTTACCGGTTTACTTTATGGCGCCTAGTCCCTTTTGCCACTATTTCAGGCTCAGACTTCTAGCTACTTTTGTCACTATTTCAGACTCAAGCTATCCTGATATCAGTTACAACTTATACAAGCAATTTTTGACCTCAGTTACAGTGACTCATTCTTTATAACATGCAGCGTCCAAAAAGGCAAAGGATACTTACAGATCAGCGCCGCTCGGAGCCCAGGGGAAAAATCCGTCACGATCGGGGCCGTCCCATTTCAATCTCCCCCTGGCTGTCCACCTGTGGGATCTCCCTTCAGCTTCAGGACTTCTCCTCCAAGCGAGAGACCTGGGAAGCGGTCCCCGACCGAGCCGACCGAGGTCCGAGCGTGCTGATCCTGCCGACTACGCCAAATTGTCGTGGAAAAAAATATGTGTTCTTATACTTTAGTTTAAAATCAGACTCAGGACCACTGCATAGTAGAAAGAACGGTTTATTACATATGCATATGGGAGTCTGCTTCCAAAAATCATGCAAGGCTCCCTGAGTTTCATTAGTCAATCACTTTGATACACTTATTATCAAGGCGTTGTTAGGCATACTCTTATCTTGAAAATTACCAACATTGCAGTATTAACCAATCATGAATTAGAAAAACATGTTGATTCCAATGTAACAGAAAAGCATACTGATACCACCATCTGGGGTACTTTTCACTGTTTATTTCATCTCTTCCCAATACTTCTTGATACATATGCCTGGGTCAATCTGACCTGAGTGAAACAATGAGTTTCACTCACACCGTAGCAACGTACAGCATGCCTTTAATGCCTTAACATGCTGTTATCTTATATTCTGCCCGAGCTTCTTATGCAGGCTGGTACAACCAGTTCTGCCCAGTTTTATCTTGCTTTCTGTTCCTACAAATGTACCTCAAGTAACCTCAGTATCATTCTATAACAAAATAGAAAAATAGCATGATACCAGAAATTTCTACTACATCCATTATGACTTTGTTACAGCATGGCTTACAAAGCAAGCATATATTCAGGGCATATAATAGCAAATATAGTTTTATGAACTCAGAAATTTCTACTACACCCTCACTCCTGATCATCCTAGGCAGGTGGAGGGAGACACTGGTGGTCGGATGACTTATCCAGAGTCAGAAGACTCGTACATTCATTCCCGTCCCTTAGACGAGGAATAGGTTGCCCTTTATGGGCATCCTCCACCTTATCTCTGAATCAACAGAGATGCCTCTTGAACCCGTTCAAAAATGGGCCAAATATCCCCTCACAGGGATCCTTAACCGGGGGGACTCAACGACAGAAGCCTTTCCTGTGGCCGAGGCCATTGTCGGTCCAGCTTTGGAGCTATGGCAGCATACTGTCTCCTGCCCTGCACCTTCTGCCCGGATGGCCCACAAATACGCGGTGTCCATTGGGTCCCTTTCGGGGTTCACAGAGCATCTCTCTGTGGTGGGTCTGGTAACCGAATCTGTGTTCAGATGCTCAGGCAGCTCGGCAGATACTGATAGACCTCTGGACAAGGAGTCCAAAAAACTGTACCACTCTGCCTGCAAGGTCTATGCCACCTCTACGCTGGGCCTCCATCAGGCAAGCTCGGCCGTCATTGTGGCAGATTTCTCTCACGCCCTTCTGGGCTCCCTGGATGAGGGTCTCCCTCTCCTCCCCGCAGACCTCCAGACCACGGCCAAGCAGGCCCGGGACCAGGGTCGGACTGTTGCAAAGCAGCAACTCCAGATGGCTCTGGACCTCGGGGGTTCATGCGCCTGTTCAGTGGCCACTGCAGTTGCCATGTGCCGCAGGGCTTGGCTAAGGGTCTCCACCTTCACAGCAGACTCCCAACACAAGCTAACAGATGTCCCATTCCTGGGTACTGATCTCTTTGGCCCAGATGTGGATGGTCACCTCCACCTTGAAAAGTCCAGTGCCACCTTGGACTCTGCACCTTCTGCACAAAAGGAATATCAGGGTTCCAGAAAGCAGAAGAAGAAGCCATTTCGGCACTCTACCCCTGCGGCCAAGCAGTCCCACTTCCAAGTAGAGCAGCAATAACAGGAGGCACAACCTTGGCGCCACTGACCCAAGTCTGGGCCTCTGACAGCCCGTAAGCCCAGAGGGCGGGACTCCAGTGGTCCCCAGTCTGGACCCTCTTCCTCCAAGCCTGCCCAGTGATGGGATGGGGTGGCCACCCCTATTCCTGTCACGCAAGCTCTGGATCCTCCCGTGGGGGGTCGGCTTCACCACTTCCTTTCCACCTGTTCTGCTGTTACCATGGACAGGTGGGTTCTAGAAGTGGTGAGTCAGGGACTGCCTCTGGAATTCGAGCAGTACCCTCTAAGCCGAGACCACACCCCATGGGAGGATATGGTGTCCGTGCACACTCAGTCAGCTCTTTGAGATGACATTGCCCAACTCCTCCGCAAGGAGGTGTTGGCCAGAGTCACGGACGCTGCCCCCCCGGTCAACCCAGGGTTCGTATCTAGGTACTTACTGGTTCCGAAGCGGACAGGGGGCTGGCGCCCCATTTTAGATCTGCACAACCTGACCCAGTTCCTCAGTTCATGCACCTTCAGGATGGTAACTCTGTCCCAGATCATATCATCTCTCGAGCAGAACTTGTGGTTCTGCTCCCTGGGTCTTCATGACGTGTTTTTTCATGTCCCAGTCCATCCTTCTCACCAGAGGTTCCTTCGCTTCCGAGCAGAATGGGCCCTATTCGAGTTTCGAGCCATGCAATTCGGCCTGTCATCGGCCCTTTGGGTCTTCACCAAATGCATAACAATGGTGATGGCCCATCTTCGGTGTTGAGGGGTCAGAGTCTACCCATGTCTCGACAACTGGCTCTTGGCGGATTCCACCAAGCAAGAGGTGGTGGTGGTAGAGAGGTCCAGGGACCTTGGTCTCCTGATCAACGAGGCTAAGTCGGAACTGGTACCTTCACAGGTAATGTGTGTTATCAGGGCAGAGCTCGACTTTTGCCGAGCCAGAGCCCGGCTCCCGACGGACAGGGCGGAGGTTCTCTCCTCCTTTGCCAAGTCATTTCTGGTTGGGCACTTGGGCCCTGCCCGGGATGTTGTGCTCCTTCTGGGGTACATGGCAGCCTGCACCACCGTGGTCCAATGGGCCTGGTGGCAAATGCACCCTCTTCAGTGGGAGCTGGCCAGCCAGTGGACCCAGCTTCTCGGTCACTTCGACCAGCTGGTCACTGTAACCTAGAAATCGTGGGACGCTCTTCAGTGGTGGACCGTCCTGGATTACTTGCAGGAAAGGATCCAGTTTGTCCGTCCCAAGCTGACGGTTGTTCTTACAACTGACGCCTCTCTCACGGGCTGGGGAGCTCACATGGGGAACCACAGAGCCCGCGGGTTCTGGACCCTCGAGGAATCCCGATATCATATCAACCTGCTGGAGCTCAGAGCAGTCAGACTAGCACTGTCAGCATTTGCTCCGCTCCTTCAGGGTCAAGTAGTGCAAGTCCAGACAGACAATACTACGACCATGTATTACCTCAATAAACAGGGCGGCACGCACTCCCGGCTGCTGTGCAGGGAAGCGCTCCGTATCTGGACTCTTGTAAGCCAACTGGAGGCAGATCTCCTAGCCATCCATGTGGCAGGAGCCTCAAATCAACTGGCGGACTCTCTCAGCCATGTAGGCGAGATGTCCTATGAGTGGTCTCTCCATCCAGAGGTAGTGCACAGCCTGTTCTCCCACTGGGGCAAAACTCAGGTGGATCTGTTTGCTCCAGGGAGAACACCAAGTTGAGGCTGTTTCATGCCCGCCTGCTTCAGCAGGGCTCGCTGAAGGTGGATGCCTTCTCGAGGCCGTGGACCCCAGACCTCTTCTGTGCCTTCCCTCCACTTCTCTTACTTCACAAGGTGTTCCTTAAGGTCAGGAGGGACAAAGCACAGGTGATCCTGGTAGCCCCAGACTGGCCTCGCCAGTTCTGGTATCCAGATCTCCCCAGCCTCAGCTCCAGGCCACCATGGCGTCTTCCAGTATGCCTGGACCTGTTATCTGTCAGTCAGAGAAAGGTATTCTATCCGGACCTTCAATCCCAGCACCTAACAGCCTGGTTAATGAATGGCTAGAGTTCCAGGTTCTGGGTCTCTCTGAGGATGTACTCACAGTAGTGGAAGCATCCAGGAAGGAGCTGACCAGGAGGTGCTGTGCCTTCAGATGAAAAAAGCTTTCCATTTGGTGTCAGAGTAAGGGCCTGGACCTTTTAGCCTGTCCAGTGGCTAGTATCCTAGACTACCTTTGATCTTTGTCCAAAGGGGGTCTTTGGTCTACGATCCTTAAGGTGCACCTGGCAGCCATCTCTGCTTACCAGGCATGGGCCGGTCAGCAGACGGTGGCACAGGAGAAGATGATCTGGCATTTCTTTAAAGGCCTCGACCACATATCCCCCCTGGTGCGTGAACCTTCACCTCCATGGAATCTTCTGCTAGTATTGGTAAAACTCTTGGGCAGGCCATTTGAAGCACTGCACAAGTATGAGATGTTGCATTTGTTTGTTAAACATTTTTATACCATTTCCTCAGCTGGGGGTGTGTGGTTTATCTATGGTTCTCCTGCCATCCACAAGCTATCACCTTGGCCGCTGCCCCAGCCGTAGCCAGAGCTCTGGAACCCCTATGTTCCGCCTCTCCCTGGCCAAACTGCTGCGAGTACTTACCTCTCTCACATTGGAACACCAGAGAGCAGACACACTGGGGAGCTGCTTGGATGTGGCCGTCGCAGCAGCATGCCAGATCCTGCCTTCCTTGTGCATGTAGGTAGTGGTATGTTTTTTCCCTGGTTCCACCCCCCTCCAGCACAGGCGTGTCATGACATCAAGGACTCTCCAGGCGTGCATGCGTCCGTGCCAGGCATGTCCGGCGTCAGCCTGCGTCAACCACTTGATAGACCACGTCTTGCAGCAATCTCCAGCCACCGCCAGGGGCCGTTACTGCCATGGCGTTCCTCCCACCCTCCCTGGAGGAGGAGGCAGTTCCTGGGACGTTCAGTCCTCCTCTTACCAGCCGACCACCAGCACCCAAGGTCACTCCCAACCCCAGGTCACTGGCGTGGTGTGAGGTGTGACGTCCAGCGCCTCAACCCTCAGCGCCACTGGGCTGGCAAGATGTAACATTTGCTGTGGAACACCGCCTTCCTGATGACTATCACATCAGCCAGAAAGAGGACTGGGGATCTCCAGGCGCTCTTGGTGGAGTCTCCTTACCTGGTCTTCCACAGGGACAAGATTGTCCTGCGCCCCCACCCGAACTTTCTTCCGAAGGTGTTGTCGGAGTTTCACCTTCACCAGGTGTGGATTCTGCTGGTGTACTACCTCAGTTACACCTTGGAGGCCGAGTACAGGCTCTATACTTTGTACCTGAGGCGGGCGCTCGTTTACTTTAAGGAGCGGACGGCTGAGGTTCAGGGAGAGGTTCTCCAGCTGTTTGTCACCTACGCTGAAGCCACACCTGGTAGACGATTGGCAGATGGATTACATTCTGCATTGATCTCTGCTATAGATTGGCAGGCAAGGAGCCTCTCAGAGGGATAAGAGCTCATTCCACCGGCCATACTGCTGTGTCAGTGGCTGCTTCCAGGGACATCCCTATCCTGGAAATCTGCAGGGCTGCTACCTGGAAGTCAGCAAACACCTTCATCACCCAATACCACATCGACCTTGAGTCACGCCAGGATGCTGGTTTTGGGGCCGCAGTTCTCCAGTCTGTGTTACCCAAGTAAGTATTTCAGAGGGGGTGTGCACCTTGCCTCCCTCCTCCCGGAGAACTGCTAGGAGTCTGCCAACAAGTGTGGATAGAACAGCATATATACGATCCTAGAAAGATAGGTTACTCACCTGTAACACTAGTTCTAGGAGTGGTATATGTTGTTCATCCACACGAATCCGCATGACCTCCCCGGCTTTGATGCACAACCTGAGCTTCCAGTGGGCAAAGATCTGGTGTTATGGGGCGGAGCCGAGGGTTATACCACCCGGGGTGGTGGGAAGAGCCAGCTTCAGGACCTTCCAGCAAGATTCTTAAAGGGAAAGAACATGCCAACAAGTGTGGATGAACAACATATACCACTCCTAGAACTACTGTTACAGGTGAGTAACCTGTCTTTATATCCTACATTAGAGAATGCTACTTTTGTTGTATGGTACAGACTAAACTCACTGCCTGCAGTTCCTTGAAAGGCTGATAAGCAGGATCCTGCATAATCTTCTAAGCCTTATTATGCTAACCAGCCAGAAACTGACCCTGTAGTCATCATGGCTGCTCACTATAAGTCTAGGACCCCATTCACATGATTACTTTGCCTCATTATAAAGAATATAGAAGGCTGGATGTGATAGGCAAGCGTACTTATGTCTCTGCATCATTGGGCAATAGGATTGCAAACTACCAGGCTCATGTGATAAAATATCAGAACATACTATGGTAAGCAAGTAAAACTGTAGCCTAAGCTTTACCTTAAGGCTGTGCCAAAAATTAGTTATCTAAAACTTTAAATTCTGGGGCTGAAGTTGGCAAATATTTGCTTTGTTCTGCTTATGATATATCTGATGCCTCTGCCAGGGCTGCTGCTTCTGGCATATGCATAAGAAGATGTTCTTGGCTCAGAGTGGGTGGGTTTGCAAATGATGTGCAATAAGCAGTTTTAAATGCCCGTTTTAGAGGGACTAAACCGTTTAGTTATGATGTTGAAGAAGCCCTATGGGGCATTCAGATGGCAAAAATGTCACTGTAGTCTGTATAGTCCCTGTATTTCACTTCTGCTGGAGGTCGTTTTTGGGACTACTTTCATCAGCCTGCTGCTTGTAAGCCTTATTATGCTAACCAAACAGAAACTGACCATGTAGTCATCATAGTTGCTTACTATAGGTCTAGGGCCCCTAGACACATGCTTACTTTGCCTCCCTAAAAAGAATCTAGAAGGCTGGATGTGATGGGCAAGCATACTTATGCCTCTGCATCATTGGGCCTTAGGATTGCAAACTACTGGAGAACAGCCTGTGGAAACCTGCTTGTACTGCAGCTCAGGCTTTGCCTGAAGACTCTGCCAAGAATGATTTACTTAAAACATTGTCTTCTGGTGCTGAGGTTGGCAAACATTTGCTATGCTCAGCTTACAATGTCTCTGATGCTTCTGCCAGGGCAGCTGCATCTGGCATTTGCATAAGGTGATAGTCTTGTCTTAGACTTGCTGGCTTTGCCAGTGATGTGCAGCAGGCAGTTCTGAATACCCATTTTAAAGGGGAAGAAACCTCTTAATTATTAAAATTTATTTTTATTAAAAAGAAACACAGTTCCTTACATTATGTGTGTACACAGATACATAATTGTCATACAGTTTAGGTATACATGAGTGTTGGTTACTAAAAGTCCTGTTTGATTAAGGATTGAGTGATCCCATTTCCTATAAATAAAACATAAAATTAGTGTAATATTCAGAAACATAGAAACATAGAATTTGTCGGCAGATAGGACCGCTTGGCCAACCCATTCTGCCTATTTCCCTGCCTAATGGATAAGTTGCAGATCCTAGCAAACTAACAGCCTACTTCTTCCAACCTCCAGAATGAACGTAAGTTAGGTCTCACAGATGTTCGTGGTCTGCACGCCCAAGTATTAAAGTTTAAAAATATAGGCCATCCTGGTAGAGTGGGTTTTCCAAGTACAGTCTATTCCATTGCCCCTTTTGTCGATAGCCACTTAACGTACAAAGTCAGAATCATGTTGTGCCATATATAGGGTCCATGGTTGCCGTTTCTCTCTAAAGGAGGTATGATTGTCATGCAGAGCTGCTGTTAGGCTCTCTAGGTTATATATGTGTAATACGATGCATCTCCAATCAGAGACTGTGGGAATGATGGTGGTCATCCACCTCCTTGTTATGGCCATTTTTGCCGCTAATATATATAGGGGTAGCAAGGTATGGTGCCAAGATGGCCTATGGGGAGGAAAAATAGATAATACTACCATTTCCTCTGTAAGGTCCAATCGCTTCCCCAGGCAGTCGGATGCTGCTTGTTGAAAATTGCACCAAAAGGGTGTTAATTTTGGACAAAGCCAAAAAATATGCCCCAGGTCTGCTAGATTGTAGCTGTGGGGGAGAAAAGTTGCCAGGAAGAGAAGGGAATTTCAAGTTCCACCTGTCTAGTACTGATTTGGAGGTATCCCCTAAGTTCTTCCTAAGCATTTTATAAAGGTGACCTATCAAGTGTCCCCAGGGACTTCCCAATAGAGCGTCTGTAAGCAACATCCAGAAAGTTGGCAAAGGGTTGGGCAGGGTAGCGGTTATCTCCCGTTGTCGTAAGATGTAATTTTTAACTTGGAGATAACAGTAAGCATCTCTTTCTGGTTAGTCATATTTCCCTCGAAGAACATCGAAGGATGCCATCCATGAATTAGTAAGCAGTCGATAGAAGAAATTTAGACCAACTCTTTTCCATGAGGCAAAGGTCAAATCAGATGTTGTTGGGAGAAAGTTATCATCCTCTGAAATTAAATTAATGTGAAGAAAAAGCTTATCTCCCTAAATTCTCTTTTCTGTTTTATTTTATACCAGAGCTTCAAAACTTGAGCTGTATACGGAGAGAAATTTTGAAGTGGGGGTCTCCGTCCTTTAGAAGCAAGGGCTATTTTTGTTATGTCATGTAAGTCGTTTATGGAAAATTCTGTGTCCTTCCAAGGGGACGAGACAGATGGGGAAAACCATAAGAATATTATTTTGAGGAAGGAAGCCATTGCGTAAAACTTGAGGTTAGGAAGGTTTACCCCTCCCTGAGTTGTTGATAGCTGCAGTAAGGAGTATCTAACCCTAGGTCTTTTCCCTCCCCATATAAAGTTAGAGATTGATTTGTCCCAGGATGAAAAGTAGAATGGAGAGTGAAAGACGGGGATGTTTTGAAACAAGTAAAGAAGGCAAGGGAGAACATAAAAAAACACTCTTTATTATGCTGTTGAAGAGGCCCTACATGGCCTTCAAACTTAAAAATAACTCTGTGGTCTGTAAAGTCCTTGTATCCCCCTCCTGCAAAGTCATAGTTGGGGCTGCTTTCATCAGCCTGCTGCCTGAGGTAACTGTGCCTACCATCAGAAAGGCAGTGTCAGAGGAGATGGTCCCTTTCTGAGTCTCCTCCCCCCGATGCCCATACAAAAGCAGCCAAAGAGTCAGTTCTGGCGGCCCTGCCATGACCAGTACTGCCTGACTGTGTTCCATCTCCCACCACCACCACCACCACCTCAATCGTTACCTCCAGGGTTGAGTGTGGGGGGCAGGATCTCCCTACATTTGAAACAGTAGTGGGAGATCATCCGGATGAGTGGGTTCTGAAGATAATTGCAAGGGACATGCTCTGAAGCGGTTACCAATCCCTCCAGATCATCCTCTGCCTCCCTCCTTTTATCCTCCAGGCCATTTTTCCCTTCTGAAGGAACAAGTTCAGTCTTCTAAAAATGAGCAATAGAACCAGTCCCTCCTCAGGAGAGGAACAAAGGGTTCTATTTTAGATACCTCCTAGTCCAAAAATTAACAGGGGATCAACATCCTGTGTTGGAGCTCAGGGATCTCAACCTGTATCTTCGAATACAAAGATTTTCAAATGTTATCCCTGCAAGCTCTAATCCTTCTTCTGCAAACATGGTCCTCTCCCCTTCAGGTGGCCATACAAAAGCACTCAAAGCAATTGTTATGGGTGGTACTGCGCCCACTGGTTCCATCTGGCTGTCTTCCGGATACACCCCCCACCTCTGTTACCTTCAGGGGTGGTTGGGGGAGACTCTTCCTACATCTGAAACAGTGGCAGGACATTACTATGGATGAGTGGGTCTTGGAGATAATTGCAAGGTGGCATGTTCTGGAACTGTTAGAAATCCCTTCAGATCATCCTCTGCCTCCTTCCTGTTTTCTTCCAGGCTACTTGTCCCTTCTGAAGGAAGAAATGTGCCAAAGGCAAGCACAACAAGAAAGCTGAGAATAGAGGAATTTAACGGATGGCTAAGAACCGGGTGTTGTGCTAAAGGGTATGGGCTGTTGGGGGGGTGGGGAGGGACCTGGGAGGACAGTAGTCTGTATGCCAAGGACAGACTACACTTGAGTGAAGAGGGAAAGAAAGTGTTGAAACAGAGGATGGAGGAGTATATAGAGGAAGTTGGGAATTTAAACTAGGAGTGGGGGTGGCAGTTGGGGAAGAGATATGCAGAGACCACAGGTTGGGAAACCATATGAGCTTACCCCATAACAGTGACAAAGGACAAATGGCAAGTACTGTTGGTGATGCTAGGAAAGGAGGGCAGGATGGGGGGAGGTGGAAGGTGGTTACCCTTAATGCTAGGAGCCTTGGGAGGAAAACTGCAGAGTTACAGGTTCTCATGGCAGAGGGAGAGGTGGACATTGCAGCCATCACGGAAACATGGGCCACCCAATACAATGACTGGGACCTGTCTGTACCAGGGTACAGGTTATTTCGTAGGGACAGGGTGATTGGGAAAGGAGGGGTGGCACTATATGTGAAGGAAGGACTGAAGTGTGTAAGGGAGGAAGGGGAGGAGGGTAGTACAGAGTCACTTTGGATGCAAATCCAGGATTCCAAGAATAGGATTCTTAGAATGGGAGTGGTGTACAGGCCACCATCTCAGACGGAGGAGTTAGACAGGGAACTAGCGGGACAGATCAGGAGGACCTGCGAGAAGGGTAGTGTGGTGATTGTGGGGGACTTCAATATGCAAGGAGTGGACTGGAGCACCCCAACAACCAGGAACAGAAGGGAGCAGGTACTACTGGATGCCTTCCAGGACAGCTTCCTGCTGCAAATGGTCAGTGAACCAACCAGGTTAGGGAATACCCTTGACCTTGTGCTGGCAAATGGGGACTTTGTGAGAGAACTTACAGTGGAGGAACCGCTGTCAGGGAGTGACCACCACTCAGTATGGCTCACATTGGATATGGGCAAGGAAGGAGTGGAATCTGGCACAATAGTGCTGGACTTAAGGAGGGCCGACTTTGGGAGGATGGGGGAAGTGGTAAAAGGGTACCTGGCCAGAATTGAATCTAGTATGGACACTAACCAGAGGTGGGAGCTCATAAAGCTGGGGATGGTGGAGGCAACCAAAACCTGCTGCAAAGCCCAGAGCAAGAAGGCTAGGGCTAAGAAACCGATCTGGTTAAGCAAGGAGGTCATGGAAAAGGTAAGGAGGAAAAGAGCTGCCTTTAGGAAGTACAAGAAAACAGGGAGGGGGAGGACAGGGAGGAGTACTTGACAGAATCGAAGGAGGTGACAAGGGCAGTAAGGGGAGCCAAAGCATCTACGGAACTCAGGCTGGCACAAGGCATTAAGAAGGGGGAGAAGGACTTCTTAAGTACATCAGGAGAAAAGCTGCAAGGACCACATAGTAAGGATTAGGAAGGAGGGGTTGGGTGGAAGCAGGTGCGATAAGGCAGAAGCACTAAATGAGTACTTCTGCTAGTATTTACTAAAGAGAAGAGGGGTGACACCCAAGGTGGGAGAAATGGCAGAAGCAGGGGAAGTGGTGACAGATGGAAATCATGGAGAGCAGAGTTCGAGAGGTTTGAAGGCACTGAGGGTGGACAAGGCGCCAGGCCCAGATGGCATCCACCCAGGGTACTGAAGGAGCTGGCAGAGGTCCTTGCAGGGCCTTTGGCAGACCCTATTTAATGCCTCACTACATTCAGGTGTGTACCTCAGGACTGGAGGATGGCTCGGTGGTGCCCTCCACAAGAGTGGTCCCAAGGATGAACCGGAAACTACAGACCAGTGAGCCTCATCCATCGTGGGTAAGCTAATGGAGACTATCCTGAAGGAGGCTGGTGGCCCTCCCTAGAGGCCAAGGACTACAGGACAGCAGACAACATGGCTTCATTGTGGCAGATCCTGTCAAACCAACCTGGTCGAGTTCTATGACTGGGTAACTAGGCAACTGGACAGGGGCCATGCAGTGGATGTCCTGTATCTGGACTTCAGTAAGGCATTCGACTCAGTGCCACATGGAAGGCTGGGAAGGACATTAGTAGGCACAGGGGTGGGTGCAAAGCTGGTGAGATGGGTAGGAAACTGGCTGCAGGGAAGGCAACAGAGGGTGGTGGTGGGTGGGGAGCTCTCACACCCAAGGGCAGTGACGAGCGGTGTTCCACAGGGCTCAGTGTTGGGACCAGTGTTGTTTGGGATATTCATTGCAGACATATCATGGGACATCAAGAGCAAGATCAGTCTGTTTGCTGATGATACCAAGGTAGGCGCGGTGGTAGATGACCTAGGGGGATGGCAGGGGGTTGCAGGATGATCTGGCAAAGCTTGAAACCTGGTCAGACACCTGGCAACTGGGCTTTAATGCCAAAAAGTACAAGGTGCTGCATTCTGGGATGAAGAACCCAAGGAGGAGTTACCAGCTAGGGGAGTGCAGCTAGCCCAGACAGAGGAGGAGAAGGATCTGGGTGTGCTCATTACAGGGTCAATGAACAACTCGGCACAATGTAGGAAGGCAGCTGCAAGGCCAACAAAATGCTGGGTTGTATTGCAAGGGGTATATCCTCGAGGAGGAGGTGATTCTGCCACTGTATGGGTCATTAGTTAGACCACACCTGTAGTACTGCGTGCAGTACTGGCGTCCGTATCTGAAGAGGACATTAAGTTATTGGAGGGTGCAGGCGCGGGGCGACAAAGATGATCAAGGGCTGGGGGACTTATCATACGAGAGGAGGTTGAAGGAGTTGAACATGTACTCACTGGAGGAGAGGAGATGGGTGACATGATTGAAACCTTTAAATACATGAAAGGAATAAACAAGATGGGTACAGAGGGGCTGTTCAAAGTAAGGAGGAGGGCCACCAGGGGCCATGATATGAGACTGGAGCGAGGAAGGTTCAGGAGGGAGATGAGGAGACACTTTTTTACAGAGAGGGTGGTGGCTGGGTGGAATGTGTTACCTGTTGAAGTGGTATGCAGTAGAACAGTGGACTGCTTCAAACGAGGATGGGACAGGACAAGGGGGAGGGTTAATGAAGGGGGAAGGGTGGAAGGGAGGGGCAGCTGCAGAATAAGGGGTGCTAGCTGCACATTCGAGCAGACTTGATAGACCTCTAGGCCTTTATCTGCTGGCAAATTTCGTATGTTCGTATTCCAAAAACTTGCTGTAGAACCAGTCGCTCCTTGACAGAGAAACAAAGAGTTCTATTCCAGATGCTTCCTGGTCTCAGAATGAACAGGGGATCTGCATCCTGCAGGGATCTCAACTTCTGCATTGAATACAAAATGTTTTGAATGGTATCCCTGCAAGTTTTGGGGCATTTGCTTCCACCCAGGCAACTGGCCATTAGTTCAGTGTGTGAAACTTATTTTTGGAATAAAATACATTATTTTGTTTAAAAATTTACGTCTGAGTTGTTTTTTGTTTGGAGTACAGCTTTTTTGCCATTTTATTGTGATCATTTTAATAACAATAATAATAAACTTTATTTCTTATGCGCCCTTCTTAAATCAAGGTGCATTACAGAATAACAGTCATAAAACATTATAAATACATAAAAATCTGGACTGAAATATACAGCGTTTAATTAAAATCTATATCCTCACCGAATGCCTTATTCCATAAAAACGATTTTAGACCTTTTTTAAAACCTTCCACTGTCATGCACTCTCTAATCCAACGTGGTAGAGAATTCCATAGGGTTGGCACCACAAAACTAAAAGTGCGGGCACCAGAAGATTTTAAAACTACCCTCGGAATCTCTAGCAACCCCTCGTTGGCTGAGCGGAGAGGTCGCATTGGAAGGTAAGGCACCAGAAGATCTTTCAGGTAATCAGGGCCCAAACCATGTAGGGCTTTATATGTCAGTAATCCGACTTTAAAGGTGATCCGCCACTGAACCGGCAGCCATTGCAGATCCCACAACACTGGCGCAATATGGGAAGATCGTGGAGTCCCCATTAACAACCGTGCCACTGAGTTCTGCATTAGCTGCAAGTGGCGGATATCAACCACAGGAAGCCCAAAGTACAGGGAGTTGCAGTAGTCCAGACGAGAGGTCATGAAGGCGTGGATCAATGTTGGCAGGTCGCCAGATGGAACAAGGTGCTTGATCCTGGCGATGTTCCTAAGATGGTAAAAGGATACGTTAACAACCGCCGACACTTGCACACATAATGTCAGCTGATCATCAAGGATCACCCCCAGGTCTCGCACCCATTCAGAGGTAAGGAGCTCCACATCCCCCAGAAATAAACCTGAGGTTTGATTTGCCCCCAGCCCCATCAATCCGGTGGCCAGGATCCACAACCATCACCTCCGTCTTCCCAGTGTTCAACTTCAGCCAGCTGGACCTTATCCTACCCTGGATCTCGCTGAGACAGATGTTAAACACTAAGAGTGCTCTATTCTGGTCAGGTGCAAAAGACAGATAGAGCTGAGTATCATCGGCACAACAGTGAAACTCCAGCCCATATCGTCTTACAATGTCTCCGAGGGGAAGCATGTACACCGCAAACAACATGGGGGACAGCACAGAGCCCTGAGGTACCCCACAGGACAGAGCGGTAGGATCAGAGGAAAATATCCCCGATACAACCCTCTGAGTTCTACCTGTGAGGAAGGAGGTAAACCATCTGTGAACCAAACACGTCAACCCACAGATGTGTCTCAGGTGCTCGAGCAGCACCCCATGGTCTGCGGTGTCAAATGCTGCTGACAAATCCAGAAAGACCAAAATGGACCATTTTTTCTGGTCTCTCGCTATCAGGAGACCATTGAGCACCCGAACCAGCACAGTCTCAGTGCTATGTCTCTTTCGAAAACCCTGATTGAAGAGGATCGTAGATGTTATGGATGGATAAATGGTTATCCAACTGGGCTGCCACCACTTTCTTGATTACCTTCCCCACAAAGGGGAGGTTCAAGATGGGTCTGTAGTTGGCTAGGGAGTCTGGATCCAGAGAAGCCTTTTTCAATACTGGTGTCACCACCACTTCCTTCAGGGAGCGGGGATATTCACCAGAATCTAAGGAGCACCAAAATATCCTAGTTAGAACCGGAATGATAGCCTCACCACAGCCCATAATCAGGCCAGTGGGACCCGGGTTTAAACTACAGCTTGTGGTACGCATACCCTGGACAATCCTCATAACATCATCGTTTTCCGGCCTTTTGAAGGAATTCCAAGTAAACGGGGTAATTGCAACCACAGGCCGGACCACAGCAGCTCCCATGGCAAGTGCTGTGCTAGTCTCGGCCCTGATGTCAGCCACCTTATCTGCAAAGAATCGAGAAAGCTCCTCACATTGTATTTGTAAAAAAGCTCAACGCACCTGCAGACAGGCTGGGTTGCACAGTCTGTCCACAGTTTGAAAGAGCTGGGCTGGTCGAGTCTGTGCAGCAGCAATCTCTCTGGACAGGGATACTGCCTTCTTATGAGAAATTGCTGACTGATAGAGTTTGTAATGCTCTAGGAGTCTAAGATGGTCAGCATCAAAGCTGCATCTCTCCAACCTGCGTCCTAGTCGCCGCATCTCCCTCAGATCCCGATCAAACCATGGGGATTGAGGGCGAAGGGAGAGAGGGCGCACAAGGGTGGGAGCAATTAAATCCAAAGCAGCAGTGATAGCCTTGTTATAGGCTAGCACCAGCTATTCAGGATTAGAGCTCATCCCAGGCAGTACTGATAGGTCAAGAACCGCAGTTAGGCCATCGGGAGTAACATCCCGTAAAGGGCAGTACTTGACCATCTCCACAGAGGTAGGCCTGCGGAGAGGGGAGCAAAAATTGAATCTCACAGTGTGATGGTCAGACCAGCCAACAGGTTCCACCCCCACATCGGAGGCTTCCATCCCCAGCAGGAAGACCAGATCCAGTGAATGGCCGTGTTTATGAGTGGCAGAGGTAACCACCTGTGTGAGGCCCAATGAACACATCAGTTGGAGGAAGTGCTGACCAAATTGCGAGAGTTCTTCGTCGATCCAGGCATTAAAGTCACCCAGCACCATCAACCTGGGTGACTCAAATACCAGGTCGATGACGAAGTCCACCACTTCCTTAAGGAATAGCTTCTCGTCACCGGGTAGATGATAAACAAGTGCTATCCTATAGCCCCCACCTGCCACTACAACACATTCAAAGGATATGGTCTCCTCCACTGGAACACTAGTGAGATCCAATTTGGTCTTGAAACAGACCGTAGCCCCCGATCTAATCTCGGGCGGTGTATCACCGAATACCCTGTTGGAACTGCGGCCTCAAGAACTGGGCCGGCATTACTGTCCAACCAGGTTTCGGTGATGCAAGTCAGGTCCACAGTGCTCACCAAGTCCACTAAAATCGCAGACTTTTTCACAATGGACCTGGCATTGCAAAGCACCGCCCGGGTTGGATAGGACTCCTGGGACGCCCCAACCATTAATGAAGGAAGTGCCCTTGGGTATGGAGACCAAACAAGGAGAACCCCGTTCAGCACTCCATTTCGCACCAGGGCGTCTTCTGGACTTAACCACTCAGATGTGCGCGCCCCCCTCATTCATCCGCCGCCATTCACGCCCCGCCGACACCTCCCACGAGCAATTCCCAAGGTCCTCCAACGTTGACATATAGGGAAAAGCAATGGAAGGGAAAAGAAAGGGCGGAGGGCATGAAGAGTGGCGGATGTGTAGTGCAAGACGGGGGGGGGGGTAGGATGACAATAAATATCATCATCCACAAACATGGCACCAGCGATGATAATAGCTAACCTCCCTAAAAAGAATAAGATCTAAAAACGATACAAAAATTACAAATCAATCTAAAAAAGAAAACTAAATCATAAATAAGAGAAAACTTAGCAAACAAAACCTACTTAATATAAATTAAAAAACACCATCCAATAACAGAAAATAATTAATTAATGACAATATACAGTCCGGGTAGATTTTGAAAAGTCTATTCCAAGCAGTGGAGCTCCCACCTTCCACCGCCAAAATAACAAGTTATGAGGCCGCAAGCTCTCACTCCATGGCATCAGTGGCCAGAGGAACATAGATTGAAATTGAAGCCAAAATCTCAGAGGAGCTCCTCCAGATTCAGCCCCAGGAGCTCTCACCACCCATGAGGGAACAATAAGGAAAAAAGCCCTCCGATTTTGGGTCTAGCCACCCCTTAGCTGCACCACCTGGTCTCCTCTCAAGTAAGGCTGCAGTTGTGGAATTTGTTACATCAAATACAAAAAGTTTCGAATGGTATCCCTGCAAGCTCTGATTCCCCTTCTACAAATTGTGGATTGGCTTTGTACTCTGGATGTGAAGGATGCCTTCCTGTCAAGATCAAGAAATCCCACAGACAGTACCTCCACTTTGTACTGGAGTGAGAACACTGCCATTTCAGAGTATTGCCCTTTGGCTTGTTTTCTGGATCATGTTTCTTTACCCAGTGCTTGACAGTAGTGGCAGCTGCCCTTTGCAAGGAAGGCCTGTATGTGTTACACTATCTGGACAGCTGGCTTCTGAAGCCAGCTCCAGGGAAGCTCCGCTGTATATTCTATCTCAGACATAGCAGTTGTTTGATGACTTGGAGGGTCACTGTGAATGTGCTAAAATCTATGTTGACTCCCTGCCAAAGACTGCAGTACATAGGCGCAGTCTTGGACACAGAGAAGGGATGTGCTTTCTTGTCACAGGACAGGGCAGGTAGTCGAATTGCCTCAGCACAGTTGGTATACAGCAGTCACTGTGTCTCTGTGAGAACAATGTTACATCTCCCGTATCTCATGTCTGTGGCAATAGTGACTGCCACTGGCCCGCCTCTTTATGAGAATCCCTCAGTGAACACTTAGGATCCAGTGGGATTAGTTGATGGATGACCTGGACCAAATAGTTCTTGTCACATCTCTGCTTTGCAGAGCATTGCTATAGTGGCTGGATCGCAAAATTCTATTAAAGGGCATTCCATTCCTTGAATCAGCTCCTGTATAGATCCTCCCCCCCAAACTCAGGCTCCTGGTGGGGTGCTTATCTTGGCCCTTACCAGATGCAGGGGTCATAGACCAAGCTGGAGGCTGAGCTGTGTATAAATGTCCTGGAAATGAGGGCTGTCCTGTACAGCCTCCAGGCATTTCAGGAGCATCTTTGCCCTGGTCCTCTGTTAATCCAGATGGACAATGCTAGTGTGATGCATTATATCAGCAAACAAGGAGGCACTTGCTCCTGTCCCCTATACAGAGAAGTAGTGAGTGTATGATACTGTGCTCTCTCCCATGGCCTACAGTTGTCAGCCATGCATCTCCCAGGTCTCCAAAATGTCTTGGCAGACAGGCTAAGTAGGTCACAATCCAGGATATATGAATGGGAACTGCTAGCCTCCACGGTAAATGGTCTCTTCGTAAAATGGGGTTGTCCACAGTTGATCTTTTTGCGTTCCCACACAATAAAAAATTACCACTTTTCTGCTCATTTGTTCCAGGGCTTGGAATTTTTTGGCAAGACGTGTTGGCCCTCTCTTGGAAGAGGAAGTTTCTGTATGCATTTCCCCCAGTTCCTCTAACACAGAACGTTCTGCTTAAACAGCGGATGAAGAGTGCTTCTCTCATCCTCATTGCTCCATTATGGCCTCACCAAGTATGGTTTCCACTTCTAAAACAGATGGCAATGGAGCCTCCTGTCTCCCTACCTCTATGCCAGGGTCTGTTGTCACAGGATGTGATCCCTGGACCATGCATACCTGATATCTCTACATCTGCATGCATGGCTTTTGAAGATGTAGCCTTTGCATATTTTGGGGTATCCCCTAAGGTTGCTGATGTACTGATTGCAGCTGGAAAACCTGCTGCCAGACATACTTCTTCCTTGAAGTGGAAGCAGTTAATGTTGTGGGCTTCTTCCAGGAATTTGGACTCATTTACATGTTCTGTAAATGCTGTGTTGAAATACTTGCTGTACTTGTTAGACTCTGACCCACAGTATTCCTCACTTAAGGTGCATTTGGCCACTATATTAGCTTTTCATGCCCCTGTTAATTGTTGCCCAGTTAGAGATGTCCCATATATTTCTGAGAGATATTCTCTATATGAAACCTATCCGTAGACCAGTCCAGCCTTGGGATTTGAATTTTGTGCTTGAGAAACTGATGTTGGGTCCTTTTGAGCTGGCTGCAAGTTGTGGCTTACATTTCCTATCATAGAAAATATTATTTTCAGTTGCAGTCACTTATGCTCAAAGGATTTCTGAGCTTTAGGCTCTAATGTGAGAGCCTCCTTATTTGATTTTTCACAAAGACAGAGAGCCGGCTCTTCAAACGTGCTCGTATGCCGCAAGCCATGGATGTGCCAAACAAATGGTGCACGGGGCTGCAGCATTCTCTTAGCCGGTAATTGGGATTTTCTATCCCGTGCACCCACTGCTGCAAGTTAGACCAACTTTTTCTGGTCTCATTGTGGCAGTCCTGGGTACCCTTTTTACAGGACTTGCACCAAATATTTGGTGTAAACTGCAGCTGTGCCTGACCTACTAAAATCGGGTAATGTAGTGGCAAAGGTGCTTGGTGCAGTGGGGCCAAAAAATGGGTCTGAGGCAGGGCTTGACGCAAGCCTTGTGTTGCCCTTTGAAAATCCAGCCCAGAGTCTCTTTGCATACAAATCCTATGTTTCTACTGAAGGTGGTATCCGAATTTACACTGAATCAAACAATACACCTTCCCATTTATTACCCTGAGCAGTGTTCCCATTAAGACTGCAGATCTGGGGGTTCACTGTAACCTCTCCAAAAATTTTCAGGGGTACAAACTAAATTACAAAAGCTCACTGTACCATTTCTACAAAATGTTTTGTGGGGAACATGTACTGCAAACAGAATTATGGGGGTGCAGTGTATCCCCTTCATACAAAAATGTCCTTGAATTTCATAAATTATGTGTGAATGGGAACACTGACCCTGAGCATGTCAATCAGGGTGAGGCATTGCTCCATGCATAGGATGTACATAGAATACTCTTGAGACTATGTGAATCACACCCAAGAACTGCAGAAAGTCGTCTCAACTTTTTGTTTTGTTTGGCCCTGGAAAAGAGGGCGCCCCTGTATCTAAACGGTGCCTATCCAAATGGCTGGCACATTGTATTACGTTCTGTTACAGGAAGTACAGTAAGAAACTTCCTGGTTCTGTTCATGGTCACTCCACAAGGGGTATGGCCACTTCTGTTGCCTGTTTCAAAAATATTTGTGCTGCAGTCACACGGAGCATCATCCACACCTTCAATAAACATGACAGTCTGGACATAGTCTCTCATAGATGTGCTGGCTTCAGGCTTGCTGTATTGCAAGGCCTTCTGTCTGAATATACTGTATATCAGACTGTGCCATCCTTCCACTTTTACTTAAGACTGGCTGGGAATCATTCCAAAGCTGTGGCCTAATGGAGGATATGTCCTAAAAGAAGATAGAATAGTTATGTAAGAACTTACTGTAACAGTAGATTTGGAGAGACTTTTCTCCATTAGACCATGCCATCCCTCCTTTCTTCCCCTTCTGCTTCAATGAAAGATGCATAAGATGCAGTGCCTAAAACCTATTCTATGCATCCAGTATCCAGCCTCATGCCTCTCCTTGTATGCCTGATGTTGGTCTTATCTCCTGGTCCCCATGGCTGGAGGGCCTTCAAGGCTACTCTCCATTTGGGAACTGAGGAGTTACGGGGCCGCCTATGCATATATAGATGCAGACATGGTACATCATCATAGGTGACCCCCAGTTAGGAAAAGTTTCCATGTGGGCCTAGCACTGACAGCATTGGTCCTAGCACTGATGGCATTAGCTTTAAAGATGTGGTCTAATGGAGGAGATTCTCTCGAAGATCTACTTTTACAGTAAGTTCTTAGGTAACTGTTTTTTTTTTTTTCAAACACTGTTTCGGTTAGTATTAATGTGTATTGTCTTCCAGTTTTGCTCTGCAAAACATTGTCTGTATGGAACAGCAGAAACAAATGCTCAAGTTCTGTAGTCCGAAAATGTCACTCACACACACCCATGACATGTGTGTCATCTGCCTGGGAGAGCGACACAATGATTGATAGTGTCCTTGCTGTCTGGCTGTGCTCCCATCGTTGTTGGAGGAACTGAAGATTTGTCAATTCCTTGGTAGGCTTGAGGAACACAAACTGCCCTTAGCAGCTGCCATGTCGGCAGCTCAACTTGCAGCCTTAGAAGTGGAGGCCGGGACGGGCTCAACCTGTGTGGGCCCAGGCTGGAAGGCATTTCACTGATTTCTGCAAAATGTATATTGCCCTTCAGAGGTACAGGGAGAGTCCACCCTACCACAAATGGCACAAGATGGGCCACCTGTCATGAGACTGGTAAAAGTCCCGCTTTCCTGGTTTCTCCCAATAGCTCAGCCCTGGTCAGGCTTCCTCCGGTTAAGGGGCACGTCTAGCCAGCCTGCTGGCACGGGGCAGGTTGCCTACCTTTGGCTTGGCGACCGGGTTCAGGAATGGACCGGGACATTGGAGAAACTGGCGGGAAGGATGGAGCATCCGAGGACTGCTCTCCTTTTCCAGGGGAGGGGGTAGAGTGTTCGGCAACATGGACACCTAGTGGAGGCTGGGTGTGCCGAGATCGCCGGCCTAAGTAGTTCAGTGGGCAGGGTGGCGCTGGTGCGTCATTACATATCCCACCCCACACACCAGAAAAAAAAATGCCACCTGAATGAAGCCCACCCTCGGCTTCAGTAAGCTCCCAGGCTGGCCCGTCGACATATCCCATCATTGTGGCACTGTAGGGCCGGTGTCGCAATCCCACCCTGGGGGATAAGCCGGGGGTATCGAGACACAGCCAATGTGGGAGTGGAAGCGGGGTCCATGACCGGGCTGAGGCACTGGGTGGCCGACGGCAGGAAAAAGTATACTAAAGGGGGGAAGGTCTAGGTTCCCACAATAACTCCACCTGACCTACTGACCTTTACTCCAGTCGATCAGCTGATCGAGATTTTTCTTGAGCCAGTTAAAGGAGTTCGATGAGGAGTAATCGATCTCACAGACCCTGTTCCACTGCAGTCACAGTTCGGGGGCCCCACCAAGGAGTCTCACACTGCTACTGGCCTGCCAGGCCGCTTATCTCTCTGGGTCTCTTGGCACTCTAGGGTGGTCTGTACCCCCGGGAAGCAGACCAGGGCAGTGTTCGGGGAGCCATTGGAATTGGAAGATGAATCACCACTAGCCTTGAGCAGGACACAGCTGTTCCACCGAGGTTCTTCGGACAGCCAAACTGTATCACCAGGCTTGACATTCTTTGGAGCATTTTTCCAGCTGTTGTCTAAATCCGTGGAGGTCCCTTGGAGCCAATTCAGAGGTGAGCTAAATACCCATTTACTGTCATCCTGCAAAAAGATGATTTCTAGGGTCATGGATATGAAGTTCATCCACACTTATAGGCAGTATCCTTTCCCTTTAAGATGTGCCCAAAAGTCCTCAAGCTGGCTCCTCCCACCCACCTGAGTGGTAACTCCCTCGGCTCCGCCCCATGATGCCAGATCTTCCTTTCCACTGAAAGAAGCAGTTTCCCTCCTTAACGCTCCCACGTTGAGTAGGCCCTAGCGCTTAAATTCTTTGGAATTTCTTCCACATCTCCAGCGCTAACAAGTTTTTGTCTTCAGCTTCGTCTTCAGTTGCGACTGCGATGGACAATAAGTCTGCTCCCAGGTTACACTGTGCCCTTGCGGGCAGATGTCCAGGACTGACCCGCATGCCATGTGCGTGTACTGCCTGGGGCACGACCACAGTCCCCAGGCTTACAACTTTTCAGCTCGTTTCACTTGACCGTTCTGGAGGATCTTCTCGCCCACCTGAAACTGGGCCTCCCAGTGCAATGGAACCTGCTGGTGATAACCAAGGATGCCCATTGGATGGTCTCTACAGCTGGGTGTCTGCCAAGCAGCTTGTGGCCTTTACAGAGGAGGCGGCCCAGGCCACGGCCATTCCTCCTCAGCTTCTGTCTTCATGCCGCTTCATCTGGGCTCAACCTTCATGTGCTCCTTCAAGGAAGTGTGACAGTCTCTGCTGACCTTTGGTCAGAGACCCACCGGCAAATCTAAATCTAAAAAAAGAGTCTACGAAAGAAAAGACTTGTCGCCAATCATGGTATCGGGAGCGCTGTTGGTCGGGGGCCTCCGATTCCTGCACTTCTCCAGATCTGACTTTGGTCGAAGCCTTGGTTGCTGGCTCCAAGGTAACCCCTTCAGGCCTGTTGGCCAAGACGCAGGTCGAAGTCCCAGATGAGATTTTTTCTAGTCAACCGACCAATTGTCAACTGAAGAGGCCGACACTTACTTGTCTAGGACTCTGGTCCTGATGCAGACCGTTGGAGGGACGGATCAGTCCGCTGACCTGCTTCCTCTGGTCCCTGACCCTGACCAAGCAGAGTCTCGGCAATTGCCAACTTTTTCCGAGCCGCGCCGCAGGTCCCTTGGTGGCCAAGGTCAAAATCTTCATCTTCCTCCCATTGATCTTGCCATTCCCGCCGTCATCAGCACTTTCACTCTCGGCACCACGGGAAGTGACGCTGCTGCTATTCTTCATCCTGATGTGGCAACAGTTGGTGTTTACCGGCACCAAACTGACCCGGTTTCTATGCTGGCTGTCACCTGAAAGGCTTACTCTGCCAATGGAGCTGATTAAAATGGTCCCGACTCTGTTGATTCCGGCTTCTACAGCAAGCATGGTGGAACCGCCACCTAAACAACCGACAGCCAGCACGCCGACTAAGGCTTCCCCACTGACTGTCATTCATCTTCACCCCTGACCGTCTGAAGAGGGTCAGCGGGGACCCTGGTGGTCACCCACTCTTTGACAACTCTTCGGAGTCCGAGGGTTCCTCACTGCACTCCCGTTCGGTCGACGTGGAGTCTGTGGGGGATCTCTTGACAGACTAAGGTCCATCCTCATTCATGGGCCTCCTCCATCTGATCTCTGAGTTGATGGGTATGAAGATGGAGCCTGTCCAGAAATGGGCTGATTACCTATTGACTGAGATCCTCGACAGGGGAGACTCTCCAACAGAGGCTTTCCTGGTGGCAGAAGCCATTCTTAGCCCTGCCCTGAAGCTCTGGCAGTGCCCCTGCGCCTTATTCCTGGATGGCCTGCAAGTATGTGGTGCCTACCAGATCCCTTTCGGGATTCACAGAGCACCCCTCGGTCTAGGGGTTGATGGACAACTATGTTCTGGCACAACAGCAACACCGGGGATGTTGACAAACCGCCTGATATGGTTCTCCCCCACCCTGCTGGACACCTTAGATGGGGTGCTTCCTCATCTGCCTGCAGACCTTCAGACTACAGTCAAACAGGTCCGAGACCAGGGCTGGGCTGTGGCCAAGCAACAGCTCCAGACTGCCATGGACATAGGGAACTCTGCACCCGCTCCGTGGCGGCCTCAGTGGCCTAATGCTGCAGGACTTAGCTGAGGATCTCGAACTTCACGGTGGACCCTCAGCACAAGCTGGCAGATGTCCCTTTCCTGGGCACTGACCTGTTCGGGCCCCAGGTAGAGGGTCACCTCACACGCAGCGAGACGTCCAGTGACACCTTGGACTCTGTCAGATCTGGCCAGAAGGACCCCAAGGGCACCAAGCAGCATCGGAAATGGAAGCCCTTTTGGTCTACCTCCACTTCTGCGGCAAATCCAGCCCAGCAGTAAGCTGGCCAGCAGGCTCCGTGGCCTCGGTTGTCCATGAGCCAGGAGAGAGAGGCTCAGTGGCACCTCAGCTGGGCCCTCCTCCAAGCTTGCCTGGTGACTGGATGAGAGGTGCCTCCCTCATGCCTGCCACGTCTCACCTGGGTCCTCCTGTGGGGGGGGGGGGCCGCCTCCGCCACTTTCTTTCTACGTGGTTCACTGTCACCATGGATCTAGAAGTGGTAGGTCAGGGTCTGCCTCTAGAGTTCGAGTAGTAAACTCCTTGCCAAGCCCGTGCCCCACAGGAGGACCTGGTTTCCGCAGACATTCTGTCAGCTCTCAGAGATGACATAGCCCATCTCTTCTGTAAGGAGGTTGTGGTTCCTGACACAGATCCTCCGGAACACCCAGGGTTTGTCTCCCGGTACTTCCTGGTGCCAAAGCGGACGGGGGGCTGGTGTCCCATTCTAGATCTGCAGGACCTGAGCAAATTCCTCAGGTTGCGCACTTTCAGGATGGTAACTCTGTCTCGGATCATACCATTTCTAGAGCAAAACATGTGGTTTTGCTCCCTGGATCTTCAGGACATGTTCTTTCACGTTCTGATCTGTCCGTCTCACCGAAGGTTCCTCCGCTTTCAAGCTGAGGGAACCCTCTACGCGTTTCAGGCCATGTCTTTTAGCCTCTCCTTGGCCCCCAGGGTCTTCACCAAATGCATTGCAGTGGTCAGTGGCAGATTACCTGCGATGCCGAGGGGTCAAGATTACCCCTACCTGGACGACTGGCTGGTAGCAGGTCCCTCCAGACAGGAGGTGGAGTAGTCCAGGGATCTGGCCCTTCAGTCCTGCGTCTCTCTTTGCCTCCTGGTCAATGAGGCCAAGTCGGAACTCATGCCCTTGCAGGTTATCAGCTTCATCGGGCGGAGTTTGACTCTTGCAGAGCTAGAGCCTGACTCCCGGTGGACAGGCCGGAGACTCTCTCCTCCTGTGCCCGATCATTTCGGGTTGGGAAATTGTGCCCTTCCTGGGACTTCTGTGATTGCTGGGCTACATGGCAGCCTGCACCAGCGTGGTCTGGAGGGCCTGCTGGAGAATTCGCTCCCTGCAGTGGGAACTGGCTAGCCAGTGGTCTCAACGCAAGAGTCACTTCAGCCATCTGGTCACTATGACCCAGCAGATGTGGGATGTCATCCAGTGGTGGCTAATCCCAGCACATCTGCAGGAAGGGATACCATTTGTCTGTCCAGAGCCGATAGTCATCCTGATGAGTGATGCCTCTCTCATGGGCTGGGATACCCACCTGGGGGAACTCAGAGACCATGGGCTGTGGACCCCCGAGGAGTCTCAATGCCACATCAACCTGCTGGAGCTCTGGGCAGTTCGGCTAGTACTGACTGCATTCACTCCACACATTTGAGGTCACGAGGTCCAAGTCCAGATGGACAACACCACAACCATGTACTACCTTAACAAACAGGATGGGATGCACTCCCTGCCTTTGTGCAAGGAAGCTCTCCGTGTCTGGACCCGCGTGTGCAGCCTGGAGGTGGAGCCTCCAATCAGCTGGCGGACACCCTCAGCCGGGTGAGCGAGGCATCTCACAAGTGGTCCCTCCACTCAGAGGTAGTTCACAGCTTGTTCTCCCAGTGGAGCACCCGTCCGATGGACCTGTTCACTTCAAAGCTGAGACTCTTCTGTGCCTGCCCCCTCAGCAGGGAACGCTGCAGGGGGATGCCTTCTCGAGGCCCTGGACCCCAGGCCTCTTCTATGCCTTCCCTCCCCTACCATTGATCCACAAGGTGCTGCTCGAGGCCAGGAGGGACAAGGCACAGGTGATCCTGGTGGCTCTTGACTGGCCACACCTGTTCTGGTACCCCAATCTCAGGCTTAGCAGCAGGCCCCCGAGGCATCGTCCCTTATGCCCGGACCTGCTTTCCATCAATCAGGGGAAGGTATTCCATCCGGACCTTCAGTCCCTGCGCCTGACAGCCTGGTTCCTGAGCAGCTAGAGTTCCAGACTTAGGGTCTCTCCAAAGCTGTCTTCACTGTGGTGGAGGCTTCTCAGAAGGAGTCGACCAGGAAGTGTTGCACCTTCAAATGGAAGAGATTCTCCATTTGGAGTCAGGGCAAGGGGTTGGACCCCTTGTCCTGTCCAGTGACTACCATGCTTGACTACCTTTGGTCCCTCTCTCAGTCGGACCTTCAGTTGATGACCCTTAAGGTGCACCTTGCAGCCATCTCTGCTTACCGGGCGTGGGCCTGCCAGCAGTCGGTGGTGCAGGAGAAGGTTTGGTCTGGCGCTTTTCAAGAGTCTTGACCACATTTCCCCTCTAGTGTGTGAACCACCACCACTGTGGGACTTGTTGCTGGTGTTGGCAAAGTTCATGAGCAAGCCATTGGAACCGGTGCACAAGTGTGAGATGTCACACCTGTCATGAAAGACCACCTTCCTGGTGGCTATCATGTCAGTCAGAAGGATCTGTGAGCTCCAGGTGCTTTTGGTGGAGTCTCCTTACTTGGTCTTCCACAGGGACAAGGTTGTCCTGCGCCTCAACTCGAAGCTCCTCCTGAAGGTTGGGTCAGATTTTCACCTTAGCCAGGTGTTTAATCTCCCAGTGTACTTCACCAGTCACATCTCGGTGGCCAAGCACAGGCTCGATACTCTGAACCTGCGTGAACGTTTGCCTACTACAAGGAGTGCATGGCTGGAGTTCGGGGAGAAGGTCACCAGATATTTGTCACCTAGGCTGAAGCCGCACCTGGTAGACCGGCAGCTATGGGGATGATTGGCAGGTGGATTGTATCCTGCATCGACCTCTGCTATAGGTTGGTGGGTAGGGAGCCTCCCGGAGGGCTAAGGGCTCATTCCACCTGTCATACCGCTGCCTCGGTGGCTGCTTCCAGGGGAGTCCCTATCCAGGAATATGCAGGGCTGCTACCTGGAGGTCAGCACACACCTTCATTTCCCATTACCACATTGAGCTAGAGTCATGCCGGGATGCTTGTTTTGGGGCCTCAGTTCTCAAATCTCTGTTTCCTAAGTAGGGGTTGTGTGCCTTGCCTCCCTCCTCTGAGTACTGCTAGAAGTCTGCCCATAAGTGTGGACTGAACATCATATCCATGTCTGTAGAAAAACAGATTACTCACCTGTAACAGTAGTTCTAGGAGTGGTATATGATGTTCATCCACACAAACCCACCCAACCTCCCCTGGCTTTGGCACACACAACTTCTTCCAGCGGGCAAGATCTGGCATCCTGGGGTTGAGTCGAGGGAGTTACCACCCGGATGGGTGGGAGGAGCCAGCTTGAAGATTTTCCGTCACGTCTTAAAGGGAAAGGACATTGTCCATAAGTGTGGATGAACATCATATACCACTACTAGAACAACTGTTACAGGTATGTTACCTGTTTTTCCTGGGGGTCGCTTTCCTGGTAGCTGAGGTCATGTTGGGACCAGTTCTGGAGCTTTGGCAGCATCTGGCTTCCTGCCCGGCACCTCCCACCTGGATTGTCTGCAAGTACATAGTCCTTCAAGGCAGACTTTTGGGGTTCTTGAACCACCTCTCTGCATAAGGTCTGGTTTCCGACTCAGCCTTTCGAAAGTTAAAAGTCCCAGGGGTGTGGATAAGCCACCAGATAAGAAATCATATCATGTGGCCAAGAAGGTCTTTGTGGCTCCTTGCTCGGTCTCAGGCGGGCCAGTTATACCTTTGTGATGGCTAGCTTTGGCCACTCCCTGTTTGGGATGGTAAGGAGCTTACTCGATTTGCTCCCGACTGTCAAGCAGGTCGTTGATCAGCAGATCAGAGACCATGGTTGCATGCTGGCTAAACACCAGCTTCAGACAGCCTTGGACACAGGCAACTCTTGTAAGTGGTCAGTGGCTGTGGCCATGTTCGTGTGCCATACGGCCTGGCTGAGGCTGTCCACCTTCACGCTGAATATCCAGCATAAGTTGGCCACAGTTTCATTCTTAGGCACCAGCCTGTTTGGCCTTGGAGTTCAGGGACATCACACCTACATTGAGAAGTTCAGTATCACTGTGGGCTCTAGCTTTATCCCAGCAGAACCCCAAAACAGCCAAGGTAAATATAAGAAGGCCGTTCAACCTTAGGAGTACCAATCGCAGCAGAATCAACAGCAGCCCTAGCAGGGGCAGTTTCAGCACTGGCACCCAAAGCAGAAGTTCAGCATTCAGGGCAAGAAAAAGGTGGAGGGCACAGGTGCTTCTGGTACCCAGCCTGCCATAGTCCCCTCTTAAGGCTGCTAAGCGATGGGTTGCAGGGTGCATTTCTTCTTCACATCTAGTCACTGTTCCAGCTCCCGGTCGTCGGTCAGCTAGGTCACTTCTTTCCACAGTGGTCCACTATTACTTCAGACAAATAGGTGTTAGAAGTGGTAAAGGGTTGCCTCTTAAGTTGAAAACTCTTTTGCTGTACTGACCCTAAGTCCCTGCGGGTGTCCAGGGTGCCAAAAGGCATGCTATTTGTGCTCTGGGCCAACATTGCTCAGCTCCTGGAACATGAATCAATAGAGCGGATACCAGACACACTGACCGCACAGGGCTTTGTGTCCAGATACTTTCTTTTACCAAAACAGATTTGGGGAAGGGGGTGCCCTATACTGGATTTGCACAACCTTGACAAGTTTGTGCAGAAACAGTTTCTGTATGGTCACTCTGAACCAGATCATACCGTCTCTGGAGCAGGAGACATGGTTCTGCCCTCTGGACCTCCTGGGCACATTCTTCCACATCCCTGTCCTTCTATCCCACCACCATTACCTCAGGTTTAAAGTGGAGGGGGAGCTCTACCTGTTCAAGAGCATGCCTTTCGTCTTCTCATCCGCACTGAGGATCTTCACCAAGTGCTTGACTGTGTTGATGACCTTTGGCACAGGAGCATCTGGATATACCTGTACTCATATAGCTGGCTGCTAGTTGGCACATCAGAGAAGCAGTGGAGCAGTCCAAGTATCTGGCCCTCCAGATGTGCCTCTTGGTCAACCCAGCCAGTTCGGAACTGGACTACCTTTGGCCCAAGGCATAGAACCTTACATTTTGATTGGGTGCATACACCCACCGGCCTGGGATTTCCTGTGGCTGCTAGGGATCATGGCAGCATCGACCAGCGTGGCCCATTGGGCTTGCTGTCTGATGTGCACTCTCTAGAAAAGGTTGGGCTGTTGTTGGTCTCAGCACCTAGGTTCTCTGGACCAGCCAGTCTTAGTGACCCAGTCAGTGTGGGGTGCCATCCAGTGGTGGCTGTGTCCCCAGAACTTGGAGGAAGGACTCTTATTTGTCCGCCCGGAACTGTCTGTCACTCTGGCAACAGATTTTTCTCATCTCTGGTGGGGTGGCACGTTTACTTGGAAGACGCAGAGCCCACGGGCTCTGGTCACCCTGGGAGTCCCAATGCCACATCAACCTACTGGAGCTTGTGCAGTGTGTCTGTCCCTGATGGTATTCGCCCTATTGATTCAGTGTCAGGTCATTCAGGTTCAGACAGACAACACAGCCACCATGCTGTACCTGAACAAGCAGAGTGGAATGCACTCCTTTCCTCTGTGTCAAAAGATGTTCTGCACCTGGTCACTAATGTGCAGCCTGAAATTAGATCTCTTGGCAGTCCATGTCGTGGGAGAAAACAGTTAACTAGCGGACTCTGTCATCCGGGTCGCAGAGTTGTTGCATGAGTGGTACCTGCACCAGGACATGGTTTACTAGGTGTTCTCTTGATGGGGCACCCCTCTGGTGGACCTGTTTGCCTCTTAGGAGAACATAAATCTGAGATTGTTACATGCCTGCCCCACTCTGACTGAGACACTGCAAGAGGATACCTTCTCGACCCTGGATCCTGGGCATTCTGAAGGCCTTCCCTCCCTTCCCCTTGGTTCACAAGGAGTGATCAAGCCCAGAAGGACATGGCACTGATAATCCTGATAGCGACAGACTGCCCAGGCAGTTATGGTACCAGGATCTATTTAGGCTTAGCAGCAGGATTCAGTGAGGTTAATACAGTTATCAAGCCTCATGTATCCAAGAAAGAATTTTAAGCAGTAACCCTACACTGGAGCAGGATAATATTTGTTTTAAAAATGCTTTAGTCACAATTATAAAATGGCAAAATCTGACTGGTTACTTGTAGCAGCCAAAGGGATAAAATACAGATTTTTTTTTTAGATTCCAAAGCAGTGCTTTTAGTTCCAAATGGCAATTAAAAAATTTGAAAGCAGGCATTTTTTGTCCATTTTGCCATGCACTGTAAAATCCCATCACCGGTTAAAAAGGGGAGGAAACATTTTGCCTTCTTGTTTTGTTTTTCAGTATTTTTCCCCTTTGCGTCTCCAAGCAGTGCCAGCTCGCCACTTCAAACACTGTCCTTACTCTGACACTCACATCTGCTTAAGAGGTGGAACATAGTAAATATCAAAGCAGTCTGCGTTAATTTAAAATGTCTGGTTTTATAAATTTTACTTCTAGGGCCGTGGATATGTTGTTCAATCCACACTGTCTGGCAGGTTCCTTGCCGCTTTAACTCTTGCCGGAAGGTCTTCAAGCTGGCTCCTCCCACCCACCTGGGTGGTAAAACCCTCGGCTCCACCCCATGATGCCAGATCTTCCTTACCGCTTGGAAGCTCAGGTTCCCTCCTTAGCGCTCTGCGTTTTAGGCCTGGATCCTACCTCTTAAAATTTACAAGACTTCAGTCTTCTTCTTCCCTCACGGCTGCGATGGACAAATCCACTCCTGGCTTCCATCGGTGCCTTTGCGGGCAGAAGATGTGCCAGACCGATCCGCACTCCACGTGCGTTTACTGCCTGGGTCTTGCTCAAGATCCGCAGGCCTGCGATCTGTGCAAGTCCTTCTCGGCTTCGGTTCTAGAGGACCGCGCTGCCAGACTGCAACCTGGGTGTCCCGAGAAACGGTACCTGCCGGTGAAGTCAAAGGAGGCCTGTTGGGCGGTGTCTGCAGCTGCGGGCTCCGCGGAGCAGCTGGATCAGTTGATTGCCCTCAAGGAGGAGACGGCCCAGGCCGCTTCATCTTCGTCCTCGGTTGTGGTGTTTATCCCGCTCTCCTTGGACTCCTCCTCCTATACTGCTTCTTTTAAGGAGCTTTCCCAGTCCCCCTCCACCAAAGGAGAAGGGCCATAGGGACATTCCATTCGGTCTAAGAAAAAACAACCAAAAGGTAAGTCCCACCGTCGACGTTCGTGGGAGTGAGAGAGATCCCCTTCACTGGACCATCGGCTCTTGACTTGGTCGAGGTTGCGGCTAAGGCCGCTGGCTTCACGGTGTCCCCATCAGGTCAGCCAGCCGAGACATCCATCAACATGGTCGAGATTTTTCTTGACCCGTTAGACAGTTTGTCGACTGGAGAAGTTGACAACCCTTCTTCACCGGTTCCCCCGATGGTAACTGAGGACTTGCCTGTGCCTCCTGTGCCGAAGTCCCCAGTAAAGGACCCTGAACTAGGGGATGAGTGAGTTTCCCCTGCCCCCTCTTTGACCCACCCTCGGCGTTCCCGAATGTCTCGGTCTTGGTCCTCTTCCAAGTTGAGTATACCCCGCTGACGTCAGCGGTCTCAGTTTCAACACCATGGAAAGCGGTGTTGCCGCTCGTCCTCTTCGGAGGATAAGCTGTGACATAAGTTACGTCAGTGCTATGAGGACATGATGTGGCAGCAACTTTTATGGACTGGTAACAAGCCGGCTCCGTCGCCTTCTCTGGCAATTGTCTGTCACCAGAGTGACCAAAGCAACTCCTCGTAGTCATCGAGGAGCCGACCCAGGTGCCGGTTGTTCAGCCGAAACCGGCTGCTCCGCCCATTATGGTGGAACCACTGCCTCCACAACCGAAGACGGGGGTCCCGTCCAAGGATTCTCGGTCGGGTCAGGGCTTGCCCCACAGGTTGTCAGTCACCCTCACTCCCGATTGACCTCGGCAGGTTGAGGGTGGCTCAGGCGCTTGGCAGCTGTTGGCAGACTCCTCGGAGTCTGACGACGACTCCTCCCTGTACTCCAGGCCCATTGACTTGGAATCAGCTGGGGGTCAGTCGGTGGATGAGAGCCCATCCTCGTTCCTGGGTATTCTTCGACTCATTTCAGAGTCTACTGGGATGCAGCTCAAACCCGTCCAGAAACGGGCCAGGTATCCCCTCACGGAGATACTGGACTGAGGAGATTCTCCTACGGAGGCCTTCCCGTTGGCCAAAGCCATTGTTGGCCTGGCCCTAGAGTTTTGGCAGCGGCCTGCTTCTTGTCCCAAGCCTTCAGCCAGGATGGCCCGCAAGTACGCAGTCCCCACCGGTTCACTCTCCGGTTTCTCGGAGCACCCTTCTGCGGAGGGGCTGGTGACCGATAGTGTTTTCCAGCATTCTGGGAACGCTAGGGTTGTGGACAAACCGCCCGATAAGGAATCCGAGAAGCTGGATTATTTGGGGCGGAAGGTTTATGCTGCTTCCTCCCTAGGCCTTCGATAGGCTAGCTCGGCTGTACTGATGGCACATTTCTCACATGCCCTTATGGGTTCCCTGGATGAGGTGATTCCCCATCTCCTGGCTGACCTTCAGACGATGGTCAAGCAATTCGGGATCAGGAAAGGGTGGTGGTTAAATAGCAGCTCTAAACCTCTTTGAACATTGGTGACTCTTGTGCCCGGTCAGTAGCAGCCGCAGTAGCTATGTCCCGTAGAGCTTGGCTGCAGAGCGCCACCTTCACGCAGACACCCAGCACAAGCTGGCAGATGTTCCCTTTCTGTGCACCAACTTGTTCGGGCCAGGGGTGGAAGGCCATCTCCAGAGGATTGAGAAGTCCAGTGCCACCTTGGACTCTGTCACGTCTGCCCAGAAGGACAAAGGCCACCAGCAGCAGCATAAGCCCTTTTGCCCTTCCGCTCCTGCGGCACGTCCGGCCCAGCAGCACCAGCAACAAGGCTAGCAGGCTCACACTTGGCGCCCTAAGGCCAAGTCTTCCGCTTTCTACAATAGGAAGCCTGGAGGGAAAGGCCCAGGAGGCTCCTCAGCCGGTCCTTCCTCCAAGCCTGCCCAGCGACGGGTTGAGGGGTGTCGCCCCAGCCTCGCCACTCCTCCCTGGGTTCCCCCTGTGGGGGGACGGCTCCACCACTTCCTTTCCGCCTGGTCCGCTATCACCACAGACCACTGGGTGCTAGAAGTGGTCGGCAGGGGTCTGCCTCTTCAATTCGAGCAGTCCCCTCCACAGGGGACGGCTCCACCACTTCCTTTCCGCCTAGTCCGCTATCACCACAGACCACTGGGTGCTAGAAGTGGTCGGCAGGGGTCTGCCTCTTCAATTCGAGCAGTCCCCTCCCTATCGAGCCATCGCCCCATGGGGGGGGCAACGGGTTCCGCAGCCTCTTTGTCGGCTCATCGAGTCAGCATTGTCCTGCTTCTCCAAAAGGAGGTGATCAGGGAGATGGCGGACCCTCCTCCAGACCCAGGGTTTGTGTCCAGGTACTTCCTGGTCCCAAAACGGACGGGGGTCTGGCGCCCCATCCTCGATCTGCATGACCTGAACAAGTTCCTAAGGCCGCGCACATTCAGGATGGTGACTCTGGCTCAGATCATTCCATCCTTGGAACTAGGTGTGTGGTTTTGCTCTCTGGACCTCCAGGATGCGTTCTTTCACGTCCCAATCTGTCCGTCTCATCAGCGATTCCTCCGCTTCAGAGCAGAGGGATCTCTTTATGAGTTCCAGGCCATGCCCTTCGGCCTCTCTCCAGTCCCCAGGGTCTTCACCAAATGCATGGCAGTGGTGACAGCATTCCTACGGCGCCGAGGGGTCCGGATGTACCTTACCTAGACGACTGGCTGATAGCAGCCCCCTCCAGGTTGGAGGTGGAGTGGTCCAGGGATCTGGCCCTCCTGGTCTGCTCTCAGATTGGCCTCCTTATCAACAAGGCCAAATCGGAACTCGTGCCATCGCAGGTGATTCAGTTCATTGTGGCAGAGCTCAACTCCCTTTGAGCCAGAGCTCGGCTCCCGGTGGACAGGGCCGAGGTCCTTTCCTCCTATGCCCAATCATTTCTGGTTGGCTGCTTGCGCCTTGCCCGAGACTTCCTGCGCCTTCTGGGCCTCATGGTGGCCTGCACCAGCATGGTCCGTTGGGCCCACTGGCATATGCGCCCTCTGCAATGGGGGCTGTGCAGCCAGTGGTTACAGTGCTCCGGTCCTCTGGACCAGCCAGTGACAGTGACCCAGAAGATGTGGGACAGCCTGCAGTGGTGGCTCGTCCCAGCTCATCTGCAGGAGGATATCCTGTTTGTCCGCCCCGAACCGACGGTCACTCTTACGACCAACGCCTCTCTGATGGGTTGGGGTGCCCATTTGGGGGAATTCCGGGCCTACGGCCTCTGATCCCCTCCGGAGTCTCGATGCCACATCAACCTGCTGGAGCTTTGAGCGGTTCGGCTAGCCCTTTCCGCCTTCGCTCCGTTTGTATGGGGTCAGGTGGTTCAGGTCCAGACGGACAACACCACGACCATATACTACCTTAACCGTCAAGGTGGGACGCACTCCTGGCCTCTGTGCAAGGAGGCTCTCCGCATCTGGTCTGTCATGATCAGCTTGGAGGCAGATCTCCTAGCCATCCATGTGGCAGGAGCCTCCAACAGTCTGGCTGATGCCCTCAGCCGGATAGGCGCTGCATCTCACGAGTGGTCACTCCTGCCGGAGGTAGAGAAAGAACTGTTCTCCCATTGGGGCACCCCTCAGGTGGACCTGTTTGCCTCCAGGGAGAACGCGAAGCTGAGGTTGTTTCATGTCCGCACCCCTCAGCAGGGCTCGCTGTAGGGGGATGCCTTCTCGAGGCTGTGGACCCCGGGCCCCTTCTACGCCTTCCCTCCATTTCCCTTGATCCACAAGGTGCTTCTCAAGGCAAAGAGGGACAAGGTGAAGGTGATTCTGGTAGCCCCAGACTGGCCTCGCCAGTTCTGTTACCCAGGTCTCCTCAGCCTCAGCACCAGGCTCCCGAGGCAAGCCTCCAGCCCACCTGGACCTGATCTCAGTCGACAAGGGGAAGGCTCTCCATCTGGACCTTCAGTCCCTGCACCTGACGGCCTGGTTCCTGAGCGGCTAGAGTTCCAGGCCTTGGATCTTTCTGACGAAGTCCTCAGCGTCGTTGAGGCGTCTCGTAAGGAGTCGACCAGAAAATGCTACGCCTTTAAATGGAAGAGATTCTCCATTTGGTGTCAGGACAAGGGGTTGGACCCCTCTTCCTGTCTCTTGGCTAGTATTTTGGACTACCTGTTGTCCGTTTCTCAGCTAGGGCTTTGGTCAATGACCCTCAAGGTGCACCTGGCAGCCATCTCTGCTTACCGGGCACGGGCCGGCAAGCAGTCAGTGGCACAGGAGAAGGTGGTTGGGCATTTTTTCAAAGTTCTTGATCACATATCCCCTCCAGTGCGAGAACCTCCACCTCTGTGGGATCTACTTCTGGTATTAGCTAAGCTCATGGGCAAGCCATTCGAACCGATGCATAGATGCACGTCAGCCAGAAGGATGGGTGAGCTCCATGCGCTTTCCATCGAGTCTCCTTATCTGGTCTTCCACAGGGACAAGGTTGTCCTGCGCCCCCAACCGAAATTCCTTCCGAAGGTGGTGTCGGAGTTTCACCTTAACCAGGTGTTGACTCTGCCGGTGTTCTACCCCAATCACACCTCGGAGGCCGAATATAGGCTCCATACTTTGGACCCTAGAAGAGGCGCTCGCCTATTACAAGAGGCATACGGCTGAGGGTGAGAGAGGTTTGCCAGCTGTTTGTCACCCACGCTGAAGTCGCATCTGGCAGACCTGCAGCCAAGCGGACGATAAGCAGGTGGGTCACCTCCTGCATAGATCTCTGCTATAAGTTGACGGGCATGGAGCCTCCCAGAGGATAAGAGCTCATTCTACCGCCATACTGCTGCATCGGTGGCTGCTTCCAGGGACGTCCCTATCCAGGAAATCTGCAGGGCTGCTACCTGGAAGTCAGCAAACACCTTCATTACCCATTACCACATCGACCTAGAGTCACGCCGGGATGCTGGTTTTGGGGCCTCGGTTCTCCAGTCTCTTTCCCAAGTAAGTATTGGGGTGTGCTGCCTTGCCTCCCTCCTCCCGGAGAACTGCTAGAGTCTGACCAATAGTGTGGATGAACAACATATCCATGTCCCTAGAAATACAGGTTACTCACCTGTAACAGGAGTTCTAAGAATGGTATATATTGTTCATCCTGATACCCTAGGCTCTCCCGGCCCGGCCTTTGGCAAGAGCTTCCAGCGGGCCAGATCTGGCGTCATGGGGCTGAAGCCGAGTTATACCACCGGGTGGGTGGGAGGAGCCAGCTTGAAGACCTTCCGGCAAGATTTAAAGCGGCAAGGATACCTGCCAATAAGTGTGGATGAACAACATATACCATTCCTAGAACTCCTGTTACAGGTGAGTAACCTGTATTTATTGCTCAGGCATCAACTCAGTTTTTGTAGAAGAAACTGTGTTTACTGAAACATATCATAGAGACCAGGTACTGAACTGGATTTCAGTTTGTACTGCCATTTGGTTTCGCATCTGAAGAGCCCGTTCTCCAGGTTTCCCCCTTGCAGTCCCAAGGCAGTCTTTTTCCAGTCCCCTATATCTAAACATATGATGCATCCTACATTGTGCCGTATGTTTTGCCAGAGCATTTTCGGTTTCTTCCTTTGTTATTGCTCTTTGGTGTTTCCCTATCCTCACTTTGAAGGCCTTCCTCGTTTTTCCTACATTGTAGGCTGGACAGCTTGTACAACAAGCCAAATACACCTTCAGTATAGTGATGCAGTTGACTGTGGAAGTTGCCTCTCACCCCACCCTGCTTACGAGACAATAAGGGATGGTTCTGCACCCGAACCCTCAGTCCCTGCACCTCTTGGCCTGGTTCATGGTTAGCCAGAGTTCCAGGCCTTGGCCTTTTGGAGGATGTCCTCCATCTCATGGAGTTGTCCCGGACAGAGTCGATTCACAGAGTGTACATGTTCAAATAAAAGAGGTTCTTGCTGTGGTGCCAAAGGAATGTCCAGAGCAGGTGGGTCAGGAGGGGGATTAGGCTACCATTCGGGAGATGGGGGTATACTGGACACCTGGGTTATGTCTGTCAAATACGGACGGTGCAGTCGGGGTGGGGGTCCACTGTACTACCAGGGTTAAGTCTAGCAACTACAGATTGGGCGATTAGGGGTGCAGAGACCACTAGACACCAGGGATTATATAGAGTTCAACAGCATGGGTGCTCCGGGGCTGCACAGGCATGCAGATGAGCCCATAATTGGGCATGCAGATGGTCCCTTAGTGCCTTGCTTGCCAGTAGACTCATTAGCATGGTAGCGCTGAATATGGCCCACAGGAGTCCTACCTGTATCCCATTTAGGCAGCGCTGTCTCCAGTGGGCTCCCCTGTGGGCCATATTCAGTGGTGGACTGTGTTGGCACTGGGCATAGTCCCTATGCATTGCGCAGCTCGCCCCATATTCAGACAGTTCGTGCACTGTCTGAATATAGCACCATGCCGGCAATGCGCTAGATGCTGCACAGCACTCCTGGGTGCAAGCACAAACAGCGCCCAAAAAGCATTTTAACAAGAAATGAATATACAGTGTTGATAAAACAGTGCCTGACTGCGGAGACTGGGTAGTTGCATGCTTACAGGAGTATAATATGTTGCAAGAGAGTATACATTTAGATATTTATTTTGTGTAATGAATTGTGCAACACTGTAAATATTTAAAGTGTAGGAGAAAACTCTTACACAACACAAATATTTTTAAAAATTAAAAGTAATTGGAAGGAAAGTACATGAATACTTCATAGGGTTACCTTTACTATATTTTTGGTTGCATGTATGTTAAAGAGACATCTTAAAACTAAAATCACATTTTCTGAGTTAAACTTTGTTTACATTTCAGATTATTACCGCTGTAACAAGTCTTTGAAAGCAAAAGGAAAAGATTCTTCTCCATGTGAATGGTACCACCGAGTTTACAAGTCCATCTGCCCCAGGTCATGGGTAAGTATGCAAATATAAAGTAAACATTCTGACAGCACAGATTTAACCACATCCCCAAACTGCTAACTGTATGCAGGGCATCATAAGGACGTGGAATGTCCGATGGATTTAGAACCACATTGTGTGCACCTTCTCCATGCCTTGCGCAACCTTAGTCGTTTTTTTTTTTTTTTTTTTTTTTTTTTTTTTTTATCAGCAGGCATTGTTGGTTGCTACAATTTTTTTTTGTTTTGTTTTATTTGTAGAAATCGGAATTGCAGCCCTTTGAGTCAGAGACTCATTTACAAAGGCTCCTCGTCAAGAAGTAGAAAAGCAAATACACATACAAACCCAGTAAACAAATTATACAGAAAAATATAAGGGATAATTTACATATATATATATATATATATACACATAGTTACAGGGGAAGAGAGTCCACATGGGTGTGACACGCTATGCAGGTCCTATACAATGTGGTAGCTAAATAAAATACTATAGAGTAAACAAGAGACTACAGTTTCAATGCTGTAATACAAATAGCAGATAGATACTAGGGACAGACAAGCTGATATTTGAGCATCCACTATGTGCAGTTACAGATGCGGGTGATGATTAGGTGTTGTCTAAGGGCTGATGTGTTGGGCCCTAATGTTAGTTGAGTGGTGATAACAGGGGGAAGGTGTTGCTCCAGGATGATGCCCAGTAATGGAAGGACCTTTGTGCCAGGGAAGTCCTGACTCTGGGTACTTGAAATATGCACTTGAGAGCGTTCCGGGTGGGAATAGCAGGGAAGAAGGGAGTGAGAAAGGTACTTAGGCCTGGAGATACAAGACCTGCAACAATTTTCTTGCTTAGGAGGCAGGTATGGTAGCGCAACCTCTCCTCAAGGTTCAGAAAACCAGCAAGGTCATATAAGGTACATGTGTGTGTGAGTCTGCAGGAGCCCGTAAGTAGACGGCAGGCTTTGTTTAGGGATAATCTGATTTTATTGAATATGGTATTATCAGTTGCACCATACCAGTATACTGTAGTCAACTAGGGACAGAACAGAGGAGGTGATGGCCAGTCTTAGAGCTGCAGTTGGTAGGCAGTTCTTGTGGTGGTACAATAAGCCAACGCAAGTGTTTATGGCTGAGGCGAGGTTGAGTGTATGGTCATGAAAAGAGAGGGAAGAGTTGAAAGTGACACCCTGGTGTTTGTATGTTTTTACCTGCTCCAGGGGAAGGAGGGAGCCAGACAGGATAGTGAGTGGGGCGTCCCTAGATTTGCTTTGGGAGTGCGAGAATAGCATGTGCTGCATCTTTTTTTATGTTACTCACAAGTCATCGGTCCAGAAACCAGGATTCCGCCTGATTAAGAGTGTTGAAGGGCACATTGAAGGAGGGAGGGAGTCTGGTAGGATGTGAAAAGAACAGCGTCATCTGCATAGAGGAGCAATTTTTCAGAGCAGGAGCTGGGGAGTGAACTTAGATACAGATTGAAGAGCAGTGGTCCAAGGATCGAGCCTTGCAGGACACCCGAGCGGACCTGCCGAGTGCCGGAGAGGGTATTGTTGATTTTTACATACTGTGACCTGGAGGTGAGGTAGTTGGAGAACCAGGACACAGGGCCGTGTGCAAAACCTAGCTGGGAGAGTGTGGATCTGAGGAGTGGGTGGCAGATGGTATTGAAGGCTTTCGATAAGTCGATGTAGACTGCCTCGGAGTTTGTGCTATAGGTCCCATATTCAGAGCTGGCGAGCTGTGCATGCACACACAGAAGTGCCAAGCAAAAAAAAATAGGGCCGGCCAGTGAAATATTCAAACAGACAGCATGATCCGAACTGACGGTGCTATTTGTCTGAATATGGGGCCGTGGTAGCTTGACGCACATCAAGCGGTCGCCAAGCTGTGTGCCACGCTGCCAGAGCGCTGAGCCAGTGACTGCCCATGGGGTAAAGCATGGCACACACTGGTTAGCACCGCTGTCCCTATGGGTCCTACTCAGCCCAAACATACAGAGGAGACCATTGGGCATACGCAGCACTAGTGGTCCATTTGCATGCCCATTATGGGCTCATCTGCATGCCATGCATCAGTCAAGTGCGCTGGGCCAGGTTCCCCCTCCTGAACCCCGACCTGCCTATATCATAGATGTATATGTACCCCCACTCCAGCAGGTACTGTCCCACCCCCACCCGCGCACCTCACCCCATCCCAACCCCAAGATGCCAGTGACCAGCACAGCCTTCCACTCACCACCACGGCCATCCACAGACTGAGCTCCCAAGGAGCATATGGGCTCCTTGAAAGCTTAGTCTGAGGCTAGCCGTGGTGGTGAGCGGACAGCTGTGCTGGTCACCAGCTTTGGGGATTAGGACGAGGGGTGGAGCGAGGTGGTAGGACAAGTCCAGGTTCTGTACATCTGGTTGAATTCCACCTATAAGGAAATCTGTCAGTACTCCTTGGAACAACTGCTCCAATGGGACTAATCCTTAGGTTTGTCAGTTACCGAAAGCAATATCAGTTCTGGCCAGTGGGAGATCTGGACAGTGTATTATCGGAATAAAGGCAACACATGCCAGCCCTGGGAAATTATATCTTGGACAGTTCCTCCAGACTGTTAGGGTTGTCCTTACCCCTGGATTTTTTTATGTCTTGGATATCTTTGAGAGAGGATGCCAGGACAGGGAGGACCTTGAGTTGGTATCTGGGAGAAGCTAGGTTTCTATTTGCTTTCATCCAGGTTCATCATCTCCAGTGGAGAGATGGGAGACCAAGACAGTGAGCTTCGCCACCATGTAATAATGGAGGATATCAGGAATGCCCATTCTGCTATCGTATTTTGCAGCAGGCACCACCATCCTTGCTAGTCTCAGCCTCCTACCACCCCCGACAGGAACTCAGTTAACTACCTTTGTACCTTCCAAAATAAGGCTGTTTTGATAGAAATTGTCAGCATTAGGAAGAGGAACAAAAATTATGCCAGAATGTTCATTTTAATCTTGGCAGAATGTTCATTCTATTTAGTTCACCTCTGGCCCACAGTGAGAGAGGGAGGAGGTCCCATCATGCTATGATCTGTACCACTCGGGAGTACAGGGGCTCCACATTGTTTCTGAAGAAATCACAGGAGTTAACAAAAACCTGTACTCATAGATATCGGATTCTTCTGGTGGACCAGTTAAGGGGCATTGTTGTTTTGATTTGTGGGGTCTATTGTCCATGCAGCCAGAGGACTTCAGATTTATTGTTATTGATACGGAATCCAGAGGCCCAGCTATATTCCTGCAACAAGACTGATAGACGTGAGTTAGTATTTATGGGATAATTCAAAAACAGCATGTCATTGGCCTAAATTGAGATTCTGTGGTCCTGGCCAACCACTCTTATATCCTTTTTGTTTGTTTTTAAATGGGCAGGGAGCCTAAGCGTTCCTCTTGTCAAGGGAAGCAGAGACAGATGAGTGGAGGGAGTCAGAGATTATTTTTTTTTTTCGGTCGAGGGGGACAGAAAAAGGCATAGAGCCCAACAGTTCCCTGGTTTGCAGAAGCGGAGACCAGTGAGGAGAGGGAGCCAGGTATTTTTTGTTTTGTTTTTTTTAAACCAGTTAAGAGACACAAAAACAGACATGGAGATCAGGAGATCTTATTTCGAGAGGGTTCCTGCAGTACATCTTCACAGATAGGACTGTGTCCCCTGACGTTGGGACCGCCCTCTACTTCAGGTAATGGACGTCAGCGTGACTATAAAAGGGGTGGTCCCCCACCCAAACTCCAGTTCTTTCCCGCCATCGACCTAAATCGTCTGACCTAATGTGGTAGAACAGCTTTAGCTGCCCGCCATTTTCTCAACATTTTTTCAGTCTTTATTTCCAAATCTTCCAATCCAGCATAGCGGTGTATGTTGTCTAGTCGGCCCAAGAAAAAGTGCTCCAAGTGCAGCGCACAGATCCTGCATGGGGAAGACCATTCCTATTGTGTCCTCTGCCTGGGGCCTAAGCATAACTCTGCTGAATGTTCCATCTGCCAGGGCTTCAACCAGGCAACATGCACCCGTCATAAGAGGGCCCTTGATGCCCATTTATTGACCCAAAGACTGGCATCGATGAAAAAAGAGCTCCAGGAACTGAGGGAAAGATCATCGTCGCCGGCCCCAGAGAAAAAGGAGGGACGCTGGGAGCGGAGCCACTCTCCTCAGAGGAAATCCAGCCAGACAGCCGACGCCATCTCGAGTGGGGCCTCCATCTCCATGAATACCCCACCTCCAGGGCCTTCCTCAGAGTAGACACCCCTCCCCCCCGCCGAGGTCAGTGAGCAGTCGGGGGTTTTCTCATCAGAGGAACAAGCTCAGGTACCTGCTTCGAACCCTGCCATTAAGGCCCCCTCCGGCTCCACCGCCAGGTGCCTGGCTCAGGCCGATCAGCCTGACTCTGACCTCCCAGCTTCTGTCAGCCCAGCCATGATCTGTAAGCCAGTTGACAGCTCCTCCGTCGACCGCCAGGCCGTTATCTCTTAAGCCAGACACTGGACCACCCGGCGCCTGGGTGGTGTCTTCTCTGCTATTGGACTGCCTCGTGGACCCCGATGTCGGGCACAGAGAGCTCGCAGGTCTCTCTTCATCCCACCAGGGTTCCTGCTCAAGGGATTCACTGTCCTTCAGCCTTTTTGGGCCTGATCATCGGGACCCTCTTCCGTCAGATGCTTTACAGGACTTGTCGACTGGGACTCTTCCTGACCTCCCCCCTTCGCCGGGTTCCGTTCTGCTGACGGATCCTCACCTGATGCTGGATCCCTTGACGGATACCTTTGGGGGCGGTAGGGACCCTACTTCTTTGGGGATTCCCTCTCCTAACCTGGTGTCAGACCTGCCACCTAGCACTCCTTCAGCGCCACCTCCGGCGGGACCCTGCATACCTCTGTCGGCCCAGCCAGGTACTATCCTGGATACACACTGCAGTATCCGACGCCAGGGGTCTGTCGCTGGGATACCCTCCTCTGATGCCGGGTTACTCGAGGCCAGAACAGGCCATACATTATCAGGATTACCAGTGGTACCAGCCACTTAGCTACCCTTCTTACCCTGCAGGGTGCCCAGGATCCGCCACCCTCACCTCCACCACCACCGCAGCCAGAACAGGAGGCCATCCCTGCCTGGTGGAAGGACATGAAGGCTCAACTACTCCAGGAGTTGGGCCAACCTCAGATAGTGGTCAGGGCCATCCCACCTCACAGAGTGTTACCTGGTGGCCCAGCACCTTCGAGTCGAGCCTCAGACAGAGGCTCGGGTGTTCTGTCCTCAGGCATAACTGAGCATATGCTCCAAATCCCGGTACCAGAGGCTTCTTTGCCCAGTAGACCGGAAACGTCTGAATCAGATGAGGAATCTGATGTGGGGGACCAGTCATAACCTTACTCTCCCATTGAGCCTCAGCTGAAAGAATCTCCAAAATCCCCTCCAGAAGACCCATCCCTCACGGAGCTCCTCTGGACAATCCAGAAATCCTGTGGATCGGCCTCCCAAGAATTGGATCCCAAACGCAGGAGGTTAGCAGAACACCTGGACTTGGTCAATGCAGACCCCCTTCCCATCCCTCCTTGCCTGGGGCCGCATGAAGATCTCACGTCTACAATCTGGCAGCAACCATCATCCATACCGGCTGTTTCTAAGAAGGCTGATGGGACCTACCACCCCCAGGAAGGGGTTTCCCACCTAACTGCCCAACCTAAGGCCAATTCTATTGTGATCATGGCTGCTCATGATAGATCGGCCCAACACAAATATCTTGGTGCCTCCCCTTCAGACAAGGAGTCAAAGGAGATGGACCAGTATGATTGTAAGATCTATGCCTCTTCCACTTGCACCATTCACTCCTTAAACTACGTGGCCCACATAGTGGCTTTCCAGAAATCCTCATCAGATCTGGAAAAGGATCTCTGGGAGATTTCTGATGAGCAGCTCAGGAACAAGCTCCTGGAGAAGGTTAGGATGAACAGATCACCCTGCTGCCATGCCCTCCGCACCACCTACGACTCGATGGCACGAGGTGCAGCTACTGGTATCTGCCATAGACGCCTTGCTTGGCAGGGTTGGCTCAAGGTGTACAAAGTTCCCTTGTGGACGCCCCCTTCAGGGGTCCAGTTCTGTTTGACGACGATGCCAAAGATATTATCACAGAGCTGCAAGAGAGCAGCAAATACTTGAAGGATGTCTATTCCCTCTACCTTTTGGGCCAAAAACCTTGGCAGCAGCCTTTTCGCCACCAGCAGAAATGGAATAAGCAGAACCAGGGCAGACAACAGACCAAGCGTCGCTCCTCAGGTTCAGATGCTCAAACCCCCCTGGCCACGTTTCACAAAACTGCCTCTGGGGAAAAGCGCCACTCCCCTCTTCGTCCTGACTCCCATCTCCCCCTTCCACTGCCTCCTATTCCCATGGAGCAACTGTTGGGGGAACTATTCGGCCTCCACCTGAACAGGAGGAAGGCCGTAACCACAGATGCATGGGTTCTTCAACTCATAGAAAGAGGTAATTCGATAGAGTTCCTGGAGAGACTGCCCTCCTACGCTCTGGGAAGGTCGCACTGCCCGTCAGGCCAACAACATCTGGTCTTCCAAGAAATTCAAGCTCGTCTGCAGAAGGCAGCCATAGCGCGAGTTCCACCGAAACAAACAAGAAGGGGGGCGCCCGGTGACACTGTGGGTTGAGGCGCTGGACGCCACACCTTACACCACATCGGCAACCCGAGTTCGGGAGCGAGCTCTGGAGCCAGGGGGATGGTAGAGGATTGAGGGCAGGACGGGCGGCTCTCCTCTCTGGGTGGGTAGGTGAGGGATAGCACGGCGCACCAGCGGCTCCCGGTGGAGATCGGGAGCGCTGCAGTGCGCAGACTGCACATTACACAGGGTGCCTGACGCTGGCAGGGTTGCCATGTGCCACTGCGTCAGGCGTGCCCACGCAGGGAGGGGAGAGGTCCGAACAAGAAAAACACTGGCTCCAAGGAACACGCAACAGCATCTGTTCCCCATGCCCTCTGCCAGGCTTACCCAGACTGGCCTTCCAGTTCCTCCTGCCAACCTTCGCCTGCAGCCAGAGACTGCCTTAGAAGAGCACCCAAGAGGAGAGGGCGACCCACCCCAGATGGGTTAAACCAGGGGTGCTGGCTGCAGGGAGTGGAGGAGAGAGGAGGTGCAGTTCTGGGAGCCTCAGGCGGGCACGACACGGAAAGGATGCCTGAGAGAGGGTTCCTCGGGTCGTGACCAGAGTGAAAGAAAATTGACAAAAAAAAACCAAAGGGAATTTTACTCCCATTTCTTCCTGGTTCCCAGAAAGACAGGGGATCTAAGGCCTATCCTAGATCTCAGCATGCTCAATCTTTCTGTAGAGTATAAGAGGTTTCGCATGCTGACCCTCCAGGGACGGTTACCCCTGCTCCAACCCAACACTTGAGTGCTCTTGCTGGATATGCAGGATGCTTACTTCTGTATCCCCATTCTACCAGCTCACCGCTGTTTCCTGAGGTTCTCTTTTCTGGAGAATCATTTCCAGTTCAGAGCTCTCCCATTTGGCCTCTCCTTGGCACTTTGGGTATTCACCAAGTGCCTAGCGGTGGTAGCAGCATTCCTACGCTGCAGGGGCATTTATGTGTTCCCATATCTGGATGATTGGCTTTTCTCAGCCTCTCCTCCGGACTGTTTGAAGGAATCCCTTTCCTTCACTCTGGACCTTTTTAACAGTCTGGGCATTTCAGTCAACTTCCTCAAGTCCCAGCTGATACCTTCCCAGCACCTCCAATATATTGGAGCAGTGCTGGATATGGTCCAAAGCAAGGCCTTTCTTCTGACCAACAGATCAGAGACCTTAATCTCTCAAGCGGCACTCATGGCTTCATGCTGGTGGACCATGACACATTTGGTCCTTCGGCTGCTAGGGTTGGTGGCGGCTGCCATACCCACAGTCCCTCTGGCCAGACTGCACATGATGGTTACCCAGTGGTCACTTCAAGTCCAGTGGGACCAGCACCTGAACGACATGGACCAGAAAGTCCTAGTCTCCAACAGCCTGCCAAAGGATCTCCTTCGGTGGCAGGACCCAGCCATCCTTTCGGTGGGGGACCTTATCCACTCTCCGTCTCCCTCCATGATTCTCACCTCAGCTGCCTCAAACTTGGGGTGGGGAGCATATCTGGGAGACCACTGGACTCAAGGCTCTTGGTCGCCCATGGAGAAGAACCTTTACATCAACATCCCGGAGATGAGAGCAGTGCTCTATGTCTCCAGGCTTTTCAGTCGCTTCTGATTCCGGGAACACTTCTCATCCAGACAGACAACATGGCCACTGTCTGGAGTGGGAACTAAAGTAGGCAGTAGTAGAAGATCTGTTTCTTCAGTGGGGTCGGTCAGACATAGATCTCGTCGCCTCCCCATCCAATGCAAAACTATCCAGCTTTTGCTCGCTCGCTCGTTCCCGGGCGTGGTGCTTTTTGGTGAGACGCACTGTTTCTTTCCTAGACAGGGAGATTTCCGTATGATTTCCCCTCCCTTTCCCATCCTACAGAGGGGTCTGCTGAAGCTTCAGGCAGAGGGGGCACACATGATTCTAATTGCCCCCCTCTAGCCTCGGCAGATTTGGTTCCCATTGCTACAGCAGTTGGCACTGGAACCCCCAGAACCTCTTCCTCTCTCTAATGACCTTCTGTCCCAGGAGCAGGGCACACTGGTACATCTGAGCCTCAAGTCTCTTCATCTTCATGCGTGGCACCTGCGGACTTAGTGATTTGTCTTTTCTGGAGTCATTCAGGTCTTAGTGGAGGCCAGGAAACCCACCACCAGATCCACTTACGCTATGAAGTAGAAGAGAATCTTACTTCAAGATACAGCTGTTACAGCAGGTTACACCATTAAGACTGAAGCTGGCAGGCGCCAGGACCCCACGGAAATTTTCTAGCTAGCAGTCTTCAGTGGGGACCACCTCCGATGTCAGTCCCAACCCCGACGTCAGGCGTAGTACATAAGGAGGCGCTCCCCCCAATAATCCTCAGTTCTTTTCCCACCATTGACTCACCAGTATCGGCCTCTCGTCTCCTTTTCTAGCGCGCGATGACCATAAGAACTACGACGATTTTCGTCTTCTTTTCGAATTCTGAACAACTGATGTCCTCTCCAACCACTTCTTTAGAGGGTCACCATATGAAGTGTGCCTGCAGCAAACAGATCCCCTTCAGTGATCCCCATTCGGCCTGTGTGCGCTGCCTAGGCCCGGACCACGACACCAAGGCCTACTCCTTCTGCCAGGGCTTCAACAGTCGCACCAGGATCCACTGCCAGAAGGCACTTCAAGCATTTCTCCTGGAAGAGAAACTCAAAAACATGGACAAGGAACCTTCCTCCCAGGGAGAGCCTTCGAGCAAAACCCACAATCACTGGGACAAGCACCAGGAAAAGGAAAGATCCAGGTCTCCTTTGAGGGCCTCGGACTCCCGAAGCTCCGGCTCAAAATCGGACTGCTCTCCCTCCAAGGCTCGGTCGCAACCTCCCCCGGTCCAGGTCAGGTCATCCAGCAGTTCCTCCTCTCTTCAGCCTCTGAAGACTTCGAGACCCTTGGCCTCCTCTTCTCCCTCCAAGGCCTCGTCGAAGTCGGGGGAGCGCCATAAATCTTCCTCCCGTCGCCGGATCACTGACGCCATGTCAGTCTCCCAGCCACCCCGAGGTTTGGATCAGCGCCCCGTAAAACCAAGGACCTGACGTCCCTTAAACGGACGTCGGACCCCCGACGTCGGCCAAACATCACCAGTGCTCCCAGGAGCCGACGACACCCAAACACCTGTTGCTGGCCAGGCGTTCGCCTCCGAAGACATCGGCCAGGGGCCAGCTGACTACCCCAGAGAAGAGGACCGCACCCCGTTGCGTGAGCGCCAGTCGAAGACTCCACCGAGGAGGGCGCCACACCGAGGAGACCAGGTGGGGCGACACCGGAGGCGCCCGGGCTCCCAAGGGAACCTTCCCCGGAAGCGGAAGACCTCCGGGGACCGGCGACCCCGACCGGCGCAGGCCACCGGCACAAGGCCCGTCATCGGGTATGACTCTGGCAGAGGTAAAATAACTTTTTACCTTCTGGTGGGACACCATCAAAAAAGATGTGGTCTCCGCACATCCTCCTCTTACACCTACTCCGCCTCCACCCACTCCTTCACCGCCTACGCCCCCTTCTCCACCTAAGGGGGCCCATAGGACGACCTCCATCCCCCAAGGAGCAGACGCCACCTCCTAAGGGTAGATCTTCAGAAAGGAGAAGACCTCCCTCCAAATCCCCCTCAGGGTCACCCAGCCCCAAGAAACCCATAAGACGCCGGTACACTCTGTCGGGGGAGGATTCCAGGTCGGACACTTCGGAGTGTTCCAGATCACCTTCTCCTCTCAGCATTCCCTCTCCTGACCCACACGACCTACCCAGGTCTCCTCTGGATGATCCCTCCTTTGCTGAGATCATGAGGCACATCCAGGAGAACATGGGGTGGGATGCTGAGAAGCTTGACCCCAAGCGACAATGCCTTGCCTGCTACCTTCGGCAAAAAGACCCGAAGCCTGTGGTAGTGCCGCCCTTGGTGGATACCTTCGCGGACGTCACCAAGGCTGCCTGGAAATGTCCGCATTACACTCCTGCTGTGCTGAAGAAGGCTGACCGCCTATACAAGGCCTCTAGGAGGACCAGTATTTGGTGAACCATCCTCTGAATGATTCCCTGGTCATCACTGCTTCGCATGACCAGTCTCAGAGACCTCAGCATTTGAGCTTCCAGCCACCGGACCAGGAATCCAAGTAATTGGACGTCCCGGGAAGGCGCACGTACGCTGCTGCGACTTGCACCATCAGGTCACTGAACTATCTGACCCACATTGTTCAGTTCAGTTCCAAAACGCCCTGTGGGAACAGGGTCAGGACCTGGTCGAGAAGATGCCCGATGGCGATCACAAGGAGGAGCTCCTGAACCTCCTCCGCAGGGGTTCAGATGTCGGGACCCAAGTGCTCAGAGCCACGTATGATTCTGCGGACTCTTCAGCCAGAGCTGCAGCCTCAGGTGTTTGTCTCTGGAGACACTTTTGGCTCCGTGTCTCCGGATTTACCCCGGATGTCCAGAAAAACATCCTAGACATCCCTTATAACGGCAAGGTCCTGTTTGGTGAAGCATCTGAGAGAGTGATCACCAAACTCAAGGACGCAAGGAAGGCAGTCCGATCTGTACAAGCTATGTACAGGCCTTGGCCTAGTTACTTTCGTAGGAACCAGAGCTGTTTTCAGGGCTGGCTACAAAGGCAACAGCAACATGCCGGTTAGCAGCAGAGGGGCACTTTCACACGCAAGGCCCAGGCCAAGTCACCCCCAGGCAGAGGTCAATGATTTTCAAAGTTGGCCCAGCCTGCCAGGTCAAACGCTGCTACAGCATGATTCCTTCCCGGCCCCCGTCTCTCCCCAGGATCAACGGGAAAAGAAAGTCGGGGGTCGCATCGTATGCCACCTTCCAGGGTGGCAGTCGATCACCACCAACATTTGGGTTCTGCAGTTGGTCAAAAAAGGCCATTATATAGAGTTTGTAGGCAGCCCACCTACAAGACCTCCCCTGCTCTCCCGTTATTCGGGTCAGTATGCTCTGCTCATACAGCAGGAAGTGCTTGCGCTTCTGGAAAAGGAAGCCTTAGAGCACGTTCCAGAGAACCAGAGATGACTAAGGTACTATTCTCACTTCTTCCTGGTTCCAAAGAAAACAGGGGACCTCCGTCCAATACTGGACCTCAGTGACCTCAACCTTTTGGTCGCTTACAAGCGCTTCCGCATGGTGACCCTTCTGGGCCTAATTCCCATGCTGAAGCAGGGCACCTTTCTGGCGTCTTTGGATATGCAGGACGACACCTGCACATTCCTATTGCTCAAGCGCACCGGAGGTTCCTGTGCTTCAGAGCCGCCATTATCAGTTCCGAGCTCTTACCTTGGGCTGTCGCCGGCACCTCGGCGTGTTCACGAAGTGCATGACGGTCGTAGCTGCGTCTCTCAGGAGACAGGGCAACTACGTGTTCCCATACCTGGACGACTGGCTTATCTTGGCGCCTACAGTGAGGCCTTGTTGACTGCTATTCACTGCACCCAGTCTCTTTTTGAATCACTGGGTATTCTCATCAACTACGAGAAGTCACACCTGGTTCCGTCTCAGATGCTGCAGTTTATCGGAGCAGTTCTGGACACCATCAGAGGGAAAGCTTTCCTTCCCGCGGAACACATCAGATCCCTCATCAGGGAGTTGGCGGCGAAGAAGACCGTCCCAGCCAGACTGGTCCTTTGCCTGCCCGGACACACGGCTGCAGCCATTGCAACAGTCCTGCTAGCCCGTCTCCACATGCGGGTAACCCAATGGATGTTACGGGTGCAATGGGACCAAAGGCAGGACCATCTGCAGCATCCAATCCTGATCACGAAAACCGTAATTCAAGATTGGCAATAGTGGCTACATCCAGGGAACCTCTCTGCGGGGGTTCCCTTCACAGCGCTATCCCCGACTGTGATTCTCTCCACAGGCGCCTCAGGGCTCGGGTGGGGAGCGTACCTCGATGGGGTTCTGTCTCAGGGCCTATGGACAGCCCAGGAGTCTCATCTCCACATCAACATCCTAGAAATGAGGGCAGTCCTTTATGCTCTGCAGGCCTGTCAGTCGGAGATTCCACTGGGTACACTTCTGTTACAAACAGACAATTCCGTGGTGATGTATTACCTCAACTAACAAGGAGGCACTCACTCCTACCTGCTTTGCAGGGAGGCCATGAGAGTGTGGGAGTGGGTATTGCAACACGGCACAAACCTAATTGCAGTTCATGTCCCAGGAGTGGACAACATCATTGCAGACAGCCTGAGCCGCTCTCAGGCCGGAGTCCATGAATGGGAACTTCTGCAGGAGGTGGCAGAGGATTTGTTTCACAGATGGGGTACTCCAGAATTAGACCTTTTCGCGTCCCCATCCAACGCAAAACTGCCCAATTTTTGCTCACTAGATCCAAGGCCTGGTGCTTTCTGGCGAGACGCGTTGTCCCTCTCCTGGGCAGGCAGATTCCTCTATGCCTTTCCTCCTTTCCTGTTGATCCAGAGGATTCTCTTAAAACTTCGCAGGGAGCAAGTGATGCTCATTCTAATCGCACCCTTCTGGCCCAGACAGATTTGGTTCCCTCTTTTGTACCAGCTATCCCAGGAACCTCCAGTTCCTTTGCCAATCAACTCCCATCTGTTGTCTCAGGAGGCGGGTTCTTTGGCCCATCTGGACCTACGCTCATTGAATCTGCATGCTTGGCTCCTAGAGACATAACCATGATGCGATACGGGGTCTCACAAGAAGTGGCAGACGTACTCTCTGCCACCAGAAAACCGGCTACCCACGTGACTTACGCCATGAAATGGCACAGATTCTGTTTGTGGGCTCAAGCGTGCAGCTTTCCACTGCTAGACTGTCCGGAAAAGCTGGTTCTGGACTACTTGTTTTCCCTCTTCCACTCTGGACTGGCATACTCCTCGATTAAAGTGCACCTTTGTGCCATTTCTGCTTACCATGCTCCCGTAGGCCATTGGACGGTGGCCCAGCTGGACACTACTCATGCCTTTTTAAGGGGTGTCCTCCACCTTAGGCTTCCCATTAAAGATCCAGTCCCTCCTAGGTACTTACCTTTTGTCCTGGAGCAGCTCACGCTGCCACCCTTTGAACCAGACGCGGATTGCGAGCTACGTTTTCTCTCTTGGAAAACTTTATTTTTAGTTGCAGTAACTTCTGCCAGAAGAATTTCAGAATTGCACGCTCTTATGTGCAAAGAGCCTTATTTGGTTTTCCACTAGGACAGGGCATCCCTAAGGACAAACCCAAAGTTCTAGGGACATGGATATGTTGTTCATCCACACTTATTGGCAGGTTCCTTGCTGCTTTAAATCTTGCCGGAAAGTCTTCAAGCTGGCTCCTCCCACCCACCGGGTGGTAAAACTCGGCTCCGCCCATGACACCAGATCTTCCTTACCACTTGGAAGATCAGGTTCCCTCCTAACGCTCCGTGTTTAAGACTGTTTCCTAACTCTTCGGTTGTCCAAAATCAAACTTTAAGGTTTTCTTGACTTTGGTCAACTACTTCCCTCGCGGCTGCGATGGACAAATCGACTCGTTTTCGGAGATGCCCGTGGGCAGAAGATGTCTCGACGGATCCGCACTCCACGTCGTCTACTGCTGGGCCTTGAGCACGACCCGCAGGCTTGCGACCTGTGCTCTTCTTTCTCGGCCTACGTCCTGGAAGACCGTGCTGCCCGTCTGCAACTTGGGTGACCCGAAAAGCGTTACCCTCCGGTAAAGTCGAAAGAGGCCCGGATGGCGGTTTCCGCAGCGGCAGGCTCGGCTGATCAGCTAGAGCAGATGATTGCCCTCGAAGAGGAGGTGGCGCGGACCTCATCTTCCTCGGCCACGGCATTTATCCCGCTCTCCCTGGGATCCTCATATTCTGCTTCCTTTAAGGAGCTTTGTCTGTCTCTCTCCACCAAGGGAGAGGGACCTTCATCTTCTGGACCTTCCTCTCGGTCCAAAAAGAAGAAGAACAAGGGTAAATCTGACTGGTTGACGCTCTTGGGAGCGGGAGAGGTCCCCCTCCCCGAGTGGTCGACCATCGACTTCGGTCGATCCTTCAGCTTCGGCCACAGGCTTCACGGTGTCCCCGTCAGGTCAGTTGACCGAGACTCCCGTCGACGCAGTCGAGATCTTCCTCGACCTGTTGGACGGGTTGTCGATCGGCGAAGCCGAAAATCCTCTCTCCTCGGTTCCCCTGGTGGTGGTTGAGGATCCCCCGTGGGCTTGCCAGTGCCTCCAGTTCCGGAGCCCTTGGGTGTTCCTTCTGAGCCGAAGGGAGGGTGGGTTTCCCCCGCTCATTCCCTGCACCCTCCTCGGAAAAGCCGAGGTTCGCGGTCTCGGTCTCGGACTTCTTCGCGGTTCAGCCGATCCGCCACCATAGGCGGTCTTGGTCTCGGCACATGGCGCGAGCGCTGCCGTCATCCTCGCTCCTCTTCCTCGACGAGGGGAGGCTTCAGCAGAGATGCGTCGACGATATGAGGACCTCATGTGTCAACAGCTTCTGCTGGCCGGGAGCAAGCCGACGACGTCGCCTTCCCCGGCCATTAAGTGGCTGTCACCGGAGCGGCCGAAGTAACCCCTCACTTTAGCCGAGGCACCTGTTTCCATGCCTGTTGCTCAGCTGAAACCAGCTGCTCCACCGATTATGATGGAACCTCCGCCTCCACAGCCGTTGTTTGGGGCTCCGACCAAGAACTCTCGGTCGGCTCAGGGTTTACCCCATAGGCTGTCGGTCACCCTTACTCCCGATCGCCCTCGGCAGGTGGAGGGTGGCTGAGGCCCGAGGCAGCTCTTTGCGGACTCTTCCGAGTCCGACGACGATTCCTTCCTTTTCTCCAGGCGAGTGGACTTGGAGTCCTCTGGGGGTCAGTCGCTGGACGATAGCCCTTCGTCCTTTCTGGGTTTGCTTAGGCTCATCTCGGAGTCCACCGGGATGCAGCTCGAGCCCATATCCAAGCGGGCAAGTATTCCCTCAGGAGATATTGGACTGGGGATTCCCTATGGAGCCTTTCCTGTGGCCGAGGCCATTGTGGGCCCGGCCTTGGAGCTCTGGCAGCATCCTGCTTCCTGCCCTGCGCCTTGACCAGGATGGCCAGGAAGTATGTGGTCCCTACGGTTCCCTGTCCGGTTTCTCGGAACATCCCTCAGCCGAGGGGTTAGTTACTGACAGCGTTTTCCGGAGTGCCGGAAATGCTAGGGACGTGGACAAACCTCCCGAGAAGGAGTCCAAGAAATAGGACTATGCCGGGTGAAAAGTCTACGCTGCGTCCTCCCTTGGCCTTCGTCAGGCCAGCTCGGCTGTGCTTATGGCACATGTCTCCCATGCCCTGTTGGGCTCCCTGGACGAGGTAGTCCCTCATCTCCCGGCTGACCTGCAGACTACGGTTAGGCAGGTGTGGGACCAGGGCAGGGCGGTGGCAAAGCAGCAACTTCAGACTGCTTTGGACATTGGAGACTCATGCGCCAGGTCAGTCGCGGCTGCAGTGGCTATGCGCCGTCGGGCATGGCTGAGGATATCCACCTTCACAGCGGATACCCAGCACAAATTGGCGGATGTCCCCTTCCTGGGGACAGACCTCTTCGGCCCTGGAGTGTAAGGCCACCTCCAGAGGATCGAAAAGTCCAGTGCCACTTTGGACTCAGTCTCATCCGCTCAGAGGGACAAGGGCGCAGACTGCAACCCAAGCCCTTTCAGTCCGTCCTAGCCTCGGCTGCGTCCGAGGCCAGCAACATCAGGGCCAGCAGGCTCACGCTTGGCATCCCAAACCCAAGCCCGCGGCTTCCTCCTCCAGGAAGCAGGGAGGTAAAGGCCCAGGAGGTCCCTCGGCCGGTCCCTCCTCCAAGCCTGCACAGTGACAGGTTGAGGGGTGTCGCCCCAACCTCGTCACCTCACCCCAGGTTCCCCCCGTGGGGGGACGGCTCCGGTACTTCCTTTCCGCCTGGTCTGCTATTACCACAGACCGGTGGGTGTTGGAAGTGGAAAGAAAGGGCCTGCCTCTGAGTTCGAGCAGGCCCCGCCTCTTCGAGCGTGTCGCCCCAGGGCCTCGGAGTCCGCAGCCTCGCTGTCGGCTTGCCGAGCCGACATCGCTCTGCTCCTCGAGAAAGAGGTGATCAGAGAGGTGGCAGACCCTCCCTCAGACCCGGGGTTTGTGTCCAGGTACTTCCTGGTCCCAAAACGGACGGGGGACTGGCGCCCCATTCTCGACCTACATGACCTAAACAAGTTCCTAAGGTCTTGAACCTTCAGGATGGTCACTCTGGCTCAGATAATACCATCCTTGGAACGTGGCGTGTGGTTCTGCTCTCTGGACCTGCAGGTTGCGTTTTTTCACGTCCCTATCTGTCCGTCTCACCAAAGATTCCTTCGCTTTCGAGCGGAAGGATCCCTTTTCGAGTTCCGAGCCATGCCCTTTGGCCTGTCTCCTGCACCCAGGGTCTTCACCAAATGCATGGCAGTGGTGACAGCATTCCTGCGGCGCCGAGGGGTCTGGGTGTACCCTTACCTGGACGATTGGCTGATAGCAGCCCCCTCCAGACAGGAGGTGGAGCGGTCCAGAGATCTGGCCCTCCAGGTTTGCTCTCAAATCGGCCTCCTCATCAACGAGACCAAGTCGGAACTCGAACCGAAGCAGGTGATTCTCTTCATCGGGGCAGAGCTCGACTCTCTTCGAGCCAGAGCACGGCTTCCGGCAGACAGGGCCGAGGTTCTTTCCTCCTTTGCCCGATCATTTCTGGTTGGGCAATTGCGCCCTGCCTGTGACTTTCTGCGCCTCCTGGGTCTCATGGCGGCCTGCACCAGCGTGGTCCGTTGGGCCCGCTGGAACATGCGCCCCCTTCAATGGGGGCTGGCCAGCCAGTGGTCTCAGCGCTGCGATCCATTGGACCAGCTAGTGACGGTGACCCAGGGGATGTGGAACGCTCTCCAGTGGTGGATCGTTCCAGCTCATCTGCAGGAGGGCATCTCGTTTGTCCGCCCCGAGCCGACGGTCTCTCTGTCGACCGACACCTCTCTGATGGGTTGGGGTGCCCATCTGGGGGAGTACAGAGCGCATGGCCTCTGGTCCCCGCGGGAGTCCCGATGCCACATCAACCTGCTGGAGCTCCAGGCGGTCCGCAGCTCTCACGCCCTGCTCCGTTTGTATGCGGGGTCAAGTGGTTCGGTCAGGCGGACAATACCGACCATGTACTACCCTAAACCGCCAGGGCGGGGAGCAGCTCCATGCCCTTGTGCAAGGAAGCTCTCCGCATTTGGTCACTCGTCGCAGCCTGGAGCAGATCTCCTAGCCATTCATGTAGCAGGAGCCTCCAACACCCTGGCCAATGCCCTAAGCCGGATAGGGGCTGTATGCCACAGTGGTCTCTCCTGCCGGAGTATAAGATCTGTTCTCCCAGTGGGGCATACCTCAGGTGGATCTGTTTGCCTCCAGGGAGCCGTGACGCTGAGGCTGTTCCATGCCCGCCCCCCTCAGCAGGGCTCGCTGCAGGGGGATGCCTTCTCGAGGTCATGGACCCCGGGCCTCTTCTGTGCCTTTCCCCCATTTCCCTTGATCCACAAGGTGCTTCTCAAGGCGAGGAGGGACATGGTGCAGGTGATTCTGGTAGCCTCAGACTGGCCCCGCCAATACTGGTATCCAGATCTCCTCAGCCTCAGCTCCAGGCTCCCGAGGCAGCTTCCAGCTCGCCCGGACCTGCTTTCAGTCAAACAGGGGAAGGTGTTCCATCCGGACCTTCAATCCCTGCACCTGACGGCCTGGTTCCTGAGCGGCTAGAGTTCCAGGCCTTGGGTCTTTCCGACGAGGTACTCAATGTAGTTGAGGCGTCCCGTAAGGAGTCGACCAGGAAATGCTATGCCTTCAAATGGAAGAGGTTTTCCATTTGGTGTCAGGGCAAGGGCCTGGACCCTTCCTCCTGTTCCCTGGCAAGCATCTTGGACTATTTAAGGTCCCTTTCTCAGCAAGGGCTTAGGTCGACGACCCTAAGGGTGCACCTGGCAGCCATCTCTGCTTAGCGGGCGCGGGCCGGGAAGCAGTCGGTGGCGCAGGAGAAGGTAGTCTGGCGCTTTTTCAAAGGCCTTGATCACATTTCCCCTTCGGTGCGAGAACCTCCACCTCCGTGGGATCTACTGCTGGTACTGGCAAAGCTCATGGGCAAGCCATTGAACCAATGCACAGGTGTGATCTCTTTCACCTGTCATGGAAGACCGCCTTCTTGGTGGCTATTCGTCAGCCAGAAGGATGGGAGAGCTCAGGCGCTTCCATCGAGTCTCCTTACCTGGTCTTCCACAGGGACAAGGTTGTCCTGCGCCCCACCCGAAATTCCTTCCAAAGGTGGTGTTGGAGTTTCACCTTAACCAGGTGTTTACTCTGCTGGTGTTCTACCCAATCACACCGGAGGCTGAATATAGGCTCCATACTTTGGACCCTAGAAGGCGCTAAGCTTACTATAAGGAGCTACCGGATGAAATTCAGGAGAGGTTCGCCAGCTGTTTGTCACCTACGCTGAAGCCGCACCTGGCAGACCTGCAGTCAAGCGGACGATAGGCAGGTGGGTCACCTCCTGCATAGATCTCTGCTATAAGTTGGCGGGCATGGAGCCTCCAGAGGATAAGAGCTCATTCTACCCGCCATACTGCTGCATCGGTGGCTGCTTCCAGGGACGTCCCTATCCAGGAAATCTGCAGGGCTGCTACCTGGAAGTCAGCACACACCTTCATCACCCATTACCACATCGACCTTGAGTCATGCCGGGATGCTGGTTTTGGGGCCTCGGTTCTCCAGTCTCTTTTCCCTAAGTAGGGTGTGTGCGCCTTGCCTCCCTCCTTCCAGAGAACTGCTAGGAGTCTGCCAATAAGTGTGGATGAACAACATATCCATGTCCCTAGAAATACAGGTTACTCACCTGTAACAGGAGTTCTAGGAATGGTATACAGTGGCGTGAAAAAGTATTTGCCCCCTTCCTGATTTTCTCTATTATTGCATATTTGTCACACTGGATGTTTTCAGGTCTTTAGAGAAAATGTAATATTAGATAAAGGGAACCTGAGTGAACAAATAACACTTGTTTTTTAATTTCACTTATTTAATGAAAAAAGTTAACCAACACCAACTGGCACTGTGTGAAAAGTAATTGCCCCTTACACTTAATAACTGGTTATGCCACATTTAGCTGCAATGACTGCAACCAAACACTTCCTATAATTCAATATCAGTCTTTCACATCGCTGTGGAGGAATTTTAACCCACTCTTCCTCGTAGAACTGCTTTAATTCAGTAACATTTGGTAGGTTTTCGAGCATGAACTGCTCGTTTCAGGTCCTGCCACAGCATCTCTATTGGGTTTAAGTCTGGACTTTGACTAGCCACTCCAAAACTTTAATTTTACTTCTTTAGCCATTCTGATGTGGACTTGCTTTTGTGTTTTGGATCATTGTCTTGCTGCATGACTCAACTACGCTCAGCTTCAGCTGACAGAAGGATGACTGGACATTCTCCTTAAGAATTTTCCGGTACAGAGCAGAATTCATGGTTCCTTTAATTATGGCAAGTCATCCAGGTCCTTAGGCAGCAAAGCATCCCCACACCATCACACTACCACCACGTTTGACTGTTGGTATGGTGTTCTTACTGTGGAATGCTGTGTTTGCTTTACACGAGACATTATGGGATCCATGTTGTCCAAAAAGTTCCACTTTGGACTCATCTGTCCATAGAACATTTTCCCAAAAGGCTTGTGGATCATCCAGGTGCTTTGGCAAATGAGAGATGAGCATTTATGTTCTTCTTGTTGTTAGAGTGGTTTCCACTTGCTACTCTCACATGAAGCCCATTTTTGCCCAGTCTCTTTCTGATTGTGGAGTCATGAACACTGACCTTAGCTGAGGCAAGAGAAGCCTGCAGTTCTTTGGATGTTGTTTTAGGATCCTTTGAGACTTCTTGGATGATTTTACACTGCGCCCTTGGAGTAATTTTGGCAGGCCGCCCACTCCTGGGAAGGTTCACTACTGTTCCAAGTGTTCTCCATTTGGAGATTATGGCTCTCACTGTGGTTCGATGGAGTCCCAGAGCCTTAGAAATAGCTTTGTAACCCTTTCCAGACTGATGAGGGCAATAAATTTTTTCTGATCTTTTCAGGAACTTCCTTTGATCATGGCATAATGTGCTTGTTGAATCTTTGTGCTGGCAACGTGACTCTGATGGTAAGGGCCAAAATAAGTGAGGTTTATATTGAGCAGGGCTGGCTGTAATCAAGCCTGGCTGTGTTCAATCAGCTGACTCTAATTATCCCTTTAATTGGGTTGATTTAACTAGGGGCAATTACTTTTCACACAGTGCCAGTTGGTGTTGGTTAACTTTTTCATTAAATAAATGAAATAAGTAAAAAAAAGTGTTATTTGTTCACTTAGGTTCCTTTATCTAATATTATATTTTGTCTAAAGACCTGAAAACATCCAGTGTGACAAATATGCAATAATAGAAAATCAGGAAGGGGCAAATACTTTTCACGCCACTGTATAGTTGTTCATCCACATGACCCACCCAACCTCCCCGGCTTCGACGCACAACCTAAGCTTCCAGCGGGCCAGATCTGGCGTCATGGGGTGGAGCCAAGAGTTTTACCACCCGGGTGGGTGGGAGGAGCCAGCTTGAAGACCTTCCGGCAAGATTTAAAGCGGCAAGGAACCTGCCAATAAGTGTGGATGAACAATATATACTATTCCTAGAACTCCTGTTACAGGTGATTAACCTTTATTATTTGCCTAAGGTGGTCTCAGCTCTTACCCTTAATCAGGATATCGATCTACCAGTGTATTTTCCAAGGTACTCTAATTGAGGAGAAGCCCTTCTGCAGACCCGAGACGTGCACAGGTGCCTCAGATACTACCTGACCAGAACCAAACAGCACCGAAAGTCGGTCCAACTTTTCATCTCCTTTGCCCACAGGATGAAGGGAGCTCCTGTCTCCAAACAGTCACTTTCTGGGTGGTTCATGCAGTGCATTACTTTCTATTATGAGAAGTGCAATAAACCCTTACCGGGCACGGTCAAGGGTCATTCCACAAGAGGGGTGGCTACTTCCTTTGCGGCTTTAAAGAATGTCTCCACCTCAGCTATTTGCGCTGCAGCTACTTGGACCTCTGTGCACACCTTTATCAGGCATTAGAGTCTGGACATTGCTTCGAGGGGAAGAGCGGGGTTCTGTCTAGCTGTCCTTCAGGGACTTCTGTCCTAGGCTCGAGTTACCTCGAGGTCTCTACCTTTCCTCCTCCCAATGGTGCATGATTGCCACTACTGCTTGGGAAATGAGTCCTAATGGTGTAACCTGCTGCAAGAGCTGTATCTCAAAGTAAGATAATACAGTTACGTAAGAACTTACCGTAACAGTAGATCTTTGAGAACAGCTCTTGCAGCTGGTACCTTCCCTCCCACCATCCTGCTGGAGGTAGGTTGCAGTCAAGCACACATCTCATTAGATGGGACTTTCCTTTTTACTTGTTTTGCCAACTGGTGGCGGATCCTCGGTCTCGTCTTCTGATGTCATCCAGCGGCCGTGAGTCTCCGGCGGGAGAACTGAGGATTATGGGGGGACCGCCTCCTTATGTACTAGGCCTGACGTCATGGGCGGGACCGACGTCGGAGGCGTTCCCCGCAGAAGACTGCTAGCTAGAAAATTTCCGTGGGGTCCTGGTGCCTGCCCGGCTTCAGTCCTAATGGTGTAACCTGCTGCAAGAGCTGTTCTCGAAGATCTACTGTTACGGTAAGTTCTAACTTAACTGTACTTTTTCTATCTGGGCATCAGCTAGAGGCCTAGATCCCGTTCCCTGTTCGGCCTCCCAGGTTTTAGAGTACCTCTTGCATCTTTCATAGTTGGGCCTCAGTTATTCCTCCCTGAAGGTCCATCTCTCTTTGGTTTCAGTGTGCCACCTCCCGTTGGAGGGCAAAACCCTACTACAGCTAGAGGTTTCCAGAACTTTCTTGAAGGGGATCCTCCACATCAAACCTCCGGTCTGGAATCCTGTTCCCCCCTGGGATCTTAACTTTATGTTAGAAAAGCTTACTTTGCCCCCCTTTTGAATTGGCAGCAAGCTGTGATAAGCGTTTTTTAGTGTGGAAGACGCTCTTTTTAGTTGCTGTCACTTCAGCTCGAAGAGTTTCAGAGCTTCAGGCTCTAGTTTGTGAGTTTTTTTTTCTAGTTCGTAGAGAGCCTTATTTAATTTTCCACAGAGACCGGGTGGCTCTGCATATCCGTCCTTTCTTCCGAAAGTGGTTTCGGAATTGACCCTTAGCCAGAATGTTGAACTGCCGGTGTTCTTCCCATAACATACCAACATGGGGGAGTATCTTCTGCACACCCTTGATGTGCACATGATTTTGAGATGTTATGTTTCAAGGACTAAGGAGGTTCGTAAATCGAACCAGCTCTTTGTAGCCTTTGACCCTAAGTGCCAGGGCAAGGCTGTCACGAAACAGACTTTGTCAAGGTGGCTGGCAAATTGTATCCATTACATTTACCAGAAGTATGAGAAGCCCCTTCCTGGGACGGTTAAGGGCCACTCTACTAGAAATGTGGCTACTTCCACTGCTTTTTTTCTTCGGTCCACACCTTCACTAAACACTACAGTCTGGACATTGCCTCTAGGCGTAGGGCTGGCTTCAGCCTTGCAGTCTTGCAAGGTCTCCTGTCTTGAAAGACCTACAGTTGGCAGACGTTTTCCTCCTCCTGGATTCTTGTCTCCAACTCCTCCTTTTTTACTTGACTGCTTGCTATTCAGTCCTATCTGCAACCCCTAAGTGGCGCTATCTCAAGGGCTACTACCTCTGGCTGCTTGGCTAGTAGCAGGTTAAGGGGCCTGAGTTCTGAAACGGGTGCCTTCACCCAGAGGTCAGGGTTGGCAGTGGTCATGCTAACCTGGGCATAGCCCTCCGGGACACTGTAACCCCCCTTTTTTCCCTCTAGTGGCCTGAACACTGTACAATAATCACTTTCACAATACTCCTGGTATACCACACAAGTACCCATCCTGTTTGCACTTACCACCAGGGCTGGTTCCTCTGGCTCGACCCTGGGGACCCGCTGTAAAACAAGGTTATGCACAGCAAATAGCAACAGTACAGTACTTTGAGCACAGATTGGAACCACAGTCAGATTACATGAGAAAAAGTTAGATCTGATTTATTCAGGTGACTGGAACAAGGGAGGGGCGAAATCAGGTTAATTAGCTTAAAGGTTATATCATTCAAGCTGTTATGCATGCACTTTGAGTCCCCCCACACAGTCACACCTTTGGGTACCCAGATGGAGAAGAGATGGTCTAGGCAGGACCGTTGCCCGGGGTTGGCCGGCGTTGCAGCTGGTTGGGGCCCTGTGATGGAAAACACAACATGTACAGTACACACTTTGTAATCCGGAGCCAGAGGGCTCAGTTCATAAAGGAAAAGAAACAACAAGACAATCAGATGGCACACTCAGATTAAGCTGTTGTTGCAGGGAGCTACCCTGGTATTTACTCACGATACCCAAGACTGGACACAGGCTGGATGAAAATTGAGACTGCAGGTGGTTGATCTGGAATGCCAGGAGAAGCAGGGCCCAGACGAGTCGCCGAGGCATCATTCCTGTTCAAGCGTGGCGCAGGGGCTGATCCCCAGGCAGATCTCTCGTTGATAGCTTCTCTGTGCAGCAGGTAGTCTGGCTGGGCCAGTCTGGCAAGGCCCAGACTGCATGGAGACAAATTCGGATGCAGTCCAATTTTGGGTTGGATACATCTTCCAGCAAGCAGAACACAGTGGGGAACTAACTCCCAACCCACCAACAGCTCACAGCACATTTGCCTGTAAGGGGATTCTATTGTACCAGGCAAAGCACTCCCCGGTCACAATCACAAAGTCTCTGCACACACTGGGAGCTTAGGGGTAGCTGGAACTCCTGACAGGCGGATCACATTTAGCAAAATCTTTGGTCTTCTCAGGTTGAGCCTGGCCTACTTCAGTAGCTCACTTTAGTCACACAACTCGGATTCAGTCCGAAAACAATTCTCTTTCCCCTTTCTGGGCAGCAGACAGACATGCAGGCCAAAACTTGGGCCTTTCCACAGAAACTGTCTCAAGCATCTTGCTTCTTCAGCTCCCAACTTAGATCTGCCTTAAACAGCAGGCAGCTAGGGGATTTCCCTCAGATCCAAAAGGTTTGGTTGGCTGATTCAGCTATCAGTGAAAGCAAGAGCTCCCCCTTCAGTTGCAAAAAGGCGCCAAAAGCCTAAAACTACAATTCCTACAGATTTTGACTTCAGACAGCTCCTATAGTCCGGCTTCATTTTAGGTCGCACCAGAACTAATTGGTCCAATTCACAGTCCCGGGCCAAATGGTGGGGATAAACAATACAGTCCTTGCTGCAAAGAAGGCAGGTTAGACAAACTACATTATCATTAACACTCTAAATGATTTTCAGCAAATAGTTACATCTTTCAATAGAGCTCCCTCTCAGATTACTTGTAACTGCAATCCAGGCAGCTCTTAAAGAGACAGTACACAGAGGCTATGCAGGCACTCTCTGGCAATACATTTAAACTGCTAAAATGCAGGACACAGCCTGGCAGTGAGCATTTAGGCAAGCTCAAGGAAGATTTTTCGGGAACCCCCATTTGTAGGGAGGTTACTTATCTGTGAAGAATTACTGCAGGAACCCTCTTGAAGTAAGATACAGCAGTTATGTAAGAACTTACTGTAACGGTAGATCTTCGAGGAAGGTTCCTTCAGTAGGTCTAGATCTGCCACCCATCTTCCCCCAGCTCCTGCGTTTTTTCTCTTTATTCTCTTCCCAGGACTTTGTCTCATCCAGGGCACAGGGTCCCAGGAGTCTTTCACTCCTTTTTTTTGCTTCCTCTTTGAGGTCTTCAGCGGAAGAACTGGCGCGCGGGGAAGGGGGGACTGCCCCTTTTATAGTCATGCTGACGTCCGTCACCTGATGCTGGGGATGGTCCCTGCCGAAGATTGCTAGCTACAGATTTGCCATGCGGTCCTAATGCCAGAGGGTGCAGTCCTATCTGTGAAGACCTACTGCAGGAACCTCTCTCGAAGATCTACTGTTATGGTAAGTTCTTACATAACTGCTAGTTCCCCTTCGTTGGCAAAAGCAGAGACTGGCACAGGGAGGGAGCCGGAGATTTATTTATTTTTTTGCCTTAAACAAAGCCTGCCGCCTGGCCACTAGCTGTGACAGGTTGAGGCATACCTGCGATCTCTGTCAACGCTCAGCCTGGCTAAATTTCTAAGGGCGTCTCTACTATCAAGCTTGCCTACTAGCATAATAAATCTCTGTGGGCCACTCAGCCACTGGCTGTAACCTTCTCCTCTCTCCACGGCAGCACAGGTGGGCGACCAGACACACCGAAAAAAAACTGCTTCCAAGTCCACTTCTGTAGAACCACCACTGGTCAAAGGTCTTTCAAATATAGGGCCCCTTTATGGATGAACTCCATCCACTGTTACCTTCTATCTTTACCCAAGTTGGGCCCTTTCAAAAAAGAACTGCGGGACCACATCCTGGTTTAATCAAACTGCGACTGTTGTAACTCTCCAACTGTTTCCTCCTGCACCTTGGCCACACGACAACGCCCATTTGGGTGGCTTTCTGGTCTCTACTATTTTCTAATTCTCCTTTGGTTCACTTCTTGGGCCTATTTCTCACTTTCTTCTCCATATCTCCATTGCTCCTGTCTTCAATACTTATTTTTTCTCCTCAGACTTGTCTTTACAATTTTTTGGTTACTCCCATGTCAATTGTCAATGCTCATTGTAATGCTTTGTTATTAGATAATCTCCTATGGTATAATTTTCTCTTTGTGTATAATGTTATTGTTCATGGTAGCTGTAACACTGGCCTGCCACACTTTCTACTGACGTAGAGCCTTTGAAAAAGAGTCCCTGACTCAAAAGGTTGTAATTCCTAGACCTCAATAAATAAATAAATAAATAAATAAAAAGAACATTCACGCTTACTGTTAAATTTGCTGCTAGATTTTTCATTTGACATTGAAAGAAGCCCAACTCAACTTATCAAGCCCTGTCCTCAAAGCTGACAGACCCAGCAGCATGGATGTGCTCCGTAGTATTGTGCCTGCTGGTAAAATATAAAAAGACAAATGGAAAATTGTAAATACTTTGTCATCGGCACAAAAAGACATTTCAACTATTGTACATACAGTAAGTTGTACCTGGACAAGTTAGTACTGCGCACACCCCTTATGGGCAAGTTTGAAGAAAGGAATAACAAGCTTCCCTTCTCTGTTTAAACACCTCCTCTCCCCCCCACCCACACACACATATACATGCCCTCTGTAGCACCAAACAGCAATGCAGAGTAGTACACAGTAATTTTATCCTATCCCTAAGATACTAGTTTCAGAATACATATATTGGGGAGAGGAGGACAAATTGTAGTAAAGCTAAGACACTCCCACACACTACCACCATCAGCATGATGCTTCAGTCCTTTCTTTTGCAGAAACAGCTGGCAACTCGGTGGGAGACGGGAATAGAAAGTGCTCGCAGCTCATTCTGACTATGTCCTGAACCGCAGCTAAACAGCCCTGCAGTTTGGCTTCAACACAGTGACTACTGCACTGTGAGTGACCGCCACAACAGGAAAGTAATGGAAGACAATGGTGCACATGCAAACAAGGAGACCCTTTGTGTTTTTTAGTTGCATCCTTGTGCAACTTGTTGATTGTCTTGTGCAAAACAGCATCCTATGCCTACAAATTTCAGGCAAATAAGATGCTGCTGAGAGAAAACTAGCATTTGGGGTGAGAGGAAACAAACTAAACAGCAATCCAACCCCAGATGTATGCACAGACTAACTGGCTCCAGCTGAACCATTTCATTGGAAATGAAAATGTCAGATAAGGTGGGGGGGGGGCAAAAGGATAATAAGGCTCACCCTGATTTCACAATGGGGGGCCATGGCTGGTGTTGGAGTGGGGCCCTCAAGTTTAGCCACTCCTGGGCACCTCCCTTAATGCCACTACACTTGAGATGCCCAAAACAGTGTCACCCATCACTACATGCAAATGAGATGTGACGACACTGGATTGATGACTGCATAATCTTGGCGCTCCATGAGCTGTGGGAGATTAAATCACTATAAAATACCAAAAACCTCCTCCAGGACCACAAATATAAACTTAAAACGCTTTTTAGAATGGTGATGGATAAGAGCAGAAAACCATTGTCCCAGACAGCCAAATTAAAAGCACTGATGAAGAGCGAAGAAGGTTCGGTCCCAGCAGCCAGTAGTAAGCCTGGATCTCTGATGCTGAGCATGGAAGGCCAGGACAGCACAGAAGGTGGACCAGAGAAGACGTGCTCGCTAAGCTAGATGGCATAATGAAGCCATAAGCAGAGTGAAAACATATGCTGTGGACCTGAGAACTGTACTAAAATGAATCGATGCCCATAGGTGAGGGAGCTGACAGAGACAGTATGGGTTCATGACAGAGCTGTCCTGTACTTATTGAACTGAGAAAGGGACCTGCAGACTTGTATAGACAGCCAGGATTATCATGCATGTCGGAATAATTTCTGGGACCATAAAGTCCCTGAGGATATGGAAGATCCATCTCACTTCGAGAAAGAGCTCTTGCAGCAGGCAATAACAATCAGGACTATGACGCAGGCACCAGGACCCCACAGAAAAAAATTCTAGCTAGCAGTCTATGGCAGAGGACTGCCCCTAACGTAGGCACTGTCCCTGACATCGCCTGTGGCATAAAGAGCAGGTCCCCCAGCACCACCACAGGTTTTTTTTTTTTTCCTGCCGTCAACCCACGCATTTCGGCTCCACAGATGCCTTCTGCTTCCAGTCGACTGCCATTTTTCGCGCTTTGCGCAGTTATCCTTTTTATCTTTTTCAGCAACTTGATAGTGTATGTCTTTCCCATTAACGACATCCATAGTGCAGCGGAAATCTAAGTGCACTTGTGGCAAGCAGATCCTGGCGAAAGATGGCCATTCGGCCTGTCTTCTATTCCTGGGTCCCGATCATGAGCTGGACATCTGCCCACATTGCCTTAGCTTTAAGCGTCGCACCCGCATCCGCCACCTGAAGACCTTGAAAGCCTGTCTTCTGAAACAACAAGTAGTCACCATGCAGAAGACCCACTCGGCACAGCTCGTCATCTTCTTCCGTGGCCAGAAGAACCTCTCCCAGAGAGAACAAATCTAGCAGGAAGTACCATCGCTGAGATAAGAACAGGTCCAGGTCAGAATCCCGCTTCAGGTCCCCGCATAAGTCTTCAAAGAATACCACCTCTGGCGCGAGGTCGGACTCTGCCCCTCCAGTTTCCCTTGCTCTCCCTGGGTTACCATTGAGGAAGCCTCCCACCTCCACCCAGACTTTAGGTGGGGAGTCTTCAGGGCAAAGGCCTTCCAAGGCTTCTGCCAGAGAGCAGGCAGAGGTCACCAAGAAGAAGAAGCTGCTGCTTTAACTGTACTTATCCACTGGGACTGAAGAACTAGAACTCTGCTACTAGGAATTTCAATTTAGGATCAAAACAAAAAAAAAGTTAGGGGGGTTGGCTGACTTGGCTGAAGTGAATTATGTGTGCATTATCTAGGTGTTTGTCTCAGGTGGCTGAAGGGAATTGTTTTCTGTGCAATTAACTAACTGTTGAAAAAGCTGTTAAGTAGGGGGAGTGGCTTAGGTAGAAGGAAGTCAGGTTAAGGCCAGATTAAAAAATTGCCCTAAATAGGTTCTGCCAGAGAACAGGCAGAGGACTGGGGCTCCGGATTGATGTTAGGCCACTACAGCCACAGACTCCAACTCCGAAGAGCCAGAGCAGATGACACCCTCCAAACCTTTGCCTGACCCACAAGGCTGTAAGAAGTCTCCATCCTTGAAGCAGACAACAGAAGACTTGATGCCAGGCTCTACAGAGTCCAAGAACATAGCGCAACATACTCCACCATCACGTCCCCCTCGGGCACCAGATGCCAGTGCACCCAACGGAGTAGAAGACACCAGCAGACCTGGTGATTGATGCAGGGGCACCATAAGGTCTGATGACAGGATGTAAGCCTACGGGTCTGACGCCAGGGCCTAGGATTGCTCCTTCCCTGATGCCAGAACCCCCGCAAACCCCCATGATACCTTTCGCAGAAGTGGGACCTCTATTTTCCAGTTGGTAGAATGCCATAAAATGGGACCTACTGCCCAGACAGCTGGAGCTGAACCAATACTGGCTCCATCTAAGCAGCCCTCCCCACCTCCACTCAAATCACTTTTGCCAACCCGCTCTTCTCCAAGTGACTCAAACCAGGGATCTCTGAGAGTCTGAGGTACAGATGTCACCCATCATCCCTATCTTCTTCCAGATGTCGGAGCTGCAACAGTGTACATCAACCCAGACATTCTGACATGTCTTCAGAGGGGCCCAGCAGGGATTCTTCCTCCTAGGACTCTTCAGATGCAGGATTGTCGCTTCCATCTCCAGATCCCAAGAAGGATTCTCCAAGGCCTCCTCCTGATGATCCAACATTTTTAGATGCGACGAGGCACATCCAATTTTTAAATCAGTGGGAAGCAGAGGATCCAGACCCTGAGAGACGCTGTCTGGCAAAGTTCTTGGGGTCAGGCAATGCAAAGCCTTTGGTCATTCTGCCATTAGTGGAGCCCTTCCAGAATGTTACAAAACTAGCCTGGAAACATCCCTTGATGACCTCAGTGGTGCCTAAGAAAGCTGACCACCTGTATCACACACCGAGAGATACCACATTTGAGTGAACAGCCGAAGGCCGACTCTATCGTCCGTACTGTGGCGAAAGGTCAGACCCAACAACCAAAACACGTGAGCTCTCACCCTCCAGATAGACCATCAAGGAAGACAGATCAATTTAGTCACAAGGTCTACTCCTCAGCCATTTGCACTGTAAGATCACACAACGTCCTGGCACACATGGTCATGTACCAGAAGTCCCTATGGAAAAAAGCTATGGACCTGGGTAGGTCCCAGCCTGACTCTCCATCTAAGACGGACCTCTTAGCCATCTTACAGTCTGGTGCTGACATGGAGAAACATGTCCTTCAGTGTTCATACGACTCAGCAGACACTGCTGCCAGGGCAGCGGACATGGGGGTCTGCCTTCTGCATTATTCTTGGATGAGGGTATCTGGCTCCTGACAGGATTTGCAGGATGCCATCCTAGATGCCCCTTTCCAAGATTCGGTCCTTTTCGGTCAAGAGACAGAGAAGATGATCACTGGGCTGCAGGACTCTGGGGGGGGGGGGCTGTTTCCAGTGTCCACAAAATGTACAAGTCACAGATGGCCCCAATCAGGCGTTGGCCCTTTCATAACCAGCAAGCGAGGAGGAAGCAATACCATTAATACCATGGGGGTTGCAAAAGAAAAGCTTCCCCTCAATCAGCAGGAACCTAGGAACGCCAAGAATGCCAGAGCTCCCTTGCCCACTCCAACAGCCTTGGCATGACTCTCTGCCTGCCCCCCCCTCCTCGGGCAGAGCTTCAAGGGGAGGCAGTAGGACGGCAATTATACCTCTCAGGCTAGTCCTGCATCACATCAGATTAGTGGTATTTCAAATCATAGAAAGGGGGTATGCCCTGGAATTTACCTAGATGCCTCCACACAACCCACTGATTCCCACCCACTGCTCCTCATCCCACACAGGTCTTATCCGGGCAGAAATTTAAGCCATCCTGTCCAAGAAGGCGATCCAGGTAGTTCCTCCATCTCAAAGAGGAAGGGGCTGCTACTCCCACTTCTTCTTAGTGCCAAAAGACAGGAGACCTCCGTCCCATGCTGGATCTCGAGTCACCTGAACTATTTCATCAAATACAAAAGGTTCAAGATGGTGACCCTTTTGGGCTTGCTACCCATGCTCCGTGAGGGAGACTGTCACTGCTTCCTAGACATGCAGGATGCATACATGCACATCCAAGATTCTGCCATCACACAGGAAATAGGTTTGCTTCACCATCCGAGTTTCGAACCCTGCCCTTTGGCCTCTCATTGGCACCCTGGGTGTTTGCCAAATGCCTGGCAGTGGTGGCCGTGGCCCTCAGGAGGCAAGGGTACTACATCTACCCCTACTGCGATGACTGGCTCCTGACAGCTCCCACAAGAGATCAGCTGCTCCTTGTGATGCTTGTATAGCTGGTTCTGATTAATCTATGCTTTTTGTAATATAAAAATGTGTTATTGAGTGTCTCTCATGAGACATGCTGCTTCAGCTAAAAGATAAAAGCCAGGAGATAATCACTGGCTAGAAGAGACTTAAAGTAAGAATCTCCTGTTTATCTAGCTTAATTGTAGCTGCCAGCTGCTAGGCTGGAAAATCATAAACTTTTATGATGTTTAGAAAAAGAATACAGGTTATGTCACTGTGGTGCGAAGTCATAAAAGGTCCTTTGACGTCCTTGAGAGAGGATGCTGCTCATGGATGAAAGAAAGGACTTGGAAAATTACAGACTTAATTGGGAAGTCATATGGGGAAACAATTTTTTTCTGCTGATGTCACCTATTAATTTACCTCCTGACACAAGACATCCTGATTGTATAATTTTTAATAAACAGAGAAGGAGCTGGGTGACATCATGGAGTAGGCAGGGTCAAGACAGTGTTTTAATTATGCTGTAACAGACCTTTAGACACATGTTTGGATTCCGAGAAAAGCAACATCAGGCACTGTTAGGAGATAAGTATACATTAGAAAAGACAATGCTAAGTGTACTGTGGTAGGAGATTTTGTCTGCACTTTTAAACTTGTTTTGTTTAAGTGGTTTGTATGTTTTATGATATATGGTTCTGTATTTACATTTTTATCTATTTTAAGTAAACATCTCAGCATAGGTGGTTAAAGCTGACACTGGGCATAACTTACTGGTTTACCAAACTGGAAAAGGTAAGAGTTTATTCTGAGGACTTTAATAGAGTTTTTAAGGGTTCATTTTGTACACCTGGTTAGGTGTCCGTTAGGTTAAAGACATCTGGCTCCCCTGAAGAGCAGAATTATCTGAACCTGTACATTGGGTACTCTAGCAAGAGGTTCCCAGTTTGAATCCCTCCAGAACTTGAGATCAAGGTTTGATTCGAACCCACAAAACAGACAGGAGGGTTACCCTGTTCTGTTAACTGCTAACAATACTTTGCTCGGAGGTTGGCATTGTGGGAGCAGAGGGCCTGACCTGCTGAGGGGGTTGTGACAGATTGGTTGGCACCGGTGCGATAATTTTGGTATTACAAGCTTTTTATTGTTCAGTGTATTAGCTTGAGACTGTCAGCTCACTTGCAAAGAAAAAAAAAAAGGCAGTGATTTATTTTTAAAAAGGAGACAGAACTATATCACTTGGCGTACAGTCAAGTTCCTACCCATTTTATTTATTTTTTCTCTAAAGTGCAAGTCAGAGTAGCCGTAGTTAGGGAAGAAGATGGATTCCAACTACACCAGGCACACTGTAGACTACTTAAAGCAGTTGTGCAGGGACAGGGGAGTCCTGTTCGAGGTGAAAGCCACCAAACAGAACCTCGTGGATGCCCTGATGGTAGCAGATACCCAGAGCATCAAGTCACAGACAGTGACTGAAAAGGACCGAACCTTGAGTGTGGCAGGGCTAGCGGCCAGTACAGTGTCCAGATCCGATGAGGAGGGCAACAGGGCCACTGTCAGCGAAGGGCCACAGCAGCAGGGGAGGGTCACCAGTATCCTGGGTCCAGAAGTACTCAGGCTGCAAATTGATTTGCGCAGAATGGAGCTGGAGTTCCAGAGGGAGAGGGACCAGGAACAGCAGGAAGCAGACCGTGACGAGCATGAGCACCAGCGAGCTGCTGAGGAGAAGAAGGAACAAGAACAGAGGGAGGCAGAGCGAGAACAGAGAGACACTAACCGTGAGGAGCATGAGCGCCAGAGGCAACACGAACGGGAGAAGCTACGACTCCAACCGCCAGCACCAGAGCAGGTAAGTGGCTTGGGTTTAACTGGGACTACAGGACTGGGTTACAAATTGAATTCCAAACTGATAGCCGAATTTAAAGGGGGGGATATGGATGTCTTTTTAAATTCTTTTGAAAAAGTTTGTATTCAGGCTAACATTCCTAGGGAGTCCTGGAGCTTCCAGCTATCCCCGTTACTTACTGGGAAAGCTTGGGATGCATTGGGTCAAATGGACAGTGAGGACAGTGATGATTACAGCAGACTTAAAGCTGCACTGTTAAAGAAATTTGAATTAACTGCTGAATCATGCAGAGCTAAATTCCGTAAGCTCAGGAGAGGCCCTGACATGAGCTACGAGGAGCTAGCCACGAAACAACGTCAGTTTTTAAAATGTTGGTGGGAAGGAATTGAAGCAAACTCTGTTGACAAAATTGAAAATGTGATTCTGTTAGAACAATTTTATTGGGCATGCCCAGCTGAGCTAAAAACCTGACTGGAGGACCGAGATCTCAAAACAGAGCCAGAGGCTGCTGAACTCCCTGACCGCTATGCCAAGAGCAGACCTACTCTGAGAGTGAATGGGGCGGGCATGGCAGTGCAGAAAGGGAAAAGCGCGCCTTCAGGACAGCTAAAACCCTCACTGCCTCCACCGAAACTAGTTAGCCCCAGGTTTCAGAGAAAATGTTTCTCTGAGAAAAGAAATGAATGCTAATTGTGTAAAGAAACTGGGCATATTGCCAGACGGTGTCCCAAACAGACGAGCAATAATACACAACAGGGGTCTAGGAAGGAAGTGGGTTGTTCGTGTGTTCCTGGAATCATGCCAGTGAACATGAGGGGACCATGCACCCAGTTATGGTGAATGGTGTACAGACGCAAGGGTTAAGGGACACAGGGGCATCCTTGACCTTGGTAAAGGAGGATCTAGTAGAGCCGGGTCAGCTTATACCCAATAAATACGTCACTGTACAGGACTTTACTGGTGAAGAGAAAACATTGCCCCTCGCTAGTGTTCTCCTAGACTGGGGTGAAACCGAGGGAACTGTGCAACAAGTGGCTGTAGCCCAAACCTTAGCAGTGGATGTGTTTCTGGGCAACAGTCTCGAACAGGAGATGGTGTGTGCAGTTATCCGTAGCCAAGCGTCAAGGGAAAATTGTAGTTCCCTGAACCCCACAGAAGCCATTGTGGAAACCACTGAGAAGCTGGTTCCCCAGCCTGTATCTCCTGATATGGAGACTAACGAAAAGGGGATATACATTTCCCCAGTAGCAGTTAACCACACAGTTACAGAGGGTTACTCCAAAGAGGGAGGGGTGACTTATTGTCAGAGGGTTGGAATTGACAGTGATCCTGAGTGCCCTGACGCTAGTGCTAGGGACCGTAGTTTAGCGACTGAAGGGGATCTGTCCCATGCCTTAGGAATGTGTGAGGGATTTGCTGCTGCTCAGAGAAGTGACCCTAGTCTAGAGAAGCTGACGGCTTGGGCAGACTGAATGAGCACAGGGAGGTGACGGCAGACATAAGGTTTAATTGAGAAAATGGACTTATGTATACTCAGGCTGTGCAGACAGAGGAAGGGGTGCTAGGTATGTAGCTTGTTGTTCCCCAGGGGTATCATGAGCAGTTGCTCAAGATTGCACATGATATTCCCTTGTCTGGTCATCTGGGAATCGCACGCACTATGCAGCGGTTGGCCCAGAATTTCTATTGGCCAAACTTCACCCAGCAGGTGAAGGAGTATTGCAGGTCTTGTCACCGGTGCCAAGTAAATAGGAAGGCGGCAAGAAAACCCGTCACTTCTGATTCCATTGGTTCATAGTTGAGGAGCCATTCAGAGGGCCAGAATGGATATTGTGGGGCCTTTAAATACCCCCAGCTCCTCAGGAAGAGAGATTCATACTGACTGTGGTGGATTATGCCACCCGGTACCCAGAGGCAGTCGCCCTATCCTCACTGAGGACAGACAAAGTGGCAGATGCCTTACTTGGGATTTTCTCCCTTGTTGGGTTTCCGCTGGATGTTATCACCAGTTGAGGGGGTTCCTTCATGTCAGACCTGATGAAATGTTTTTAGGGAGAAGTGTGGGGTGGTGCAGGGATGCATGACACCATATCACCCACAAGCCAGTGGGCTTGTGGAAAGATTCAGTGGTACCCTGAAGTCAATGCTCCGGGCGTTTGCTGAACAGCATGGGAGGGACTGGGAAAAATACCTTCCCCACCTGTTTGCATACAGGGAGGTGCCCCAAGAGTCAGCAGGATTTTTCTCCTTCAAACTCTTATATGGATGCCGGGTACGTGGGCCCCTAGACTTGATCCAGGAGGACTGGGAAGGCAAGCACGCCACCCAGGGAACTCCCATAGTGGATTACATCCTTGGGTTTAGGGAAAGGCTGAAGGAACTTATGGGGATAGCCTAAAGCAACCTGGCAGCTGCCCAACAGAAACAAAAAGTGCGGTAGAACCGCAGAGCCAGAGCTCGCTCGGACATGGTGGGTCAGGAAGTCATGGTCCTTATTCCGGTCTGGAAAGACAAGCTGCAGGCTGAGTGGGCAGGACCGTACAAAGTGGTTAGGAAGGTAAATGACGTGAACTATATTATAGTTGCCTGACAGAAGACAGACAGAAAGGATATTCCATGTCAACATGATGAAGCCGTATGCAAAGGGAGGCAGGGAGGTCATTAAGGTACTGCAGCCTGCGGTAGGACAGCACTCATTGGACAAACGAGGTTCGTCTAAAAGGAACAAGGAGCACACCTTTAGCAGCACTTCTAGTAGACTTAGCAGATCAATCCCACTGGAAGATGTCTACCGTGAATGCAGAGGAGTGGCCTAGCAGGGCCTTTTTACCAGTTAGGCATTTTGCCCTCAGGTGAAAAGGTAGACACCCTGTTTCTGAGTAAAGGGTACAAACGTTATTCAGATGCACTGCACCCAAGACCAGCCTGCAAGCCTTGTTAGGAAGGGTTTCTCTATGCCTTCCCTCCATTCCCACTACTTTATAGGGTGCTGCTCAAGCTACAGACGGATCAAGCAGACATGATTCTGATAGTCCCATTCTGGCCTCATCAGAGCTGGTTTCCATTGCTACAGCAGCTGGCGATAGAGCCTCCAGTACCTCTGTCCAGATCCTCATGCGTGCTCTCCCAGGAGCAGGGGATGCTTGTGCACTTGGATCTCAGATCTCTGCACCTGCATGCATGGCTCCTGCAGACTTAGTCAGGAGCCAGTACGGAGTTTCTTTAAGGGTAGCAGATGTTCTTGTGGCAGCCAGAAAACCTTCGACTAGGGCCACGTACGCCATGAAATGGAAATAGTTCTGTCTATGGGCTTCAGCCCGTCATCTGGACCCTTTCACCTGCCCTCTGAGTTCTGTACCGGAGTACCTTCTTTCCCAGTCTGTCTCAGGGATAGGCTGTTCTTCTATAAAGGTTCACCTTTCTGCAATATCAGCCTATCATTTGCCAGTAGATGTTACAGCCCTGACACAGTTAGATCTCTCTTGTACGTTCTTGAGAGGTATGATGCATATTAAGCCACCCATACGGGATCCCATTCCCCCATGGGATCTGTTATTTATGTTAGAGAAACTTACGTTGTCTCCCTTTAAACCAGCTGCAAGTTGTGAGTTACGCTTCCTGTCTTAGAAAGTGTTATTTTTAGTGGCTCTGATGTGTAAAGAGCCCTATTTAGTTTTCCACAGGGACAGGGTATCCCTGCACACTAATCCTGAGTTTTTTCCGAAGGTGGTGTCCGAGTTCACTCTTAACCAGGTCATTCAACTACCTGTCTACTACCCAGAGTACTTGAATCGAGGGGAGGCCCTTTTACATAATCTGGATGTAAAACTGGACTGTAAGGTTCAGGGTTAGGGCAGGGAAGGAGACAAACCATACTAGCACTACAGTCATGGACTAAAGGCGCGCAGACTTCGACAGGATTAAAAGAATAGTGAGGGAAATAATGGAAGGAATGGAGAATGTAGGGGCAGTGGAGGAGTTATGGGATGCTATTGAAAAGAAGGGATATTAAAAGCCACGGAAATGTGCATAAAAAAGGTTAAGAAGAGCAGAAAAGGGAGGAGACCACTTTGGTTTACAAAGGAGGTAGTGGGGTAGTTGAAGACAGTAGGAGGGCTTTTAGGAAATTTAAGAGGACACTTAGCGAGGAGGACAAGGAGGCTTATAGGGAGAAGAGGAGTCTAGCAGGGTGAAAGATACATAGATACATACATAGACAGTGTCGGCAGATAAGGGCCTGTGGCCCACCCAGTCTGCCCATAAGGAGGGCAAAAGTTGATACCGAAAAGGAAATAGCTAAACAAGCCAAAAGGGGGGGAAAACTTTTTTTTAGATATGTGAGGAGAGGAGGAGGGCACGGCAGGAGATTGCAAGGCTGAGGGGGATGGGAGGGATACAATTGGAAGGGGTCTGTGAAAAAGTGGAAGTGTTAAATAAGTACTTTTGCTCTATGTATATGGAGGAGGAAGAGGGCAGAGGACCTGAGCTTAAGGGGAAGGGGAGGGAGGGCAAATGGGTGAATCGGAGCCCGTTCACTGTGGAAAGGGTTAGGGAGGAACTAGGAAAGTTGAAGGTGGACAAGGCAATTGGGCTGGATGGGTTACACCCCAGGGTGATCAGGGAATTGAAGGAGTTGGCCGGCCCATTGACAAAGCTATTCAACTTGACGCTGGATATAGGGAGGGTGCCAGAGGACTGCAGGAGGGCGGATGTGGTGCCTTTGCACAAGGGAGGATGTAGGGAGGTGACGGAGAACTATTGCCCTGTCAGCCTCACCTCGGTGGTGGGGAATGTAATGGACACACTAATCAAGGAGAGGGTGGTGGACTGCCTGAAGGAGAGTGACTTGCAGGACAGCAGACAGCATGGCTTCATGAAAGGAAAGTCATGGTAGATGAATCTGATTGAGTTCTTTGATAGGGTGACTCAGGTGGTTGACCAGGGAGGGGCGGTGGATGTGGCCTATCTGGACTTTAGTAAGGCCTTCAACACCGTTCATCTTAGATGGTTGGGTAAGCAAGTTGAAACGTCTAGGGATGGGTGGAAGCCTGGTTGGCAAGAAGAACCCAGAGGGTGGTGCTAAATGGGGTGTACTCCGGGATGGGGGGGGTGAAGAGTGGAGTACCCATGGGGTCAGTGCTGGGACCTCTCCTTTTTGACATACATCAGCAATATAGCGTAGGATCGGAGGGAGAGGATGTGCCTGTTTGCTGACGATACAAAGATAGATCTGCAATAGGATGGACACCCCGGGGGGGGGGAGGGAGGGAAGGGATAAGAGGCAGGACCTGAAGAATCTTGAAGAGTGGTCAGAGACGTGGCAACTGAAATTTAGTGCCAGAAATTGCGCTGTGATGCACGTGGGGAGTAGGAACACACAAGTAGGATACACCTGAGGGGAGGCAATCAAAGTAACAACAGAAGAGGAATCTGGGGATTATGGTCTCATCAGATTTTCAGGTAGGAAACCAATGTGGCAGGGCAGTGGGAAAGACCAGTGGAATGTTGGTATGCATCGGCGGGGGCATTACTAGTAGAAGGAGGGAGGTAATGATGCCCCTCCACAAAGCCATGGTGAGACCGCATCTGGAGTGCGGGGTCCAGTTCCGGAGACCACACCTCTGCAAGGACATAGATGGGATGGAGAGGGTTCAGAGAAGGGCAACAAAGATGATGCAGGGGAAGACATACGAGCAGAGGTGCAAGGAGCTGGATCTCTGCATGCTGAAGACTAGAAGGGAAAGGGGAGACTTGATTGAAACTTTTAAATATATGAAGGGGCTCAACAAAGTAAGGGATAGGTGTTTACTTAAGAAAAAGGGGACCAGAACTAGAGGGTATAGCCTCAGACTGCAGGGAGGAAGATACAGAGGCAATGTGAGAGGGTGATACTTCACAGAGAGGGTGGTGGAGGCCTGGAACAGACTACCAGAAGAGGTAGTGGGGGCTGAATCTGTGGAGTGATTCAAGAGGGCATGGGACAGACATATGGGGCTGAGTAGTGGAGTAGGCCAGCCGAAGGGGGGGGAGGAGTAGTGGGGGAAATAGGGCAGACTAGGTGGACTGGTGTGGTCCTTTGCTGCTGTAAAGCTTCTGTGATTCTATGTCCAAAGAGGTCTTCATTTTTACGTAGACCATACCGGTTTTCTAGGAAAACCGATTAGTTGTTTGTGTCTTTCATGCCCAGAATGATAGGGGCAGCAGTGACTAAGCAGACGTAGTCCAAATGGTTGGTCAATTGTGTAGTGTTCTGCTACCAAAAGTATGACAAGCCTTTACCGGGCTCAGTTAAAAGTCACTTCACCAGGGGTGTTGCCACTTAATTTGCATCCCTACGAAATGTATCCACAGCGTGTCTCAGTGATGCAGCCATTTGGAATTCTGTCCAGACATTCATCAAGCACTACAGTTTGGACATTGCTTCCAGAAGGAGGGCAGGCTTTAGCCTAGCTGTCTTCCAGGGACTGCTCTCTTAGGAGCTCTTGTGGATTTATTTATCCACCACCCTTCTGACCTGGATCATATCCCTTTACTGCTTGGGGCTCAGTCCTGATGGTTATTGCCTGCTGCAAGAGCTCTCTCTCGAAGTGAGATAATACAGATACGTTAAGAACTTACTGTAACAGTAGACCTTCAAGAAGAGCTCTGCAGCAGGTATGCTTTCCCTCCCTCCCTCCTTCCCCCGGTTCTGCAAGTATATTTCTTCTTCCTTTTGGGATGTTAGAACCTCCTCGGTTCCCCATCCTTCATGCAAGCTGGGTCTCCAACTGCTAAACTGAGGTGATGCCAGGGGACTGCACCTTTATGCCATAAGCGTCGGGTGGGGGGAATAGTCAGGGGCGGGTCCCCCGCCATAGACTGCTAGCAAGAATTTTTTTCCATGGGGGCCTAGTGTCTGGCACCATTGTCCTGATTGTTATTGCCTGCTGCAAGAGTTCTTCTCAAAGATCTACTGTTACAGTAAGTTCTTACATAACTGTCCTTTCCCATCTGTGAAGGATTTTGTGGGACACATGCTTTGTTCTGTGCTAAAAATCCTGGACATTATTCCCCTACTAGTCTAGCAAGCACAGTAGATTCCTGTTGCAAAAAACTACCAACCAGAAAGCCAGATTCCATTGTCACAAAAATGCTGGAATACCCCAAGAGGGAACTGATTCTTCAGACTGCGTGGAAAATCAAAGATTTGCAACTTGATAGTCAGTGAATCTTTTTGGATCAATGACCTTTCTGATCTCCTCGACAAAAAGTGCAGAGCAGTCAGAGACATAATAAAGCAGGCGAAGGAAAAATAGATTCGGCTTCAAATTAACCACACTGCCAAACTAAACATTTTCAGATTCAGGGATCCAGTTTTACGATTTCCTCAGAGAAGCGACACTCACTCTGTGGAAACAAGGTCTTAAGTGTTTGACCTGGAAATGGAGAGCCTGAGCATAATCTGTCCCCTACTGCATCGTATTGAGCAGGAAGACCAAAAAGGGCTAATTTGACAGTGGGTACCCTGCGTTGTTGTCTAGGGGAAGAGTTTCAGAAACTACTCTGAGGGGAAGTCCGGGCTCTGAATAACAGTCTCAGCAGACAACATCAGAAATGCCGGCAATCCTACCGACACTGTACGATACTGTTTCTTTTTGGTCACATCGATGTGGCACTTTTTTGTATAGTATCAGGCAGGATGTAAGCAATAATACCCGATAGAGTTGGGCGGTATTGGGGAAATACCGGACCGCCCAGGGGCTTAATGAGGCCTCATGCCACAGGCAGAGGGCCTTATAGGCCCTGGAAGGTCTGGTATTTTGCAATACCGCCCACCTGGAAGTGTATTATTTATTTATTTGTATATCGGATGACACCTTTGAGCCGAGGGCTCTTTTACATGATCATTACAATGGAACTTACAAAAAGAAAGACGAGGTACAATATAACAGCCAAAGGCACTGTCAAGGAATTGTGTTGCGAGTTAATTATACAGTACCAGTCATAGGCGGCTCAGTGAAGCTTTGTTAGGAGTAGGTTAGTTGGAAAAGAAAAAGAAGAGTAGTGGTGAAGGGGTGGTATGGGAGAAAGGGAGGAGAGGAGAAATAGGGAGGGCAGTGCATTGGGTATGTGGTAGATGGGAAATAGCAAGGGAGGAGGAATGGGGGGGGGATGAAAAGGAAGAGGAGACAGATTCATCCCATTCCCAGGAATGGGGAGTAGGAGAGGAGGAGGAGGAGGAGGAGGAGTTGAGGCAGTGAGGAGGGATGCTTGAGGATAGTGTGCCTAGAGGGGATTATAAGAAGTAATCACAGAAGGCACTAGCCACAAGGTGTTGACGTAGTTTACACTTAAAATTATTGCACTTAGAAAAATGGGCACAGTAAAAAGAAATGTTTGAGATAAAAATTGTTAATAAAAAATTAATTTACATTAAAGGAAAACTGTTGTAAACCCTTTTGACAATTACTAGGGCTGCAGAAACGCTCGATTACCACAACCTTTATGCGTAAGTTTTCAGCCAACCATTGCTATTTAATTTGATCCATTTCTTGCCTTGATGGTGGTTCAGCATGCTGTCCTGGAAGCGACATTTGGAAAGTGCCACTGCACAGGAAGACTGAGCTTGACCTTTTGGACTTAGTACTGTTCCAGCTGTGTGCCGGAAGGCTCGTTCATGACGAACGGGGCACAGTGCCACAAAGCTCTTTTAATGACCCGGGGTGAGAGGCGCCATTCATAGATAGAAGCAGCCAGAGCCGCAACCTGTATGCAGATGAGCTTAGTATTGTTCCTGCTGTGTGCCAGAGAAGGCTCGATTCATGATGAACGGGGCACAGTGCCATGAAGTAAAAAGAAACAAGTGTGCCTTGTAGCAGTCTTTTTGGCGAGCCTTTGGAAACAAACTCCATAGAAAACGGAGCAGTCTAACCTATTTAATTTTTTAATGGAAAGTTGCAGCCTTGAGTTCGGGCCTGCGCACTAGTGGCTAGGCATTAGTGCTAATGTGCATGCCCCAACTCAAGGCTGCAACTTTCCATTAAAAAATTAAATAAGTTAGACTGCTCCGTTTTTGACGGGATTTGTTTCTAAAGACTCCGCAAAAAGACTGCTACGAGACACACTGTTTCTTTTTACTTCATGGCACTGTGCCCTGCTTGTCATGATCGAGCCTTCCGGCACATACCAGGACCAATACTAAGCTCATTTGCATACAGGTTGTGGCTCTGGCCGCTTCTATCTGTGAATAGCGCCTCTCACCCTGTGTCATTAAAAAAACAATTTAAACTTACAGACATGCCCTGCAACACAAATGAAACCCTCTCACTGCAAGTTGGCAAGTGAGTAGAGGCTGAGGGAAAAATGTGGTTTATGACAGTTTTTCTTTGTTGTTTAATTAAATAGTTCCTCCGCCTGGATTGAAATAGAGGACTTTTGTCCTAATGGAGATGCTGTAGTTAAGAAAAAGAAAACAGAAAGCTGGTTGAATAGAAACATAGACTTTGACGGCAGATAAGGACCGCTTGACCCACTTAGTCTGCCCATTTCCCTACGTACTGGATAAGCTGCAGATCCTAGTTAACCAACATCATATTTCTTCCTACCCCCAACAAGAATTGCCTTATGTCTGTCCCATGCATTGTTGAATTCACCCACTGTTTTTGATCCCACGACCTCCTCAGGAAGGTCATTCCGTGCATCCACCACTCTCTGTGAAAAAAATACTTCCTTACATTGCCTCTGAGCTGTCCCCCCTCTATCTTCAAATTGTATTCCCTTGTTTTTGCATATCTCTTTTTCTGAAAGATGCTACCCTCTTGGACTTTGCTGATTCCCTTGAGGTACTTAAAAGTTTCTGTTATGTTCCCCCTCTCCCTCCTTTCTTCAAGGGTATACATATTAAGCCCCTTTAGTGTCTCTTCGTATGGCTTCTGTTGCAGAACCTGCACCATTTTAGTTGCCCTCTTTTGGACTGCCTCCATCCTGTCTATGTCCTTGCGGTGATGGGGTTTACAGAACTGCACGTAGTACTTCAGATGGGGTCTCACCAACTGTCCGCACAGAGGGATAACAACTTCCTGTTTTCTACTGGTGATGCCTCTCCCTATACATCCCAGTATACCCCCAGCCATCCCTTCTGCCTTCTCGCATTGCTTGCTAACTTTTAGGTCATCTGATATGAATACCCCCAGGTCCCTTTCCATTTTTGTTGTTGTTACTACCTCCCTGCCCATTGTGTATTCTTCCCCTTGGTTTTTGTTTCCCAGGTGCATTACTTTGCACTTCTCTGCATTGAATCTAAGCTGCCATACGTCTGACCATTCCTCCAACCTTGTCAAGTCCCTTCTCGTCCTTTCCAGCCCCCTTGTGTATCAACCCTGTTGCAGATCTTTGTGTCGTCTGGAAAGAGGCATACTTTTCCTTCCAGTCCCTCTGCAATGTCACTTATAAAGACATTAAAAAGGACTGGACCAAGTACTGAACCCTGCGGTACCCCACTGGTAACGCCTCTTTCTTCAGAGTGGACTCCGTTTACTATTACCTTCTGTGTCCTGTTGTCCCGCCAATGTTTTACCCAGGCTACCACCCTGGGACCCACTCCCAGGCTGGCTAATTTGTTTATTAATCTTTTGTGTGGGACTGTGTCAGATGCCCACCCTGTATGGATCCAGTTCAGGCGAGACAGGAGCCGGAGATCACGTGGACAGCCATCAGGCCATGCAGTCGGGTTGCCATCTTTTTCCATTTTTTTCCTTTGGGCAGAGGAGCGTGCAGTGTCATCAGGGGCGTTGCTCGTAGGCTCGCTTCTATTAGCGTCCGGGACGGCAGCTCCTCTGCCTTCCCTAGTGGTTTCATCTCAGTGTCCTGTCCTCAGCTGCCGCTAGGGGCCAGGCAAGCACAAACAACTGTGAGACCCCCCAACTCGGAGAAGGAGAGCTGTCTGAGGATGCTCCATCCTTCTCCACCCCTGCTGACCCCCGGTGACCCGTGCTTGCCCCTGAACACGGGTTGTCGGTATGGCATGAGGTAAGGCATCCAGCACCTCAGCCCTCAGCGGCCGGCATGGCTCTTGCGCTATTGAAAAATAAATGTATGGTTGACTATGACTTTCAGCCAATCAGCATAATTTATTTTTCAAGCCCATTTTCTAATCCACAGTAGTGTACCCGTGGAAACCATGAGGACTAAATGGACTGGGATATGGTTTAAAGTCACACATGGCCTCTCTACTTGTAATTTTTTCCTTTTTTCCATAAGTACTTGGTTATCTGTGTTATTTTATTTTTTTTCCCACCTCCCGGCTCTCCCCATTAGCCTCTCCTTCAGGCCATCAATGGCCTCCCCCCCCCCCACTCATGCTCCCGCCCATTGCCACTGTACACCACCTCAGATGGCAGCCACCTTCGGGGTAACCCGGTGTAACTCTTCACTGGATGGGTCCTCTGCAGAGAAAGGCGCCGGTAGGGGCCGGCCAGCACAACTGCTTGGCCCCTCGGGTGCTGCTGAGATGGTCTCTGGGGCCCGACCAGGGCACTTTGTGGCGGTGGGGAGACTGGATGGCCGTTATCTGGTCGAGCAGAGGAGAGTTGTTTCCTCTTTTCTCCCAAGGGTGTGGCATGCTATGACATCTAGGCGTGCACCAACATCTGCCACGCCCCCTTAGTAAGTCAGTTGGCGCAGTTGCTGTAACCCCAATCTCCACCAGGAGTCAGAAGGCACCGGACTGCATCTCCCCCCCCCCCGAAGAAGGTGAGCAGTCATCAGATGCTCAAGTCTTCTCCCCCAGGCCAGCCCTCCAGCAACCCAGGTCTGTTCCCAAACCTGGGTCGTGGTGTCGCAAGCGGAAATCCAAATTGCTGCGCCAACGGGCCTCTTATCTGTTTCATAATGATATGAGGTGGTTCGTAATTTCTGCAGATTGACTTATACAAGGGATCTAAATGTATTTGATTGCATCTCAGTTTATGACCACATTAGTCAAAGTTGTTCCGGGTGGGAAGGGGGTGCTTGCAGTCCCCATTTCTGGATGTCAGGTGCTCTCAGACAGAGTACTATAAATTACCACCATTAACTACCTTGCATGGAGGGGGGAGGGTCTTTGTTCTTTCCGGGTTGGCGGTCTCCCTGCCACTGGCAGGGCTAATGATTCATCCTGGCTCTGGGAGCCATGATAGCTGTTTGCAATGCTTCCCAGGGCTGAGGCTGCCTCCCTGTGAAGGTAATCTGCTATCTGTTTTTCTCTGGTAGAGGCCGCATTAACTCATACCAAGTCTGTACCATACCACGGCATGTGAGCTCACTAATAGATGGTGGGTGGGGTGCTCTTACAGGGAGATCAGACCGTGGTTAGCCTGGTGTGTCCATCACTTGCCTCATGACCATAATAGCTTTGGCTATTTGACAAGCAATCTTGACTTGAATTGCTAAACAGTGTGGTGGTGGGTATGGCATAGCACTAGTAAGTACTGTGGGTACTCTCAGGGAACGGAAAAATTGGGGGCAAGCCTTGGCATGGGGGGCACACATGGTGGTGGACAGGAGGGTCCATTGGAGAGACTGCCGGCAGGGGGATACAGTGTCCCCACCTTAAAAATGGATGTGAGTGTTCTGTTGGCTGAGGGTGGTCCAGAACATGGTTCAAGCACTGGGAGGAAATGCTACACTATTTTGGTAATTTGACTTACCTATGACTCACTGATTTGGCCTATGACTTGGGGTTGCAGGCTGGTACCTCAACCTTCCAGCACCTTTGGCGGTACATAGGTCATCAACCCAAAACCGCTACTGACCTCAGATAGTTGGGTCAGGCTTGCAGTCTACCACAAGCATACTAGCCAGTTAGCTGTACTCTGGCATTGCCATGATGGGCAGAGTACTTCTAACCTTGGAAGTACAATAAGGTTTCAACACTGTGATTACTGTTCCTGTTCAGTTCCTTTCCACCACGTATGCATATTTCAGTTGTACTGGTTATTTATGTTACGTTTGATGTTAAAAGGGTAACAGTGCTAGAGGATGGTGATACCTAACCGTAGTGGAGTGGGACCAGGAGCTCCAGGTGGAGTACTTAATGATGTTCCATCACACTGTGCACTAGCTTTTAAACATGGGTACTCTTAATATAGCTTTCCTTAACATTCAGGGATAAATTCAGTCATTAAGAAAACAAAATTTCTATCCCACCTTAAGCGGCTTCGGTGTGATATAGGGTTCCTTCAGGAAACAAGACTTTCTGATCTGGAGTACCAAAAATTAGAAACATAGACTTTAATGGCAGATAAGGACTGCTTGGCCCACCCAGTCTGCCCGTTTCCCTACCTATTGGATAAGCTGCAGATCCTAGTTACTCAACAGCCTACTTCTTCCAACCCCCCCTCACACCAGAATTGCCTTATGTCTGTCCCATGCATTCTTGAATTCCCTCACAGTTTTTGACCCCACAACCTCCTCAGGAAGGCCGTTGCATGCGTCCACCACCCTTTCTGTGAAAGAATTACTTCCTCACATTGCCCTTGAGCCGTCCCCCCTCTGTCTTCAAATTGTGTCCCCTTGTTCTTGCACATCTCTCTTTCTGAAAGATGCTACCCTCCTGGACTTTGTTGATTCCCTTGAGGTGCTTGAAAGTTTCTGTCATGTCCCTTCCTCTCCCTCCTTTCCTTGAGGGTATACATGTTAAGCTCCTTTTGTCTCTCTTTGTATAGCTTCTGGTGCAGACCTTGCACGATTTTAGTTTCCCTCATCTAGCCCATGTATGTCCTTGCAGTGTTGGGGTCTCCAGAACTGCACACAGTACTCCAGATGTGATCTCACCAACTGTCTGTACAGAGCAATAACCACTTCCTGTTTTCTACTGATGATGCCTCTTCCTATACATCTCAGTATCCCCCTGCCCTCCTTACTGCCTTCCCACATTGCTTGCTTACCTTTAGGTCATCTGATATGATTACCCCAGGTCCCTTTCCATTGTTGTTGTTGTTATTACTGCCTCCCTCTCATTGTGTTACTCTTCTCCTGGGTTGTTTCCCAGGTGCATTACTTTGCACTTTGCGTGGAATCTAAGCTGCCATACTTTTGACCATTCCTCCAACCTTGCCAAGCCCCTCTTCACCCCCCCCATGTATCAACCCTGTTGCAGATATTTGTGTCATCTGCAAAGAGGCATACTTTTCCTTCCAGTCTCTCCACAATGTCACTGACTCTGTGCATGAAAAAGGGGTACCAAAGTGTGACAGTGGAGTCAAATTTTAAAAGTCAAAATATAGCAATGATTATTAGCATTTTTTTATTCTGTGACTCACCTTGTAAAAATGTAGTATGCCACAGGAGAACTCCCATTTCGGATCCTGAGAAAAAGGCTCCTCAAAGTCTGATGTGTAACGAGACATGAAAGTTAGGGCTGCACGTGTAATGGGGGACATGAAAGTGACTGCCCATGTAACTGGGGACATGATACATACAACAGCATGTAATAAGAGACAGAATACCTGTTCAGTTTTCTAATTTTTTATCATTAAAGGTAAAAAAAAAGTCAAATGGGTAATACAGCTAAACATGTAAACATATAAAAAATTAAAATGTATTTACAACGTTAGCTCTTAGGCATTACAACAAAAAATAAATAACTCTTCATAAAGCAATAGGCTACTCTACTACAACTACAAGGCTACTCAACTACAACGCTACTCAACTATGACTACAAGGCTACTGAACTACGACTACAAGGCTACACTATCCCTCTACAAACGCACTATTATGATTTGTTTGGTAAACTGGAACCAATATTTTTTGGAAGTTCAGCACTGTACACTGAAAATGGTAGTCCTTTTAATTCCATTTGTCCTGAAGTGTGTGGAACTTTTCATTGATTGCACTGAGTTCACCGTTGTCAGTTTCAAAGGTCGCACCTTCATGCAAAAACTGAATTGGCTCATGAAAAAGTCGTCTTCCTCGAACACGGTCAGTGTCCTGACGCCGTGGCCATGTTAAAACATTCTTACGCTGTTTCAGGAATTTCAGTGAGTACCATTGTCCCACAGGATCTACTGCAGTTAGTTGCCCTACAGAATATTCTTTTGAGTAGTACACGGCATAATACCGATTGGTCTGTATCATTTGTGGGTCTAACAAAGTTCTCTGCTTTTTAGGGACTGTGTGTTTCATGGGTAATGGAGCTGAAGCATCAGTGGTGATTGTAGTGCTTTCACTTGGTGGCGTCTTCTTCAGCAACCTTTGACACACTGTCATGTGCACCATCGTTACATGTGGATTCTTCAGGTATGGCCTCAGCAGGAGTAAGAGTCTCATTGCAGGCTGTGTGAGACCCCAACGCAGAATCAGCACTTGAGGCAAGCAAGTCATGAGTTCTGTTGACATGCGAGGCAGCAGCTCAGGAAGCTGTTGTGTGTGCAGGAGCAGAGAAACCAATGGGCTCAGTGTTGGCATCTGAAGACGACATTCTGTGTGATGTGGAAGCAGTTAGTTTTTTTAACCTTCCAGTCTTCAACACGATGTACATTTTCACAGGGCTCATCTTCATGAGCACAGTGTGTGCAAAAACAAGTCAGATTTCTTGTTACCACCACACCTTCTGTTGCACACTTGACACTGTGAAGCTTTTGTGTTCCAGGTACCATTTTAACATTGTTTTGGGCAGGTCTTCTAATTTCATTTTCATCAGCTCAGAAAAACGTGTCTGTAATGTTTGCTGCACCCTTCTGTGCCATGCTCTCCAGTCAGTGTTGCATGGCAGAATTTATAGAACTCCTTAGCTTTTCTAATTATGGCCCACTGTGACTGTACAGCTCTGCTAGCTGCTGATTTTACAGCGGCACTCTTACCATCCGCTGGACCCTTTCCATGTCGTGAGCCAAAAAAAGCTCGCTCGTTGAGGAAGCCAAATTCCTTGGACGACATTGAAATGTCAAAGAAGGCCCATTTAGATTTATACTGGGCACCGCAGCCATCACTGGAATGAACCTCTTTGCTGACTTTTAATTTGTGGAAATTTTGTAGATGTGACTTCGATATCTCCACAAAGTGGCGCACAGCATGGTGATCATGTTTTGAATCACTGGATATAACAACTAATGACTCTGTTACTGTTGAGTCACACTGCACACAAGGGTAGTATGTTACTACTGGGTGAACCGTGGCTTCTTCATAATGCCAGTGGGCTGCCTGCACTTCGTCCTGTAATCTGTAGGCATAGTTCTCGGCAAAGTCAAGAACCATCACTACCCATCCCTGGGGTAGGTATTTTTTGATGCAAGCAAACTGGTGGTGCTGCCACGCTGCTGTATGCAAGTGCTGACCCAAAAACAAAAGTTCCTCTTTTACGACTTCCACCCGTGTCTGCAATGTTGCTTTTTTATTTTTCAACACTTTTCGTGTCTGCCGTACCTGGATGCCATTGACAGTTGGAATGACTGCTGTATTCTCCCACTGCTGGAATGTGACATTGTCTTGTCCATGTCCATTAATGAGGTCATCCTAACTTTTAAAAAATTTGCTGTGCAGCATTGTTCACATGTTTTTTCCACACAGTCCTGGCTGTAAAACGTTTGCAAAGGAGGGCGAGGACACATTGTTAGCTCTACTGCACGTTGCACAGTGACAGGGGTTGACCTTAACTTTTTTTTGTACTAGCCAGCTGGACAAGTCAGTCCAAAAGTGCACTAGCCCGCAGTGGTTTGCACTAGTCCGCACTGATGACACCATGTGCTTTTGACACACAGTGAAAAATGACAAAAATCAGTGCAGTTTAAACATTTATTTATATTTCTATAATGAAAGCCAGAATGTGCTGCAGCAAAATAGATAAAACAACAGGGCAGATCACAACGGCACACTTTCGATCCCCCCACGCCCCCAAACAACCTCAAAAGAATGGGAACTACTGGCACTGAGTACATTGGTATGTTCAAGCAGCAATCCAGTGTAAAAATAAAAAAGCCACAGACATGCTTACCCAGCCTCATAACAAACTACATACACCTCCCTCCCCCAAGAGGCAACAGAACACAGTATGAGCAGAGCAGTGGCAGACATGACCAGTTAAGCCCAGCCCAACAACTAATCACCATTGGCAGTCAAACCAAGCAGAATAAGAATCCCAAGTTGTCTTTCTCCAGAAAGATTGCAGGAGTGCAAAGCAAGCTCTCTAGTCTCTCAGCATTAACAATCCCATGACATGACACTGACTTACCAAGGCTGTGTGACTGTGAGTAAATCTCAGCCTCGTTTACTGACAGTGAAGGATCTTCTGACTATGCTCACTTCAAAATCAAAATGCAGAGTTTTTCACAAGGGCAGACTGTTTCAATACTGCTCCTAGTAGTGGCCCCATTAAAATCCCTGTAGAGCCAGCATTCACACACTCGCATACTGCAGCGCACACAGTAAAAAGAAAACCAAATTGCATTGTGGAGCTGCATTGGGCTCGGGCACCGACCTGTAGATTTTTGGCACTATTCAACGAGAGCTGCTAATGGAGCAAACAGCCCTAAATCACTAACTCACTTACCGAGCTAATTTACTATAGAATACTACAGGTTGGAGCAGCAAAGCAAAGACAAGCCTAAACAGATGAGGCAAAATTAACTCACTCTGCTAGCAAGACACTCAGAAGACCCCCGCCCCACAAAACTGACCATAACCGGTGTTTTTGTGAATAGTTCCACATGGCACTGCCTCACCTGAGCTGGCGTTTTTGTTGTCTGGAATTCAGGCGATCCAGCTCTGATTGTCTTGCTGTAGTTGTTGGACTCTGTTCAACAAACACAAAGAAGACATCTGACAGTCCTCCGGCTTTGATCCCGCCAAGACCACCGTAGTGCTGCCAAACCGAAACCATCCAAACCATTGAACCCGCCAAACTCCCAAGCTCGTGGTCTTCACACACCCAACAGTTCCTCTTGCCTTTCAGTAGCACACAGCTTCTAGCAAATTTCAAATCATCCGCACTTTTTTGAGTGAAGAACAGTTCCTTAATGAAAGGTTAGGCACCCGAAACCACACACCCCTAGCACTAACTACCAATGGCTTCTGCCAGTCTGCCTCCTTCTTACATGTCCAGGCTATTCTTTACCCAGTCAGCACTATGGTGATATCAGTGCTGTTCCCACCTCTTGCTGCCCCCCCCCGACTTCCTTATTGGGCTGGCCAGTAGGAAAAACAAGCAGTGAGTGACAGCCTGCATACCCGCACTCTAGTAGGAACTCCAAACAACAAGGAAGCCAGAAGCGTTAGTTCAGTTCTCGGAGAGTACCCGCTGGCTATGTCTGCTCTTTGTGGCTGCTCTGGAGTTCCAGGGGCTCAGTAGGATTTTGCTCTGATGACCGCTGCTGCCACCGGAAGTACTGCCGACTCTTGTGACCGCACTAACCCATGCAGACAGGTGGAGATGTATCTGCACTAATCTGAGGCAATCTGCACTATGCCCCGGGCAAGCAAATGTATGTTGAGGTCGAACCCTGCACAGTAAGGACTTTGCATGATATCAGCCGGTGAAGATCCACCGCACAGTTCAACGCCTTGAGTTTCTGTAAGCTATTCGTGCAGTGTTCACAGAGGCACTGGTCCAATATTTGCTCTTTGACCAGTTTAATGTGCTTAGGGCGTAGGCTTCCAAATTTTCTCACTCCTACCAGTGTGTCTGGGTTTTGTTGGGTGAATTAATTGTACAGAGTATGGATGGGTCTATCCAAATATGACCGACATGTGCTGGTTCTTTTTGGAAAAGCTTTCTTGTGAGGTAATGGGATTGCAGACTCTTCAAAAAAAATCTCCACTTTTCTCTTTGTTGACTCGGGCAGTGCAGACTTGTGCCGTTTGTTGCATTCTGTTCCACCACGCAATACCTTCATGAGCCTCTTTCAGCTGATGCCCAGTGTTGCACTTGCAGTTCTGAGCAAACAGTATTAGCACAAGAATTGTATTGATGAACTCTCTGTTCAGGAGTCTGTCCTGTTTTTTGGCGTTTTTTAGGTTTGATATCTTCTCCATAAAGGCAGACATCAGTTTTCCAAACAACATGAAGTCTTGCTATATTCTGACATATGCAGTGAGTCCCAACCTTCGAACTGCCCTGGAGATGAAAGAGTTAACTTTCCATGCCAGGCATGGAACGCTGAGCTCGAGCTCGGTTGAGACTCTGTCTGTTGTTCTTCAAACTGAAACCATCAGATTCTTTACTCCGCCTCACTGAACAGTCGCTCCGGAGATTTCTCCTTCTGCTCGGTTCATTTTTTCGGTTAAAGTGCAGTTTTCTCGGTTTTCGACCAAAATTAAACCGTAACCTGTCGGTTCAGTTTCTGTCTGTGGTATTTGTGAGTACTAGATAGGTTATTTTATCTTTCTGTGTGGAACTTGTAAACGGTTCATCGGTTCGGTTTGAACCGATCAAGTGTTTAAAAAATCCTAAATTGTACTTTAGAGTGTGGTTACCAGTTCTTATCGGTTCTAAAAAAAACAGATTTTATTACGTTTTTCTCCACGACCCTTGACACGGTTGGGAACCGATAAGAGGGTCTTACTTGGCGGATTGCCATAAATGGGTAAGTTTGGATAGGACTGGCACTATGTCTGAGAAACCCAAAAGAAAAACCCGGCCCACTGGGTTTCAACACTGTAGTGTGTGTGGGGAAGTCTTTGCCAAGGCTGATCCCCACACCACCTGTGTTTACTGTCTGGGGTTTGACCACCTCAATGCAGACTGCCAGATTTGTAAAAATTTTCCTGCAGCTACCCTGGAGAAGAGAGTTGGTAGGCTCAAGGAAAGGGAGGCCAAAAGGTCCGCTGACCCGGATGGCCAGCCTGGTTCGGTTCAAATCGAACCAGAAGGAGTGCCCTCTGACCAGGGCGAGACTTCTTCGGGCACAAGGAGATCCGACTCTGAGGAGTCGGTTCCAGCAAAAAGGACTAGAAAATCAGCTGGTGTGGAGCCAAAACATTCCTCTCCAACTGCTGAAGAAATAGCCAAAGCGATCAAAATTGTCCATTCGCTTTCCCCGGTTCCGACCGAACCGGCAACGTCAGGTAGGCGCTCGGTTCGGCCGGTTCCACCAGTTCAAGATTATGATTTAGAGGAATATTATGAACTGGAGGAGGGGGAAGAGGAGTATAAGGAGAGTGAATGTGGATTTGAAAGTCTGGATGTGCCTATTGACCCGGACATCTCCCCAGACAGACCTTCAGGAGTGTCCTCCTAGGCTTTCTGAGTCCCTTCTCATTTTATGTTTTATAAAAAGTGGCTGAACCCTCCAGCTCCCTATGGAAGAAGCTGTGGATGATCAAGAGGAGCCTGACTATGTGGAAATGATGGATATCCCAGAGTCTAGGAGACTGTCTATTCCTTGCATAAATCTTTTGGGAAACAGACATTTAAAATTCTAAAAACTCCTCACACTGTACCTCCTGTGGATAAGAGAATGGACAAGAGGTACACATTGTCAGGCTCTGATACAGAGTTCCTTACACAACAATGCAGCCATGTTGGGGTAGTGCAGGCTGCAGCCTGTGACAAGGCAAATATTTCCCTTGGCTTCACACCCCCCAGACAAGGACTCCAGGAGGATTGATGCCATGGCAAAGAAACAGTACATGGCAGCATCCTTGGGACTCAGACAGGCGAATTATATGGCTTATGTTGCTAGATATCAGAAATCCAGATGGGACACTGTCATGGCTCTAGCAAAACAGGTCCCTGGCCAGCTTGCCAAGGAGCCGGAGCAGGTGGCTGCTGATGGTATTGAGGCATCCAAGGTGCAATTCCATGCTGCAGTGGACTCAAATGATGTGTCATCAAGAGTCATGGCTACGTCTGTGGCACTTCGAAGAATGGCTTGGCTCAGATGTGCTAGCCTGTCACAGGATACCCAGACTAAGGCCATGGATTTTCCTGTTGTGGGTAATTCTCTGTTTGGGGTGCAGACAGAGAATTACGTGAAGAAAATGGATGAGTATAGGACCACCTATAGGAGTGCACAGGCCAAGGAAAGGCAGGCCACTCCTCAAAGGCAGCTTCCCAGGGGCAGGGGCAGGGGCAGGCCTTTTCATAGGCCTTTTTACCAAGTCCAGGCCTCTTCTTCTGCTTATGCCCAGAGGTGGTTCTTTAGAGGGAGAGGCAGACGGGGTACAAGCAGGCCTGCTTCCCACCCCTCAGCCCAAAGCCCCTGCCAAGCAGGCACCCTGATGGGGTTGCCAGGGCCGATTCTCAGCTACCTGTAGGGGCCAGGCTGGCTTACTTTGTCCAGGACTGGGAATCTCTGACATCAGACATATGGGTCCTGGAAGTAGTAAGCCAGGGACTGGTTCTCAGCTTCAAAAAGTTTCCAAAGATGAGAACCAGATCCTTTCCACCTACAAATCCATCAGAGGCACTTACCTTAGAGGCAGAGGCCTCTTCCCTCCTAGCTCTCAGAGCTGTGGAAAGGGTTCCAGCCCTACACCAGGGCAAAGGATTGTATTCCAGGTACTTCCTTACCCCAAAAAAGACAGGAGAATGGCGGCCCATCCTGGATTTCAGATACCTAAACAAGCAGCTTTTAAAACCAAAATTCAAAATGGTGACTCTGGGAATTATTCTACCCTCTCTAAGGCCAGGGGACTGGCTAGTGTCCCTGGACCTCAAGGATGCCTACTTCCATATTCTCATCAGAAGCTCCCATCGAAAGTACCTCAGGTTCAAGCTGCCCTCAGGCCATTACCAGTTCAGAGCAATGCCCTTTGGCCTCACCTCTGCTCCAAGAGTATTCACAAAATGCCTGGCAGTAGTAGCTGCTTCTTTAAGAAGGCAGAAAATTGCCATGTTCCCCTTACCTGGACGACTGGCTCATAGTAGGCCAGTCCCCAGACCAAGTCAAGTTACACTTACAGATAACTCAGCAACTGCTCACTTCTTTGGGTTTCCTCCTAAATCTTTCAAAGTCAGTTCTAGAGCCTGTCCAGCTCCTCACCTTCATAGGCGCAGACCTAGACACAGAGAAGGCCAGAGCCTTCCTTCCCCCTGGACAGGGCAAGGACCCTGGTCTCTCTGGCCTTCTCTTTCACCCTGCAGGTGTCTCGACCAGCAAGGCATTTTCTACAGCTCCTGGGGCACATGGCTGCTTCTACAGCAGTAGTGCAGGGAGCAAGATTTCAGATGAGGGACATTCAGTTCCATTTGAGAGCCTTTTGGTCTCAAAGGAAGGACCTCTGACCAAACTGATCCCAGTAACTCGAACCCTGATCCAGGCCCTACAGTGGTGGCAGGATCAGAACAATTTGAGACAAGGGTTCCCTTTGTCACCCAGTCTCACTCTTTGATCCTTACTACAGATGCCTCCTCTTAGGTGGGGGCTCACATGACGACCTCACCACCCAGGGGTTGTGGTCCCCTCAGGAATCTCTGCTCCATATCAATCTGTTGGAACTCAGAGCAGTATTTCTAGCACTTCAAGCTTTTTCCAAATCTGTTCAGAACAAAGTTGTACAGGTCAGAACAGACAACACCACCACAATGTGGTACATCAACAAGCAAGGAGGCACTCGGTCTACGGCCTTGTGCACCGAAACAATGAAGTTGTGGTCTCTGGCTTACTCCCTAAACACCTCCCTCACGGCAGTTCACCTACCAGGAAAGGACAATGTCCTGGCAGATGCTCTCAGCAGGATTTCCCAGGGCCATCACGAATGGTCACTGGATCCCCTGGTCTTGGAAGTGATTTTTTCCAGATGGGGCACCCCGCAGATAGATCTTTTTGCAGCCCCAGACAATCACCAACTTCCCCTTTTTGCTGCAGACCCCCAGTGTTGGGCTCAGTCCCCCTGGATTCCTTAGTTCTCAATTGGGAAGGAAGTTTCTCTATGCTTTCCCCTTCCCGCCTCCTGTTCAAAGTGCTAGTCAAATCAGATCTCAACCCTGCAAGATGATCCTGATTGCTCCAGACTGGGCCAGACAGCCCTGGTATCCACTCCTACTGTCCTTAGCAGTTCATCTTCCCCTGTGTCTTCCCAGGAATTGCAACCTGTTAACCTGTGCTCAGGGGAGGGTTTGGTACCCGAACCTCAAATCTCTCAATCTCAAGGCCTGGTTCTTGAAGAGTTAAGAGTTTGCTGACTTACACCTCTCCCAGGGTGTAATGGATATCCTGAAGGCTTCTAGAAAACCTTTCATCAGGGCTACTTATAATTCTAAATGGAAAAGATTTTCCATATGGTGCTCTGGGAAGCATATTTCCCCAGAATCTGCTGATCTGCCCACAGTCCTTGATTATATGGTTCACTTAAATAGCTTGGGGCTGAGACCAGCTACACTGAAAGTGCATCTGGCAGCTGTGTCTGCTTTTATTTCAGCAGGTAAGCCATGTTCTCTCTCAGCTCACCCTGTTTTCTCCAAGTTTTTCAAGGGATTGCTTCACGCCAACCCTCCATTCAGGGCCCCTGGCCCTGCCTGGGACCTCAATGTTTGCATTGCTCAGCTTATGCAACCCTCTTTTGAGCCTTTATCTTCAGCAGAGCTTAAGTACTTGACTTGGAAGGCTGTGTTTCTGGTAGCCATCACTTCTGCCAGACGCATAAGTGAATTACAGGCTTTGTCAGCGGAGCCTGATTTTATCTCCTTTCATAGAGATAAGGTGGTCCTCAGGACTAACAGGAAGTTCTTGTCTAAGGTGGTTTCAGATTTCCACCTTAATCAATCTATGTCTCTTCCTGTGTACTTCACTGACCAGTCCTCCTCTGGCGAGAGGAAACTGCACAGTTTAGATGTCAAAAGAGCCCTTAGTTACTACATAGAGCGTACCAAGGGTCACAGGTTTGACTCCCTCCAACTGTTCCTCACTTATGGTGAGGTTGGTAAAGGGAAACCTGCCACTAAAAGATCCATTGCCAGGTGGATTGTCTCCTGTATCCAATTTTGCTATGAAAAACTGGGTAAGGTTCCTCCATCAGGCCTGAGGGCTCACTCTACCAGAAGTACAGCTGCTTCCCTGGCTGCTGCCAGGGACATCCCTATTCTAGATATATGTCAAGCAGCTACCTGGAAAACAGTTCACACTTTTACCAAGCATTACTCCCTGGACATCCAGGCTAGGAGTGATGCTCGGTTTGGCACAGCTGTGCTTCAGAGCCTATTTCCTAAGTAGGTTCTGTCCCTCCTCCATGGAGGTACTGCTTTGTTGTCTGCATATGTCAGAATATAGCAAGACTTCATGTTGTTTGAAGAAAAAATTACTCACCTTAGTAATGTTGTTTCTTCTAATGGAGTCTTGCTATATTCTGACACTCCCTGCCCCTCTCAGAACCTCTGTTTCAAACACCATGAAGTCTTGCTATATTATAACAATAGCAGTCAGCCACCACAGCTGAACTGCCCGGAGAGGAAGAGTTAACTCCAGAAGATCTGAGTTCTACAAGCGAGCGCTGTGCCCAAAGCTCTATCTGGCAGTTTCAAATGAAACTGTCAGATTCTTCTCCGCTTCACTGAACAGTCGCCGGAGATCAGCTCCTTCAGCTCGGTTCATTCTCAGTTTAAAGTAGTTTTCGGTTCATTTGAACCGGCAAAATCATTATTTTACCGCATTTGGTTCTAAGCTCTATCTGGTAACAGTAAGGTACAAAATTCAAGTCTGTGTGAAAATTAATTATCGGTTCGGTTTTGAACCGATCGCTATTTTTTCTGTCTTTAAAAACTGTACTGTGGGTTTTAGAGTGCGGTTCCCGGTTCTTATCGGTTCTAAAAACCAAATTTTTACGGTTTTCTAAATACCGTGATACGGTTAGGAACCGATAAGGGTGTCTTGCCTGGCACTGCCATCAAAAGGGCAAGTTTTTGGTTAGGCTGGCATTATGTCTGAGAAACCCAAAAGAAAAACGGCCCACTGGGTTTCAACACTGTGATGTCTGTGGGGACGCTTTTGCCAAGGCTGACCCACACACCACTTGTGTCTATTGTCTGGGGCTGACCACCTCCTGTCAGACTGCCAGGTGTGTAAAATTCCCTGCAGCCACCCTGGGAAGAGATTGGGCGGCTCTCAGGGAACGAGAGGCCAAGAAGTCCGCTGACCCGGATGGCCAGCCGGTTCAGTACCCACTGGACCAGAGGAGTGCCCTCTGACCAGGCGAGACTTCCTCGGGCAAAGGAAGACTGGTTCAGAGGAACCAGTCCCAAGTAAAAGACAAAGAAATCAGGAGGTTTGGAGTCCAGAATTGTGTCTCCAACTGCTGCAGAGATAGCTAAAGCCATTCAGATTGTCCAGTCACTGTCTCAGGGATCTGTAGAACCACCAACAGTTGGTAAAGGTTGGTTCTTCAGTCCCAGTGGTTCAGGATTTTGAAGTTGAGGATTTTATGAACCACAGGAGGGAGGAGGAATTTGATCAATATATGTGTGGCTGGGAGGGTCTGGACGTGTCCATCGAACGGGCATTTCTCCAGACAGACCTTTAGAATCTCCCCTATTCTGTCTGAGTCCCCTTCTTTCTTTATTTTTTACAAAAGGTTGCAGAAACCCTCCAGCTTCCTTTAGAGAGGCTGTGGATGAGCAAGAGGAGCCTGATTATGTGGAAATGATGGATATTCCAGAGTCTAGGAGGTTGTCTATTCCTTTGCATAAGTCATTTGGAAGCAAACAACAAAGATTTTAAAAATCCTCATTCTGTCCCTCCTGTAGATAAAAAATGGACAGAAGGTATACTTTGTCAGACTCGGATACAGACTTCCTTATTGAGCAGTGTAGTCATGTAGGTGTGGTACAAGCTGCAGCCTGTGACAAGGCTAATATTCCTCTGGCCTCACATCCTCCTGATAAGGATTCTAGGAAGATTGATGCCATGGCGAAGAAACAGTATATGGCAGCTTCTTTGGGACTCAGGCAGGCAAATTATATGCTTATGTGGCTAGATATCAGAAATCTAGGTGGGACACAGTATTGCAGTTAGCCAAGCAGGCCCATGGCCAGCTGGCTAGTGAGTTGGAACAGGTGGCTGCTGATGGCATTGAAGCCTCTAAAGTTCAATTTCATACTGCTGTTGATGTTAATGATGTTTCCTCTAGGGTCATGGCCACTTCTGTAGCTTCCCGTGAGGTTGGCATGGCTCAGATGCACTAATCTGTCCCAAGATACTCAGTCAAAGGCTATGGATTTTCCTGTAGTGGGAAATTCTCTGTTTGAGAAGCAAACAGAAAATTATATGAAAAGATGGATGAATACAGAACTACTACAAAAGTGCCCAGGCTAAGGAGAAGCATGCCATGCCACAAAGGCATGCTCCCAGAGGTGAGGGCAGACCCTTTCCAGGCCTTTTTACCAATTTCAAGCCTCCTCTGCTGTCTGCAGAAGGTTTCTTCAGAGGCAGGGGGTAGGCGTGGCGCTAGTAGACCGTCTCCCTCCCTCAGCCTAAGGCTGCTGCTAAGCAGGCACCCTGATGGGGTGCCCAGGGCCGATTCTCCTGTACCAGTGGGGGCAGGTTGGCCTATTTCAGCCAGAGCTGGCTGTCCCTAACCCGGACAGATGGGTTCTGGAGGTAATAGGCCAGGGTCTGGTTCTCAGCTTCAAATATTTTCCAAAGATGAGAGCCAGGCATTTCCCACCTGCAAGTCCTTCAGAAGCCCTTGCTTTGGAAGCAGAGTTTCTTCTCTTCTGGTCTGCAAAGCAGTGGAAAGGGTTCCTCCTTGCCATCAGGGCAAGGGGCTTATTCAAGATACTTTCTTACCCCAAAAGACAGGAGAATGGCGGCCCATTCTGGATTTAAGATACTTGAACAAGCATCTGTTGAAACCAAAGTTCAAAATGTTAACCTGGCAATGATATTGCCTTCCCTAAGGCCAGGGACTGGCTAGCTTCCCTGGACCTCAAGGATGCCTATTTTCATGTTCTGATCAGGCCTTCCCACGAAAGTACCTCAGGTTCGAACTGCCCTCAGGCCACTACCAGTTCAGGGCAATGCCCTTGAGCCTTACCTCTGCCAAGGGTATTCACAAAATGTCTCGCTGTAGTAGTGGCTCATTTAAGAAGGCAAGGGGTTGCTGTGTTTCCCTACCTGGACGACTGGCTCATTGTGGGTCAGTCTCCAGGTCAGGTGAATCCCACTTACAAGTCACCCAGCAGCTTCTCACTTCTCTGGGATTTCTTAAACTTACCAAAGTCAGTTCTGGAACCAGTTCAGGCCTAACTTTCATAGGCGCAGAATTGAACACAAGGTTAGCCAGGGCCTTTCTTCCCTCGGAAGGGTGGACAGACTCATCGCCTGGCATCCTCCTTTACCCTCGTGGTCTCTCGACCAGCAAGGCATTTCCTGCAACTCCTCGGACACATGGCTGCTTCCACAGCTGTTGTGCAGGAGCAAGATTCCAGATGAGGGACATTCAGTTCCATTTGAGGGCCTATTGGTCTCAGAGGAAGGACCCCTTACCAAATTGGTCCCAGTTACTCAATCCCTGATCCTGGCCCTACACTGGTGGCAGGATCAAAGCAATCTGAAACAAGGGTTCCTTCATTCCCATTTCTCCCTCCCTCACCACGGATGCCTCCCTGTTAGGGTGGGGGGCTCACCTGGGCGACCTTACCACTCAGGGAGTGTGGTCTCCTCAGGAATCTCTGCTCCACATCAGTCTTCTGGAACTCAGAGCTGTCTTTTTAGCTCTTCGGATCTTTTCAGATTCTGTCCAGAACAAAGTGGTTCAAGTCAGGACAGACAATACCACCACAATGTGGTACATCAACAAGCAAGGGGCACTCGGTCTTCAGCCTTGTGCACGAAGCAATGAAGTTGTGGTCTCTGGCTTATTCCTAGAACACCTCCCTGATAGCGGTTCATCTCAGGGAAGGACAATGTGCTGGCGGACGCCCTCAGCAGAATTTCTCAGGGCCATCACGAATGGGCTCTGAATCTCACAAGTACTGGGGTCCGTCTTTTGCCAGTTGGGGCACTCCTCAGATAGATCTTTTGCGCCCCAGACAACCACCAACTTCCTCTTTTTGCTGCAGGCCTCCAGTACTGGGCTCAGTCCCTCTGGATGCCTTTCTGTTGGATTGGAAAGGAAGTTCCTGTATGCTTTCCCCTTTCTCTCCTTTTCAGGGTACTAGTGAAAATCAGATCTCAACCTTGCAGAGTGATTCTGATTGCCCCAGATTGGGCCAGACAGCCCTGGTACCCTCTGCTCCTGTCCCTGGCAGTCCACCCTGCCCTGAGCCTGCCCAGAGTTCACGACTTACTGGCCTGTGCACAGGGGAGAGTGTGGTATCCGGACCTCAAGTCCCTCCACCTCAAGGCTTGGCTCTTGAGGAGCTAGAATTTGCTGATTTACACCTTTCTCAAGGTGTTATGGATATTTTAAAGGCTTCAGGAAGCCTTCCACTAGAGCCACTTATAATTCTAAGTGGAAGAGGTTTTCCATCTGGTGCTCTGAGAGGCAGATTACCCCAGAATCTGCTGATCTTCCCATTCTTTTGGACTATTTGGTCCATCTGAATTCCTTAGGCCTTAGACCAGCTACCCTGAAGGTTCATCTGGCAGCTGTCTCTGCTTTTGTGTCAGCAGGAAGCCTGCCTCCCTTTCTTCTCACCCTGTGTTCTCCAGTTTTTAAAGGGTTACTTCACACTAACCCTCCTTTGGGAACCAGCTCCCCCTGGGACCTGAATATTTGCATTGCTCAGTTAATGCAACCTCCTTTGAGCCTCTGTCTTCAGCAGAACTCAAGTATTTAACTTGAAAACCGTTTTCTAGTAGCTATCACTCTGCCAGACGCATAAGTGAGTTACAGGCCCTGTCAGTGGAAGAAGATTTTATCTCTTTCCACAGAGATAAGGTAGTCCTTAGGACTAATAGAAAGTTTTGCCTAAGGTGGTTTCTGATTTCCACCTGAATCAATCTATCTCCTCCCAGTATTTTTCACTGAGCATTCTTCCTCAGGTGAGAGGAGACTGCACAGCTTGGATGTCAAAGGGCATTAAGTTACAATCTAGAGCGCACCAGAGGTCATAGGTTCGAATCCTCCAACTGTTTCTTACCTATGGCGAGGTTGGCAAAGGAAACCTGCCACTAAGAGAACAATTGCAAGGTGGATTGTCTGTTGTATCCAATTTTGTTATCAGAAACTGGTAGAGTACCCCCTCAGGATTGAGGGCCCTCCACCAGAGGTGCAGCTGCGTCTCTAGCGGCTGCTAGAGACATTCCTATTCTGGAGATTTGTCAAGCTGCTACCTGGAAGACAGTTCACACCTTTACAAGCATTATTCCCTGGATGTCCAGTCCAGGAGAGATGCTCGGTTTGGCACAGCTGTGCTTCAGAGCCTATTTCCTAAGTAGGTTCTGACCCTCCTCCATGGAGGTACTGCTGTGTAATCTGCTATTGTTATAATATAGCAAGACTTCATGGTGTTTGAAGAAAAATTACTCACCTTAGTAATTGCTTTTCTTCTCATGGAGTCTTGCTATATTATAACCACCTCCCTCCTGCCCTCTCAGAACTCCTACTTGGGTAGAGGTGGCAAATTGGTGCAAGCACTGTGTCATGCCATTTAGTTTTCCCTAACCCTGTTTTCCTTTGGGTTAGGGATCTAGATATTCTTTTAGGTTGTTTTTATTGCCCCTTCTTGGACTTGAGTCTTGGGGAAGGGGTTCATATGTGCTTGTCAAGGGTGGTAAAACGAACCATAATACCATCAATCTTTGTTATTATGGTTCTGGGTGTTTCTTTGTTGTTTATATTGTTGTTATTACTACTAGTAGGTAGCCATAGGCTAGTGTAGTTTTCCACACAGACTTTTTCCGTCCTTTGATGTTGGCTTCGTAAAGATCTGACAGTTTCATTTGAAACTGCCAGATAGAGCTTTGGGCACAGCGCCCTCGCGCTGTAGAACTCCAGATCTTCTGGAGTTAACTCCTTCCTCTCCGGGGCAGTTCAGCTGCAGTGGCTGACTGCTATTGTTATAATATAGCAAGACTCCATGAGAAGAAAAGCAATTACTAAGGTGAGTAATTTTTTCTTTTGGGATGTGGGTGGGCAGTGCAGTGTTGACACTTAGTAGGTGCCCACCTTTTGTTTCACCCCTTCTTTTTTGGGGTGAGTGGGTGTTGTGTTTTCATTTTTGGGTCTCCTGACTTGAGTCTTTGTGTTGGGACCAAAAAAATGTGTTTTATGTTTAGTAGCCAGTTGGCTAGTGTAGGTTTACAGCTTCCACACAGGACCATAGTGAGTTTAGCTCGTAAAGCTCTGACGGTTTCAGTTTGAAGAACAACAGACAGAGTCTCAACCACGCTCGAGCTCAGCGTTCCATGCGTGGCATGGAAAGTTAACTCTTTCATCTCCGAGGCAGTTCGAAGGTTGGGACTCACTGCATATGTCAGAATATAGCAAGACTCCATTAGAAGAAACAACATTACTAAGGTGAGTAATTTTTTTCTTCTTGTAGGTTGCACGTACTGGGGATAACTTTATGCCGAACCAATGCGGTTTGTTTGGCAGGTGAACAAGATGACAGGATTTTCTTCATTACATAAGAAAATTGATTTGGTGAGTTTGGAAGACTTTTTCTTGCTCTCTGCACAGCCTTTCTTACAGTGCTGTCATATTTGTGGGCCTGCTGCATCACATGCAGCTCTCTGGTTGGCGTGCCAATTGGCACAGCTGATGGGGTGGTGGTGATGGTGGCTGAGAGTTGTGTAAGCTTTTCATGCACCTTTTTTTTCTGTGTATTTCTTGCGTTCTTTTTCATTAATTCGTCAACGTTTCTGAGTTGTCATTTGTGCACGTTGTCAGAGTTTATTCTCCCTCCGTGCTTGTCTTTGAGCTTCAGACGTGTTCTCATCAGGCCTTCTTTCTGTGTTGCTTGGAGCACTACAGGTGTCAGCTTGCAATATTTTCTGCTTCTGAGTCTCTCTATATCTTTTCATTCTCTCTTTAGCCATCTGGTTATAATGTTCACACTTCTCATCATTCATGTTGCTTCGGTATGCACGTGAGCGTGCTGCACATTTCTCCCGGTAGTTTTGATAATGTCTCGGGATTTCTTTATGTTTGCTTGGTAATGCTTGTTCATTTCTTTTGATGACTGAGGGTTGACTGTAGTCCACAGAGCTTCAGTGAACATGGCTACAGCAGACAGAAGGGGCCTTCTTCTGGATTCCATTCCTTTGTGAGAAAGTTAACTGTTAAAACACAAGTGAGTTCAAAAAAATCACGGGTCAACTTTCACAGTTAAAGAATTTTGGTGGGTAAAACAAAAAGTCTACCATGTCGCCAAACAAGACTGAAGTGACAGCAGAGACGATGAAACATGTCACTGACATAAAGTGTTGCCTCACAGCAGCCGCACACAGCACAGTAAGTGTTCAGTCAGAATACATTGTCTGAATCATCTGCTCTTGTGGTGACAAAATGGCCACCGCAAGAGATTAGTCACAATTTAAAGATTTGATGCAACAAGAGATTGATCACACAACAGAGCTGACACCAGAAAAAAAAATGGCGCCCATAAAAGAGACACTGCACAAAGAGATTCTTCAATGGTCAACAGAAGAGGTGATTATTCACAAAACATTGATATAATAGGAGGTAATGCACACAAAACAAAGTCGACGGAAGGTGATTCTTCATAAAACGAAGTCGATGGAAGAGGTGATTATTCACAAAATGAAGTCAACGGAAGGTGATTCTTCACAAGACGAAGTGGACGGAAGAGGTGATTATTCACAAAATATCGATGGAAGAGGAGGTAATGCACAAAACGTTGACGGAAGAGGAGATTCCCAAAAAAGTCGACTGAAGAAAAGAATCACGAAACAAAATGGAGGCCCGCTTCCACCTGCCAGCAAACAAAATGGAGGCCCACATCCACCCACTTGCAAACAAAATGGAGGCCCGCATCTACCCACTTGTAAACGAAATGGAGGCCCACATCCACCCGCTTGCAAACAAAATGGAGGCCCGCATCCAGCCACCTGCAAACAAAATGGAGGCCTGCATCCACCCGCCTGTAAACAAAATGGAAGCCTGCATCCACCTGCTTGCAAACAAAATGGAGACACGCATCCAGCCACCTGCAAACAAAATGGATGCCCGCATCCACCCACCTGCAAACAGAATGGAGGCCCGCATCAACCTGCTTGCAAACAAAATGGAGACATGCATCCAGCCACCTGGAAACAAAGTGGAGGCCCATATTAGTCTGCCTGCAAACGAGACATAGGCACACACATCACAACATGGTACCAAACAGAAAGGACTTTGATTTGTAGACAGTTACAACAGATGTTCTCCTACAGTAAGCAAAAGATGCAGTACAACTTAGCATGTCACTGATTTGCTGGATGATTTAATGATTCATGGTATTTGGGGTTGGGCCAACATGCCGCATGGTGTGGGCCAGTTTTTGGAAGCCTGTTGTGGTGTGTGGGCCTCGCTCAGACAATTTGGAACCCAAAAGTGACTGTTTTGGTTTCTAAATAGTCCGATTGAGGCCTACACACCATAGCAGATTTCAAACACAAGCCCGAACCATGTAATATTGATAATCCCGCCCCACCACCACGTCACACAAACAATATCACGCCGCATGGTGTGGGCCAGCAAGCTCCAAACACAGGCCCAGACCATGTGGCATGTTAATCCCCCCCAACACAATGCAGCATTCCCAGTTAAATTCAGATTCACCAACAAATTAGAGTAAACACATTTCAAATTAAACAACAAATTAGCATAAACACATTTTAACATTACAGTTGTAGAACAACAAATTAGCATAAACACATTTTAACATTACAGTTGGAGAGCCCCACCACCACGTCTCAAATAATTAAGCATCATGCCACATGGTGTGGGCCAGTGCTTGCAAGCCTGCTGTGGTGTGTGTGCCTCGCTCAGACCATTCGGAACCAAAAGTGACTCTTTTGGTTTCCAAATAGTCTGACTGAGGCCTACACACCTCAGCAGGTTTCCAAACACAGGCCCAGACCATGCTGCTTGTTAGTAACCCCCCCCCCCCAAATACAATGCAGCATTTACGGTATTTCAAATTAAACAACAAAATTAGCATAAAACATTTTAACACTGCAACTGGAGAGCACCACCATCACGTCACAAAAACCCATCATGTCAAGATGAATGATCTCTGTTTGAAAGGTCTGCTGGTGGGGTTTCACCAGACCATTCAGAACCCAAAAGTGACTTCTTTGGATTCCAAATGGCTGATCAAGGCCGACACACCAGAGCAGGCTTCCAAACACAGACCCACACCATGTGGCATGTTAATCCCCCCTCCCAACACAATGCAGCATTCCCAATCAAAGTCCAATTCATCAACGAATTAGCATGAACACATTTCAAATTAAACAACAAATTAGCATAAACACATTTTAACATTGCAGCTGGAGAGCCCCACCACCACCACGTCACAAACAAAATCATCATGCCGCATGGTCTGGGCCAGTGCTTGGAAGTCTGCTGCGTTGCGTGGGCCTCGCTCAGACCATTCGGAACCCAAAAGTGACTCATTTGGTTTCCAAATAGTCCGATCGAGGCCTACACACCACAGCAGGTTTCCAAACACAGGCCCAGACCATGCTGCTTGTTAGTGTAGCCCCCCTGCAAATGGGGGTTCCCAAAAGACTTCCAGGACCTTGCTTGAATGCTCCAAGCCTGAATGGTGTTTGGTGTTTAGGCCATTTATCTGCGAGTGTTTTTAGAGCCTCTGGTACTGTCTCTTTAAGAGCTGTCTGCTTGCAGACATAATTAGTGTGTTTCTCTGCATGAGTACCACTTGAGCTGCTGCCAATTCACTCCATTTTTGCAGTCACTAGGAGTGCAAAGGGAACCTATCTGAAAGATGTAACTGCCAGAAATCATTTAGAGTAATAATGAAAATACAGTTTGTCTAACCTGCTTTCTTTGCAGTCAGAACTGTGTTTGCCTAGTTCCCCATTCTAGTTTTGAACTGCTGAACTGGACCAATCAGTGTGGGTTAAGGTAGCTCTAAAATGGTGCCTTGGACGAATCAGAACTTGGACTCGTAATCTGAGCCAGCCACAAGAGGATTGTATGGGCAGTGACTCTGGGAGATGTAGTTTGGACTTCGGCGCCTTTTTGGACCAACGGGCAGTCTATTGTGAGTGACAGCCAATCCAGCCAAGAACTGGGAGGAACTCAAAGGAAGTGCCCGGTTTTGTCTGCTGGAGTTTCAGTTGGGCTCTGGCAGTGAAGAGGGAAGGAGCCCTGTGCTTTTTCGGTGTGCAGTTTTAGTCGGGAAACGCGTGTAAGGCCCCAAGTTCCAGTCTGCAGCTTGTGTAACTGCTTGTTAGGACTGAATCCGTCCTGTGAAGAGAATCAAAGGATATCTGAAGAGTAGAAACCAGGCTCACCCTGTAGAAAACTGGAGAAATTGCTGAATTGCGCTCGGTCTGTCAGGAACTGAATCTGCTATGTGTTCTCCCGGGTATTGTGCAGTAATTGCGATCGGGATAGAGAAGCAGCCTGCCTGGTATAGTACTTTCTTTTTACCATATAAATGTGTGAGGAGGCTTGTGTAGCTCAAGTGAATCCTGCTGCCATTAAAGGACTTTACCTGTGACTGTTTACCATATAAATGTGTGAGGAGGCTTGTGTAGCTCAAGTGAATCCTGCTGCCATTAAAGGACTTTGCCTGTTACTGTTTACCATATAAATGTGTGAGGAGGCTTGTGTAGCTCAAGTGAATCCTGCTGCCATTAAAGGACTTTTGCCTGTTGCAGTTTGTCATATAAATGTGTGAGGAGTCTCGTGGAGCTCAAGAGTAGCCCTGCTGACGTTGAAGGACCCTATCTTGTTTGGAGGTCGTGAGTACTAATTCAGGGTCGCTCCCTGTTGAATTGCCACATTGAATCCAAATGGAATTACTGTACTGCTGACTGTTTAACTAATTTTTCTTTTCTCTGTGTGAAAGGGCCCCTACCAGCTGCCATGGTTTGGACTAGCCACTAGGGCTTGGGTACCCAGGGACAGTAACTGGTAGGGATATCCCTGTGCACAGAGCCATAGGTAGATGAGTAAAGTGATAAGCTAATTAACCTGATTTCCCCCTGTCCTTGTTATATCCCCCTAAATAAATCAGAGCTGCTTGTTTCAGCAAAGTTATACTGCCTGAGGTATTTGTCTATGTTAAAGTATTGTACTGTGATTGTTGCACTGTATCTTCTTATTTTACAGGGGGTCCCAGTGCCTGAACCAGTAGTCCTGAGGGTAAGTGTATACTGTGAAGGTAATTCTGATATACTGTGTGGGCCACTAGTGGGAAGAAAGGGGGGGGTTGCAGTGTCCCAGAGGGCTGTGACCAAGTTAGTTTAACTATTGCAAACCCTGACCTCTGGGTGGAGGCACCCGCCATCAGATCCAGGCCCCTCAACCTGTTAGTGGCAAATCAGGCAGGGTAGTAGCCCCTGGGATAGCGCCATCTAGGGGTTACATCTTGGAGGCACCACTGGGATTGTGTGTCCTCTAGTGGCCATATTTACAAACCACTGTTAAGAAAAAAAAATGGGTACCCCGACAGAAGTGGCTGTGCACCGGCTGGTGGAGTGGTGTACTGGGGAGGAGATCGACCCCAAAATGCTATGCTTATCCTGGACATTCCCCTGGGTATCAATAACGGACACTGTACAGGAGTACTTTCCAAGGTCAGGTTTACAAAACCCTGTGGTGGTGGGTGGCATGCTAATCTGCTCATCCACACTTTCCTGGCCCTAGTAGAGTTTAAGGATCCCATAGATAGCTCCAAAGTGCCACAGACCATTACCCCAGAGGGAGCCCTCACTGCCTCGAGAGTGATAACTAAGGACAGTAAAGACCCGGGGGGGGGAATGAGCCCCCACCACTATCTGAAACTTTTGAGGAGACATTTGCTAAATGGTTGCTGGGGGAAGGGAAAACTGTGGAGGACTTGAAGAAACTATTCTTGCCACCTGGGGGTGTTCCTCCCCCAACACCCTCTCCCACTCCAGTACCCGTAATGGTGGCTGAACCAATGCAGACTCCTATTTCTGCACCTGCCATTAGTCACGACTCTTACCGAAGGTTGAGGATCTTCTCTGGCACCCTCCCCACCCCCCAAAGGGAGGATGACTGGGAGATCTGGATAGATATGTTTCCCCAAGTGCTAGAATGGCAATGCTCGGAAGCAAAAGCGAAGAGGGTTAGTGAGAGCTCGAGGTCCTGCCCTGGCTACCATCCGTGCTAAACGGGCCAGTAACCCTGAAGTGACTGCACAGGCCTATCTTGAGGCCCTGGAGAATGTGTATGGGAGCCCAGATTCTGACGAGGACCTATGGTGGAGAGTAAGAAATGCACAACAGTACCAAGGGGAGTTGTTGTCTGTGTATGTATCTCGGCTGGAAAAATTGTTGCAAGAATGCCTCAGAAAGGGTAGTTTGCCAGCGATTGAACTGGACCGAACCAGGCTGGACAGGATCCTTAAGTTTGCCCCCTTCTCAGGACTGCTGTTGCTTCAGTTACGCGTGGCAAATCGACTGGAATCCCCACCCTCCTATGATGAGTTAATGAGAGAAATTCGAGGAGTTGAGAAAAGGCAACCTCGGGAGGGACCTGCACCAATAGCTGCGGCTACGACCCGAGTGACTGAGGGTGACCGATCAAGTGAAGTTCAGGGGCAGAGGTTGGCAGTCAATGAGTGCTCTGACAAGAAAAAAGATATGCCACAATGGGGCGAACTGTTGAGAGAGATCTGGGAATTCAAAAACAGTCCCTTTATGAAGGCCACACCTGCAAGTACGGGCCCTGACCTATATCCGACTGCATCTGCTATGGGGGTACCCACCCATGTATCTTCTGCTGATAACAGCTCCAAACTCGATTCCTTGACCACGGAAGTGGAGAAACTGACGAGATGTCTCCAAATGCTTATCACGCCGCAGACAGAGATGGCACCAAGGTTTCCAGTTAGTAATACCCCCGCCCTGGCTCCCAGTGTGGCGCCTCGGCCAGCTCAAACTCCAGAAAGTATGTTTTGCTATAATTGTGGGAAGGATGGGCACATGAAAAGGGAATGCCGGTCCCCAAAAGACACTGACAAAGTTGCATATAGGCTACAAGGAGAGCTTCGGAGAACAAATCAGTGGTTAAGAGGTGCACTAAATGATCCCAGTGAGGGCACCAAAAATGCTAACTCACGTCCTTTTGTGGCAAGGTCAGTTGCCCAGGCCCCCACTACCGCCTCTCCAGACTGGTCCAGAATAGTGGGTCCCTCCATGGAGACCACTGTAAAGATGAATCGAGTGTCTACAAGAGCTGTATTAGACAGTGGCTCCCAAGTGACAATTATGTTCCAGGATTGGTATCAGAAGCATTTGTCAGACGTACCTTACAACCTTTAGAAGGACTGCATGTATGGGGGTTAAGTGAGAAGGCCTACCCCTATTCGGGTATATCCGAATTTGGCTGTCTTTCCCCACCTCCGTGGCTGGAGTGGCCGAACAAGTAGAGACCCTAGCCTTAGTGTCCCCCACTGGACTGTATGATGATGTCCTTTGTTGATTGGAACAAATGCTCATATGTTCGGAAGGCTGGCACAGCTGTGTTATGAAAACAGGGGTCAAAGACTAGTAGAGCTTTAAGAGTTCCGGCTTTAAGTAAGAAGGCCTATGAGGCACAGAGAGATGCTGAAAAAATAGAACCAGAGGAACCGGTCGGAATTGTATGGAAGAAGGATCCTGAGTCTCTGATCCTGGTGCCAAATGCCCAGTGTACCTTACAGGGAGAGGTCCGTATCAGAAAGGATGTTAAGAATAAAATATTAATGTTGGATGCACCAGGCGATGGAAAATTGCCAGAGGGACTGCTGGTCAAGCCTAGTATTTTGCCCGCTAGAGCCCATATGCCAGAAGGGTAATGATCCAAGTTCATAATGTGTCTGAAAGAGACATTCGAGTAAATAGAGGTTGCATCCTGGCTAATGTGCATTGTGCAGACACTGCAGTGCTACCCAGCAGCAAGAGTTCAAGGAAGAATGACAGAGTAACGCCTGACTTGTTTGAGTTCGGTGACTCCCCGCTGCCAGCTGAATGGAAAGTGAGGATCAGTGAGAAGCTTGCCCAGAGAGACCAGGTGTCCTTTTTAAAGGAATGGGACGTAGGATGCGTGCAAGGAGCTGAGCACAATATCCGGCTGCATGATGAAAGACCATTTCGTGAGAGGTCTCGACGCCTGGCACCTGCTGACATAGATGATGTGAGACGGCATCTGCAAGAGATGTTAGCTGCTGGTATAATACAAGAATCCAGAAGCCCTTATGCTTCCCCCATTGTGGTAGTGAGGAAAAAGAATGGGTCAGTAAGGATGTGCGTGGATTATCGCACCTTAAACCGGCGTACTATCCCTGATCAGTACACAATGCCCCGCATTCAGGATGCTTTGGACTGCCTAAATGGGAGCAAGTGGTTCTCTGTGTTGGATCTCCGCAGTGGGTACTACCAGATTCCGATGGCCCCAGAGGACCGTGAGAAGACAGCCTTTATCTGTCCGCTTGGCTTCTATGAATTCATGAGGATGCCTCAAGGGATTTCAGGTGCCCCAGCCACTTTTCAACGATTGATGGGCGTGCAGTGGGGGACATGAACTTACTAGAGTGCCTGGTATACCTAGATGATGTTATTGTGTTTGGCAGCTCACTGGAGGAACATGAGAGCAGATTATTTAAGGTATTGGACCGACTGGAGGACTTTGGCCTTAAACTGTCCATTGATAAGTGTCAATTCTTTCAAACATCAGTAAAGTATGTGGACACATAGTATCCACCGAGGAATAGAGACCGACCCAAGTAAAGTTGAGGCCTTGACCACCTGGTCACAGCCCAAAAATCTAAAGAACTGCAAAGATTCCTGGGATTCTGTGGTTATTATCGGCGTTTCATCAAGGACTATTCAGAGTGATCCGCCTTTACTTAACCTTACTCAAGGGTATCCCCAACCCACAAAAATACCAAAAGTCAGCGTCCTCAAGACTGAAAGAGTGTATTTTCGTCCAAGTGAAGTATTTGGGGCCGCTGGACTCCTGATTGTGAGACTGCTTTTCATGAGTTATATATCAACACCCATGCTCCTGTGCTGGCCTATGCGATCCAAGAAAACCTTATGTCCTGCACACTGATGCTAGCTTGCAAGGGTTGGGGGCTGTGTTATACCAAGAGCACGAGAATGGCCTGAGACCAGTGGCCTTTGCCAGCAGAAGCCTGACCCCATCCGAAAAGAACTATCCTGTACATAAGTTAGAATTCCTAGCTTTGAAGTGGGCTATTGTTGACCAATTCCATGAGTACTTGTATGGGGCTAAAATACTAGTAAAAACAGACAATAATCCTTTGACCTATGTGCAGACCTCAGCTAAGTTGGATGCCACTGGCCATAGGTGGCTTTCTGCGTTATCTACATACGACTATGCTGTTGAATACCGAGCAGGCCTGAACCACATAGATGCTGATGCCCTCTCCCGGAGGCCTGTTCCCCAGAATGATTGGATCAGATTGGCAGAACCTGACATTTGGGCACTCTGCCGGAAGTTTGCCAGGGAGGAACAAATGTCCACGGACACAGTGTACTGCATGGTAGATTGCTTGGGACCCTCTGAGAATTGCATACCTGCTGCTTATTGCCACTTTTCTGCAATAGACATTGGTGCACTGCCTCAGCTGGACAATGACAGTATTCGGCAGGCTCAGTCCCGTGATCCCATGATCAAATCAGCTTTAGAAGCCCTCTATGCAGGAAAAGATGTGTACAAATTCGCCCCCACTGATTTGAGAACTGCACTGTTAAACAAAGAAGGTCCTAAGTTGAAACTGATCAATAAACTGTTATACAGAGAAACAGTAGACAGAGGGGACAAGTAGACAAACAACAACTAGTGCTGCCCACTGCCTTCGAGACTCAGTACTGAGGTCCTTGCACAACCACATGGGGCACCTTGGTATAGACAGAACACTTGACTTGGTGAGAGCCAGATTCTATTGGCCTAAGATGGGGGCTGATGTGGAGCAACACATTCGAACTTGTAGTTGCTGCTTACAGAGGAAAGCTTTGCACCAGAGGGCTGCCCCCCTTGTTAACATCACCACCAGTGCACCCATGGAACTGGTCTGTATTGATTTTCTGAGTTTGGAGTCAGATCAAAGAAATATCAGTAATGTGCTGGTGGTCACTGACCATTTCATGAGATTTGCCTAAGCTTTCCCCACCAAAGACCAGAGAGCATCCACTGTGGCCAAAGTACTTGTAGAAAACTTTTTTGTTCACTGTGGGGCTCCACAAAGAATCTATTCTGATCAAGGGAGAGACTTTGAGAGTCGTCTGATCAAAGAGATGCTCTCTCTGTGGGGAGTGTGAAAGTCCAGAACCACTCCTTACCACCCCCAAGGGGACCCACAGCCTGAACATTTCAACCGCACTTTGCTAGATATGCTAGGCACCCTACACCCAAAGGACAAGCCTTGATTAAGCCAACAAATTAGCACTCTGGTACATGCTTATAACTGCACCAAAAGTGATGCCACTGGGTTCTCCCCCTACTGCCTGATGTTTGGAAGAGAAGCTCAACTGTCAGTAGATGTGTGTTTTGGGGTCTCTCCTGATGGGGTTCAAGCTGACAACTATTTACAGTATGTGCAAAATTTAAAGGCCCAGCTAACTCATGCGTACCAACTGGCTCAAACCATGGCTGCCAAAAGGAATCTGGCCAACAAAGAAAGGTATGATAAGAAGGTGAAAGCACAGGAACTCCAGGAGGGAGATCGGGTATTACTAAGAAATCTGGGACTGCATGGCAAACACAAGATTGCTGACAGATGGCACCATCTCCCTCACATTGTAGTGGGCAAACTAGATGATCTGCCAGTGTACAAAGTAAGGCCTGAGAATAATTCAAAAGATGTAAAAACAATGCATAGAAATTGTTTATTGCCCATTGGACAAATTCTGATTGAGTCTGAGCCCCCAGAAGATGCCCCCCCTGGACCAGTGACTAGAGCTGCTGCTAAGAAAAGATCAAGAAAGTCTGCACCTACAGAAGCAAAGTTAAAGTGTTCCCCTCCACAAGTCCTAGTTGAGCATGACTGTCAGTCCATATCAGAAGAAAGTGAGAGTGACTTTGAATACTATCCTTCTTACGAACTGAGTCAATTGTTTCGGGGCCATCCCCAAGTCAATATTGGAGATGAAGCTGGGCCTTCTGGACTGTCTAAGCCCCCAGCTTTGTCCCTGGAGCCAATGCTCCCAGAAAGTGAAGTGCAAAGCATCAGATCAGATGAAATGGAATCATTGTGCATGGTTGAACTGTTTGAGCTTTCAGGGGAGGGAAATGATGGACTGGGACAGACTGGTGATACACCAGGACAAGAAGAGTATTTTGAGTGCCCTGACAGTCCACTGCCAGTGTCCGAAAGCTCTCCATGCGAACCAAAGGTTGTGGACTCAGAGACTGTAACTTCTGGAGCTGAAAGTGCCCCAAATTCTAGCCTCTCTACCCCCATGGAGACTCCTTTGGCAAGTGAGGACAATGCTGAAAATGAGGCTCAGAGTGTAGAACCTGTAACAGTTCCCCCTAGAAAGACTGGTCGAGCTGTAAAGCCTGTGGTGCACCTCAGTTATGATTCCCTGGGCCAGCCAGTGGACCTGCCTCTCAATGTTGTCCATAAAGGAGTGTATGTGTCCCCAAGCTCATTGCCCAAACTGAGCGTCAGTGCTAACTCTAAGTTACTTGTGTTGTCCTCTAAGTATGTTGCCCTTGCCCTGTCCAGCCCCAAGGTAACTGATAGGGAAGGGCCCCCTCTCTTCAGGTTTCATGTACAAAAGGTAATAACTTGAGTTATGGTGCAATGTGTATGTAATACTGTGTAAAGAGTGACGTACTGCAGTGTTTCAAAAATGTGTTCTAGGGACATGGATATGTTGTTCATCCACACTGTCTGGCAGGTTCCTTGCCGCTTTAAATCTTGCCGGAAGGTCTTCAAGCTGGCTCCTCCCAACCACCCAGGTGGTAAAACTCTCGGCTCCGCCCCGTGACGCCAGATCTTCCTTACCGCTTAGAAGCTCAGGTTCCCTCCTTAACACTCTGCGTCTAAGACTGGTTCCTAATTCTTCGAATTTTGAAATTAAAAAATTTTTGCTAAAAAGACTTGGTCTTCTCTCCCTCGCGGCTGCGATGGACAAATCGACTCCCGGTTTCCGGAGATGCCCTTGCGGGCAGAAGATGTCTCGGACGGATCCGCACTCCATATGCGTCTACTGCTTGGGCCTTGAGCACGACCCGCAGGCCTGCGACCTGTGCTCTTCCTTTTCGGCCTACGTCCTCGAAGACCGTGCTGCCCGTTTACAATTGGGGCGTCCCGAGAAGAGATTTCCTCCTGTAAAGTCAAAAGAGGCCCGGTCGGCGGTGTCCGGGCAGCGGTCGGCGGATCAGCTCGAGCAGATGATCGCCCTCGAAGAGGAGGCGGGGTGGCCCGCTTCTGCCTCGGCTGCAGCATTTGTCCCGCTCTCTCTCGGTGCCTCTTATTCGGCTTCTTTTAAGGAGCTTTGTCTGACCCTCTCGACTAAAAGTGAGGGTCCAACTTCTTCTGGACCGTTTTCTCGGTCCAAAAAGAGAGACAAGGGTAAGTCTCACCGTCGACGCTCTTGGGAGCGGGAAAGATCCCTCTCCCCGAGTTGTCGGCCATCGACTTCGGTCGACTTCGGCTTCGGCCACTGGTCTCACGGTGTCCCCGTCAGGCCAGTTGACTGAGACTCCCGTCGACGCGGTCGAGATTTTTCTCGACCCGGTGGACGGGTTGTCGGCTGGAGAAGCCGAGAATTCCCTGTCCCCGGTTCCCCCGGTGGGAGTTGTGGATCCTGTCGGCTCATCTGTGCCTCCGGTTCCGGAGCCTTCGGTGGAATCGTCCGAACCGAGGGGAGTGCCGATTCCCCGCGACACCTCCCCGCACCGTCCTCGGCATAGCCGAGGTTCTCGGTCTCGGACGTCTTCGCGGTCCAGCCGATCCCGCCGTCGCAGGCGGTCTCGAGTCTCAGCACCCCGTGTGGCGGGCGCGCGCTCCGTCCTCTTCCTCCTCCTCGGACGAGGGGAGGCTTCGGCGCAAGTTGCGTTGGAGGTATGAGGAACTCATGTGGCAACAGCTCCTTCTGACCGGAAATAAGCCGACCCCGTCGTCTTCCCTTTCCATTAAGTGGCTGTCACTGGAGTGGCCTAAACAACCCCTCGTTTTAGCCAAGGAGCCTGTTCCCAGGCCGGTTGTTCGGCCAAATCCAGCTGCCCCACCGATTCCGGTGGAACCTCCGCCTCCAAAGCCGTTAGTTGGGGCTCCGACCAAAAATTCTCGGTCGGCTCAGGGACTGCCCCATAGGCTGTCTGTCACCCTCACTGCCGACTGGCCTCGGCAGGTGGAGGGTGGCTCAGGCCCGAGGCAGCTCTTTGAGGACTCTTCCGAGTCCGAGGACGATTCCTCCCTTTTTTCCAAGCGAATGGACTTGGAGTCCTCAGGAGGACAGTCGGCGGACGATAGCCTTTCTAGGATTGCTTCGGCTCATCTCGGAGTCCACCAGGATGAAGCTTGAACCCGTTTCTAAACGGGCCAGGTATCCCCTCATGGAGATTCTGGACCGAGGGGATTCCCCTACTGAGGCCTTTCCGGTGGCCGAGGCCATAGTGGGTCCAGCCTTGGAGCTCTGGCAGTGCCCTGCTTCCTGTTCTGCGCCTTCGGCCAGGAAGTATGCGGTCCCTACCGGTTCCCTGTCCAGTTTTTCGGAACACCCCTCGGCTGAGGGGTTGGCTACCGACAGCGTTTTCCAGCGTGCCGGGAACGCTAGGGATGTGGACAAACCTCCCGACAAGGAGTCCAAGAAATTGGACTATGCCGGGCGAAAAGTCTATGCTCATGCCCTCCCGCCTTCGCCAGAGCCAGTTCGCCGCCCTCATGGCACATTTTCTCATGCCTGTTGGGCTCCTGGGGTCGTTCCTCATCTTCCAGCGATCTGCAGACGCGGTCAGGCAAATCTTGGGACCAGGGCAGGGCAGTGGCCAAACAGCAGCTCCAGACTGCTTTAGACATTGGGACTCATGTGCCCAGGTCTGTGGCGGCCGCAGTGGCTATGCGTCGTCGGGCTTGGCTGAGGATATCCACCTTGACGGATACCCAGCAGAAGTTGGCGGATGTTCCTTTTGGGGACTGACCTCTTCGCCCTGGGGTGGAAGGTCACCTGCAGAGGATCGAGAAGTCCAATGCTACCTTGGACTCGGTCTCTTCACTCAGAAGGACAAAGGCCATGAACCACAGCCTAAGCCCTTCGTCGCTTCTGCGCCCTGCGCCGTCCGGCCAGCAGACGTCAGGGCGCAGGCTCGGGCTTGGCATCCCAAACCCAAGCCCGGGCTTCCTCCAACAGGAAGCAGGAGGTAAGGCCCAGGAGGTCCTCGGCCGGTCCCACCTCTAAGCCTGCCCAGTGACGGGCTGAGAGGTGTCGCCCCCAACCCCGTCACCTCACCCCAGGTTCCCCCCGTGGGGGGACGGCTCCGGCACTTCCTTTCCACCTGGTCCGTTATTACCACGGACAGGTGGGTACTGGAGGTGGTGGGAAAAGGCCTGCCTCTAGATTCGAGCAGGCCCCGCCCTTCAGAGCCGTCGCACCTCGGGGCCTCGGGGTCCGCAGCCTCACTGTCGGCTCGTCGGGCCGACATCGCTCTCCTCCTCCAAAAGGAGGTGATCAGGGAGGTGGCGGACCCTCCCTCAGACCCGGGGTTTGTGTCCAGGTACTTCCTGGTTCCGAAACGGACGGGGGGCTGGTGCCCCATTCTCGACCTACACGACCTGAACAAGTTCCTAAGGTCTCGAACCTTCAGGATGGTCACTCTGGCTCAGATAATACCATCCCTGGAACACGGCGTGTGGTTCTGCTCTCTGGACCTGCAGGACGCATTCTTTCACGTCCCTATCCGTCCGTCACATCGGAGATTCCTTCGCTTTCAAGCGGAGGGATCCCTCTTCGAGTTCCGAGCCATGCCCTTCGGCCTGTCTCCAGCTCCCAGGGTCTTCACCAAATGCATTGCAGTGGTGACAGCTTTCTCTGGCGCCGGTCTGGGTGTACCCTTACCTGGACGATTGGCTGATAGCAGCCCCTCCAGACAGGAGGGTGGAGCGGTCAGAGATCTGGCCCTCCAGGTTTGCTCTCAAATCGGCCTTCTCATCAACGAGGCCAAGTCGGAACTCGGCGAAGCAGGTGATTCTGTTTATCGGGCAGAGCTCGCTCTCTTGAGCCAGAGACACGGCTCGGCGGACAGGGCCAAGGTTCTTACCTCCTTTGCCCAGTCATTTCTGGTTGGGCAATCGCGCCCTGCCCGGGACTTCCTGTGCCTCCTGGGTCTCATGGCGGCCTGTACCAGCGTGGTCCATTGGGCACGCTGGCACATGCGCCCCTTCAGTGGGGACTGGCCAGCCAGTGGTCACAACGCTGCGATCCATTGGACCAGCTAGTGATGGTGACCCAGGAGATGTGGAACGCTCTCCGGTGGTGGACCGTTCCATCTCATCTGCAGTAGGGCATCCCGTTTGTCCGCCCCGAGCCGACGGTCTCTCTATCGACCGATGCCTCTTTGATGGGTTGGGGTGCCCATCTGGAGGAACACCGGGCGCACGGCCTCTGGTCCCTGCTGAATCCCGATGCCACATCAACCTGCTGGAGCTCCGAGCGGTCCGCCTAGCTCTCACCGCCTTTGCTCCGTTTCTCCGGGGTCAAGTGGTCCAGTCCAGACGGACAATACCACGACCATGTACTACCTAACCGCCAGGGCGGGGACGTTCCATGCTTCTATGCAAGAAGCTCTCCGCATTTGGTCACTCGTGCGCAGCCTGGAGGCGGATCTCCTAGCCATTCATGTGGCAGGAGCCTCCAACACCCTGGCCGATGCCCTGAGCCGGATAGGGGCTGCATCTCACGAGTGGTCTCTCCTGCCGGAGCTAGTACAAGATCTGTTCTCCCACTGGGGCACACCTCAGGTGGACCTGTTTGCCTCAGGAGAACGCGAAGCTGAGGCTGTTCTCATGCCCGCCTCAGCAGGGCTCGCTGCAGGGGATGCCTTCGAGAGGCTGTGGACCCCGGGCTCTTCTACGCCTTTCCCCATTTCCTTGATTCACAAGGTGCTTCTCAAAGCAAGGAGGGACAAGGCGAGGTGATTCTGATAGCTCCAGACTGGTCCCGCCCAGTTCTGGTACCCAGATCTCCTCAGCCTCAGCTCCAGGCTCCGAGGCAGCTTCCAGCTCGCCCGGACCTGCTCTCAGTCAATCAGGGGAAGGTGTTCCATCTGGACCTTCAATCCCTGCACCTGACGGCCTGGTTCCTGAGCGGCTAGAGTTCCAGGCCTTGGGTCTTTCCGACGAGGTCCTCAATGTTGTTGAGGCGTCCCGAAAGGAGTCGACCAGGAAATGCTATGCCTTCAAATGGAATAGATTTTCCATCTGGTGTCAGGGCAAGGGCTTGGACCCTTCCTCCTGTCCTTTGGCAAGCATCTTGGACTATTTATGGTCTATTTCTAGTCAAGGGCTTAGGTCGATGACCCTAAGGGTGCACCTGGCAGCCATCTCTGCTTACCGGGCGTGGGCCGGGGAGCAGTCGGTAGCGCAGGAGAAGGTGGTCTGGCGCTTTTTCAAAGGCCTTGATCACATTTCCCCTCCGGTGCGAGAACCTCCACCTCCGTGGGATCTACTGCTGGTGCTGGCAAAGCTCATGGGCAAGCCATTCGAACCAATGCACAGGTGTGAACTCTCTCACCTGTCGTGGAAGACCGCCTTCTTGGTGGCTATCACATCAGCCAGAAGGATGGGAGAACTCCAGGCGCTCTGCATCGAGTCTCCTTACCTGGTCTTCCACAGGGACAAGGTTGTCCTGCACCCCCACCCGAAATTCCTTCCGAAGGTGGTGTCAGAGTTTCACCTTAACCAGGTGTTGACTCTGCTGGTGTTCTACCCCAATCACACCTCGGAGGCCGAATACAGGCTCTATACTTTGGACCCTAGAAGGGCACTTGCTTATTATAAGGAGCGCACGGCTGAAATTCGGGGAGAGGTTCGCCAGCTGTTTGTCACCTACGCTGAAGCCACACCTGGCAGACCTGCAGCCAAGCGGACGATAAGCAGGTGGGTCACCTCCTGCATAGATCTCTGCTATAAGTTGGCAGGCATGGAACCTCCCAGAGGGATAAGAGCTCATTCTACCCGTCATACTGCTGCATCGGTGGCTGCTTCCATGGACGTTCCTATCCAGGAAATCTGCAGGGCTGCTACCTGGAAGTCAGCACACACCTTCATTACCCATTACCACATCGACCTTGAGTCACGCCGGGATGCTGGTTTTGGGGCCTCGGTTCTCCAGTCTTTATTCCCTAAGTAGGGGGTGTGCGCCTTGCCTCCCTCCTCCCGGAGAACTACTAGGAGTCTGCCAGACAGTGTGGATGAACAACATATCCATGTCCCTAGAAATACAGGTTACTCACCTGTAACAGGAGTTCTAGGAATGGTATATGTTGTTCATCCACACAACCCACCCGACCTCCCCGGCTTCGACGCACAACCTGAGCTTCCAGCAGGCCAGATCTGGCGTCATGGGGTGGAGCCGAGAGTTTTACCACCCGGGTGGGTGGGAGGAGCCAGCTTGAAGACCTTTCGGCAAGATTTTAAAGTGGCAAGGAACCTGCCAGACAGTGTGGATGAACAACATATACCATTCCTAGAACTCCTGTTACAGGTGAGTAACCTGTATTTCTTGGTAAAATGATATATTGACTGATGATTACATGTGTGAGCCTAATGCAAATGTATATGGTTGCAGTTGAAACTTATGGGGGTACTTGCTTGATGCGGACGTCAAGCTTTCCCAGGCCAGGAAGGGTGTAACCCCCCTGCAAATGGGGGTTCCCAAAAGACTTCCAGGAGCTTGCTTGAATGCTCCAAGCCTGAATGGTGTTTGGCGTTTAAGCCATTTATCTGTGAGTGTTTTTAGAGCCTCTGGTACTGTCTCTTTAAGAGCTGTCTGCTTGCAGACATAATTAGTTTGTATGGAGGGACTGTGTGTTTCTCTGCATGAGTACCACTCGAGCTGCTGCCAATTCACTCCATTTTTGCAGTCACTAGGAGTGCAAAGGGAACCTATCTGAAAGATGGAACTGTTTGCCAGAAATCATTTAGAGTAATAATGAAAATACAGTTTGTCTAACCTGCTTTCTTTGCAGTCAGAACTGTGTTTGCCTGGTTCCCCATTCTAGTTTTGAACTCCTGAACTGGACCAATCAGTGTGGGTTAAGGTAGCTCTACAATGGTGCCTTGGGACGAATCAGAACTTGGACTCGTAATCTGAGCCAGCCACAAGAGGATTGTATGGGCAGTGACTCTGGGAGATATAGTTTGGACTTCGGCGCCTTTTTGGACCAACAGGGGCAGTCTGTTGTGAGTGACAGTCAATCCAGCCAAGAACTGGGAGGAACTCAAAGGAAGTGCCCAGTTTTGTCTGCTGGAGTTTCAGTTGGGCTCTGGCAGTGAAGAGGGAAGGAGCCCTGTGCTTTTTCGGTGTGCAGTTTTAGTCGGGAAACTGCGTGTAAGGCCCCAAATTCCGGTCTGCAGCTTGTGTAACTGCTTGTTAGGACTGAATCCGTCCTGTGAAGAGAATCAAAGGATATCTGAAGAGTAGAAACCAGGCTCACCCTGTAGAAGACTGGAGAAATTGCTGAATTGCACTCGGTCTGTCAGGAACTGAATCTGCTGTGTGTTCTCCCGGGTATTGTGCAGTAATTGTGATCGGGATAGAGAAGCAGCCTGCCTGGTATAGTACTTTCTTTTTACCATATAAATGTGTGAGGAGGCATGTGGCTCAAGTGAATCCTGCTGCCATTAAAGGACTTTACCTGTGACTGTTTACCATATAAATGTGTGAGGAGGCTTGTGTAGCTCAAGTGAATCCTGCTGCCATTAAAGGACTTTTGCCTGTTACTGTTTACCATATAAATGTGTGAGGAGGCTTGTGTAGCTCAAGTGAATCCTGCTGCCATTAAAGGACTTTTGCCTGTTGCAGTTTGTCATATAAATGTGTGAGGAGTCTCGTGGAGCTCAAGAGTAGCCCTGCTGACGTTGAAGGACCCTATCTTGTTTGGAGGTCGTGAGTACTAATTCAGGGTCGCTCCCTGTTGAATTGCCACATTGAATCCAAATGGAATTACTGTACTGCTGACTGTTTAACTAATTTTCTTTTTCTCTGTGTGAAAGGGCCCCTACCAGCTGCCATGGTTTGGACTAGCCACTAGGGCTTGGGTACCCAGGGACAGTAACTGGTAGGGATAGCCCTGTGCACAGAGCCATAGGTAGATGAGTAAAGTGATAAGCTAATTAACCTGATTTCCCCCTGTCCTTGTTATATCCCCCTAAATAAATAAGAGCTGCTTGTTTCAGCAATGTTATACTGCCTGAGGTATTTGTCTATGTTAAAGTATTGTACTGTGATTGTTGCACTGTATCTTCTTATTTTACAGGGGGTCCCTGTGCCTGAACCAGTAGTCCTGGGGGTAAGTGTATACTGTGAAGGTAATTCTGATATACTGTGTGGGCCACTAGTGGGAAGAAAGGGGGGGTTGCAGTGTCCCAGAGGGCTGTGACCAAGTTAGTTTAACTATTGCAAGCCCTGACCTCTGGGTGGAGGCACCCGCCATCGGATCCAGGCCCCTCAACCTGTTAGTGGCAAATCAGGCAGGGGTAGTAGCCCCTGGGATAGCGCCATCTAGGGATTACATTAGTAACCCCCCCCAAACACAATGCAGCATTCCCAATTAAATTCCGATTCACCAACAAATTAGCATAAAAACATTTTAACATTGCAGCTGGAGAGCTCCACCACCACGTCACACAAAAAAAACCCATCATGCCCCATGGTCTGAGCCTGTGTTTGGAAGCCTGCTGTGGTGTGTAGGCCTCGCTCAGACCATTCAGAACCTAAAAGTGACTCCTCTGGATTCCAAATGGCCGATTGAGGCCTACACACCAGAGCAGGCTTCCAAACACAGGACCACACTATGTGGTATGTTAATCCCCCCCTCCCCAACACAATGCAGCATTCCAAATCAAATTCCAATTCACCAACAAATTAGCGTAAACACATTTCAAATTAAACAACAGCTTAGCATAAAAAACATTTTAACATTGCAGCTAGAGAGCCCCACCACGTCACTAACAAGCATCATGACAGATGGTGTGGGCCAGTGCTTGGAAGTCTGCTGTGTTGCGTGGGCTTTGCTCAGACCATTCGGAACCCAAAAGTGACTCTTTCGGTTTCCAAATAGTCCGATCGAGGGCTACACACCACAGCAGGTTTCCAAACACAGGCCCAGACCATGTGGCATGTTGTTAATCCCCCCGCCCCACCACCACGTCACAAACAAAAATATCATGCCGCATGGTGTGGGTCAGCAAGCTTCCAAACACAGGCCCAGACCATGTGGCATGTTAATCCCCCCCCAACACAAAGACCATCCCACAAAAAACATGGGTCCAGCAATCTTTTTAATGAAGTGTATATAACAACTTTAAAAACACACGATGGTATAGATCTCACCCAAAATACAGTAGAGGTGTAGGTGTAGAACCAAAAGCCACCGTTTCTTAGTTAAAAAAAAGCCAAGGTCCCGGGTCTTCCTTATGTTTCATGCAGGTATTTTTAGGAAACACACATACACACACACACACACACACACCAGCAGAGGGTGCCCCAAAAGATCTCTACCTGCATCACACCAGAGCTGTAGTATGGAGGCTTGTGCCCAGAAGTGCCCCCACAACAAAAAAATAAAAGTGCTACAAAGGGCCCTGTATTAAATTACTTGACCCCAACCACATCTTCTTAGCTGCACAAAAGACACCAAATATTCCCCAAAACAGCAGATACAACATGTATATCGAGGGGCACAGGTGAATGCACATTCCCTTGCACAGGCCCTTACCTTTCTTAGAGGCCAACTCATGGCGTAACAGCAGGATACACAGTGGACAGGAAGTCTTCTTTGCTGGATTGCTGGCGAAGTAAAGGGGCCAAACAGTTTGGGACGCTGAGTTTTAAACCTCTCCCCGCAAGGCAAGCCTAGGACAGAGAGGCGTCATGGTGGAGGTGCAGTTCTCTGCCGAAAAATCAGTCCTACGATGTCTCGTAATGAACGTTGGGGAAGGGGGAAATGAAGTCATGACCAGCCACACTAAAGGTCAAAGTTGCATGGCTAAAAGACATACTAACATTCTAAAAGCACTGTGAGCTCCACAATACTGAACCAAAGGAGCACAGTTTATTTATTTATTTATTGAATTTTGTTGACCGGGTGAACCCGCTGGGCCCCGGAGGTCCCTTTTTCAGGGGCGACCCGGAGGTAAAAAGTTACATACACGTACACAGAACAGTACAAATTGAAAAATGACATGATGTTAGACAGTTAAATATTCCATAGGGTTACAATCAGGTAGGAGGTGTGGGAACATACAGTCCGTGGGACATCTAGATTAGATATTTACAAACGTTGTGCATGCATAAATCTTGTAGAACTTGGGAGTGCACAAGATAATGGCTAATTTCCCTAGAGTCAGGATGCCTTCCTGAGGGATTAGATGGATGGAGGTATGGGTAACAATAAAGCACGCTTTCCTAAGTAGGAGAGGCAGTGACGTGTGGTCAGGTCCTAAGGCATTGGCAGGTACTCCTATCGAGCAAGTGTGCTTTAAGTTGGAGCGGAGGCGGGAGCCAAATCCTGCCTCCCATACCACAAGTGGGAGGTTGTTCCAGATGGAAGGGGCTGTAAACGCGAAGGACCTGGACCCGGCTTTGGTCCTTGTTTTAGGAACCTCGAGGAGAGTTTGTCCTGAGGTGCGGAGACACCTCAGATTGGATTTAACCCTGACTAGCCCTTTGAGGCTGGGGGAGGAGGGGCCCAGTAGCTTAAATGTCAGGCAAAGAGTCGGGTAGATGAGGCGGGCTTCCAGTGACGGCCACCTGAGCCTAGCTTGGGCCTCGCAGTGGTGGGTTCTAGGGTGGGACATTGTAGCAAACTGGGCAATCTTGTTGTATAAGGTCTTTAGTCTGTCAAGTTCCATAGCGGCCACACCTTGGAGAACTGGGGCTGCGTAGGTGAGCTTAGGGAGTAGGACGTTGGTTGCAATGGCTACCCTGGCTTCAGGGATAATCTGGTTCTTTATTCTGTAGAGGATACCGAGTTTCACATGGATGGCTTTGGTTAGTTGGTCAACATGATTTTTTAGAGTGAAGCTTTGGTCAAGGGTTAGACCGAGGTACTTTGTAGAGGTAACCACTTTGAGTTTGTCTCCCCCTCTGGACTGCAGTTGAAGGAGCGTCGACCGCTCAGATCCCAGGGATCTAGGCCCAAACAGCATCGCCTTGGTTTTGCTGGTGTTTAGTACCATTTTGTTCAAAGTGAGCCAATCCTCCATCTGAAGGATGTCCTCTTGAAGGTCTTTCTCCAGTTTTTTTACATTAGGGGAGGCTCGGAAAATGACAGCATTGTCGGCGTATTGGATGAAGCTGCTGCAGTGCAGAAAAAAAAAGATTTTAAATTGTGACGTTTTCGAAAACATCCAGACGTACCTGCAGGGGACCAGAGCAGTTACGTCTGAGAGCAGTGTTTCAGGGGGTCTGGTGTGGGGTTAGGGGAGTTTCACAAGCACCACAAATAGAAATACAATAGATAAGGGCATAAAGTAAGACCTCCTACAGTTTATTGGCAAAAACCAAATGTGTAATGCAGTATTTAAGCAACAGTTGCAGCCATGGGAAGAAGTGTCCTGTTACATAGAAACGTAGAATTTGACGGCAGATAAGGACCGCTTGGCCCACCCAGTCTGACCATTTCCCTACCTAATGGATAAGCTGCATATTCCTAGTTAACCAGCAGCCTACTTCTTTCTGCCCCCACCCTCTAGAATTGCCTTATGACTGTCCCATGCATGCTTGAATTCCACCGTTTTTGACTCCACAACCTCCTCCGGAAGGCCATTCCATGCATCCACAACCCTCTCTTTGAAAAAATACTTCCTTAAATTACCTCTGAGCCGCCCCCCCTCTATCTTCAAATTGTGCCCCCTTGTTCTTGCACACCTCTTGTTTTGAAAGATGCTACCCTCTTGGACTTTGTTGATTCCCTTGAGGTACTTGAAAGTTTCTATCATGTCCCCCCCTCCTCCTTTCCTCGAGGCTATACGTGTTAAGCTCCTTAAGTCTCTCTTCATATGTCTTCCGGTGCAGACCCTGCACCATTTTAGTTGCCCTCCTCTGGACAGCTACCATCCTGTCTATGTCTTTGCGGAGATTGGGTCTCCAGAACTGCACACAATACTCCAGATGGGGTCTGACCAGCTGTCTGTGCAGAGGGATAATAACTTCCTGTTTTCTACTGGTGATGCCTCTCCCTATGCATCCCAGTATCCCCCAGCCCTCCTTGCTGCCCTCTCACATTGCTTGCCCACCTTTAGGTCATCTGATATGACTACCCCCAGGTCCCTTTCCATTTTTGTTGTTGTTAGTATCTCACCCCCCATTGTGTACTCTTCCCTGGTTTTTGTTTCCCAGGTGCATTACCTTGCACTTTAGCATTGAATCTAAGCTGCCATACATTTGACCATTCCTCTAACCTTGCCAAGTCCCTCTCATCCTTTCCACCCCACCTTATGCATCAACTCTGTTGCAGATCTTTGTGTCATCTGCAAGAGACATATTTTTCTTCCAGTCCTCTGCAATGTTGCTTATAAAGACATTGAAGAGGACTGGTCCCAATACTGAACTCCTGCGTACCCCACTAGTAACCCCCTTCTTCAGAGTAGACTCCATTTACTATTACCTCTGTGTCCTATTCTCCAGCCAATTCTTTACCCAGGCTGTCATCTTGGGACCCACTCCCAGGCTGGCTAACTTGTATATTAATCTTTGTGTGGGACTGTGTCAAATGCCTTGCTAAAGTCTAGGTAGGCCATGTCCACTGCCCCTCCCTGATCTACTACTTTGGTCACCCAGTCAAAGAAATCTATCAGATTCGCTGGCATGAGCTTCCGCTGTGAATCCATGCTGCCTTGGGTCCTGTGCCCTTTGGCCTCTAGATACTCGACAATTCTTTCCTTCAGAAGTGATTCCATCATTTTCCCTACCACTGAGGTTAAACTAACAGGTCTGTAGTTTCCTGCTTCTGCCTTGCTCCCACTTTTGTGAAGGGGAATCACATCTGCCCTCCTTCAGTCCTCAGGTACCACCCCATCCTCCCATGATTTGTTAAAGAGGGTAGTCAGTGGTGTCACTAGTTCTACCCTTAGTTCTTTTAGAATTCTGGGATGAATCCCATCAGGCCCCATTGCTTTGTCCACCTTCAGTTTTAGGAGTTCTTTCAGAACCCTTTCTTCTCTAAATGGGCTGGTATCAACTTCTGTATCCAGAGTGTTTCTACTGTTTGTTTTAGGTACCTGCCCCTCTTCCTTTGTAAATACTGAGCAAAAATATTTGTTTAGTATCTCTGCCTTTTCATTGTCACCCTCTGCCCACCCTCCTCCCCTTTATTAAGCCTCACTATCCCTCCCTTGGTCTTCCTTCGCTCCCTGATGTACCTATAAAAGGTTTTATCCCCCTTCTTAACCGAGTTGGCTATCTTTTCCTCGGTTTGGGCCTTTGCTGTTCTGACTGCCTTCCCAGCTTCCTTTTGCTTTAACTGATACAGTTCTCTGTCCTGCGCCTTCTGTGATTCCTTGTACTTCCTGAATGCTTTCTTTTTCTCTTGAACCTTCACTGCCACTTCCTTTGAGAACCATAGTGGTTTCTTACATAGTTTCGTTTTGTTTATTTGCTTCACACAAAGGCTTGTTACCTCTGTGATGGCAGTTTCTATTATTCCCCATTGTTCTTCCACCCACTCCTTCCTGCCCATTTGCTAGTGCATTCCTTAGGCATCACCCATTTTGGCAAAGTCAGCCCTCCTAAAGTCCAGTACTTTTGCCTTTGTATGACTTGACTCTATTGCTGTGTTTATTGTGAACCATACTGTTTGATGGTCGCTAGTTCCCAGATGGCTACCCACTTCTACATCTGTGATCCTCTTTTCATCTCCATTTGAGAGAACCAGGTCTAAGATTGCTCCCTCTCGAGTGGGCTCCAATGCTAGTTGTCTAAGGCATGCCCTCTGTAGGGCATCTAGAATAACCCCACTCTTCAAGTGGCTGCTGCAACTGCACTCCAGTTAACATCTGGCATATTCAGATCACCCATCAGCAATATCTCCCCTTTTTCTGCCATTCTAAGTATACTTTCTATCATTTCCTTGTCCATTTCCTCCCCCTGAGAAGGGGGTCTGTATACAACCCCTGTGCGGATTGTGGTTCCATTGCCGGTCTCCAAATTTACCCACAGTGATTCTTCTCCTCCCTGTTTTCCCTTTTGTTCTGTTGTCCAGCCAATTTTTCACCCAGGCTACCACCCTGGGACCCACTGCCAGGCTGGCTAATTTGTTTATTAATCTTTTGTGGGGGTCTGTGTCAAATGCCTTGCTAAAGTCTAGGTAGCAAAGAAAATAATTGTGCCAGCCACTCCCGTAGTATTTTCAACTAAGTTTGTTTATTTTATTTTATTTTTTCAAATAGATCCTCCTAAACCAACATTTCATTAATTAAGGCCTCTTCAGGGTCAATGATCTAATTTTAAGCATAGTTAAACAGCATGTTTAGTATAAATTTGACATGAATTTTAAAGTTATATACATTTAAAAAAAAAAGTGTTTATTATGTGTCACTCATACCACTAGGTGGCGAGCACACACCATTAGATTACAATATCTTGAATCAACAAACCGGTAACTTGTTATCATTCTTTTATATACTTATCACCTTTCCTTGACGATAATAATGTCTGTGCTGGTAAGTAGTTAAAATGATCTCCCCGGTCACTCTCCTGTAGCCAGCTGCGTAGGGTAAATCTAAAGCTTTAACATTTTTCTTTCTTCTCTGTGACAATGTTTAGTCTTTTAAATGCCACATATTTTGTGTCCATTTATTACATTTTTATTTTATCTAACTATCAATGTTGGACACAAGTCATTATGTAGTAATGAATGCTTAGACCCTGTAAAAATTGTTTTGGAATAATGCATTAAGTCACATACCTCCTGTTATAATAAGATTTCTTTCAGTTTTTACACGAGTATTGGTGCCGTAAGGTTTATAGACAGTGCTCTGTAACTTAAAGTAGTAGTCCACCCAAAACTTGCAAAAAACATATGCTGTGCAGAGTGTTTTGATTTGTATGTAACGTTCTGTTGTGTCCTTCCCTCTGTCTGCTATTAGGAGTTTTTCCTAAATTAGCCTGCTAGCTTTATGTAAGCAGTATGCTATGACAGGGTGTGCGTTAGACACTTTAACACACGGCTAGGAGACGTAGTGAGGCACGAGGCCACCGGCCGAGTGCGTCCAGCTTCCTAGCCGTGTGTTAAAGTGTCTAATGCACACACTGGAGTGGTTTATTGCACTTATGAAATGGCTATCTGTAGCGCAACTGCATTTGGTAGGTTAAATTCTCAATTTTAAGTAGTAAAAAACATGTATGTTTGTGTCAGTTTTAATAAAATAGTTTCTCCGCTTAAGTGTCCTGTGTGTTTCTTTTTTGCACTGAAGGACTTTTGTCCAACAAAGGCTTCTGTAGTGTAGGTCTCGTTGTCATGGCAGTATCCCCCCACCCCAATGCTGTAATACTGTGTGGAGAAATAGATTGTGGCTGTTTTTTTTTTTTTTGTAAATTAAAAGACAAAACTAAAACTTAAAGGGTGGGCTGGTAGAGAGATAGAGTGAGGGGACGGGCTAGTATACAGATAGCGGGTGTTCCATTTTATTTATAATACACGCACGAGCGTGTGGGCTGAGAGAAACATCACTGTTCATTTCATGCTGCATCCACATGTAGATGGATTTTTAGAAATACAAATAAGAATTTCAAGAGCGAGCAGGCGGGCTCGAAGAGAGATAGAGGAGCGGGTGGGCTGGTATACAGATAGCGGCTGTTCTGTTTTTTTTGTTTTTTTTTTACTGATGAACGAGCGTGTGTGCAGTTCATTTCATGCTACATCCACAGAAAGAAGGATTTTATTAAAATCAAAATATTCAAACACTGGGGCAATCTGAACAGGAGGTCAAAGGTATTTGTTTTATTTGTTACAGTTCGGCTTGCACCACTCATGGCACAAACAAGATGGCTGCGCTTTGTTTTGTTAAGGTTCTGAGTGGGCAGCATCACCTATATCAATGCGCACTACTCAGTATTGGACCTTTTTCCTGTGCATCAGACTGAATATCACATCTCTAGCAGCCAATAAGAGCTCCTATTTTATGATGCCCATTTCATAAAGTAGTTTCTAGGAGCGTGGTTATGTTGTTCATCCACACTCTTTGGCATGTCCCTTTCCCTTTAAATCTCTCCGGAAAGTGTTTAAACTAGCTCCTCCCAACCACCCGGGTGGTAAATACCTCGGCTCTGCCCCATGACACCAGATCTTCCTTTCCGCTGGAAGATTCAGGTTCCCTCTTGCTAACTCTAGCTATTGTAGGCCCTGGATTCGTATAGTCGTTTTTTACTGACTTGAACTCTCATACTCGTCAGAGTTTTCAATTCCGATAATAGCGCATCGGATATGGAGGACAAGTCGTCCCCGGGTTTTCGCTGGTGTACATGCAGCCAGAAAATGTCGCGCACCAATCCCCACCTTACCTGCGTGTACTGCCTAGGTGTCGGTCATGACACCACCACCTGTACCTTTTGCTTGGCTTTCCATCCCAATGTCCTCGACGACTGCATGGCGCGCCTTACGCTGTGGGGACCGGAGAAAGGAACCCGCCAGTGAAATCGAAAGAAGCGAGGTGGGCGGTTTCCGCGGCCACGGGATCCGCCGAGCAGCTTGAGCAAATGAAGGCCTTCCAAGAGGAAGCTGCCCAAGCTTCGGCCAGCCAAAGTTTCTTTGTGCCTCTCAACCTCGGTTCTTCCTTCACAGGTTCCTTCAGGGAGATGTGTCAGTCTGTCCCCACCAGGAGTGAGGCGCCCTCAGGCTCGCATTCCTCCCACCCTTGGAAGAGGGACAAGGATCCTACGTCTTCAAAAAGGAGATGTTCCTGGGACCAAGAGAGGTCTGACTCCCAGGACACTGCGACCTTGACTTCGGTTGAGATAGCTTCCTCGGCCGCCGGCTTCACGGATCTTCTGTCTGGCCAGGCAGAGACCGAGGAATCAGCTGATCTGGCTGAAATTGTTCTCGAGTCGATCAAGCAATTTCACCGACTCTGGTTGACGATTCTGTAGAGAGGACCCCGATCCTTTCTTTCCCTGATGACGAGACACTTCCTTCGGATGTCCCCATCAAGGGAATTGATCTGGAGCCTTGATTTTCACCTAGCTCGGTCTCGATCAAGGACTTGGTCTCCTTCTTCGGTGGGAAAACCGAAGAAAGGCCACCAACATTCAAAAAAGAGGCGCCGCCACAGGTCCTCATCCTCCTCAGACGAGGAGAGGCTTCGATGGAAACTCCATCAGTGCTATGAGGAGCTTATGTGGCAACAGCTCATTTTGGCCGGACAGAAGCTGGCTACGCCGTCCATCCCGGCCATTACTTGGTCTGCACCTCAAGGGCCGATGCCAACCCCTTCAGACCCGAAATCTTCGGTTCCTCCACCTGTGGGGCTGGCCGTTATTCCTAAGCCCATACCAGTCTCACCACTGATTAGGGTGGAACCACTGCCTAAACAGCTTATCTCGGGGGGCTCCCTCAAAAGGGGACCGTCCAGACACCGGACTTCCCCAACGCCTGTACATCACAGTTACTCCTGACCGCCCTTGGCGTATCGAGGAGGACATAGGCGGGAGACCGCTGTACCCTGACTCTTCGGATTCGGATGCCACCAGTTTGCACTCCCATCCGGTTGATGAGTCACTCTCGGCGGGCCTGGAGGGAGGTCCTTCCTCCTTTCAGGGCAACCTCCGCCTCATTTCCGATTCCACCAGAATGCCCCTGGAGTCTATCCAGAAAAAGGAGTACACCCTTACGGATATCCTTAAGAGGGAGGTTACCCCGATGGAGGCCTTCCCAGTGGCTGAAACCATTACTAGTCCAGTCCTTGAGCGTCCAGCTTCCTGCCCAGCTCTGTCTGCCCGTATGGCCTGTAAGTATGCGGTGCCTGTGGGATCCCTACCGAGATACACGGAACATCCCTTGGCTGAGAACCTGGTGACTGCTTCCATCTTTAGACATACTGGCAGCTCGTCCGACGCCTGCCGACCTCCGGACAAGGAGTCCAAGAACATGGACCACTCTGCCTGTCAGGTCTACGCAGCCTCTTCCTTGGGCGTTTATCAGGCCAGTTTGGCTGTAATCATGGCACACTTCTCCCATGCCCTCCTAGGGTCACTGGATGAAGTACTTCCTCACCTCCTCGTGGACATGCAGACCACGGTCAAGCAAGTCCGTGATCAGGGCCATGCTGTTGCCAAACAGCAGCTCCAGACGGCCCTGGACATCGGGGCAGTGTTCATTTCAGGCCGCGGGGTCGCGCCAATGGCGCGCCCGGCCGCAAAACTGGCCACTATTTAAACTGCTCTGTGAGCCTTTAGGCTGGCCTGTGTTGTTTTTTTATGACTCGCTGCCAGTGCACGCCACGCCACGACAGTCAGAGTCTGTGACTGTATATCTTTATCCCGGAGGCATTTTAGGGAGGTACCGAGCGCAAGCCCTTAAAGCAATACAGACGAGGATGGAGCTGCTGAATGAAGAATGCCCTTGGGGCTGGGGGCATGTTGCAGTCTTCAGCAGCTGTAGATTGGAGGAGTTCGTCCTCCATGAGCTTGAGAGGCACACTGACTGTGCCAGGCAAGAATGCACTTTGGGGGGCGTGTCTCTCAGCGGCTCTCTCTCTCACAATAACTGGTGCCCATAGGTCCAAGACACATCACCAGCCCGAGATGGGCAGATTGGGGCAGGAGTTAGCGCCTTCATCAGCCACGGAGTGGTTGAAATTGTTTGATGGGCAGGCTTTTCGATCTGTACCATGTGATGTGCAGAGACGCATCACATGGTACAGATTGAGCTATACAAGACCGCTGTTTACAGTTGCTTTCATGCAGATGGTTGGAGACGCTGGAGTAAGCAGGCAGCACATTCCCATCGAGCGACAGTTCTCACTTCAAACTTGATCTTTAGTTAATATAGGCTATTACAGCTTCGTATTAACAGCCACACCAGTCGATAACTTTATTTGGCAAAAGATTTTGGCTTTGAGCAGCAGCAAGTACTTTAGTAGGAGCCAGGGCTGATTGGGGGTCTCTGCCTTAATGATCTCCAGGCAGACCAAGCTCCTAAAATCAGTGGTTGGGTGGAGGCAGTGTGTGTGTCAGTGTGGGGTAAAACTTTGGAGAATTGAGTCTAAGAACTCTGTGGACAGTGATGACTGCAGCTTAATCTTAAGGAGAACAGGGAGGTTATTTGAATATGAGACAACAGGGATAAGAAGGGTCACTTCATCAACAAGTCAAGTGACTAAAAGAACTAAATATCAGCAAGGAAATCACTGAATAAAATAGATCAGTTGGTGGCTGTGCAGTGTGTGAAGTAACTTGGTCGGGGTTCTTGTCACAGAAAGCCACAGCAGTCTCAGACTGTTGATAAAACTGAAGGGGAAAAAAACAGAAAAACAAAAAATAGATAAATTATAACACTTGAGCAGAGGAGTGTGAGGAGGGGGCTGTCACAGTAATTTTTCACTTAAAAAGGTGGCAGTTAAGTACAGTGAACAGAAAACAAGAAAAAGAAATAAAGCAGAGGAAAGCAGTGTGTTTTGTTAACTTTAATAGTTTGTAAGAGGCTAGAAGTTAGTGAGTTGAAGTAAAGAAGCAAGGGCAGGGCTCTGTCTTTGCTTCTACACGTTTTGGAGTGAGAGTTGCATTATTACAAGGAATGGTTAAAAAATATACATATCTGCAATTACATTGCTATAGAAAAGAAAGGAAAAATAACTTTAATTTTAGGAAAAAGCAGGGTGGGTGGGACAGAAAAAATAAAGGAGCTGCAAGCAGACAGTGACTGCTAGAGTTCTGAATTCCCTCTGACTGTACTACCTTGTTTGCATATGGTGTAAAATAAAATAAAAGAGTCGGACACAGACATCTGTCAAATTGTTTTTTATTAAAACATTTTGTCAGTGACACAGACACGTCAACCATATTATTTGGGCATTCTTACTTACTTTCTCAGTCACCCTCCTCGTAAGAATATAAAAAACAAGGCCTGTTGAGATTTTGTAAAATAAAGCAGTCATGGCAAAAAAAACAAGTGAACATTAAAACATTTTTCATGTCTTCTGCACCTAAGAGACTATGTACTGCTGCATCAGGATCAGGGTCTTCTAAAAATTCAAATGGGAGCAATGTGGTGCCAGTTCTGTCCTCTGAGAAGCAGACTGTGTTGTCCGTCACTGTGGCGGACACACAGTTGGAACCTGGTGACAGTACTAGCCAACTTGATTTAGACGCAGAGTCTGCTGCTTGTGAACTACTCAGTAGCCAGTCCCATGTGGCCAGTATTAAACGTAATTTTCAGGGCGCTGGCTCACAATGTACAGGTGGTTGAGATATAATTCAGAAAAATGTGATGACTTGTGCTGTGTGCATCAGTAGAAAGAAACAAAATACTCTGACTTCTGGCACTGACAATTTCAGGACAAGCACCCTGACTAGGCATGCTGACTCAGCAGATCACAGAGATGCTATGGCAGCTGAAAATATGCAGGGGCTTTGCAGCATACATTCAGAAAAGCTATATCTGAAAAGAACAAGCTATTCTAGTTGCCATGAAGAGTGTTTATTGGATGGCCAAAGAAACTTGCCAGTTCATAAATATACAAGTTTAATGGAATTTTGTCTAGTTTAGACTGTCCTTTTGTTGACAAACTGTCTGTGCCAAGAATGCCTCATATTCATCAGAATCTACAGCCAATGACATCCTCGAATGCATAGCCTTTGTAATTAGGCAGGAAACAAGTAGAAAATTAGAAAATAGCCCATACATCACATTAATTTGTGATGAGAGCACAACATCACTGTCGCAAAAACTAGTATTGTATGCAAGAGTGCTTGATCCTGAAAGTTTTGTACCATCTACTCATTTTCTAGAGAACTTACAGATCTCTGATGCCACTGGAGCAGGGATAGCTAAGAAATTAAAGCAATTCCTAGCCAGGAAAAAATCAGCATGAAAAAGTAATGGGATTGGGAAGTGACGGAGCAAAAGTCATGACAGGGACTGATGAGGTCACTGGGCACATGTTACGTGAAACCAATGCTAGTAAATATACATTGTGTTGCTCATAGGGTTGCTTATGTAGTTCACAAGCAGCAGACTCTGTCCCTACCTAAAAGAATACCAAGAGGTGCTAACTGGTGTTTTCTACCATTTTAAAAGATCAGCCAAAAGAGTTGACAAACTAAACAAATACAAGAAATGCTGGAGGAACCAACTCTAAAAGTGAAGGAGGTCCATGATGTGAGGTGGATAGCAGTTTACAAAGCGGTTGAGACCGTTCATCACACTCTAGACTCCCTTCTCACTTTTTTCTGCAATGAGACGAATGCTAGAGCAAAAGGTTATGCCTTAAAAATGTCCAAATATGACTTTATAATGTCAACCTATATGCTAATGGATGTACTTGCTGTAATTACCCAGCTTAGTGTAGTGTTTCAGAAAAGAGATCTGGACATCTCGATGGTCCATGTCAATCTGGAGAAGTGCTTCTCTGATTTAGAAAAAATAAAATCTGGAACAAAGGAAAAAATGTATCTACATGAAGTGGAGAAGGATATCCAGGAAGATGAGGAGGGAAGGCTGGTGTTCAAGGGGCATCACATACTAAGGGGAGGCAAAAACTTTTCAATCAAGGACCATTTCATTGACCATTTGGTTGCAAATTTAAAAGACAGATTCCCTGGGTATGACAGAAACAAGTTGGCTGCTTTTGGAGTACTGGGTCTTAGGCCTGTCAGCAGCCTTTCTAAAGACGATCTTGAAACCTGGGGAAATGAACAAATCTGCGTGCTGCTTGATCATTACGGTCAAGAGCAGAAACACAAACAGTTTGAGACAGTGGCACCACCACTTGTGGATGCAGACCACACCAAAGCAGAATGGGAACTGCTGAAGTCACTTGTTGTGAGAGAGGGATACCCGAGGGACAACATGCAAACTCTTTGGGGGTTCATTAACAAATATCATAAGTCAGACTTCCCAAATCTTTTGACACTGGCTGCATTGGCATTAACTGCCCCAGTCCACAGCAGACTGTGAGAGGGCTTCAGTGCCCAGAACATTGTAAAACTAGCATGAGAAATAGACTGTCTGCTACTAGAGTCAGTGATCTGCTGACTGTTGCGGTTGAGGGACCTTGCCAGGCTGAATTTGATTTTCTTTCTGCAATCAATATTTGGAGGGAAAAAAAACAGAGGCGGTTATTCCAACATGGGGACTGCACTGACTGACTTATAAGTACACATAACCGAACTGTGACTGATATTTTAATTTATCCCTCTTGATATCATGCTGCGGCTGGCTTATATTAAATTAATAGGGATATTATAGTTAGCTGAGGGAGGCTGTATGTTAGATCTGTTACTGTAAACTGCCATCAGGACTCTACTAGGGCTGTTAATGCCTGTGTATTCTTCCAAAATGATCAAATATCTCTTATCTCTCTCTCTCTCTCTCTCTCTCTCATAAGAGTGCAAGGGTCTCGTCTGGTGCTTTTTTATTTTTTTTGCTGGCAAAAATTCACAGTTTACCACATTGTGAACACTCCAGACACAACTACTGGATGGACACACCTACTGTGGCTGTTGCCTGAGGCCTATGATCGTCGATGCTCGGCAGTGACAGAGATATCAGTGCCTTCTCTTGTAAACTGTTATCCACCTCTGACATCATAAAATGCAATTTATTTTCTGAGTCACAAGTTACACCTCCCAGTTGATCTGCACTTGCTAGTTCATCAGCTTTGCTTATGATACTGATGCCGCGTTAGTTAAAATTCTTTCTGTATACAATTTTTTTTAAAGAAATGTCATGTATGACCCCACATTTTCCTAAAATGACCCACCTTTTCAGTGGTCAGTGGGTCATTGACCCACCAAATTTGGTTCCTAGAATGAACGCTGTCGGGGATTCAAACAACATGAAGTCTTGCTGTATTCTGACAGTAGCAGTGAGTCCCAACCTTCAAACTGCTCCGGAGATGAAAGAATTAACTTTCCATGCCAGGCGTGGAACGCTGAGCTCGAGCTCGGTTGAGACTCTGTTGCTGTTTAAACTCAAACTGTCAGATTCTTTACTCCGCCTCACTGAACAGTTGCTCCAGAGATTTCTCCTTCTGCTCGGTTCAGTTTGTCGGTTAAAGTACCGTTTTTCTCGGTTTTTGACTGAATTTAAACCGCAACCTGTCGGTTCAGTCTCTGTCTGTGGTATTCGTGAGTACTAGATAGGTTATATATTAATTCTATTCTGTGTGGAACGTTGTAAACGGTTTATCGGTTCGGTTTGAACTGATCAAGTTGTTTAAAAATCTTGAATTGTACTTTTAGAGTGTGGTTACCGGTTCTTATCGGTTCTAAAAAAAACGGATTTTATTACGTTTTTTTCCACGACCTGTGACACGGTCAGGAACCGATAGGAGGGTCTTGCCTGGCGGATTGCCATTAAAAGGGTAAGTTTGGTTAGGACTGGCACAATGTCTGAGAAACCCAAAAGAAAAACCCGGTCCACTGGGTTTCAACACTGTAGTGTGTGTGGGGAAGTCTTTGCTAAGGCTGATCCCCACACCACCTGTGTTTATTGTCTGGGGTTTGACCACCTCAATGCAGACTGCCAGATTTGTAAAAATTTTCCTGCAGCTACCCTAGAAAAGAGAGTTGGTAGGCTCAAGGAAAGGGAGGCCAAAAAGTCCGCTGAACCAGATGGCCAGCCCGGTTCGGTTCAAACCGAACCAGAAGGAGTGCCCTCTGACAAGGGCGAGACTTCTTCGGGCAAAAGGAGATCCAACTCTGAGGAGTCGGTTCCAGCAAAAAGGACTAGAGAATCAGCTGGTGTGGAGCCAAAACTTTCCTCTCCAACCGCTGAAGAAATAGCCAAAACGACCTCCCTGGGATGCATAGGGAGGGGCATCACAAGTAGAAAAAGGGAAGTGGTTATCCCTCTATACAGACAGTTGGTGAGACCCCCATCTGGAGTACTGTGTGCAGTTTTGGAGACCTCATCTACCCAATGACATAGACAGGATGGAAGCAGTCCAGAGGAGGGCAACTAAAATGGTGCAGGGTCTACATCAGAAACCATATGAAGAGAGACTGAGAGAGCTTAACATGTATGCCCTTGATGAAAGGAGGGACAGGGGGGACATGATAGAAACTTTTAAGTACCTCAAGGGAATCAACAAAGTCCAGGAGGGTAGCATCTTTCAGAAAAAGAGATATGTAAGAACAAGGGGGCACAATTTAAAGTTAGAGGGGGACGGCTCAGGGGTAATGTGAGGAAATTCTGTTCACGGAGAGAGTGGTGGACGCATGGAACCGCCTTCCTGGAGAGGTTGTGGGGTCTAAAACAGTGGAGGAATTCAAACATGCATGGGACAGACATAAGGCAATTATAGTGGGGGGTTGCAGGAAATAGGCTGTTTGTTAACTAGAATCTGCAGCTTATCCAGTAGGTAGGGAAATGGGCAGACTGGGTGGGCCAAGTGGTCCTTATCTGCCGTCAAAGTCTTTGTTTCTATGTTTCTATGATCAAAATTGTCCAGTCGCTTTCCCCGGTTCCGACCGAACCGGCACCATCAGGGAGGCACTCGGTTTGGCCGGTTCCACCGGTTCAAGAGTATGATTTAGAGGAGTATTAGGAACCAGAGCAGGGGGAAAAGGAGTATGAGGAGAGTGAATGTGGATTTGAAAGTGGATGTGCCCATTGACCCGGACATCTCCCCAGACAGACCTTCAGGAGTGTCTCCTCCTAGGCTTTCTGAGTCCCCTTCTCATTTTATGTTTTATAAAAAAGTGGCTGAAACCCTCCAGCTTCCTATGGAGGAAGCTGTGGATGATCAAGAGGAGCCTGACTTTGTGGAAATTATGGATATCCCAGAGTCTAGGAGGCTGTCTATTCCCTTGCATAAATCTTTTGGGAAACAGACATTTAAAATTTTAAAAACTTCTAACACTATACCTCCTGTGGATAAGAGAATGGACAAGAGGTATACATTGTCAGGCTCTGATATGGAGTTCCTTGCACAACAATGCAGCCATGTTGGGGTAGTGCAGGCTGCAGCCTGTGACAAGGCAAATATTCCCTTGGCTTCACACCCCCCAGACAAGGACTCCAGGAGGATTGATGCCATGGCAAAGAAACAGTACATGGCAGCATCCTTGGGACTCAGACAGGCGAATTATATGGCTTATGTTGCTAGATATCAGAAATCCAGATGGGACACTGTCATGGCTCTAGCAAAACAGGTCCCTGGCCAGCTTGCCAAGGAGCTGGAGCAGGTGACTGCTGATAGTATTGAGGCATCCAAGGTGCAATTCCATGCTGCAGTGGACTCAAATGATGTGTCATCAAGAGTCATGGCTACATCTGTGGCACTTCGAAGAATGGCTTGGCTCAGATGTGCTAGCCTGTCACAGGATACCCAGACTAAGGCCATGGATTTTCCTGTTCTTGGTAATTCTTTGTTTGGGGAGCAAACAGAGAATTACATGAAGAAAATGGACGAGAATAGGACCACCTACAGGAGTGCACAGGCCAAGGAAAGGCAGGCCACTCCTCAGAGGCAGCTTCCCAGGGGCAGGCCTTTTCACAGGCCTTTCTACCAAGCCCAGGCCTCCTCTTCTGCGTATGCTCAGAGGGGGTTCTTTACAGGGAGAGGCAGAAGGGGTACCAGCAGACCTGCTTCACCCCTCAGCCAAAACCAGCTGCCAAGCAGGCACCCTGATGGGTTTGCCAGGGCCGATTCTCCACCACCTGTAGGGGGCAGGCTGGCTTACTTTGTCCAGGACTGGAAGTTTATAACATCAGACAAGTGGGTCCTGGAAGTAGTAAGCTAGGGACTGGTTCTCAGCTTCAAAAGATTTCCAAAGCTGAGAACCAGATCCTTTTCACCTGCAAACCCCTTGGAGGCACTTGCCCTAGAGGCAGAGGTCTCCTCCCTCCTAGCTCTCAGAGCTGTGGAAAGGGTTCCACCCCTACACCAGGGCAAAGGGTTGTACTCCAGGTACTTCCTTAACCCAAAAAAGACAGGAGAATGGCGGCCCATCCTAGATACATAGACAGTGTCGGCAGATAAGGGCCTATGGCCCACCCAGTCTCCCCATTTGAGCTTTTAAGTTCAGTTTGTTTTCCTAGAAGTCTGTTGCACCTTACCCCTTACCTCCAGAATTCCTTTATGTCTATCCCATGCATTCTTAAATCCCGTGATTGTTTCAGCCCCCACCACTTTCTCTGGCAGGGTGTTCCACTTGTCCACCACCCGTTCTGTGAAGAAATTCTTTCTCATGTTTCCTCTGAATCGTCCTCCCTCCAACTTCATCCCATGCCCTCTAGTCCTGGAACATCTTTTTTCGCTTAAAAATAGTGTTTTCCTGCACCCTGTTCCTCCCTGTAAGATACTTGTATGTCTCTATCATATCCCCTCTCTCCCTCCTCTCCTCCAGGGAGTACATGTTCAGTTCCTTCAACCTGTCTTCATATGACTTGTGATGCAATCCATGCACCATCTTTGTTGCCCTCCTCTGAACCTTCTCTACCCTGTCTATGTCCTTACGTAGGTATGGCCTCCAGAACTGTACATTGTACTCCAGGTGGGGCCTCACTAGTGTCTTGTATAGCAGAATTATGACCTCCCTTTTCCTGCTGGTAATGCCCCTGCCTATACATCCCAGCATCCTATTTGCTTTACCTGCTACCTTGTCACACTGTTTCCTACCTTGAGGTCATCAGAGATGATAACCCCAAGATCCCTTTCCTGCTTGGTGCATGCTATATCCTCACCCCCACTGATATATTGTGCCAGGGTTTTTGTGCCCCATATGCATTATCTTGCACTTTTTGCATTGAATTTCAACTGCCAAACCCTGACCATTCTTCAAGTTTCTGCAGGTCGCTTCTCATTCTGTCTACACCCTCTGGTGTGTCTACTCTGTTACAGAGTTTGTGTCATCAGCGAACAGTGAAATTCTGCCTTCTAGGTCCTGCGCCATGTCACTGATGAAGATGTTGAATAGGACCGGTCCCAGCACTGATCCCTGTGGTACCCCACTGGTCACTCTTCCCTCTGTGGCGTGAAAGCCATTTACCACCACCCTCTGTGTCCTGCCATCCTGGATCTCAGATACTTAAACAAGCACCTGTTAAAACCAAAATTCAAAATGGTGACTCTGAGGGTAATTCTACCCTCTCTAAGGCCAGGGGACTGGCAAGTATCCCTGGACCTCAAGGATGCCTACTTCCATATTCTCATCAGAAGCTCCCATCGAAAGTACCTCAGGTTCGAGCTGCCCTCAGGCCATTACCAGTTCAGAGCAATGCCCTTCGGAATAACCTCTGCTCCAAGGGTGTTCACAAAATGCCTGGCAGTAGTATTTGCTTCTCTAAGAAGGCAAAGGATTGCCACCTTCCCTTACCTGGATGACTGGCTTATAGTAGGCCAGACCCCAGACCAAGTCAAGTCACACTTACAGGTAACTCAGCAACTTCTCTCCTCGTTAGGTTTCCTTCTGAACCTTTCAAAGTCAGTTCTAGAGCCTGTCCAGCTCCTCACCTTCATAGGTGCAGAGCTAGACACAGGAAAGGCCAGAGCTTTCCTTCCCCTGGACAGGGCAAGGACCCTTACCTCTCTGGCCTCCTCATTCACCCTACAGGTATCCCGACCAGCAAGACATTTTCTACAGCTCCTGAGGCACATGGCTGCTTCCACAGCAGTGGTGCAGGGAGCAAGGTTTCAGATGAGAGACATTCAGATCTTACTTCGAGCTACAGCTCTTGCAGCAGGTTACACCATTAGGACTGAAGCCGGCAGGCATCAGGACCCCCATGGAAATCTTCTAGCTAGCAGTCTTCAGCGGGGACCGCCTCCGACGTCGGTCCCGCCCCCGACGTCAGGCGTAGTACATAAGGAGGCGGTCCCGCCAGAATCCCCAGTTCTTTCCTGCTGTCGACTTGCATGTCTCGACCCTCCGTTCAGTACCTAGCGCGCGACGCCTGGAAAAGTTCTTTTCCCGTGTCTCGACTGGAAACTCTATCTTACCTCGAATCGTCTGCCATCTGATGTCCTCTCCAACATCCATGGAGGGCCATCCATCAAAGTGCGCCTGTGGGAAGCAAATTCCCTTTAAAGACCCGCATTCAGCCTGCGTGCGGGTGCCTAGGTCCAGACCACGACACCTGGGCCTGCTCCTTCTGTCAAGGATTCAACAGTCGGACCCAGATCCGTCGTCAGAAGGCCCTCCAAGCTTACCTTCTAGAAGAGAGATTGAAGGCCATGGATTCTGCCTCCAAGGGGGAATCATCCAAGAAAGCCCACCGGTGCCTCGAAAAGTACAGGGAGAGGGTGAGGTCTAAATCACCTTCTAGGGCTTCCTACTCCCATAGCTCCGGCTCGCGGTCTGACTGCTCGCCTTCCCGGGCCTGCTCTCAGCCTCCCCCGGTCGCGATCAAGTCATCCTCAGGTTCCTCCACTCTGCGGCCTGTTTCAACCTCCAGGCCTTCTTCCTCTTCGTCCAAGGCCTTGCCGAGGTCAGGGGACCGCCATCACCACAAGTCCAGCTCCCGCCACTCGGCTTCCGACGTCCGGTCGGTCTCCTTGCCTCCTCCACCCCAGCGGAAAACCAAGGAGCTGACCGCTCAAGAGGACGTCGGACCCAACATCGGCCAAGCACCACCATTCCCGAGACCCGACGACTGCCATGCGCCCGTCATCGGTCAGGCCTTCTCCAACGTGGACATCGGCTGGGGGACCAACGCCCGCCCTATTGGAGAGAGGAACCCCTACGCCACCTACTGACGTTGGCCAGGAGGAGCTTACGGAAGTGGAGTCGACTCAGCCCGAGGACCAGGCGGGCGAACCTGGTCCTGTTGAACCCCCGAGGGAATCCTCTCCCGAACCAGAGACCCCAGGGGGCCGACGCCGGAACCCGACGACAGACCACCGGTGCCCGGCTCGTCGTCGGGTCTCAATATTTCTGAAGTCAAGGAGCTGTTTACCTTTTGGTGGGACGCCATAAAAAAGGATGTGGTTCCCACACCTGCTCCTCTTCCTCCTCCTCCTCCACCCGTGACTCCACCGGCCCCAGCGCCCCCCACCCCATCTGGGGCAGCAGGCCGAGTACCTTCCCCCCAGGAGCCTGCAGAATCTCCTAGGGACTGACCAGAAAAGAGGAGACCTCCGTCCAGTTCTTCTTCAGGGTCACCCAGCCCCAAGAGACCCAGAAGACGCCACTCGCCTTCGACGGAGGACTCGGGATCGGACTTCTCAGACAGATCCAGATCCCCTTCTCCCATCAGCGTCCCCTCTCCGGACCCACGTGAGCTCCCAAGATCTCCTCCGGATGACCCATCATTCTCTGAGATTATGAGGCACATCTAAGAGCATATGGGCTGGGATGCAGAGGAACTTGACCCCGAGAGGCTACGCCTCGCACGCTATCTTCGGCAAAAGGACCCCAAGTCTGTGGTGGTACCACCCTTGGTGGACACCTTCGTGGACGTCACCAAGGCAGCGTGGAAACGTCCACATTCGCTCCCGGCGATGCCAAAGAAGGCTGACTGCCTGTACAAGGCCCCTAGGGAGGACCAGTACTTGGCATCTCATCCTCTGGCCGATTCCCTGGTCATTACAGCCTCACATGACCAGTCCCAGAGGCTGCAACATCTGAGCACCCTGACACCGGATCCAAAGTCCAAGCAATTGGACGGGATGGGCAGGCGCACGTACACAGCTGCAACCTGCGCCATTAGGTCCCTCAACTATCTCACCCACATGGTCCAGTTTCAGAATGCCTTGTGGGAGCAGGGACTAGAGCTGGCAGAAAAGATGCTGGAAGGTGAACAGAAGGAAGAACTGCTTCTGCTCCTCCGCACGGGTTCAGACGTGGGAACCCAGGTGCTTCGAGCCACGTATGACTCCGTGGACTCCTCGGCCAGAGCGGCAGCCTCGGGCGTATGCCTCCTGAGACACTCATGGCTTCGTGTCTCCGGATTCACCCCGGACGTCCAGAAAAACATACTGGACGCCCCATTCCACGGCGAAGTTCTCTTCGGTGAGTCTTTGGGGAAGGTTCTCACCAAGCGTCAGGAGGCCGGGAAGGCCATGAGGTCTGTCCATGCCATGTACAGACCCAGGCCTAATTCCTTTAGTAGGAACCAGAGCCGTTTTCGCAGCCAGACGTAGAGACAACAGTCCCGTACCGGTCCGCAACAGAGGGCCTCCTTCTCCTGATAAGTCCAGGGGAAGTCATCCTCAGGCTGAGGCCAACGCCCCGCTAAGTCGGCCCAGCCTGCAGGACCCTCAGCCACAACAGCCTGACTCCTTCCCGGCCCCCGCCCCTCAGGATCAACGGGACTCCAAGGTCGGGGGTCGTATTGCAGACCACCTGCCAGGGTGGCAGTCTATTACCACCGACAGGTGGGTACTCCAATTGGTCAAAAAAGGCCACTTTATAGAATTCGTGGACAAGCCACTCACAAGGCCTCCTCTGCTCTCCCGCTACTTGGGTCAGCACAGATCGCTCATCAGGCAAGAAGTACTCGCGCTTCTGCAAAAAGGAGTGGTGGAGTACGTCCCAGAGAACCAGAGAGGAGCAGGCTACTATTCCCACTTCTTTCTGGTTCCAAAGAAAACAGGGGGACCTCCGTCCAATATTGGACCTCAGCGACCTCAATATGTAGGTTGCCTACAAACGGTTTCGCATGGTGACCCTCCAAGGGCTTATTCCCATGTTGAAGAAGGACACATTTTTAGCGTCACTGGACATACAGGACGCCTACCTGCACATCCCCATTGCTCAAGCGCACAGGAGGTTCCTGCGCTTCGAGTTCCTCGGCCACCACTTTCAGTTCCGGGCACTTCCTTTCGGGCTGTCATTGGTCCCCAGGGTCTTTACCAAGTGCATGGCAGTTGTGGCAGCGTCTCTAAGGAGACAGGGCCACTATGTGTTCCCGTACCTGCATGACTGGCTTCTCATGGCCGCCTCCAGAGAGGCGCTGTTGTTTGCTATCCCGAACACCCAAACTCTTTTTCAGTCGCTGGGCATTCTTATCAACTTCATGAAGTCTCTCCTGGTACCATCCCAGAAGCTGCAGTTCATTGGCGCAGTTCTGGACACCATCCAAGGGAAGGCTTTTCTTCCTGAGGACAGAGTGTAACGCATCAGGTCCCTCATCAGGGACTTTTCAGCAAAGAAGACCGTCCCTGCCAGACTGGTCCTTCGCCTGCTTGGACATATGGCTGCGGTCATTCCAACTGTTCCGATGGCAAGGCTCCACATGCGGGTAACCCAGTGGATGCTGAAAGTGCAATGGTATCAAAGGCAAGACCATATGCAGCAGCCGGTCAGAATCACGAAGGGCGTGATTCGGGACTGGCAATGGTGGCTAGACCCAGGCACACTCTCTGTGGGTGTCCTGTTTGCAGCGCCGGCCCCGGAGGTAATCCTCTCCACAGACGCCTCAGGGCTGGGGTGGGGGCACACCTGAACGGGGTGAAGTCCCAGGGATCGTGGACCCCTCAGGATGCTCATCTCCAAATCAACATTCTGGAGATGAGGGCGGTCCTTTATGCCCTGCAGGCCTTCCAGTCAGAAATCCCACCGAGTACTCTTCTGCTTCAAACAGACAATACGGCGGTGATGTATTACCTCAACAAACAAGGAGGCACACACTCTTACCCCCTTTGCAGGGAAGCTATGAGAGTGTGGGAATGGGTAATTCGACACGGTGCGAGCCTGATTACAGTTCACGTTCCTAGAGTGGACAACACAATCTCAGACGGCCTGAGTCGATCCCAGGCCAGAGTCCACGAGTGGGAACTTCTTCCGGAGGTAGCAGAGGATCTGTTTCTTCGATGGGGCACTCCAGAATTGGACTTGTTAGCTTCCCCATCCAACGCAAAACTGCCCAATTTTTGCTCGCTAGATCCAGGGCCTGGTGTTTTTTGGCAAGACGCGTTGTCCCTCTCCTGGGCGGACAGATTCCTCTATGCTTTTCCTCCCTTCCCGTTGATCCAGAGAGTCCTTCTCAAACTTCACAGGGAGCACACAACAATGATCCCGGTAGTGCCTTTCTGGCCCAGACAGATCTGGTTCCCCATGCTGACGCAACTGCCCTGGGAACCTCCACTCCTGTTGTCCATCAGCTCCCATTTGCTGTCTCAAGAGGAGGGTTCGCTAGTCCATCCGGACTTAAGCTCTCTGAACCTGCATGCCTGGCTCCTCGAGACATAGCCATTATGCGACATGGGGTCTCGCAAGAGGTGGCGGAAGTCCTTTCCGCTGCCAGAAAGCCGGCAACGTATGCTACATACGCCATGAAATGGCGCTGGTTTTGCCTGTGGTCTCAGGCACGTGGTCTATCCCCTTTAGAATACCCAGAGAAATCAGTCCTAGAATACCTGCTTTCCCTTTTTCACTCAGGCCTTGCCTATTCCTCTATTAAGGTTCACCTCTGTGCCATTTCGGCCTAGCACTACCCGATAGGTCAACGCACAGTGGCCTCTCGTGACTTTCTGAGGGGGGGTGTTACACCTTAGACTGCCCATCAAGGATCCCATCCCTCCCTGGTACCTACTCTTTGTCCTGGAGCAGCTCACGCTGCCCTCTTTTGAGCCTGCCGCAGATTGCGAGCTGCGTTTTCTGTCGTGGAAAACGTTATTTTTGGTTGCTGTCATGTCAGCAAGGAGAATCTCTGAGCTACACGCCCTCATGTGTAAGGAACCTTATTTAATTTTCCACCAGGACAGAGTGTCCCTGAGGACGAATCTAAAATTCCTGCCTAAGGTGGTCTCAGCCCTTACCCTTAATCAGGACATTGATCTGCTGGTGTACTTTCCCAGGTGCACCAATAGAGGAGAGGCACTGCTTCACCCCCTAGATGTTCACTGCTCCTTAAGATACTACTTGACCAGGACCAAACAGCATCACAAATCCGAGCAGCTGTTTATTTCCTTTGCTGAGAGGATGTTGGGCCAACCAGTCTCAAAACACACCCTTTCTCGCTGGCTTGTCCAGTGCATTTCTTTTGCTGCAACAACGAACAGAAGCCCCTTCTGGGCACAGTCCGGGGCCACTCGACTAGGGCGCTGGGAACTCTCCACCTTGGCCATTTGTGCCGAGCTACATGGAGCTCAGTGCACACCTTCATTAGGCATTACAGCCTGGACATGCCTCACGGCAGAGAGCAGGTTTCAGCCTTGCCGATATACTTGGTCTCCTGTCCTAGAGTCAGGATTTTCAAGATCTCCCTGTTCTAGGGACATGGATATGTTGTTTATCCACACTGTCTGGCAGGTATCCTTGCTGCTTTAAATCTTGCCGGAAGGTCTTCAAGCTGGCTTCTCCCACCCACCCGGGTGGTAAAACTCTCGGCTCCGCCCCATGACGCCAGATCTTCCTTACCGCTTGGTAGCTCAGGTTCCCTCCTTAACGCTCTGCGTATAAGACTGGTTCCTAATTCTTCGGTTTTCCGAATTTAAAAGTTGTTTTGCATTATAGACTTCGGTCTTCTATCCCTCGCGGCTGCGATGGACCGTCGACTCCCGGTTTTCGGAGATGCCCTTGCGGGCAGAAGATGTCTCGGATGGATCCGCACTCCACGTGTGTCTACTGTTTAGGCCTTGAGCACGACCCGCAGGCTTGCGACCTGTGCTCTTCCTTCTCAGCCTATGTCCTTGACGACCGTGCTGCCCATTTACAACTGGGGCGTCCTGAGAAACGTCTTCATCCGGTGAAGTCAAAGAGGCCCGGTCAGTGGTTTCCGCGGCGGCAGGCTCGGCGGATCACCTAGAGCAGATGATCGCCCTCGAAGAGGAGGCGGCGCGGGCTGCATCTTCCTCGACCGCGGCATTTATCCCGCTGTCCCTAGGTTCCTCTTACACAGCTTCCTTTAAGGAGCTTTGTCTGTCCCTCTCCACTAGAGGAGAGGGACCAACGTCTGCTGGACCTTCTTCTCGGTCCAAGAAGAAAGACAAGGGTAAGTCCCTCCGTCGACGCTCTTGGGAGCGGGAAAGGTCCCTCTCCCCGAGTTGTCGGCCATCGACTTCAGTCGATTATTCGGCTTTAGCCACTGGTCTCACGGTGTCCCCGTCAGGTCAGTTGACCGAGACTCCCGTCGGCGCGGTGAGATCTTTCTCGACCCGTTGGATGGAGTTGTCGACCGTGAAACCGAAAATCCTCTCACGGTTCCCCGGTGGAAGCTGAGGATCCGATGTAGCACCAGTGCCTCGGTTCTGGAGACCTCGGGTGAACCCTCCGAGCCGAGGGGATCCGGTTACACCCGTCCCTCCCGCACCATCCTCGGAAAGGCGAGGTTTCTGGTCTCGGTCTTGGACTTCTTTGCGGTCCAGTCGATCCATCGCCCGTCATGGCGGTCTCGGTCTCGGCACGTGATGAATTGGCGCCGCGCCGGTCCCTTCTCCTCGGATGAGGGGGAGCTTGACGTGAGTTACGTCGACGATCACGAGACCTCATATGGCAACAGCTCTTCTGACCGGGAACAAGCCGACGCCGTCGCCTTCCCCAGCCATTAAGTGACTGTCACGGAGCGGCCGAAAGAACCCCTCGTCTTACCCAAGGAGCCTGTTCCCAGGCCGGTTGTTTGGCCAAAACCAGCTGCTCCACCGATTCCGGTGGAACCTCTGCCTCCACAGCCACTGTTTGGGGCTCCAACCAAGAACTCTCGGTCGGCTCAGGGTCTGCCCCATAGGCTGTCGGTCAGCCTCACTCCCGATCGCCCTCGGCAGGTGGAGGGTGGCTCTGGCCCGAGGCAGCTCTTTGTGGACTCTTCTGAGTCCAACGACGATTCCTCCCTTTTCTCCAGGTGAGTGGACTTGGAGTCCTCTGGAGGTCAGTCGCTGGACGACAGCCCTTCGTCCTTCCTGGGTTTGCTTAGGCTCATCTCGGAGTCCAGCAGGATGCAGCTCGAGCCCATATCCAAGCGGGCCAAGTATCCCCTCACGGAGATATTGGACCGAGGGGATTCCCCTACGGAGGCCTTTCCTGTGGCCGAGGCCATTGTGGGCCCGGCCTTGGAGCTCTGGCAGCACCCTGCTTCCTGCCCAGTGCCTTCGGCCAGGATGGCCAGGAAGTATGCGGTCCCTACCGGTTCCCTGTCTGGTTTCTCGGAACATCCCTCAGCCCGAGGGTTAGTTACCGACAGCGTTTTCCGGTGTGCCGGAAACACTAGGGACGTGGACAAACCTCCCGACAAGGAGTCCGAGAAATTGGACTATGCCGGGCGAAAATTCTACGCTGCGTCCACCCTTGGCTTTCGTCAGGCCAGCTCGGCCGTGCTTATGGCACATTTCTCCCATGCCCTGTTGGGCTCCCTGGACGAGGTAGTCCCTCATCTCCCGGCTGACCTGCAGACCACGGTTAGGCAGGTGCGGGACCAGGGCAGGCCAGTGGCCAAGCAGCAACTTCAGACTGCTCTGGACATTGGAGACTCATGCGCCAGGTCAGTCGCAGCCGCAGTGGCTATGCGCCGTCGGGCATGGCTGAGGATATCCACCTTCACAGCGGATACCCAGCACAAATTGGCGGATGTCCCCTTCCTGGGGACCGACCACTTCGGCCCTGGAGTGGAAGGCCACCTCCAGAGGATCGAAAAGTCCAGTGCCACTTTGGACTCAGTCTCATCCGGCCAGAGGGACAAGGGCCGCGGGCCATAACCCAAGCCCTTTCCGTCCGTCTGCGCTCATGCACGTCCGGCCAGCAACATCAGGGCCAGCAGGCTCCGCTAGTCCCAAACCCAAGCCACGGGGCTTCCTCCTCCTCCAGGAAGCAGGAGGTGTTAGAGGGGACGGCTCAGGGGTAATTTGAGGAAACTTGCTCTACGGAGAGAGTGGTGGACGTATGGAACCGCCTTCCTGCAGAGGTTGTGGGGTCTAAAACAGTGGAGGAATTCAAACATGCATGGGACAGACATAAGGCAATTATAGTGGGGGTTGCAGGAAATAGGCTTTTGTTAACTAGAATATGCAGCTTATCCAGTAGGTAGGGAAATGGCAGACTGGGTGGCCAAGTGGTCCTTATCTGGTCACAAAGTCTTTGTTTCTATGTTTCTATGATCCAAAATTGTCCAGTCGCTTTCCCGGTTCGACCGAACCGGCCACCTTCAGGGAGGCGCTCGGTTTGGCCGGTTCCACCGGTTCAAGAGTATGATTTAGAGGAGTATTATGAACCAGAGCAGGGGGAAAAGGAGTATGAGGAGAGTGAATGTGGATTTGAAAGTCTGGATGTGCCCATTGACCCGGACATCTCCCCAGACAGACCTTCAGGAATGTCTGCTCCTAGGCTTTCTGAGTCCCCTTCTCATTTTATGTTTTATAAAAAAGTGGCTGAAACCCTCCAGCTTCCTATGGAGGAAGCTGTGGATGATCAAGAGGAGCCTGACTTTGTGGAATTATGGATATCCCAGGAGTCTAGGAGGCTGTCTATTCCTTGCATAAATCTTTTGGGAACAGACATTTAAAATTTTAAAACTCCTAACACTATACCTCCTGTGGATAAGAGAATGGATAGAGGTATACATTGTCAGGCTCTGATACGGAGTTCCTTGCACAACAATGCAGCCATGTTGGAGTAGTGCAGGCTGCAGCCTGTGACAAGGCAAATATTCCCTGGCTTCACCCCCAGACAAGGACTCCAGGAGGATTGATGCCATGGCAAAGAAACAGTACATGGCAGCATCCTTGGGACTCAGACAGGCTGAATTATATGGCTTATGTTGCTAGATATCAGAAATCAGATGGGACACTGTCATGGCTCTAGCAAAACAGGTCCCTGGCCAGCTTGCCAAGGAGTTGGAGCAGGTGGCTGCTGATGGTATTGAGGCATCCAAGGTGCACTCCATGCTGCAGTGGACTCAAATGATGTGTCATCAAGAGTCATGGCTACATCTGTGGCACTTCAAGAATGGCTTGGCTCAGATGTGCTAGCCTGTCACAGGATACCCAGACTAAGGCCATGGATTTTCCTTGTTCTTGGTAATTCTTTGTTTGGGGAGCAAACAGAGAATTACATGAAGAAAATGGACGAGAATAGGACCACCTACAGGAGTGCACAGGCCAAGGAAAGGCAGGCCACTTCTCAGAGGCAGCTTCCCAGGGGCAGGCCTTTTCACAGGCCTTTCTACCAAGCCCAGGCCTCCTCTTCTGCGTATGCTCAGAGGGGGTTCTTTAGAGGGAGAGGCAGAAGGGGTACCAGCAGACCTGCTTCCACCCCTCAGCCAAAACCAGCTGCCAAGCAGGCACCCTGATGGGTTTGCCAGGGCCGATTCTCCACCACCTGTAGGGGGCAGGCTGGCTTACTTTGTCCAGGACTGGAAGTTTATAACATCAGACAAGTGGGTTCTGGAAGTAGTAAGCCAGGGACTGGTTCTCAGCTTCAAAAGATTTCCAAAGCTGAGAACCAGATCCTTTTCACCTGCAAACCCCTTGGAGGCACTTGCCCTAGAGGCAGAGGTCTCCTCCCTCCTAGCTCTCAGAGCTGTGGAAAGGGTTCCACCCCTACACCAGGGCACAAGGTTGTACTCCAGGTACTTCCTTAACCTCAAAAGACGGGAGAATGGCGTGCCATCCTAGATACACATAGACAGTGTCGGCAGATAAGGGCCTATGGCCCACCCAGTCTCCCCATTTGAGCTTTTAAGTTCAGTTTGTTTTCCTAGTAGTCTGTTGCACCTTACCCTCACCTCCAGAATTCCTTTATGTCTATCCCATGCATTCTTAAATCTCCGTGATTGTTTTAGCCCCCACCACTTTCTCTGGCAGGGTGTTCCACTTGTCCACCACTCGCTCTGTGAAGAAATTCTTTCTCATGTTTCCTCTGAATCGTCCTCCTCCAACTTCATCCCATGCCCTAGTCCTGGAACATCTTTTTCGCTTAAAAATAGTGTTTTCCTGCACCCTGTTCCTCCCTGTAAGATACTTGTATGTCTCTATCATATCCCCTCTCTCCTCCTCTCTCCAGGGAGTACATGTTCAGTTCCTTCCAACCTGTCTTCATATGACTTGTGATGCAATCCATGCACCATCTTTGTTGCCCTCCTCTGAACCTTCTCTACCCTGTTCTATGTCCTTACGTAGGTATGGTCTCCAGAACTGTACACTGTACCCAGGTGGGGCCTCACCTAGTGTCTTGTATGCTGGAATTATGACTCCTTTCTTCCTGCTGGTAATGCCCTGCCTATTACATCCCAGCATCCTATTTTGCTTTACCTGCTGCCTTGTCACACTGTTTCCTCTACCTTGAGGTCATCAGAGATGATAACCCCAAGATCCCTTTCCTGCTTGGTGCATGCTATATCCTCACCCCCAACTGATATATTGTGCCAGGGTTTTTGTGCCCTATATGCATTATTTTGCACTTCTTTGCATTGAATTTCAACTGCCAAACCCCTGACCATTCTTTTCAAGTTTCTGCAGGTCGCTCTCATTCTGTCTACACCCTCTGGTGTGTCTACTCTGTTACAGAGTTTGTGCTCATCAGCCGAACAGTGAAATTCTGCCTTCTAGGTCCTGCTGCCATGTCACTGATGAAGATGTTGAATAGGACGTCTCCAGCACTGATCCCTGTGGTACCCCACTGGTCACTCTTCCTCTGTGGAGTGAAAGCTCATTTACCACCACCCTCTGTGTCCTGCTCATCCTGGATCTCAGATACTCAAACAAGCACCTGTTAAAACCAAAATTCAAAAATGGTGACTCTGAGGGTAATTCTACCTCTCTAAGGCCAGGGACTGGCAAGCATCCCTTGGACCTCAAGGATGCCTACTTCCATATTCTCATCAGAAGCTCCCATCGAAGTACCTCGGAGTTCGAGCTGCCCCTCAGGCCACATTACCAGTTCAGAGCAATGCCCTTCGACTCAACCTCTGCTCCAAGGGTGTTCACAAAATGCCTGGCAGTAGTATTTGCTTTCTAAGAAGGCAAAGGATTGCCATCTTCCCTTACCTGGATGATCTTATAGTAGGCCAGACCCCAGACCAAGTCACGTCACACATTCACAGGTAACTCAGCAACTGCTCTCCTCGTTAGGTTTCCTTCTGAACCTTTCAAAGTCAGTTCTAGAGCCTGTCCAGCCCTCACCTCTCAGGTGCAGAGCTAGACACAGGAAAGGCCAGAGCTTTCCTTCCCTGGACAGGGCAAGGACCTCACCTCTTGGCCTCCCTCATTCACCCTACAGGTATCCCGACCAGCAAGACATTTTCACAGCTCCTGAGGCACATGGCTGCTTCCACAGCAGTGGTGCAGGGAGCAAGGTTTCAGATGAGAGATTCAGATCTTACTTGAGCTACCAGCTCTTGCAGCAGGTTACACCATTATTACTGAAGCCGGCAGGCGTAGGACCCCATGGAAATCTTCTAGCTAGTAGTCTTCAGCGGGGACCGCCTCCGACGTCGGTCCCGCCCCCGACGTCAGGCGTAGTACATAAGGAGGCGGTCCCGCCAGAATCCCCAGTTCTTTCCTGCTGTCGACTTGCATGTCTCGACCCTCCGTTCAGTACCTAGCGCGCGACGCCTGGAAAAGTTCTTTTCCCGTGTCTCGACTGGAAACTCTTATCTTACCTCGAATCATCTGCCATCTGATGTCCTCTCCAACATCCATGGAGGGCCATCCATCAAAGTGCGCCTGTGGGAAGCAAATTCCCTTTAAAGACCCGCATTCAGCCTGCGTGCGGTGCCTAGGTCCAGACCACGACACCTGGGCCTGCTCCTTCTGTCAAGGATTCAACAGTCGGACCCAGATCCGCTGTCAGAAGGCCCTCCAAGCTTACCTTCTAGAAGAGAGATTGAAGGCCATGGATTCTGCCTCCAAGGGGGAATCATCCAAGAAAGCCCACCGGTGCCTCGAAAAGTACAGGGAGAGGGTGAGGTCTAAATCACCTTCTAGGGCTTCCTACTCCCATAGCTCCGGCTCGCGGTCCGACTGCTCGCCTTCCCGGGCCTGCTCTCAGCCTCCCCCGGTCGCGATCAAGTCATCCTCAGGTTCCTCCACTCTGCGGCCTGTTTCAACCTCCAGGCCTTCTTCCTCTTCGCTCCAAGGCCTTGCCGAGCCGTGAGACCGCCATCACCACAAGTCCAGCCTCCCGCCACTCGGCTTCCGACGTCTGCCCGGTCTCCTTGCCTCTCCACCCCAGCGGAAAACCAAGGAGCTGACGTCGCTATGAGGACGCCGGACCCAACATCGGCCAAGCACCACTATTCCCGAGACCCGACGACTGCCAGGCGCCTGTCATCGGTCAGGCCTTCTCCAACGCTGACATCGGCTGGGGACCAACGCCCGCCTTATTGGAGAGAGACCCTCACGCCACCTACTGGACGTTAGCCAGGAGGAGCTTACTGAATTGGAGTCGACTCAGCCCGAGGACCAGGCGGGCGAACCTGGTCCTGTTGAACCCCCGAGGGAATCCTCTCCCGAACTAGAGACCCCAGGGGGCCGACGCCGGAACCCGACGACAGACCACCGGTGCCCGGCCCGTCGTCAGGTCTCAATATTTCTGAAGTCAAGGAGCTGTTTACCTTTTGGTTGGACGCCATAAAAAAGGATGTGGTTCCCACACCTGTTCCTCTTCCTCCTCCTCCTCCACCCGTGACTCCACTGGCCCCAGCGCCCCCCACCCCATCTGGGGCAGCAGGCCGAGTACCTTCCCCCCAGGAGCCTGCAGAATCTCCTAGGGACTGACCAGAAAAGAGGAGACCTCCGTCCAGTTCTTCTTCAGGGTCACCCAGCCCCGAAGAGACCCAGAAGGCGTGCCACTGCGCCTGACGGAGGACTCGGGATCGGACTTCTCAGACAGATCCAGATCCCTTCTCCCATCAGCGCCCCCTCCGGACCTCACGTGAGCTCCCAAGATCTCTCCAGATGACCCATCATTCTCTGAGATTATGAGGCACATCTAAGAGCATATGGGCTGGGATGCAGAGGAACTTGACCCCGAGTTCTACGCCTCGCACGCTATCTTCGGCAAAAGGACCCCAAGTCTGTGGTGGTACCACCCTTGGTGGACACCTCGTGGGCGTGCCACCAAGGCAGCGGGAAACGTCCATATTCGCCTCCCTCTGTATGGCAAAAGAAGGCTGACTGCCTGTACAAGGCCCCTAGGGAGGACCAGTACTTGGCATCTCATCCTCTGGCAGATTCCCTGGTCATTACAGCCTCACATGACCAGTCCCAGAGGCCGCAACATCTGAGCACCCTGACACCGGACCCAGAGTCCAAGCAATCGGACGGGATGGGCAGGCGCACGTACACAGCTGCAACCTGCGCCATTAGGTCCCTCAACTATCTCACCCACATGGTCCAGTTTCAGAATGCCTTGTGGGAGCAGGGACTAGAGCTGGCAGAAAGATGCCGAAGGTGAACAGAAGGAAGAACTGTTTGCTTGCCTCCTCGCACGGTTCAGACTTGGGAACCCAGGTGCTTTGAGTCGCGGAGTGACTCCGGGTGGGACTCCTCGGCCAGAGCGGGCAGCCTCGGCGGATGCCTCCTGAGACACTCTGTGGCTTGTGTCTCCGATATTCATCGCCCCTGACGCCCAGAAAATGATACTGGACGCCCATTCCTCGGCGCGAAGTTCTTCGGGTGAGTCTTTGGGGAAGGTTCTCACCAAGCGCCAGGAGGCCGAGGCCATGAGGTCTGTCCATGCCATGTACAGACCCAGGCCCGGTTCCTTTAGTAGGAACCAGAGCCTGCCAGCGCGGATCAGAGACAACAGTCCCTGTCTGGTCCGCAACAGAGGGCCTTCTCCTGATAAGTCCAGGGAGTCATCCTCAGGCTGAGGCCAACGCCCGCTTAAGTCGGCCCAGCCTGCAGGACCCTCAGCCACAACAGCCTGACTCCTTCCTGCGCCCCACCCTCAGGATCAACGGGACCCAAGATCGGGGTCGACAGACCACCTGCCAGATGGCAGTCTATTACCACCGACAGGTGGGTACTCAATTGGTCAAAAAGGCTACTTTATAGAATTCTGTGACAAGCCACTCACAAGGCCTCCTCTGCTCTCCCACTACTTGGGTCAGCACAGATCGCTCATCAGGCAAGAAGTACTCGCGCTTCTGCAAAAAGGAGTGGTGGAGTACGTCCTGGAGAACCAGAGAGGAGCAGGCTACTATTCCCACTTCTTTCTGGTTCCAAAGAAATCAGGGGGACCTCCGTCCAATATTGGACCTCAGCGACCTCAATATGTCGGTTGCCTACAAACGGTTTCGCATGGTGACCCTCCAAGGGCTTATTCCCATGTTGAAGAAGGACACATTTTTAGCGTCACTGGACATACAGGACGCCTACCTGCACATCCCCATTGCTCAAGCGCACAGGAGGTTCCTGCGCTTCGAGTTCCTCGGCCACCACTTTCAGTTCCGGGCACTTCCTTTCGGGCTGTCATTGGCCCCCAGGGTCTTTACCAAGTGCATGGCAGTTGTGGCAGCGTCTCTAAGGAGACAGGGCCACTATGTGTTCCCGTACCTGGATGACTGGCTTCTCATGGCCGCCTCCAGAGAGGCGCTGTTGTTGGCTATCCAGAACACCCAAACTCTTTTTCAGTCGCTGGGCATTCTTATCAACTTCAAGAAGTCTCTCCTGGTACCATCCCAGAAGCTGCAGTTCATTGGCGCAGTTCTGGACACCATCCAAGGGAAGGCTTTTCTTCCTGAGGACAGAGTGTAACGCATCAGGTCCCTCATCAGGGACTTTTCAGCAAAGAAGACCATCCCTGCCAGACTGGTCCTTCACCTGCTTGGACATATGGCTGCGGTCATTCCAACTGTTCCGATGGCAAGGCTCCACATGCGGGTAACCCAGTGGATGCTGAAAGTGCAATGGTATCAAAGGCAAGACCATATGCAGCAGCCGGTCAGAATCACGAAGGCTGTGATTCGGGACTGGCAGTGGTGGTTGGGACCCAGGCACACTTTGTTGGGTGTCCTGTTTGCAGCGCCGGCCCGGAGGTAATCCTTCCACAGACGCCTCAGGGCTGGGGGTGGGGGCACACCTGAACGGGGTGAAGTCCCAGGGATCGTGGACCCCTCAGGAAGCTCATCTCCATATCAACATTCTGGAGATGAGGGCGGTCCTTTATGCCCTGCAGGCCTTCCAGTCAGAAATCCCACCGAGTACTCTTCTGCTTCAAACAGACAATACGGCGGTGATGTATTACCTCAACAAACAAGGAGGCACACACTCTTACCCCCTTTGCAGGGAAGCTATAAGAGTGTGGGAATGGGTAATTCGACACGGTGCTAGCCTGATTACAGTTCACGCCCCTGAGTGGACAACACAATCTCAGACGGCCTGAGCTCGATCCCAGGCCAGAGTCCACGAGTGGGAACTTCTTCCGGAGGTAGCAGAGGATCTGTTTCTTCATGAAACCCAGAATTGGACTTGTTAGCTTCCCCATCCAACGCAAAACTGCCCAATTTTTGCTCGCTAGATCCAGGGCCTGGTGTTTTTTGGCAAGACGCGTTGTCCCTCTCCTGGGCGGACAGATTCCTCTATGCTTTTCCTCCCTTCCCGTTGATCCAGAGAGTTCTTCTCAAACTTCACAGGAGCACACAACAATGTTCCTGGTAGTGCCTTTCTGGCCCAGACAGATCTGGTTCCCCATGCTGACGCAACTGCCCTGGGAACCTCCACTCCTGTTGTCCATCAGCTCCCATTTGCTGTCTCAAGAGGAGGGTTCGCTAGTCCATCCGGACTTAAGCTCTCTGAACCTGCATGCCTGGCTCCTCGAGACATAGCCATTATGCGACACGGGGTCTCGCAAGAGGTGGCGGAAGTCCTTTCTGCTGCCAGAAAGCCGGCAACGCATGCGACATACGCCATGAAATGGCGCCGGTTTTGCCTGTGGTCTCAGGCACGTGGTCTATCCCCTTTGGAATACCCAGAGAAATCAGTCCTAGAATACCTGCTTTCCCTTTTTCACTCAGGCTTTGCCTATTCCTCTATTAAGGTTCACCTCTGTGCCATTTCGGCCTAGCACTACCCGATAGGTCAACGCACAGTGGCCTCTCGTGACTTTCTGAGGGGGGGTGTTACACCTTAGGCCGTCCATCAGGATCCATCCTCCCTGGTACCTACTCTTTGTCCTGGAGCAGCCTACGCTGCCTCTTTTGAGCCTGCCGTAGATTATGCAGCCGCGCTTTCTGTCATGGAAAACGTTATTTTTGGCTGCTGCTATGTCAGCAAGGAGAATCTCTGAGCTACACGCCTCCATGTGTGTGAACCTTATTTAATTTTCCACCAGGACGGAGTGTCCCTGAGGACTGATCTAAAATTCCTGCCTAAGGTGGTCTCAGCCCTTTACCCTTAATCAGGACATTGATCTGCTGGTGTGCCTTCCAGGTACACCAATAGAGGAGAGGTACTGCTTCACCCCTAGATGTTCACTGCTCCTTAAGATACTACTTGACCAGGACCAAACAGCATCACAAATCCGAGCAGCTGTTTATTTCCTTTGCTGAGAGGATGTTGGGCCAACCAGTCTCAAAATACACCCTTTCTCGCTGGCTTGTCCAGTGCATTTTTTTTTGCTGCAACAACGAACAGAAGCCCCTTCTGGGCACAGTCCGGGGCCACTCGACTAGGGCGCTGCGGAACGTCTCCACCTTGGCCATTTGTGCCGCAGCTACATGGAGCTCAGTGCACACCTTCATTAGGCATTACAGCCTGGACATCGCCTCACGGCAGAGAGCAGGTTTCAGCCTTGCCGTTCTACTTGGTCTCCTGTCCTAGAGTCAGGATTTTCAAGATCTCCCTGTTCTAGGGACATGGATATGTTGTTCATCCACACTGTCTGGCAGGTATCCTTGCCGCTTTAAATCTTGCCGGAAGGTCTTCAAGCTGGCTTCTCCCACCCACCCGGGTGGTAAAACTCTCGGCTCCGCCCCATGACGCCTAGATCTTCCTTACCGCTTGGTAGCTCAGGTTCCTCATATGTTGGTTGCCTATAAACGGTTTCGCATGGTGACCCTCCAAGGCTTATTCCCATGTTGAATAGGATACATTTTTAGCCACTGACACAGGACGCCACCTGCACATCCCTATTGCCTGCCACAGGAGGTTCCTGCGCTCGAGTTCCTGCCACCTCTGTTCCGGTCCCTTTCGGGCTGTCATTGGCCCCAGGGTCTTTACCAAGTGCATGGCAGTTGTGGCAGCGCCTCTAAGGAGACAGGGCCATCATGTGTCTGCATCTGATGATGATTCATGTCCGCCTCCAGAGAGGCGCTGTTGTTGTTATCCAGAACACCCAAACTCTTTTTCAGTCACATTCTATCAACTTCAAGAAGTCTCTCCTGGTACCATCCCAGCTGCAGTTCATTGGCGCAGTTCTGACACCATCCAAGGAAGGCTTTTTCCGAGGATGAGGTAATGCATCAGTCCCTCATCAGGGACTTTTCAGCAAAGAAGACTATCCTGCCAGACTGGTCCTTCACCTGCTTGGCTGGGCCATTCCCAATTGTTCCATGGCAAGGCTCCACATGCGGGTAATCTAGGATGCTGAAAGTGCAATGGTATCAAAGGCACCATAGCAGCCGGTCAGAATCACTGGCGCGTGATTGGACTGGCAGTGGTGGCTAGACCTATGCACACTCTGTGGGTGTCCTGTTTGCAGCCGCCCCGGAGGTAATCCTTCCACAGACGCCTTAGGCTGTGGGTCACCCTTAAGGGTAAGTCCTAGGACTGGGCCCAGGTCATCTCCATATCAACATTCTGAGATGAGGCGTCCATGCCCTGCAGGCCTTCCAGTCAGAAATCCCACCCAGCACTTTTCTGCTTCAAACACAACACATGGTGGATGGCTACCTCAACAACAAGGAGGCACATCTACCCCCTTTGCAGGGAAGTTTAAGAGTGGAATGGGTAATTCACGGTGCGAGCCTGATTACAGTTCACGCTCCCGGAGTGGGCAACATATCTTGGACTGCCTGAGTCATCCCAGCCAGAGTCCACGAGGGAACTCTTCCGAGGTAGCAGAGAATCTGTTTCTTCGATGGGGCACCCAGAATTGACTTGTTAGCTTCCCATCCAACTAAAACTGCCCAATTTTTGCTCGCCAGATCCAGGCCTGGTGTTTTTGGCAAGACGGTTGTCCTCTCTTGCTGATAGATTCTATGCTTTTCCTCCTCCTGTTGATCCAGAGAGTTTCTTCTACCTTCAGGAGCACACAACAATGTTCCTGTAGTGCCTTTCTGCCCAGACAGATCTGGTTCCCCATGCTGACGAACGTCCTGGGAACTCCACCTGTTGTCCATCAGCCCTATTTGCTGTCCCAGAGAGGGTTCGCTGTCCATCCGACTTGCTTCCTGAACCTGCATGCCCCTCCGACATAGCCATTATGCTATGGGGTCTCGCAAGAGGTGCGAAGTCCTCTGCTGAAAAGCCGCAACGATATGTATATACGCCATGAAATGGCCGGTTTTGCCTGTGTCCCAGGCACGTGTTCATCCCTTGAATACCCAGAGAATCAGTCCTAGAATACCTGCTTTCCCTTTTTCACCAGGCTTTGCCTATTCCTCTATTAAGGTTCGCCACTGTGCCATTTCACTAGCACTACTCCTATAGTCAACGACAGTGGCCTCCTCGTGACTTTCTGAGGGGGTGTTACACCCAGGGGCCGTCCATCTAGATCCGATCCTCTGGTGGCACTCTTGTCCTGAGCAGTCACGTCTTCTTTGAGCCTGTCGCAGATTGTAGCCATGCTTGTCATGGAACGTTATTTTGGTTCTGTATGTCAGCAGGAGAATTTGCTTTACACGCCTCATGTGGTGAATTTATTTAATTTTCCACCAGGACAGAGTGTCCTGAGGAGAATCTAAAATTCCTGCTTAAGGTGGTCTCTGGCCTTACCCTTAATCAGACATTGATCTGCTGGGTATTTTTCCAGGTACACTAATAGAGGAGAGGCACTGCTTCACCCCTAGATGTTCACCTCCAAGATACTACTTGACTGTGACCAAACAGCATGCCAAATCCGGCAGCTGTTTATTTCTTTGTGAGGATGTTGCCAACCAGTTCAAAATACACCCTTTCTCGCTGGCTTTTCCAGTATTTTTTTGCTGCAATATCTAACAGTAGCCCTTCTGGGCACAGTCCGGGGCTACTGACTAGGGCCATGGAACGTCTCCACCTTGGCCATTTGTGCCAAGAAAGCTACGGAGCTCAGTGCACCTTCATTAGCATTACAGTTTGGACATCGCCACGGCAGAGAGCAGGTTTTAGCCTGCTGTTTATTTTGTCTCCTGTCCTAGAGTCAGGATTTCAAGATCTCCTGTTCTAGGGACATGGATATGTTGTTCATCCACCGTCTGGCAGGTATCCTTGCTGCTTAAATCTGTCTGAAGGTCTTCAAGTTGCCTCCTGTTCACCCGGTGGACTCTCGGCCCGCCCATGGCGCCAGATCTCCTTCGCTGGTAGCTCAGGTTCTCTCCTTCGCCTCGTATAAGACTGGTTCCCATTCTTCGGTTTTCCCGAATTTAAAAGTTTTTTGCATTGTAGACTTCTTGGTCTTCATCCTCGCTGCCGCGGCGGACAAATCCGACTCCCGGTTTTGGAGATGCCTCAAGGGCAGAAGATGCCCGGATGGATCCCACTCCACGGTGTCTATTGTTTAGGCCTTGAGTACTACCCGCAGGCTTCGACCTGTGCCTCTCTCAGCCTATTCCTGTGACGTGCTGCTTATTTAACTGGGCGCCTTGACGTTTTCTCCGTGAAGTCAAGAGGCCGGTCCTGTTTCAGCGGGCTCCTGGATCACCTAGAGCAGATGATCGCCTCGGAGGAGGCGGCGAGGCGTATCTTCTCACCGCGTATTTTATCCCGCTGGGCTGTCCCTAGGTTCCTCTTTACACAGCTTCCTTTATGAGCTTTGTCGTCCTTTCCACTAGAGGAGAGGACCAACGCCTGCTGGACCTCTTCTCGTCCAAGAAGAAAGACAAGGTAAGTCCCTCCGTCGATTTTTGGGAGCGGAGGTCCTCCCTCGAGTTGTCGGCCATCGACTTGAGTCGATTATTCGCTTAGCCACTGGTCTCACGTGTGTCCTGCCAGGTCAGTTGACCGAGACCTCGTCGGCGCGGTGAGATCTTTCACCTGTTGGATGGATTGTCGACCGTGCCGAAAATCCTCTCTCGGTTCCCCGGTGGGAGTTGAGGATCTCGTGGCGCCAGTGCCTCCGTTCCGAGACTGGTGAACCTCCGAGCCGAGGGGATCCGTTACACCTGTCCCCCCGCACCATCTTTGGAAAGGCCGAGGTTTCTGGTCCGGTCTTGACTTCTTCGCGTCCAGCCTATCTCGTCATAGGCGGTTCCTTCTCGCACTGCTGTAAGTGGCGCCCGCCGCCCTTCTCCTCGGATGAGGGGAGGCTTCACGAAGTTACTACGACGCATACGAGGACCTCATATGGCAACAGCTCCTTTTCTGATCGAAATGCCGACGCCCGCCGCCTCCCCAGCCATTATGACTGTCACTGAGCGCCGAAACAACCTCGTCTTACCTAAGGAGCCTGTCTCAGGCCGTTGTTGGCTGTAACCAGTTGCTCCACTGATTCGTGAACCTCTGCCCACAGCCACTGTTTGGGGTTCCCCAAGAACCTCGGTCGGCTCAGGTCTGCCCCATAGGCTGCCTGTCAGCCTCACTCCCGATCGCCCGCAGGTGGAGGGTGGCTCAGCCCGGCAGCTCGGACCTTTCTGAGTCCAACGACGATTCCTCCTTTTCCAGAGTGGATTGGAGTCCCTGAGGTCGGTCGCTGGACGACAGCCCTCGTCCTTCCTGGGTTTGTTTAGGCTCATCTCTGAGTCCAGCAGGACAGCCTCAGCCCATTCCAAGCCCCATCCCTCACGGAGATATTGACCGAGGATTCCTACGGAGGTTTTCTTGTGGCGAGGCAGTAGGCCCGGCCTTGGGCTCTGGGAGTATCTTGCTTCTGCCCAGTGCCTTCGCCAGGATGGCCCGGAGTATTTGTCCTCACGGTTCCTGTCCGTTTTCGAACATCCTCAGCCGTGGGCTTCCTAGCTGCCTGCGTGCCGGAAACACTAGGACGTGGACAACCTCCCATAAGGAGTCCGAGAAATTGACTATGTTGGCTTAAAATTTACGCCATCCACTTTGGCTTTCGGCAGGCTGGCCCGGCCGTTTTTTCATATTTCTCCATGCCCTGTTGGGCCTGGACGAGGTAGTCCTCATCTCCGGCTGACCTGCAGACCACGGTAGGCAGTGCATTAGGCAGGCCAGTGCCAAGCAGCACCTTTAGACTGCTTGACATTGAGACCTGGCGCCAGGTCAGTCGAGTCCAGTGGCTATGTCGGCATGGCTGAGGATATCCACTCACAGCGGATACCAGCACAAATTGGTGGATGCCCTCCTGGGACCGACTCTTCGGCCCTGGAGTGGAAGGCCACCGAGTATCTAAAACCACCACTGACCTGTCTCATCCACCAGAGGACAGGGCCGCAGACCGCAATCCAAGCCTCGTCTGCCTGCGCCTGCGGCATGTCTGGCCCAGTAGCATCAGGGCCAGGCTCGCGGCCGCCCCAAACTCAAGCCCGCGGCTTCCTCCTCCAGGAAGCAGGAGGAAGGTCTGGAGGTCCTTGAGGGTCCTTCCTCAGTTTGCCCAGTGGGTTGAGGGTGCGCCCAACCCGCCGCCACCCCAGGTGCCCTGGGGCGGCCCGCCCACTTCTTTCTGCCTGATCCGCTATCACCACAGACCAGTGGGTGTTGGAGGTGGTGGAAGTGTTTGCTGGAGTTCGAGGGCCCCATCTTCAGAGTCGGTTTCGACTGGTCCGGCTCGCTGTCAGCTCGGCGGAGCTGACATCGCCTCCCGAGAAGGAGGTGATAAGAGAGGTGGTGACCTCGAACCCGGGTTCGTGTCCAGGTACTCCTGTCTGAACGGACAGGGGTTACGCCCCATTCCTACCTACATGACCTGGGAAACAGTTCCTATGTCTCGAACCTTCGTGGATGGTACTGGCTCAGATAATACCATCCTTGAACACGGCGTGGGTTCTGCTCCGACCTACAGGACGCGTTTTTCACGTCCCTTATCCGTGTGGTCACATCAGAGGTTCTTCCGCTTTCGAAGGAGGATCTCTTTTCTGTTCCAGCCATGCTCGGCTTATCTCAGCTCCAGGGTCTTCACCAATGCATGGTGTAGACAGTATTCTGCGCCAAGAGGTCCGAGTCCTTTACTCTGGACGATTTGATACAGCCCCCCAGACAGGAGGTGGAGCGTCCAGAGATCTGCCTCAGGTTTGTGGTCGGGCTGTCTTCAATCCAGGCCAAGTCGGAACTCGTCAAGCAGGTGATTTTTCATCGGGGCCGAAACGCCTCTTCGAGCCAGGGCACGGTAAGCCCAGCGGACAGGGTCGAGGTTCTTTCCTCCTTGCCCAGTCATTTCTGGTTGGGCAATTGCGCCGTCGGGACTTCCTCGGCCCTGGGTCTCATGGCGCCTGTACCAGCGTGTTCCGTTGGGCCTGGACGTTCCCCTTCTATGTGGGCTGGCTATGATTGTCCCAATGCCATCCATTGGACCAGCTAGTGATTGACCAGGGATGTGGTCCAGTGGTGGACCATTCCAGTTCATCTGCAGGAGGGCATCCGATGTCCGTCTGTCGATGGTCTCTATCGACCGATGCCTCTTATGGTTGGGTGTCATCTGGGAACACCGAGCCACGCCCTGGTCCCCGAGTCCTGGTGCTACATCAGCCTGCTGAGCCCGAGAACCGGCTCTCACCGCTTTTGCTCTGTTTCTTCGGGTCATGTGGTCCTGTCCAGACGACAACACCACGACTATGTATCGTCTAACTGCTTAGGGCGGACGTGTTCCAGCTTTCATGCAAAGAAGCTCTCCGATTGGTCACTGGTGCACAGCCTGAGGCGGATCTCCCAGTTATCATGGCAGAGCCTCCAACACTCTGGCCGATGCCCTGTCAGATAGGGGCTGGGCTCCATTAGTGGTCTCCTGCCGGAGGTAGTACAAGATCTATTCTCCATTGGGGCACACTTTGTGACCTGTTTGCCTCCAGGAGAATGCGGTTGAGGCTGTTCCATGCTCCCTTCAGCAGGGATCCTGGGGGATGCCCTCGGGGCCGTGGGCCCGGCCCTTCTACGCCTTTCCCTGTTCCCTGTTTTCAGGTGCTTTCAAAGCAAGGAGGACAATGCAGGTGATTTTGATAGCCCCAGATGGTTTTCCTGTACTGGTACCCAGATCTCCTCAGCCTCAGCCCAGGCTCCCGGGGCAGCTTCCCAGCTCACCTGGACTTGCTCTCAGTCATCGGGAAGTATTCATCCGGACCTTCAATCCTGCACCTGACTGTCTGGTTCCTGAGTTGCCAGAGTTCCAGGCTTGGTCTTTTCGGACAGGTCTCAGCGTAGTTGAGGCGTTCTTGAGGTCAATCAGAAAATGCTACGCTCAAATGGAAGAGATTTTTTATTGTTGCGCGAGGCCTGACCCTTTCCTCCTGTTCCATGGCTATCTTTGACTACCTTTGGTCCCTTTGTCTGCAAGGGCTTAGGTCGACGGCACTTAAGGTGCACCTGGCAGCCATCTCTTGCCATCGGGCACAGGCCGAAGCAGTCGTGGCGCAGGAGAAGTGGTCTACGCTTTTTTCAAAGGCCTTTGATCATACTCCGCGCGGTAGAACCTCCACCTCCGCGGGATCTACTGCTGGTACTGGCAAAGCTAGGAAAAGCCATTCCGAACCAATGCACAGGTGTGAACTCTTCATTCCGTCGTGGGGAAGACTGCCTCTTGGTGGCTATCACGCCAGCCAGAAAGGATGGTAGAGCCCAGGCGCCTGCATCGAGTCTCTTACCTGGTCTTCCACAGGGACAAGGTTGTTCATGCATCCCACCGAAATTCTTCGAAGGTGGTGCTCTGAGTTTCACCTTAACAGTTGACTCTTGCCGTGTCTCACCCTAATCACACTGGAGGGGAAGCCAAACATAGGCTCCATACCTGGACCCCAGAAGGGCGTCGCTACTATAAGGAGCACATGGCTGAAATTGGGAGAGGTTCATAGCTGTTTGTCACTTACGCTTGAAGCCGCACGTGGTAGACCTGCAGCCAAGCTGATTTATAGGCAGGTGGGTCACCCTGCATAGATCTCTCTTTAAGTTGGTGAGCATGGAACTTCCCAGGTGGGATAAGAGCCATTCTCATCTTCATGCTGCTGCATCGTGGTTTTCCAGGGTCGTCCTTATCCAGGAAATCTGCAGGGCTGCTACTCTGGAGTCTGCACACACCTTTCATCACCCATTACCACATCGACTTGAGTCACGCCCGGATGCTGGCTTTGGGGGCCCTGTCTCCAGTCTCTATTCCCCAAGTAGGGGGTGTGTTTTGCCTCCCTCCTCCCGAGAACTGCTAGGAGTTCACAGACAGTGTGGATGAACAATATATCCATGTCCCTAGATACAGGTTACTCACCTGTATCAGGAGTTCTAGGAATGGCATATGGTGTTCATTCACACTACCCACCCGACCTCCTCCGCTCGACGCACAACCTGAGCTTCCAGCGGGCCAGATCTGGCGCTGCGGGCGGAGCCGAGAGTTTTACCATCCGGGGTGGAGGAGCCAGCTTGAAGACCTTCCGCAAGATTTATTTGGCAAGGATACCTGCCAGACAGTGTGGATGAACAACATATACCATTCCTAGAACTCCTGTTACAGGTGAGTAACCTATCTTACACCTCCTCCCAGAGTGTCTATAGGCGGCTGTTGCTTGGGGAATCTGTCTCTACGGGAGATTTGCCAAGAGCTGTGTATCTCAAGTAAGATAGTACAGTTACGTAAGAACTACTGCAGAATAGTAGGATTCTCGAGAACAGTTTGCAGCAGGTACCTTCCTGCCCACCATCCTCTTGGAGGAGGTCAGGCCTAACCAGGCTTCGGGCAGAGCTTTCCTTTGTCCTTCTGAGTGGGATCCTCGGCTCCACTTGATGTCCTGCGGCCGGAAGTCCCCAAGGGGAGAACTGGGGACTTGGCGGACCGCCTTATGTATTTCACGCCTGACGCCGGGGCGGACCGAGGTTGGAGGATATGTCCCTCACAAGACGCCTTAGCTAGAAGATTTGCTGGGTCCTGACGCTGCCGCTTCAGTCCTAATGGTGTAACCTGCTGCAAGAGCTGTTCTAAGATCTACTGTTACGGTAAGACTCACGAATCTGTATACTTTCCATTTGAGAGCCTTCTGTTCTCAAAAGAAGGACCCTCTGACAAATTGATCCTAGTAACTCGAACCCTGATCCAGGCTCCACAGTGGTGGGCAGGATCAGAGCAATCTGAGACAAGGAGTCCCCTTTGTCAATCAGTCCCCTCCTTAATCCTTACTACAGATGCCTCCTGGGTGTGGGGGCTCACTTAGTGACCTGACCACCCAGGGGTCAGGGTCCCCAAGAGGAGTCTCTGCTCCACATTAACCTGTTGGAGCTCAGAGCAGTATTTCTAGTGCTTCAAGTTTTTTCCAGGTCTGTTCAGAACAAAGTTATTCAGATCAGAACAGACAATACCACCACAATGTGGTACATCAACAAGCAAGGAGGCACTCGGTCTACGGCCTTGTGCACAGAAGCAATGAAGTTGTGGTCCCTGGCTTATTCTCTGAACACCTCCTTCACAGCAGTATACCTCCCAGGCAAGGACAATGTCCCGGCAGATGCTCTCACCAGGATATCTAAGGGCCATCACGAATGGTCCGTGGATCCCTTGGTCTTGGAGGTGATATTCTCCAGATGGGGCACCCCACAGATAGATCTTTTTGCAGCCCCAGACAATCACCAACTTCCTCTTTTTTGTTGCAGGCCCCCAGTCTTGGGCACAGTCCCCCTGGATGCCTTAGTTCTCAGTTGGGAAGGGAAGTTCCTGTATGCCTTTCCCCCCTTCCCTCTCTTGTTCAAAGTGCTAGTCAAAATCAGATCTCAACCCTGCAAGATGATTCTGATTGCTCCAGACTGAGCCAGACAGCCTTGGTATCCACTCCTTCTATCCTTAGCAGTCCATCTTCCCCTGTGTCTTCCTAAGAATCACAACCTGTTAACTTGTGCTCAGGGGAGGGTTTGGTACCCAAATCTCAAATCTCTCAATCTCAAGGCCTGGCTCTTGAAGAGTTAGAGTTTGCTGATTTACACCTCTCCCAAGGCATAATGGACATTCTGAAGGCTTCTAGGAAACCTTCCACCAGGGCTACTTATATTTCCAAGTGGAAAAGATTTTTCCATATGGTGCTCTGGAAAGCAAACTTCCCAGAGTCTGCTGATTTGCCCACAGTCCTTGATTATTTGGTCCATTTAAATGGCTTTAGGGCTTAGACCAGCTACACTGAAGATGTGTCTGGCTGTCTCTGCTTTTATCTCAGCAGGTAAGCCCTCTCTCTTCAGCTCACCCTGTATTGTCCAAGTTTTCGGGATTGCTTCACACCAACCCTCCTTTCAGGGACCCTGCGCCTGCTTGGGACCTTAATGTTTGCATTGCTCAGCTTATGCAACCCCCTTTTGAGCATTTGTCTTCAGCGGAGCTTAAGTACTTGACTTGGAAAACTGTGTTTCTGGTAGCCATCATCTCTGCCAGACGCATAAGTGAGTTACAAGCTTTGTCAGTGGAGCCTGATTTTATCTCCTTTCATAGAGATAAGGTGGTCCTCAGGACTAACAGGAAATTTTTGCCTAAGGCGGTTTCAGAGTTCCACCTTAATCAATCTATGTCTCTTCCTGTGTACTTCACTGACCATTCCTCCTCTGGCGAGAGGAGGCTCCACAGTTTAGATGTGAAAAGAGCCCTTAGCTACTACATAGAGAGTACCAAGAGTCCCAGGTTTGACTCCCTCCAACTGTTCCTCACTTATGGTGAGGTTGGTAAAGGGAAACCTGCCACTAAACGATCCATTGCCAGGTGGATTGTCTCTTGTATCCAATTTTGTTATGGAAAACTGGGTAAGGTTCCACCCTCAGGCCTGAGGGCTCACTCTACCAGAGGTACAGCTGGATCCCTGGCTGCTGCCAGGGATATTCCTATCTTAGAGATATGTCAAGCAGCTACCTGGAAAACAGTTCACACTTTTACCAAGCATTACTCCTTGGATATTCAGGCTAGGAGTGTTGCTCGGTTTGGTACAGCTGTGCTTCAGAGCCTATTTCCTAAGTAAGTTCTGTCCCTCCTCCATGGAGGTACTGCTTGGTAGTCTGCTACTGTCAGAATACAGCAAGACTTTGTGTTGTTTGAAGAAAAAATTACTCACCTTAGTAATGTTGTTTCTTCTTATGGAGTCTTGCTGTATTCTGACCTCAGCCCCCTGCCTGCCCCTCTCAGAACCTCTGTTTTGGGGTGTGGGTGGGCAGTGGCAGAGTTACAGCTCAGTAGATGCCACCTTGTTGTTTCACCTCTTTCTTGGGTGATTTTAGTTTGTGTTTCATTTTTGGGTCTCCTGACTTGAGTCTTTGTTTTTGGACCAAAATGTCTTTCTTATGTTAGTAGCCAGTTGGCTAGTGTAGGTTTACAGCTTCCACACAGGGCCTTAGTGAGTTTGCTCGTAAAGATCTGACGGTTTGAGTTTAAACAGCAACAGACAGAGTCTCAACCAAGCTTGAGCTCAGCGTTCCGTGCCTGGCATGGAAGGTTAACTTTCATCTCCGGGGCAGTTCGAAGGTTGGGACTCGCTGCTACTGTCAGAATACAGCAAGACTCCATTAGAAGAAACAACATTACTAAAGTGAGTAATTTTTTCTACTTGTGCCCACTCTTTAGCAGCCGCAGTGGCGATCCGCCGCAGGGCTTGGCTGCGGTTATTCTCCTTCCGGCGGATACCGCATTGCCAGTTGATGTCCCTTCTTGCACCGACTTGTTTGGCCAGGAGTGGCAGGCCACCATCAGCGTATTGAACAGTCCAATGCCACCTTGGATGCCACTTCTGCTAAGGGTTCCTCGGCCAAGAACCAGCAGAAGAAGAAGCGTTTTCGGCAGTCCTCCCCTGCGGTCAGGCAGCCCTCCTGTCAAGGAGGTCAGTAGCACCAACAGCAGCAGCAGGCTCAAGCTTGGCACCCTAGGGCCAAGCAGGGCCCTCAATTGCCCAGTAAAGGAGGCCAAGGCGCTGGTCCAGGAGCTTCCTCCTCCTCTTCTAAGCCTGCTCAGTGACGGGTTGGGGGTTGCCACCTCTACTCCCACCACACCTGCCCTGGGTCCTTCCATGGGGGCTCGGCTCCTCCACTTTCATTCTGTCTGGTCCGATATCACTTCGGACATGTGGGTTCTAGAAGTGGTCGGGCAGGCACTGCCTCTGGAATTCGAGCAGTACCTGCCCAGATGAGCCCGCGCCCCTCGGGAGAAAAAGATCTCAGCTTGCACGCAGTCGGCCCTTCAGGACGACGTAGCTCAGCATCTCCACAAGGAGGCGGTAGCTCCAGTGCCGAATCCACTTGTAGACCCAGGCTTCATATCCAGGTGCTTCCTGGTGCCCAAGCGGACGGGGGGGTTGGCGCTCCTTCCTAGATCTCCATGACCTGAATCAGTATCTCAGGTCTCGTACCTTCCGGATGGTAACTCTGAGCCAGATCATACCATCCCTGGAGCGAAACGTGGTTTTGTTCTCTGGATCTGCAGGACACGTTCTTTCATGTCCCAATCCATCCGTACCACCAGCGGTTCCTCTGCTTCAGGGTCAAGGGGACCCTCTTCGAGTTCTGAGCCATGCCGTTCGGCCTGTCATCGACCCTGCGGGTCTTCACCAAGAGAATTGCAGTGGTGGCAGCCCATCTTCGGCGTCGAGGAGTTCGACTCTACCCTTATCTCGATGACTGGCTTCTGGCAGGTTCCTCCCTTCAGGAGGTGGAGAGATCCAGGGATCTGGCTCTCAGAACCTGATCTCAGCTTTGCGTCCTGATCAACGAGGCCAGGTGAGAACTCGTGCCATCTCAGGTGATGGGCTTCATTGGAGCAGAGCTTGACTCTTGTCAAGCCAGAGCCCGGCAGACAGGACGGAGGTTCTTTCCTCCTTTGCCCGATCATTTCTGGTCGGGCTCTTGCGCCCTGCCTGGGACTTTCTGCGCCTTCTGGGTTACATGGCGGCATGCACCTCAGTGGTCTGTTGGGCCAGGTGGCACATGCGCCCCCTCCAATGGGAGCTGGCCGCCCAGTGGACTCAGCGTCATGGTCAATTTGACCAGCTGATCACGGTAACCCAGAAGACATGGGATGCTCTCCAATGGTGGACCGTCCCAGAACGGTTGCAGGAAGGGATCCCGTTTGTCTGCCCGAGCCGACGGTCATCCTCACGATCGATGCCTCTCTCGTGGGCTGGGGAGCCCACATAGGGGACAACAGGGTCTATGGGTTCTGGATCCCTGAGGAGTCCTGATGCCACATCAACCTGTTGGAGCTCAGAGCGGTCAGATTGGCACTGTCAGCATTTGCTCCTCAGCTCCAGGGTCAAGTGGTTCAAGTCCAGACGGACAATACCACGACCATGTACTACCTCAACAAACAGGGCGGCACGCACTCCCGTCTGCTGTGCAAGGAGGCGCTCCGCATCTGAACCCTCGTGAGACGGTTGGAGGTGGATTGCCTAACCATCCGTGTGGCAGGAGTCTCGAACCAATTGGTGGATGCTCTCAGCCGCCTAGGTCAGACATCCCACGAGTGGTCCCTCCATCCAGAGGTAGCTTACAGTCTCTTCTCCCATTGGGGCAAACCGTTGGTGGACCTGTTTGCCTCTAGGGAGAATGCCAAGCTGAGTCTGTACCATGCCCGTCCCCCTGAGCAGGGCTCACTGCAGGGGGATGCCTCTTCAAGGCTGTGGATCCCAGGCCTCCTCTACGCCTTCCCTACATTTCCCTTGATCCACAAGGTGTTACTCAAGGTGAGAAGGGACAAGGCGAAGGTGAATCTGGTAGCCCCAGATTGGCCGCACCAATTCTAGTACCCAGATCTCCTCAGCCTCAGCTGCAGCGGTGCGGCTTTGCACATGCCCGGACCTGATATGATTAAACCAGGGGAAGGTCTTCCATCCGGACCTTCAATCCCTGCACCTCACAGCCTGGTTCCTGAGCGGCTAGAGTTCCAGGCTGTGGGTCTTTCTGAGGATGTCTACACTGTGGTGGAGGCATCTCGCAAGGAGTCGACCAGGAAATGTCATGCCTTCAAATGGAAGAGATTTTCCATTTGGTGTCAGGGTAAGAGTCTCGACCCCTTATCCTGCTCTGTGGCTAACATTCTAGACTACCTTTGGTCTCTCTCTCCAAAGGGGGGTCTGCGGTCCTCGACCCTTAGGGTGCACCTGGCAGCTATTTCTGCCATCAAGGCCGGCCAGCCGACATTGGCACAGGAGATAATGTGTGGTCAGCTTCTTCAAAGGCCTGGTCACATATCCTCCGTGCGTGGGAATCTCCACCTCCATGGGATCTCTTGCTAGCTTTGGCAAAGCTCATGGGCAAGTCATTTGAACCCATGCACAAGTGTGAGCTCTCACACTTGTTATGGAAGACGGCCTTCCTGGTGGCTATCACGTCAGCCAGAAGGACAGGGGAGCTCCAGGCACTTTTGGTGGACTCCCCTTATCTGGTCTTTCTGAGGGACAAAGCTGTCCTGTGCCCCCACCTGAAATTCCTTCAGAAGGTGGTCTCAGAATTTCACCTTAATCAGGTGTTGACTCTGCTGGTATACTACCATAACTACACCTCGGATGTCGAGTACAGGCTCCATACTCTGGACCTGAGATATACTCTCTCCTACTATAAGGAAAGAATGGTGGAAATTTGTGGAGAGGTTCGCCAGCTGTTTGTCACCTACGCTGAAGCCGCTTCTGGCAGACCTGCAGCCAAACAGACCATTGCAAGATGGATCACATCATGCATAGGTCTGTGCTATGAGTTGGCGGGCAAGGGGCCTCCCAGAGGGTTAAGAGCTCATTCTACCCGCCGTACTGCTACATCGGTGGCTGCTTCCAGGAACATCCCTATCCAGGAAATCTGTCAGGCTGCTACCGGAAGTCAGCAAACACCTTTATTTCCCACTACCACATCGACCTTGAGTCACATCGGGATGCTGGTTTTGGGGCCTCGGTTCTCCAATCTGTTGTTTCCTAAGTAGGGGGTGTGTGTCTTGCCTCCCTCTTCCCGGAGAACTGCTAGGAATCTACCAAAGAGTGTGGATGAACAACATATCCACGCTCCTAGAAGAACAGGTTACTCACGTGTAGCAGTAGTTCTAGGAGTGGTATACAGTATGTTGTTCATCCACACGCACCCACCCGACATCCCCGGCTTTAGGCGCATCACCTTGCTTCTAGCGGGCTAAGATCTGGCATCATGGGGTGGAGCCGAGGTATTTACCACCTGGGTGGGTGGGAGGAGCCAGTTTGAAGACTTTCCTGAGAGATGTAAAGGGAAAGGGACATACCAAAGAGTGTGGATGAACAACATATACCACTTCTAGAAATACAGGATCTTACTTCGAGATACAGCTCTTGCAGCAGGTTACACCATTAGGACTGAAGCCGGCAGGCGTCAGGACCCCACGGAAAATTCTAGCTAGCTATTCAGTGGGACCGCCCGACGCCAGTCCCCTCCATGTCAGGCGTGGTACATATGGGGCGGTCCGCCCAGATTCCCCAGTTCTTTCCCCGTCGACTTGTATGTCTCACTCCTTCGGGTTACAGTCTAGCGATTGTAGTTCAGAGCTTTCCTTGGAAATTTACTTTTCTTGAAGCAAAATTTTTGCTGATGTCTCTCCGACCTCCGTCACTCCTCCAAATGTCTTTCAGGAAGCAGATCCCTCAGGACCCCACACAGCTCAGCGCTCGGTGCCTGGGCCCAGACCAATGGTTACCCGGCCTGTTCGCTCTGCCAAGGGTTCAACAGTCGAACTAGGATCCGACATCAGAAGGCCCTTCAGGCTTTTTTGTTGGAGGAAAGGCTGAAGACCATGTCCTCCAAGGGGGAATCCTCCTCCAAATCCCACAAGCACGCGGAGAAAAGAAGGGAGAAGGCCCCTTCCAGGTTCCCTTCCAGGACTTCGGAGCCTCGCAGCTCCGGTTCTCGGTCCGACCACTCTCCTTCCAGGACCAGCTCTCAGCCTCCCCCGGCTGCGGTAAGGAAGCCTTCTTCTCAGGCCAAGTCCGCCAGGCCGTCGTCGTCTTCTTCATCCAAGGCCTTGGCGAAGTCCAGGGAGCGCCATCACCACCATCACAAGTCGGGTTCCCGCCCTTGGTTCCCGGACTTCGGTCCTGCTCAGCCTCCTCGAAAACCTTGGAGCTCACACCCTTGAAGAGACCTCCATGACCTGACGCCGCACCCACCGCCGTGCCGCCGCGGCGCCCATTCCTTCCTGGAGCCACCGCCGCCAGTCGGCCGCCGCCGGCAAACCATCCCAGCGGACGCTGTAGGGGGGACCTATTGCCCGCTCCTCCAAGAAGAGGGCCTTGACGCCTCCGACCGACGTCGGTCAGGAGTCTTTAACGGAGGAGGACTTAACGCAGCCCGAAGACCAGACGGGCGACCCCAGCTCACCGATACTCCCAGGGCACCCTCGCCCTTACCCGAGGCCCCTGTGGAACCGACGCCGGGACCCGACGACCACCCACTGGCGCCCAGGCCGTCGTCGGGTCTTTCTTTAGTGGAAGTGAAGGATCTCTTCACCTATTGGTGGGACACCATTAAGAGGGACATGGTCCCCACCTCTCCTCCTCCTCTTCCTCTTCCTCCTCCGGTTCCTGCACCCCCTTCACCATTGGGGTCGGCAGGCCATTTACCTCCCCGAGCCTAGATCCTCTCCCAGGGGAAGATCAGAAAGCGGAGACCTCCGTCGAAATCCTCTTCTGGGTCACCCAGCCCCAAGAGATCCAGGAGACACCGACGTTCGCCGTCGACGGAGGACACGGGATCAGTCTATTCTTCCTCTAGATCCCCATCTCCTCTCTCCATCCCTTCTCCGGACCCACGTGAGACGCCGAGATCTCCTCCGGATGACCCTTCGTTCATGGATATTATGAGACATATCCAAGAGAACATGGGATGGGATGCAGAAGAGCTAGACCTCGAAGGCTAGCCCGCCAAATATCTTCGCAGAAGGACCCCAAGCCTGTGGTGGTACCACCCTTGGTGGACACTTTCGTGGACGTCACCAAGGCAGCGTGGAAGCGTCCACATTCGCTCCCGGCGATGCTGAAAAAAGCTGATTGCTTGTACAAGGCTCCTAAGGATGACCAGTACTTGACGCAGCAGCCTCAGGCCGATTCTCTGGTCATCACAGCCTCACATGACTGGTCACAGAGGCAGCAACATTTGAGCACCCTGCCACCGGACCCAGAGTCCAAGCAGCTGGACGCACTGGGCAGGCGCACGTATGCTTCCGCTACATGCGCCATCAGATCCTTAAATTATCTGACCCACATGGTTCAACTCCAGAACGCTTTGTGGGAACAGGGTCTGGAGGCAGCTCAAAAGCTGCCAGAAGGTGAGCAGAAGGAGGAGATGCTTCAGCTCCTCCGTACAGGTTCAGATGTGGGGACCCAAGTGCTTCGAGCCGCGTACGACTCCGCGGACTCATCGGCCTGAGCAGCAGCTTCTGGCGTATGCCTCCGGAGACACTCCTGGTTACGCGTCTCTGGTTTTACCCCGGACGTCCAGAAGAACATTATGGATGCTCCGTTCGAGGGAGAAGTCTTGTTTGGTAATCCTTCCGAAGATCATTACCAAACTTCAAGAGGCGGAAGGCGGTAAGGTCGGTTCAAGCCATGTATCGACCCAAGCTTGGTTCTCGTGGGAACCAAAGCTGCTGTGGGCGGACACAGAGGCAGCAGCCCCGCATGCTACACATCAGAGGGCTCCGGCTTCCCATGAGAGCCCAGGGAAAACAGCCCGCCAGCCGAGGTCCGTTCTCTAGGCTGGCCCAGCCAGCGGGCCCATCTGCCACAGCCTGACTCCTTTCCGGCCCCCGCCCCTCAGGATCAACGGGAAATCATGGTCAGGGGTCGCATTGTGAACTTCCTGCCGGGATGGCAGGCTATAACCACCGACAGGTGGGTTCTTCAGTTGGTCAGTCTAGGCCACTTTATAGAATTCGCAGAAAAGCCACCCTCGAGGCCTCCTTTGCTCTCCCGGTATCCGGGTCAGCACAAAAATTTGATCTGGCAAGAAGTACTCGCGCTCCTGTGAAAGGGAGCTGAAGAGTACGTCCCGGAGAACCAGAGAGGACAAGGATATTATTCTCACTTCTTCCTGGTTCCCAAGAAAACAAGGGACCTCCATCCGATTCTGGACCTCAGCGACCTCAACGTGTCGGTCGCCTACAAGAGATTCCGCATGGTGACTCTTCCGGGTCTTATTCCCATGCTGAAACAGGACGCCTTTTAGGTGTCTCTTAGACATGCAGGACGCATACCTGCATATCCCTATAGCTCAGGCGCACCAGAGGTTCCTGGCGCTTCAGCTCGACCAGCACTTTCAGTTCGAGCTCTTCCGTCGGACTGTCATCCACACCAAGGGTCTTTACCAAGTGCATGGCAGTTGTGGCAGCATCTCTAAGGAGACAGGGCCACTATGTGTTCCCTGTACCTGGACGACTGGCTTTCACAGTGGCCGCCTCAGAGAGGCATTGTCTCTCGTCCAGAGCACCCAGGATCTGTTCCAATCTATGGGCATTCTCATAAATTACTTTAGAAGTCTCTCCTGGTACCGTCAAGAGAAACTGCAGTTTATAGGCGCAGTACTGGACACTGTCAGGAAGAGCTTTTCTTCCTGACGACAGAGCAGAGCGATCAGGTCCCCTCATAAGGGATTTGTCGTCGAACAGGATTGTACCTGCCAGGTCGGTCCTTCGCTTGCTCGGACATGGCTGCGGCCATCTTTACTGTCCCTTTCGTGAGGCTCCACATGCGGTAACCCAGTGGATGCTCAAAGTGCAATGAGACCAAGGCAAGACCACTTGCAGCATCCGGTCAGGATCACGAACTCAGTGATCTGAGACTGGCAGTGGTGGCTAGTCCCAGGGTCGCCCTCCACGGGCGTCCCGCTTGTAGCGCTGTCCCGAGGTAACCTCACCACAGACGCCTCGGTCTTGGGGTGGAGCGACCTGGACGGGTAAAGTCCCAGGTATGTGGACCTCGAGCAGCTCATCTCCATATCAATGTCCTAGAGATGAGGGCGGTTCTCTATGCCCTGCAGGCCTTTCAGTCAGTAATCCTCCATGTACTCTTCTGCTTCAGACAGACAACATGGCGGTGATGTATTACCTCAACAAACAAGGAGGCGCGACACTTACCCCTTTGCAGGAGGCCATGAGGTGTGAGTTGGGTATCGACACGCGCAAATCTGATCATCTGCACGCTCCGGGTGGACAACACGATTGCAGACGGCCTGAGCTTCGATCCCAGGCCAGAGTCCACAGTGGGAACTTCTTCAAGAGGTAGCAGAGGATCTGTTTCTTCGATGGGAATTCAGAGCTAGACTTGTTTGCTATCACCATCCAACGCAAAACTGCCCAATTTTTGCTTGCTAGATCCAGGGCCTGGTGTTTTCTGGCAGACGCGTTATCCCTCTCCCGGGCGAACAGATTCCTCTACGCTTTCCTCCCTTCCTGATCCAGAGAGTTCTTCTCAAACCGCGAGGGAGCACGACTCATGATCCTGGTGGCCCCATTCTGGCCCAGACAGATCTGGTTCCCTTTGTTGGTGCAACTATCTCGGAACCCCGCCCCTGCTGCCGCTCAGCTCCACCTCCTGTCTCAGGAGAAAGGTTCATTAGTCCATCCGGACCTACGCTTCTGAACCTGCATGCTTGGCTTCTAGAGACATAGCCATCTTGCATCACGGGGTCTCGCAAGAGGTGTAGAGGTTCTTTCTGCAGCCAGAAAGTCAAGTAACGATGGCGACGCGTCATGAAATGGCGCCTGCTTTGTTTATGGTCACGAGCTCGTGATCTTCCCTTTAGGTTGTCCTGTGGGAGTAGTGATGGATTACCTCCTCTCCTTTTCATTCAGGTCTAGCCTACTCCTCTATTAAGGTGCACCTCTGTGCCATTTCTGCCTATCACCGTGGACAGCGTACTATAGCTCAGTTGGACGCCTCCGGAATTTCTTAGGAGTGTTACACCTTAGGCCTCCCATTAGACCCTATGCTCCATGGGATCTGCTCTTGTCCTGGAACAGCTCACGCTCCTCCTTGAACCTGCCGCGATTAGGAGCTACGCTTTTCGTCGTGGAAAACGTTATTTTAGTTGCTGTTACTCAGCGAGAAGAATTTCTGAGCTTCACGCCTCATGTGCCTTATTTAGTTTTCCACCGACAGAGTATCCCTGAGGACGAATCCTAAGTTTTACCTAAGGTGGTCTCTTCACTCTCTAAACCAAGATATTGACCTTCCGGTCTACTTCGGAGTTATTCAAATAGAGGAGAGGCTTTGCTCCACACCCCTGGATGTTCACCGCAGCCTGAGGTATTACCTCAACAGAACTAAACCTCTCGTAGTTCTGAACAGCTTTTTTCCTTCTCTGAGAGAATGATGGGCCAATCAGTATCCAAACAGTCTCTGTCTCGTGGTTTGTCCAGTGTATTTCCTACTGTTATGATATAAAACAAAAGCCCTCCCGGCTCAGTCCGGTTCATTCTACTAGGGTTTGGCCACATCCTAGCAGCACTCAGAAACGTCTCCACCTCTGCTATTTGTGCTGCAGCCACTTGGAGCTCTCTAGCATACCTTTATCAGGCATTATAGTTCGACATCGCTCTCAGCGAAGGGCTGGTTTCATGCTGCGGTGCTACAGGGTCTCCTGTCCTAGGTTCAGGACCTGGAATGTACTTCCTATTTTCCTCCTCCCGGAATTTCTGGCAGCGTTACTGCTTGGGAATCAGTCCTAATGGTGTAACCTGCTGCAAGAGCTGTATCTTGAAGTAAGATAGCACAGTTACGTAAGAACTTACCGTAACAGTAGATCTTCGAGAACAGCTCTTGCAGCAGGTACCTTCCCGCCCACCTTCCCCCTTGGAGGAGGCACGGCTTTGCCTTTTCATGTTGGGATTTTTCTCCCTTATTATCTTCTGATGGTGGATCCTCGGTCTCCCACTCTGATGTCATCCTGCGGCCGGGAGTCTCCGGGCGGAAAACTGGGGAATCTGGTGGGACCGCCCTTATGTACCACATAATCTGACGTTGTAGGCGGGACCGACGGGAAGTGTCCCCCTGAAGATAGCTAGCTAGAATTTTCCTAGTCCTGACGCCTGCCGGCTTCAGTCCCACTGTGTAACCTGCTGCAAGAGCTGTTCTCAAAGATCTACTGTTACGGTAAGTTCTTACGTAACTGTACTTTACTCACCTGTAACAGGAGTTCTAGGAATGGTATATGTTGTTCATCCACACTTATTGGCAGGTATCCTTGCCGCTTTAAATCTTGCCGGAAGGTCTTCAAGCTGGCTCCTCCCACCCACCTGGGTGGTAAAACTCTGCCCGCCCCCATGACCCAGATCTGGCCCACTGTTTGCTACAGGCCGGGCCAGGAGGGGTTTCAGGTGGGTCAGAGGGATGAATAATATATTCCATTCCTAGAACTCCTGTTACAGGTGAGTAACCTGTATTTCTAGGGACATGGATATGTTGTTCATCCACACTTATTGGCAGACTCTAGCAGTTCTCCGGGAGGAGGAGGCAAGTGCACACCCCTACTTAGGAATAGAGACTGGAGAACCGAGGCCCCAAAACCAGTATCCCGTGACTCAAGGCTCGATGTGGTAATGGGTGATGAAGGTGTGCTGACTTCCAGGTAGCAGCCTGCAGATTTCCTGGATAGGGACGTCCCTGGAAGCAGCCACTGATGCATCAGTATGGCGGGTGAATGAGCCTTATCCTCTGGGAGGCTCCATGCCCACCAACTTATAGCAGAGATCTATGCAGGAGGTGACCCACCTGCTTATCGTCCGCTTGGCTGCAGGGTCTGCCAGGTGCGGCTTCAGCGTAGGTGACAAACAGCTGGCGAACCTCTCCTGAATTTCAGCTGTGCGCCCTTGTAGTAGCGAGCCTTCTAGGGTCCAAAGTATGGAGCTTATATTCTGCCTCCCGAGGTGTGATTAGGTGAACACCGGCAGAGACAATACCTGGTTAAGGTGAAACTCCGCCACCACCTTCGAAGGAATTTCGGTGGGGGCGGGACAATCTTGTCCCTGTGGAAGACCAGGTAGAGACTCGATGGAAAGCGCCTGGAGCTCTCCCATCCTTCTGGCTGACGTAATAGCCACCAAGAAGGCGGTCTTCCATGACAGGTGAGAGATCACACCTGTGCATTGGTTCGAATGGCTTGCCCATGAGCTTTGCCAGTACCAGCAGTAGATCCCACGGAGGTGGAGGTTCTCGCACGAGGGGAAATGTGATCAAGGCCTTTGAAAGCGCCAGACTGACCTCTCTGCGCTACACCGACTGCTTCCGCCCGTGCCCCGCTAAGCAGAGATGGCTGCCAGGTGCATCTTTAGGGTCGTCGACCTAAGCCCTTGCTGAGAAAGGGACCATAAATAGTCCAAGATGCTTGCCAAGGAACAGGAGGACAGGTCCAAGTCCTTGCCCTGACACCAAATGGAAAACCTCTTCCATTTGAAGGCATAGCATTTCCTGGTCGACTCCTTACGGGACGCCTCAACAACATTGAGGACCTCGTCGGAAAGACCCAAGGCCTGGAACTCTAGCGGCTCAGGAACCAGGCCGTCAGATGCAGGGATTGAAGATCCGGATGGAACACCTTCCCCTGATTGACTGAAAGCAGGTCCGGGCGAGCTGGAAGCTGCCTCGGGAGCCTGGAGCTGAGGCTGAGGAGATCTGGGTACCAGAACTGGCAAGGCCAGTCTGGGGCTATCAGAATCACCTGCGCCTTGTCCCTCCTTGCTTTGAGAAGCACCTTGTGAATCAAGGGAAATGGGGAAGGTGAAAGAGTCCCGGGTCCACGCCTCGAGAAGGCATCCCCTGCAGTGAACCTTGCTGAGGGGGCGGCATGGAACAGCTCAGCTACGCTGCTCCCTGAGGCAAACAGGTCCACCTGAGGTGTGCCCCAATGGGAGAACAGATCTTGTACTACCTCCGCAGGAGAGACCACTGTGGGACGAGCCCCTATCCGGCTGAGGGCATCGGCCAAGGTGTTGGAGGCTCCTGCCACATGAATGGCTAGGAGATCCACCTCCAGGCTGCGACGAGTGACCAAATGCGAAGAGTCCTTGCATAGAAGCATGGGCGCGGCCCTGCCCTGGCGGTTTAGATAGTACATGGTCGGTATTGTCCGTCTGGACCGGACCACTTGACCCCGGAGAAACGGAGCAAAGGCGGTGAGAGCTAGGCAGACCGCTCGGAGCTCCAGCAGGTTGATGTGGCATCGGAACTCCCACGGGGACCAGAGGCCGTGAGCCCGGTGTTCCCCCAGATGGGCACCCCAACCCATCAGAGAGGCATCGGTCGATAGAGAGACCGTCGGCTCGGGACGGACAAATGGGATGCCCTCCTGCAAGTGAACTGGAACGATCCACCACCGGAGAGTGTTCCACATCCCCTGGGTCACTGTCACTAGCTGGTCCAAAGGATCGCAGCGTTGTGACCACTGGCTGGCCAGTCCCCACTGAAGAGGACGCATGTGCCATCGGGCCCAACGGACCACGCTGGTGCAGGCCGCCATGAGACCCAGGAGGCGCAGAGGAAGTCCCAGTAGGGGCGATTGCCCAACCAGAAATGATTGGGCAAAGGAGGAAAGAACCTCGGCCCTGTCCGCCGGAGCTGTGCTCTGGCTCGAAGAGAGTCAAGCTCTGCCCGATGAAAAGAATCACCTGCTTCGGCTCGAGTTCCGACTTGGCCTCGTTGATGAGGAGGCCGACTTGAGAGCAGACCTGGAGGGCCAGATCTCTGGACCGCTCCACCTCCTGCCTGGAGAGGCCTGCTATCAGCCAGGTAAGGGTACACCCGGACCCCTCGGCGCCGCAGGAATGCTGTCACCACTGCCATGCTCGAAAAGGGATCCCTCCGCTCGAAAGCGAAGGAATCTCTGGTGTGACGGACGGATAGGGACGTGAAAGAACACGTCCTGCAGGTCCATAGAGCAGAACCACATGCCGCGTTCCAAGGATGGTATTATCTGAGCCAGAGTGACCATCCTGAAGGTTCGAGACCTTAGGAGCTTGTTCAGGTCATGCAGGTCGAGAATGGGGCGCCAGCCCCCCGTCCGTTTCGGGACCAGGAAGTACCTGGACACAAACCCCGGGTCTGAGGGAGGGTCCGCCACCTCCCTGATCACCTCCTTCTGGAGGAGGAGGAGAGCGATGTCGGCTCGGCGAGCCGACAGCGAGGCTGCGGACCCCGAGGCCCCCTGAGGAGCGACAGCTCTGAAGGGCGGGGCCTACTCGAACTCCAGAGGCAGGCCTCTTCCCACCACCTCCAATACCCATCTGTCCATGGTAATAACGGACCAGGCGGAAAGGAAGTGACGGGAGCCGTCCCCCCACGGGGGGAACCTAGGGTGAGGCGACGGGATTGGGAGCGACACCCCTCAACCAGTCACTGGGCAGGCTTGGAGGAGGGACCGGCTGAGGGCCCTCCTGGGCCTTTTCCTCCCTGCTTCCTGTTGGAGGAAGCCCTGGGCTTGGGTTTGGGATGCCAAGCTCTCTCCTGCTGGCCCTGACATTGCTGGGCCGGACGTGCCGCGGGCGCAGAGGGACGAAAGGGCTTAGGCTGTGGTCTGCGGCCTTTGTCCTTCTGTGCGGATGAGACCAAGTCCAAGGTAGCATTGGACTTCTCGATCCTCTGTAGGTGACCTTCCACCCCAGGGCCGAAGAGGTCGGTCCCCAGGAAGGGGACATCCACCAACTTGTGCTGGGTATCCGAAGTAAAGGTGGATATCCTCAGCCAAGCCCGACAGTGCATAGCCACTGCGGCCGCTACCGACCTGGCACAAGAGTCTTCAATGTCCAGAGCAGTCTGGAGCTGCTGTTTGGCCACTGCCTTGCCCTGGTTCCACACCTGCCTGACCGTGGTCTGCAGGTCCGCCGGAAGATGAGGGACTACCTCGTCCAGGGAGCCCAACAGGGCATGAGAGAAATGTGCCATGAGGACAGCCGAACTGGCCTAGCGAAGGCCGAGGGAGGACGCAGCGTAGACTTTGCGCCCGGCATAGTCCAATTTCTTGGACTCCTTGTCGGGCGGTTTGTCCACGTCCCTAGCGTTCCCGGCACGCCGGAAAACGCTGTCAGTAACTAACCCCTCGGCTGAGGGGTGTTCCGAAAAACCGGACAAGGAACCGGTAGGGACCGTATACTTACTGGCCATCCTGGCCGAGGGCGCAGGACAGGAAGCAGGGCGCTGCCAGAGCTCCAAGGCCGGGCCCACTATGGCCTCGGTCACCGGAAAGGCCTTCATAGGGGAATCCCCTCGGTCCAGAATCTCCGTGAGGGGGTACCTGGCCCGCTTAGAGACAGGTTCGAGCTTCATCCTGGTGGACTCCGAGATGAGCCGAAGCAATCCCAGATAGGACGAAGGGCCATCGTCCATCGACTGACCCCCATAGGACTCCAAGTCTACTCGCCTGGAGAACAGAAAGGAGTCGCCGTCAGACTCTGAAGAGTCCGCAAAGAGTTGCCTCGGGCCTGAGCCACCCTCCACCTGCCGAGGTCGGTCGGGAGTGAGGGTAACAGACAGCCTATGGGGCAGACCCTGAGCCGACCGAGAATCCTTGGTCGGAGCCCCAAATAGCGGCTGTGGAGGCGGAGGTTCCACCGAAATCGGTGGAGCAGCTGGTTTTGGCCGAACAACCGGCCTGGGAACAGGCTCCTCGGTTAAGTCGAGGGGTTGTTTCGGCCGCTCCGGTGACAGCCACTTAATGGCCGGGGAAGGCGACGGCGTCGGCTTATTCCTGGTCAGAAGGAGCTGTTGCCACATGAGATCCTCGTATCGTCGACGTAACTTACGCGGAAGCCTCCCCTCGTCCGAGGACGAGGATGAGCGGCGACGCCGCTTACCGCGGTGCCGAGACCGAGACCACCTATGACGCCGGGATCGGCTGGACCGCGAAGAAGACCGAGACCGAGAACCTCGGCTTTTCCAAGGGCGGTGCGAGGAAGTGTCGGCCGGAACCGGCACTTCCTTCGGCTCGGAGGGTTCACCCGAGGGCTCTGGAACCGGAGGCACTGGCAAGGCCACAGGATCCTCAACTCCCACCGGGGAAACCGGGGAGAGAGGATTGTCGGCTTCTGCTGACGACAACCCATCCAACGGGTCGAGAAAAATCACGACTGCTTCGACAGGAGTCTCGGTCAACTGACCTGACAGGGACACTGTGAGACCAGTGGCCGAAGCCGAGCGATCGACCGAAGTCGATGGTCGACGACTCGGGGAGAGGGGCCATTCCCATTCCCAAGAGCGATGACGGAGGGATTTACCCTTGTCCTTCTTTTTGGACCGAGAAAAAGGTCCAGCAGACGGTCCCTCTCCCTTAGTGGAGAGGGACAGACAAAGCTCCTTAAAGGAAGCTGTATAAGAGGAACCCAGAGAGAGCGGGATAAATGCCGCGGCCGAGGAAGATGCAGCCGGCGCCGCCTCCTCTTCGATGGTGATCATCTGCTCGAGCTGATCCGCCAAGCCCGCTGCCGCGGAGACCACCGACCGGCCTCTTTTGACTTCACGGAGGAAAACGCTCGGACGCCCCCAGTTGTAACCGGGCAGCACGGTCTTCGAGGACGTAGGCTGAGAAGGAAGAGCACACCGCAGCTTCGCGGGTCATGTTCAAGGTCTAAACAGTAGACACACGAGGAGTGCGGATCCGCTCTGAGACATCTTCTGCCCGCAAGGGCATCTCCGAAACCGAGTCGATTTGTCCATCGTGAGCTGCGAGGGATAGACCCAAGTCTCAATGAAAAAACTTTAAATTCGCAAAACCGAAGATTTAGGAACCAGTCTCAAACGAGAGCGGTAAGGAGGGAACCTGAGCTTCCAAGCGGTAAGGAAGATCTGGCGCCATGGGGCGGAGTCGAGAGTTTACCCGGTGGTGGGAGGAGCCAGCTTGAAGACCTTCCGCAAGATTAAAGCGGCAAGGATACCTGCCAGTAAGTGTGGATGAACAACATATCCATGTCCCTAGAACTACTGTTACAGGTGAGTAACCTGTTCTTTATGACCCTGGGGATCTCCATCTGAGACACCTTAATTGCATTCCTTGTTCCCACAATGCTTCTTGTCTTATGTGACAGTGATACAGCAGAGACCCAACATTCAGCCCACACATGCCAAACAAGCTAAATATCTTGGAAACTTTACAAGCTGCACGGAAATTACCAGCAGCAAAGTTCTTCAGGACAGTAAGGTCTTTACAACGAGGCTAGTCACTAAGCTGAACTCCATAGATTTCAAAATATATCCATCTCCACTGTTGTGAACTGATTATAAAGTAATGCTTTCTGCTGGATTTATGGTCTCTGCTACATCACTGTTACATGAAATGGTGCATTTGGAATCCCTTAGTTTATAAGATTTTAATTGATAATCCTCTTTTGTTTTATAAACATATTTTCAGTACTCACTTCTCTTAGTGAGGTATTTCTAATAGTTTTTCATAATGCTTGTCGTTTTGCCTTAACATCAGGTTCAACGTATTTATTTTGTCTGGCTCAAGTATTGATTTTCAACAGTCCTTTGTGGTTACATAAGGTTATCATTTTGTTAAATATACATGGGATTCATACTCACAATGAAGCTATTTAGTTCAAGGTTGCTCAGTATTTTGCTTAGTTAACACATGGCAAATATTTTCTTTGTTTGAATAATAAATTTTAGTGCAAGTGCTTTGTTTGGAATCGTGAACTAGGACAGCTAATTGATTCTAACAATTGGCAGAGAAAATTAATTTGTTTTAACGAACATTGTCACGAGTTTTTATGGTGAAGGAGAATATAAAATTCTGCCACTGGATGGTGCTGCATACCTTGACAAAGCGTCCAATGTGGGCCGTGAAACTTGCATACTGTGTGACCCTGAGCAAGTCACTTAACTTCCTTGTGCTCCCAGGTTGCAACTGTAAACAAGCTTTCAGCTTAGTGTGTCTCTGCTGGTAAAACAAAGGTTTGAAAAACGTTGGTGTTGGGTGGCCTTCCTGGGTGGGCTACACCATTCTTATCAGAGGAACTGCCAATAAAATGCTATAAAGCAATAAGCTAAATACAAAAGAAGTTCTTGCTTGTTTTTTATGCATGGAGTGCTTGGTTCTTTTTGATGCCATTAATACAATAGGACCTTAGCACCCTTCCCTGGGAGTGACCCTGTCTTTTTCAAGTCTGTAGTTTCCTGCCTCTGCTTTGCTCCCACTTTTGTGACGGGAAATCACATCTGCCCTCCTCCAGTCCTTAGGTACCACACCATCCTCCCATGATTTGTTAAAAAGAGTAGTCAGTGGTGTCACTAGTTCTTCCCTTAGTTCTTTTCAAATTCTGGGGTGAACCCATCAGGGCCCATTGCTTTGTCCACCTTCAGTTTTAAGAGTTCTTTCAGAACCCTTTCTTCTGTGAATGAACTGGTATCGACCCCCCATCCCATAATGCTCTATTGATTGGATTAGGTACCTCCCCACCTCCTCCTCTGTGAATACTGAGCAGAAGTATTTGTTCAGTATCCCTGCTTTTCACTGTCACCCTCTGCCCACCCACCCTCCCCTTTATTAAGCCTCACTGTCCCTCCCTTGGTCGTTCTTCGCTCCCTAATGTATCTATAAAAGGTTTTAGCCCCCTTTTTAACCAAGTTGGCTATCTTTTCCTTGGTTTGGGCCTTTGCTATTCTGACTGCCTTCCCCGCTTCCTTCTGATTTAACTAGTACAGTTCTCTGTCCTGCTCCTTCTGTGTTTCCTTATACTTCCTGAATGCTGTCTTTTTCTCCCTAACCTTCCCCACCACCTCTTTGGAGAACCATAGTGTTTTTTTTTTTGTTTTGATTTATTTGCTTCACACAAAGGCTTGTTGCCTCTGTGATGGCAGTTTTGGTGTTTCCCCATTGTTCCTCCTCCTTGCCCGTTTGCTGGTGCATTTCTGAGACACTTTTCCATTTTGACAAAGTCAGCCTTCCTAAAGTCCTGTACTCCGACTTTTGTATGGCTTGACTTTATGGCTGTGTTTATTGTGGCTCACACTGTTCGGTGATTACATGTTCCCAGACGGCTGCCCACTTCTAAATTTAAGATCCTCTCTCTGTCCCAGTTTGAGAGTATCAGGTCTAAGATTTCTCCCTCCTGAGTGAGTTCCAACACTAGCTGCCCGAGGCATTCCCCCTGTTGCACAAAATGTGGGTGGGAAGGGTAGTAGCAGCTTTCCACATCTCAGGGAAAAGGACAGGCACAGCCATTATCCTTTGTAGAGAGATTTCCCTGGAGATTTCTCCTTCAGGTGCCCTGGAGAATGTTACAGTTGTAGTCACAGACATGGTCAGGTATTTCCAGATATTTCTCGAAATTTCTAAAGATTTTCTGTCTGCTGCCCCTGTGGAACTGCAGAAAGCAGGAGATTTCTCTAGACATATCACTGAAATTCCAGGAAATATCTGACCATGTCTTTGGCTGTGACTGTAGTGCAGTTCTGGTTTTGGGAACTTTTCGGTCAGTCTTTATGTCCTGAATTCAGACACACCAGATTTTTCTGATGACTACTTAACAAAATAGCCACTTTAAGGAGGGCACCATACTCGTGAGAGGCGATTATAATTGTGTGATACATCCCCACCTACCGGGTCATAATGGCACCTACGAAACCACACACAGCAAGACTGCATTGCTAGTACCACGTGTGGCTTTACAGCGACATGGGAATTACAGCGATAGACAGTATCACTATGCCCGCCACTGACACTACCAGCAACAAGGAAGTAGATGTATTCACTGCCAGTTGGGTGCTCGGTCAAGCCGCTCCCATGGTGGAGTGGCTAGACCACCAGGGAATAGTTGTACTTTCACTTACTTGGGATTGGGGTTTTGGGGGGGTGTTCACTAGACCACCAGGGAAATGCTTCTATGGATATATGGAGGATTGGGATGGGCGGGGTTACTTACACTGGAACACAGGGACACTTTAATGATATGTTGGGGGGCGGGACCATTAGTCAACAGGGTGGCAGGTCTATTCTTTATTTTCTCTGATCGGGGGAGGGGGACTAGCCACCGATACATCTGTTTTTGTTGACTAATGAGATCACAGATGGTGCGGTGGGACACTGGCACCAGTACATCTGCCTGTCTTTTCTTGGCCAGCGATTGGTTGGGGGGCACTGACCACCAGGGACATATTTTTATATATCTATGGGATGGCAGTTGGTGATCACGGGGGGCAGTAGCCACCAGGGATACATCTGTTTTTGAATGGTCAGGCTAACGAACAGTGGGTAAGGGTAGGGTGGGGTGGGACCACTAGCCACCAGGGACTGTGGCTGCATGTCGGCAGGGTCGGGAGTGGTGCTACGCTCCATGCAACCTATGTAAATGGGCCCATAATGGGCATGCAGATGGCCACCTAGCACCTTCAGTGCCCAGTGGGCTTATTTACATAGGTGGGTTTGTGAACTGGAAACATAGAAACATAGAATTTGACAGCAGATAAGGACCGCTTGGCCCACCCAGTCTGCCCATTTCCCTACCTAATGGATAAGCTGCAGCTCTAGTTAACCAGCAGCCTACTTCTTTCTACTCCCACCCCCTAGAATTGCCTTATGGCTGTCCCATGCATGCTTAAATTCAACCACTGTTTTTGACTCCACAACCTCCTCCGGAAGGCCGTTCCATGCATCCACAACCCTCTCTGTGAAAAAATACTTCCTTACATTACCTCTGAGCCACCCCCCCATCTTCAAATTGTGCCCCTTGTTCTTGCACACCTCTTTTTTTGAAAGATGCTACCCTCTTGGACTTTGTTGATTCCCTTGAGGTACTTGAAAGTTTCTATCATGTCCCCCCTCCTCCTTTCCTCGTGGCTATACATATTAAGCTCCTTTAGTCTCTCTTCATATGTCTTCTGGTGCAGACCCTGCACCATTTTAGTTGCCCTCCTCTGGACAGCTTCCATCTTGTCTATGTCCTTGCGGAGATTGGGTCTCCAGAACTGCACACAGTACTCCAGATGGGGTCTCACCAGCTGTCTGCACAGAGAGATAACAACTTCCTGTTTTCTACTGGCGATGCCTCTCCTATGCATCCCAGTATCCCCCAGCCCTCCTTACTGCCTCGCAATTGCTTGTGTAACCCCTAGATGGCGCTATCCCAGGGCTACTACCCCGCCTGATTTGCCACTAACAGGTTGAGGGCCTGGATCCAATGACGGGTGCCTCCACCCAGAGGTCAGGGTTTGCAATAGTTAAACTAACTTGGTCACAGCCCTCTGGGACACTGCAACCCCTTTCTTCCCACTAGTGGCCCACACAATATATCAGAATTACCTTCACAGTATACACTTCACCCCAGGTCTGGTTCCGCACTGGGACCTCCTGTGAAATGAGATACAGTGCAACAATCACAGTACAGTACTTTAACATAGACAAATACCTCAGGCAGTATAACTTTGCTGAAACAAGCAGCTCTGATTTATTTAGGGGATATAACAAGGACAGGGGAAATCAGGTTAATTAGCTTATCACCTAATAATCTACCTATGGCTCTGTGCACAGGCCTATCCCTATCAGTTACTGTCCCTGGGTACCCAAGCCCTAGTGGCTAGTCCAAACCGTGGCAGCTGGTAGGGGCCCTTTCACACAGAGAAAAGGAGAATTAAACAGTCAGCAGTACAGTAATTCCATTTGAATTTAATGTGGCCATTCAACAGGGAGCGACCCTGAATTAGTACTCACGACCTCCAAATAAGATAGGGTCCTTCAATGTCAGCAGGGCTCACTTGAGGTACACAAACCTCTTCACACATCCATATAAAAGAAAGTTATACTAGGCAGGCTGCATCTGTATCCCGATCGCAATTACTGCACAATACCCGGGAGAACACACAGCAGATTCAGTTCCTGACAGACCGAGTGCAATTTTCAGCAATTCCTCCAGTCTTCTACAGGGTGAGCCTGGTTTCTACTCTTCAGATATCTTTTGATTCTCTTCACAGGACGGATTCAGTCCTAACAAGCTGTTACACAAGCTGCAGACCGGAACTCTGGGCCTTACACACGTTTTTTGACTAAAACTGCACACTGAAAAAGCACAGGGCTCCTTCCTTCTTCACTGCCAAAGCTCAACTGAAACTCCAACTGACAAAACCGGGCACTTCCTTTTAGTTCCTCCCAGTTCTTGACTGGATTGGCTGTCACTCACAATAGACTGCTGCTGTTGGTCCAAAAAGGTGCTGAAGTCTAAACTACATCTCCCAGAGTCACTGCCCATACAATCCTCTTGTGGCTGGCTCAGATTATGAGTCCAAGTTCTGATTCGTCCAAGGCACCATTTTAGAGCTAGCTTACCCCACACTGATTGGTCCAGTTCAGCAGTTCAAAACCAGAATGGGAACTAGACAGACACAGTTCTGACTGCAAAAGAAAGCAGGTTAGACAAACTGTAATTTCATTATTACTGTAAATGATTTCTGGCAAACAGTTACATCTTTCAGATAGGTTCCCTTTGCACTCCTAGTGACTGCAAAAATGGAGTAAATTGGCAGCAGTTCAAGTGGTACTCAAACAGAGAAGCACACAGTCCCCCCATACAAACTAATTATGTCTGCAAGCAGACAGCTCTTAAAGAGACAGTACCAGAGGTTCTAAAAACACTCACTGATAAATGGCTTAAACGCCAAACACCATTCAGGCTTGGATATCTAAGCAAGCTCCTGAAGTCTTTGGGAACCCCATTTGCGGGGTTAAGACTGCTCACGTTAAGTCATCTAATATGACTACCCCAGGTCCCTTTCCATTTTTGTTGTTGTTAGTATCTCACCCCCATTGTGTACTCTTTTCCTGGTTTTTGTTTCAGGTGCATTACTTTGCACTTCTTAGCATTAAATCTAAGCTGCCATACATTTGACCATTCCTCTTACCTTGCCAAGTCCTTCTCATCCTTTCCACTCCACCTTGTGCATCAACTCTGTTGCAGATCTTTGTGTCACCTGCAAAGAGACATACTTTTCTTCCAGTCCCTCTGCAATGTCGCTTATAAAGACATTGAAGAGGACTGGTCCTAATACTGAACCTCTGTGCACCCTCACTAGTAACCCCTTTCTTCAGAGTGGACTCCATTTACTATTACCCTCTGTGTCCTATTCTCCAGCCAATTGTTTACCAGGCTATCATCTTGGGACCCACTCCCAGGTTGGCTAACTTGTATATTAATCTTTGTGTGGGACTGAGTCAAATGCTTGCTAAAGTCTAGGTAGGCCATGTCCACAGCCCTCCCTGATCTACTACTTTGGTCACCCAGTCAAAGAAATCTATTAGATTCGTCTGGCATGAGCTTCCTGCTGTGAATCTGTGCTGCCTTGGGCCCTGTGCCCCTCTGGCCTCTAGGTACTCGACAGTTCTTTCCTTCAGAAGTGATTCCATCATTTTCCCTATCACTGAGGTCAAACTAACAGGTCTGTAGTTTCCTGCTTCTGCCCTGCTCCCACTCTTGTGAAAGGGAATCACATCTGCCCTCCTCCAGTCCTCAGGTACCACCCCATCCTCCCATGATTTGTTAAAGAGGGTAGTCAGTGGTGTCACTAGTTCTACCCTTAGTTCTTTTAGAATTCTGAGATGAATCCCATCAGGCCCCATTGCTTTGTCCACCTTCAGTTTTAAGAGTTCTTTCAGAACCCTTTCTTCTCTAAATGGGCTGGTATCAACTTCTGTATCCAGAGTGTTTCTATTGTTTGTTTTAGGTACCTCCCCTTCTTCATCTGTAAATACTGAGCAAAAATATTTGTTTAGTATCTCTGCCTTTTCACCATCACCTTCTGCCCACCCCCACTCCCCTTTATCAAGCCTCACTATCCCTCTCTTAGTCTTCCTTCGCTCCCTAATGTACCTAAAAAAGGTTTTATCCCCATTCCTAACTGATTGTAAAAAACAAAAACAAGGCGCTGCGTCAGCATGTGGTCTAAAAGCAAAACAAAATGGTTATATTAAATGCACGCTGAAAATAGAAAATAGAGTTAAAAATCTACGTTTCAACCTTAGGTCTTCTTCAGGAAATATCTAAAAGAGAAAAAACAAGTTAGTGTAGAGGAGAGGTAAAATGAGAGAGAGATATATGTGGAGAAAGAAGAAAGGGGAGGCTCAGGGAGAAGAAGTGATAAATGGTAAGATTAAGAGAGAATCTGTGAAACAAAAAGGTGATGATGGGAAAGATGAAGCATAATGGGAGTGAAAGAGCTGGGGAAGTTCCCAGGTGGAGACTAATTAACAGGGCCTAGTAAGAAGCCTGAAAGGTGACAAATGTGTGGGAAGGAGACAGAAATGGAGACATATGGTGAAAATGAAAAATAAATTAAATGAGTACAAAAACAAACAATAAATCATTTCATTTATTTTTCATTTTCACCATATGTCTCCGGGTATTGTGCAGTAATTGCGATCGGGATAGAGAAGCAGCCTGCCTGGTATAGTACTTTCTTTTTACCATATAAATGTGTGAGGAGGCTTGTGTAGCTCAAGTGAATCCTGCTGCCATTAAAGGACTTTGCCTGTTGCAGTTTGCCTATGTAAATGTGTGAGGAGTCTCGTGGAGCTCAAGAGTAGCCCTGCTGACATTGAAGGACCCTATCTTGTTTGGAGGTCGTGAGTACTAATTCAGGGTCGCTCCCTGTTGAATTGCCACATTGAATCCAAATGGAATTACTGTACTGCTGACTGTTTAACTAATTTTTCTTTTCTCTGTGTGAAAGGGCCCCTACCAGCTGCCACGGTTTGGACTAGCCACTAGGGCTTGGGTACCTAGGGACAGTAACTGGTAGGGATAGGCCTGTGCACAGAGCCATAGGTAGATGAGTAAAGTGATAAGCTAATTAACCTGATTCCCCCTGTCCTTGTTATATCCCCCTAAATAAATCAGAGCTGCTTGTTTCAGCAAAGTTATACTGCCTGAGGTATTTGTCTATGTTAAAGTATTGTACTATGATTGTTGCACTGTATCTTATTTTACAGGAGGTCCCAGTGCCTGAACCAGTCCTGGGGGTAAGTGTATACTGTGAAGGTAATTCTGATATATTGTGTGGACCACTAGTGGGAAGAAAGGGGGGTTGCAGTGTCCCAGAGGGCTGTGACCAAGTTAGTTTAACTATTGCAAACCCTGACCTCTGGGTGGAGGCACCCGCCATCGGATCCAGGCCCCTCAACCTGTTAGTGGCAAATCAGGCAGGGGTAGTAGCCCCTGGGATAGTGCCATCTAGGGGTTACATTCAGATCACCCATCAGCAATATCTCCCCTTTATCTGCCATTCTAAGTATACTTTCCATCATTTCCTTGTCCATTTCTTCCCCCTGAGAGGGTGGTCTGTATACAACTCCTGTGCGGATTGTGGTGCCATTGCCTGCCTCCAAACTGACCCACAGTGCTTCTTCTCCTCCCTGTTTACCCTTTTGTTCTGTTGCTTTGATTCCTTCTCTTATGTAGAGAGCTACTCCTCCTCTTTTACCCTCCCTGTCCCTCCTGTAGATAGTGTATCCTGGTATGTTTACGTCCCAGTCATGGTTCTGTGTGTACCATGTTTCTGTGACTGCCACGATATCCAGATGTTCCTCCTCCATCAAGGCCACTAATTCAGGAAGCTTGTTACCTAGACTATGGGCATTGGTACTCATTGCTCTCCATTTTTTGATGACTTTACCTTCTGTAGCAGCATCCCCCACTGACCTTTCTACCTTGATCTTTTCTCATTTAGTACCCTGTTTTGTAGGGGAGGCTGGGATTTTCCTGCTGCTTATCAGTGCCTCCCTGACTAGTTTAAAGCTTGCCAATGAAGCATTTAAACCGATTGCTCAAAGACTTGTTCCCTTCTTGGACAGATGCAGACCATCCTGCCAGTGTAGGCTGGTGTCCCTCCAGGTGGAACCCCAGTCCCCAATGAAGCCAAACCCTGTGCTCCACACCATTTTTCAACCATTCCTCAAACTGCATGGTGCAAAGTACACCGCCTCACCCATGCCACTGACAGGCAGCACCTCTGAGAAGGATACTGTGTGTGCTACTTGTCTTAGGCCCCTCCCCAACTCTACAAAGTCCTTCTGCACTGCTGTAATCTCATGACGAGCCAAGTCATTTGTCCCTAGGTGGACAATGACGTCCAGCTCAGACTCCCGTGCAGCTGTTCTCGTGACACCACTGACTACCCTCTTTAACAAATCATGGGAGGATGGGGTGGTACCCGAGGACTGGAGGAGGGCAGATGTGATTCCCCTTCACAAAAGTGGGAGCAAGGCAGAAGCAGGAAACTATAGACCTGTTAGTTTAACCTCAGTGATAGGGAAAATGATGGAATCACTTCTAAAGGAAAGAATTGTCGCGTATCTGGAGGCCAGAAGGGCACAGGACCCTAGGCAGCATGGATTCACAGCGGAAGGTCATGCCAGACGAATCTGATAGATTTCTTTGACTGGGTGACCAAAGTAGTAGATCAGGAGGGCTGTGGACATGGCCTACCTAGACTTTAGCAAGGCATTTGACACAGTCCCACACAAAAGATTAATATATAAGTTAGCCAGCCTGGGAGTGGGTCCCAAGATGACAGCCTGGGTAAAGAATTGGCTGGAGAATAGGACACAGAGAGTAATAGTAAATGGAGTCCACTCAGAAGAAAGGAGGGTTACTAGCGGGTACCGCAGGGTTCAGAGTTAGGACCAGTCCTCTTCAATGTCTTTAGCTACATTGCAGAAGGACTGAAGGAAAAGTATGTCTCTTTGCAGATGACACTAAGATCTGCAACAGAGTTGATGCACAGGGTGGGGTGGAAAGGATGAGAAGGGACTTGGCAAGGTTAGAGGAATGGTCAAATGTATGGCAGCTTAGATTCAGTGCTAAGAAGTGCAAGGTAATGCACCTGGGAAACAAAAACCCAGGGGAAGAGTACACAATGGAGGTGAGATACTAACAACAACAAAAATGGAAAGGGACCTGGGGGTAGTCATATCAGATGACCTAAAGGTGGGCAAGCAATGTGAGAGGGCAGCAAGGAGGGCTGGGGATACTGGGATGCATAGGGAGAGGCATCACCAGTAGAAAACAGGAAGTTATTATCCCTCTGTACAGACAGCTGGTGAGACCCCATCTGAGTACTGTGTGGTTCTGGAGACCCAATCTCCGCAAAGACATAGACAGGATGGAAGCTGTCCAGAGGAGGGCAACTAAAATGGTGCAGGGTCTGCATCGGAGGACATATGAAGAGAGACTTAAGGAGCTTAATATGTATAGCCTCGAGGAAAGGAGGGAGAGGGGGGACATGATAGAAACTTTCAAGTACCTCAAGGGAATCAACAAAGTCCAAGAGGGTAGCATCTTTCAAAAAAAGAGGTGTGCAAGAACAAGAGGGCACAATTTGAAGATAGAGGGGCGGCTCAGAGGTAATTTAAGGAAGTATTTTTTCACAGAGAGGGTTGTGGATGCATGGAATGGCCTTCCGGAGGAGGTTGTGGAGTCAAAATCAGTGGTGGAAATCTGCATGCATGGGATAGTCATAAGGCAATTCTGGGGGTGGGGTAGGAAGAAGTAGGCTGCTGGTTAACTAGGATCTGCAGCTTATCCAGTAGGTAGGGAAATGGGCAGACTGGGTGGGCCAAGCGGTCCTTATCTGCCATCACATTCTATGTTTCTATGTTTCTATGATCCTAAGGATGTGCTTCCTGTCCTTCCAAGCCAGGGCACCAGGCAGGCACCTTACTTCAGTTTTCCCTGCTCCTTCCAGTTCTGTCCCCCTAATAATTGAGTCCCCCACCAGGAGCTGCTTCCTTTCCCTGGAAATAACGCACCGGCACCATCCCTTGTGGGTCGTTCACTTGGCTTTGGGTTGGGGCGGTGCTAGTGGGGTAGCACTGGTGATAGAGGGATTACTGCCAACGTGACCTAATCTTATTCATAGTCAGATAGCACAGTGCGCTATCTGACTGTGAATGGCACATTTTTTACAACCGGGCAATCACAAATCGCAACGCAGTGTTTTGTGATCTGGACCCATATGTCTCACGGGATGTATGCTTGCCTCCTGTTTGTTTCATTGTTAGATAAAAATTGACTGTGTACTCTGTATGCTTTGTTTAAATTATTTTATACAGAACCAAAATATTAGCATGGTCATGTAATCCAACTGAGTTAACCTAGTTACTAATGTCACGCAGGGACATTACTTGCATATTAGAAGAGACACGTTGCATCCTATACTGTTGAACAACAAATAGAAACTTAGTTCTGGAAAAAATGAAGATCAGAGACACCACTGAGTGCAGGTTCACAGATGCTTTTTGGAATATTTCATAAGTCTGTTACTTATTTCATCTGGTCTTTGTAACACCAAGTGCAGATCATATATAATGTCTCTGTATTAGCTTTGCTTGAAGCTTGGATTTTGCAATAAAGAAGTTTAAAAAAAATTCAGATGACTATATCCCCCTCCTCACCTCATAGAACTGCTTTTAGTAGTCTTGCCAGCCATGGGGGTGCTATAGCTTGTGATATGGGAGCTGGCAAGCAGCTTACTATGGCTCAGTGGTCCATTACCAGTCCAGCCCCGGCATTTAAAAGACTGACCCCACCCCTTTCCCTGTGCAATCACAGTTCGCTTAGTGATTGCACAGGGAAAGAGTTGTAGGTGCAAAACAGGCAACCACCGCTAAGCAGTCATTGCCACCACTTGGGGGCTACTCATTAGTGACTATATGGCACCCTGTGTTTTTCAGTGTTCCTTTAGATGTCAGGAGACCTTTTTTCCCATAAAAGAGTGTTACATAGTAGTAGTTACAGCACTCAGCAACGAAAACAGCAGATTACAGGTTCAGATCACACTGCAGCTGACTTACCTGTGTTTTAGCCCTCTCAGCTATGAAGCTGGGTAGAAGCAGGGTCCCCCATGCATCTTAGCTTGGAAATTCTAAAATAAAAAAACAATTGTTCATTTGATATTTAAAGGGGTCATTCAGTGGGTGAAATAGGTCAGACTTTCATTGTAGCAATCAGTATGTTTACTGTAGAACAGGAAAATGGTGGCACAAGTTGCTTTCCTGGGAGGAAGCACTGCAGAAGCACCCTCCACCCTGAATAAAGTTATGTTTCCTCATGCAGGCCTCCAGTCCCTTTTTAAGGCTGCAGTGGACGGAGCCTGCAGACGTTTTGCATGTACAAAAGGGCTGATGTCATGTTTTCTGTCAGTGAAACTGGCTGAAAGTGTAAATAGTCTCCTCCGCCTTACCCTCTTCCAAGAAATGCTTTCTGCCCTCAAATAAATATGCTTTCATGTTAGTCAGTTGTTGCAGGGCACTATTTTCATTCTTAATTGGGAGGTACAAGAACTGAAACCTGTGCAGTGGGAGGCAGCATTAGTTTTTTTTTTGTGTGGGGGGGTAAGATCCACCCCCACCTCCACTTGAGAAGGTCCTAAAGATCTACCCCCACCTTTTTTTTTGGTTCATGTGGGAGGGGCATGGGGTGGATCTATCATGTTGGAACAACTGACTATCAGAGCTGCCTGGGGCATCACAGCTTAAGATTCAGAAGGAAAGAAAAAGTAAGGAGTGCCTGAAACTGCATCCTTATACAGCACTTGTAAAACTGCATTCTGAAATTACAGCACTTGAGGAAAGCAAGCACTTGCAACACAAGAATGACAATTGAGGTATAAGCCCACAAAGGAGTAAAATATGTCACCCAAAGAAGACTATCCCATATTGGATACTAGAGTGTCTGTTTCTTAAAAGCTTTTTATACCCCCACACACACACAGCTAAGCACCCAAATAGCTAGGGAATCTCTACATTTTTATCTTTCTGGGCCCGAAGTTTAGCAGTGTGTGAAGAGAATAAAGTCTTGTGTTTTGTGCATCTGAATAGGTTTAGTGCTTTGAAGTTAAAATATATAAATTTATACACATAGTGTCATGGGCACATGACAAGGAAGGATATACTACTGAAATAAATGTTATTCTGATGATTTATTTATTCATATGTAAGATTGTAAGTGTAGTTCTGCCTAGGTCATAGACACATAAGCTATAAAAGGTACATTTAAGGATGGATGTATTAGCCAAAGCGTGTAGTAGCAAAATAAAGCAAGAAAAATAATATATTGTTTTTTTTTTTTTTTTTTTTTTACTTTCAGTTGTTTAACCAGGAGTGGCACACTAAGCTGAAAGCTTGTTTACAGGGGCAACCTGGGAGCACATGGAAGTTAACTGACTTGCTCAGGGTCACCTAGTATGCAAGTGGGGCTGTGGATTCAAACCCACATCTCCAGACTTGCTGCTCAGAGCCTTAAACCACTGTACTATACTGCCTCCTAGTTATGGCAGTCATCTGTTTTATGGTTCATGATGTTGGTGTAGTACGCAGCAGTACATTGCATAGCAGGTGTAAAATGTCAATAAGTAGATCATGCAACAGATGTGCTGAGCAGTTTCTGAAGCAAGAAATGTATTTAGGATAGGATAGTAAAATACTCCTGTTAGAAAACTGATAAATGTGTGACATGTGCACCTCAATTTCAAGGAGGTCCTCATGGGGTGTCAATGTACAATATAAAGTAGTTATAGTTTTAAAGTTGTCTGGTAATTGCTTTGTACTACCACTGTTACTAAATTTAAATTATTCTATGAAGAAAATTAAGTTTATGTAACTGTCTGTAAATGTATTAAAAACATTTACCTGTCCCTGTAATGTAATGCATTAAATGCAGTTGCTTGGTTAAGAAGTCACATGACAACACCCAGGGCATTAGGGTTTCTGACCATAACATCCTGCCTTGTAGTGACGGACAGGCATCAGGGGTGTGAGTTGGGATTGTCAACAGTAATGCTCGTGCCATTCCACCCCCATCCCCACCCTGCAGCCAGTGACAGGTATCGAGGTGTGCCTTTGACACTTCATCCCCAACGTTCACTTCATTTTCTTATACAGTACTGTACCCATTTCAGCATATTTTCCTTTTGGAATGGGGCTGAGTGAACTTGAACACCCAAGGCACACCTCAACACTTGTCTGTGTCTGCAAGATAGGGCAAGGAGAAATGCTGGAGCGTTATGGGCAATGACCCAAAAGCACACCCCAATGCCTGTCCATGTATTAAAAACATTTACTTGTCCTTATAATGTAATGCATTAAAAGCTGTTGCTAGGTTAAAGTCACATAACAACGCCATGGGGATTAGGGTTTCTGACCATAACACCCTGCTCTGTAGAGACTGACAGGCTTCAGGGGTGTGACTTGGGATTGTCAACAGTAATGCTCATGTCATTCCACCCCCATCCCCACCCTGCAGCCAGTGACAGGTATCGAGGTGTGCCTTTGACTCTTCATTCCCAAAGTTCACTCTATTTTCTTATACAGTACTGTACCCATTTCAGTGTATTTCCATTTGGAACGGGGTGAGTGTAAAGCTTGAACACTTCAAGGCACACTTCGACACTTGTCTGTGTCTGCAGGGTAGGGTGAGATGAAATGGCATGAGCGTTATGGGCAGAGGCCCAAAGGCACACCCCAGTGCCTGTCCATCTCTGAATGGTGGGAGTGGGGTTGGCGTCACTTCAGTACTTCACTGCCATTCCTATTCTACCTGTCTGTCTATATGTCTATGTAATTATCTATCTTTCTATCAATTGTATATATCACTATTTTTACCTTTTTCTAAAACAAACTGGTTTATCACATTTGCCTGTACTCTGAGCACATACTTATGAAACTGCATATTTGTATTCCACTTCTGCATAGACCTGATGCTTTCCTAATATTCCCATTATTACAAGCATAACTACCTTACCCTTATCAAAAGCGACCCCCTCTGAAAGTTACTATCACATTTTCTCTGCTAACAGTCCATCATTGATTGATTGAATTTTGGTGACCGGGTAGGCCCACTGGGCCCCGGAGGTCCCGTTTTCAGGGGCGACCCGGGTGGAACAGTACATGACATGAAGGACAATGGAGCAATATACAACAATATACTGGCTGAGGTTTACAGTAAGCCACAGCTTTCAATCCATGAGGTTTACAGTAAGCAACTGCTTTCAATCCATGAGGTATCACTTTCATATTTATAGGTCATGGATGTCATAAGTATCTAACTGCTTCTCCTTATGTGCATTTGCTCATGCTCCCGCGACATACAATTGATGAGACAGTACAGAGAGTTCGATAGGTAACATTCCTCTAAGATACATAGGGTATTTTTCTATGAGCATGAGTTGGGGTAAGTGCAGACTGTGCAGTGGGTAGAGTTTAAGTATGGTAGAAGGCAGCGGGGTCATTATTTAGAGTTGGGTGAAAGCGCATAGGCAGTTACTCATTGACAGCAGGTAGGTCTTGAGTCTAGTGCAGAAGCTCGGTACCAAAGGGGTCTCCTGCACCTCCAAAGGAAGACTGTTCCAAAGGGAGGGGGCAGCATGTGCGAAGGATTTACAATCTGCCTTGGTCCTGACCTTAGGGACCTCTAGTAGCTTCTGACCAGAGGACCTGAGGTTCCGCACACTTCGTTTTTCTGTGAGGAGTCCATCGAGGCTGGGGGGGGGGCATTGGGCTGATTAGTTTTTTCGCCAGGTAGAGTACAGGGTACCTGAGCCGAGCTTCAAAGGATGGCCAGTTGAGCCTTGCTAGGGCCTCACAGTGGTGGCTCCTTGAGTGGGACCTGACTTCCTGACATCAACACATTGCTGAAATATAACTTATATCACCTCATGGACAAAAGCCCTGTTTCTCTTAAAAAAAACAAAAAAAAAACTGTGTAAATAATCCCAAGGCTGAACATATGCCAGCCATTACTTTTGCATGTACTGCCACCTTCTGTACCATCATGGGGATTTGCATATGTTTCCCATGATGCTTTGCATTATTGGGGTATGTGCAACTGTGTTTTCTTTAAAATTTGGCTGTCCGGCCAATATCATCCGGGATAACACATACCTCAGTAGCATTTGCTCTGGGGTTCTTTTGTAAACCTATATTCTAGGAGCTTGGATATGTTGTTCATCCACAATTCTTGGCATGTCATGGGGCGGAGCCGAGGTATTTACCACCCAGGTGGGTGGGAGGAGCTAGCTTGAAGACTTTCCGGCAAGATTTAAAGGGGAAAGGGACATGGCAAGAAGTGTGAATGATCAAGATTTAAAGGGGAAAGGGACATGGCAAGAAGTGTGGATGAACAACATATACCACTCCTAGAACTACTGTTACAGGTGAGTAACCTGTTCTTGCTTCCTTTCCTTCCATTAAATGTACACTTCCATATATTTTTCCGATAATGTGTATGCTTCCTTAGAACGGAAACTAAAACAAATCTTACTACTTAAATATCATTGTGTTTTTTTCCATACCTCCTTAACAATTCCACACAACTTCACTTACTTCATTATGTTCCATGGTGGATCTGACCAGATCAGATCTTATCTTCCTCCCCCTCCCCCCTTCAATTTAGCTGCAGATGTACAATCCTCCTCCAACCAGTTTTGTGTTTTTTGTTGTTTTTACCCAGCTTTTCGTCTGCTTGTTTTCAGTCCCCTGATCTTCAGGAGGGGCTTCCTTCTCTCTGGTGATCTCCTTGCTGAAACAACTGCCTCCAGCTAGTGTGCGTTTGGCAGCACATGGCCTGATCGTGCCAGCAAACTGCATCTTGATGGTACCAGGATGTTTTACCACCTTTGTCTTTGGGCTTCCCACTGCTGTCCTCCTCTGTGGTGCCACAGTGCCATGAAAGGGTGGGGGTGCATACTGGCATGCATTTTTTTTACAGCAGCTGAAGGGTGAACCCTGCAGGTCTTACACTGGGATCCCTGATGATGTGGAAGTGCCTCCCACCTGGTCAAGGACTTGCTGCCTGCAGCAGCATATCTTGACTACTGCTGCCCATATGCCAGTATCCTAGGGTTTGCTTCTCAACCGGTAACTTCCATTGCCGCCTAGTAAGGGCAGTATTGGACTGGCCCACTTGGATACCTAAAAGTTCCCCTCCATATACACACACACACACTCAGTTGGGCACCTCCACGTGTTTCAAACACTGAAAAATGTTTTATATGTCATCTATGCTCTAATTAGGTTTTCTGATTACTGCAAACAAAATGGAGTGAAACATTGCAGGGGTCATGCTTAACTTTTTTTGCACTGGTTCACCCGAGAAAGTGGTGCCCATCTACACTGACAGCCCAATGATTGCACTAGCCCCAAGCGTATTATGAATCACTGTATCCCAACCAACTGTAAGGGCAAACAGTGCAGGGAAGTGCTCACTGGTGGGCTGGATAGAACATTTCTGTCTATGTACTATCATTTATTGGGATGAGAAAAGCATTTCAGTGAATAGGAAGCCAACAGCCACAGCAACTGAGTTGCTGCTGTGTATTTATTTTTCAAACACAGGCATATTGCACAAATAAATTGCACTATATATATTATAGTGCTTACTGCACAGTTCAAAAGGCTCCGCTGAAGTCTGTTTCAGGTGCTTAATGCAAAGAAGTGCCTCAGATGTCATCTGTAGTAATACAGCAGCAGTACAAATCATAACAGTATCACAGTAACATTAATTCATAGTTATCTGTACAAAAAATACTCATCCTACTCTAGTGCAGTTTATTTGTGCAGTATGCCTGTGTTCGAAGAATAAAATACACAGCTGCAACTCGACTATTGTGGATATTGGCCTTGCATGTTCACTGAAACCCTTTTATCCCACTGCATGCTACTGTTACATAGATTGAAAACTTATGGATCACACTGCTGCCTGGAGTCAGACCTTCCCTTACTCACCAGACCAGAGACTGCAAGTACCACCAGTAGCTTTAGATTACATTTTGCTATGGTGGTCATCTCCTTCAGCCCCGCTGCCGATGACACATTGACAGGGTTTCGATCAGTAATTAGGCTAAACTCTCCATCAAGTGCACAACTCTGCAGGAACTTGCCTGCCTAGTCAGCCCAGAGTCAAGACCCTCCGTCATGCCATGTCTCTGAGTCACACCCACTCACTCCAGTTTCTAATCTGCCTGCATTTTTAAGCCTCAGTGACTCGGAGGAAGGGTTCTTTAAAAAAAAAAAAAAAATGTGCTGTTGAGGCACTAGGCAGAGTAAATCATACCTGTGTCCCGAGGTCGGATGATGTTCTGCCATGACTGCTGGATCCTCGGCCTCTTCTACTACAAGCATGCCCACTATACCCCTTCTGTCCCATAATCTGCTCCTGGCACCAGTTCAGTGCCAAACCTATCCCCCCTGGGCTTTTAACTTGCGGCAACACTCTCTTTCCCTTTGCGTGGGTGCTCTGCCCACTCCTGTCCTTTCTGCCGCATAGCACCTGCGGCGCGAAGTATTTTGAAATTGGGCTCACAGCCCACTCACTGCCTGGCCTGGGTCCACTGCTGCTGACGGGGAGTCCCGAGAGGTGTGTGGGAAGGTGGTCAGGGAGCGATTACCTCCCAAGCAGCAGTATCAGCTTCAGACAGTGGGAAGGGGAAGCAGGTGACACTCAAAATTAAATCTGCACCATTCGGAGAGCACCATGGAGACCTAGGAGCAGTTACTTGGCTCCGTGAGGTGAGCAAAACAAACAAACAAAAAAAAACTGGAAACTTGACTAGAAAGGGCCCTTAAAGAGTTGTTTCCAATTACGGATAGATTGCACTAGCCAGACTGGGAAAGTTGGTGACAAACGCACAGGCCCAAGGTAGTTTGAACTATGCCCCGGGCCAGTAAAATAATGTTAAGTTCTAGGGACATGGATATGTTGTTCATCCACACTCATTGGCAGTATCCTTGCCGCTTTAAATCTTGCCGGAAGGTCTTCAAGCTTGCTCCTCCCACCCACCCGGGTGGTATAACTCTCGGCTCCGCCCCATGACGCCAGATCTTCCTTACCGCTTGGAAGCTCAGGTTCCCTCCTTAACGCTCTGCGTTTGTGACTGGTTCCTATTTCTCCGTTTGCGGATTTAAAAATAATATTTCGCAAAAAGACTTCAGTCTTCGATCCCTCGCGGCTGCGATGGATAAATCGACTCCCGGATTTCGGAGATGCCCATGCGGGCAGAAGATGTCTCGGACGGATCCACACTCCACGTGTGTCTACTGCTTAGGCCTTGAGCACGAACCGCAGGCTTGCGACCTGTGCTCATCTTTCTCGGCCTACGTCCTCGAAGACCGTGCTGCCCGATTGCAACTGGGCCGTCCCGAGAAGCGTTTCCCTCCGGTGAAGTCCAAGGAGGCCCGGTTGGCGGTGTCCGCGGCGGCGGGCTCGGCGGATCAGCTCGGCGGATGGTCGCCCTCAAGAGGAGGCGGCGCGGGTCAGATCTTCCCTCGGGCCGCGCATTTATCCCGCCTCTCTCTCTGGGTTCTTCCTACACGCTTCCTTTAAGGAGCTTTGTCTGTCCCTCTCCACTAAAGGAGAAGGCCTCGTGCCTGCTGGACCTTTTTCTCGGTCCAAAAGAGGGACAGGGTAAGTCCCTCCGTCGACGCTCTTGGGAGCGGAAAGGTCCCTCTCCCGGGCCGACCGCCGGGCTCGGGTCGCACTGCCGGCCGGGCCACTGGCCTCACGGGTGTCCCCCGCCAGGTCAGTTGGACCGAGACTCCCACTGATGAAGTCAGATTTTTCTCGACCCATTGGACGGGCTGTCGCCTTTAGCAGCCGAGATTCCCCTCTCCCCGGTTCCCCCGGGAGGAGTTGAGGATCCCGTGGGCTCGCCTGTGCCTCCGGTTCCGGAGCCCTCGGATGGACCTTCCGAGCCGAAGGGAGTGTCGGTTCCGGCCGACACCTCCCTGCACCGACCCCGGAAATTCCGGGACTCTCGGTCTCGGTCTCGGACCTCTTCGCGGTCCAGCCGTTCCCACCGTCATAGGCGGTCTCGGTCTCGGCACCGCTGGATAAGCGGCCGCCGGGCTGCCCCTCGCCCTCCCTCTCGGATGAGGGGAGGCTCAGCGTGAAATTACGTCGACGTGCAAGGAGACCTGTTGCAACAGCCTCCTGGTCGAATAAGCCGATCCGGCGCCTTCCCGCCATTAAGTGGCTGTCACCGAACGGTCGACACAACCCTCGACTTGCCCGGGAGAGCCTATACCCAGGCCGGTTGTTCGGCCAAAACCAGCTGCTCCACCGACTGCGGTGGAACCTCCGCCTCCACAGCCACCACTGGGGCTCCGACCAATGACTCGGCCGGCTAAGGGTTTACCCCATCGGCTGTCAGTTACCTCACTCCCCGACCGACCCTCGGCAGGTGAAGGGTGGCTCAGGCCAGAGGCAGCTCTTCGAGGACTCTTCCGAGTCCGAGATGATTCCTCCTTCTTCTCCAAGCGACTGGACTTGGAGTCTTCAGGAGGTCAGCCAATGGACGATAGCCCGTCGTCCTTCCTAGGACTGCTTCGGCTCATCTCGGAGTCTACCGGGATGGAGCTCGAACCCGTTTCCAAACGGGCCAGGTATCCCCTCACGGAGATTCTGGACCGAGGGGATTCTCCGACGGAGGCCTTTCCGGTGGCCGAGGCCATAGTGGGTCCGGCACTGGAACTTTGGCAGCGCCCTGCTTCCTGCCCTGCGCCTTCGGCCAGGATGGCCAGGAAGTATGCGGTCCCTACCGGTTCCTTGTCCGTTTTTTTGGAACACCCCTCTGCTGAGGGGTTGGTTACCGACAGCGTTTTCCGGCGCGCCGGCAACGCCAGGGATGTGGACAAACCTCCTGACAAGGAGTCCAAGAAATTGGACTATGTCGGGCGAAAAGTCTACGCTGCGTCCTCTCTCGGCCTTCGTCAGGCCAGTTCGGCCGTCCTCATGGCACATTTTTCTCATGCCCTGTTGGGCTCCCTGGATGAGGTCATCCTCATCTTCCTACCGATCTGCAGACTACGGTTAAGCAGGTGCGGGACCAGGGCAGGGCAGTGGCCAAACAGCAGCTCCAGACTGCTTTGGATGTAGGGACTCATGTGCCAGATCGGTGGCGGCGCGAGTGGCTATAAGGTCGTGGCTTGGCTGAGGATATCCACCTTTACTTCGGATACCCAGCACAAGTTGGCGGATGTTCCTTTTTGGGACTGACCTCTTGACCCTGGGGTGGAAGGTCACCTGCAGAGGATCGAAGTCCAATGCCACCTTGGACTCGGTCTCTTCCGCTCAGAAGGACAAAGGCCAGCAAACCACAGCCTAAGCTCTTTCGTCCTTCTGTGCCCCCGGCGCGCCCGGCCCAGCAACGTCAGGGCCAGCAGGCTCGGCCTTGGCATCCCAAACCCAAGCCGCCGGCTTCCTCTAACAGGAGGCAGGGAGGAAAGGGCCCAGGAGGTCCCTCGGCCGGTCCCTCCTCCAAGCCTGCCCAGTGACGGGCTGAGGGGTGTCGCCCCCATCCCCGTCACCTTACCCCTGGGTCCCCCCGTGGGGCGGCTCCGCACCTTCCGTTCCGCCTGGTCGCTGTTACCACGGACAGGTGGGTCTTGGAGGTGGTGGGAAGAGGCCTGCCTCTGGAATTCGGAGCAGGCACCACCCTTCAGAGCCGTCGCCCCTCGGGGCTTGGGATCCCAGCCTCACTGGCTGCTCGTCGAGCCGACGCGCCCTCCTCCTCCAGAAGGAGGTGGTAAGAGGTGGTGGACCCTCCTTCAGACCCAGGGTTTGTGTCCAGGTACTTCCTGGTTCCGAACGGACGGGGCTGGCGCCCATTCTCGACCACACGCCTAAACAAGTTCCTAAGGTCTCGAACCTTCAGGATGGTCACTCTGGCTCAGATAATACCATCCTTGGAGCGGCGTGGTTCTGCTCTCTGGACTTGCAGGACGCGTTTTCACGTCCCTATCCGTCAGATCTCACCAGAGATTCCTTCGCTTCAGCGGAAGGATCTCTCTTGAGTTCAAGCCATGCCCTTCGGCTTGTCTCCAGCTCCCAGGGTCTTCACCAAATGCATGGCAGTGGTGACAGCATTCCCTGCGGCGCCGAGGGGTCCGGTGTACCCTTACCTGGACGACTGGCTGATAGCAGCTCCCTCCAGGAAGGAGGCGGAGTGGTCCAGAGATCTGGCCCTCCAGGTCTGCTCTCAACTGGGCCTCCTTATCAACGAGGCCAAGTCGGAACTCGAGCCGAAGCAGGTGATTTTATTCATCGGGCGCAGCTCGACTCTCTTGAGCCAGAGCGGCTGCCCGCGGACAGGGCCGGGTTCTTTCTCCTTTGCCCGATCATTTCTGGTTGGGCAATTCGCCCTGCCCGGGACTTCCTCGCCTCCTGGGTCTCATGGCGGCCTGTGCCAGCGTGGTCCGTTGGGCCGCTGGAACATGCGTCCCTTCAGTGGGGACTGGCCAGCCAGTGGTCACAACGCTGCGATCCCTTGACAGCTTAGGTCGGTGACACAGGGGATGTGGAATGCTCTCAGTGGTGGACGTTCCAGATCATTTGCAGGAGGGCATCCCGTTCGTCCGCCCCAGGCAGCGGTCTCTCTGTCGACCGATGCCTCTCTGATGGGTTGGGGTGCCCATCTGGGGAACACCGGGCTCATGGCCTCTGGTCCCGGGAGTCCCGATGCCACATCAACCTGCTGGAGCTCCGGCGGTCCGCCTAGCTCTCACCGCCTTCGCTCCCGTTCCTCCGGGGTCAAGTGGTCCGAGTCCAGACGGACAATACCACGACCATGTACTATCTAAACCGCCAGGCGGGACGCTGGCCCATGCTTTATGCAAGGAAGCTCTCCGCGATTTGGTCACTGTGGCGCAGCCTGGAGGCGGATCTCCTAGGCCATTCACGTGGCAGGAGCCTCCAACACCCTGGCCGATGCCCTGAGCCGGATAGGGGCTGCATCCCACGAGTGGTCTCTCCTGCCGGAGGTAGTACAGCATCTGTTCTCCCTTTGGGGCACACCTCAGGTGGACCTGTTTGCCTCCATGGAGAACGCGAAGCTGAGTCTGTTCCATGCCCGCCCCCCTCAGCAGGGCTCGCTGCAGGGGGATGCCTTCTCGAGGCAATGGACCCCGGGCCTCTTTTACGCCTTTCCCCCATTTCCCTTGATCCACAAGGTGCTTCTCAAGGCGAGGAGGGACAAGGCGCAGGTGATTCTGATAGCCCCAGACTGGCCTCGCCAGTTCTGGTACCCAGATCTCCTCAGTCTCAGCTCCAGGACTCCGCGGCAGCTTCCAGCTCGCCCGGACCTGCTCTCAGTCAATCAGGGGAAGGTGTTCCATCCGGACCTTCAATCCCTGCACCTGACGGCCTGGTTCCTGAGCGGCTAGAGTTCCAGGCTTTGGGTCTTTCCGACGAGGTCCTCAATGTAGTTGAGGCGTCCCGTAAGGAGTCGACCAGAAAATGCTATGCCTTCAAATGGAAAAGGTTTTCCATTTGGTGTCAGGGCAAGGGCTTGGACCCTTCCTCCTGTTCCTTGGCAAGCATCTTGGACTATTTATGGTCCCTTTCTAGTCAAGGGCTTAGGTCGACGACCCTAAGGGTGCACCTGGCAGCCATCTCTGCTTACCGGGCGCGGGCCGGGAAGCAGTCGGTGGCGCAGGAGAAGGTGGTCTGGCGCTTTTTCAAAGGCCTTGATCACATTTCCTCCAGTGCGGGAACCCCACCTCCGTGGATCTACTGCTGGTACTGGCAAAGCTCATGGGCAAGCCATTCGAACCTATGCACAGGTGTGCTCTCTCTCACCTGTCGTGGAAGACCGCCTTCTTGGTGGCTATCACGTCAGCCAGAAGGATGGGAGAGCTCAGGCGCTTTCCATCGAGTCTCCTTACCTGGTCTTCCACAGGGACAAGTGGTCCTGCGCCCCACCCAAATTCCTTCCGAAGGTGGTGTCGGAGTTTCACCTTAACCAGGTGTTGACTCTGCCGGTGTTCTACCCCAATCACACCTGGAGGCGTAATATAGGCTCCATACTCTGATCCTAGAAGGGCGCCGCTATTATAAGGAGCGCACGGCTGAAATTGGGAGAGGTTCGCCAGCTGTTTGTCACCTACGCTGAAGCCGCATCTGGCAGACCTGCAGCCAAGCGGACGATAAGCAGGTGGGTAACCTCCTGCATAGATCTCGTTATAAGTTAGCGGGCATGGAGCTCCCAGAGGGATAAGAGCTCATTCTACCCGCCATACTGCTGCAACGGTGGCTGCTTCCAGGGACGCCCTTATCCAGGAAATCTGCAGGGCTGCTACCTGGAAGTCAGCAAACACCTTCATTACCCACTACCACATCGACCTTGAGTCACGCTGGGATGCTGGTTTGGGGCCTCGGTTCTCCAGTCTCTCTTTCCCAAGTAAGTATATGGGGTGTGCGTCTTGCCTCCTCCTCCCGGAGAACTGCTAGGAGTCTGCCAATAAGTGTGGATGAACAACATATCCATGTCCCTAGAAATACAGGTTACTCACCTGTAACAGGAGTTCTAGGAATGGTATATGTTGTTCATCCACACGACCCACCCGACCTCCCCTGCTTCGACGCACAACCTGAGCTTCCAGCGGGCCAGATCTGGCGTCATGGGGCGGAGCCGAGAGTTATACCACCCGGGTGGGTGGGAGGAGCAAGCTTGAAGACCTTCCGGCAAGATTTAAAGCGGCAAGGATACTGCCAATGAGTGTGGATGAACAACATATACCATTCCTAGAACTCCTGTTACAGGTGAGTAACCTGTATATCGACCCCTGCATCGTCCCAATGGGGAAAGCCAACCTGTAAGGAAGCTTTCTCACACACCCATGTTGTGTGTACTTGGATGATGAAGTAAAATTGACAGCTCTTGGTACTGCTTAGTTTTTGATACTAGATATACGTTGTAATTAAAGTAATTGTGAAATAAGGGAAGGCAGTGTTATACAATAGGCTCTAAGCTTTGGAAGGGACATTACCAAATAGAGGCAAGAAACGGATTAGCACCAAGATGGAAGTAGTAAGTTAAACACTGTCTTGCGAGTACCAAACACTGAATTGTGAAACAGGAGACCCTAAGTTTGAGTCCCACCACTGGCTCATTGTGTGACCATCAACATCTCACTTGACCTCTTTGCACTTTTTGGCCCCTATCAGCTTTAAACTTGGTAGGGGCAAGACCCTCAGTGAAAAGAGGATGTTTCATCTCAGTTCAGCTATCCTGATTAAAAATAAGTTTTAAATATGAGAATGAAGTATAGCAAGGATACTTTCCCATTCAAAGCATTGTTCACTTATGTTGAGACTTTGTACCGGATGCTGTACTGTACAATAGGTCTTACCAGTTTCACCTGCTGAGTCCTGCAACAATAAATTCCACAGTTATTTATTTGGAATTTACCAAATTCATGTAAGGTGAAATAGATAACACAGGGAATTATGTTTCTAGGGACGTGGATATGTTGTTCAGTCCACACTTCTTGGCAGGTCCCTTGCTGCTTTAAATATTGCCGGAAGGTCTTCAAGCCGGTTTCTCCCACCCACTCAGGTGGTAAAACCCTCGACTCCGCCCCATGATGCCAGATCTTCCTTACCGCTTGGAAGCTCAGGTTCCCTCCTTAGCGCTCTGTGTTTTAGGCCTGGATCCACACTCTTCGGAATTTCTGAAACTTATTTTAAAATGTACAAGACTTCGGTCTTCGTCTTTCCTCGTGGCTGCGATGGACAAATCGACTCTCTGCTTCCGTCGGTGCCCGTGTGGGCAGAAGATGCCCCGGACCGATCCGCACTCCGCGTGCTTCTACTACTTGGGGCTTGGCCACAACTCGCAGGCTTGCGAATTGTGCAAGTCGTTTTCAGCTTCGGTCTTGGAGGACCGCGCTGCCACACTTTTTCTCGGGCAACCCGAAAAACGGTATCCGCCGGTCAAGTCTAAGGAGGCCCGTTGGGCTGTGTCCGCGGCGGCAGGCACCGTGGAACAGTTGGAGTAATTAATTGCCCTCGAGGAGGAAGCCGCTTATTCTTCATCCTCGGCCGCGGCATTTATCCCACTCTCTTTGGGCCCTCCTACACGGCTTCATTTAAGGAGCTTTGCCAGTCCCTCCACCAAGGAGAAGGCCATCAGGACATTCCTGTCGGTCCAAGAAGAAGGACTCTAAGGGTAAGTCCCACCATCGATGTTCATGGGAGCAGGAGATATCCCCTTCACCGGACCATCGACTCTTGATTTCGGTCGAGGTTGCGGCTGCGGCAGCTGGCTTCACAGTGCCCCCATCAGGTCAGCCGGCCGAGACATCCTTCAACGCGGTAGAGATTTTTCTCGACCCGGACGGTTTGTCGACTGGAGAAGCCGACAACCCTACTTCACCGGTTCCCCCGGTGGAAACCGAGGACTTGCCTGTGTCTCCTGTGCCAGAGTCCCGGTTAAGGTCCCTGCACCGAGAGGAGGCGGGTTTTCCTGTCCCTCTCTGACCACCCTCAGAACCCCCGAAGGTCTCGGTCTCGGTCCACTTCCAGGTCCAGCCAGTCCCGCCAACGTCGGCGGTCTCGGCACCATGGAAAGTGGCGTCGCCGCTCATCCTCGTTGTCCTCTTTGGAGGATAGGCTCCAGCGCAAGTTACGTCAGCGCTACGAGGATTTAATGTGGCAGCAGCTCTTATTGTCCGGAAATAAGCAGACTCCATCGCCTTCTCCGGCCATTAAGTGGCTGTCACCGAAGTGGCCGAAACAACCCCTCATAGTAGTCGAGGCGATCCCGGCACGGTTGTTCGGCTAAGGCAGACCTGCTCCACCTGTGTGTGGTGGAACCTCCGCCCACAACCGGTGACTGGGGCCCTGACCAAGGATTCTCGGTCGGGTCAGGGCTTGCCCCGCAGGTGGAGGGTGGCTCAGGCATCCGGCAGCTGTTTGCAGACTCCTCGGAGTCCAACAACGACTCCTCCCTGTTCTCCAGGCCGCTTGACCTGGAGTCTGCGGGGGGGCCAGTCGGTGGACAAGAGCCCATCCTCGTTTTCAGGTTTGCTTCGGCTCATCTCGGAGTCCACTGGGATGCAGCTCGAACCCATTTAAAAACGGGCCTAGTATCCCCTCACGGAGATACTGGACCGAGGGGATTCCCCTATGGAGGCCTTTCCGGTGGCCAAAGCCCGTTCCTGGAGTTGTGGCAGCGGTCAGCATCTTGTCCCGTGCCTTCGGCCAGGATGGCTCGAAAGTATGCAGTCCCCACCCGGCTCACTCTCTGGTTTCTCGGAGCACCCCTCTGTGGAGGGGGTCAGTGACCAATAGCGTTTTCCAGCACTCTGGGAACGCTCGGGATGTGGACAAACCACCCGATAAGGAATCCAGAAAACTGGATTACGCGGGGCAGAAGGTTTACGCTGCTTCCTCCCTAGGTCTTCGTCAGGCTAGCTGGGCCATTCTGATGGCACATTTCTCACACGCCCGTATGGGTTCCCTGGATGAGGTGATTCCTTATCTCCCGGCTGACCTTCAGACGATGGACAAGCAGGTGCGGGATCAGGGAAGGGCGGTGGCAAAACAGCAGCTCCAAACGTCGGACATTGGTGATTCTTGTGGCTGCAGTGGCCATGCACCGCAGAGCTTGGCTGCGGATCTCCACCTTCACGGCAGACACCCAGCACAAGCTGGCAGACATTCCTTTCCTGGGCACCGACTAGTTCGGGCCGGGGGGTGGAAGGCCATCTCCAGAGGATCGAGAAGTCCAATGCCACTTGGACTTGGTCACATCTGCCCAGAAGGACAAAGGCTGCCAGCAGCAGCGTAAGCCCTTTCGCCCTTCCACCCTTGCGGCACGTCCAGCCCAGCAGCACCAGCATCAGGGCCAGCAGGCACACACTTGGCACCCTAAGGCCAAGTCAGCCGCTTCCTCCAGTAGGAAGCCTGGAGGCAAGGGTCCAGGAGGTCTCTCAGCGGGCCCTTCCTCCAAGCCTGCCCAGTGATGGGTTGAGGGGTGTCGCCCCCAACCTCGTCACACTTCCCTGGGTTCCCCCCATGGGGGGGACGGCTCCACCACTTCTTTTCTGCGTGGTCTGCTATCACCACGGACTGCTGGGTGTTAGAATGGTAGGCAGGGGTCTGCCTCTGGAATTCGAGCAGTTCCCTCCCTGTTGAGCCGTCGCCCCACGGGGACCTCTCTGTCGAGCCAACATTGCCCTGCTCCTCCAGAAGGAGGTGATCAGCGAGGTGACGGACCCTCCTCCAGACCCAGGGTTTGTGTCCAGGTACTTCCTGGTCCCAAAACGAATGGGGGGCTGGCACCCCATTCTCAACCTGCACGACCTGAACAAGTTCCTAAGGCTGCGCACCTTCAGGATGGTCACTCTGGCTCAGATCATTCCATCCTTGGAACTAGGCATGTGGTTTTGTTCTCTGGACCTTCAGGACGCGTTCTTTCATGTCCCAATCCGTCCATCTCTTCAGCGATTCCTCTGCTTCCGAGCAGAGGGATCTCTTTTCGAGTTCCGGACCATGCCCTTCGGCCTCTCTCCAGCTCCCAGGGTCTTCACCAAATGCATGGCAGTGGTGACAGCATTCCTGCGGCGCCGAGGGGTCTGGGTGTAGCCTTACCTGGATGACTGGCTGATTGCAGCCCCCTCCACGTTGGAGGTGGAGCGGTCCAGGGATCTGGCCCTCCAGGTCTGCTCTCAGATTGGCCTCCTCATCAACGAGGCCAAGTCGGAACTTGTGCCATCGCAGGTGATTCAGTTCATTGGGGCAGAGCTCGACTCTCTTCAAGCCAGAGCCCGGCTCCCGGCGGACAGGGCCGAGGTCCTTTCCTCCTTTGCCCAGTCATTTCTGGTTGGGCAATTGCGCCCTGCCTGGGACTTCCTGCGCCTTCTGGGCCTCATGGCGGCCTGCACCAGCGTGGTCCATTGGGCTCACTGACATATGCATCCCCTGCGATGGGGGCTAGCCAGCCAATGGTCACAGTGCTCCAGTCTTCTGGACCAGCCAGTGATGGTGACCCAAGAGATGTGGGATGGCCTACTCTGGTGGCTTGTTCCAGCTCATCTGCAGGAGGGTATCCCGTTTGTCCGCCCCGAGCCGACGGTCACTCTGATGACAGACGCCTCTCTGATGGGTTGGGGTGCCCATCTGGGGGAGCTCAGGGCCTACGGCCTCTGGTCCCCTCAGGAGTCTCTATGCCACATCAACCTACATCTCCGCACTTGGTCTCTCGTGATCAGCCTGGAGGCGGATCTCCTAGCCATCCATGTGGCATGAGCCTCAAACAGTCTGGCCGATGCCCTCAGCCGGATGGCGCTGCATCTCCGCAGTGGTCTCTCCTGCCGGAGATGGTACAAGATCTGTTCTCCCATTGGGACACCCCTCAGGTGGACCTGTTCGCCTCAAGGGAGAATGCGAAGCTGAGGCTGTTTCATGCCCGCCCCCCTCAGCAGGGCTCGCTGCAGGGGGATGCCTTCTCGAGGCCGTGGACCCCGGGCCTCTTCTACGCCTTCCCTTCATTTTCCTTGATCCACAAGGTGCTTCTCAAGGCAAAGAGGGACAAGGCGCAGGCGATTCTGGTAGCCCCAGACTGGCCCTGCCAGTTCTGGTACCCAGATCTCCTCAGCCTCAGCTCCAGGTTCCCAAGGCGGCTTCCAGCCCGCCCGGACCTGATCTCAGTCAACAAGGGAAGGTTCTCCATCGGACCTTCAATTCCTGCACCTGACGGCCTGGTTCCCGGCTAGAGTTCCAGGCCTTGAGTCTTCCGACAAGGTCCTCAGCGTCGTTGAGGCGTCCTGTAAGTCGACCAGAAAATGCTATGCCTTTAAATGGAAGAGATTCTCCATTTGGTGTCAGGACAAGGAGTGGGACCCTTCTTCCTGTCCATTGGCTAGCATTTTGGACTACCTGTGGTCCTTTTCTCAGCTAGGGCTTTGGTCGATGACCCTTAAGGTGCACCTGGCAGCCATCTCTGCTTACCGGGCGCAGGCCGGCAAGCAGTCGGTGGCGCAGGAGAAGGTGGTCGGGCGCTTTTTCAAAGGCCTTGATCACATTAACCCCTCCAGTGTGAGAACCTTCACCTCTGTGGGATCTACTGCTGGTATTGACTAAGCTCATGGGCAAGCCATTGGAACCGATGCACAGGTGCGATATCTCCCACCTGTCTTGGAAGTCTACCTTCTTGGTGGCTATAACGTAAGCCAAAAGGATGGGAGAGCTCCAGGCATTTTCCATCGAGTCTCCTTATGTGGTCTTCCACAGGGTCAAGGTTGTCCTGCACCCCCACCCGAAATTCCTTCCGAAGGTGATGTTGGAGTTTCACCTTAACCAGGTGTTGACTCTGCTGGTGTTCTACCCCAATCACACCTCGGAGGCCGAATATAGGCTCCGTACTCTGGACCCCAGAAGAGCGGTCGCTTATTATAAAGAGCGGATGGCTGAAGTTCGGAGAGAGGTTCGCCAGCTGTTTGTCACCTACGCTGAAGTCGCACCTGGCAGACCTGCAGCCAAGTGGACGATAAGCAGGTGGTCACCTCCTGCATAGATCTGTGCTATAGGTTGGCGGGTATGGAGCCTCCCAAAGGGATAGAGCTCATTCCACCTGCCATACCGCTGCTTGGTGGCTGCTTCTAGGGATGTTCCTATCCAGGAAATCTGCAGGGGCTGCTACCGGAGTCAGCACACACCTTTATTCACATTACTACATTGACCTTGAGTCATGCCGGGATGCTGGTTTTGGGACCTCGGTTCTCCAGTCCTTATTCCCCAAGTAAGTATGGGGTGCTCGCTTGCCTCCCTCCTCCTGGAGGACTGCTAGGAGTCTGCCAAGAAGTGTGGATTGAACAACATATCCACGTCCCTAGAAATACAGGTTACTCACCTGTAACAGGAGTTCTAGGAGTGGTATATGTTGTTCATCCACATGACCCACCCGACCTCCCCGCTTCAACGACAACCTGGCTTCCAGCTGGCTAGATCTGGCATCATGGGGCTGAGCTGAGGGTTTTACCACCCGGTGGGTGGGAGGAGCCAGCTTGAAGACCTTCCGGCAAGATTTAAAGCGGCAAGGAACCTGCCAAGAAGTGTGGATGAACAGCATATACCACTCCTAGAACTCCTGTTACAGGTGAGTAACCTGTATTTCCAGGTGCAGCCTGCCAGAAGGGGTGTAGTGGAGAACGCTACAGAGCAGAAACATTACAAATAGTGTGGCAACGTGGTCTAGTGACTACAGCATGTGCTTGAGAAGCATGAGAACTCGAGAGTCCGGTTCAAATCCCACTGAAACCACTTACACATATGTGACCTTGAGTAAGTCACTTGACCTCTCGATGCTTTAGTCCACTCCGCTGTACAATGGTTAAGAAGAGGGGCCCCACTGAAAACTAGACATTCCAGCTCTGGGCTATCCTAGACAAATGGTAATAAATAAATAAATAATGTTGTAACTACAGAGTCGAAGGTAATGGTGTTAACAGTGTCAAACTACAATAAATATAAAATATATTTATCCTCTGGGCAGCACCCGAAAACGAGTCAGCCTGGTGTGCTTATCCCAGTTATCAAATTTAAAATAAAATCTAAGGTACATATATTTTCAAACTCTCAAACTCCCAACAGACTAAAAATACAAAATATTCATTTCATACAAGACAGCTCCAAGAGTGAAAAGGAATAAGTGATAAAGTATTATAAAGTGCATACAAAGTTTACAATTCAGGTTACAGTAGGTGCAGAATACTGTAAATAGACATCATTCCATTAAAATGGGAACCAAAGCTGGAGTTCTGTGTGACCCCAGCCTCATTGCTGAGGCTTTCAGTAATAAATTCACAAATTTTAATGAGAAAGGAATATTTCTTTCTCACTAAAGTTAGTGATTTAATTCCATTGCAGTGGCTAATGCAGGTGTGAGTGTGGCTCAGTTGGTAGCACATCTGCCTCTGGGCCAGAAGGTTGTGGGTTCTTGTCCCACACCAGAATTGGGCTCATATCTAAACGCTGGTACCCAAGTGTAGTATTAGGTCACAGGTGCTGTACTGTTGGGGTGTGCTGTCCTTTGGATGAGGCATTAAACCGTAGTCCCTCTACCCATCTTGGTGGGTGTCCAGGTGGAAGTAAAAGAACCCAAGGCACTCTTCTCAAAAAGAGTAGGGGACTTTACCCGGTGTCCTGGCCAACATTCCCCTTCCCATAAAACCAGTTCATGCAATTGTCCAGACTGTGTGTGGGTGTTGATGTGCGATATAGCTGCCACTGCACATTTAGTCACTTCACTACCAGTCTAGCATTGCTTGTAAAGTGCTTTGAGATACATTGTGTATGAAAAGCGCTATATAAATGCTGATTTTTTCTTCTTTTCCTTCTTCTAATACTGCACCAAAAACATCTGCTTGTCGCCTTGATTGTTCCTATTTGCTGGATATGCAGTACCAGAGAAAGGAAGTGCGTCTGGGAACCCTAGGTCCAACTATGTGAGCCTGTAGCTTAGTGTTTAGAGCACTGGAATGATATTCTTGGGGGCCTATATTCAGTTGCCAGTAGCTTACATTATTTCTTTCCCAGTAAGATTTGTGAGTTAATTGCTAAGCACTGGCTATAACTGCACCAAAAACATCTAATCATCATCAATATTAAATTCACAGATCTGTACTTCTGAGGCCAAACTTCCCCCCAAGGACCATAGTCTAAATCTGTACCTCCTGGATGCTGACCATTTTACTGTTCCCAACTTCCCACCCAGCAACTTTAGGGTAACCACCCCTAGGGAGATGTGCAGAGTTCTCAGTGCCCTCCCCAACTGTGGTGGTGTAGGCAGTGATGGTTTGTACCCATGGTTTCTTAAAATAATTGCTGATGTTATTGCAAACCCTCTATCAAAAAATTCTTGATCTATCCCTTTCCTCCTTATCAGTGCTGGTAATCTGGTAGCAAGCTAGTGCACTGATATTTAAAGTAGGTATCCCCTACTTGCTTGACGTTGATCACCATTCTCAATCCTTTCTCTTAGTAAGCTCTTAACAAGGATAATTTCTAAGGGCATGGATATAGTTCACTTATACACACTCTGACAGTTCCACTGAAACATTATTGGCCGGGACGTCTTTAAGCTAAGCTGCTCCCACCAGCTGGGTGGTATATCCCCTTACTCTGCTCCGTGAAGTCAGATCTTTCTTTCTGCTGGAAGAACAGGTCACCTCCTTTGTGCTGCCACTTAGGATACTCTGGGCCGCTATAGGCAAAGCTGTTCTTTTCAAAAAAGTTTTCAATTTCTTTGATTCAGTTTTGCAGTTCTTTCAACTCCATCTCCATACCAACGATGGAACACAAGAAACTAGGATTCATCCTGCATTAGGTGCCGGCAGAAGATGTTGATTACCAGTTTGTATGATATGTGTGTGTACTGCCTGTATGGGCAGCACAATGTGGCCAGGTGCAGCCTGTGCTCATCCATGCTTCCCTGAGTCCCTTGAGGACAGGAAGCTCTGGCTCTCACTGGGTTGGCCTTCTGAGACGGTTCCAAAGGACCACCCTAAGGGCTGCAGGAAGGCCTTGTATATGGCCGGGTCTGCTAAGCAACTTGCAGCCCTTGAGGTAGAAGCAGTAGCTAGTGTGGCAGGCATCTCCATGGTCTCAGTGCTGTTCCCTGGGGCCACTGTCAGAGAGTCTTTCAAGGACCAATTCTGAGATCACAGTCTGTCCCTCCAGACCTTGGGGACAGCCCTGCTCACTGTGGTTCAGAATCCAGCTGCACCTGTGCCAGTCGCGGGAAACGTAGAAACATAGACTTTGATAGCAGATAAGGACCGTTTGGCCCACTTAGTCTGCCCATTTCCCTACCTACAGAATAAACTGCAAATCCTAGTTAACCAACAGCCTATTTCTTCCTACCCCCCACAAGAATTGCCTTATGTCTGTCCCATGCTTTGTTGAATTCTCCCACAGTTTTAGACCCCACAACCTACTCAGGAAGGCTGTTCCATGCGTTCAGCACCCTCTCTGTGAAAAATACTTCCTCACATTGCCCCTGAGCCATCCCCCTCTTCAAATTGTGTCCCTTGTTCTTGCACAGCAGTGCGAGGGACCAACAGTGATAGAGGTTCTCCCTTGTCTGAGGGGCAGGTCGAGAGCTCTTTGGCTTTGCCATCAGCTACCAGCTTTGACTCTGGTTGAGCAGGTTATAAAAATCATTTTGAGCCTGTCAACCGGTTGTCAAACGAGGCCAAAGAGTTGGTCTCACAAGCCTTGGTGCTCCTGGTCCTGACTCATGAGGACCTGGACTGATCGATGGCCCTGGCCAATCCACTGAGGACCGCCTCCACCCGGGGTCAGGTCTTTGATGCCAGTGTTACTCAATGTGTGTAGGTGCGTAATTTATATATATATATATATATATATATATATATATATACACACACACATATATATATGTATATAGCTATATATATATGTTACTTGAGAGGGCTCTTGCAGTAGGTAATTACATATAGGACTTGAGGCCAGGACCCCGCGGAGAAAAATTCTAGCTAGTAGTCCCTGGTGAGGACCATCCCACGTCAGGTGACCGGCTTCAGGAGGCGTCGGTATAAAGAAGCGGTCCCTACACCCGCCTCCAGTACTTTCCGCTGTTAGCCCATGCCAGCACTTGCCCGGAAAAGTTCCTTGCTCGTCAGGCTCTTTCGTCGGTTCTTTTACGAGTATTTTTCGATTTTTCTTAGAGAGCGTCAGTCATTAAATCGGTGTATGTCGTCCCCTACACCCTCAAACACAAAAACAAGTGCGATTAGGTACAGCCTAACTCCCTTAAGAACGGACGCCTCCCTGTGCCTTTTTCCTGGGCCCCACCATCTAGTAGAGAAGTGCCAGCACTGCCTGAGTTTCAGCGCGCCACCTGAAGAAGGCGGCAGCAGTCCCTGGAAGCCCACATTCTCAAAGATGAGCTCCATAGAGAAAGAACTCAAAAAGGTTCGGCAGGCGTCAACTTCCCCTGAAAGCCATTGTAAGAAAAGGGACAAAGAATAGCACCGGGACAGGGGCTTCTCTCCCACTGCGGCTTCCTTGGGAGTCACCGTGTCAAAGGTAACATCCCCCCCCTCGGGGAACCGCTCCTTGACGGCCACCTTAGAGGTTTCTAAGGCGGCGTCGGCCCGCCCGTCTGGCTCGGGCCCTTCGGGCGCCTCCAGGCTGTTGGAGGCCTCCGCCCTCGGTAAAGCCGTGACTTCGCGGCCTAATGGTGTGGTCGGCTCCGTTAAGCCGGACGTTGGCTCCTCCGACTTCCGCATGGAGAAGGTCGGTAAGTCGCCCGACCCTTCGGGGCGGCGCACGGCCCGTCTTCCGCCAGACCAGGCTGCCCCTCCTTCGCGGCCTCCCTCTGTCGAAGGGTCTGGTAAGCCGGCTCCTCCGGCACCCGCCCGGATCCCGCTGCTAAGTCGCACGTCGGTGCACCCAACATCCGCAGAGCGGAGGAGCTGACGCCGGACCCTCCCACGTCCGTCGTTCCCAGCTCCCCACAGCTTTCGCTGCCCTCCGCGGACCCAGAGTCACCTCAGCCCAACCCCAGGGATTTTTCCCCTTCATCCCCAGGCAACGCTGAGGTCCCTGTTCCACCTCCGTCAGACCATACTCCTGCTGATCTGACGTCGACTCCCCGGATGCCGACACCTCGGCCACCGGCCCCGACACCGGTATTGCCGACCCCGGGCGACGTCCATCTCCCGGATACCGCCCCGACGCCGGGTCTTCCGCCCTCTGGGCCTTCTGCCCCAGATCCGCCCGTGGGGCCTCCAGCTGGGGCGTCTGCTCCGGCAGCTCCCGGCTCCGGGTACCCGACCCCATGCGTATCCGATGCCGTCGTGCCGGGACCACAGTATCCGAACGCCAGTACCCAGCGCGCAGTACCCGGCGCCACAATACCTGGCCGGGTTTCCCACCGTCAGGTTATGGATACTTCGCCTTATGGGTATAACCCATGCCCTATCCCCTCCTCCTCCACGCCCCCAGCCGCGGTAGATTTGAAGGCTCTGGCCTCATGGTGGGCTGAGGCCAGGTTCAGCTCACCAGGAGGTGAAGAGTTGTCTTCCGGACAGCGGGTGCGGTACCGGTTCCCTCGTCCACGGTGACAAACTCCTCTCCTCCTCCAGACACCAGGACTAAACCCTCTGGGTCCAGAGAGGGCAGGACACGCTTCCCGAGGGCTTCCCAAGGTCCGTTCCTCCCCTAGAGCGGGAGAGGAGTCTTCTTCTTTTCTCCTTTTCCTCCTCGGGCGCCTCTGACGGCTGCTCCGAGAAGGACAACGAGCCTCGCTCTCCATCGAAGCCCAGGCCAAGGACTCCTCCGAAGTCTCCTCCGGAGGATCCTTCTTTCACGGAGCTGCTACGTAAAATCCAGGCAGTGCATAAGTGTCAATCCTTGCAGCCAGACCCACAGCGGGTGAAACTCACTCAGCATCTGGATCTGCCTGTCATAGCTCCCACCTTGGTGCCACCCTGGCTCAAGCCTCATGCCCACCCTGTTGCCACTATTTGGAAACAACCGTTGGCATTAGCCCCTCTTCCTTGGAAGTCAGACAGGCTATACCAGGCTCCCGAGGGTGTTGACTTTTTAGACTCTCACCCTCGAGCTGACTCGGTCGTGATTAGCGCCGCTCACGGCCAGACAGCGAATCCAAAACATCTTAGCTTGTCGCCATCTGATAAAGAATCTTGCCTTCTGGACCAGTATGGCAAGAAGATTTTCGCTTCTTCCACACTGGGGATCAGGGCCCTGAACTATGTCGGTCACATGGGGGATTACCAGAAGGTAATTCTTACTGAGGTGGAAACCAAATTCGACTCCCTGCCGGACTCTCAAGTCAAGCAGGAACTGTCTGACCTTGTCCGCTCTGCACGTTCGGCCAGTTGACACGTGCTTCGTGCAACCTACGATGCAGTGGACACTGCTGGATGGAGTTCAGCTTTGGCCGTAGGCTTATAACGTCATGCTTGGCTCCGTGTGTCAGGGTTGGTCCTGGAAGTGCAGTCCGCTATACAGGAAGCGCCCTTCCAGGGGTCGGTGCTCTTCGGGGGGTGATGTCAAGGACATCATCACCGATCTGCAGGAGAAGGGGACTGCACTAAAGTCCATCGACTCTATGTACCATCCCCATCAACAGCAGCGCCGTCCCTTTCGCAGATGGAATCGGCCAAAGGCGAAACCTCTGGGAAAGCGGGCCACCAAATGCTGGGCCCCCACAGCTGCCAGGCCCCCCCGCCCACAAAAGTGGGTGCATCAGCTGTGGCGCTGCCCCACACCACCTGTCTGCTTCCCTCTCCCACAGCCTCCGGGCTTCCCAGAGGAACCGGGCCTCCGGGCTGGGAGAGGATAACATCAGATTCATGGGTGCTCCAGCTAATCGCAGAAGAACACTTAATAGAGTTTCTACAGAAACCACCTCATCACCCTCCCCAAAGGTCGTTGTACTCCCGGGAACATCTTCTTCTGGTCCAGGAAGAGATTTCAGCACTGTTGCTGAAAGAGGCGATAGAACCTATCCCCCTTCCCCTTCAAGGAACGGGTTACTATTCCCACTTCTTCCTGGTCCCGAAGAAGACAGGAGATGTAAGACCTATTCTAGATCTCAGTTCCCTGAACCTATTCATGGAATACAAGAGATTCAGAATGCTCTCACTGCAGAGCCTTCTGACCCTCCTCCGCTCGGGTCAGTGGCTGTGCGCTCTGGATATGCAGGATGCCTACTGCATATATCATTCGCCCATCCACTGCAGATATCTCCGTTTTGCTTTCCAGGGGACCACTACGAGTTCAAGGCACTCCCATTTGGCCTGTCCTCGTCTCCCTGAGTATTTACCACATGCCTTGCAGTGGTGGCGGCTACCTCGTGCTTGGGGAGTGTAGGTTTTCCCGTACCTGGACGACTGGCTCCTGGGCCTCGTCCAGGAGGAACTCCTGCGCTGCCTCTCCTTACCCAGCAGGCCTTGCCAGCCTGGGTATTACCATCAACCATTCCAAGTCTCATTTGATTCCATCCCAGAGACTCCAGTTTATCGGGCGATACTGGACACGACCCTGGGCAGGGCCTTCCTGCCACCCGGACAGGGCAGCCACTATCCAGATTCAGGTAAGCCTGTTGTCCGGCCCGGCGAGTCACTGCAAGGTGGGTTCTTCCCGCCTCTCGGGCTCATGGCGGCTGCTATCTCGACAGTTCCTCGGCTCGACTCCACATGAGGGTTTCTCAGTGGACGCTCTACTCCCAATGGATCAATTGGTGGACGACTTGGATCAGCTGGTCCTGGTCTCCTCTCCCATGGTTCAAGACTTGCAGTGGTGAATGGTCAGAGAGAACCTGTTTCGGGGGGTACCATTCTTCCTTCCTCCCCCCTCCCAGACTCTGACCACAGATGCCTCGGGCAAAGGTTGGGGAGCCCATCTCGGTCCTCATAGGACTCAGGGCTCTTGGTCCAAGCTCGAACAATCACTTCACATCAGTGTTCTCGAGCTTTGGGCAGTGCTTTACGCACTACAAGCCCTCCATCTGTATCTTCTTCCAGGCCACCTAGCCGTTCAGACGGACAATATGTGTGTGGTATGGTACATCAAACAGGGAGGGACTCAGTCCTACCTTCTTTGCAGGGAAGCAATGAGGTGTGGGACTGGGCAACACAACATGACCTTCACCTTACAGCAATTCACGTTCTGGGAGTCGAGGATACCATGGCAGACAAGCTGAGTCGCTCGTCTGCCCTGGCCCACGAGTGGGAACTGGATCAAGGGGTCCTAGACGATATCTTCCTACGTTGGGGAACACCACAGGTCGACCTGTTCGCTTCCCCTCAAAACGCAAAGCTTCCAGACTTCTGCTCGCGCGTTCAAAAGCGAGGCATTTTCTGGAGAGACGCTCTGTCTCTAGATTGGAAGGACAGATTCATCTATGCCTTTCCCCCAATTCCTTTAATCCTATGGGTCTTGCAGAAACCAGGTTCAGAAGGAGCACGAATGATTCTGATCACTCCCTTTTGGCCCAGGCAAGTTTGGTTCTCTCTTCTGAAACAATTCTCAGAGGAACCTCCACTTCCTCTTCCTCTGTCATGATGTTTGCTGACCCAGGATCAAGGGACCCTGGTCCATCCAGGTTTCAAGTCCTTTCAACTTCATGCATGGCTCCTGCAGACATAGCTCAAGCCCGCTTCGTCGGAGTCTCTCCCCAGGTGGCGGAGATTCTGATGGAGGCCCTCCACTAGGTCTACCTATGCCATGAAGTGGAAGAGGTTCACAATCTGGGCTGCTTCGAAAGAAGTTGAGCCTTTACCTGCGCCATCTCTTTGACCTGGGTCTTATTCACTCCTCCCTGAAGGTCCACATGGCGGCTGTTTCGGCCTATCATGTTCCCTTTGCAGACAGAACGTTTGCTCAGCTGGAAGTCTCTAAGACTTTCCTCAGAGGAGTTCTCCACCTGAGACCTGCTATCCGAGTCCCCACCCCTCCTTGGGATCTTAATTTTGTTCTTGAGAAACTAACTCTGCCTTCTCTTGAAACGGCAGCTTCCGCAGACTTGAAGTTCCCTTCTTGGAAGACACTCTTTCTAGTGGCCATTACCTCTGCTCGGAGGATCTCCGAGCTCAGGCCCTGATGTGTAAAATTCCATACTTAATTTTCCACAAGGAACGTGTGGCTCTGCGTACTAATCCTAAGTTTCTCCCCAAGGTGGTAGCAGAATCTACTCTGAACCAGTCCATAGAGTTGCCCGCTTTCTTTATGCAATACTCCAATCAAGGGGGAGTATTTGTTACATACTATGGATGTTCACTGGATTCTGAGATACTACACTAACAGGACGAAGAATCTCAGAAAGACAGATCAACTGTTTGTCTCTTTTGCTCCCAAAATGGAAGGCAGTGCTGTTTCTAAGCAATGCCTATCCAAATGGTTGGCTCATTGCATCACTTTCTGTTATGACAAGTACAACAAGACCCTTCCGGGTCAAGTAAGAGGCCACTCCACCAGAGTAGTCGCTGCCTCAGTGGCTTGTTTCAAGAATGTGTCAGCGGCAGACATATGTGATGCTGCCACTTGGACTTCCATCCATACCTTTACAAAGCATTACACTTTGGATATTGCCTCTCGCCGTAGAGCAGGCTTCGGGTTGGCTGTCTTGCAAGGCCTCCTTTCTTAAGGCCTTCACAGCTAGGGGATTTACTCTGAGTAGCTTTCCTTCTCCCATGTGCTTTTTCTTGTTCCAGACTGCTTGGGACTCAGTCCTATATGTAATTACCTACTGCAAGAGCCCTCTCGAAGTAAGATAGTACAGTTAACGTAAGAACTTACCGTAACAGTAGATCTTTGAGAGAGGCTCTTGCAGTAGGTAATACCTTCCCGCCCTCCATCCCCTTAAGCATTTTCAGCTCCTTTTCCAGCGAAGAAAATCTCCGCTTCTCTCTGTCATCTGGCCTCTTTTGGCCTTTGACGGGAAAGAACTGGAAGGCGGGCGTGAGGGACCGCCCGTTTATACCGACGTCTCCTGACGCCAGTCACCTGACGTGGGGGGCGGTCCCTTGCCAGGGACTGCTAGCTAGAAATTTTTCCGTGGGGTCCTGCCGCCTGCCGGTGTCAGTGCTATATGTAATTACCTACTGCAAGAGCCTCTCTCGAAGATCAACTGTTACGGTAAGTTCTTACGTAACTGTACTATATTAGGTGTAACCCCTAGGTGATGCTATCCCAAGGGATACTACCCCTGCATCAGATGCAGGTTGAGGGGCCTGGGTACTAAAATGGGTGCCTCGACCCAGAGAACAGGGTTTGTGGTAGTGTAGCTGACCTGGGTACAGCCCTCCGGGACACCCTTACCTCAGTCTTTTCCCTCTAGTGTCCTAAATGGTTCACAGAATACACAATTGCAATTTACCCCTGACAACAATTTTAAACCCACACTTGTTGCACTTACCACCAGGGCTGGTTCAGCTGGCTTGGCTCTGAGACCCCTGTAAAATAAGATTTAGCAAAACAACCAACAGTACTTCAATGCTGTTCGTGCAGAGGTACACCACAACCAGTTTAAATGCAAAAGATTTAGATCTGATTTATTCAAGGGCAGTAACAAGGAAGGGCAAAATCTAGTGGTTGATTCAAGATCTGAATAAGTCAAGTTATAAGACATGCACTCAAAGGTCCCTGCAACACAGTCACGCACTCTCTGGGTACCCAGTTGGAACTTTGGCTAGCCTAAAGCATTGCCCAGGGTAGACCGGCGTTGCAGCTGGTTAGGGCCCTGTGATGGAAAGAAAACAGGCATGCACTTTAACCCAAAATTTGTAATCGGGAGCTGGATGGCTCAGTCCCAAATGATTAGCAACAACAGTTAAATCAGTTGACACATTTGATTTGAGTTTTGTTGCAGGGAGCTACCCCAGTGTTTACTTACGCTACCCAGTACAGTATGCAGGACGGATGAAATGGAGACCTCTGGCTGAAGAGCTGGATGGCCAGGAGAAGCAGGGCCCACACGATTCACCATGGTGTCGTTCCTGTTCGTGATGTTGAGCAGGGGGCTGATCTCTGGGCTGCTCTCTTGTCAATGGTTTTCTCTGCAGCATGAGCAGCTGTCTGGGCCAAGGTGGCAAGGCCCAGACCGGGTGAACTAGTCGGATAACAATCCGGTAGTTGCTGGATGCAGCTTCCAGCAAGCATGACACAGTCAAGCAGTGAGGAACCAAATTGCGACCCACTAACAGCATTCAGCACACTTACAGTAAAGATAAAGCAATATCACAGTTCAGATGACAGTTTGGTTTGCAATATACAGTGTCTCAGAAACCATACACTCTGCGGTTGTTTCAGATGTCCTGATGGGTTGATCGCGTAGAAGCAAATCTTCGGTCCTCTTCAGGTAAAAAGGCAGCCACAATTCGGTAATTCTGGTCACAATACTCTTCCGATGCAATCAGATTTCTTTAAGAGCAAGACTCCTCACAAGGGAAGAAGAGGCTGGCAGGCCAAGCACAACCCTCCCACCAGTTTCCCTCATACTACGAGGGCAGCTGCTCAAATGTTTAGAGCTGTTCACACTACAAACTCCAGACTCAGACTGACTCTCTGCTGCAGGCAACTTGAGACTTTCCTAGAGATCCAAAAGTTTGATTAGATCGATTCATCTGTCTGTCACAGCTAGAGCTCCCCTCCAGGTCCATTTAGGCGCAAAGTGTAAAAACTAGAATTTCTACAGAAATTCACTCCCACAAGACCTCCACAGGGCCTGGCTGCATTTGTCCACCTTCACAGCGAACACCTAACATAATCTGGCCATGTCCCTTTACTGGACACCAGCCTCTTTGGCCCTGGGGTAGAAGGACAGCTCACCTGGACTGAGAAATCCAGTGCCGGCCTTGACTCTGTGACTTACTCCCATAATGACCAGAAGAAAAAGCCGTTTTTTCAGTACCAGTTCTTTCAGTCACAGCCTCCCCGGGAGCAGCAGCCCAGCAGGGGCACTGCCAGGCTTGGCACCCCAGGCCATAGTTGGAGGCTAAAGGCCCAAAAAAAGGGAGGGTCAGGGGTAGTGGTGCCCCTCCGGCAGCAGCCACCGGTGCCCCTGGAAAAGCTGCCAGGTGATCAGTTGGGGGTGTCATCCCTCCACCTGTCTTGTCCCCAACTGCTCTCCTGATCGAAGGCCAGCTATATGACTTCTTGCCATGTTGGTCCGCTATCACAGTGGGTGTTGGATGTAGTGGGCAGAAGATTGTCTCTAGATTTATGGGCTCTCCCTCTACCTTCATGCGCCTCCAGAGTCTAGGGTGTCTCAGGACGGGCTGTCCGCCTCGGGAGGACATCTCTCAGTTCCTGCGAAAGGGGAAGTAGCCTGTGTCCTGGATGCTCTGGCCTGTCAGGGTTATGTGTCAAAGTACTTCCTGGTCCCGAAACGGAGGGGGGCTGGCACCCCATACTGGATTTGCATAATCTCAACCAGTTCATGTGGAAATGCAAGTTCCATGTGGTCACTCTGAACCCTGTTATACCATCCCTGGAGCAAAACATGTGGTTTTGCTCTCTAGCTCTCCAGGATGCCTTCTTCCGCAGTCCTGTCCATGGGTCCCACCGCCGGTACCTCAGTTTCCGAGCAGAAGGGGGCACGTACCAGTTCCAAGTCATGCCATTTGGCTTCTCCTCTACACCCAGGGTCTTCATCAAATGCATAATAGTGGTGGTGGCCCACCTGCAATGTCTAGGGTCAGGAGTACCCCTGCTTGGATGACTGGCTGATACCTGGTCCATCCAGAGAGGCCATGGAGATCTACAGATCTGGTTCTCCAGACCTGCTGAGACTTGGCGGTTGGCCAGCCCAGACTAGTCCAAATTAGTATCAAAGGAGGTGATCAGGTTCATTGGGGCAGAACCAGTATCCCTGCAGGCCAAGATCTGCCTCCCGGCAGACTGGACACAGGATCTTACTTCCGTTGCCTGAACATTTCAGGTTGGGCTTTTGCACCCTGTCTGGGTTTTCTTGTGACTGTTGGGGTTCATAGCATCCTGCACCAGCATGGTCCGTTAGGCCCACTGGCAGATGCACCACCTTCAGCAGGAGCTGGGCCTTCAGTGGTCCCAGCACCTAGGCTACTTGGACCAGCTGGTCACAGTGACACAGCTGATGTGGGACACCATCTAGTGGTGACTTGCCCAGGAGCACCTGGAGGATGGAATCCCATTTGTCCACCCAGAGCTAATCGTCATGCTAATGACAGGCATGTCTCTGGTAGAATGAGGAATACACCTGGGAGACCACACGGCCCATGGGTTTTGGTCACCCAGGAAGTCCTGCTACCCCATAAACCTGCTGGAGCTTCTTGCAGTGCGCTTGGCTCTGATGGACTTTGCTCCACTAGTTAGGGGTCTGGTCATTCAGGTCCAGACAAACAACACCACGACCGTGTTTTACTTGAACAGAAAGGGCGGTACACATTCTCTTCCTATGTTTCAGGAGGCACTCCGCACCTGAACTGTTATGCAGAGCCTGGGTGCCAATCTTTTGGCAGTCCATGTCGCAGGAGAGAGCAGTCAGCTAGCAGATACTTTCAGCCAGGTAGGAGAGATATCGCACGAGTGGTCTCTAAATCAGGAGGTTTTGAACCACCTGTTCTGCCTGTGGGGCTCACCCTCAGTGGACCTGTTTGCCTCCTGAGAGAATGCCACACTGAGGCTGATCTTTGAGGATATCTCTTTCATCAGGTCACACCTTTGGAACTTATACCATGTCAGCACTAGGACCCTACGGAAACTTTGCAAGCTGGCGCCGCTTACGATGATGTCAAGTGTCCAGTATCCATATAAGGCATGGGCGACCCCCCCTCTCTCCTCAGTTCTTCTCCCACTGTTGATTACGCTGATTGGACCTAGTATCAGACACGTGAACGCTTTATTTCTTTTCGTCAGTTTTTAAAAATAAATCACAACTTTTAGTGATTTTTCAGCTCTCCAGTGCCGCCGAAGGAAACATTGAAGATTTTTTTGCTGTTGTGATCGCAGCAAGAAAATCTGCAGAGATGATGTGCACGAGGTGTGTGTCTGCTGCTTAGGCCTTTGCACAACATCAAGACCAGCGAGGTCTGCCGCAGATTTAACTCTACTACCAAGCAATGCAGACAGGGAGCTCTCGATAACTTTTTCCTTAAGACCCTAACTGTTGTAGAGAAGCAGCTGCAGAAAAAAAGCGCGTCACCTGCCCCTTCGGCAAACTCTTGGTCGAAGTGTAAGAAGTAGTCCTTGGGGAGCCACAGGTATCAGCACCGGGACAGGCAAAAAAGATCTTGATTGGAAAAGGCCTCCCCAATGAGATCCTGACCGGTGCTGTGGCCCTTGTGTACATCTTTTTCTATGTCACCATCCGCTTTAGAGGCAGTGACTCCAGCCCACCCCCACCCATTGTCCAGACACCAAGTTTGGGGCATGGCTCTGGCACCACTGGGCCTATTATGGGCAGTAGGTCGCCGTCGTCATTGGGTCTTTGTCCGCTGTCAACTACTGCGGTCACAACCCCTACCACGGGTGTCTTTGACACCTTTCCTTCACACCTCTTGACCACTGACCAGATGACAAGGTCGGGCCTGGCTGAGGCACTACCGTCCTTATCAAGGTGATACAGTGTCATTCGATCCTTCATCCGTCATTGACATTCGGCTGTGACCCTAGTAAGTGTGCTGTTGACATGTCTATTACAGACCCCAAGGCGGTCAACAACCCATCACAGTCGGGGCTCAACTCCACTGTTACCAGGCATGGTACATTGCCGTTTTCACCGGGCTTTTGCCGAACGTCAACACTCATGGTCACAAACCCTAACAAAGGCGTTGTTGGCACCAGGGTAGTTTTGGTGTCATTCTCCGAAATGATACGACTCCTCTTACCAGGTTTGCCATCACAACCTGTCATTTTGTCAACAGGACCCACTATTGCCGTCATCCAGTTGACGCCAATACCAAAAATATGGGCTAATATGCCTCCTCAACTGTCGCATTCCCAGAGTGGTTCCTGATGCCAGTCATTGACAGAAAGGACAATGGACTAGAACACAATCCTAACCTCAGGATGGAGGTGCATTTAGAGGAGGAAGAGGAGTTTGCTGAGGGTTGCCAGTTTGACTATGGCACCGTTCAGCTGTTTCATGCTGCAGTGAGGACTCAGTGGTACATACACATACACCCAGGTCACCACCAGTAGATCCTTCTTTCTAGGGATGTGGATATGTTGTTCTTATCCACACTTCTTGGCACGTCCTTTCCGTTTAAGAATCTTGCCGGAAGGTCTGAAAGCTGGATCCTCCCACCCACCTGGGTGGTATATCCCTCGGCTCCGCCCCTTGATGCCAGATCTTCCTTTCTGCTGGAAGATTCAGGTTCCCTCCTTATTGCTCCTGTGTTGAGTAGGCCCTGGTGCTTAAATCTTGGTATTACTTACGTAAGTTTAAATTCGTTAAGAGTTTCACCACATTGTTTTTCGATCACGACTGCGAGGGAGGACAAGTCCTCACCCGGGTTCCCCTGCAGACAGAAGATGTCTCGCACCGACTCACACGCCACGTGCGTCTGTTGCCTGGGCCACAGTCATGATGCCCAGGCTTAGGACTTCTGTCGCTGTTTCCAGCCAAATGTGTTGGTGATCGCCTGCGCCGCGCTTACACTCGGCCGACTGTAGAAACGGAACCTGCCAGTCAAATCTAAAGAGGCCTATCGGGTGGTCTCCGTGGCTGCAGGGTCCGCTGAACAACTCTAGCACATAAAGGCTTTCGAGGCGGTAGCTTGGGCTGCTGATCGGTCCTCTTCAACATCGGTCTTCATACCGCTCAAACTGGGCTCTGCCTTTACAGGCTCCTTCAAGGAGTTATGCCAGTCTCTTCTGACCAATGGGGAGGGTCTGTTGGCTTCACACAGTTTGTGTTCCCGTAAAAGGGATTCCAAGGAGTCGAGAGAAGGAGAGGTCTCATCGATGTCGTTCTTGGGATCGAGAGAGTTCTGATTCCCAGGAATTTCTAGTTTTGACTTTGGTCAAAATTGCGGCCTCAGCCACTGGTTTCACAGTGCCCCCGTCAGACCAGTCGGCTACGACGCGGGACGATGACCTGGTCGAAATTATCGACCCATTGTAGCTGGATGAGGCCGACAATTTGTTGTTCAGGACTCCAGTCCTGACTGGACCTACCGAGGAGGAAACCCAGCTTGCTGGGAACCTCCCCACGGTCCCTGGCCCTGACCTGGAGGAGGGGATCTCCCTGACTCCTTCTGAGCGCCCCCATAGGTCCTCCCTATGATCAGGGTCTAGGTCTAGGTCTTGGTCAGTCGAGGAGAACTCACAAATGCCATGGGCGTTCAAAATATCAGCGCCATCACTATTCATCCTCGATCTCCTTTGGCACAACTTGCGTTGACACTATGAGGCTCTCACGTGGCAACAGTTGGTGTTGGCTGGTCCGAAGTCAACCCCTGCTTCCATACCAGCCATCACATTGCTGTGGCCGCCAGCTAGGCTGCGCCGACTCCTCGAGCCAGCTGACACTATCCTTCTGCTCGCAGAGCCATGAAAACTCTCCTGGCTTGGCCAAAACTGGCGTCTCTGCCGATTGTGGTGGAGCTATCACTAAACAGCCTCTCTCCGGGGCTCCTGTCAATGAGACTCGACCCGCTGGGGCCTTCCGCATAGGCTGTCGGTCACCCTCACTCCCGACCATCTGTGGTGGGTTGAAAGTGACTCAGGTGGTCAGCCAATCTATCCAGACTCCTCTTTGCACTCCGTCCATTTGGCGAGGCTTCGCTTAGATCTCGATGGAAGAAGGTCCCACGTCCTTCATGGGCATTCTCCGTCTCATTCCAAATCACAGGGATGAAACTGGAGCCTGTTCAGAAACAGGCTCAATATCCATAACAGACATTCTGACAAAGGGATTCTCTGACGAGTTCTTCTCAGTGGCTGAAGCCATTGTTGGCCCAGCTCTGGAGCTTTGGCAGCACCCTGCCTCTTGCCCAGCGCCATGCCCGGATGGCCCTAGTATCACGGTTCCCAGCGGCTCACTTTCTGGGTTCACTAGGCACCTCTCGGCTGAGGGGCTGGTGGCCGAATCTGTGTTTGGACGCTCCCACAATTTAGGAGACACTGACAGACCTCCGGACAAAGAGTCCAAAAAACTGGACCATTCTGCCAGAAAAGTCTTTGCTGCCTCTTCGCTTGGTCTCCGTCAGGCGAGCTCAGCTATCATCATGGCACACTTCTCCCATGCCCTCCTGGGCTCTCTAGATGAGGTGCTTCCTTATTCCCTGCGGACCTTCAGACTATGGTCAAGCAGGTCCGGGATCAGAGTCAGGCTGTGGCAAAACAGCAACTCCAGACGGCACTGGACATTGGGGATTTCTGTGCCTGTTCGGTGGTAACCGCAGTCGCCATACGCTGCAGGGCCTGGCTGAGGGTCTCGACATTTACAGCAGACACCCAGCACAAACTGGCAGGCGTTCCCTTCCTGTGCCCGACTTGTTGGGTCCAGGAGTTGATGGTCACCTTCAGTGCATCGAGAGTCCAATGCCACCTTGGACTCCGTTGCCTCCACCCAGAAGGAATGCATAAGTTCCAAGAGCGTAAGCCTTCTGCCCTGTGGCCAACCAGCCTCAGTAACAATCAGGGCAGCAGCAGGCTCAATCTTGGTCCCTCGGCCCAGAGTTAGGGCTTGACGGTCTGTAAGCCCAGAGGAAGGGTTCTGGCGGTCCCGCTGCTGGATCTTCCTCCTCCAAGCCTGCACAGTGTCGGGATGGGGCGACCACCCCATGCCTGTCACACCTACTCTGGGTCCTCCGTGGAGGGCCAGCTCCATCACTGCTTTCTGCCTGGTCTGCTGTCACAATGGACAGGTGGGTACTGGAGTGGTCGGCCAGGGTCTGCCTCTGGAATTTGAGCAGTACCCACCAAGCCGAGCCCGTGCTCCACGGGAGGAGAAGGTATCCGTGGACACTCGGTCGGCTCTCTAAGATGACATCACCAACTCCTCCACAAGTAGGTAGTGATCAGAGTCACATATTCCCCCTGTCAACCCAGGGTTCATTTCCAGGTACTTCCTGGTCCCAAAACGGATGGGGGGGCTGGTGCCCCATTCCAGATCTGCATGACCTGAACTAGTTTGTCAGGTCTCACACCTTCAGCATGGTAACTCTGTCTCAGATCATACCATCCCACAAGCAGAACATGTGGTTTTGCCCTCTGGATCTGCAAGAAACATAGAAACATAGAATTTGACGGCAGATAAGGACTGCTTGGCCCACCCAGTCTGCCCATTTCCCACCTGATGGATAAGCTGTAGATCCTAGTTAACCAGCAGCCTACTTCTTCCTACCCCCACCCCAGAATTGCCTTATGACTGTCCCATGCATGCTTGAAGTCCACCACTGTTTGTGACTCCACAACCTCCTGGAAGACAGTTCCATACATCCACCACCCTCTCTGTGAAAAAATACTTCCTTAAATTACCCTGGGCACGCCCCCTTCTATCTTCAAATTGTGCCCCTTGTTCTTGCACACCTCTTTTTGAAAGATGCTACCCTCTTGGACTTTGTTGGTTCCTTGAGGTACTTGAAAGTTTCTATCATGTCCCCCTCTCCCTCCTTTCCTCGAGGCTATACATATTAAGCTCCTTAAGTCTCTCTTCATATGTCTTCCAGTGCAGACCCTGCACCATTTTAGTTGCCCTCTTCTGGACAGCTTCCATCCTGTCTATGTCTTTGTGAGATTGGGTCTCCAGAACTGCCTGAGTACTCCAGATGGGGTCTCACTAGCTATCTGTACAGAGGGATAATAACTTCCTGTTTTCTACTGGTGATGTCTCTCCCTATGCATCCCAGTATCCCCCAGCCCTCCTTGCTGCCCTCTCACATTGCTTGCCCACCTTTAGGTCATCTGATATGACTACCCCCAGGTCCCTTTCCATTTTGTTGTTGTTAGTATCTCACCCCATTGTGTACTCTTCCCTGGGTTTTGTTTCCCAGGTGCATTACCATACACTTCTTAGCATTGAATCTAAGCTGCCATACATTTGACCATTCCTCTAACCTTGCCAAATCCTTCTCATCCTTTCCACTCCACCTTGTGCATCAACTCTGTTGCAGATCTTTGTGTCATCTGCAAAGAGACATGCTTTTCCTTCCAGTCCCTCTGCAATGTCACTTATAAAGACATTGAAGAGGACTGGTCCTAATCTGAACCTCAGGTACCCACTGTTAACCCCATTTTTTCAGAGTGGACTCCATTTACTATTACTCTCTGTGTCCTATTCTCCAGCCAATTCTTTACCCAGGCTGTCATCTTGGGACCCACTCCCAGGCTAGCTAACTTGTATATTAATCTTTGTGTGGGACTGTGTCAAATGCCTTGCTAAAGTCTAGGTAGGCCATGTCCACAGCCCCTCCTGATCAACTACTTTGGTCACCCAGTCAAAGAAATCTATCAGATTTGTCTGGCATGACCTTCCCGCTGTGAATCCATGCTGCCTTGGGTCCTGTGCCCCTCTGGCCTCTAGATATTTAACAGTTCTTTCCTTCAGAAGTGATTCCATCATTTTCCCTACCACTGAGGTTAAACTAACAGGTCTGTAGTTTCCTGCTTCTGCCTTGCTCCCACTTTTGTGAAGGGGAATCACATCTGCCCTCCTCCAGTCCTCGGGTACCACCCCATCCTCCCATGATTTGTTAAAGAGGGTAGTCAGTGGTGTCACTAGTTCTACCCTTAGTTCTTTTAGAATTCTGGGATGAATCCCATCAGGCCCCATTGCTTTGTCCACCTTCAGTTTTAAGAGTTCTTTCAGAACCCTTTCTTCTGTAAATGGGCAGGTATCAACTTCTGTATCCAGAGTGTTTCTACTGTTTGTTTTAGGTACCTCCCCCTCTTCCTTTGTAAATACTGAGCAAAAATATTTGTTTAGTATCTCTGCCTTTTCACAGTCACCCTCTGCCCACCCTCCCTCCCTTTATTAAGCCTCACTATCCCTCCCTTGGTCTTCCTTCGCTCCTGATGTACCTATAAAAGGTTTATCCCCTTCTTAACTGAGTTGGCTATTTTTTCCTCGGTTTGGGCCTTTGCTGTTCTGACTGCCTTCCCAGCTTCCTTTTGCTTTAACTGATACAGTTCTCTGTCCTGTTCCTTCTGTGATTCCTTGTACTTCCTGAATGCTTCTTTTCTCTTGAACCTTCACTGCCACTTCCTTTGAGAACCATAGTGGTTTCTTACCTCATTTCGTTTTGTTTATTTGCTTTACACAAGGCTTGATACTTCTGTGATGGCAGTTTTATTATTCCCCATTGTTCTTCCTCCTCCTTCCTGCCCATTTGCTAGTGCATTCCTTAGGCACTCACCCATTTTGACAAAGTCAGCCCTCCTAAAATCCAGTACCTTTGTCTTTGTATGGCTTGACTCTATTGCTGTGTTTATTGTGAACCATACTGTTTGATGGTCGCTAGTTCCCAGATGGCTACCCACTTCTACATCTGTGATCCTCTCTTCATCTCCATTTGAGAGAACCAGGTCTAAGATTGCTCCCTCTCGAGTGGGCTGCAATACTAGACGTGTTCTTCCACGCCCTGATCCATCCGTCACACCAAAGGTTCCTCCACTTCCGGGCAGAGGGAACTCTTTACGAGTTCCAAGTCATTGGTCTTCACCAGATGCATTGCAGTGGTGGCGGCCCATCTTTGGTGTTGGGGGGTCAGGGTGTACCCCTGTCTGGAAAATTGGCTCACAGCGGATCCCTCCAGACAGGAGGTGGAGAGGTCCAGGGATCTGGCCCTCCAGACCTGCATAGACCATGGCCTCCTAGTCAACGAGGTCAAGTCAGAACTTGTGCCTTCGCAGGTGATTTACTTCATCGGGGGCAGAGCTCGACTCTTGCCGAGCCAGAGCCAGGCTTCTGATGGACAGGGCAGAGGTTCTCTCCTCCTTTAACCTGATCATTTCTGGTTGGGCACTTGCGTCCTGCTTGGGAATTCTTGCGACTTCTGGGCTAAATGGCGGTCTGTACCTCCGTGGTCTGATGGGCCTGGTGGCATATGCGCCCCCTTCAATGGGAGTTGGCCAGCCAGTGGACTCAGCAACTAGGTAATTTTGACCAGCTGGTCACTAACCCAGAAGATGTGGGACACTCTCCAGTGGTGGACTGTCCCAGAGCATCTGCAGGAAGGGATCCCATTTGTCCATCCCAAGCCGACGGTTATCTTGACGACCAACACCTCTCTCACGGGCTTGGGTGTCCACATGGAGGACCACAGAGTCCATGGGCTGTGGAACCCTGAGGAATCCCGATGCCACATCGACCTGCTGGAGCTCTGGGCAGTTTGACTGGCGCTGACTGCATTCATTCTGTTCCTTCGGAGTCAAGTGGTTCAGGTCTAAATGGACAACACTACGACCATGTACTGTCTCAACAAACAAGGCGGCATGCACTCATGGCCTCTGTGCAGGGAAGCTGTCTGCATCTGGACCTTCATGAGCCAACTAGAGGCGGATCTCCTAGCCATTCATGTGGCAGGAGCCTCAGATCAGCTGGCGGATGCCCTCAGCCATGTGGGTGAGGCATTGCACGAGTGGTCTCTCCATCAAGAGGTAGTACACAGCCTGTTCTCCCAGTGGGGCACCCCTCAGGTGGACCTGTACGCCTCCAGGGAGACTGCAAAGCTGAGGCTGTTTTGTGCCTGCCCCCCACCCAAGCAGGGCTCACTGCAAGGGGATGCCTTCTTGAGGCTGTGGACCCCAGGCCTCTTTTATGCCTTCCCTCCACTTCCCTTGATCCACAGGGTGCTCCTCATGGTGAGGAGGGACAAGGCACAGGTGATCCTGGTGGTTCTGGACTGGCCCCGCATGTTTTGGTACCCCGATCTCCTCAGCATCAGGCTCCCGAAGCGTCTTCCAGCACGCCCAGACCTGCACTCAGTCAATCAGGGGAAGGTCTTCCACGGGACCTTCAATCCCTGCACCTGACAGTCTGATTCCTGAGCGGCTAGAGTTCCAGGCTTTGGGTCTCTCAGAAGATGTCCTCACTGTAGTTGAGGCATCTAGGAAGGAATCGACTAGGAAGTGTTATGCCTTCAAATTTAAGAGATTCTCCATTTGGTGTCAGGGCAAGGGCTTGGCCCCTTTGTCCTGTCCGGTGGCTAGCATTCTCAATTACCTTTGGTCTTTCTCTAAAGGGGGTCTGCGGTCTACGACCCTTAAGGTGCACCTGGCAGCCATCTCTGCTTACCGGCGCAGGCAGGTCAGCAGACGGTGGCACAGGAGAAGATGGTCTGGTGTTTCTTCAAAGGCCTCAGCCATATTTCCCCTCCGATGTGTGAACCACCACAACCATGGGATCTACTGCTGGTACTGGCAAAGCTCATGGGCAAGCCATTCGAACCGATGCACAGGAGTGAGATGTCACACTTGTTGTGGAAGACCACCTTCCTGGTGGCTGTCACACCAGTCAGAAGGATTGGGGAGCTCCAGGCGCTCTCTGTTAAGTCTTCTTATCTGGTCTTCCACAGGGACAAGGTTGTCCTGCACCCCAACCTGAAGTTCCTTCCGAAGGTTATGTTGGAGTTTCACCTGAACCAGGTGATGACCCTGCCAGTGTATTACCCCAGTCACACCTCGGAGGCCGAGTACAGGCCCCATACTTTGGACCCGAGACGAGTGCTTTCTTATTATAAACAGCTCACAGCCGGAGTTTGAGGAGAGGTTCGCCAGCTGTTTGTCACCTACACTGAAGCCGCACCTGGCAGACCTGCAACCAAGCAGATGATTGGCAGATGGAGTACGTCATGCATCAATCTCTGCTATAGGTTGTTGGGTAAGGAGCCTCCCGTAGGGCTTAGGATTCATTCCACCCACCATACTATTGCTTCGGTGGCTGCTTCTAGGGATGTCCCTGTCCAGGATATCTGCAGGGCTGCTACCTGGAAGTCAGCAAACACCTCCATTTCCCATTACCACTTTAACCTAGCGTCACGCCGAGATGCTGGTTTTGGGGCCTCAGTTCTCCAATCTCAGTTCTCTAAGCAGGGGTGTCGCCTTGCTTCCTCCTCCCGGAGAACTGTTGAGTCTGCACAAGAAGTGTGGATAAGAACAACATATCCACATCCCTAGAAACACAGGTTACACACCTGTAACAGTAGATCTCACTTCGAGAGGGCTCTTGCAGTAGGTAATTACGTATAGGACTGACGCCGGCCGGCGGCAGGACCCCACAGAAAAATTTCTAGCTAGCAGTCCCTGGTGAGGGACCGCCCCCACGTCAGGTGACCGGCGTCATACGACGTCGGTATAAAGGGACGGTCCCGGACGCCCACCTTCCAGTTCTTTCCCGCCGTTAGCTCGTGCAGTGCCTCGCGGTAAAGTTCGTGCTTCATCAGCCCTACCTTTCGTCGGTTTTTACCGAAAAATAGTTATTGTTCAATCAGTCGTCAGGTACATCGTCGGTGTATGTCGTCCCCTACACCCTCCGAGCACAAAAACATGTGCGGCGCCCAATGCCACAAGGACAGCCATTCCCTGTGCCTTTTGCCTAGACCCGATCACCCGGTCGAGAAGTGCCAGCATTGCCTCAACTTGCATGCGCTAACCGTGAACGGCGCCAACAGTCCCTGAAGCCCATCTCCTCAAGAAAAGATGTCTTCTATGGAAAAAGAGTTGAAAAAGTTGAGGCAGGCGTCTACGCCCCACGGACATCGGAAAAGAAAGACAAGGAGAGCACCGGAGAAGTCCTCCTCTACCGCAACTCCCACTGGAGACGCTGGGACCAAGGTAACGCCTCGGGGACCGCCGATGGCCGCCTCCAAGGTTTTGGAGGAGGCGCCGGTCGACCCGTCTGGCTCGCGCCGGGTTTGCGGGCGCCCGGCGATTGGAGGCTTCGCCCCGGTTCGCGGCCGCAGGTTTGATGCTACTGGCGGGCGACTTCACTGAGTCGGACGTCGGCTCCTCCGGCGTCTGCATGGAGAGGTCGATAAGACGCCTGACCCTTCGCGGCGCACGCACCTCTACCCCCCAGACCGGGCCGATCCTTCCCTCGGCCCGCCTCTGGTGAGGGCTCCTCAAGCCGGACGCCTGCCCTCCGCACTCGGCGATCCGCCCTGCTGCACGCCGGCCTCCAACGTGCTGGCGACGGAACCGACGACAGACCCTCCCACGTCCGGTCGCATCGGTTCCCTGCAGCTTTGCTGCGCCTGGGGAGTCTGAGTCACCCCAGCCTGACCTCGGGATTTCTCCTCCATCCCGGACGATGCGGGGATCTTCCTTCTCCATCAGACCCTCCTCCTTCGAACTGCATCTGACGCCGCCCCGGACGCCGACCCGACGCCAGTACCTCTGCCGGTACCCCGGTACTTCCGACGCTTGTTCTCACTGCTCCAGGAGACATCCCGCCCGGATGTTCCCTTCCGTTGGGCCTCCGCCTTCCGGGCCCCTAATGTGGACCCGCCCGTGAGGCCGCCCACTGGGCCGTCTGCTCTGGGGGTCACCCGGGTACCGCCGTCGTATCCAACGCTGTCGGCCTGGACCACAGTATTCAGCGCTGCAATACCGCCGGGTTTTGATACTCGCCTACGGGTACAACCCATACACTTTTCCCCCTCCTCCACCGCCCCCACGGCTGCTGGTGGATCTGCAGGAGACTCTGGCCTCCTGTTGGGCCGAGGCCAAGGCTCAACTCACCAGGGAGGTAAGAGAGCCGCCTTACGACGACAGTGCTGCCACTGGCTCCTGTACGTCCCAGGCGGCACACTCCCTCACCACCTCCGGACTCCAGAGCTCTTCCCTCTGGGTCCAGAGAGGGGCAGGCACGCGTTTACGGGTACCACCCAAGGAACCCGTTCCTCCCCCGAGTCGCGACAGGGAGTCTTATTCTTCTTCCTCTTCTTCTTCCCTCTCGGATTCCTCGGACTCTTCCGAGGGATGCTCCGAGAGAGACGACGAGCCCCGCTCTCCGTCTAAGCCCCGGCCAAGGACCCCTCCGAAGTCTCCTCCGGAGGATCCATCTTTCACGGAGTTGCTTAGAAAATCCAGGAAGTACACCAGTGGCACTTTTTGAACCAAACCTCAGCGACTTAAACTGCTGAACATCTGATCTGCCCGTGACAGCTCCAACATTAGTGCATCCTGGATTGAGCCTCCTCACGACCTTGTTACCACGATTTGGAAACAACCGTCGGCGTTAGCCCCATTCCCAGGAAGTCAAACAGGCTATACCAGGCTCCTGAGGGTGTGGACTACCGAGACTCACACCCTCGGTCATGATTAGTGCCGCCACGCCGGTCGGCACATCCAAAACATCTGAGCTCGTCCTCCTGATAAGGAATCTCGCCTTCTGGACCAGTATGGAAGAAAGATTTATGCCTCCTCCACACTGGGAATTCGGGCCCTGAATTACGTCGCCCACATGGGGGATTACCAGAAGGCTGTCCTTACCCATGTGGAATCCAAGCTGGACTCCTTACCTGACTCCCAGGTCAAACAGGAGTTAGCCGACCTCGTCCGTTCTGCTCGTTCGGCCAGTTGCCACATTTTGCGGGCGACATACGATGCAGTGGACACTGCCGGGCGGAGCTCCGCTTTCGCCGTGGGTCTACGGCGCCATGCCTGGCTCCGCGTGTCAGGTTTGGTCCTGGAGGTGCAATCTGCTATTCAGGAAGCACCTTTTCGGGGGTCAGTGCTTTTCAGGGGTGATGTCAAGGACATCATCACCGATTTGCAGGAGAAGGGGACGGCTCTGAAATCCGTGGATTCCAAGTACCGTCCCCAACAGCAGCAGCGCCGTCCCTTTCGCAGACGGATTCGTCCAAATGCGAAACCACAGGGAAGGCGGGCCACCAAACGCTGGGCCCCCGTAGCTGTTAAGCCCCCCTGCCCAAAAAAGCAGCGGGTGCTTCAGCTGTGGCGCTGCCCCACACCACCTGACTCCTTTCCTCTCCCACCGCCTCTGGACTTCCCAGAGGAACCGGTAGGAGCGAGGTTTTCCCTCCACCTTCCGGGATGGGAGAGGATAACCACAGATTCTTGGGTGCTCCAGCTTATAGCAGAAGGGCATTCCATAGAGTTTCTTCAGAAACCACCCCGCCACCCACCCTGAAGTCGTCCTATTCAAGGGAACATCTTCCTTTGGTCCGGAAGAAATCTCAGCCCTTCTCGCGAAGCAGGCGATAGAACCTGTCCCCCTTCATCTTCAAGGGACGGGTTACTGTTCTCATTTCTTACTGGTCCCAAAGAAGACGGGAGATCTCAGACCCATTCTAGACCTCAGTTCCTTGAATCTTTATGTGGAATACAAAAAGTTCAGGATGCTCTCTCTGCAGAGCCTTCTTCCCCTCCTTGGGCTGGGTCAATGGCTTTGTGCACTGGATGTGCAGGATGTCTGTCTGCACATTCCCATTCACCTTTCTCACCACAAGTATCTTCGTTTTGCGTTTCAGGGGGACCACTACCAATTCAAGGCGCTTCCCTTTGGTCTATCCTCGGCCTCCCGAGTATTTACCAAATGCCTGGCTGTGGTAGCGGCCACCTGCATAATGGGAGCAGGTGTCCCTACCTGGACGACTGGCTCCTGGCGGCCTCGTCCAGGGAGGAACTCCTGCGTTTTCTCTCCCTCACCCAGCAGGTTTTCACCTGCCTGAGTATTACTATCAACCATTCCAAGTCTCATCTGGATCCTTCCCAGAGGCTACAGTTCATCAGGGCTATCCTCGATACGACTGTGAGCAAGGTCTTCCTGCCTCCGGACAGGGTGGCCTCTCTCCAAACTCAGATTTCCCTGCTATCAGAACGCAGGAGGGTCTCGGCGAGGTCGGTCCTCCGTCTTCTAGGGCTCATGGCGGCCGCTATTCCGACGGTCCCCCGAGCTCGACTCCACATGAGGATCCCTCAGTGGACTCTTTGCTCCCAGTGGGATCAACTTGTGGATGACCTAGATCAATTAATTCTGATCTCATCGCCCGATGGTGCGAGACTTGCAATGGTGGATGGTTCGAGAGAACCTGTTTCGGGGGGGTCCCCTTATTTCATCCTCCCCCCTCCCAGACTCTGACTACAGATGCATCAGGTGAAGGTTGGGGAGCCCATCTCGGTCCTCATCGGACCCAGGGCTCGTGGTCCAGACTGGAACAAGCTCTCCACATCAACGTGCTCGAGCTTCGAGCTGTGCTATACGCTCTCCAAGCCCTTCACCAATACATCCTTCCCGGCCACCTAGCTGTCCAGACGGACAACATGTGCATACTGTGGTACATCAACAAACAGGGAGGAACTTGGTCTTATCCTCTATGCAGGGAGGCAATGAGGGTTTGGGATTGGACAACACAACACGACCTTCACCTAACGGCGATTCATGTTCCAGGAGTCGACAACACTCTGGCAGACAAGCTAAGCCGCTCCTCTGCTCTGGCACATGAGTGGGAACTGGACCAAGGGGTACTAGACGATATCTTTCAGCTTTGGGGGACTCCAGGTAGACCTGTTACGCCTCCTTCACGCAAAACTTCCACCTTTGCTTGCTCGTTCCAGAGCGGGTAGCTTTCTGGAAGCGACGCCTGTCTCTAGACTGGAAGGACAGATTGGCCTATGCTTTTCCCCCAATTCCTCTTATCCTACTAGTGTTGCAGAAACTAGCCACAGAAGGAGCAAGAATGATTCTGATCGCCTCCTTTCTGGCCCAGGCAAATCTGGTTCTCTCTCTAACAATATTCAGAGGATCCTCCTCTTCTTCCTCTATCTCGAGGTTTGCTGACCCAGGATCAGGGGACCCTGGTCTACCCAGGCCTCAAATCCCTTCAACTACATGCATGGCTCCTGCAGACCTAGCCCAATCCCATTTCTGTGTCTCTCCAAAGTGGTGGAAATTTTAGTGGAGGCTAGAAAACCTCCACCAGGTCCACTTTGTGCCATGAAGTGGAAGAGATTCTCTATTTGGGCAGCCTCCAAGAATGTGGAGCCTTTCTCCTGTTCAGTGGCTTTTCTGCTGGAGTACTTACGTCATCTCTTCAACCTGGGTCTCAGCCATTCTTCCTTGAAGGTTCACATGGTAGCTATCTCAACCTACCATGTTCCCTTCGCAGATAAAGCTTTCACTCAACTGGAGGTCTCTTAAGACCTTTCTCAGAGGGGTCCTTCATCTAAGGCCCCCCATCCGTACTCCTGCTCCCCCTTGGGACCAATTCTTTGTTCTCGAGAAACTTACTCTCCCTCCCTGAACCTGCAGCTTCTGCAGATCTGAAGTTTCTTTCTGGAAGACGCCCAGGTGGGCTATTACTCGCCTCAAGAATTCCTAGCTCCAGGCCCTTATGTGTAAATCCCCTATTTGATTTTTCACAAAGAACGAGTTGGTCTTCTCACGAATCCTAAGTTTCTACCTAAAGTAGTAGCAGAGTCTACCTTAAATCAGTCCATAGAGCTACTTGCCTTTTTTACGCAGTACTCTAATCAAGGGGAATATTTACTACATACCATGGATGTTCACCAGATTCTGAGATACTACACCAACAGGACGAAGGATCTCAGAAAGACTGATCAGTTGTTCATCTCTTTTGCTCACAAAAGGGAAGGCAATGCTGTTTCCAAGCAATGCCTGTCAAAGTGGTTGGCTCATTGCATCACTTTCTGTTATGACAAGTACAACAAGACCCTTCCGGGTCAGGTTAGAGGTCACTCCACAAGAGGAATAGCGGCCTCTGCGGCTTGTTTCAAGAATGTGTCTGCGGCAGACATATGCTGCCACCACCTGGACTTCCGTCCATACCTTTACAAAACATTACAGTTTGGATATTGCCTCTCGCCGTAGAGCAGGCTTCGGATTGGCTGTTTTGCAAGGCCTCCTGTCTTGAGGCTTGCATGGCTAGGGCTACTTTTTAGAGTAGTTCCCTCCTCCCGGTGCCTTTCCTTTGTTCCAGACTGCTTGGGATTCAGTCCTATAGGTAATTACCTACTGCAAGAGCCTCTCGAGAAAGATAGTAGTTAAGTGCAGAACCATCATCAGATTCAGAGAGTTCTGTAGATAATACCTTCCCGCCTCCATCCCCCAGACTTTTTCAGCTCCTTTTCCAGGAATGGAATCATCTGCTTCTCTCTCGTCCGGGCCTGTGGCAGGAAAGAACTGGAAGGGCGTCCGGGACTGCCCCTTTATACCGACGTCATATGACGCCGGTCACCTGATCGTGGAGCGGTCCTGCTACCTGCTGGCATCAGTCCTATATGTAATTACCTACTGCAAGAGCCTCTCTCGAAGATCTACTGTTACGGTAAGTTCTTACGTAACTGTACTTTCTAGGAGCGGTATATGTTGTTCAACCACACTGACCCACTCGACTTCAGCGCACAGACACTGTTTCCAGCGGGCAAGATCTGGTATCAAGGGGCAGAGCCGAGGGATATAACACCCAGGTGGGTGAGAGGAATCAGCTTTTAGACCTTCCAGCAAGATCCTTAAAAGGAAGGGACATGCCAAGAAGTATGGATGAACAACATATACCACTCCTAGAACTACTGTTACAGATCAGTAACCTGTGTTTCCAACCCACAGTGTAGCAAACACAGGCTGCCATGGGGTTTACCAGGGAGGAACAAGACTCCACTGAAAGGAATCTTACAGAATTCTTGGAGATCCCAGAGAATACTCCTTCACTCATCATTCCTACACATTACCTCACGTAGGAGAATGCCTCCTATGCAGCCTGGTACAGGCCCAGTGCAATACCAACTGTCCCAAGAAAACAAATTGTACAGGGCACCATCTGACAAAGCCAGTTATGCCCATCAGTCTAAGACTAATTCAGCAGTGCTCATAACTGCCCATCATAAATCTAGAGCACCCAGACGCCTAAGTTCCCTCCCTCCTAACAAGGAATCTAGTAGGTTGGACATTCTGAGCAAAATGTACCTTGCTTCTGTATCTTTGGGCCTGTATATTGCAAATTTCCAGGCCATATGGTTAAATACCAGAACACCTTGAGGAAAAAGGCACAGACTGCTGCACAGACCTACCTGAGGACACTGCCAAGAAGACTTATAAGCATCCCTTGAGGCTGCAGCTGACATGGGCAAACACGTAATCCATTCAGCCTTGTATGTCTCAGCCCAGGCTGCAGCCTCTGCCATTTGCTTGAGGTGTTACTCTTGGCTCAGGGTGATGAGTTTCACAAGCTCTGTGCAACAAACTGTATTAAATGCCCCTTTTGGAGGTCAGAAAGTGTTTGGCCATGATGTGGAGAAAGCCATAAAAGACCTCCAATCCTCTGGAGTGTTGCTGAAGCCTGGCAGGCCCCTGCACCACACTGCAGGCAGAGGTAAAAGAAAAGTTCATTCCCATCAGCACGCAGCCAGGGATGGCAGTCAGGCCTGGAAGGCTAGGTTTGCTGGCCAAGGCACCTAGCTTCACCTGAGCTCTTTCCTTCTAGCTTGTTTGAAAGGACAGAACTAAGAACCTTACCAGAGTAAGGGAAAGATTAAGACTTTTGGCTAGGCAGATTTACTGTGTTGTTGTTTTTATTTTGTACACACAAGGATTGTTACTGTTTGTTGTTAACATTTTATTGCTTTATTTTTCTGATTTTCTGATTCACATGCTGTGTTGGTATACTAATGCTACATTATTACAAGTTGTAACATGGGCTGAAAGAAACGAGTGAAATAGAGAGAAAAGATTGGTGCAAACGTGTCGGGTGATGCAAGCCGAGCAGTGATTAACCCACCAGTAGAGCCCGCTGGCGCCGTACCAGAACTAGCCACACGGTGCAGCACTACGACGCAAATGAGGGGTCGAGATCCCACACAGCGGTAACCAGAAGCGCTCTGTAGCAGTAGCAGAGACATAGAAATATCAGTAGTACACTGTGGTTTCACACTGTGGATTGTGCCAAGGTGTCCAGGACTCGGACATATGCAGAACTGGATAGGTACGTTCGGGTTCTGTGTCAAGCGAATAGTGCGATGCGTGGACAATCATGAAGGCAGCAATCGACATGACAGGTATACTGGTAAGAGTAACGGAAACAGACAAAAGTATGCAAATGAACCACAGCGCAGTGAAAGAGACTAGAATTGTGCAGGTGTGCAGTGGAATCCGACCAGAGGAACCGTGACGCCGATTTCATCTCGTATGGTACTGGAGGACTAATCATGCTGTAAATTTGAAAAGTGGCAACATTTCTGTTTGTAGCGGAAAACAAATTGCAAAATAAACAAATGTTGTTTAACGAAGCAGAAGTCTGCGTTTAGTACATTACTGAATGTCAATGGAGTCTTTAAGCGCTGTGATCAACCAAAGACGACACACAGAATCAAGAAAGCTATAATGTGGCGCCCATGTTACAAGTGCATTAATCACTCCAGCGCCGGGCTCTACGGGTCGTTAATGCCCGGTGGGTTGTTGAGCACTTGGCAACCAACACTCTACCCAGGCATTAATCCCTGGTAGAGCCCTCCTGTCGGTGATTAATGCTTAGGTGTGCCCAACACCCCACCCGGCATTAATCCCCATGTAGAGCCCCCTCTGTCGGTGTGATTAATGCTTACGGTGCCTACAGGTGTGCTAACAGATTACTGCTGTAATCTTCTGATTCAAATTGTCTTTTGCAAGGTATAGCTTCTGTTACTGCTTTAATTTTCTCTGTAGCAAAGTGTTTCTTACAGGGTATATCTTCTGTGAAATTATTACAGTTGGTGCTACATTTTTGTGACTTATCATTAGGCTAAGCAAAATTACTGTTTGCCCCTATTTTATTTATTTATTTTTGCTGAAAAGGTTTTTTGTTGTTTTTTTTTTTTTGTCTCAGGAGGAGTTGCAGTCTCCTTCTCACATTGAAGGAGCTAATTGCTTTCCTCCCACAGCTCTTCCAGGGATCAAGTGTGTATCTAGTGGAGCTGGCAAACTGCCAGCAACTTCCAACAGAAAGAAGGTTAAAGGTCAGGTTAGTTGATGTCTTGGAGGTGGAAGGCTAGGTTTGCTGGCCAAGGCACCTATCTTCACCTGAGCACTTTCCTTCTAGCTTGCTTGAAAGGACAGAACTAAGAACCTTACCAGAGTAAGGGAAAGGATTAAGACTTTTGGGTAGGCAGATTTACTGTGTGGTGTTGTTTTTATTTTGTACACACAGGGATTGTTACTGTTTGTTGCTAACATTTTATTGCTTTATTTTTCTCTGATTCACATTGCTGTTGCTGGGTACACCTTCTGCTGCATTATTACAAGGTGCAATTTACAGGTGTGTGCTAACAGATTACTGTTGTAATCTTTTTATTCAAATTGTCTTTTGCAAGGTATATCTTCTGTTACTGCTTTAATTTTCTCTGTAGCAAAGTGTTTCTTACAGGTATATCTTCTGTGAAATTATTACAGGTGGTGCTTAAATTTTTGTGACTTTTAATCATTAGGCTAAGCAAAATTACTGTTTTCCCCATCATATCTATTTATTTTTTGCTGAAAAGGTTTTTTTGTCTCAGAGGTGTTGCAGTCTCCTTCTCACATTGAAGACAGGGATAGTGAGAAAGCAGCCATAGCTTCCTTGAATCAAGGAGGTTATTTTCTAGACTGCACTGAACTGAATTATTACTTTTTGGACCTGTGTAAGTAACTAGTATTGATTCTGTTTTTGGTGTGGACTTTTCTTAGTTTTAACTTTAATTTGCCATGGAGGAATTGTAGCTGGGAGATATTTGCAGTCAGTTGTGACTAGACCTGTTACTTAGCCTTTGTGAAATAGGTGTCTGAAAGGAAGGAGGGCACTCCTGGGTGGAGGGTAAGAGTTGTAGGTGATTGCTTCTGGACAGCATAGGTTTACCCCACGCACCATTGCCCTCATCCCACCCGCCCCAAGCGCATAACTTCCTTTATAGCAGGGACTCTGACATCACTTCCTCAAAACTGCTAACAACATACACCTGTTCATATCCTTAAAGGCACAGCACACTGAATAGGTGGTAGAGACTGCACAAGCTTGCACACACTAAAACAAGAAGAAAAACAAAAACATCTGTAACTGGAAGGACACAGACATGTGGGAGTGGTGCAATGCACTGGCTGTGGAGCAGCAGTCTTCCGGAGACATTCTGGAAACTGCGTTGCTGCCCTATTTGCAGGCATCACTCTGGTCTGAGGGAGGAGGTTGTCTGCCTCATGCTGACCTGGCAAGGATTCGGAACCTGCCCTCACCCAGGGACCACACAGGCCACCACCACTACCTCAGAGGTTGCCAAGAAAGAGGAGTGATTGGACCACAGTGGGCTCAGGGAGGGTGAGGATGGTGGAACAGAGGCGCATCCCTCCAGTTGTGCCTCTCCATAATTCATTCGCCACTCTGGCGAAGCATGGTTCCTCTATGGAGGCACCTGCAGTGGAGACCAAATAGGATTCTGGGAACCTCCACAATGGAGACCCACAGGAGGGTGGTCTAGGACCCCACAGGGGAAGGATACAACTCCTGGTGGGGGACTCAGTTGTTAGGGGGGTCAACCTGGGGAAGGGGGGAAAAGGGAGGTAAGGTGCCTGCCCGACGCCAAGGCTTGGAGGGACAGGAAACAGATCCTCAGGATCGTGAGCAGCAGCAAGTGGGAGGGAGCTGTTTGTCATTATCCACCTAGGGACGAATGACTGGCTGAGAATGGGATCAGAACAGTGCAACAGGAGTTTGTGGAGTTTGGGAGGGCTTTAGATAAGTAGCACACGATAACTTTCTCGGAAGTGCTACCTGTCTTATGGCATGGATGAGGCTAGGGCACTCCACACCATGGGATTCAATGACTGGTTAAAAAGCTGGTGCAGAGCTCAGTGATTTGGCTTCATTGGGGACTGGGGCTCCACCTGAAGGGATTCAGGCCTATACAGGTGTGATGGTCTGCAACTATGCTGGAGGGGAACCAGGATCCTAGGTGATAGGTTTAAATGCTTCAGTGGCAAGCATTTAAACTAGTCAAGGTGGGAGGCACTGAAGAGGAGAAGGGAAATCCTAGCCCCCCCCCCCCAAAAAAAAATCAGGGTAATTAGTGAGATAAACACCAAAATAGAGCAGTCGATAGGGAGAAGGGCAGGGGTAAATGGAGAGAAAGACAAAGGCAGTAGGGACAGGGATGGGGCAAAAAGAAATAAAGCCATAAAAAAATGGAGGGTAATGAATACCAATGCCTGTAGATGCCTTGACATTGTGGCAGTCACAGAAACATGGTACATAGAGAACCATGACTGGGATGTCAACATACCAGGGTACACAATCTACAGGAGGGACAGGGAGGGAAGAAGAGGAGGAGGAGGAGGAGTAGCTTTCTATGTAAGGGAAGGGATCAAAGCAACAGAACTAAAGGGAAACAGGAGGAGAGGAGGCACTGTGGGTCACCTTGGAGACTGGAGATGGCTCCACAATCCACACAGGGGTTGTATACAGACCCCTGTCTCATGGGGAGGAAATGGACAAGGAAATGATAGAAGGCATCTTTGGGATGGCAGAGAAAGGGGGGATATTGCTGATGGGGGACCTGAATATGCCAGATGTTGACTGGAGCACCTTTGCTGCAGCCACATCCAAGAGCAGGGTCATTCTCGATGCCCTACAGGGGGCATGCCTCAAGACAGCTAATTTTGGAACCCACTCGGGAGAGAGCAATCTTATACCTGGTACTCTCAAATGGGGATGGAGAGAGGATCTCTGATCTTGAAGTGGGTAGCCATCTGGGAACAAGCGACCACCAAACAGTGTGGTTCACAATTAACTTAGCTGTAGAGTCAAGCCACACAAAAGTGAAGGTACTGGACTTCATGAGGGCTGATTTTGTCAAAATGGGAGAGTGCCGCAGAAAAGCACTAGCAAACAGGCAAGAAGGTAGGGTGGAGCAACAATGGGGAAACATCAAAACCGCCATCACAGAGGCAACAAGTCTTTGTGTGAAGCAAATAAACAAATCAAAATGAAAGAAAAAAACACTATGGTTCTCAAAAGAAGTGGGGAAGGTAAGGGAAAAGATAGCATTCAGGAAGTATAAGGAAACACAGAAGGAGCAGGACAGAGAACTGTACCAGTTAAAGCAGAAGGAAGCGGGTAAGGCAGCAGAATAGCAAAGGCCCAAATCAAGGAAAAGATAGCCAACCTAGTTAAGAAGGGGATAAACCTTTTATAGGTACATTAGGAGCAAAGAAAGACTAAGGCAGGGATACTGAGGCTGAACAAAGAGGAAGGTGGTTGGGCAGAGAGCTATAGTGAAAAGAAGGGATACTGGAACTAATACTTCTGCTCAGTATTCATAATGGAAAAGCAGGGGAAATACTTAATCCTGTCAATAGAAGCACTCTGGATAGTGGGTTGATATTAGTCCTTTCACAGAAGAAAGGGTTCTGAAAGAACTCTTAAAACTGAAGGTGGATAAAGCAGTGGGGCCTGATGGATTCACCCCAGGATTTTAAAAGAACTAAGGGAAGAACTAGTAACACCACTGACTACACTTTTAATAAATCATGGAGGATGGGTGGTATCTGAGGACTGGAGGAGGGCGGATGTGATTCCTCTTCACAAAAGTGGGAGCAAGATAGAGGCAGGAAACTACACACCTGTCAGTTTGACCTCAGTGGCAGGGAAAATGATGGAATCACTTCTGAAGGAAAGAATTGTTGAGTACCTAGAGGCCAGTGGGGCACAGGACCCAAGGCAGCATGGATTCACAGTAGGAAGGTCATGTCAGACAAATCTAATTGATTTCTTTGACTGGGTGACCAAAGCAGTAGACCAGGGAGGGGCTGTGGGCATGGCCTACCTAGACTTTAGCAAGGCATTTGACACAGTCCCACACAAAAGATTAATAAACAAATTAGCCAGCCTGGGAATGGGTCCTAGGTGGTAGCCTGGGTAAACACTGGTTGGACAACAGGACGCAGCGGGTAATAGTAAATGGAGTCCACAGTGAAGAAAGGAGGGTTACTAGTGGGGTACCACAGGGTTCAGTACTGGGTCCAGTCCTTTTTAATGTCTTTATAAGTGACATTACATAGGGACTGGAAGGGAAAGTATGTCTCTTTGCAGATGACACAAAGATCTGCAACAGGGTTGATACACAAGGTGGGGTGGAAAGGATGAAAAGGGACTTGGCAAGGTTGGAGGAATGGTCAAATGTATGGCAGCTTAGATTCAATGCAAAGAAGTGCAAAGTAATGCACCTGGGAAACAAAAACCCAGGGGAAGAGTACACAATGGGGGGTGAGATACTGACAACAAAAAAATGGAAAGGGACCTGGAGGTAGTCACATCAGACGACCTAAAGGTGGGCCAGCAATGTGAGAAGGCAGTAAGGAGGGCTGGAGGGATTCTGGGATGCATAGGGAGAGGCATCACCAGTAGAAAACAGGAAGTTTTTGGTCCTCTGTACAGACAGTTGGTAAGACCACACCTGGAGTACTGTGTACAGTTCTGGAGACCCCATCTCCGCAAAGACATAGACAGGGTGGAGGCTGTCCAGAGGCGGGCAACCAAAATGATGCAGGGTCTGCATCAGAAGACATATGAAGAAAGACTAAAGGAACTAAAGATGTATAGTCTCGAGGAAAGGAGGGAGAGTGAGATGATAGAAACTTTCAAATACCTCAAGGGAATCAACAAAGTCCAAGAGGGTAGCATCTTTCAGAAAAAGAGATGTGCAAAAACAAGGGGGCACAATTTGAAGATAGTGGGGGGATGGCTCAGAGGTAATGTGAGGAAGTATTTCTTCACAAAGAGGGTTGTGGATACATGGAACAGCCTTCCTGAGGAGGTCGTAGAGTCAAAAACAGTGGGGGAATTCAAGAATGCATGGGACAGACATCAGGCAATTCTAGTGGCGGGGGCAGGAGGAAGTAGGCTGTTGGTTAACTAGGATCTGCAGCTTATCCGTTAGGTAGGGAAATTGGCAGACTAGGTGGGCTAAGCTGTCCTTATCTGACGTCAGATTCTATGTTTCTGTGTTACACTCACACAACCACTGGCAAGAGTGCTGGTATCGTACCAATTTCTCTTCCAGCAGGTACCCATACCAGAGTAAATAAAGTCAGTGGAGCCAAGGGAGCAGTACCTACTGGTCCAGCCTAGCTGCTGCTTTTACCTCCAGCCACAGTTGTATAACATGGGCAGTGCTATGGGTTCACCTCTCCTTCCTTGTGAGATAGTGGAGGGAGGTCACTCTGAATGCATGGGTACTAATATTATTGCAAGTTATCACACGAGGCCCCTGACACCCCCCACTTCATCATTTCTTACTGGCTAATCCTGGGACACATATTTCTGCAGTGAGACAGGATACCAGGCCTTACAACATCAAAGGGCTGCCTTAGACCCTGCTTCTCCCCATCAAGAAAACCCAGGTTTTATTTTGCGTACTTCCTCCGGCCCTCGTAAGGCAAGAACCTTAAGGGTCCATTATAGATCTGAGCATCCTCAGCTACCTCTTTCAATGTAGGTGGTTATGCGCTAGGTCTTGACAGGGTCTTGCTGTCTTAATGTAAGGAGAGAACTGGCTATGTCTCCTAGATAGGTGGTCTGTCAGCCTTTCCTATCTTGATACCTTTTCCTCAGGGGAGGTATCCAAGAGTCATACGGGACAGGAAGCATCCATTATTTAGATCCTTGCCCTTTGTCTTGCCCAGTTCACACCTGGTCTTCTTCCAGTGCTTGGTGGTCGAAACAGTGGCCTTCAACAGGGAATGCCTCCTTAATTTTTGGAAGGCTCTGCCTGTATTTCAATGGGGGGGGATAGCTCCCCCCCCCATCCTCTACATAATCCTTCAGCTTCCACTCCCTCTGCTTAGCGAGTCTGACTCGCCAGTGCTGCGCAGCTCTGAGGGATGGCTCTCTCTTCCTGTGCCTCTGGTGCCCAGCGCCTTCGCCTCTTCCTGTAGTTCATCACCCCAGCCTTCCCATTTTTTCTCTGTTCTTCCTCGCACCCCTACCCCCCCCCCACCGGACTGTCCATACCTTGTCTCTTGTGTCTATGTTTTCTTTTTGGGGCTCTTTCCTTCACGCCAGCTTCCAGGTCTGCATTACTGCCTGAGCCCGACTGCAGTGTTCGTTCCGGAGTAGCTCAGTCTGTTCCTCGCTCAGGAGTCCTGCCCTCTGTGGCTTCACCCAGGCTCCTGCAGCACCTCGCCACCTTCTTGCAGCAGACAGCGCCAACAACAGCCTTCCTCCCACGTCCACTGATGCATTGCTTCCCTGAGCCACGGAGCATTCCATGCTTCAGTGCCCTCGACTTGCGGCTGCGCACCGCCACCATGCCATGCTTCCCCACCCCTTCCCCTGCTGCTCTATGGGGTGGGGAACCCTGGATTGCTTCCTTCTACAGTGCCTGTTACACTTGCTGCAGCAGCTGCCGCCGCTGGGACCTTTTCAGCCACTTGGATTCTCTTCCCTAGGATAACAGTGCATATTTGGTATGGACTTTTTCATCACTGGACGTCTTCTCATACTCGATGGGAGTTCCTTCCCCTTCCGTACTCGCCCATGTTTCGCAGTTGCTTTCATATCAGTTCCTGCATGTTAAAGTTGGTTCATCGTTTCTGTGGATCACCTACTTGCTTCTTTGCTCATTATACTGATTCTTTCTTGATTCTTTCCGCAGTTCTCTCGCGCTGCCTTGCACTTCCTGTTCCATACCCTGTATGGTGTCGGTATGCTTGTGTCGCCACCTCATGACGCACTCATCTGCTTGGTGGACACCAGTCCTTGGGACCACTGTACCCACAATTCCTGCATACCCATACTTGATGGGGAGGAAACATACACACCAGGGCTATGAACTTTTTCCATGACAATAAATCTTTTATCGCCACAACGTAAAACACTGGTGAAAAAGATTTCTTATCAAGACAGATTTCTGCCACATTCCCAGTTCTTTTTACTTATTTTTCCTGGGTGTCCAGTGGTACCTCCACCCTCCATTTGTTGCCCTGGTGCAGTTAGTTAGTATTTCATAGCCCTGGTGTCTATTGCCCCCCCAAATCAGGCCCGATTTCATAACTTTTTTTCTGTATTTTTGTTAGAGCAGTTGTTTCCACCCAACACGTCCTCCATCGTAAAATTAATGAACAGGTCCCTGTAGAACACTTTGTCACAGCCCAGTACGTCTTCGATGTTCATTCTTTCAACGAAAAGAAAACCGCTCAATCGCTCAGGCGCATTCTCTAACTGAACCCCACTGAAAGACGCACCATCACACCCCCAGGACCCCACTGACCCACCACCCGTGCTTCGATGCCCTCAGTGAATGTGTACTCTGATTGAAGATGCATCTTACCTCGCAATCGGTAGTACTGTATGAAAAGTAAAGTAACGACACAGTTACCTTACTTCTCATACTGTAGTTGCCTGTTGCAGGAGTAAGACGTGTCTTCAGTCGGAAAGTGCATGTTCACTGTGGCACAGGTGCAGATGAGTGAGGATGTGTGGGGGGGTCTAGGGGTGGCAGGTGGTGCATGCACAGTGAGAGGTTGGTTGGGAGTGCGGATGCAATCGTGGTGGATGGTTTTCTTTTTCTTTTTACAGGTAAAAAAAATTAAAAGACATCAAGGGACGTATTATTATTTTCAGCATACTGGGAACATGGGAGGGGTCCACTGGACACCAATGAGAATACAGGGACTTGTTCATTAATTTTAAGATATGGTAAATGTGTTTGGGGGGGGATTACAACTGCCCATCACTAAAAATATAGATAGATATAGATAGATATGTGTGTGTGTATATATATATATGTATATATTACATCAGAGTGGTTGGTGGGGCACTAGACACCAGGGCTATGAAATATTAACATGGCACCGGGCAACAGTTGGAGAGTGGAGGGTACCACTGGACACCAGGGAAAAACTAAAATAATGGGGAACGTGGAGGACCCTCTGCTCCACAGCACAATAAGGATATTGAAAATGATGGATGGATCATGGACAGCAAATTAAGGATACTGAAAATGATGGATGGGAGTTCAGGGTCCAGAGGACCCCAGCGCCCCACAACAACTTAAGTATACAGTTATACTTCCTCAGCAAAATAAGGATACCGAAAATGATGAATGGATGGATGGATGAGACACAGGGTCCAGAGGGCCCTGCGCCCCACAGCAGCTTAAGTTTACAGTTATACTACCTCAAAAGTAAGGACAGAATTGCGAAAATACATTGTTAATGCACTAGTTAGGGTCAAAGCAACAAAAGCTGGGAAATGCAGCATTAGGTTTTCCAACCTGAACACCCCCAAACCAGGCAGCACAGTAGGTATGGGGTGTGCCTTTGGGTTTGCAAACTTAACGCTCACCTCATTCTTATACAGTCTATACATCTGACCTTATTTACAGATGGAATGGGGTTAGTGTTAGGAAAGGGAAATTGTTTAACTAGGTGAGGCGACTAAGCTGGAGCTTGTTTCCAGGTGTGACCTGGGAGCACAAGGAAGTTAAGTGACCTGCATGGGGGCACACAGTATGCAAGTGGGGGCTGTGGGATTCAAACACAGGTCTCCAAGTTTGCAGCGCAATGCTCTAAACCATAGCGCTATACTGTCTCCGGAGGCTTGAGAACCCCAAAGCACACCCCATACCTGCTGTGCTGCCTGGTTACCAACTTTTGTCGCTTTGACCCTGACTTGTTCCAAAGGTGTGACCTGATGAAAGAGATATCCTCGAAGAGGATAAAACAGTTACCTAGGTATGTACTGTAACAGTGGATCTTCAAGAGAATCTCTTTCATCAGGTCATGCCATCCCATCCCACCCTTCATCTCCTTAGGGCTAGGACAAAGGTTTCTCTGCACTGCTTTATTTCATTGCTTCCTTTCCAGTGCCCATGTCACCTGGTATGCGGGTGCTGGCATGACATTCCGGTTCCCCAGGGAACTGAGGAGAGAGGGGGCCAGTGCCTTATGTGGATGCTGGACACATGACATCATCATAGGTGACCCCAGCTTGCAAAGTTTCTGTGGGGTCCTAGTGTTGGTGTAGTGTAAGTTCCAAAGGTATGACCTGATGAAAGAGATTCTCTTGAAGATCTACTGTTACGGTAAGTTCTTATGTAACTGTTCTTTTTGTGCCTGTCCCCCACAGTCTGGAACATTAATGGGGGATGCCTTTGCAACACCCTGGACCCCAGGCCTTGTGTACACCTTTCCACCCTTCCCCTCGAGCCACAGGATGCTGACCAAGATCAGGAAGGACAGGCTCAGATGATCCTGATAGCTCCAGAGTGGGCACGGCAGTTCTGGTACCCAGATCTCTTCGGCCTCAGCAACAAGTCTCTGCAGTGACTGCTTCTCCACCCAAACTTACTGACAGACTTCAGGGGATGGTCCTGCACATGGACCTTTGCTCCCTGCACCTCATAACTTGGTTATTGAGTGGCTAGAGTTCTAGGTCTTGGGTCTCTCTGAGGATGTTCTACATGTTGTGGAGGACCTCAGGAAAAACTACTTGTAGATGCCATGCCATTAAATGGAAGAAAGTCTCCATTTGTTGTCATGACAAGGGACTGGATCTCTTTACTTGTCTGATAGCTAGCATCTTGGACTACCTCTGGTCCCTTTCCCAACTGGGATTGCAAACTATGACCCTTGGGGTGCACCTGTATTGGGCATGGGCTGATAAGCCAGTTGGTGGTCCAGGGGAAAGTGGTCAGGTACTTTTTCAAGGGCCTGGACCACTTGTCTCCTCCGGTGCATGAACCACCTCCACCGTGGAACATACTGCTGATCTTGGCTGTGCTCCTGAGCAAGCCTTTCGAACTAATGCATAGGTATGAGATGTCACATCTGTCATGGAAGACGGTGTTCCTGGTGGCCATTATGTCCACCAGAAGGACTGGGGAGCTCCAGGCACTCTTGGTGGACTCTCCCTATCTGGTCTTCCACAGGAACAGTCGCCCTTTGCCCCAACCCAATGTTCCACCCGAAGGTGGTATCAGAGTTTCACCTTAACCAGGTGATTAACCTACCGGTATATTTTACCAACCCATCTTTGGAGGCCAACTGCAGGCTGCATACCCTGGACCAGTGGAGGGCACTCTCCTGTTAGGTAGTCCGCATGACTGGAGTTCAGGGACAGGCGCACCAGCTGTTTATCACATGCACTGAAGCTGCGCCTGGCAGACTGGTAGCAAAGCGTATGATTCAAGGTATATCACTTCTTGCATTAACCTCTGCTGCAGGTTGGATGGCTGAGAGACTCACATAGAGATTAGGGCTTATTCCAAAGAACAGCAAAAAGTAGCAATACACACAGAAAAAATATCTGGAACAAATTCACGTTTTATTGAGGCATACACAAACGGTTCCCCATCACTTGGTGGGCAACGACCCTCTTCATCAGGAAGAGTTGGAGTCATAGAACAAAGTACACACTTTAAATAGTCACCCAGCGGTGATGTAATTCAAACATTGCAAATTAACCAGTCAGGTGCTACCAAATATAAAATATAAGTGCAGTTTTACAGAAATTAAAATCCATACATAGACAAATGTCTGAATCATGTTGTACATAAATATTTTAGATAAGGTCACAATATTTCATAAATGGAAAAAATGACAAGTATATCATTTATTTATGCTGTATGGCAAATTTCATCAATGCTCGTCCTTTCTTAAATGCTAATAAAATATTAGTGCACACGTCGGAATAAAAATACAAACATTAGATTCCCAGAAGGGTTAACACCAAAAAGTATTAAATATATAAACCCAACAATATTGTTAAATTACTAGCATACAAAAGTTATTAATAGGAAAACTGGTGGTCTGACGTAAAGCATGAGAAAACGAAGACTAATGTATAGTAGCAAAGTTATAGAAAACAAATTAATTTCCCTATCAAAATGTACTTTGTTACAAATAAGTTACAGATGCAGCATTCATAATTCATATCTAAATATTACTGTTTAAACATTTACAAACATTATATTTAATTCCGTCAAGTCAGTACATTATAGTTAGAGTACATTTTATTAACTGTTCACTGCATTATACCAAATGCAGCAGACTATTTAAGCGTGTACTTTGTCTCCCACCCCCCCCGATGAAAAGGGTTGTTGCCTTCGAAGTGCCAGGGAACCATTTGTGTATGCCTCAATAAATCGTGAATTTGTTCCAGAGACATTGTTTGTGTGCATCACTACTTTTGCTTTTTTGTGCTAATCTATGCCAACATAAGTGCTGATCCACAGAAGAGAAAGTTTATCGCACTGGTTGTGTGTTTTAAACTAGGGCTTATTCCACTACACATACCGCTGCCTCGGTGGCTGCCTCCAGGGATGTCCCCATACAGGAAATCTGTAGGGCTGTTACCTTGAAGTCGGCACACACCTTCATTTCCCACTACCGCATCGACCTTGAGTCACACCGGGATGCTTGTTTTGGGACCTCCATTCTCCAGTCTCTGTTCACCAAGTAGGGGTGTGCGCCTTGCTTCCTCCTCCCAGAGAACTGCTAGGAATGTGCCAGAGTGTACCATATCCATGCCTTTAAAGAATAGATTACTCACCTGTAACCGTAGTTCCAGGAATGGTATATGGTTCACATCCACACAACGTCGGACTCTGAGCCAGTTAGATCCACTGGTGAGCCGGACTTTAATGTCAAGCTGGGATTGTCTGTCGAAGCTTGTGGTATATTTACCATCCTAACAGCATCTGACAGCCTTGAAGTGGAACTTGCCCTCGTGCCTGAAGCACTCACTTGGATGACTGTTGATCTAATAAGTCTAATATCAGAGGACCCCTGCTGGGTGGTGAGAAAATCCATGGGCTTACTGTTTAATTGCTGTTCCGTTGTTTCATGTTGGTTTACACATGATTAATGCTGTGATGGGAGAGCAGCATTTATTCTTACATTAGTGAATGACTGAACTTATCCCTGGTGAGAGTGGGGAAATCCTTAAACCTCATCCAGTTACATTCTACTGTTTTGACATTGGGACTTATTTTGAATGTTTTAGACCAACAATCTCATTCCTTGTAACAGCACCTAGCAGGACTCTACCCCTTTGAACCAACTAACTTCCAGCTATTTCTGTTTATAGACTGGATTCAGATACATTTATAATCAGCTGGACTCTGGGCTCTCCTAGTTTTTACTATAGTTTGTGTTTATTTTATGGGGTGAGTTTTAGTCAGAAACTGGTTCCAGTGCTGAAGAATAATACAAGGTGCAGCAGCAGGTAACACATCGTCTAAGGTTTGGGCAGTTGCAGGAAGCAACTTTCTACAGTAATCCAGGCATGTCAGGTAGCACAATCGGGAGACATTATTAGAAGGCTTGTCTAGTGGTTGCACAGGCATATGTGTTGTAGAACGAGGTTTTTCTCAGGGATGATTTAAATTGGTTCAATTTAGGTAACTCCAGCAGTGAGGCGGGGAGTTCATTCAACTAGGTTGGCACCCAGTTAAGCTGATTATATGTGAATGAGTGTTTGTGGGTGGGGAGGGTGGTAGGGGGTGGTGGACTGGTGGGGGGTTCTTTGAATAGAGACTTTATTTTGTTTTATCTATTGGATGATTTAGGAGTGTGTATGGTGGGTTGTGTGTGTGTTAGAATATTAGTGCACTGTTCACCCTCTGCTCTTCACACACTCCATCCCTTTTTTCCTCCCCCATTGCAGTTTACAACTTACCAGCGCTGTAGGGCGCTGGGTAAGAGGAGGAGGAGGGCAGGGGGTAAACAGTGGAGGATGAATGAGCGGGGCCACGACATCGGGGTCATGAGATCCATGAGACGCCCTGGGGTGAAATGGATTTTAGAATGTGGTCCTCCATGCCTGGTTTCCATACCCAAGGGCACCACCAATACTGGTGGGCAGGTGGCCCGGGCAGCCCTGGAGGTTCATCCAACTCAGGCTGAGTTGTGCAGTGCCAGGCCCATTAAAAACAAGACTGAAATTATTGCAGATCTTGTACAAACGGTGGATCTGGCTTGCATCACTGAGACCTGGCTGAATGAAAACTCTGGTTCCATTTTGGAGGCTCTAACTCCAGCCGGGTACTCAGTGATTCGCTGCCCGAGATTGGATTGCTGGGGGGGGGGGGGTTGTGGTCTGTTTCAAGACTGAACTTAACCTCACGAGTGTACTGGTTGAGGAATTGAGGAAACTGAGTCATTTGAGTGTACCATGGTAGCAGGTGTAGGCTGTAGGATCGCCCTCATCTACCGTCCACCCGGAAAGGAGAAGCGATTTCTTCAGGAAGTGGCAGACTTCGTCATCAACCTGGCATTTGAGTCGCCCAGACGGATGGTTTTGGGTGACTTCAATGCCTGGGTCGATGATGAACTCTCGCAGTTTGGACAATACTTCCTGCAGTTGATGTCATCACTGGGCCTTACACAGATACTTACTGCTGCTACCCATAAACATGGTCACTCCCTTGACTTAGTCTTTCTCCAGGGGATCGAGGCCTCTGATTTGGGAGTGGAACCAGCTGGTTGGTTCGATCACATAACCGTAGGGTTTAGTTTTAGCACCCTCTTCATAGTCCTACCCCTGAGGAGATGGTCAGATATCGCCTTTACGAGATGTTAGCTCTGGAAGGCCTGGCGACGGGTACTTGACCCATCGTCTCCCAGTGGCAAACACTGACCCAGATGCCCTCGGTAGCCTATAATACGGCTATCTCGGCGGTCCTGGATGTTGTTGTTCCTGTCCGTGTTTGCCCTCTCTCCTTCGCCTCGGCCCCATGGTTTGATGGGACCTTGAGGGAGATGCGGTGACTAGGTAGAAGGTTAGAGCGTTGTTGTGGAGATCCTCCCTCGATGCCAACCACCTTAGATCGATGGAGCATTGTCATGCCTATCAATCTGCAATCACTCGTAAGAAGGCAGAGTTCTTGTCTGGGGAGACTGCGGCTGCTCAGAATCAACCAGCTCAGCTCTTTCGCACTGTGGACAGGCTGTGCAACCCAGCCTGTCTACAAATCTGAAAGGCCTTTTCACAAATAAAGTGCGATGAACTTGCTTGATTCTTTGCAACTAAGGTGGCCAACATTAGGGCGGCGCTCCAGCCAGCACACTCTAAGGGTGTTGCTCTGGATCAGCGTGAAGCTGCTGCTCCTCGGTTTTCCTGGAGTGCCTTCGACCGACCAGAATTCATGGATATCATACGGATTGTCCAGGGTGTGCGCCCTACGTGCTGTAGTTTGGATCCAGGACCAACATCTCTGATTTTGGGTTATATTGATTCCATCGGTCCAGTCCTAGCACGGATAGTCTGATGCTCCTTGGAAACAGGTGAGTTTCCGAGCTCCTCGAAGGAGGCGGTGGTAACACCCCTCCTGAAGAAAGCTTCTTTGGACCCTGACTGCCATGCAAACTACAGACTAATTCTAACCTTCCCTTTTAGGGAAGTTGATTGAGAAGGTAGTTGCTGCAGCTGGAGAATCATTTGACCATCCATGATATCTATGAACCCCTCCAGTCTGGTTTTCGAAAGAGGCATAGTACTGAGACAGCGGTTTGGGTGCTCAATAAACTCCTGATGTCTAGAGACCGGAAGAACCATTCCGTTCTGTTTTCTAGATCATCAGCTTCAACATTGTGGACCATGGGTTCTACTTGAGCGCCTGAGGTTCATCTGTGGTGTATCGGATGTAGTCCCTGGTGGTTTACATCTTACCTCACTGGAAGAACACAGAGAGTGGTTTCAGGGTTTATTCCTCGACCCAGTTTCTCTGTCTTGTGGGGTTCCTCAGGGCTCTGTGTTGTCCTCATGTTGTTCGTAGTGTATATGCTGCCCTCAGAGACATTGTAAGAAGATATGGGCTAAGGTTTCACTGCTATCCTGATGATACCTAGCTCTACGCCTCTTTGCACCTCGACCAGGATGGAGCCCTCTCAGTCTTTAATAACTGCCTCAGAGAAATCCAGGAATGGATGGACTTGAGTTGGTTGAAGTTGAACTCAGAAAAGACAGAGGTGTTGGTAGTGGATCCAGCATGCCGGAGGGGGCCGGGGTTGGTTCACCCTCTGACTTTATCTTGGGGTGTTTCACTCCGAACTCTGAACAGATGCGCAACCTGGAGGTCATTTTTGACAAGGACTGATTCTGCATTCGCAGGTGTCTGCCGTCATCAAGTCCTCATTTTACCATATGAGGAATATCTTCAGGATTAGGCACCTTGTTCCATCCGACGATCTTCCTACACTGGTCCATGCCTTTGTGTCCTCACATCTGAACTATTGCAATTTCCTTTGTCTAGGGCTTCCTGGGGTTGAAATCCACCGCCTGCAGCTGGTGCAGAATGCTGCGGCCCAGCTTTTGACTGGTACCTCTCAGTCCAGCCATATTTCGTCTGTGCTGCACGGACTGCACTGGCTGCCAGTACAGTGGCGGATCACCTTTAAAGTTGGTCTTCTGACTTATAAAGCCCTACATGGACTTGGCCCGGACTACCTGAAAGAGCTCCTGGTTCTTATTGTCCTGGGCGATCGCTCCGCTCAGTTGGCGAGGGGTTGCTAGAGATTCCGAGGGTGTGTTTGAAATCTTCTGGGGCCCGTACATTTATGTATGTGGCCACTACCCTCTGGAATTCTCTACCCTGTCAAGTTATGGGAGTGCGCGACCGTGGAGGGATTTTAAAAAGACCCTGAAAACGTATCCATGGACTCAAGCATTCAGAATTTGATTATTTTTGTCTATTTGTGCTAGCTGTTTTTAACTTTAAGACTTGAAATGTTTGGCGTGTTTTTAAATTTTGTACGGCGCCTTGGTTTTTGAATGGCGCCATAGAAATAAAGTCTTATTATTATACTTTGCAAGTTAGGGTATGATTGCTGATTAGTGTATATGCTTTGGGTTATTTTCTTTTGGGTTGAGGTTTGGTGTGTAGTTTAAAGTAATCCCTGGATGTGCTGCTTGTTAGAGACCTATAGGCATTGTTACTCCCTGTCCTTACTCAGAAACCTGTGCTCTTCCATTCCCTCTGTCAGCTGCTGTATATTGGTGGTGTAAGAAGATGGGGATTCAAGGAGGAGTAGGAAGATGAGGAGTGTGCTGAGGACTGATGGGAAGGCACCATTTGGGACAGTGAGGACCAGGAGATGCCCTGGGAGGAGAAGGGACTAGAGAGAGAACAGCCTTGTTTGGTCCCTTTACCCAGGGAACCCACCAGACCGAGTGGGCAGGCAGCTGAGGGGCCAACTTTCTCATTTGTCCACTTTGGGTGGTACTATGCAGTGCCAGGTTGGTGAGGAATACTTTGGTTATTATAGCAGATCTTGTTTCTTCGGTCGATCTGGCTTGTATCACCAAGACTAGGTTGGGAGACAGTTCTCGCTTAGTACTTGAATAGGTGATCCCGGTAGGGTTCTCGATGGTTCACTGCCCATGGAGGGATCACGAAGGAGGCGATCTGTTTTAAATCTGAGTTGAACCTGGTGGTGCAGCCAGTGGGTAATGCCTTGTCATTTGAATGCGCCACCGCATGAGGCTTCAGTGCAGGTTGCAGGATCCTCTTGTGTACCATCCCTAGGGCATGAGGGGAGTTCCTGCAGGAAATTGCAGCCTTCGTCGCCGACAGGGTGTTGGGTTCGCCATGATGGCTTACTCTTGGTGACCTTAATGCCTGAGTCAATGACAAGGGCTCGCATTTTGCTCTGGATTTCCTCCAGAGCACAGGTGCTCAGGGCATTGCACAAGTAATTACTTCTGCAACCCACCAGCACAGTTGCACCTTGGACCTAGTGTTCTCACTGGGGCTCGAGATTAATGATCTTGAGATTGTTCCAGTTGCTTGGTCGGATCATTGCACTATCGGGTTTAGTTTTAGGGCCCCTTCCCCCTTGTAGTCCATTCCCTGTGGAAGTTGTCTGGTTCTGCCCTTTGAAAGGGCTTCGCCCTGAGGGACTGTTGGTGGTGCTGAACATCTCGGAAGTGTTGAAGGCATGTGCTGGAGGGCTGGAAACAGCAGTGGTGGCCTAAAATGCAGCTGTCACTGAGGCCTTTGACCTTCTAACACTAGTCCGTGTATGCCCACTGGTGTCACGCCTTGGCTCACTTTGATTCAATGGGGAGTTGAGGGCGATGAAGACCGAGAGGCAAAGGTTGGAGCGTTGTTGGAGAAAGTCCAGGGTCCAGGAGGATAAACTAGTTTTTTGTTTTTTTTCCGAACTGTATTTTTGCTCCCCTACGTACTCCACTGAACTCTCTCCGACGACCTTCTTGTCCACGGTCTCTACCTCCTCGCGTGACCCGACCACTTCTCTGCTCCTCTCCGGCACCGGGCATCCCTTGGGTCTGCCCTCCGGGGAAGGGTCACCCCGTCCAGGGTGTTCTTTCTTATAGCATTGAGCACTGGGCCGGAGAGGGGGAGTTTAGCGGAGAAAGCCGAATCCAGCTCCTGGTGTGTGGACCTGTGGGTAGGAGGCGCCATCATCTATCAGTGGGAGGAGAGGGTATTTTAGTATGTGAATCCCTGTGGAGCCCGGCTGTCATGGCAAAGTGCTGCTGCAGCTCCACCCCAGCACACGCCACGTCACCACTGTCGCTCACCCTCAGCCACCGCCAGAGGTCTCTCCTGAGCTGCATTTACCCCAGCTATGCCCAGGAAGAGAAAGCAGTCCTCTGGATGCTCAATCTCCCCTCGACGACCCAGGCTCGCTCCCCAACCCGGTCGCTGGCGTGGTGCGGTGTACAGCGCCTCAACCCTCAGCGCCTCCAGGCCGGCCCAGGATAAACTAGTTCTGATGTCTCATTACTAAGAGTATCAGAAGGCAGTCACCCATAAGAAGGTATCTTTTCTGTCTAGGGAGATTGGTGCTAGTAGGGAGGAACCAACCAGCTCAGCTGTTCCGGATAGTAAACAAGCTCTTACATCCAGCCTGGCTGGAGCCCATTAGAGGCTGTTCTCTTGCAAAGTGCAAGGAGTTCGCTCAGTTCTGCTCAGACGGAGTGTTCTCCATTAGGGCCAGGATTTCTCCAAGTGGGTTGTACAACCCGGCAGGATGGAGCCTAGGAGTCGGAGTCAGGCTCAGTGGTCCTGGGGAGAGTTTTGATTGGTGACAGTGAACAAGGTACTGTATATGAGGTGATCTCTGAGCTGTGGCCAACTTTTTGTAATCTGGATCCAGGCCCAACACGACTACTAGTGAGCTGCATGGGGCAGCTGGGTCCAATATTCACTCAGATTGTCCAGTGCTCCTTATCGGAGGGGGTTTTCCAAAGACATTGAAAAGTGCTGTGGGGAAGCCTCTGCTGAAAAAGACATCTTTTGGACCCAGACATCTTGGCGAACTACCATCCTGTCTCTAACCTACCCTTTCCCGGAAAGGTTATTGAGTAGGTGGTTGCACTGCAGCTCAAGGCACACCTTACTGCCTTTAACAACTGTGAGCTCCTCTAGTCTGGATTTGGGGCAGTGCACAGCACAAAGATGGTACTGGTTCGGGTGCTTAATGACTTGATAATGGTGAGGGATAGAGGAGAGTGGTTAGTTTTTGTTCTCCTCGATCTGTCATCAGCATTTGATACTGTGGACCATGGGTTGTTACTGGACCGACTTAGGGGATACATAGGACTCACTGACAAGGTCATCGACTGGTTCGAGTCCTGTCTTAATGACAGGACCCAGAGGGTTGTGATGGGGGAATACACCTGGCCCCCTGTGGCTCTGTCCTGCGGGGTACACCAGGGTTCGGTCTTGTCACCTCTGTTGTTTACAGTGCATATGCTGCCCCTGGGTAAGAATATTAAAAGGTGTATGGGCTTGGGTTTCATTCTCATGTCAATGATACCCAGCTCTACCTGTCCTTTGCACCTGGGACACAGGGTAGTCGATGTATGTAATGTAACCCCTACAAATTGGGGTTCCCGAAGAGTCTTCTTTGAGCTTGCCTAAATGCTCACTGCCAGGTTGGTGTCCTGCATTTTAGCAGTTTAAATGTGATTGCCCGAGAGTGCCTGTATAGCCTCTGTGCACTGTCTCTTTAAGAGCTGCTTGGATTGCAGTCATAAGTACTCTGAGAGGGAGCTCTGTTGAAAGATGTAACCATTTTCTGAAAATCATTTAGAGTGATAATGATAATGTAGTTTGTCTAACCTGCCTTCTTTGCAGCAAAAGCTGTTTTGTTTATCTCCACTATCTTGATCCTTCACTGCCGAATTGGACCAGTCAGTCTGGTGGCACCTAAAATGGAGTCGGACTACAGGAGCTGTCTGGAGTCAAAATCTGTAGGAATTGTACTTTGGGGTTTTTGGTGCCGTTTTGCAACTGAAGGGGGAGCTCTTGTTGTGACTGACACACAGATCGGCCAATCGAATCTTATGGGTCTTGGGGAAATCCCAGACTGCTTGCAATTTTCAGTTAGTTCTGAGCTGGGAAGTGAAATGAGAAGAGCTCAAGTGATTTTTGAACAGCAATCCTGAGTGGATTCGCAATGAAAAACTGTGAAAGGGCTCAGTTTTGGCCTGCATGTCTGCCTGCTGCCCCGAGAGGGAGAAAAGAGAATTATTTCAGACTAAATCCGAGTTTGTGAGAACGAAGTAAGCCACTGATTTCTGCCAGGCTCATACCTGAAGGAGACCACTGAATGCAATTGGCCTGCCAGGATTTCCAGTTGCTTTTGAATCCCCGGTTTGTGCAGGGACTTTGCGATCATGAACGGAGAGTGGTTTGCCTGGTACAGTAGAATTTTCTTACATGTAAATGTGCTGTGTATTGAAAGTGGGTCGTGATTTGGCTCCCCACTGTGTTCTGCTTGCTGGAGGCTGTATCCGAATTTGTCTCCATTTGGCCGGGGACTTGCCACACTGGCCCAGCCTGACCACCTGCTGCACAGAGAAAGCCATCGATGATACCTGCCTGGGGATCAGCCCTCTGCTCCACGCTTGAACGGGAATGACTCCTTGGCGAATTGTGTGGGCCTGCTTCTCCTGTCACTCCAGATTAACCACTGCTGTCTCGATTTTCGTCCAGCCTGTGTCCAGTCTTGGGTATCGTGAGTAATCATCAGGGTAGCTCCCTGCAACAACAGCCTAATCTAAAAGTGTGTCATCTGATTGTCTTGTTGTTTTCTTTTCACGAACTGAGCCCTCCGGCTCCGGATTACAAATAGTGTGTGCTGTGCATGTTGTTTTCTTCTATCACAGGGCCCAACCAGCTGCAAGCTCCTGGCTAGCCTACCGCTCTCCATCTGGGTACTCAGAGTGTGTGACTGTTAATAGACCCTGAAATGCATGCATATCAGTTTGAATGATAGTCTTTAACCAAATTAACCTGATTACGCCCTCCCTTGTTCAAGTCACTTAAATAAATCAGATCTAACTCTTGTTTGCATTTACCCTGACTGTGGTTTCAGTTTGTGCAAGAGTACTGTACTGGTGTTATTTGCTGTGTATAACCTTGTTTTACAGGGGTTCCCAGGCCGAGCCAGAAGAAAGCCCTGGTGGTAAGTGCAAACAGTGTGGGTTCTGTGTGGTGTATCAGGGGTATTGTGAAAGTGATTATTGTGTATTGTTCTGGCTTCTAGTAAGGAAAGAGAGGGATTACAGTGTCCCAGAGGGCTGTGCCCAGGTTATCTTGACCACTACCAACCCTGACCTCTGGGTGGAGGCACCTGTTTCAGAACTCGGGCCCCTTAATCTGCTATTAGCCAAGCAAGCAGGAGTATTAGCCCTTGGGATAGCGCCACCTAGGGGTTACATTAATAAGTGCTTGTCCGAGATCCAGTCCTGGATGTCATCGAGCTGATTGAGACTGAACCCTGAGAAAAGTGAGGTATTAGTGGGGGAGCCAGGTCAAAGGACAGGAGTGGAGGCTTCCGAGGGGGAGACTGCGCTTTGGCTCAACCACTCTTGTTATTAGCCTCCACCAAGGTGAAAAATCTGGGAGTCGTTCTGGACAATAAGCTAAAACTGGAGGCTCAAGTGGTGGCAGTTGTCTGGAATGGCTTTTACCATTTACAAAATATCAGCCCAATTAAGTCCCTTGTCCAGCTTGACAGTGTGGCCACGCTGGTACACCTGTTCATGACCTCGAGGCTTGACCACTGCAATGCTCTGTACCTTGGGGTCAAAGGAGGGGCACTGTGATGCCTGCAGGTGGTGCAGGACGGTCCGGCCTGACTACTGACGAGTCTTTCGAAGTCCTGTTATGTGTCGCCAGTACTGCACAAACTGCATTGGCTGCCGTGAAGTGGCATATCCCTTTAAAACGGGTCTCCTGACCTACAAGGCCCTGCACGGTTGGGCCCGAGTTATCTGTCAGAGCTCCTGCATCCTCACGTTTCTAGTCGCCATCTCTGCTCCTCTGATGAAGGCCTGAGGGCAAGATTGAAATTGTCCGGGGACCGGGCATTTGAGATGGCAGCCCCAGTCCTGTGGAACTCCTTGCCTGGGACTTGAGGGAGGCCCCCTCTGTGGAGGCTTTTAAATGTGGTCTTAAAATTGTTCTGTTTATTTTATTTAATTTAACATTTTGGTGACCGAGAAAGGCACGCTGAGCCAAGGCTCGTTTCCAGGTGTGACCCAGGGACATGTTACAGTGAGATACACTTACAAGGAGAAGTTTGGTACAGATACAAAGTTCAGTAAATGTAACAGATATTTGGTACATAACAGTAGATCAACAGAGCAAGCCGGTTTCAAAGCTACATCAAATGAGGTTGCAAACAGCGACACAATTTAAGTGCAGATAAGGCAACACAATTGGTTTTGCATATAAAATCACATACACATTCTCAAAAAATTACCTAGTGGGCTGACTTTTGGGGAGGCAAGCATTTGGGGATTAAGTAAGTATATCAGCTATGAATATTGAAATATTTGTTTATATATGTTTTAATTGTATTCAACAAAGCTGAGAGTATTCAGTATTTATGTATTTTATTTTTTGTAATGGTGCCCTGGGCCTCCAGGTAAGGGTGCCACAAACAAAGATAACTACTACTACCGCAGTCCACCCAGCTTACCCTAGCAGGTGGCACCTGACCCTGCTTCCAGTGTGGGAGAGCTGACATCACGGGGCGAAGTCAGGGGATATACAGTGCTCCCTCGCTATAACGAATCTCGGTATAGCGAATACATGGCTATAGCGAATGGTTCAATCGGACCCCACGCCAGAAAACGCTCAGTAAATGCACACGCATTGCCGATCATTAAGTACACTAATTGGTTGAGTAACTAATTGATCTGCTATAAAACACGCCAGTCACAGCATACACATCATCCCCATTGCCAAAGAAGCGTTCAGGGTATTCAGTAAAAGCGAAACTTGATGTCCTTGACAGGCTGAGCAGTGGAGAAATTTTAAAAATTATCATCTGAGACAGGCTTTTCCAAGTCCACAATCTGCACTTGGAGAAAGCAGGAAGATTCCCTGCTGCGAGTTTATGTTGGACTGCTTAGAAACCGAAGGTCTGAACCGGAAAAAACTCAGAAAAGCTGATGGAGCTGATATTAACAAGGCAACACAGATTTGGTTTGCACAACAGTGCCTTAATGGCGTACTTATGTCTGGGACCTTGGTGCGTGAGAAAGCAAACCAGTTTGCCGCTGAACTGTATGGGGGCTCAAATGTTTTCAGGTCTTCAGCAGGATGGCTGTGGCGTTTTCAATGCCGACACAGCATTTGCTGTGTGTATATCACTGGAGAGCAAAGGTCCAGTGGTGAAGTGGCAGCTGCTGAGTTCTTGCCTAAATTGAAAAAAATCATTGATGATGGTGGCTACACACTAGGCCAGCTCTATAACTGCGACGAGACAGGACTGTTTTGGCGCTGTCTGCCAGATGTCACCTTGGCAGCCAAAAATTAGACTAACGCATTGAAGGGCTTCAAGGTGTCTAAAGACAGGGTAACTTACTTGTTGTGTACCAATGCCTCTGGCTCCCACAAGTTGAAACCCCTTTGCATAGGAAAATTTCGTTCTCCATGCTGCTTCCACCACCTCAACCTGTCATCACTCCCTGTGGAGTATGAATCATCCTGTAATGCCTGGATGACAGCAGACTTATTCAGAAATGGTTTGATAAATCATCTGTGACATCTGCTGAGCACACCTCCGCTCACTGCGTTTATCTACAAAAGGCAATTCTGCTGATGGATCAGTGCCCTGCCCACCCCCTGAATCTTCACTCATATCCAGAGATGGCAGGAAATTAAGACATTGTTTCTGCCTAAAACACAACAGCCAAATTCAACCCCTCGATTGGGGCATAATAGCGACCTTCAAGAAGCATTACAGGAAACGGCTGCTCAGAGATCTTGCTTCGCAGGGGGATTCAGTGACTGCTTTCCTTAAAACACTTAACCTGAAGGATGTGATCCATTTGTCTGGGGAAGCCTGGGCTGCAGTTTCAACAGCCACTGTTCGCTACTGCTGGGATGTGACCCTTGGTCCAGCATTGAAACCGAGTGACACTGCACCTGATTTAGATGAGCTGGATGACGCTGATGAAACTGTCATGCTGGCCACAGAGCCGAACATAATGGAGCATCCAGACGAAGCGACCGAGTTGGTAGAGGAGTGGCTATTGAGTGATGAAACGATCCCCACAACAGAACAGTTGACAGATGAGATTGTGGCAGCTGTTACTAAATGCTCACTAGAGGACGGAGGTGAGGAGGAAAGTGGCAGCAATTCCGAGGGGGTGGGTGAAGAGATGCCAACAGCGAGTGAAGTGATTGCAGGGCTGGAAACGTGTCTCACCTAGATGGAGAGCCAAAAGGATGCTGACTCTCTGAAGATGCTGCAGTTGCGCCAGCTGCTGTCCTATGCCAGCGATCTCAGGAGAGGCGCACTAGTACAGAAGAAGAAGATAAATGACTTCTTAAAGTGAACAGACGATCATGTACTGCACTTATTTTTTTGGTTTTTAATTTTTATTTGTAAATAAAACCCTATGAATTACTACAAATCACAGTCTCTGTGTACATCACTGCACAGCAACGCACAGCACACATTTTTCGGCAATAAAGTACTCGTATTTTACACTTCCTCGTTGTAACAAATGCAGTAGTATAATGAACACCCTTGATGGCTCCAACAGCATTCGTTACAGCGAGGGAGCACTGTACTACTTCATTCCACTGGAACTGCCAGAGTATGACTGTGAACCACGTACCACTCCTAGAACTATGGTTACAGGTGAGTAAGCTATTCTTTTTAACAGCTTACAGATCATGTGACAAAGTACTCTCTCCCCCCCCACCAGCATGTTTTTTGAAAAGGTTGCAACACTTCTTTCACCGACCACATCATCAAAAATAATCAATCAATCTTTATTTTACTAGGCGAAACACCATTGAGTGAAATCATTTTCAAGGTGGACCTGGAAGTTAAGATAAGTGTATGTACAATAAGAAAACAGTATACATAATGCAGGACATGGGTACACAGGATGAATACATAATGATGTGACACTTTACAATAGAGAAATATGGAGAACAATAGTCCGATAAGGCAAAAGATCCATAAACATTGACCTGGATATTCAGACTACGCCTGGCAGGGGCGTGAGCCTGGGTGCAGCGCAAATGGGATGCACCGGGGCCAGGTCCAGGAGATAATTCAATGGTGATTCGCCATGGCGCAGCACCATTAAATATGGCATGGACTGTGCATGGCGCAGTGGCACTGTACTGGTGCAAGTCAGAGATTGGGAGCATGGGGATGCGCAAATGCAGTTATGCTAGGTGCAGCACCTGCAATATTCAGCCGAGGGCATGCAAGTGAGGCCATAATATATGCAAGGCGCAAAACGGGCCATTTGCATGTCATTAAGGCCCCATTTGCATGCCTTGCACAGGACTGCCCGGTGACTTGCGCCAGGTGCCCTGCACAGAATGACATGTGCAATGGGGATCCCGGGGGATCACCCACCCCATAGCCACCATCAAGGTACATCTCACTGAAACATTCCCTGGTAGTCTAGTGGACACCCTTCCCTCCCAATACCCTGATCACCGGTATGTGCCATTTATTGTAATCCCTAGTAGTCTAGTAGGCCCCCTCCCGATACCCCGATAGATGTATACGGATACACTCCCTGGTAGTCCAGTGGTACCCCCCACCTGTTGCTGCAGTCATGATAAATCCCTGTATAATTAATCCCTGGTGATCCAGTGGCACCGACACACACAGAATCCCATGCCTACCGCTCCCCTCTCCCAGTCATGGGCTGGTGTGCAACCTGCCGCATACTGTGACCAGCCCACCAGATGACAGGGACAGTATGGGCTGTAAGCCCATTGGTCCACAGTGTGTACCATCGGGATTGAAGGAGCATATTGTATTAGATAGTCCCAAATATGTGAATAAAGTCATTCACATATTTGGGACTGAAATTAGCATAGTATGCCCTGTAAGCCCATAGGTCCACACTGTGGGCCAATGGGCTTGCAGTCCATACTGTACCCGTCATCTCGACGGAGGGTTACAGCCGCCCGGCAATGACGGGGAGGGGAGCGGGTGGGCATGGGGTTCTGTGTGGTGGGAAGGGTGGGGTGCCACTGGATCACCAGGGATTAATTATACGGGGATTTACCACAATCGCGGTGGCGGGGTGGGGTACCACTGGACTATCAACCATGGAGACAAGCCATACAAAGACAAGGATAGTGGACTTTAGAAGGGCTGACTTTGGCATAATGGGTGAATACCTGAGGAATGCATTAGCAAATGGCCAGAAAGGAGGGGTGGAAGAACAATAGAGAAAAATCAAAACTGCCTTCATGGAGGCAACAAGACTTTGTGTGAAACAAATAAAGAAAACAAAGCAGAATAAAAAACACTATGGTTCTCAAAGAGGTGTCAGGAAGGTTAAGGAGAAAAAGGCTGCATTCAAAAGTATAAGGAATCACAGAAGGAGCATGACAGGGAACTGTATCAATTAAAGTAGAAAGAAGTGGGAAGGCAGCGAAAAGCAAAGGCTCAAACCGAGGAAAAGATAGCCAACTCAGTTAAGAAGCGGATAAAACCTTCTATAGGTACATTAGGGCATAGAAAGGTTAAGGGAGGGATAGTGAAGATTAATAAAGGAGAGGGAGGTGGGCAGAGGGATGCAGTGAAAAGTCAGAGATACTGAACTAATACTTTTGCTCGGTATTCACAAAAGAAGAAGAGGAGGAGGAGTTACCTAAACCAAACAATAGAAGCACTCTGGGTAGTGGGGTTGACGCCACGCCAGTCCATTTACAGAAGAAAGAGTCCTGAAAGAACTCCTAAAGCTCAAGGTGGACAAAACAATGGGACCCGACGAGATTCACCCTAGAATCCTAAAAGAACTAAGGGAGGACCTAGTGACATCACTGACCACAGTTTTTAACAAAACATGGGAGGATGGGGTGGTAACTGAGGACTGGAAGAGGGCAGATGTTGATTCCCCTTCACAAAAGTGGGAGCAAGGCAGAAGCAGGAAACTACAGACCTGTTAGTTTGAACTCAGTGGTGGGGAAAATGATGGAATCACTTTCTGAAAGAAAGATTTGTTCAGTACCTAGAGGCCAGTGGGGCACAGGACCCAAAGCAGTATGGATTCACAGCAGGAAGGTCATGTCAGACAAATCTAATCAATTTCTTTGACTGGGTGACCAAAGTAATAGACCAGGGAGGGGCTGTGGATATAGCCTACCTAGACTTTAGCAAGGCATTTGACACAGTCCCGCACAAAAGATTAAAAATCAAGTTAGCCAGCCTGGGAGTGGGTCTCAGGGTGGTAGCCTGGGTAGCAAACTGGCTGCACAACAGGACACAGAAGGTAATAGTTAATGGAACACATTCTGAAGAAAGGGGGGTTACTAGTGGAGTACCTCAGGGCTCAGTACTGGGTCCAGTCCTCTTTAATGTCTTTATAGGTGACATTGCAGAGGGTCTGGAAGGAAAGGTATGCCTCTTTTCAGATGGCTCAAAGATCTGTAACAGAGATGATACACGGGGGGTAGAAAGGATGAGAAGGGACTTGGCAAGGTTGGAGGAATGGTCAGACATATGGCAACTTAGATTCAGTGCTAAGTAATGCACCTGGGAATCAAAAACCCAGGAGAAGAGTACACAGTAGCAGGGGAGGTACTAACAACAACCAAAATGGAAAGGGACTTGGGGGTAGTCATATCAGATGACCTAAAGGTGGGTAAGCAATGTGAGAAGTCAGTAAGGAGAGCCAGGGGGATACTGGGTTGCATAGGGAGGGGCATCACAAGTAGAAAAAGGGAAGTGGTTATCCCTTTATACAGACAGTTGGTGAGACCCCATCTGGAGTATTGTGTGCAGTTTTAGAGACCTCATCTATGCAAGGACAAAGACAGGATGGAAGCAGTCCAGAGGAGGGCAACTAAGGGAGGCAGTATAGCGCAGTGGTTTAAGGCTCTGAGCTGCAAACCTGAGACCTGGGTTTGAACTCACAGCCCCCACTTGCATTCTGTGTGACCCTGAGCAAGTCACTCAACTTCCTGTGCTCCCAGGTTGCACCTGTAAACAAGCTCTCAGCTTAGTGTGTCTCACCTGGTAAAACAAAAAGTAAAACTAAATGGTACAGGGTCTACATCAGAAACTGTATGAAGAGAGACAGAGAGCTTAATATGTATACCCTGATGAAAGGAGGGACAGGGGACACGATAGAAACTTTTAAGCACCTCAAGGAATCAACAAAGTCCAGGAGGGTAGCTTCTTTTAGAAAAGAGATGTAAGAACAAGGGGCACAATTTAAAGTTAGAGGGGCGGCTCAGGGGGCAATGTGAAATTCTTTTCACGGAGAGAGTGGTGGATGCATGGAACCGCCTTCCTGGAGAGGTTGTGGATTCTAAAACGGGGAATTCAAACATTCATGGGACAGACATAAGGCAATTATAGTGGAGGGTTGCAGGAAGTAGGCTGTTGGTTAACTAGAATCTGCAGCTTATCCAATAGGTAGGGAAATGGGCAGACTTGATGGGCAAGTGGTCCTTATCTGCCATCAAAGTCTATGTTTCTGTGTTACCAGGAGTGTATCCAGATACATCTTCGGGAGGGAGGGGGTCCACTAGACTACCAGGTATTACAATAAAGGGCAGATATGGAGGGGCGGTCCACTAGACTACCAGGGCACAATGTGTGCTTGTGGACGGTGTTCAGGGCATGGGTGGCCTCCCACGGCTGGCGGCTGCTTTATTGTGCCATGCAATACAGCAGCTTGCCTGTGGGTGGCCGGGAGTTGTTCCTACTCTTCACGGGCTCAACTTTGAGCCCCCCTATGCGAAGCAATGCAGGATTGCTCCACCATATGTGTTGCAAATCCCGGGCTGAATATTGGGATGTGCTGCATATGCATGGGCACACCCTCTGCATCTGCGCCGCATACCACTGCGTTGCACCCCTGCGCATCAGGATTTGCGCTGCACCTGGCAGCCCTTTCATTATCCCACCGGGGCGCAAACCCCTTTGAATATCAGGGCCAGTATGTACAAGTAACTTGTAGTTTACAATATATACAAATGCCTGCAAGCAGTACTATAAAAACATCCTTGAGGCAACATATAAATAAATACTAGGATACCCATTGAGCACCTCACATATGGGGAGGGAAGAGAAAGTGGGGACATTATGCATAGTAGTAGGGAGGAGGAAAGAGCAGGATGCAGAGAAGACAGGAGGAGGGAGGAGATACAAAGCGATGGGAGGGGATAATTACAAAGGAAACATTACTGTAGCTGTTTCTGTAGACTTAAAAAGCATTTTATCTGGAGGATTATGCCATTCTTATGGCCAAACTGAGGCACATTGGTATCTCCACTATAGCTTCATCCTGGTTTTGGAGCCACCTCTCGGGTAGATCACAACATGTCTGTCTAGGTTGGCGTCCATCTCCAGCCTAATGGGGTCTCAAGTGGGGTGCCTCAGGGATCCATTTTTAGGCTTATATTTTCCCCTTTTTCACTGATTCCTTTCCTAAGGTGTGTCAGGGATGTCACACTCTATGCAGATGACCTAATCCTGTTCCACAGTGCTAAGTCCACTGCTGATATATCCTTTACTCTTTCTGATGAATTTGGCTCCACTCGGAGGTGGTTCCTAAATAATAGACATTCTAGTTAATGGCAAAAGACTGATGTCATGCTTTTCGGTACAAACCCAGGCTTGGTATATTGATTACTCCTAGCATACCTTCTAATATTTTTGCATCTGATGTGACCTCTCTGGATCTAGTCTCTTCAGACCACTCCTTGACCTTTTCTGAGTATGTTGCACTCACCGTCAAACACATTAACCAGAAACTGGGTGTTGGTTATAGACTTAAAGATATTATGACCCTAGACACAAGGTTGTCTATTGCAAGAAGCCTGATGCCCCTCAGACACTGATCCCCAGTCTCCTCACAAATTTCTGTTAATAATTTGTCAGATTGAACACAGTGGCCCAGATATTCAAACTGCGCCAGGCTGTGGCACAAGCTTGGGCACAGCGCAACTTGGCTGTGCAGGGGTGTGGACTGAGCCATATTCAACGGAGCTGCGCCATGGCACAGCATCGTTGAATATCGCACCCTGGCCACCTGCAGTGTGCATAGCGCAGTGGCACTGCGCTGGCGCAAGTGGCCAGAGTGGAGCATGGGGATGCGCTAACGCAAGTTCCATTGCGCTATGCACAGCAACCGCGATATTCAAAACTTGACATGCAAATGGGGCCATAGTGTATGTAAGATGCAAATGGGGCCATTTGCATGTCATGGCCCCATTTGCATGCAGGTGCGCCGATCCCCGGCCCCTTGCGCCTTGCCAGGCAGCAGCCGTCGGGGACCGACGCCCCCTGCAGCCGGCAATGTGCTCCACAGCCTGATCGCGGGCTGCAGTAAAAAAAATGGAAAACACAAATCCCTGGTGGTCCAGTGGACCACTGTCTGCCCGATTGCGGGCATTTGTAATACAAAATGATTAATCTGTCCAATATCCCTGGTGGTCCAGTGGACCTGCCCACCCGATCGTGGGCTCAGTAACAACATTATATCCCCAAAATCCCTGGTGGTCCAATGGACCTGCCCGCGATCACGGGCTTGTGTCAAATCAGATCCTAATCCCTTGGTCCAGTGGTCCTGCCTGCCCTCCGCCACTGAACCTCACCGCCGCTCTTGCCCGCCGCTGTGGACCAGTGTGCCTACAGCCCTACCGATGGTGTCAGCGGCAGGCCGGGGGGAGCGGGGCAGTGGGATTCAGTGGACGGGTGGGGTGGGGGGTCCACTGGACCACCAGGCATTTTGGGGATCTGATTTTATTACTGAACCCGCGATCAGGCGGGCAGGTCCACTGGACCACCAGGGATTTTGGAGATCTGATTTTATTACAAATGCCCGCGATCAGGCAGACAGTGGTCCACTGGACCACCAGGGATATTGAGGGATTATTAATTTATTATTACAAATGCCTATGATCGGGAGACAGCGTCCACTGACCACCAGGGATACTGGACGGATTATTCATTTATTTATTACAAATGCCTGCCGTCGGGCATGGGGCACCAGGTGCAGCTGGAGGTTAGGTACACCACAGTGGCAGCTGCCGTGTTGCACCCTGCAATGCAGCAGCTCACCCGTGGGTGGCCATCAGTTGTTCCTTTTTTTTTTGGGGATCAGTTTTGTTCTGGCGCAGGTAGGGGTTGCACATGCATGGCTCTGCACATCCCGGGTTGAATATCGGGCTGTGCAGGGTGTGCATGGGCACACTCTCCCCACTCCGCGCCTGTATACATTAGTGATGCGCCCGCGAGATCAGGATTTGTGCCACGACTTTTCTTTGAATATCATGTCAAGTATATCAGTGGGTTGTGCATGGCGCAACACTGTTGTGCCATGCACAACCCTTTGAATATCTGGGCCGTTTATGTAATGAACATTCATGGCCCCTTTCAGATGCCATCACTGCTTTCTGTACCAATCCTTGGCTGTTCTGTCCAGGGGCTCATCATGAGTACCTGTTGTGCTGCCTATTAGACAGATCCTGAGGAATAATAAACATTTCAACTGAACTTAGACGTAAACTGCAACACTATTTCCCTCAGGATATCCTCTCTGCTGCTTCTGGAGAAAACCCCTGTTGCTTTTTGTATGGGACAAAAGGCCTTCTCTTGCTGCCCCACCACTGAAATAGCTATAGATCCCTATGGTCTCTTGAATCTGATTACCTATTCAAATCATTCTATTAATTTACTCGACTGGCTGACTCAGCTTGCAAAGGCTTCCCCTGATCACACTATTTGTAACAACTATATTGGCGCATGTTTTTTCCTTGTAAAAACTGAATGTATTTATTGTCTGCCCGTTATATATGTGTCTGCTGTCACCAGTTGTCGATTTATGTAACTTCACCATATACACTGTTCCTTGTATGTATTGTGGTTCTGCTTCTACTGTTTTGTTACCATATTTATGGCTTGGGTCGTGCCTGAAAATGGTCCTGAAAGCTATTGCCATACCGATGAACGAATAAATAAATGAACCATATGGAGTCGTACAGTACGTGGAAGCTCAGAATTGTACACAAAAAGTAATAACAAGCATTTGTCAATGCCGAATGTTGTCGCGCTGGAATTGGCAGTGGTGGAGGTGGAGAGGCATAGCGCTATGAGTTTGTTAAAGGGACACTGTCAACCTGTTTTTCATCATATTCTTTCTAGTTTACACCCCACATTTTATGATTGCTTAACCTTTCTAAAATTCATTGATGTTGCTGTTTGTTTTGTCTGTAGCCTTGCTTAGTAAAACTGAAATGCACGGCAATGTATATTTATAAACAATGTTGTTTTTGTTTACAATCATGGTCCTGTTCTTACTGCATACTTCCTGAGCATTAGAAACACACACAGCCAGTGCAGTCACTCATAAGACAGTAGCCTCCTAATCTCCCAATGCATTATGAGGGGCTAGACTGTTTTGTGGGTGTTCCCAAGTCCAGGAAAGATGCATTTGGAGTTGATCAAGGAATGTAAACAGTCCTGTTTTGGTGTGATAACACCAGTATGTTGGTCTGTCTGTTTTTTTACTTTTTTAAAGAAAATAAGAATCGGACAGCTACATCAACAATCTTTACAGAATTTTGGCAATCACAAAATATGTTTTTAAACTAGGGATGCTTTGAGAGCTAAGGGGGTTGACAGTGTCCCTTTAATGTGTCCCAAAAGGTGATTTTGCACAGCGAGTACGCCACTGTGCGGCAGAGCTGCAGAAACGCGTTTTGGGCAGGCTGTGGAAAATGGCAACTGGACTATTAATGAGAGGTGTGCAAAATGCCAGTGGTGAAAATGTGGCATGAAAATATGCAGATTGACGAAGTTACAGTACGTGGAAACTGTGCAATGCACGCTTGCAACACAGTCATTGTCTGGACTTTCGCCACCAAATTTTCAACATAGGCATTTTAGGACCTCTGCTGATGAATAGTGTCACCGTCACTTCCTCAAAGTGTCCCGAAACGTGATTTCGCACAGTAACCATGCAATTCTGCACTGGACGTGCGAAAACGCATTTCAGCCAGCTGTACTGTTCATAAGGAGGTATGGAAAAATGCCAATGATGAACAGCTGGATTGAAAGTATTATAGATTCACAAAGTCACGAATGTGCATGCAAACTGCGCAACGCGTGCTCGTAAAACACTTATTTTATTGACTTTCGGCCCTAAATTTTCAACATAGGCATTTTAGGACATCTGCTAATAAACAGTGTCACTGCCATTTTCATAATGTGTCTCGAACATGGGCTTTCCACAGCAACCATGCTATTGTGCGCCAGAACTGCGAAAACAGATTTTGGTCAGGATGTTAAGTTTGCGAACTTACGATGTAGGCAGCGCGAACCGCGTAATGCACGCTCGTAACCCAGTCATTTTATGGAGAATTGTCACCAGATTTTCAACACAGGCACTTTAGGACCTCCGCTCATGAACAGTGTCACTGTCATTTTCGTAATGTGTCCCAAACAGTGATTTCGCACAGTGACTGGCGCTATTCTGAGCCGGAAGGCGAAAACACATTTCGGCCAGGATGGGAAAAATGACAGCTGTACGGTTCACAAGAAGGTGTGGTAAAATGCCAATATTGAGAATCTGGCTTGAAAATACTGGGAATGGGCAAGATCCTCATTTAGTGCGCTATGCATTTGCTACGCACACTCGTAAAACAGTAATTTTTTATTTTTCGCATTAAACTTGAACATAGGCTTTTTGAGAGCTTCTCCATGAATAGTGTCACTGTCATTTTCGTTATCCGTCCGGCAGGATCCTCTGCGCAGTGACCGCGTGAAATCACTTTTCAGGACCGAATAACGCCATGACAGTGCAAGACTTCATGAGAAGGTCCCAAAACCCCATGTTGAAAATTTGGGGCCAAAATACGCAAAAATGCCCAAGATATGCATTAAAGTTGAAAACCCCCTATTTATTCCATTATACAGCTTACCGCATTTCTTCAGTTCACGGTCAGCTTTGAAGAGTGCAGACGTGTTCCCGGTCCACCAAGATCGCTGGTAATCGGACTGCAGGTAAGTATGGGATGGGGGTGAGGGGAGGCAGGGTGCGCAGAGTGTGGGTGGAGGGAGGGGCATCAAGACTACTGAAGGATCGCTTATTTTACAGGGGAAAACCACCACGGGCAGGTTTTTTTTTTTTGGAGGGATTTGGCATACTGTGGTGGGCTCCAGTGTGCCACCTGTTTGGGGAGGGTGTCTGTAGCCGACGGGGATTGACACCCCCATCGGCACACAAAGAAAGCAGGGGAGGGATTGGGCACCCCCCTGGCATTCAGCAATTGGGGGGTGTTTATGCCCGATGGGGAGTGGGCTCCTGTCGGTACACATAAAAGCGGGGGGTAACCGACAGGAGGATTGGGCACCCGAAGTCGGCAATGAGTTGGTGACCGCCCGCTCAACCGATCATGTTCATAATGTCGGCGGAGCACAGGAAGAGTCCCTATGTGTGACGAAGCTTTGCTCGGATTGCAGCGGACCTTTCTTAGATGTGCTCGCCACATTATGTATGCATGGTGTGGCGCCAACATGCAGGCTGACTGGGGAATGAGGGACGCACCTACCGGTGCGTGCCCTGCATTCACCCAACAGCGACCCCACCTACAGAGCTACACTGTCCCACGATGTTGGCTGCGCAAGCGCACCAACATAAAAATGTTCAGTTTCAATTTTATTTCTATAGCATCCAATCCCTTGGGCTTAGGATGCTGTACTATATACAAATGACAAAACATCAGGGTCTAGATATTCAAACACAGGCACAAGCAGGGTGCAGATGTTTGCACCATGCTTGCACCTGCAGCCGACCCAGTGGCTGCAGTATTCATCTGGGTAAATGAACTGGCGCGGACTGAATATCGGCCCATGTCAGCACAGCACAAAGTCAGTCTGCACTGCCCTGACGTGGACCTGGGCTGTATTCAGCCCACAGAGAATTGTACCACGGGACCAGATAGCGCAGGGAGCCCTGTCGCGATATTCAGCCACACCATGTAAATGAGCCCATTGGGCATTCAAGGCACTAAAGGGCCATTTGCATGCCTATTATGGGCTCATTTGCACATGTGGGAACGGAGGCTTTTTGCACCCATCCTGTCACATCATCCCTGGTGTCTTGCAGCACCCCTCAACCCCCGAACACCCATCCCGTATGTGATCATCTGTTCCTTGGTGGCTAGTGGCACTCCTTCACCCCTGATCACCCGCTCCATATCTGTTCTTTTCCCTGGTGTCTGATGGCACCCCCAGTCATCCGACCAGTAAATATTAATAATTTCCCTGCTGTAGACTGGAACCCCTTGATCACCCGTCCCATGTACCTATACTATCCCTGACATCCAGTGGTACCCCTCGCCCTTCCTGAATGCCGTTGACAGATGGACCAGCAAACATTGTCAATCCAGTGACCCCCATCCACCCACCCACACCTGAACATCGCCCATCCCACCCCCTACCAGCATGTCTGGGGCTGTGTGTCAGATCCCAATATGGCAACTGGCACAGCCCTTCTTAGCCAGCTGCTGTACGCTGCAGTGCGTGTACATATAGTATACTCGCGCATGCGCTTGGTAGCCTCATAAGGTGGCCAGCCGAGGAGTTGAGAGGAGGGCTGTGCCAGTCACCATTTTCAGGGCCCCAGACATGCTAGTAATGTTATGGTTGGATGGACAATGTTCAGTGTGCAGGTGGGGTGGGTGGAGGCCACTGGGCCGTCAGTGTTTGCTGGTCCATTCATCGACCGTCATTCAGGGGGGTGGTGGGGGTACCACTGGATGCCAGGGACAGTATAGCGGACAGTGGATGGGTGATTAGGGGTGGGGAGTGCCACAAGGAAAATGTTTAATGTCTATGGGACAGTTGAATGAGGGGTGCGGGCTGCCACTAGACACAGGGAAAAGGATAACATCTACAACATCAGTGGGACAGTTGACCGGTGTGGGGTGCCTCTGGCCACAAGAGAAAGGATTAACAGATATGGGACAGTTGTTTGTGGGGGTGAGAGTACCACTAGATACTAAGGGAAACATTTATATGAACCAGGAAGGGTGATCTAGGGGTTGGGTGTCACTAGATAGCAGGAAAGTATGTATACTAACTGGGACAGTTGATCAGGGGTGCCACTAGACATCAGGGAAGTGTTTATAATAACTGGGACGAGGGATCATGGAGTGGAGGGGTGCCACCAGACACCAGGAACAAGTGTCAAATCTACAAGACGGGTGATGGGGTGGGGTGCCACATGACACCAGGAGTTGTCTGTCAGTCACGGAATGGGTGAATGGGGCTTACGGCCGCGTTTGCAGCCATCCCATCATTGGTGGGTGGGGCATGGGCTTAGTGCCGACCATTGGTCAGGTCTTCGGAGGCAGTAAACAGTGCGGCTTTTGGAGCCATTTACTGCCATCACAAACATTTGAAAATGCCGCTGTGCCCGGACAGCATTATGTTAGCACCTGGGCACTCAACGGGTTTAGCCTGTGTAACCTCTAGGTGGCACTATCCCAAGGGCTACTACCCCTGCCTGCTTGACTAGTTGCAGGTTAAGGAGCCTGAGTTCTGAAACGGGTGCCTCCACCCAGGGTCAGGGTTGGTAGTGGTCAAGCTAACCTGGGCACAGCCCTCCGGGACACTGTAACCCCCCTCTTTCCTTACTAGTGGCTGGAACAGTACACAACAATCACTTTCACAATACCCCCGATACACCATACAAGTTTGCACTTACCACCAGGGCCTTCCTCTTGTCCGGCCCTGGGACCCACTGTAAAACAAGGTTGTACACAGCAAATAACAGCAGCACACTACTTTTGCACAAACTAGAACCACAGTCAGGGTAAGTGCAAAAAAGGGTTAGATCTGATTTATTTAAGGTGCTTGAACAAGGGAGGGGCGTGATCAGGTTAATTTGCTTAAAGGCTCTATCAATCAAACAGTTATGCATGCACTTCAGGGTCCATAAACAGTCACACACTCTGGGTACCCAGATGAAGAATGGTGGGCTAGCCAGGAACGTTGCAACTGGTTGGGGCCCTGTGATGGAAGAAACATGCACAGCCCATACTATTTGTGAGCCGGAGGGCTCAGTTCTTGAAAAGAAAACAACAAGACAATCAGATGTCACACTTTTAGATTAGGCTGTTGTTGCAAGGAGCTACCCTGATGATTACTCACGATACCCAAGACTGGACATAGGCTGACAAAAATAGAGACAGCAGGTGGTTAATCTGGAGTGCCAGGAGAAGCACGGCCCACATGATTCGCCGAGGCATCGCTCCTGTTCAAGCGTGAGCAGGGGCTGATCCCCAGGCAGGTCTCCTCGCCAGTGGCTTTCTGGCGGTAGGGTAGTCTGGCAGGGCCAGCGTGGCATGGCCCAGGCTGAATGGAGATGAATGCGGATTCAGTCTGATTAGGCTGGATAAAGCTTCCTGCAAGCAGAACACAGTTCACACAGTGGGAACCAAATCACGACCCACTTTCAATACACAGCACATTTACATGTAAAGGATCTACGTTACCAGCAAGCAGAACACAGTTCACATATTGGAACCAAATCACGACCCACTTTCAATACAAAGCACATTTACATGTAAGGAAATTCTATTATACCAGGCAAACCGCTCTTCGGTCACGATCGCAAAGTCTCTGCACAAACCAGGGATACAAAAGCAGCTGGAAATCCAGACAGGCTGATCGCATTCAGCAAATCGTTGGTCTTCTTCAGGTTAAAGCCTGGTCACAGTCCAGTGGCTTAAATAGTCCTCACAACTTGGGATTCAGTCTGAATATACTCCGTTTTCCCTCTCAGGGACAGCAGGCAGACAGACAGGCCAAAACTTAGCCCTATCATAGTTCTCCCACGCAAAACTACACAGAACTGCTGCTCAAAATCACTTGAGCTGTTACTTCTTCACTTCTCGGCTCAAAACTGAAATGAGCTGCAGCAGCCTGGGAAATTCCCCAAGATCCAAAAGGTTTGGTTGGCTGATCCTCCTGTCAGTCATAACAAAGGCTCCCCCTTCAGGTGCAAAAAAGCTCAAAACTACAATTCCTACAGATTTTGACTCCAGACAGCTCCTGTAGTCCGGCTCCATTTTAGGTCCCACCAGTACTGATTGGTCCAATTCGCAGTCCAGGATCAAGATAGTGGAGATAAACAAAACAGTCCTTGCTGCAAAGAAGGCTGGTTAGACAAACTACATTATCACTCTAAATGATTTTCAGCAGATAGTTACATCTTTCCACAGAGCTCCCTCTCAGATTACTTATGACTACAATCCAGGCAGCTCTTAAAGAAACAGTTCACAGAGGCTATACAGGCACTCTCTGGCAATCACATTTAAACTGCTAAAACGCAGGACACCAGCCTGGCAGTGAGCATTTAGGCAAGGTCGAGGAGGACTTTTCAGGAACCCCGATTTGTAGGGGGGTTACACCTGTGCTACAGGGGCTTCTGGGTATGGACCCCCATGAAAAGATGAGAACAAAACCAGATAGCGGGGGCAGAAACCCGTTAGCACCCACGCTAACTTTTGAATGCTCAGCCCAAAGAGTTTAAACACTTATACATAGCTGATTCATAAACAGCAGATCACTATATTGCACACTACAGAATTCAAAGGAAATAACTAAATACTAAACTAAAGAAGACCTGTAGCTTGGCATAAAATTTTGTTAAACTTCTGTCCGTCCAGATTAGATTTGAGTCCCTTTTCAAATGCTTCCATCAAGTGAGAACTAAGAAGATAGCTAAAAACTACATTGAGGCATCAGGTAGGGTAAAAGTACAAAGCTGCAGAAGTTGGAAAATGTGACTTCAAGAAGCTCCCTAAGCCAGCCCAGTGGTGTGGAGGGCTGAGGCATTGCGTCTTACCTCCTGATATACCAGCGACTTGTGTTCGGTGGTGAACACAGATTGCTGGGATCCAGCAGAGGAGGAAGAGGATTGAGTGTACGGAAGACAGCTCTCCTTTCCCAGGGAGGGTGCATTGGCAGTCCCGCCGAATGACTGCCACCAGGTGGAAGCCTGGAGGCAGAGCAGGTCGGGCACGCCATGGAAGGGAGGGTGCCTTGGGACTCTGCAGTGTGCGCACACCTCCACGTGCGCACCTCAGCAATGGAGGGGGGAGAAAACCGGAAACTGAGGGGCTGGCAGGCAACATGAAGCCCCGACCTCGCTCCTGACCCAAGGCTACCCCCGACATCTGGATGTGAATCACCGGAGAGGGCCTCCCCTCACTGGCCCCACCTTGGAGCCCTCTTGTTGAGAGAACTGAAGCTGCCGGCCAGCTGACCTGCAGTAGAGAAAAGCTCAGTCAAAAAAAAAAAGTTGTTGTTTATCCATGAATCTTGATGACTGTGGGGTGTGTCGTTCCTTGGTGTTTGAACTATTGCCTGAAGCAGTGCTGGCATTTGCCACTGTTTTTCAAGATATGGAAATCAGTGCTGCTTCAGTCAATTGTTGCAACACAGATCAATACTTCAGACATCCCAAATATTTGTGTCTTTTTTTTTTTCTTTGTGGTGTGGTCCTTCAACCCTAATTGATGCTTTTCCTATTTATTTCATCCTTTTATTTTAAGGATATTTAATAGCATTTTTCCGCTGAGCAGCCCTTAGCAATCGAGGCAACCCTCTACAAACGAAGCAGTCATAAAATAGTTAGAGAAACTCAGTATAAACAAGGCCATGGGACCAGACGAATTGCACCCTATATTACTGAGAGAACTAAGGAGGAATTGGTAGCTGCACTGGCAGATCTCTTCAACTTATCATTCAAACAGGATGAGGTCCCACAAGACTGGAAAATAGCCATGGTTATTCCCTACACAAAGCGGAGCAGGAGAGTGCAGACAACTACAGGCCAGTGAGCCTCACCTCAATTGTGGAGAAACACTGGAATCTCTTCTGAAGGAGAAGAGTATATCCTATCTCGAAGACAACAGCAAATCAGATATAGAAGAAAAATGACTTTATCTTACAGGAAAGTCATGCCAAACAAATCTAATAGACTTTTTAACTGCATAACAAAAATAGTAGACCAAGGAGGAACTGTAGACATAGTATACCTAGATTTCAGCAAGGTCTTCGGCTCAGTCCCACATAGAAGGCTACTAAACAAATTAGACAGCATGAGAGTGGGGCAACAGGTAGTAAACTGGGTCAGGAGCTGACTTACTGGAAGGACCCAGAGGGTGCTAGTAAATGGCTTATTTTCAGAGGAAATAGATGTAACTAGTAGAGTACCACAGGGCTCAGTGCTTGGACCAGTCCTATTCAATATTTTCATTAGTGGCATTTGACGGACTGGAAGGTAAGGTGAATTTGTTTGCAGATGACATGAAGATAGGCAATAGGGTAGATACACCAGGTGGTGTGGAGAAGATGAGGGCTGACCTTATGTCTGAACAAATGGTCAAAATGTGGTAACTAAATTTTAACGCAAAAAAATTTAAGATTATGCACATTAGAAGGATCAACCCAGGAGAGGATTACTGCCTAGGAGGAGAAAAACTGGAAACCTCCAAACAGAAAAGAGATCTGGGAATAATCATAACAGATGACCTGAAGATGTCCAAATGATGTGAAAAAGCAGCAACAAGAGCAAATGGTGTGTTGGGATGCATAGGCAGGGGGTTTACCAGCAGAAAAAGAGAGATCATTCTACCACTTTTCCGATCACTGGTGAGGCATCACCTGGAGTACAGCGTCCAGTTCTGGAGACCACACCTAAAAAAGGACATTACATAGATACATAGATACATAGATACATAGACAGTGTCGGCAGATAAGGGCCTATGGCCCACCTAGTCTGCCCATTTGAGCTTGTAAGTTCAGTTTGTTTTCCTAGAAGTCTATTTCCCCTTACCCCTGACCTCTAGAATTCCTTTATGTCTATCCCATGCATTCTTAAATCCCGTGATTGTTTCAGCCCCCACCACTTCCTCTGGCAGGGTGTTCCACTTGTCCACCACCCGCTCTGTGAAGAAATTCCTTTCTCATGTTTCCTCTGAATCGTTCTCCTCCAACTTCATCCCATGCCCTCTAGTCCTGAAACATCTTTTCGCTAAAACATTAACAGACTGGAGACAGTGCAGAGGACAGCCACAGAGATGATTCATGGACTGCATAGCAAACCGTACTGACGAGCACCTGCGTGACTTGAACATGTACTCCCTGTAGCAGAGAAGGGAGCAGGGAGACATGATCGAGACTTTCAAATTCCTAAAAGGAATAAACAAGGTGCAGGTCCAGGACCTGTTCCATATCAAAAAATCACACAAGGACCAGGGGGCACGACATGAAGATTGAGGAGGGCAGACTTGGGGGCAACACACGCAAGTTGTTCTTCACCGACGCAGTGGTAGATTCATGGAACTGCCTTCCACAAGAGGTGATGTAGGCTAAAATGGTGGGAACCTTCAAAAAAGCATGGGATAGAAACACGGGCATAATAGCACTGAATAGCAGTTAAGGGAAGGGGTAAGTTATGGGCAGACTAGATAGGCCACATGGTCCCATTCTGCCATCAATTTCTATGTTTCTGTGTAACCTCTCCCTCACCCCATCCCATTCTAAGCAATCCCTGAAGTCCATTGCACTCCATTCCTCACCCCACCCCATGTAAAGTAATCTCTTGTGTCTATTGGCACCCCTCATTCAGTAGGGCAAAATACTTGCAAACGTTATACAATACCAATGTAATATGTAGCACAGTATAATAATATTAATCTGATATAATTTTAATTCCATCGCTTATTATTTATTAAGATCAAGGTAGACAAATGAAGCTTATGCACAGAGTGTACACCAACACCTGAGGCTTCATGTCAAGAGACACTTTGTCAGGGTACATGGAAGCTTGTTAACTGTATCATTTAAATACAGCAGTCTTAAAGGGACACTGTCAGCCTCCTTAGGCCTTGTAGTGTCCCTAGTTTAAACAAGCATTTGTCAATGCCGAATGTTTGCTTGCTGGCATTGACAGTGGTAGTGTAGAAGTCACAGAGCTGCGTAATAGGAATGGCAGTGAAGTATTGAACCGAAGCCAACCCCACCACCACCCTGCAGAGAGTGACAGGCATTGGGATGTGCATTTGGGTCGTCAGGCATAACGGCCACGCCATTTCACCACACCCCACCCTGCAGACACTGACAAGTGTCACGGTGTTCCTTGGGGTCTTTGGCCCTTACGCGCACCTAATTTCATTAGAAAATACGGTGAGATGGGTGCGATATAGGAGAATGGGGTGAACTTTGGGGCCGAAGAGTCCAAGGCATACCTCGATGCCTCTCACTGGCTGCAGGGTGTGGAATGGTATGAGCATTACAGGCAAGAATCCCAAGTCACGCCCTGATGCCTGTCATTCTCTACAGGGTTAGGCGTTATGGTTTGAAACCCTAATACCTCAGGCATTCGTTGGTATTTTCCTCCAAATTTTCAACATGTTTTTGTGACCCCACCTCATGAACAGGGGAATATCAGTTTGTTAGCCGAAAGCTGCTTATGCACAGCGATTACGGCATTTAGCACCACAGGTGCAAAACATTCGAACAGGATGTAAAAATGACAGCTGTACTGTTCATGGGGAGGTGTAAAATGGCAATGTTGCAAATCTGCAGTAAAAATATTAAAAAAAATGGTGAAGTCACGAGCGTACATAGAGACTGTGCAATGCCCACCCGTAATATAATTAGGTTGGGGATTTTTTACAGCAGATTGTCAACTCAGGCATTTTGGTGCCTCCGATCATGAACAGTGTCACTGTGATTTTCTTTATTTGTGCCGAACAATCATTTCCCACAGCGCCCACGCACCTCTGCGCTGAAAGTGTAAAAACACACTTCAGCCATGTTGTGAAAAATGACAGCTGTACTGTTCATAAGGAAGTGTGGAAAAATGCCACTGGTGAAAATCTGGACTGAAAATATTACAAAGTCATGAAGTTACGAGGGCGTGGAAACCGCGCAATGCTCACTGTAACACAGTCATTTTATGGATTTTGTCACTAAATTTTCAACATAGCCATTTTAAGACTTCTGCTCATGAACAGTGTAACTGTGATTTTCTTAATCTGTCCTAAACATTGCTTTCAGACACCAACAGCACCATTGTGCGCTACATGTGCGAAAACACATTTTGGGTGACATATGAAAATGGCAGCTGTACTGTTCATAAGGAAGTGTAATAAAATGGCAATGTTGAAAATCTGGAGTGAAAATATTAAATTGGAAACTTACGAGCATGCATAGGAACCGCGCCGCACGACTAGAAACAGTCATTTTAGAATTTTTAATTAAATTTCAACTTAGCTATTTTAAGACCTCTGCTCATGAACAGTGTCACTGTGATTTTCTTACTGTGTCCCATACATTGATTTTGCACATCGATCGCGCCATTGTGCGCTACGTATGGAAACACATTTTGGGCAAGATGAAAAATGACAGCTGTACTGCTCATAAGGAGGTGTGGTAAAATGGCAATGTTGAAAATCTGAAGTGAAAATATTGAAAATTGCGAACTTACAAGCAAGCAGTGAACTGTACAACGCGACGTAAAACAGTCATTGTTAGGAATTTTTTCACCAAATTTTCAACATAGCCATTTTAAGACCTCTGCTCATGAACAGTGTCACTGTGATTTTCTTAATTTGTCCCGTACATTGATTTTGCACACCGACTGCGCCATTGTGCGCTACATGGGCGGAAACACGTTTTGGGTGAGATGTGAAAAATGACAGCTGTACTACTCATAAGAAGGTGTGGTAAAATGGCAATGTTGAAAATCTGGAGTGAAAATATTGAAAATTAGAACTTACGAAAGGCGTGAGGAACTACGCAATACACGCCAGAAACATTAATTTTAGGAATTATTTCACCAAATTTTCAACATAGCCATTTTAAGACCTCTGCTCTTGAACAGTGTCACTGTGATTTTCTTAATTTGTCCTGTACATTGATTTCACACACCGACTGCGCCATTGTGCGCTACATGGGCGGAAACACATTTTGGGTGAGATGTGAAAAATGACAGCTGCACTACTCATAAGAAGGTATGGTAAAATGGCAATGTTGAAAATCTGGAGTGAAAATATTGAAAATTCGCAAACTTACGAGCCTCCGAGAACTGCATAGCCATACGCTCGTTAAACAGTCATTTTTGGAGATTTTGCAAATTTTCAACATGGGGTTTTGGGACCCTTTCTCATGAATGATGTCACTGTCATGGCGGAATTTGGGCCCGAAGGGTGATTTACGGCGCCAGTGACTCAAAATCACCCTTGGGCCGAATAACGCCATGACAGTGACATCATTCATGAGAAGGGGTCCCAAAAACGTCATGTTGAAAATTTGGCGCAAAAATTCCAAAAAATGCCTGAGATATGCAATAAAGTTGAAAACCCCCTATCTAGCCCATTATGCAGCCTACCGGCATTTCCTCTGTTTGCGGTCGGCTTTTAAGAGTGCAGACGTGTTCTCGGTCCACCGAAGATTGTCGCGCCGAGCTCCGGAGGTAAGTATGGGGTGAGGGGGGTGTGGGGAGGCAGAGTGCGCAGTGGGTGGGTGCGGGTTGTGGAGGGGCTGGGAGAAGCGCCGTGGGACCGCTTTTTATTTTGCAGGGAAAAAAAAAAAAAAGACGCGTGGGACGCTTGCCACGCTGGGATGGGCTCTCAGCGTGGCACAAGAACGGCTGGAGGGGGGCCATGGAGCCGACGGGAATTGGCACCCCCATCGCGCCATATGATCAGTTGCCACGCTTGGTGGGCTCCCAGCGTGGCACCCAATACGCTGGGGTGAAGACAGTGGAGCCAACGGGATTGGGCACCCCTGGCCGGGTTATTCTGTTAGTTGCCACGCTAGGTGGGCACCCAAAGTGGCTTGTGAAGGCTTTTGGGGAGCGAAGCACAAGCCAACAGGGATTGGGCACCCCGCCGGCTATACGTGTGTGCGGGTGGGGCAGCACGCAGGCGCGTATGCCTGTGTGTGTGTGTAGGGGCTAGCGCATGAGCAGGCGATATCTTATCGCTGCTCACTGAAGCGTAGCTCCCCTTTCAACTGGGAAATACTGCATGTTGAGCTAGTCATAGACAGCCCAGCATGCATTGGCTTACAGCCGCGCCTGCCAACACACTGACTGAATTGGAGGAGGAGGTGACACACTCAAATCTCTGATGATGGCATCTATGTTTTTGCACATGCAAGCAAACATAAAAACATATCTTATGACTGTTCACTTTCTGTAGAGACTGCTGATACAGCTGGTTGTTTGATTCTGGTTCTTTTTTCTTTAAACAATGAAAATCAGACTGCCCACCATACTGGTATTACCACATCAAAATATGTTTGTTTACATTCCTTGAGCAAGTCCCGCTCATCATTGTTGGACCTAGGAACACCTCATCATGGTCTAGCCACCATTATGCAGTGGAGTAGAGAAGACTACTGTATCATGAGTGGCTGGACTGTTTGTGGGTGTTTCTGTTGTTCAGGAAGTATGTAATAAATATGGAGATATGTAGAGGTTGTCGAATGATTTATCTATTAGTGCTGTTTGACCTCGAACTTCACGAGGCGTAAGCCACGAGTGAGGTGTCCGAGGTCAAACAGTACAAGTGTAGATAAATCATTTATCTGACAGCTCACCATTGTATATTTATTTATGCAATAGGATGCTTCTTATCAGCGTGGGAACATTTGGTTTTGACTGTTTATGTTCTTTTTTTAAATGGTAATTTCTGGGACTTTCTGGGACTTTTGGTTAACTTTCCTGGTGTATGTCCGCTTAGCGGGGTGGTTGCTATTAAATGAAACACCACTCATTTTGTAGAGAACTTCTTGCTGAACAAATGTCATGGTGACAGTATCATGCTACCTTTTTGTTTTAAAGTTATTCGATTTGTTTGATGAAAAAGTGAAACAAAAATTTAATTTTATGCTGTTTTTGCTAATTATAAAAAAAACTAAAGGTGTTTATTAATGAAATGCCACTCATTTTGTAGATATTTTCATGTTGAACATTTTGTGCTCATAGTACCATGCTATCATTTTTAGTTTTAAAGTGATTCACATTTGTTTGTCAAAAAGTGAAAAGAAAACTGAATTTTATGCTTGTTTTTGCTAATTTTGAAAAACTAAAAGGTATCTCTGAATGAAACACCACTCATTTTGTAGATATTTTTTATACTGAACATTTTTCGTGCTCACAGTACCATGTTATCATTTTTCATTTTAAAGTTATTATATTTGTTTGTCTGAAAAGTGAAAAGAAAATAGGATTTTTGCTGTTTTTGCTAATTATAAAAAACTAAAAGGTATCTATAAATGAAACACCACTCATTTTGTAGATATTTTTGTCCAGAACATTTTCGTGCTCACAGTACTATGCTATCATTTTTCGTTTTAAAGTTATTCACATTTGTTTGTCAAAAAGTGAACAAAAAGCTTTGATTGACAGTTTGTTTATCCCACATATGTGGATAAATCTAGGTGGTTAGATTTATTCCACATATGTGGAAATAAATGGATTTATTCAATGGCTTTTGGTCTCACACCTATTGCATAAAAATAGATTCAGGATTCAAAACAAAACAAAGTTGTTTATACAGTAACTATACATTAGCATGCATTTCAGTCCTACTAAGCAAAAAGGCAGGTACAAAAAACAGCAGCATCAATGGAGTTTAGAATAGTTAAGCACTCATGGGGTTTTAACTAGAAATAATATGATGCAAAAAAGGATGACAGTGTCCCTTTAAAGTGACATATCCTTAGAGCTAGTTATACATGATTTTGTTCTTCCCACATGGAAAATTATTAGAATGTCATTTCAGCCATGTAGAAGAATTCTGTAGGTATGTTAACTTTTCCAAAAACAGCAGAATATAGTTTAGAGTCAGCTATATTACATTAGTAAAACTACATATATTGAATGTGCCAAAGAAAAGTCAGCATCCATTGTCATCGAGTCAGAATGCAGGGCAAGGAGAAATAGTGCCCCATACTTACTAATAAAAATCATCACCAGGGTCACGAGGGACTGGAGCCGTTCAGACCTCCCCAGGAGGTCCACGAAGGTCGCAAGGGAGTTGAAGCTCATTGCCCTCCCCACCGGAGCACTCGCCAAGATCCACCCCCCCGAGCAGCAAGGTACGAAGGCGCAGAGCCAGCTGCAGGAATCGGGCGCGGTGGTTTTGCCAAAACAAACTCTCTTGAACTACAGCCTTAAAATGTATTGTCTGGCTTTCCTGTTGGCATAGTAATTGAGATAGTTTATTTTCTGCAGCTTTCAGTTCATTCAGCCACATTTCAACTGAATTCAGCTTGTACCTTAAGGTGTTAGTTTAATTGTGTAACAGCTGATTTTTGTAAAGGATTGTTAGCTAGGTGGTTCTGCAGCTTCCAGTTTATTCAGCCACAGTTTCAACTGAATTCAGTTTGTACCTTTAAGGGTTAGCTTAATTACTATAAAAGCTGATTTTTGTAAAGGATTGTAAGCTAGGCACCTCCCTGATTGTTCAGCAACCCTTAAGGTTTTTTATTTAAGGATCTAAGCTAGGCACCTCCCAGTTGTTCAGCCAAAATCTGTTGGAAAGATATATTCATTTTGCAAAGGGCTATTGTGATCAGTGACCTATCTGCTGTGCAAGCTCAGCCTCCCGGCAGCATATAAATGTAATTTCCTCTCACAGCCAGGGTCGTGAGGGACTGGAGTTGTCAGCCTCCCAGGGAGGTCCCACGGTCGCATGGGCGTTGGAAGCTGGTGCCCTCACGGGACACTCGGTGAGATCCACCCCAGACATCAGGGTCTGGTCGTGCAGAGCCAGCTGCAGGAATCGGTGTGTGTTGTGGCCCCGCCGGCGCTATGCACTGGCTTCCCATCACCACCCTTGGTTGGCAGTCTGCCTTATTCGCGTTCTCACGTGATTTACAGAACCAGTCAGGCCATTCTCCCATATGCAGCTTATACGCTGTCACCACTAGCGGCCACTACACCCAGCCCCAGCTTGTGCTGCCGCAGGAACTAGGCAAAATGCTTCTTTTTCTTCTCCCGCTTTTCTCCCTGTTGATTCCCCTTGTTTCTCTCCCCCCAGCTACTCATCCACTGCGTCATCCGGACCACTTTCTCTATTACACCCTCCCCACTCCCCTGTTCCCCCATCAACCACTTTCCCACACCAACAGTCACATTTTTCCACCCATAACTGGGTGCTCAGCGCTGCCATCCTCCCTCCCTCCCTCCCAGGGCTATCTGTCCTTTCTAACCTGGGAACTGCTGCCACCTCGCCTCCACAAGTAACCCTCTTCTGTCATAGGCCCAGATCCGTTGGCTCAAAACCCTGCACTATCTCACACTGCTTTCTCGTGGCAGGGATGTTGAAATCAACCCAGGTCCCACCCCACCAATCCCTTCCCACCACTAACTCTCCCCAAGGACCTCCGTCTACTGCACTCAACATCTGCAGCATTCTGAATAAAATTCCAGAGCTACAACTCACCGCCTCTCTCTTCGCTCAGACATCCTTATTATATCCGAGACATGGCTCAAGCCACACCATGCAGATTCTGTTATAGCCATTCCTGGCTACTCAGTGATCAGGCAGGACTACACGGGCAAAAAAAAAAAGGTGGGGGAATTGCAATGTTTATCTCCTCCAGGCTCCAGTTCACCCCGGTTCAAATCGCTACCCCCACCCCACTAATAGAATCCTTACTGTTCAAGCTCACTCTCCCGTACTTCTCCCCAGTGTATGTCATGGGCTCATACTGTGCCCCTACTACCACCTTGCCAGGCGTCATAGACCACCTGGCCACCATAAAGACTGCTGCCACAGCTGGTGAGCTACATATCCTCAGCAATTTCAATTTCAATTGGCTAGCCACTGATAGCTCTAAGCTAAGGACCAATATAAACACTCTAAACCTCTCCCAACTAATTGACCACCCCACCCGCTGAACCACAGATCACTTAACCACTCCCTCCTCGACTGGGCCCTCACATCCCACCCACACAGGATTATTAAAGCCGGTCTCCTCCCCGACTCCCTAAGTGATCACCACATGGTTTACATGGTTAGAAAGTGCACACACCGCAAAACCCCTCTAGGACGATCCTCACGAGATCCTATAAACCCTTATGCCTACCTTCCTCCTAAATGACCTGGCCCATGTTGATTGGTCCTTCATTCAGAAGGCACCTCCATCGACTATGCTTTCGACACGTTTAAGAATAGTTTTCTTGCTGTATAGGGACCTCACGCCCCGCTAAGAAGCTCACGGGTAAAAGACTCCCATCTTCCCTGGGTCTCAGCCGACATCATTAGCAGATGCCGCTCAAGGATCTGGCCTGAAAACTACAAGCTATCTACCTTCCAAGACTCTCTACTGAGATACCGCACCCTCCGCAACATCTGCACCAAATCTGTAAGACAGGCAAAAAACTAGTCATCTGCCCTATACTCCAACCTAAACCACCCTACTAACTTATGGAAGACTATCAAACCCTCCTCTCCCCATCAGTCCAACCTCCAACCCCTACCCTTTCCATCCAAGGCAAGACGTAACTGACCCTAGAGAAGTTGCCTCTGCCTTCAATACCTTCTTCACCAGCAGCGTCTTCTCTCCCAGCAACCTTCCCGCACTCCTTACCTACACCAAGCTCAACACCGACCGCTGCACACCACCTCTGCTCCCTCTTTCTCCTTCCGACCAGTAACCCCGCTGAAGTCTTTCAAGCCCTGAGTGTTCTAGACCCCAACAAGGTAAATGGCCCTCAGGCCTGGATGCAAAATTATTACACTTATCTGCCCTGCCATAGCCACCTCTCTAACTTCCCTCCTCAACCTCTCTCCTTCTCCTGGCTAAAATCCCAGCCCCATGGAGCAGGCGGTTGTCATCCCCCTCCCAAAGGGGGGGTGACCCCTCCGCACTGGGAAATTACCGTCCCATCTCCTTACTCCCAATACCAGCCAAACTTCAGGAACACCTTGCCCTTGCACAACTCTCCCACTTTCTTGACTCTACCTCCTTCTTCACCCCCTACCAGTCAGGTTTTTGCAAGTCCCACTCCACCATCATCACCCTCTTAAGACTCACCAATGACATCATCTCCAGAATGGACAAGGGGCATATCACCTCAGCGATTTTCATAGATCTGGCGAGGCTTTCGTCAATCTCTCACCCATGTTACTAGCAAAACTTAATGGCGCTGGCTTCTCCAGCCTTGCCACTAGCTGGATTCAGGCCTACCTGTCAGGTAGATACCAATCAGTGAAATTGGCTCCCAAATATCTCCTCCTCCCAGTGTCCTTGGGGGTCCCCAAGGTTCAGTCCTGAGCCTGTTACATTTTTCTGTGTTCTAAACGACCTCCCGCTGGTCTGTACACACTCAGCCATACAAATGTACGCGGATTTACACTGCATTGTACGCCTCTCCGCCCCTCCAGTGGAGCTGCTGACCAATGCGTTACAGCAGGATTTCAATGCCATTCAACAATGGTTCAGGTCCAACCAAATACCCTTAATGCAAAAAGTCTCCTAAATTTCGTGCACAATCTTGGCTTTCCCACCTATAGACGGTTCCCCTGAGTCTTGTACCTCATTCACATAACCTGGATGTCTGGCTTGACCAACACCTAGATTTCTTCACACACATCGAATCATTACACAAAAAGCTACACCCGAAACTGGGTACACTATACCGTAACAAAGTAGTTAGTTTTCAGAAAGAACACATACTTTTTGACTTTGTGTGAAAGTACCAAAAGTGATATGTCATGTACGTAGCAAATCTGGACAAGAGAACGTTACTAAATAATAAATTACTGCCTATTTGAGAATAGCAGTATTCCATCACCTTTGATCTTTAAAAAAATAGAAATAAAGTGGCTTTTATTAAATTTCACCCCTTGGAAATCAACACGTTATGCTCCTCCTGACAGCTGCCCCTGGATATTGAATGATTTCAGGGTGAGTGGTACTGAGAGGAGAGTGTGGCATGGCTGACAGTTGCGTAAGCAGGCTAGACCTGGCTGCAGCCATACAGTGTGTCAGCAGTGGCGGCAAATGGAAGCTTTACAGAGCACACAAGTAGAGTGGGCCAGTACATTTTTATGTTGCTTGCACGCATGTGCAAGAAACATAGTGCAGTCATCCGAGTTTTCGGAGGTGTGGCAGCCCTCTTCCAATTCAGTCAGTGTGTTTGCAGGTGCAGCCGCAGTTCTCCAATGGCTGCTGGAGCTGTCTATGACAGCAGTCAAAAATGCAGTGGAGTACAGTTGAAAGAGGGAGCTACGCTTCAGTGAGCAGCGATAAGATATCGCCTGCTCATGCGCGCTCCCCTACACACACACACACACACGCACGCATATTGCGTGCTGGCCCCCCAGGCACACACTGTATAGCCGAGGGGTGCCCAATATATGTTACTACAGGCTGTATTCTCTTTTCTGTTCTGATAGAAAGCTTCAGGTTTCAGGGCATTTAATTTTCTGGCTGTCCAATGCAACTTAGCCTCTCCCCGATAACCAGCCACTCACACGCTCAGCAGGAACCTCTATGCCACTTTTCATGACGGTGCTTATGCATCTCACTGGGTTGTGCACCGCTACCCCTCCGTACAGCTAAAGGTCTATTGCAAGTATAACCTATAGCCCCCCGGCCCCCTTCCTGGTGCAGTCAGACAACTGCACAATGCCCGCATAGTTCAAGATCATGCCTCCGACTCTACCCTCCACGATCTCCAGAGCTGATGTCTGTGGCTCAAGGGAACACTGTGGCAGAAGGGAAAAATCACTGCTGTGTTGGCATTTCTCACAAGCTCAGGTCATTATCACCCAAGTTTAGGCTTGGCGGCTCGCTAGCTCTCCCTCGGTCTAACTTACAAGCCGGGAAGCTGCGTAGGCAGGTCTTGTCGCCCGTGATTTTTAACGGCCCTGTTACTGGCCCAATACAGCTGTCCCCTTCCCCTGTCTGTCTGATGCAATTTAGCCCTCTCCCCCGATACCAGCCACTCACATGCTCAGCAGGAACCTCTATGCCACTTTTCATGACGGCGCTTATGCATCTCACTGGGGTGTGCACTGCTACCCCTCCGTACAGCTAAAGGTCTATTGCTAGTATAACCTATAGCGCCCCCCCGCCCGTATGGTCAGATGACTGCACAATGCCCGCACAGTTCAAGATCATGCCTCCGACTCTACTCTCCACGATCTCCAGAGCTGATGTCTCTGGCTCAAGGGAACACTGTGGCAGAAGGGAAAAATCACTGCTGTGTTGGCATTTCTCACAGGCTCAGGTCATTATCATCCAAGTTTAGGCTTGGCGGCTCGCTAGCTCTCCCTCGGTCTAAATTACAAGCCGGGAAGGTGCGTAGGCAGGTCTTGTCGCCCATGCTTTTTAACGGCCCCGTTACTGGCCCAATACAGTTGTCCCCTTCCCCTGCCCCAACCAGCTAAAATATATATATATATATATATATATATATGATCTCTCTATCAAAACGGGAATCACTGTACTTGGACCAGTGATCCCTGTCTGGCAGTGCACCTCCACTTGCAGACTCTCCAATTCTTCCCCAGTCCCAATTGCAAGCCAGGATGGCACGTGGGCAGGGCTTTTCCACCTGCGTTCCTTACCATCTCCATTTCTGGCCCGATATAGTGGTCGCCCCCCACCCCACCCAAACCAGCAAAAAGAATATGTACGTATATATATATATATATATATATCCTCAGTGGGAATCACTTTACCTGGACCATTGACCCCTTGTCAGGTGGTCCAGCTACGCTTGCAGACTCTTACTGTGTGCCAGTTCACAAGTCAACTCTGTTGTGGTCCCATATCCAAGCCGGTCATATACTTTTCCCTGGGGGATTTCACACCATCTTTCAGTGGAGTGTGTTCCCCTTCACCGGTCCTTCCACACTTCCCTTTGTTCACTGAAGAACTTGCGCCTTTCACGGGTGCACAGAGTGCATGCTCCAACACAGCAGACAGGCAGGGCACAGTGCACAGTCAAACTGCCTGCACTGGGTAATATCCTATGGGACCACAGTACCAGGAGCAGTGGTCACACAACTGTAAAACCCCATGAACCAACCATGGGAATGTCCAGTTGCACAGCTCCAACATGCCATGAGCTGGCAAACCGATATGCTTGAGTAAACAAAATATTACAGCATCATGTGGGTGGCCATCTTTAAGGGGTCAGAGCAGCTCGCGTCCAGCAGGGACTATTATGGCTCAAACCATTACACTAGAGACAGTGGAGGATTATAGCTGTGGCCACATTAGGTGAAGCACTTGCCGCCAGAGTTGAATAGGTATATCCCCTGAGCCATCTACCCTCGCCGGGGTTTATCACCCACTCAGGTGCTGGCAGTGTACTGCAGAGTCTTAGGCTACAGTCAGTGTGTGCTGCAGCAGGAGCAGGAGTGGGGTTTGAGTTCTGCAGTGCCTTTTTATTCTCATTGCTGAAATTTGCTGCCCGCCCTTATCTCCCAGGTTAGTGACTCCGCCAGCCCTCTGCAGCTGATCTCACCATCCCAAGGGACAGTAGCTGGACAAGACCCCATCCTTAGAGGATCCTGCAGGGTCAGTAGCCACATAGAGTGCAGGTGGGCATTGGGACAACCTGTCTTTCAGGCTACACAACCACAACCAAAAAATAAATACATAAATTAGAACACACGCCATCTCACCTCACGGAGCACATGGGCCTGTGACATCGAGCAGGTCAACGAGTCAGTAGCAGTGGCTGTCAATGCCAATGCAAAAAACAAATAATGAGAAACCTAATAAAAGTAAGACCTGTAGGCGGGAATGTCCCCACCCTGAGCTTCAAAAGGTATTCACTTACGTTGACGCACTACCGTCGGTGGCCAGCTAAAAAAAAAAAAAATGTTGCCCATGCTGCCCCACATGTGTGGGGCTACTGTCTTACCACTTTAATGTTGACTTAGCTGCCCAACACCTGATTTTCATTTAATGACCTAATAAATTAACAAGTACATACCTACCTCAATAAAGCAACAAGGCACATTGGAAGCAGGCAAAAAAAGAAAAGAAAAAAAAGCAACAAAACCAATTGGAACAACATATGAACGCTCCCTCTCTCTACAGTACTGTGCCCTTAGACTAAGGTCAGGTGCAATTCTTGGGCATACATGAGGGCAGAAGAGGTCTTTTTCGGACAAAGGTGGTTGATCCTGCTGGGGGAAATGATAACTCGCTGATGGCATGAATGTACTACCCACTACAATTTGCAGGAGCACATTGTGCATATGCAGCTGACCAGCCTAATTTAGTTCACGTTTAATAACCATCCACAGCGGTATGCCCCTCTCACCCCTCGAACTTGGGGGCATAGGGAGAGTACTCAGCTTTTCCAAATAGTGGGTTATATCCTTAACCCCCCACAAATGGTTAAATATGACAAGTAGTTCGAGGCAGATAGCTGGTGGGGACCCCTATAGCCAAACAGGGACAAGTTGGTCTTACATCCCAGATTAGCTGCCTTTCAGCAAAGATAAAATAGAATATACTAATGAAAGGGGAGAATGGAACAGAACATGGCTTCACCTCTGAGTTGTCGCTGAAAAAAAAAAGGAGTAGTTTCCCAGAGCAAAGGAAGCAGCGGCCTCAGGACGATTTTCACAGGGAGCAGGGTGCACAGCATTCAGTGCAGGCTAGTTTTACGGTTATGTGAGGCATTCTTTCAGTGCTTTGCCGAACCAGAATCAGATGATCAGTGCCACAATTCTTCAGGGCACACAGCAGAGCCTGGAATGGCTGCAATTTGTGAGCAGATGTGGGCACAAATACTCACAGTGTCACCATATATGTAATTTAAAGTTTACCCAGCCTACAACAGAGCACGCCTTACACTAATTATTTTGGGCAGCCCTTCAGATGAATGGCCACCTACAGCAGGTTTTTCCCTGTCATTGGCAATACAGCCAACTCTTGCCATAGCCTTGGTGATCCTCAAGAAGCAAGATTGGAGTAGGCATAGACAAGGACTGTTTAACTTTCTGATCGCTAACTACAAGCGAGGCGAGGCATAATAGACTCTCCTAACGGTGGGGTATGGGTCATGTCCACTTCAGTAAAGGCCGATCATGAGGCTGGCTTCCAACAGTGGCAGGGACAGGGGAGGGAAGGATGTACTGACATCCACTATGTTGCAGGAAAGCGAATGGGTCTAAAGGGAGTTTTTTCCCCACATACCAGGCATATAATCAGGTTCATTTAACCTAGGCAGGGCTCCGGGTTTTGCCAGTGTTGGTGAACAGTGGCGCCTCTGGCCATTTGCCCAGTTTAAAAAAAAAAGGTGGGGGGAAGAAACCCGTCCTTAAGGGAGTATCAGACTGAAAGGCAGATTTTAGTTACCTGGAAACCTGCTCTGTAAATCAGACCCAGAATTACATCAAAGCACATTTGCAAGGGCATCAAGAGGCTATGCCCATATAGTGTGTGGTGGAACGTCGTTCTCCACCGAAATCCATCGCTGTCGAAATGTTGTTCACCTGCACTAGTGATGTTCGCAGTGCAGCAGAACGATTTTTATGTGCTTGCATGCATGTGCAAGAAACATAGTGCCATCATCCGAGTTTTCAGAGGTGTGGCAGCCCTCTTCCAATTCAGTCGGTGTATTAGCAGGCGTGGCAGCAGTTCTCCAATGGCTGCCGGAGCTGTCTATGACAGCAGTCGAAAATGCAGTGGAGTACAGTTGAAAGGGGGAGCTACGCTTCAGTGAGCAGCGATAAGATATCGCCTGCCATCGCACTCCCTACACACACACACACTAGTGCTCCCACGCACACACTGTATAGCCATGGGGTGCCTAATCCCCGTCGGCTGTGCTGCTCCCAAACAGAGTTCCACATGCCACGCTGGATGCCCACCACAGTGTGGCTACACATCATATAGCCGACGGGGTGCCCAATTCTTATCGGCTCCACTGTTCCCGCCAGAGAGCACAGGATGCGCTGTGAGCCACCCCCAGCATGGCAAGCGTCCGTGTCGTCGTCCTTTTAAAAAAAGAAACAAAACCCTGAAACACAAAAACGGTCCTCGCTGTCTCTGCCCCCACCGCGCCCACCCACTCGCACCCTGCCTCCCCACATCCCCCTCACCCCATACTTACCTCCAGACTCGTGCTGGATCTTCGTGGACGGGAACATGTCTGCACTCTTCAAAGCCGACCGTGAACTGAGGAAATGCTGGTAAGCTGTATAATGTAATAAATAGGGTTTTTCAGCTTTGCTGCATATCTCAGGCATTTTTGGAATTTTGCACACAAATTTTCAACTTGGGGTTTTGGACCCCTTCTCATGATGCTCTCACTGTCATGGTGTTAATCGGGCCCGAAGGGTGATTTCATGGTCACTGCGCGAAAATCACCTTTCGCCACACAATTAACTGACATGACAGTGAGAGTAATCATGAGAAGGGGTCCCAAAACCCCATGTTGAAAATTTGTGCAAAATTCTAAAATGACTTTACGATGTGCGTTGTGCGGTTCCTATACGCTCGTAAGTTCACGAATTTTCAATATTTTCACTCACATTTTCAACATTGTCATTTTACCACACCTCCTTATGAGCAGTACAGCTGTTATTTTTCACTACTCTCGCCCAAAATGTGTTTCCACCCAGTATGCCAATGGTGCAGTCGGTGTGCGAAATCACTGTATGGGACACATTAAGAAAATCACAGTGACACTGTTCATGAGCAGAGGTCTTAAATGACTATGTTGAAAATTTGGTGAAAAACTTTAAAATGACTGTTTTACGAGCCCGCGCGGCGCAGTTCCTATGGCACGCCCATAAGTCTTAATTTTCAATATTTTCACTCCACATTTTCAACATTGTAATTTTACCACACCTCCTTATGAGCAGTACAGCTGTCATTTTCACATCTCGCCAAAACATGTTTCTGCCATGTAGCGCACAATGGCGGCAGTCAGTGTCTGAAATAACTGTATGGGACACATTAAGAAAATCACAGTGACACTGTTCATGAGCAGAAGTCTTAAGATGGCTATGTTGAAAATTTGGTGACACACTTCCTAAAATGACTATTTCTAGAGCCTGCGTTGCGCAGTTCCTATACCGTCCATAAGTTTGCAAATTTTCAATATTTGCACTCCACTGACTTCAGATACCTACACAGCACATACAAACAAGCAACATTCGGCATTGACAAATGCTTGTTAAAAATAGAGCAAGTAATAAAAGAAAAAAAAATGTTAGCACTAGAGGATCAAGCTGCTGGCAGCGTTGTCAGTTGAAGGATTCTCGGGGCATGGCCATCTGCATTCAATCCGTGGGTGTCTGAAACTAAAGCCTCGGCTGGAGACTTTTTCAGCAAGGTCTTGGCGTTACGGTGCCAGTGTAATAGTGCAGTTAGCATAGTCTTTTGGGCTCCAGTAGCAGAGGAGGTAAGTGTCTGCGAAGGAAAAAGACCATGCATTTAAAAATGAGAATTGCTTAATAGTGTGGGCATTTTAGGCTGAAGTTGTAGTAGCACAACAGCGCTGGAAAAAGATCTGTGACCTGTCATGACTCTTTATCCATAAAATCAGTACTCTACCATAACTTCAGCCTGAAATGCCCACACTAAGTGTGGCATCCCTTATTTTTTTTTTTTTTACTTTCTTTTTATTGCTTTAGTAATAAAACATGACAAGCATTGTCCTCTTGCAAGAGGTATCAGACATTACGATTCCAGTAACACTGGGGGATCACATTAGTTAGCTCTCAGATGCAAATACAGTAGGAGTAGGGGTATGTCCAAGTTAGGTGGGTATAAACCACCAGATGTTCCAAAAGTTGAAAATGTCCCAAATGACAGGGGCCCCATGGCTAAGGTATCAGTCCAGTAAGTAGGTAGAATGTCCAGGTAATGCTGAACTGCACTAGCCAGTGGTGCTGTGACCTTATAAAGAAATTATATTAGAAAGGAAAAGTAAGGCCACAATGCCCCACTGTTTCCCCTCCCTCCTGCCCACCAATGCCTGCTGTATAATGTTTCACAATGTTCACTATTCGCAACCCTGTTAAAACAACTCTAATCCCATTAAACAGTAAACTTTTAACCCTGAAGACTGAAAATTCCCCATTGGCAATAATAACCACAGTTTACTTATCTCCTTTAATTAAGTACTGTGAGAGGACAACTATTAACACTATGCCCCCCCTCCCCCAAAATGAAATTCCAAACTTAAGTGTCTCAGTGTCTTATTTAGAAATAATTAACTGTAACAGTTAAATCGATAACAAAGGAGCTGGTACTCATCCTTCTTCGAGTCTGAACCAAGTGTTTCTCTGTCTGTCCACGGCCTGGTATTAAATTCGATGCAGCTTTCTCGACCATCTTCCAGCATCTTTGGAATCTGTGAACTGCCAATTTCTACCCCCGTAGGTGACTCTCAATCGGGCTGGTAATAAGAAAGAATGGGCAATCCCTAGAGACCGGAGCCTCTGTCGAACAGCATCGAATTGCTTCCTTCTTGCCCAGGTCTGGAAAGAAAGGTCTGGGAACAATTTAATGTCCTGGTTTTGAATCTCCAAGGGATAAGCTGCTCTGGCCACACCGATCAAAATGTCCGTGGTTTCGGATCCCGCCATCTTGAGGATCATGGTGTGAGGTTGACTTGCATCTGCAGGCTGCACCGTCAGGGTAGCATGATAGTCCTGCCGGAAGTCACTCCTCAAAATCTTCAGGGATAGTAAGCACTTGCCCAGCCATTGCCTCAGGAAAGTCAGCAAGTTCACTCCTTCTGCCCCTTCAGGAATTCCGATGATCCTTACATTGCCAGCTCTTAGTGCGTCCTCCACACCTTCCAGGCAATATTAAGTTGCTGATTCTCCTTGACTAGGGTAGTAGTAGTAGTAGTTTGTGTTAGCAGAGACCGCTTATCGGCATCAGCAACCATAGAGGTCAAGGAAGATATCGCCACATCGTGTGTTTCTAATTTAGCCAGAGTTTTTTCAAGCTTCGAGTCCATAGCCCTTACAGATTCAACCAGGGCTTGCCATGGGGATCCTTCGAACTAGTAGGTCCCACCGGCGTGGTCAGATTCTGAAGTGATTGACTGAGGCTGCAGCGTGGTGGCAGGCCACGAAGTTGTAGACGAGTGGGGCTTGTTTTGCTTTGTTTGTCCCATATCGAGTTTAGGATCGATCGAAAGCTGGTACTGTTCTTAATATTTTAAAACAGGTTGCAAACTTAAATTTCAACCAATTTCAGCTTTTGGTGAGCAAAATCGGGAGCAGGATCTGCAGAGCTGTTGAAGACATGTCCTGCCTGGAAGCCGACTCTCTGATGCCCCATCCCTTCATTTCATTTTAAGCGACTTTAAAATTGCCTCCCACCCAAAAAGCACAAATGAAACAGCCATCATATCATTTAAACAATTTAGTTCAGACACCCCATGGGATTTGAGTGCTGATGACCATGCCCACGAAAATCCTCAAACTGAAATCGCCACCAATAGCTTGATCCTGTAGTGCTAACACTTTTTTGTTTTAATTTCTTGCCTCTGTTTTTAAAAATGTACTGGCCCACTCTAGTGTGCTTTGTAAAGCTTCCATTTACCACAACTGCTGACGCACAATACGGCAGGTGTAGCCTCCTTACACAGCTGTCAGCCACGCTGCACACTCCTCAGTATTACTCACCCTGAAATCTCTCAATATCCAGGGGCAACTGTCAGGAGGAGCACATTATGTGATGATTTCTAGGGGTGAAATTTAACAAAGGCCACTTTATTTCTTCTATTTTTTTTTAAAGATCAAAAGTGATGGAATATTGCTGTTCTCAAAATTGTGAACAAAGGGTATTTTACAAGTCAGGAGATACAGGTGTAACCCCAAGGGGCGCTGTCCTAAGGGCTGCTACCCCGGCCTGCCCTAACTGTGACAGGGTGAGGGGCCCAGATCCGTTGGCGGGTGCCTCCACCCAGAGGTCGGGGTTGAAACAGTCGTGGTTGACTCGGTCGCAGACTTCTGGGTTGCTGCAACCCCCCCTTCTTCCCACTAGTGGCCCACGCAGTTCAATTTCAGTGTCTCTACCATATACACTTACCCCCCGCTCGAACCAGTCAGCTCACTCCGGGGACCCCCTGAAAAGTAAGGTACAGCTACACCACATTCACTGTGCAGTATTCCACCATTAATACACAAACTAGCCAGTGTACTTTTGCAAAACAAGCAATCTGATTTATTTAAGGGGAGATAACAAGGATTGGGGGAATTGGGTTGATTGGCTTACCACTACAGTATATATAAACCTACCTATGGCTCTGTGCACAGGCCTAACCTATTAAGCACTGTCTATGGGTAAGTAAGTAAATATTTATTTCTATAAGGCGCCCTTCCAAAGCTCAGGGCGCCTTTACAATATCCTTCATACAATATTAAAACCATAATTATAAACAATATTTAAATTCAAACACAATCCAACACAATTCAAGTCACTAAAATGCTTGGTTAAAAGGAAGGTTTTAAAGCTTTTTAAAGCTCTCCACAGTCCGGCTATTGCATATCTGGTAAGGTAGAGAATTCCATAGGGTAGGGGCCATAAAGGCAAATGTTCTTCCACCAGATGTTTTTAAGGTTACCCTAGGAATCTCCAGCAATCCCTCACCAGAGGATCGGAGGGAGCGGGAAGGACAGTAAGAAATCAGGAGTTCTTTCAGGTAGCGAGGTCCCAAACCGTGTAGGGCTTTATAGGTCATCAGCATGACCTTGAAAGTGATCCGCCACTGTACAGGCAGCCAGTGCAATTCGCGAAGCACAGGTGTTATATGGTTGGACCTCGGGCTTCCAGTCAACAACCTAGCTGCCGTGTTTTGCACCAGCTGTAAGCGGCGGATATCCACTCCCGGCAGCCCTAGATAAAGGGCATTGCAGTAATCAAGACGACTGGCAACAAAGGCGTGGACCAGGGTAGGAAGATCCTCTAATGGAATCAAGTGTTTCACCCGTACCATATTCCTTAGATGAAAAAAGGATGATTTGACTACGGCTGACACGTGCGCCCCCAGGGTCAATCCCTCGTCAAATATAACACCAAGGTTATGCACCTGACCAGATGCCATGAGCGGGATTCCTCCCAGAAATAAACCTGAGGGTTTTCCCGCCCGTGGACTTGATATCCTCGCTCCCGGTTCCACCACCAGTACCTCTGTTTTTCCCGGGTTCAGCCTCAGCCAATTGGTACTCATTCAGTTCTGTATTTCCAGGAGGCAGTTGTTAAACAATGTACTTGAGTCAGACTCTTGCTCGGGCACAAAAGACATATAGAGTTGAGAATCATCAGCATAGCAATGAAAACTCAAACCATAATGTCTTATAATGTCCCCTAATGGAAGCATGTACACCGCAAATAACATGGGGGACAACACCGAACCCTGTGGCATTCCACAGTGTAGGCAGCGAGAGGTCAAGGAATAAATCCCCAACACTACTCTCTGAGTCCTACCCTGCAGAAAAGATTTAAACCAACTGTGGACCACCCCCCTTAGTCCACAAAGAAACCACAGGCGTTCGAGCAGCACCCCATGATCCACGGTGTCAAATGCTGCTGAAAGATCGAGGAGAACCAAGATAGAATGAGTTCTCCGATCTCTTTCCATCAGGAGATCATTCAGTACCCGAACAAAAGCCGTCTCAGTACTATGCCGTTTCCTGAAGCCAGACTAGAGAGGGTCATAGATACTGTGGATGTTTAAATGATCTTCCAGCTGCAAGGCGACCACCTTCTCGATAATCTTCCCAAAAGGGAAGATTCGAGATCGGTCTGTAGTTTTCTGGGCAGTCGGGATCAAGGGAGGGCTTTTTCAGGAGGGGTCGTACTATTGCCTCCTTCAAAGGATCAGGAAAGATCCCTCTCTCCAATGATGCCACTACTATCCCAGTAAGGATCAGGCCTATAACCTCTACACACCTCAGAAGTAGGTGAGTAGGGCCCGGATCCAAACCACAGCAAGTTGGACGCAAAGTCTGGATGATTCTCACTATATCCATGACTACCGGTTAACTGAACGTGAACCAGGTCAAATGGGTATTTGTGTCCCTCCATTGATCACTGCAACACCCAGTGGGGAGGCCCTGGCTGATCTCATCTCTGATAGCAGACTCCTTATCAGCAAAGAATGTTGCGAACTCCTCACACTGTAACTGTGACAATGCTCGACCGGCATGAAGACAGACTGGATTGCACAGTCTGTCCACAGTTCGGAAGAGCTGGGCGGTCTATTCTTTGCTGTAGCAATCTCCTGGACAGGAACTCTGCCTTCTTATGGGAGATTGCTAACTGATAGATTTTATAATGATCTAGCAGTCTAAGCCTGTTAACCTCCAGGTGAGTCTTCCGTCAACATCTCTCCAATCTTGACCCGGTCTCTTCAACTCACGGATCTCCGTGGTAAACCACGGGGCCCCAGGGTGAAGAGTACAGGGGCGAACACGGAAAGGAGCAATGACATCCAGGGCACCCACAACTGCCCTATTATAGGCCAGCACTAAATACCCTGGATCCATGCTATCCATTGGAAATCCTGAGAAGTCAAGCTCCGTCATTAGGCCTTCTGAGGTAACTCCTCTCAAAGGACGGAACTGTACTATATCCCTCGGGGCAGGCCTCTTTCAGGGGGCCGCGAAACTGAACCTCAGGGCATGATGGTCAGACCAACTGATGGGCTCAACCTCCACATCAGAGACTTCCATCCCCAGATGGAATATCAAGTCCAGTGAATGTCCCCCCTGGTGGGTTGCAGTGGTAATAACCCATGTCAGGCCCAACGAATCAGTCAGTTGGAGGAGGTTTTGTCCAAAAAGCGCGAGTTCATCGTCGACCCAGGCATTGAAATCCCCCAGAATTAACCATCGGGGGGATTCCAAAACCCTCTCGGCGATGAAATCCACCGCCTCCCTCAGGAATTCTCTTCCATCACCTGGTGGACGATAAATGAGAAGTATCCTGAAGCCTGCACCTGCACCCACAATACATTCAAAGGAGTTGGTATGCCCAACCGGTACCTCCCTGAGGTCCAGTTCCTGTCTAAAACAGACTGCAACTCCCCCCCCTACGGTCCACTCTCGGGTGGTGAATCACCGAGAACCCGTCCGAACTCGGACCCCAAAATGGGGCCTGCATTTTCATCAAGCCAGGTCTCGGTGATGCAAGCTAAGTTCACAGATGCAACAAGATCTGCCACTAAAGCAGTCTTGTTTCTAATAGACCTCGCATTGCTTAACACCGCCCGAAAGGGACGGGACTCCAAGGGTGACTCCGCTTCCTGCCTGACCAAGTCAGTGCCCTTGGTATGGGCGCTGAATACGATGGACCTCGCTTCTGCATCCATTTCGCCCCAGAGCGCCTCCTGGTTCTAACTGTTCCTGTCCGCCCACTCTTTTCCCATCCCCTCAAGAGTTCCAGGATCTCCTAATCCCACCACTCCTACGTCTCGCAATGCCGAGTATTCGGCATTTCCTATACACTTCTGAAGGAAGTGCGGGACATTCAAAAGGTCGGAGATCCTTCAGTCTTGAGGGGGAGTACCGCCTGACTGTGCTTTCACCAACCCAACACATTAAAACCTATTAATATTACTAAAATAACACTTTAATAATACACCCTAATCAACTATTACCAAAAAACAAACAAAAACCACTCTCTGATGGAAACTCCACCACTTTCTCTCACAAAGTAGGGGAAAGGAGAGTAAAATTTACAAATCCCACCCACTGTCTCTCACACAGAGGGGGGGAATAATATAAATTTCAAACTTAATACTTGTTTAGACTAAAATGTTCAATCAACAAAGTCACTTAATCTTAGTCAGTTCACCAACTTTATCACTTCAGAAAAGGCTCACATCTCAAGGAGCCATGAATATAAATTGGTCCTTCCTGTGGGCTCTCACTTCCACAGAAAACCAAAAGTAATCATGTATCCCAGCGAAGTTATGCAAATTCAAATATCAAATCTCCAAGTTCAACGTTCCTCATAATTCCATAATCTTCTTCACTGCAGCCTGAGTCGAGTTAAAATTATTTCGGCAACACCTCCCAGCCTCAACCCAGCCCCATAACCCTTCCCCAGACCCGTTCAGCCGAACGGCAGCCCACCAGCTACCGCCTGACGAACAGAAGCACCACAGCACCGACCACCCTATGGCAGACAGCCTGCAGCACATCACTGAGTTGGGCCAGGGCCGAGAAAAGGCTCCCAGGAGGAACTGCCAAAATTTGCCATCCAACAAGAAGCTGTTCGACTCCAACTGTCTCCTTCACGAAACTAGAACACAACAATCCAACCTTTAACTCAGTCAGGGCTCAAGTGTCACAAAAATCAGGGTCCCTGCACAAAAATACCTTCAGTGCAGTCCTTGAAACCAGACAGACTTAAGTTTAATACACACTGGAGAAACAATTTGCAGAAAAAGTATCTTGTAAAATCATAAATGGCCTCTTCCAAAATGGTTTCACACAGGATCATACAAACCAATCTAATCCATAAATTTCAAATAGTGGAGAAGGATCCGTTGTAACTCCATTACAAAGTCCAAGCCACAAACACTGATACACTCCCTCGGCAGCAACTGCTTCGTGTCACGAAATCCTGAATAGTCCAGAAATCCACTCGACGACTCAAGAACAGGTTGCTTGAACATGCAATCACCAGCACAGTCCCAGGCAGCAGAATATGTCGAGTTACAAAATACTCGGCAAGCCCGGAATAATCCACAGTTCAATGATCCAAAACACGGCGACTCGATAACATAAAACGGTCGCTTAGTTAAAATGACTAAAAATAAGCATCATCAGATCAGTAGTCCCAAAACACAGCGACACAATGACACAAACGGTCGCTTAGTTAAAATAACTAAAAATAAATATAAAATAAAAGAAAACTAGCAAACAGTAAAAGTGTCCGACAGATCGACCCAGCATGGCCGCCATCTTTCGTTCCCAAGCCTAATGGCTAGTTCTCGATGCAGCTGGTTGGGGCCCTGACACCGCAAAGCATTTAATCCCTGAGCAGATCAGATGGAGCCAGAAAAGCTCAATTAGGGCAGTCAACAATACAACAAAACGATTTAGCCTTTGAATGTAACCTTTAACAGGGAGCTACCCTGATTCAGTACTCACAACTCCAGCAGAGGACCATGCTTTTACACTCGCAGGGCTGAGCCTGAGCTTCAAGGCCTCCTCACACATTTATATCGAAAAACACAGAGGGGTACCATACCAGGCAGCTGCTTCCATGACCCGAACGAACTCACAGCTATACGGGCGTTTCCTTGCAGCTTCACTGTTCTGACAGACCGAGCGCGATTTAGCAGGTTCTCCAGTCCTCTTCAGGTGAAGCCTGGTAGGTAGCTGTGCTTGTACACAGTCTCCTCTGATCGCAAGCCCGCGGATTTCGTCCGTGGAACGCTGGCAATGCAAACGGCCGCCTCAAACCTTTCACGCGCTTCCCGCGCGAACACTCAACAGCACAGGAGCGCAGAGCTCCCTTCTCCTTCACAGTCACAACGTATCTCCCTCTTCCAGTGTGGTGCAGCTCTCTAACTCGGGCACCACCCGATCCCATTGGCTGGCCTCAGGTGCCAGTCACTTACTTTTGCTCTCAGTGGTGCAAAAAAAGCGCCATAGCCCATAATGCCACTTCCCAGCATTACAAGCTGTGTCCCCATTGGTCAGTCGACTCCTGAGGGGTCCTGCTTTCGGTTTGTCGCCAGTTGCTCCTTCTGAAGTATCCCCTACTCCTGTTGGACCCCTTTAGCACAGTCCGGGTCCAAACTGGAGGGGCACAGCACAAAGTCCCAGCTGCAATGGAAAAAAGTTAAACAAACTGCACTTATACCAACACTATACATGTTCCCAAGGGAACAACTACATCTTTCAGATGGGCTCTCTCAGCGCTCCTAGCCACTGCAGAAACGGAGTGATCAAACAGCAGTCCAGGGCGGGATTCGAGCAGGGAAACCCCAGTCCCCCATTCGTACTATTAAAGCCTGCGAGCAGGCAGCTCTTAAAGAGGCAGAACTGGAGGCTCTAAAAGCACTCCACACACGTTAAACGGCCTTACACTGAACACCAGTCAAGCATGGAGCATTTAGGCAAGCTCCAGGAAAGCTTTTAGGAACCCCATTTGTAGGGAGGAGAGAAGAGAATTATTTGGACTAAATCCAAGTTTGTGAGAATGAAGTAAGCCACTGATTTTTTTACCAGGCTCATACCTGAAGAAGACTGAAGATTTTGCTGAATGCGATCGGCCTGTCAGGATTTCCAGCTGCTTTTGTATTCCCAGTTTGTGCAGAGACTTTGCGATCGTGACCGGAGAGTGGTTTGCTTGGTACAGTAAAATTTCCTTACATGTAAATGTGCTGTGTATTAAATATGGGTCGTGATTTGGTTCCTCACTGTGTGAACTGTGTTCTGCTTTCCTGGTACAGTAGAATTTCCTTACATGTAAATGTACTGTGAGTTGTTAGTGGGTCGTGATTTGGTTCCCCGCTATGTGAACTGTGTTCTGCTTGCTGGAAGCTTTATCCAGCCAAAAATGGACTGTATCCGAATTTGTCTCCATTTGGCGGGGCCATGCCACGCTGGTCCTGCCAAACTACCCCACTGCACAGAAAGCCACAGATGAGAGACCCGCCTGGGGATCAGCCCCTGCTCCACGCTGAACAGGAACAATGCCACGGCGAATCGTGTGGGCTCTGCTTCCCCTGGCACTCCAGATTAACCACCTGCTGTCTCTATTTTCGTCCAGTCTTGGGTATCGTGAGTAATCATCAGTTGTAGCTCCCTGCAACGACAGTCTAATCTAAAAATGTGTCATCTGATTCTCTTGTTGTTTTCTTTTCACGAACTGAGCCTTCTGGCTCCGGATTACAAATAGTTCCCGGCTTTCGGAGGTGCCCTTGCGGACAGAAAATGTCCAAGATGGATCCGCACTCCACGTGCGTCTACTGCCTAGGCCTAGATCACGACCCGCAGGCCTGCGAGTTGTGCCGCTCTTTTTCGGCCAATGTCCTGGAGGATCGTGCTGCCCGATTGAAGCTCGGGCGCCCCGAGAAGCGTTACCTGCCAGTAAAATCAAAAGAGGCTCGTTGGGCGGTGTCCGTGTCGGCTGGCTCGGCTGAGCAGCTCGAGCAGATGATCGCCCTCGAGAAGGAGGCGGCCCAGGCAGCATCTTCCTCCTTGGCTGCGGCATTTATCCCGCTTCTCTCTGAGTTCCTCGTACTCCGCTCGCTCAAGGAGCTTTGTCAGTCCCTTTCCACAAAGGGAGAGGGCCTTCAGGACATTCTTCTGGCCCAAGAAGAAGGAATCGAAGGGTAGAATCCACTGTCTGTGTTCGTGGGGCAGGAGGTTTCCTTCCCTGGACAGCCCGACCGTTGACCCGGTCGAGTTGCGCTCAGGCCGCTGGCTTCACGGTGTTGCCATCAGGCCAGCCTGCGAGACTCCCGTCGGCATGATCGAAGTTTTTCGACCCGTCGGACGGGCTGGTAACCGACAACCCTCCTTCACGGTTCCCCAAGTGGAGACCGAGGATGTGACTGCACCTTCGGGGCCACAGTCCCCGGATAAAGTGCCCGAGCCGAGGGAAGAGCGGGTGTCCCCGCCCCTTCCCAGACCCACCCTCAGTCTCCCCGAGGGTCTTGGTCTCGGACTTCATCTCGGTCAAGCCGTTCCAGCCGACATCGGCGGTCTCGGTACCGAAGTAAGCAGCGACACCGTTCCTCCTCGTCCTCTTCCTCGGATGAGGGGAGGCTTCGACGTAAATTACGTTGACGTTACAAGGTGCTTATGTGGCAGCAGTTACTGTTGTCCGGGACTAAACCGACTCCGGTTCAGCCCCCGGCCATTAAGTGGCTGTCGCCCGAATGACAAAAACAACCGCTCGCCCCAGTCGAGATGCCTGTTCCAGGGCCGGTTGTTCGGCTGAAACCGGCTGCTCCACCGATCGTGGTGGTACCTCCGCCTCCACAACCGAAGTCTGGGGCACCGAACAAGGATTCTCAGTCGGGTCACGGCCTGCCCCACAGGTTGTTGGTCACCCTCACTCCTGACCGTCCTCGGCAGGTAGAGGGTGGCTCAGGGCCGAGGCAGCTCTTCGCAGACTCTTCGGAATCCGATGATGACTCCTCCCTGTTCTCCAGGCAGGTTGACCCGGAGTCCTCCGGGGGACAGTCACTGGACGATAACCCATCATCCTTCTTGGGTCTGCTTCGACTCATCTTGGAGTCCACCGGGATGCAGCTCGAGCCCGTGTCCAAACAGGCCAAGTATCCCCTGACGGAGATACTGGACCGAGGGGATTCCCCCACGGAGGCCTTTCCAGCGGCTGAGGCCATTGTCGGCCCAGCCTTGGAGCTTTGGCAGCGGCCTGCTTCCTGTCCAGCGCCCTCGGCCAGGATGGCCAGGAAGTATGCGGTTCCTACCGGCTCTTTGCCCGGTTTCTCGGAGCACCCCTTGCCGAGGGGTTAGTCACTGACAGCATCTTCCGGCGTTCCGGTAACGCTCAGGATGTGGATAAGTCCCCCGACAAAGAGTCCAAAAAGCTGTACTTTGCCAGGCGCAAGGTGTACGCTGCATCCTCCCTCGGCCTCCGACAGACCAGCTCGGCCGTGCTGATGGCACACTTCTCCCACGCCCTCTTGGGCTCCCTGGATGAGGTTGTCCCTCATCTCCCGGACGACCTGCAGACCACGGTCCGTCAGGTGTGGGACCAGGGTAGGGCGGTGGCAAAGTAGCAGCTTCAGACTGCTCTGGACATAGGTGATTCCTGTGCCAGGTCAGTAGTGGCCGCAGTGGCCATGCGCTGCAGGGCATGTCTGAGGATATCCATCTTCATGATGGATACCCAGCACAAGTTGTCGGACGTCCCCTTCTTGGGGACTGACCTCTTCGACCCTGGAGTGGAGGGACACCTCCAGCGGATCGAAAAGTCCAGTGCCACTCTGGACTTGGTCACCTCTGCCCAGAGGGACAAAGGCCGCCGTCAGCAACAGCATAAGTCCTTTCGTCCTTCGGCCCCTGCAGCTCAACCGGCCCAACAGCACCAGCAACAGGGCCAGCAGGCTCACGCTTGACGTCCCAAACCCAAGCCGGCAGCTTCCTCCAACAGGAAGCAAGGAGGTAAAGGCCCAGGAGGTCCCTCGGCCGGTTCCTCCTCCAAGCCTGCCCAGTGACGGGTTGAGGGGTGCCGCCCCCAGCCTTGTCACTCCCCGGTTCCCCCCATGGGGGGATGGCTCCGCCACTTCCTTTCCGCCTGGTCCGCTATCACCATGGACTGCTGGGTGTTGGAGGTGGTAGGAAAGGGCCTGCCTCTGGAGTTCGAGCAGGCCCCACCCTTTCGAGCCGTCACCCCTCAGGGGGCCACGGGGTCTGCAGGCTCGCTGTCGGCCCACCGAGCCGATATTGCCCTGCTCCTTGAAAAAGAGGTGATCAGGAAGGTGGCGGATCCTCCTCCAGACCCGGGGTTTGTATCTAGGTATTTCCTGGTCCGAAACGGACGAGGGGCTGGCACCCCATCCTTGACCTGCACGACCTGAACAAGTTCCTAAGGTCTCGGACCTTCAGGATGGTCACTCTGGCTCAGATAATACCATCCTTGGAATGAGGCATGTGGTTCTGTTCCCTGGACCTCCAGGACACGTTCTTTCACGTCCTGATCCGTCCGTCTCATCAGAGATTCCTCTGCTTCAGAGCGGAGGGGTCCCTTTACGAGTTCCGGGCCATGCCCTTCGGCCTCTCTTTATCTCCCAGGGTCTTCACCAAATGCATGGCAGTGGTGACAGCATTCCTGTGGCGCTGAAGGGTCCGGGTGTACCCCTACCTGGACGACTGGCTGATTGCAGCCCCCTCCAGAGCGGAGGTGGAGCGTCCAGAGATCTGGCCTCCAGGTTTGCTCAGATTGGCCTCCTCATCAGCAAGGCCAAGTCGGAACTCGTGCCGAAGCAGGTGATACTCTTCATCGGGGCAGAGCTCGACTCTCTTCGAGCCAGAGCTCGGCTCCCGGCGGACAGGGCCTAGGTTCTTTCCTTCTTTGCCCAGTCATTTCTGATTGGGCGATCGCGCCCTGTACGGGAGTTCCTGCGCCTCCTGGGCTTCATGGCGGCCTGCACCAGCGTGGTCCCCTGGGCCCGTTGGTACATGTGTCCCCTTCAGTGGGGACTGGCCTGCCAGTGGTCACAACGCTGCGATCCGTTGGACCAGCCCGTGACAGTGACCCAGGAGATGTGGAACGCTCTCCAGTGGTGTACCATTCCGGCACATCTGCAGGAGGGCATCCCGTTCGTCCGCCCTGAGCCGACGGTCTCTCTATCAACCGATGCATCTCTGATGGGTTGGGGTGCCCATCTGGGGGAGCACAGATCGCACGGCCTCTGGTCCCCTCGGGAGTCCTGATGCCATATCAACCTGCTGGAGCTCCGAGCGGTCCGCCTAGCTGTCACTGCCTTTGCTCCATTTCTACGGGGTCAAGTGGTTCAGGTCCAGATGGACAGTACCACGACCATGTACTATCTAAACCGCCAGAGGCGGGACGCCCATGCTGTTAGCATGGAAGCTCTCCATATGGTCCCTCGTCGCAGCCTGGGGCGGATCTCCTAGCCATTCAAGTGGCAGGAGCCTCCAACACCCTGGCCGATGCCCTAAGCCAGATAGGAGCTACGTCTCACGAGTGGCTCTCCTGCCGGAGGTAGTACAAGATCTCTTCTCCCACTGGGGCATGCCTCAGATGGACCTGTTTGCCTCAAGGGAGAATGTGAAGCTGAGACTGTTCCATGCCCGCCTCCCTCAGCAGGGCTCGCTGCAGGGGGATGCCTTCTCGAGGCCATGGACCCCGGGCCTCTTCTACGCCTTTCCCCCATTTCCCTTGATCCACAAGGTGCTTCTCAAGGCGAGGAGGGACAAGGCGCAGGTGATTCTGGTAGCCCCAGACTGGCCCCGCCAGTTCTGGTATCCAGATCTCCTCAGCCTCAGCTCCAGGCTCCCGAGGCGGCTTCCAGCCTGCCAGGACCTGATCTCAGTCAACCAGGGGAAGGTATTCCATCCGGACCTTCAATCCCTGCACCTGACGGCCTGGTTTCTGAGCGGCTAGAGTTCCAGGCCTTGGGTCTTTCCGACGAGGTCCTCAAGGTCGTTGAGGCGTTCCGTAAGGAGTCGACCAGGAAATGCTATGCCTTCAGATGGAAGAGATTCTCCATTTGGTGTCAGGGGAAGGGCTTGGACCCTTCCGCCTGTCCCTTGGCAAGCATTCTGGACTATCTGTGGTCCCTTTCTCAGCTAGGGCTTCGGTCGACGACCCTTAAGGTGCACCTGGCAGCCATCTCTGCTTACCGGGCGCAGGCCAGGAAGCAGTCGGTGGCGCAGGACAAGGTGGTCGGTGCTTTTTCAAAGGCCTTGACCACATTTCCCCTCCGGTGTGAGAACCTCCACCTCCATGGGATCTACTGCTGGTATTGGCCAAGCTCATGGGCAAGCCATTGGAACCGATGCACAGGTGCGATATTTCCCACCTGTCATGGAAGACCGCCTTCTTGGTGGCTATCACGTCAGCCAGAAGGATGGGAGAGCTCCAGGCACTTTCCATCGAGTCTCCTTATCTGGTCTTCCACAGGGACAAGGTTGTCCTGCGCCCCCACCCGAAGTTCCTTCCGAAGGTGGTGTCGGAGTTTCACCTTAACCAGGTGTTGACTCTGCCGGTGTTCTACCCCAATCACAACTCGAAGGCCGAATATAGGCTCCATACTTTGGACCCTAGATGAGCGCTCACTTATTATAAGGAGCGGACGGCTGAAGTTCGGGGAGAGGTTCGCCAGCTGTTTGTCACCTACGCTGAAGCCACACCTGGCAGACCTGCAACCAAGCAGACGATAAGCAGGTGGGTCACCTGCCTGATAGATCTCTGCTATAGGTTGGCAGGCATGGAGCCCCAGAGGGATAAGAGCTCATTGTACCCGCCATACCGCTGCATTGGTAGCTGCTTCCAGGATGTCCCTATCCAGGATATCTGCAGGGCTGCTACCTGGAAGTCGCACATACCTTTATTACCCACTACCACATCAACCTTGAGTCACGCCGGATGCTGGTTTTGGGGCCTTGATTCTCCTGTCTATATTCCCTAAGTAGGGGTTGTGCGTCTTGCCTCCTTCTCCTGAGAACTGCTAGGAGTCTGCCAATAAGTGTGGATTGAAAACATAGAAATACAGGTTACTCACCTGTAACAGGAGTTCTAGGAATGGTATATGTTCATCCACACGACCCACCCGACCTCCCCGACCTCGACGCACAACCTGGCTTCCAGCGGGCTAGATCTGGCGTCATGGGGCGGAGCCGATAGTTTTATCACCCGGGTGGGTGGGAGGAGCCAGCTTGAAGACCTTCCGGCAAGATTTAAAGCAGCAAGGAACCTGCCAGTAAGTGTGGATGAACAACATATACCATTCCTAGAACTCCTGTTACAGGTGAGTAACCTGTATTTATAAATCTTTGGAAGTTCCAAATGCCAGGCAAATCGGACACACAGTTCAGAAGTTATTGAAGCATAATGAACCAAGACTTAGTTTGCTGACCAAGGCACCTAGCTTCACCTGAGCTCTTTCCTTCTAAGACTGCTTGAAAGGCAGAGTAGAGAAACTTAACAGAGCAATTGAAAAGGATTAAGACTTATTTTGGCTAAGCAGATTTACTGTGTGGTGTTGTTTTTATTTTTTACTCAAAGGGATTGCTACTGTTTGTTGCTAACATTTCATTGCTTTATTTTTCTCTGATTCAAATTGTTGTTGCTGGCATACCTTCTTCTGCATTATTACAAGGTGTGCCTACAGGTGTGTGCTAACAGATTACTGCTGTAATCTTCTGATTCAAATTGTCTTTTGCAAGGTATATCTTCTGTTACTGCTTTATTTTTCTCTGTAGCAAAGTGTTTCTTACAGGGTATATCTTCTCTGAAATTACTGTATTACAGGTGGAGCTTACATTTTTGTGACTTTTTTATCATTGGGCTAAGCAAAATTACTGTTTGACACTGTTTTATTGTATTCTTGTTTTTTTTTTGTTTGTTGAAAAGGTTTGTTGTCTCAGAGGTGTTTCAGTCTCCTTCTCACATTGAAGGAGCTAATTGCTTTCCTCCCACAGCTCTTCCAAAGGATTAGGTGTGTATGTGTGGGTGGAGCTGGCAAACTGTCAGTAATTTCCAACAGAAAGAAGGGTTAAAAAGTCAGGTTAGTTGATATCTTGAGGTAGAAGACTTGGTTTGCTGGCTAAGGCACCTAGCTTCACCTGAGCCTTTCCTTCTAAGACTGCTTGAAAGGCAGAGTAGAGAACTTACCAGAGCAAGGAAAAGGATTAAGACTTATTTTGGCTAAGCAGATTTACTGTGTGGTGTTGTTTTTATTTTTTACTGACAGGGATTATGCATTGTTTGTTGCTAACATTTCATTGTTTTATTTTTCTCTGTAGCAAAGTGTTTCTTACAGCGTATATCTTCTCTGAAATTATTACAGGTGGTGCTTTACAGGTTTTACAGTTTATCTAACATTAGGATAAGCTTTCAGGGTTACTGCATTTCTTGTTGACCGATTGTTTCTGCTCTTACCTCCTTGTTCTTTCGTCCATGGTTCTTCTTTTTCGGCAGGGGAAGGGCCCAGCCACCCACCCCCATCCCCAACCACCCCACACTACACTTCTTTTACAGGGTACCACAGTTGTGACATTTCCTGTGGCAGAGCAGGAAGGGGTGGATCAGTGGGGCCTCCACAAAGCGAGCTCATTTACAGGGCACTAGTAATTTAACTTGTTATAACAAGTTAAACAAAACACAATCAAACCATTACTTGCATTTGTTTTCCTTTTTTTCCTTCTAATTACTCTGACTAGGTTATAAACCCAGCAACTTATCTGGAATGGATATCATTAACTGCAGGTACTGTGGAACAATTTTCAGAAGGACAGTCTTACAGGATTTAGGACACTGTCCTACATGCTTGGCCTTTTGAGATCTTAGGGCTCAGCTCCGGGCAGCATGGGCAGAGATTGCACGCCTCAAATTTCATATTCAAGAGCAAATACATTATAAGAACCACCCGCCATTTCCCCAGCATCCAACAGAAAAACCTCGACCACAGAGGGTAGTTGGTCCAGGAGGTTGGCAGGTGGTTAGGAGGGGCAAATCGGGTGCCCCATCACTCTCTGCTCTCCAACATATTACCTCCAAAAACCATATAAACACTACAAACAGGTATCTGCCTCTATCTCTGAAATCAAACAAAGAAGCAGAAGACACTGCAGCACAGGAGCTAGCACAACAAAACTCACCCAAATCAGGAACCAAAACAAAAAAAGCAAAAAGGAAATCCAAAAAACTTCTGATCATAAGAGACTCCATGATTCGGGGAGTTGATACGTATCTCCAGCCAGGGGTAATGGTCAGATGTCTCCCAGGTACATCAGCATGGAGTGACACTGACCGCATTGCTAAAATTGTTCACAAAGCAGGAGAAAACATTGATGTCCTAGTACACATAGGGACTAATGATCTCGCCAGCCGGTCAGTTGTGGAGACCAAGGAACACTTGACCAGGCTGGGTGACAAACTATCACCTATTTCATCTGGCATCTCCTTCTCTGAGATCCTGCCAGTCTGGGAGAGGGGAGCAGATGGACGGAAGGTCAGAGAAGGGGAGATAGGGGAGCTAAACACATGGTTCAAGGGCTGGTGCCAGGAAAAAGGACACAGATTTGTAGGGAACTGGCAACAGTTCTGGGAGCGAAAGTTCTTTAAATTTGATGGACTGCATCTGACTAAGGAGGGAGTCAGTGCATTGGGACAGAAGTTTGACGTCTTTGCAGAATATTTAAACTAGTAAACGGGGAGAGGGATGCAGCACCCTATACGTCGAATGGGAAGAACACCCTTCCCCCCCCTCAGCTAGTGGTCAAACAGGGATTCAGCATGTTTGCAGTTCATTTGCATCACCAGGTAAGAAAAAAGGTTTGTCTCCCCATATGACGCACAGGGGTAATGCCAAACCTCACCCAACAACTAACACACCAAAATCTGGCCAATGGAAAATCATGTACACAAATGCTCACAGCCTGGGAAATAAGATCCCAGACCTGCAGGCAATGTCAGAGGCTAAACTGGACATAGTAGCAATTAGTGAGACGTGGTTTACCGGTAACCACACTTGGGAGACTTCAGTACCTGACTATGTATTGTTCAGAAGAGACCGAGGTGCAAAAAGGGGGGGGGAGGAGTGGCCCTGTTTGTCAATGAAAATATTAAAGCTACAGAAATCCAGAATACACATAAGGAGCCAGAAGAACTGTGGGTCACCCTGGAAACAGGAAATGGGACAGCCATAAGAACTGGGGTTGTCTACAGGCCCCCAGACCAGGGGGAGGACATAGACACATTACTGTTAGAAGATATACACAACATGACAGCTAAAGGGGAGGTTCTGATAATGGGAGACTTCAACATGCCGGATACAGATTGGTCAATACCAGCAGGAACATCTGTCAGAACTAGACACATAGTGGATTTCCTGAGGGGAGGGCATCAAACAACTGGTACAGCAACCCACAAGAGACAGGGCTATCCTAGCTCTAGTACTGACTAACAAAGAAGGATCACAGATCTCCAGGTAGAAGGTCACCTGAGGCAGTGACCATCACATGGTATGGTTTAATTTGGCTACTACATCTAAATCATCCCATTCCAAGGCAAAAATATGGGACTTCAGAGGAGCTGACTTTGATAAGATGGCCAACAGAGTTAAGCTAGCCCTGGCAAAAAGAAACACAGGTGAGGGGGTACAGGCAAAGTGGGCAAGCATTAAGGATGCAATACTTGAAGCAACATCCCATTGTGTTAGACAGAAAAGGAAGTGCAAAAGAAGAAGGAAACCACTTTGGTTCTCAAATACATTAGCAGAAAAGGTCAGAGCCAAAAGGCTGGCCTTCAGGAAATATAAGGGAACACAGCGGGATGAAGATAGGGAGGCATACCAAACTGCCCTAAGGGAAGCAGGGAAGGCAGTAAGGCAGGCAAAGTCCCAAACTGAGGAAACACTAGCATGAACAGTAAAAGAAGGTGACAAGACTTTCTATAGTTACATTAGTGAAAGGAGAAAGTCCAGAGAGGGTATTGCTAAGCTTAATGGAGAAAAGGGAGCATGTGAGGAGGAGGACCCTGTAAAGGCATCTATCCTAAATAGATACTTTTGCTCAGTATTTACTGAAGAGACGGTAGGGCAGGGTCCACAGCTCAGCATCATGGACACAGGGGGGAGGGAGGTGAGCACTAATCCCTTCACAAAAGAACGGGTCCTACAAGAGCTTGCTAAGCTCAGGGTGGATAAGGCAATGGGACCTGATGCCATACAGCCCAGGGTACTTAAGGAGCTAAAGGTGGAACTAGCAGAGCCATTAGCAGAACTGTTTAGTGAGTCTCTGAGCACAGGAGAGGTCCCAGAAGACTGGAGAAGGCTCATGTGATCCCGCTCCACAAGAGTGGTAGCAGGGAGGAGGCGGGAACTACAGACCAGTCAGTCTTACCTCAGTAGTGGGCAAGATTATGGAGGCACTCCTTAAGGAAAGGATAGTGCAACATCTGGAATCCATAGGGCACAGGATCCAAGACAGCATGGGTTTACAAAGGAAGGTCCTGTCAAACTAATCTCATAGATTTCTTTGACTGGGTAACCAGAGTGGTGGACCAGGGGGAGCAGTTGATGTCGCCTACCTTGACTTCAGCAAAGCTTTTGACACTGTTCCACATAGAAGATTGATTAATAAGCTGGGTAGGCTCAGGGTGGGGTCAGAAGTTGGTCAACTGGGTGGCAAACTGGTTGACGGCAGAAACAGAAGTGGTGGTAAATGGTATACAGTCAGAAGAGATGCAAGTCACAAGTGGGGTTCCTCAGGGATCAGTCCTGGGGCCAGTCCTCTTCAACATCTTCGTTAGTGACCTTGCAGATGGACTAGAGGGTAAGGCTTGTCTGTTTGCAGATGACACCAAGATCTGCAACGGAGTAGATGATCCAGATGGGGTGGGCAGAATGAGAAGAGATCTGGATAAACTAGCAAAATGGTCAGAAGAGTGGCAACTGGATTTAATGCAAAGAAGTGCAAAATCATGCACATAGGGAATAGAAACCCTGAAGCCACTGATAGGCTGGGAGGGGAGTTGCTAGCAGTCACAAAGGAAGAAAGAGACTTGGGCATCATCATCACTGATGACCTGAAATCATCCAAGCAGACCTCTAAAGCAGTAGGTAAGGCTAGGGGGGTGTTAGGGTGTATTAGTAGGGGTATCACAAGTCGTAGAAAGGAGGTAATAATCCCTCTTTACAAGACACTGATTAGGACTCATCTGGAGTACTGCGTGCAGTATTGGAGGCCACACCTTCACAAGGACATTAACCAAATTGAGGCAGTCCAGAGAAGGGCAACCAAAATGGTGCAGGGACTGCATCAGAAGACATATGAGGACAGATTAAACAGAGCTCAATATATATACCCTTGAGCAAAGGAGGGGAGAGAGGTGATATGATCGAGGCATTCAAACACCTTAAGGGCATTAACAAGGTGAAAGAGTCTAACATGTTTAAATATAAGAAAAATAGCAGGACACAGCATGAGATTAGAGGGGGGTCGATTAAGGGGGGAATGTGAGGAAATTCTTTTTCACAGAAAGGGTGGTGGATGCATGGAATGGCTTACCACAAGAAGTGGTGGCTATGAATACAGTGCAGGGCTCCAAACAGGCATGGGATAGGCATACGGAAGCAATACAAATGACTATGAATAGATAGGCCACTGACAGAGCAAAGGCTGATGGCACATTTATAAGGTAGGAAAAGAAATGGGCGGACTGGATGGGCCTTGCGGTCCTTATCTGCCATCAACTTCTATGTTTCTGTGTTCAAATTTTCATTTGTCGGAGTGGCATAATTCCACACCTGTTAATGTTTTACACACCAAACCACTGCAAGGCACCTCCGTACCACTATGCCTATCTACGCTATAAATTTCAAGCCAGAAGTCACAGAGTTTGGAACCGTTTGATTTTGAAAGCAGCACAAGGGAAGTCACAGAGTTTGGAACTGTCTGATTTTGAAAGCAGCATAAGGGAAGTCACAGTTTGGAACTGTTTGATTTTGAAAGCAGCACATGGGAAGTCACAGAGTTTGGAACTGTCTGATTTTGAAAGCAGCACAAGGGAAATCACAGAGTTTGGAACTGTTTGATTTTGAAAGCAGCACATGGGAAGTCAAAGAGTTTGGAACTCTGATTTTGAAAGCAGCACAAGGGAAATCACAGAGTATGGAACTGTCTGATTTTGAAAGCAGCACAAGGGAAATCACAGAGTTTGGAACTCAGTGCTTTGGCTTCTCAGAAGGAACTAGAAGGGGGACAAGATCAGATCTACAGTACAGTAGCTTCTTGTTGTTTTACATTGTTTCTTGTGGATTCTACTTGGTAGAAGGTTATTTCTTTTCTTTCTTACTACTAAGGGGCTAGCAGGGTATTGTTTGGGGCTGTTGGAATTTTGAAACCTGTTTTGGTAGCTATAAGTGGGCTCATTTGTTTGATTCACTGTGTGGCAGGCTGCATTTGTAGAGACCTATTTCTTTTGTTTTAAAACATAATTGGTGTGATTTAACTGGGTTTGTTTCTTTGAATTGGAGACATATATCTTCTAATTCCAAGTCTATTTTGATGTGTTGTTGGTGAAGCTGTTTGAATTGGAGTCCTGTTTCTTTGGGTAGCAAACTTATTTTGGGGGCTTTGAGTAGAATTGTGATTCATTGTTGCTGGCTTCACTAGCTGCAAAGTTTGAGTGCAGAGTGGGGGAAGGGTGCTAATGGTCTGACCAGAGGCCTCAGCTACCTGATTGTTTCTGGAAGACTTGGGCTGGTCCCACCCTTGGTCCATTATTTCCTTTATACCAGGGGTTCTGACATTACTTCCTCAAACAGGCAAAGGATATGCACCTGTCATAGCAAAAGCAGACATCCAGGAAAGGAACAACAGCAAGTGAAGAGGTGACTGCTCTCTCAGTGGAAGGGAAGTAAATGCAAATTTAGGAGCTTTCATTATTACTTCTTTGCATTGATATTGCATTGGGGAAAGGAGGAGTAGGAGTTTGAAGAAGGTTGTGCAATGGCTACTTAAAGTTTGTTTTTGAATGTGGATAGGAAGGATAGGAATATAAAAAGCAGTTGCTCAATATATCTAAACGTGTGCAACAAAGGAGGTAAGGGAAATAAAGCAAATGTTTTGCACTGATAGAGGAGGGAGAGGGGAGACTTGGGGGAGTGTTTGGTATCCTGCATCTGGAAGGGTGGGGGGTCGCTGGTGGGCAACGACAGCAATGGGTAGGGTGGTAGGCTACAACAACTGCGGTGCACCAATCTTTCAAAAATTGCCTGGAGTGTGGGAGGATGTTTAGTGTGCAACCACAAAGAAAAACTTAGAAAGGAGATTGAGGGTCTGCAGGAGCAACTAAGACGGGCAAGGCAGATTGAGAGTGGGTTTAGCCCAATACTGGAGGGAGGAAGAAGGGGAGCTGAGGAAGGGCGATTTAAGCCAACAGTGTTGAGGAGAGGGTCAGAAGAAGGGAAGCAGAGACAAAGGGGCCCAGGCCAGGAAGAACAATTGCCGGGGAAACCAGGTCAGGAGACAAAAGACAAATGGAAGGAGGAGATAGGGACTTCTGAGGAGGCGAAGAAGTGTCAAAAGTCATGGTGGAAAGGAGAGAACAGATTACTATGAAGAGAGAGGGGCGGGCATTTGTGAAGGGCCTTCAGAAAATAGTTGTGCACTGCTAGAGAGGAAGAAGGTGGAGGAGGGAAATGATGAAATTAGAGGAGTAATTGATAAATGCCTGGACCAAACTGGAGCGGGGGGAAGTTCTGCTGGGAGAATTGCAGCAGGGGTAAAAGGGGGAAATAATGTGCAGGAGGAAGAAGAGGAGCTGGAAATGAGAGAGGGAGATGAATGGAAGCAAGCAGGGAGTAAGAGGGGTGGAATCTTAGTGCTGGGGGACTCAATACTAAGAGGAGTTAGGTGGGGTAGCAAGGGTGAGAGGCATAGTCGCATTTGGGTGGAGGCCATGCCAGGAATGACAGCGGAAGGGGTGGGACAGTCTGTTCTGAAATATGCTAGAAGGGGTAGGGACAAGCCTCATTTAATTATACATCTTGGGACAAACGACCTGGCTGACAAGACAGTAGACACAGTCCAGAGGAGGTTTGAGGAACTAGCACAATTATGTGAGGGGGCAGGAAGATCAGTAACTATTTCAGAGATACTTCCTGTGCCAAAGACAAGCACAACAAGAAAGCTGAGAATAGAGGAATTTAACGGATGGCTAAGAACCTGGTGTTGTGCTAAAGGGTATGGGCTGTTGGGGGTTGGGGAGGGACCTGGGAGGACAGTAGTCTCGATGCCAAGGACAGACTGCACTTGAGTGAGGAGAGAAAGAAAGTGTTGAAACAGAGGATGGAGGAGTACATAGAGGAAGTTGGGAATTTAAACTAGGGTGGGGGGTGGCAGTTGGGGAAGAGATATGCAGAGACCACAGGTTGAGAAACCATATGAGCTTACCCCCCATAACAGTGACAAAGGACAAATGGTAAGTACTGTTGGTGATGCTAGGAAAGGAGGGCAGGATGGGGGGCGGAGGGTGGAAGGTGGTTACCCTTAATGCTAGGAGCCTTGGGAGAAAACTGCAGAGTTACAGGTTCTCATGGCAGAGGAGAGGTGGACATTGCAGTCATCACGGAAACACGGGCCACCAGTACAATGACTGGGACCTGTCTGTACCAGGGTACAGATTATTTCGTAGGGACAGAGTGATTGGGAAAGGAGCGGGGGTGGCACTATATATGAAGGAAGGACTGAAGTGTGTAAGGGAGGAAGGTGAGGAGGGTAGTACGGAGTCACTTTGGATGCAAATCCAGGATTCCAAGAATAGGATTCTTAGAATGGGAGTGGTATACAGGCCACCATGTCAGACGGAGGAGTTAGACAGGGAACTAGCGGGACAGATCAGGAGGACCTGCGAGAAGGGTAGTGTGGTGATTGTGGGGGACTTCAACATGCCAGGAGTGGACTGGAGCACCCCAACAACCAGGAACAGAAGGGAGCAGGTACTGCTGGATGCCTTCCAGGACAGCTTCCTGCTGCAGATGGTCAGTGAACCAACCAGGTTAGGAAACACCCTTGACCTTGTGCTGGCAAATGGGGACTTTGTGAGAGAACTTACAGTGGAGGAACTGCTGTCAGGAGTGACCACCGTCAGTATGGCTCACATTGGATATGGGCAAGGAAGGAGGGAATCTGGCACAATAGTGCTGGACTTCAGGAGGGCTGACTTTGGGAGGATGGGGAAGTGGTAAAAGGGTACCTGGCCAGAATTCAATCTAGTATGGACACTAACTAGAGGTGGGAGCTCATAAAGCTGGGGATAGTGGAGCAACCAAAACCTGCTGCAAAGCCCAGAGCAAGAAGGCTTAGGGCTAAGAAACCGATCTGGTTGAGCAAGGAGGTCATAGAAAAGGTAAGGAGGAAAAGAGCTGCCTTTAGGAAGTACAAGAAAACAGGAGGGGAGGACAGGGGAGGTACTTGACAGAATCGAAGGAGTGACAAGGGCAGTAAGGGGAGCCAAAGCATCTACGGAACTCAGGCTGGCACAAGGCATTAAGAAGGGGAGAAGGACTCTTTAAGTACATCAGGGAGAAAAGGAGCTGTAAGGACCACATAGTAAAGATTAGGAAGGAGCGGGGTTGGGTGGAAGCAGGGTGCTACAGGCTGAAGCACTCAAATGAGTACTCCTGCTAAGTATTTACTAAAGAGAAGAGGGGGGGTGACACCCAAGGTGGGAGAAATGGCAGAAGCGGGGGGGGGAGTGGTGACAGATGGGGAAATCATGGAGAGCAGAGTTTGAGAGGGTTTGAAGGCACTGAGGGTGGACAAGGCACCAGGCCCAGATGGCATCCACCCCAGGGTACTGAAGGAGCTGGCAGAGGTCCTTGCAGGACCTTTGGCAGACCTATTTAATGCCTCACCACATTTGGGTGTGTACCTCAGGATTGGAAGATGGCTCATGTGGTGCCCCTCCACAAGAGTGGCCCCAAGGATGAACCGGGAAACTACAGACCAGTGAGCCTCACATCCATCGTGGGTAAGCTAATGGAGACTATCCTGAAGGAGAGGCTAGTGGCCCTCCTAGAGGCCAAAGGACTACAGGACAGCAGACAGCATGGCTTCATACGTGACAGATCCTGCCAAACCAACCTGGTCGAGTTCTATGACTGGGTAACTAGGCAACTGGACAGGACCATGCAGTGGATGTCCTGTATCTGGACTTCAGTAAGGCATTCGACTCAGTGCCACATGGAGGCTGGGAAGGAAGTTAGTAGGCACAGGGGTGGGTGCAAAGCTGGTGAGATGGGTGGGAAACTGGCTGCAGGGAAGGCAACAGAGGATGGTGGTGGGTGGGGAGCTCTCACACCCAAGGGCAGTGACGAGCGATGTTCCACAGGGCTCAGTGTTGGGACCAGTGTTGTTTGGGATATTCATCGCAGACATATCATGGGACATCAAGAGCAAGATCAGTCTGTTTGCTGATGATACCAAGGTAGACGCGGTGGTGGATGACCTAGGTGGGTGGCATGGGTTGCAAGATGATCTGGCAAAGCTTGAAACCTGGTCAGACACCTGGCAACTAGGCTTTAATGCCAAAAAGTGCAAGGTGCTGCATTTTGGGATGAAGAACCCAAGGAGGAGTTACCAGCTAGGGGAGTGCAGCTAGCCCAGACAGAGGAGGAGAAGGATCTGGGTGTGCTCATTACAGGGTCGATGAACAACTCGGCACAATGTAGGAAGGCAGCTGCAAAGGCCAACAAAATGCTGGGTTGTATTGCAAGGGGTATATCCTCGAGGAGGGAGGAGGTGATTCTGCCACTGTATAGGTCATTAGTTAGACCACACCTGGAGTACTGCGCAGGTACTGGCGTCCGTGATCTGAAGAAGAGGACATTGGGTTACTGGAGGGGTGAGCGAGAGCGACAAAGATGATCAAGGGGCTGGGGACTTATCCATACGAGAGGAGGTTGAAGGAGTTGAACATGTACTCACTGGAGGAGAGGAGAGACAGGGTGACGTGATTGAAACCTTTAAATACATGAAAGGAATAAACAAGACGGGTTCAGAGGGGCTGTTCAAAGTAAGGGAGGGAGGGAGGCCACCAGGGGCCATGATATGAGACTGGAGCGAGGAAGGTTCAGGAGGAGATGAGGAGACACTTTTTACAGAGAGGTGGTGGCTGGGTGGAATGCGTTACCTGCTGAAGTGGTATGCAGTAGAACAGTTGACTGCTTCAAACGAGGATGGGACAGGACAAGGGGAAGGGTTAATGAAGGGGAAGGGTGGAAGGGAGGGGCAGCTGCAGAATAAGGGGTGCTAGCTGCACATTCGAGCAGACTTGATAGACCTCTAGGCCTTTATCTGCTGGCAAATTTCGTATGTTCGTATGTAGAACGCTATGCTCAAAACATTAACTGTATCACGCAGTATCTCCACAGTGAATAATTTTTCCAACACGTAAACATCATTATTCACACCCCCAGGACATCCACTAAACACCCTCCAAATTTCATGTGAAAAGACCAGACCGTTGCAGAGATATTCAATGTTTACGTTTCTGCACCTTTAAGAAGTTTTCCACCACAAAATGGTGGAAATCGCGGCCAAAAATGCACTAAAATGGCGGACCTGACAGCCGAAAAATCTGTAAATGCGAGGGGGGGCAACTTCAAATGGCAATAACTCTGGAACGGAACAAAATTTTTTCACCAAATAAAAACTGGCATATTCCATGAACACAGGTCTTTCTCTATGGCAAGTTTCAGATCAATCAACCACACACTGGCTGCACTATGCGTTGCGGAAGACAGTGCAGAAAAATAGCAAAAACAACATTTTGCACTGCGCAAATGCAGGAACACAAATGATCACATTAAAGCAAACAGTAGTGGCAGCAGTGAGGTAAAAGAAAATAGTAATGCACACAGTGATGCAAACGGTTAATGATAACACAAATGGTAAGAGAAACGCAAGCACAAACGTTAATGAAACCAAATGGTAATGCAAACACTAAAGGCAACAGAAACGGTAACGTAAATGCAAATGGTAATAGAAAGCAAAAAAATAGCAGCGCATGAAGGAAGCAGTTACGCATTCAACAACAGAAGCTACCGATTACGCAAATGCTGAGGCCAGCGGAAACACAAACGGTAGCGAGCACGCAAAACAGTAACGGTAACACAATTGAAACGCAAAACGGTTACGGTAACACCATCGATGACACCAAAGGAAACAGTAACGGAACGCTAAATGCAAGCGCCAGACGCAAAACAGTAACACACGGTGACGCAAAAGTAAACGTAAACAAAAACGGTAACACAAACTTTCCCAAAAAGGTGCATTCAGAAGCACAGTGAATACAAAGAATGTATGCATAATAATGGCCCTCTGAGCAGAAAATGAGCACTTGGAATACTAAATTCCTTATATCTCAGAAACCATACGACATATAAAAAAATTTAAAATCTTGTATTATTTATGATTTTCCGGGCTAGTTTTGCACTTGGTCTCCTACTGGGGGACTAAGCATTCTTCCGAGGAAAAGTCTGTATCTCGAACAGTTTTCGAGATACGGGCCCCGAAAGGCGCTACGGACGCCGTAATGTTATCCTATGGGGCAAATCGTCAACTTTGGAGTGCAGTAACTTTGCAACCCTCTAATATTTTTTTACCAAACCACCACAAGGCACATCTGTGGTATATTGGCTTTCTTTCCTCCAAATTTCAGCCCAAAAGACCAAACCGTTCTTTTGCAGCAGGGTTGCAAAAATTCCCTATTGTTTTGGCCATAGTGTCGCAAAGTACTTTTGCAAATCACGACACCATAGCAAATGAAATCACAAAAGTGTCGCATATGCGAAAGTACTTTGTGACACTACTTTTTACAAAAATTTCAAAAACATATTTCTGGGGTGTTTTACCCCCCAAAAAAGACATGGCTAACATCCTCTAGCCTCGACTAGGTGAACACAACAAGAATTGTGACTTTAGAGTGTCCCACATTTAAATGCAAAGCATTTCTCTGACCACCAGCTGAAAACTAGATGGCTGATTTGAGACACTACAAGGGTCATTTGCTAAAGTAAAAAGTGCATTTGCGACACTTTTGCATATTTTGTTAACTTTCCCTTTGACTATAATCGGAAACTTTAAAAAAAAAAAAACTTTTGAACCATTTAATATTTTTTCATGAAATCTTCGAAAGGCACATCGGGGACCCCGGCTGCATGTTCCCTGAAGGTTTCGGATCGTTTACGCAAACCTTACGGGCTGTAGGTACGAGCAAAGAATGCACAAAAATGTGTAATTTGTGCATTTTTCGGCACTCTGTAGCTCTGCAACCATACATCCAACCGTAACGAAACAGGTCAAGAGATCTATGGTACCAGACCGCGCATGCCAAATTTCAGGCAAATCGCCATATGGTGGCAAAGTTATTAAGCTGCCAAATTTCAGATTTAACCTTAGATGGGGTACTCAACCCTAACTATAGTGGCACTACCGTACCACTATAATGTGTATATAGATATATATAGTAAATGTGTGTCAATCTATGAATACAGTCTATATGTGTTTGTCAGTCTTTGAAGTGAGTAGTAGTGATCTACGTTATACTCAACATTTGGGTTATAATGTTTTAAAGATTGATCGACTGACTTACTGGCATAGCAGTTGTGCTATAGCCGTGGCCTGGCAAGCCTGAGTTGACAGAGGACTGAACATGAACATCCCAGAGGATACTCTCCTCGAGAGGAGGGCTCACGGTCTCCTCTGCTTTACTATCTTAATGACTATAGGTGGTGGTGCAGTCCAAGCAGATGTGCACAAAAGGAAGGACACCAACAAGCTCATATGTGGTGTCTTGCGGAGAGGAACACCAGATAAACAGGACCACCTCCCCCAAAGCCACTGCATGACGTCTGCCCCACGTCACAGGCCCACACCACCAACTGGGGCTCTCACAGTCAAACTGAGCTACAACTGTGTTGCGGTTAGGGTCCCTTCTGGTGGTCCCACACTGGAGGACAAGCCAGGAAGGAATAGATGGCGAGGTAAGTCTTAGGGAAGGCAAGTGATGGAACTGGGCACGGGGTTAGGACCGAGGCAGGGCCAGTTAGGGTGCAGGAGGAAAAGTACACTAAATTAAATAAAAATTGATTGATTGATATACTTGTCTTGGGTGTCCCACCCCCGGCTTGCAGTGTGACTTAGAAGGACGCTGTTGCTGTGACTGTGTAAAATAAAATATGATGCTTATGACTGACAAGTAGTGGGTTCTTTATTGATGGGGAATAGTGCTGTTGCCCAGGACACTTAATTTCTAAACATTTGTTGTTTTTCTAGGTACAGAAGTGGGACGAGCAGCAAGAGAAAGGGACCTTCGCAGGTAGAATATAATGCTACCTTTGCCTTGTGACATCGACTTTCTTTAAACGCAGTTTAATGCTAGCAACTGTGTATTGTCTGAGTTTCTGTTATCTGCAAGTTAACTGTATTTTTCTGCCTGTAATCACTCATACAAACACCCTGTCTAGATGTGAAACTTTTCAAATGGAATAAAAACCTATTACTGTCAAACTTGGATGAGCAGCACGGCCCTTAATTGCCTCAGTTCCTTTTTCCCACCGTCAAGTGCATCAGTAATGAAGTTGCTCACCTGCAGGAAGTCAGAACTTCATGTCTGTGTGACAACAGCATTTAGTTTTTCTCAGTTTTAGAGTTTAAAGCTAGAGTTTGTTATTTTTGTGTCATTTTAGAGGTTTCACAAAAATACTTCTGTCAGTCAGGGGACCAGGAGGATTGCAGGAAAAGGCCAACTGGCAAAGTGCAGACCAGGGGAAAACAGAATCCCCATGGGAACATGAGCAGGGGAAATGGAACTATAGGGAAAGGGTGGAAGGTAGTCCTGCTAAATGCCAGGAGCTTGGGCAATAAAATGCCTGAGCTCCAGGCGATGCTAACTGAGGGAGCAGTGGATGTGGCAGCGGTCACTGCGACTTGAGCCACTACAAGACATGACTGGGACCTGAACCTGGAGGGATACACTATGTTCAGGAAGGACAGGGGAGGGAAGGGAGGAGGGTAGCAATGATAGTCAAAACTGCATTGGCATAGGGGAGTAGAGGAGGCGGAGGGAACCGTGGAGGTGATTTGGGTCACCTTGATAACAAGGGGGCAAGAGGTAAAAATAGGGTAGTGTATATAGACCCTGCCCTGGTGGAGGAGCTGGAGGACAGTCTGGTGGCAGATGTTAGGAGACACTGCAGACTGGGCAGAGAGCAGTGGTGGTGTTGAGGACTTAAACATGCCAGGAACAGACTGGGAGACTATGACATCCTCTGTGACCAGGGAACAGAGGTTGTTGGATGTCTTTCAAGGCAGCGTTCCTAACTCAGCAGGTGAGGGAACCGACCAGGGAGGCACGGGTACTGGATGTGGTCCTGGCAGACAGTGACCAGATTGGGGCCTGGAGGTAAGGGACCCATTGGCGGGAGTGACCATGCACGGTCTGGTTCTGCCTGGACCTGGGAGGGCGAAGGCTGCACAAGACTGAGTAACCGACTTCCAGAGGCAGTTTTAAGAAATGGGAAGGATCCTTAAGGAGCATTTGGATGGGATTAGGTCAGACATGGACGCTGATAGTAGGTGGAAATCATCAGGAGAAGGGTGCAGGATGCTACCAGCACCTGTGCAAGAGTAAGGCGAAAGCGGTGGGCCCAAAACCCTGTTGGTGGACCAGGGAGGTCCAGGAGGTGGTGCGGGGAAAGAAAGCAGCCTATACAATTCAAGTGCTCAAGGAGTGAAAGGGATCGAGGAGTACGAGCTGATGGCTAAAAGGGCCACTAGAGTGGTGAGGCGGCTAAGGCAAGGAAGGCAGAACCTGCCAGGGAAATTAGGAGAGGAACAAGGGTTCTTTAGATACATTGGGGAAAAAGCGAAGGGTGAAGGGGCAGATTAGCAGGATTAAATCAGGGAGGGATGGGCACAAGACCGGGAGCAGGCTGAGGTACTAAGCAGTACTTCACCTCAGTTTCACCAGGAAAATGGGGTGCTGCATCATACATGGGAAGAGACAGAGATACTGAGATGGGGGAACCCTTACCGATCGGCAGGTCTGGGGAGAGGGAGGCATCACTGGCAGGTGGGGAGGGCTAAGCAGGAAAAGGGGTACGGAAGTGAAATCACAGCTGAGAGAGTGAGGAAGCCCTCAGCTCCCTTAAAGACGGAGAAAGCACCAGGGCCGGATAAATTACATCCCAGAGTGCTGAAGGAACTTGCAGATGTCCTGGCAAAACCCTGGCAGAGCTTTCACCATCTCTCTGAGGACAGGGTGGGTGCCCCAAGACTGGAAGGTGGCGCATATAGTGCCTATCCACAAGGGGATAAAGGGAGGTGGCAGGAACTACAGGCCTGTCAGCCTGACCTGGTGGTGGGCAAGGTGATGGAGGGCATTGTCAAGGAGAGGCTGGGGGGACCTGGATAAGTCAGGGTGCCTGGACGATAGACAGCATGGATTCATCCTGGGAAATCGTGTCATACAAACCTGGTGGAGTTCTATGACTGGGTGACAAGTGCCTTGGACCTGGGTAGACCAGTGGATGTCCTCTTTCTGGACTTCAGCAAGGCATTTGACTCTGTTCCTCACGTGGGCCTGTTGGATAAGCTGGGAGAAATGGGGTGGGGAACCAGATGATCAGATGGATAGAGCAATTGGCTCCAGGACGGACCCAGAGGGTCGTGTTGGTGGGATAGTCTCATCCCCAGGAGGGTCATTAGTGGGGTCCCACAGGATCAGTCCTTGGGCCCCTTCTGTTCAACGTCACGATCTGACATAAGGACAGGAATCAGGGAGTGAGATGAGTCTCTTTGCAGATGACTCAGAACGGGGCGGTGGTGGATGGGGAGGAGGGAGGTGGCCCTACAGGGGACCTGGAGGCTCTGGAAGATGGTCTAGAAAGTGGAAGCTGAGGTTCAATGCGGGAAATGCAAGGTACTCCACCTGGGGCAGAAACCCAGGTCAAGTGTACACCCTGGGGAATGCTACAAGTCTCAATGGCTGAGAGGGACCTGGGGGTGGTGGTGGATGTCAAGATGAACAACTCTGAGACTTGTAGGAGGGCAGCAGCCAAGGCCAACAGGATGCTGGGATGCATCGCTAGAGATCACCTCAGAAGGAGGAAGTGATACTCTCTGTATAACTGCTTGGTGAGGCCGCACCTTGAGTACTGCGTGCAGTTTTGGAGGCCACACTTAAGCGGGACATTAACCTCCTGGAGGGTCCAGAGGAGGCAACCAAAATGATTTGGGGCTTGGGGACAGTACCTATGAGGAGAGGCTCAAGAGCTAAATATGTACACATTGGAAGAGAGAAGGGACCGGGGGACATGATGAGGTCTTTAGGTACATGAAGAGGGTAAATAGGGAGGAACAGTCGGGGTGCTTGAAGGAAGGAGGAAGGGGCAGCTAGAGGCATGGCTGGAAGCTGGAGGGAAGATTCAGGAGAAAGGAGGAGGTGCTACTTCACTGAGAGGGTGGTGGAGCCATGGAATGCACTGCCTAGGGGGCTGGTGGAGGCAGAGACAGTGGAGGGGTTCAAGAGGGGGTGGGACAGGTACAGGGGAAGGGTTCTGGAAGCAAAATCCAATGCAGCAAGAATATCCGGAACTGGGAAGGGAGAAGCCAGAGAAGGCGAGGGGGACAGCAAGGTCAGCACCCAGGTTGGGGACTGACCAAACGAGCAGACACGAAAGACCATTAGGCCTATTCTGCTGGCATTTAGTATGTTAGTATGTTAGTTTACCCACAGCCCTACCGAGCTGACGGTCAGTAGCCATAGGTGATGATGGCAGGGAGCATTCTCAGGCAGGCTGCTCCAGCAGCATGGCTTTGCCCTGACCACTTTGCCCATTGGGGAAAGGTTTTGACAACAGATGGTCCTGTGCTGTGGAGGAAAAATATTCCTACCAAAAATACAAAAGAGTGGGCCATTCCCGATTTTCATCGGGTTCTCAGCACTGCTTGGCCTCAAGTTCTTCCTCTTCCCCTTGGAAGGGGAAGAAATAGTACCACTCAAGGTTTCCCTCTGAGAAGTTTGCGGCAAGAGCCTCCGTCTCCCAGAGCCAGAGGCATCACCGGCAACATCAGCATCTCGAGGACCTCTGATTCTAGGAGGTTGATGTCTCAGGCCCGGAGTTTCCCGCTGTCAGTAAATGGGGACCCCAGTGGGCAGTTCCACCATTGGGCAGCTCTTTGGAGCAGTGGGTGACAGCATCAGGCTTGTGTGTCTCTGCCAGTGGACCAGGTCACTGGCCCTTCTGGGTCAGTGGAACTGAGACCGTGGGTGGGCCCTCAAGCCAGGTGGAGCATTTGACTCCAGCAACAGCCCCTGGCCCTTGCCATTGACCGCATTGCTGGACTCCTGTCTCTACTAGCTGCACCCCTACCCTGTGTCACTTGGTGGGACCAGTTGGGTAGTGCTGCTGTTCACTTCAGTGCTGGTGCCAGTGCTGGGTTTGGACCCCTCAGGGCCTGGCCCAGTGCTGGTCCCGGCACTATCCTTGGCTCCAGGGATTCCCCCAGTGCCAGATTCAGTTCTGGTTTTGGCACTAGCCCCTCATCCTTGGGGCTGGTGTTGCCAGACCACAGTGTGGATTAAAGGTCCTGCGATCCACCACTCTCTGTGATCCTCCCTCTAGGGAGAATGTAGAGGGGGACGAGTCTGACCCCGACCTCATCTTCTCTGAGGGCTGCAGCGATGACTTTATTAACCTGGACTCTTTGGACCCAGGCCCTACTTCAGTGCTCATGAGGATCTAACTTCAAGGCTTTGTTCAGAGATATGCCTTCTGCACTTTATTTGAGCCTAAAGCCATTGCTCAAGGTGAATGTCTGCAGTGGTTAAACATTTCTACCATGCTGGTGAATTTTGTTCCTCCTAGTCCGCCTGCATTTGAAACCCTGTCTGATGTGGTCTGGAGTAGGCTTGCTTTAATACCTTCTGTCTGCAAGCAGATGGGTTATTAAAAATAAATAAATGTTACAGTACCCATAAAAGATAGTACAGTGTATGATCTGACTTGCGTGTGGAGCTCTTGCAGCAGGTATTACACTTAGGACTAATGCCACCAGGCGTTAGAGGACCCCGGAAAAGATCTTCCAGCTGGCAATCTGTGATGGGGTCCACCCCCGATGTCGGCTCCACCCAACATCCAACGTGGTATAAAAGGGGCAGACCCCCGGCGCCATCTCAGTTCTTTTCCCGGTGCTGACCCACTTAGTTCGGCTCCACGGATGCCTCGCATTAGCAGTCGACCACCTCTTTTTTCGCGCTTTCTAAAGCAGTAGTTAATACATTTTCTCGTTTGATTAAGTACTTAATTTGCATGTTTTCGCCCTCCTCGCTGTGGCAAAAGTCAAAGTGCCAATGCGGCAAGCAGATCCCGGCCAAGGACAGCCATGAGGCCTGCCTGATTTGCTTAGGCCCCACCATCAGCCCGATGACTGTCCGCACTGTAAAAAGTTTAACAACAAGATGAGGATAAGAAGAGCAAAGCGCTTAAGGCCTACCTCCTAGAGCAGAAAATAGCAGCCATGCAGAAATCCCCATTGGGACCCAGCTCTTCATCTCCAACGAAGGAGTCTCCCACCGAGAGAAGTCATCAGGAAACACCATTCACGGGAAAAGATAGGGCCAGGTCGGAATCCCCCCAAAATCTCCTCAGAGAGCTTCTTCCTCAGCCTCCGGCAGGAGGTCAGGGTCAGTCTCCCCATCCTCCGCTGGGACCGGCTCAAAGAAGATGCCCTCTTCCTCTGCTGACAAACCCAGAGAGCATTCTTCTTCCTCGGGGTGCTCGCACGCCCAGGTCCCCCTGGCTCACTGACCCAATAAGTCTTCTCACAGGTTGGCCCAGGAGGGACGGTCGCCCGCTGATAGGCCTAAGGAGTCAGGCCATAAATCCAGTGGATCATCCAACAAGCACAAAAAGTCAGATGACTCCATCAGGCAACAGGGGACAGTCAGCCTGCGGATGCCTCCACCACCAGCTAAGGGGGGCTGTCACGCCAGCGACAAGTGCCCCCCAGCCCAGGCGGCCTCACCGGAAGACAGGGCCCCTTGGCCCGATAAAAGGCAGTCGCCAGCTGGCGACCAGACGCCCGGCCTCCCACCAGACAACTGGTCACCTGACGACACTCAGCATACACCAGACCCTGGGTCGGATGAACACTCACCCATACATATGGAGCCCGACCCACAGCCAGACACAGCCAGGGCAGCCTCCCCGGAGCGGACACCTGTACCGAACGTCCCAAAAGATCCGACGCCCAGTCCTTCATCCCTGACGCCCCCTCCACCGGTCGTCCCTCTAGCAGATGTCGGGGCTCTTTTCACTTCATGGTGGAATACAGTAAAAGGGGACCTGCTATACAGACCTCCAGATCCCCCTCCTAAGGAAATCCAACCGCCTCCTCCTCCGACCTCGGACAAGGCGTCGGGTGAAGGCTCTCGTCCACCTCCCAGTCAGAGAGAGAAAAGGAGACGAAAGCCGTCCACTGTTCCCTCTTCCAGTGACTGGCTATCGTCCACATCTGGAGATGATGCAAGGGATTTGTCCTCTGAGTCTTTGGAGGATGAGGGCTATCGTCCTCCTTCCCCAGGACGAAGGATTCTCCCAGATCACCACGGATGATCCTTTCTTTCCTAGACATAATGAGACACATCCAAAATATCTATCAATAGGACACGGAGGAACTGGACCCGGAAAGGAAAAGGATGACAAAATTCCTGGGTGCCAAAGACCCAAGATCACTGGTCATACCTCCTGTAGTTGAGCCATTCCAAGATGTAACCAGGCTCACTTGGAAAAAGCCATACTCCACATCAGCAGTGCCTCAGTAGGCGGACCGGTTGTACAAACCCTTGAAATACTAACCTTTTCTGGGGGAGCAACCAAAAGCTGGCTCCGTGGTGCTAGCCGCAGCCCACGGGCGACTCACTCAACCCAAACACCTCAGCTCTCAGGCTCCGGACCCAGAGTCAAAATTGGATAACTCGGGTAGGAGGGTTTATACCTCTGCCACTGGGACCATTCGTTCACTGAACTTCTTGGTCCACATGGTCACATATCAAAAGTTGCTGTGGGAGAAGACAGTGGAACTGGTAAAGGCCCAACCTGATTCTGACACTAAAACAAACTCTAGCCAGAGCCGATATGGCTGCAGCAAGCTTGTAGGAGCGCTACTGCTGTGGGGGAACAACTGCCGCCAATTGTGTGTGAATGCCATACACAGTATGGCGGCCAGAGCCGATGAGGCTGTGAAGCACTACCAAGTGACGTAAGTTATGCATGTGCGTAGAAATAATTCAACGCCCAGGTGTAACTTGGTCATATGTTGGAGGTGTTGCACCAAATTTTAAACATGGCCTTTTTTGGACCCCTCCTCATGAACAGTGCCAGTGTCATTTTATTCAGTTGTCCCGAAAGGTGATTGTGCAGACCAAACGTGCTGTTCTGCGCCACAGGTGCGAAAACACATTTTGGGCAGGTTGTGGAAAATGACAGCTGTACTGTTGTGAAAGAGGTGTACAGAAATGGCAATGTGAAAAGTGTGAAGTGAAAATATTAAAAATTAGCGATGTTAGGAGCATGCATAGAAAGTGCACAACACACTCTCATAACGCAGTCATTTTTCGGAATTTTTTCACCAAATTTTCAACGTGGCCTTTTTTGGAACCCTCCTCATGAACAGTGCCAGTGTTATTTGTTCAGTTGTCTTGAAGGTGATTGCACAGAGCAACGCGCTATTCTGCGCCACAGGTGCGAAAACACACTTCGAGCAGGTTGTGGAAAATGACAGCTGTACTGGTTTGAAGGAAGTATGTAAAAATGGCAGTGGTACAAATGTGGAGTGAAAATATTAAAAAGTGGCAGCATTAGGAGTGTGCATAGAAACTGCACAACACATGCTCATAATGCAGTCATTTGTTGGAATTTTGTCACCAAATTTGCAACATGGGCTTTCTGGGACCCCACCTCATGAACAGTGGCGGTGTCATTTCATGAATCAGTCCTGAAAGGTGATTCCGCACAGTGATAGTGAAATCACCTCTCAGAACTGAGTAACAAAATGACAGTGACAGTTTTCATGAGGTGGGGTCCCAAGAACCCCATGTTGAAAATTTGGGCCAAAAACTCCAAAGAATGGCGAAGATATCACCAGAAGTTGAAAATCCCATTGAATGGCTGTATAGCATGCTTACCTTTAATTCTTCAGTTTGTGGTTGGGCTTTGAAGAGTGCAGACATGTCCCACTCCAGAAGATGACAGCTGACCTCTGGAGATAAATATGGGGTAAGGGGGTGGGAGGTGGGTGCTCAGTGGGAGGGTGAGGAGGGGGACTGCAGCAATAACGAGGGATCGTTTTCAGGTTTACAGGGATGAAAATAATGCAATGAGGTCTGTTTTCTAATTTACAGGAGATAAACAAATACAACCCATTTTGGCACACTGGGGTGGGCTCCCAGTGTGCCTCATGAATAGGGAAGGGTTGCACAGGATTTCAACATGGGGATTGGGCACCCGATGTCATCATAACGTGGGGAGGGTGCCTTCGACATTTTCTCAGCAGTAATGACTTGGGCAAAATGCAGTATGACCGAGCAGCTATGTGAGTGTATTATAGAAACTGCAAGTGGGAGAGCCAGGCAAGGGATGAAACACAGGTCAGCACATCTAACAAATATTAAAATGTTGAGAGATGCATGACCGCTAGCTGTTTAACCAAGACTGCCTAAGTATGAGATTAATATGAAAGCTTGGTGGTTCAAAAACAAAAAATGCTCTTAAGGACCTGGTGCTTAGTGCGTTTAGAGCAGCTGCTGTTCCCATTATGTTTAGGGTAGAGTTGTGTTGCTACCAAACATTGTCCAGGATCGTAGTTTTTTTAATTTATTTTAAAAAGCCATGGGAGGATACGTTTCAGCTAGTTGTAATTGGTTTTCCGTTCTTGAAAGAACATGGATTAAAAATTGTTTTCTTTTGTGTGAACTGGCTGTTTTGAATGAGTTTGTGTAAATCATGCATCGGAATGCGAAAGTAACAGCCGAAATAGTGCGGCTGTTATTCTGTATGCCGATCGTGGTGGTGGAGGGTTAAACTCCATTAGGCTTTCGGAAGGAGACTTCTAAAAGTCCAATGGAAGCTGTTGTGAGCTTGGCTGTTTCAACCGGAGCAGCAGCGTGAGTGGCCTTGGCGGACTGCTGCCAACCCTTTTGCAGTTTCGGAAGGATCATTTTGAAACTCCAAAAGGGAAGAGTTCCAAGGCCTGTTCCAGTAGCTCATTTTTCTGAGCTGTCACAAAAACGGCTGCAGGCTCTGCCTACGCAGCCATAATGAGCTGTTAGCCTATGTCCAGTCTGGCATCGACGTGGATAAACATGTCCTCTGGTGCTCCTATGATTCAGCGGACATGGCAAGAGCAGCGGCGTCAGGGGTCTGCTTGCTCAGACACGCTTGGCTCAGGGTGGCCAGATTCTGTCAGGACCTCCAAGTAACAATCTTGGACTCCCCCCTCTAGGGCCCGGTCCTTTTCGGCCAGGAGGTTGAGGGCATCATAAAAGGCCTTCAGAATTTAGGGAAGGCTGTTGCCGATGTGCAAAAGATGTACAAATCGGAACTACAACCGGCACATAAGCACCCTTTTCGCAAACCTCAAGGCCAGTAAGGAAACCGACAGTTCCACGGCAAGGGTTTTAAGCACCATGCTCAGCCCGTCCAGTCAGGAGCCCAAGGCCCTAAACAGCACAATGCTCCCAGACACCCTGCCCCCACCCCCCAGGGAACTGCATGACTCTCAACTGCCTCACCCCAGTCATCAGTCCTAGCGGGGGGAACAAGTAGAGGGGAAATTCTCCTATCTTTCAGAATGGAGCAACATCACTTCTGATCAGTGGGTGCTGCAGGCCATCCAGAGGAGATACGCCATAGAATTTCTGAGCATCCCTCCAGACAACCGGCCATCTCCCTCCCACTGTTCAATCAACCATGCCCTTCTTCTGGAACAGGAGATCCAGTCCCTCCTCCAGGAGAAGGCCTTCCAACCAGTACCACCCTCCCGGCCGGAAAAGGCTTTCTCTCATTTTTTCTTGGTGCCCAAGAAAAAGCGGAGACCTTCACCCCATTCTAGACCTTAGCCACCACAACAAGTTTGTCTTGTACAAGAGGTTTCGGATGGTGATCCTGGCAAGCCTCTTCCCCTTCTTCATCAAGGAACTGGCTTTGCTCCCTGAACATGCAGTATGCATATATGCATATACTGTATGCATATAAAGATCCTGCCCTCACATAGGAAGTTCCTTAGCTTTCTGTTCTGAGACCAGCACTACCAGTTCAGGGTGTTCCCTTTTGGCCTGTCATTGGCATCCAGAGTCTTTACCAAGTGCCTTGCAGTGGTAGCTGCAGCGCTGAGGAGGAGATGTCACTTCCTCTACCCATACTTGATGACTGGCTGCTCTCTGCCCGTCAGAAGATCAGCTTATAGGCATGCTCCAGGAAACAGAGCAGGTGTTCCTTTCTCTGGGCATCACCCTGAACTGGCGAAATCTCAGCCCTGGCCCTCCCAATGGCTTCCAGTATATTGGGGCAGTGCCACGACACCCAGCAGGGCAAGAGCCTTTCTGCCGAGGACAGGCACTTGATAAGCGTAAACTGTCTCGAAAGGTCCAGACCTTGATCCAGGTCTCTGCAAGGGTAGTTGTGCAGCTGTTGGGACATATGGCAGCTGCCATAGCCACAGTCTCTCTCTCCCATTTGAATATGAAGACTCTCCAGTGGCACCTCAGAGTCCAATGGGACCAGGGCTCAGATGACTTGGACCATCCCATCTGGATATCAGAAGCGGTTCGTCACTCCCTTCAGTGGTGGCAATACCCGACTCACTTGGAGCAGGGAGTACCCTTCCAGCGGCCAAGCCCATTACAGGTCCTTACGACAGACACCTCGGGACTAGGCTGGGGTGCCCACCTAAACGAGCATCAGACAAGAGGATCATGGTCTGCCATAGAAAGGTCTCTCCATATCAACGTGCTGAGATGAGGGCCGTTATGTATGCCCTCCAGGCCTTCCAGGATCAGCTCTCCCAGGGTCTACTGTAAATCCAGTCAGACAATACCCCGTGAGTCTTTTACCTGAGCAAACAAGGGGCACTCTCATGCAGAGGCCATGAGAGTCTGGGACTGGGCAGTAGAGCGTGATCTCTTCCTCCTAGTGGTTCACGTGCCAGGAAGTCAGAACGTTCTGGCCGACAGTCTGAGCTGCTCTTGTTCTTTGAACCACAGTGGGAGTTGCTTCAAGAAGTAGCATACGACCTCTTCGACAGATGGGGTCGTCCAGAGTTGGACCTCTGTGTCCCTGTGCAACGCCAAACTGCTAAATTTTTGCTCGCTAGATCCAGGGCCTGGGGTTTTCTGGTGAGACACATTGTCCCTCTCTTGGGCGGAGAGCAGGGTATGAAATTCGTGAATAAAAGTACATGCCCACTTGGGCATGTAAGAAGAAAATGTACATGCCCAAGAAACTATTTACATGCTGCCCCTTAAACAGACTCATGGTGTCTGCCTGACTGCTCATGGCTATTGGTTTGGCTTGTTTTGAGAATTTTGATTTGTACTCAGTATTAATAAACACAAGAAGGAAAAATGTGTGTGTGTTTTTTTTACAATAAATAAACTTAAGGAAAACTGACTGTGTGTTGCCTGATTATTTTTTAATAGTATTCAGATTTTAGATAGTCCGACCGTGACCCAGTGACAGCGTAGCTGTTGTAAAAAAAGCTACCAGATTTTTTGACACTATTCAGATTTTAGATAGTCCACACTTAGAGAGCTTGTAAAAGAGCTAGTTATTGTATTTATTCAGATTTAAGGTACTTGGATAGATAAGTCCACCACATAATAGAGAGTGAGACTAGGTTTATTTAATAACAGATCATGGATCCTGTATGGTAGGTAGGTAGGCAACAGAGCAGCTACTAGCTTGTAAAAGACTATAAAAGCTTTTTTAACTAAACAGCATTATTTAACAGATGGATCCCTGAACTTAGATTGTAGCCGAGGAAAAATTTTTAGACAGATTTTCCTTTTAAATTCTAGTCCCATGCAGCAGTGCCCCTCTACTTTTGACTTCCAGTCTCAACTTTTTATTATTTTTAGGTGGTAGTCACGGATTTAAGAATGCATGGGATAGACATAAAGGAATTCTGGAGGTCAGGGGTGAGGGCAACAGACTTCTAGGAAAACATAAACTGAACTTACAAGCTCAAATGGGCAGACTGGGTGGGCCATAGGCCCTTATCTGCCGACACTGTCTATGTATCTATGTGGTAGTAGTAGACAAGTAGTTATTTAACAAGAAAGACAACAATTGGTATAGTGTTAGTTACTGTTAGGAACTAGGTGAGCACTGAGCAGTGAGTACTGACTGACTGAGCTCCCTAAAGAGATCGAGTCCCCTTTCTGCTGCAGTCTACTTGTTGATTTCAGACTTCAGTTATTTACTTGTGTTTATTTAGTCATTTAAATCCAACACAAAGTCATTATCATTCACAGACAGTATAGAAATAGAATTATTCTGTTAGGGTAGGAACTTAGGCACGTTATCCAGTTAGCTGCTTGGCAGGGTTAGGGTAATAATAATATAAGTGCAGTAGGGTACATTTATAGTAGCTGTCTGAAGGGAACTGTCTGTAGGCCAGAAAATCACTGTGTGTTTTTCTTCCCTATCCCTCCTATTACAGGTCTGGTGGTTGGTATTATAAGAGTTGAAAAGAAGTGCAACAGCAAAGCAGCCTTTGAGATTAAGAAGTAATCTTTAATTCAGATGCTGCTTTTTTACTTTTTAGGAAAGGTCTGACTGACTACTCCATGTATTCTGATTAATTATTTTCTTGCTGTCCGATTTCCTTCCATCCCAAGAGAGACCTTCGCGGTCTCACACTCCTCTCCTCCCCTCTCCAAGTTATTCCTCTGTCCTAAAATCAATCCACTCCTTTCAACACTCTGTTATGTTGCTTGTACGCATGTGCAAGAAACAGTGCCATCATCCGAGTTTTCGGAGGTGTGGCAGCCCTCTTCCAATTCAGTCAGTGTGTTTGCAGGCGAGGCCGCAGTTCTCCAATCATGGCTGCAGCTGTCTATGACAGCAGTTGAAAATGCAGTGCCGTACAGTTGAAAGGGAGAGCTACGCTTCAGTGAGCATGTAATAAGATCACGTGCTCATGCGTGCTCCCACCCACACACACGCACGCATACTGTGCTTGTGCTTCCCCCCCCACACACACTGTATTGTGTTTACAAACTGAAGCAAGTTTTTTTTGTTTGGTGGTTCTCTTAAGGTTTTTAAGTCATAAGCTGTGTCAGTGACAGTGGTACTGTGTCTGGTTCTGGCAGCTTGATTAGCTAGAGTGCTACAAGGGGACCCCCTACTGATCCCACAGTCACTTCTTGTGTAGCTGTGGTATTATTAGACGGGTACAGAGATCACATTAAACAATATCTCAAAGCATGCAAGAATGATGAGAACATTTAAGCGACGGGCTGCTTAAATTGGCATTTATCAACTGGAACTTACAAATGCTTTAGAACACCATTTTTAAATCTTAACCTATAACAGAATGTCGACCTTTTTTTTTATTTTCTGAAAAAATCAAACATAGACTCTGCTTACTTCCGACATGAATTTTAGACTTACATTGCTCCGTGGAATACAAAAGACTGCAACTCTTCTTTAATACAGTTCAAATAAAAAGAACCTGGAAAAGGGGAAATTATACCAAATAAAATTTTGCCAGCTGTAAATTGTGCATAAAAAAGTTTCCAATAATTCCGTCTCAGTCACTGACCACATGCGTTCAGGCGCTTGCAGCCACTATATTAAAAGCTCACAAACCCTTTTTTGTCTGGACTCAGTGATCTGAAACCAGTTTGTCTGCAGCCCTGAAACACCTGCAGTATCTGGGCTTGGCTTTGCCAAATCAAAGAAAGCGCTGCCCCGTCCCTGCGAACTTAGCCAAATTTGAGGCAGACTTTCTGCAGACTCCAACACATTATATTTCCCATGAATGCATCTGCATATTTGCAGACATAGGCCTTTTCTTCTTTCACATCTACTAAAGGCAAGCCAGAAGAGGGAAGGGATCTGCCAGTCCAGTCAGGCTCTCTGAGCTGCTGCTCTCTGGATTCAAGTGAAACACCAAAGGGGACCAAAAAAAATTTAATAATCACCGGTGAGATCGTAGCAAATCTGGTATGTCCGATTGCTGACTGAAAAGAATGCTTAGGTCTCGACATGAAAAAAAGTGAGTGGGCTCCAACTTTCAATTCCTCAAACCCACCTCTGCATCCCCAATCGCTCTGGAAGTACATACGATCACATTTCAGAGATTTTGTAGCTGCCCATAAAACAAGCCAAAGTGGATTTGACGAGTGGCAGCCGTCGCTGGAACACTGACCCTCAGTCCATCGCAGTCTATTCTCCTTTCCAGCACACAGTTAATGGGATGATGGTTCGACACTTCCAGTTTGGGATCTCCTTCCAGCCACACGACAGTATACTGTATTTATTGTACCTGCAGCCCTTGCTCACTGTAGCAAGGCATGCATAATGCAGAGATTAGTAAAATAGTAACCAAATGCATCACATCGAATAACAAACAAGGCGCTGCTCCTGTCTATCTTTTGTAATGCTGGATCCCCATTAAGTACTATGTATGTGTGAACACATTATTGTCATTAACCAGTCATAATATGCATGGTGGTTCCCAAAACATGGGGGAGGTCTATAGTGCTATCACATTGTATTATGGAGAAAAGTACAGGCATACACATTACAAACTTTTCACTCCAGAAGAGTTACTTTGCATTGCTATTTATGAAATACACTGGGAGACTTAGAAAGTGCCTGTTTATGTATTTATTTATTTAAACATTTTTTTCCAGAGCTCAGAGGACTCTCTTCCAATTGTGATGATGGGGGGATGGAAATCAGAGGGAAGGGTACAATCTTACTTCGAGACACAGCTCTTGCAGCAGGTTATACCATTAGGACTGAAGCCGGCAGGCGCCAGGACCCCTCGGAAACTTTTCTAGCTAGCTATCTTCAGCGGGGACCGCCCCTGACATCGGTCCTCCGTCGCTGTCAGGCATGGTACAAAAGGGGGCGGTCCCGTCAGAATCCCTAGTTCTTTCCCGCCGTCGAACTGCATGCCTCGACCCTCCGGTCACAGTCTAGCCGCGACCGCGTAGTTCCAGAACTTCCTTCGGGAAATTGTCTCCAATCAAGATTTTATCAACTCTGATGTCCTCTCCGACCTCCGGTCATCCGTCCAAGTGCGCGTGTGGAAAACAGATCCCCTTCAAGGACCCGCATTCCGCGTGCGTCCGGTGCCTGGGCCCAGACCACGACACCAAGGCCTGCTCCCTGTGCCAGGGGTTCAACAGCCGCACCAGGATCAGCCGGCAGAAGGCCCTCCAAGCATTTTTGTTAGAAGAGCAGCTTCGGGCCATGTCCTCGAAGGGGAATCGTCACACAGACAGCGGAGAAGAAGAAGAAGAGGGATCTCCCGTCGCCGCTCGGGCCTCCGAGTCCAGCAGCTCCGGTTCACGGTCGGACTGGTCCCCGTCTAGGGCCTTGTCCCTTCCCGGCTGCGGCTCCAGTTCCTAAGTCTGCTCAGGCCTCTTCCGCCAGGCCGTCGTCTTCTTCAGCCCAGAAGGCCGTGGCGAAGTCCGGGAGAACGCCACCACCACCACCACAAGTGGGCTCCCGCTCCTCGGCCCCGAGCCGGTCTTCCTCGGTCCCCGAAGACCTTGGATCTGACGCCATTGGAAGCCGCTTGGATCGGCGTCGGCCAGACTGCCATCGGCCGTACGCCACCGTTCCTCGGAGCCGTCGTCGGTCTCGTCCTTGCATCGGACGTCGGTGGGGGGTCCGACGTCCGTGTTGCCTGAGCGAGGGCTCCTCGCCTCCGACGGCCGTCGGGCAGGAGTCGCCGCGGAGGAGAGTGTAGTCCAGCCCGAAGACCAGACAGGCGCTCCGACCTGAGCAGTCTCCCTAGGTTCCTACCACCGCCCGAGGCCTTGAGCCGTCGCCCGAACCGACGACTGGCCCCTCGCCCTCGGAGCCGACGTCGGGGTTGTCATTGGCAGAGGTGAAGGACCTTTTTACGTATTGGTGGGACACCATTAGGAAGGACGTGGTACCACCAGTCCCTCCTCCTCCACCTCCTCCTCCTCCTGTTCCTACTCCGGCCCGGGCCCCACCTTCACCTGTGAGGTCAGTCAGCCATTCCGTCCCCAGGGAACCTGAGTCCCTTCCCAGGGGCCGTCATTCTAAAAGGAGACCTCCGTCCAGATCTTGCGTCTTCCGGATCGCCCAGCCCCAAGAGATCCAGAAGACACCGTCGTTCGCCGTTGACGGAGGGCACGGGATCATCCTTTTCCACTTCAAGATCCCCGTCTCCGGTCTCGCTTCCCTCGCCGGACCCACGTGAGACTCCACGGTCTCCTCCGGACGACCCTTCCTTCATGGATATTCTGCGTCATATCCAGGAGAATATGGGGTGGGAAGCTGAGGAATTGGACCCCGAGAGGTTACGCCTAGCCAAGTACCTTGACAGAAGGACCCTAAACCTGTGGTGGTGCCACCCTTGATGGACACCTTTGTGGACGTCACCAAGGCTGCGTGGAAGCGTCCACACTCGCTACCGGCGGTGCCGAAGAAGGCTGACCGTTTGTACAGGGCTCCCAAGGGGGACCAGTACCTGTCACAGCACCCTCTGGCTGATTCTCTAGTTATCACAGCCTCCATGACCGGTCTCAGAGGCGCAGCATCTGAGCACCCTGCCACGGACCCTGAGTCAAGCAGTTGGACTCCCGGGTGAGGCGCACGTGCGCTTCCTGACTTCGCCATGGGTCCCATGACTACTTACCCACATGGTGCAGTTCCAGAGCCTGTGGGAGCAGAGCCTAGAGGCGGCGAGGCTACCAGATGGTGAGCAGAAGGAGGAGATGCTTCAGCTTCTCCGCATGGGTTCAGGCGGGTGGACCCAAGTTCTTAGAGCCCTCATACGACTCTGGACTCTTCGGCCAGCGACTGCGTCAGGCGTTTGCCTCGGAGGCACTCATGGCTCCGTGTCTCGGTTTCACTCAGCGTCCAGAAGAGCATCCTGGACACCCCTTTGAAGAGTGAGGTTCTGTTTGGTAGTCCATCCGAAAGGATCATTACCAAACTCAAGAGGCCGGAAAGGCGGTCCGTCGGTCAGGCGATGTACGGCGAGGCTTGGTTCCTTCGACAGGAAGCACGGCCATTGTGGCGGACTCAGAGGCAACAGCCCGTTCCACCACACAGCACAGGGGCTCGGTTTTGAAGGACCCAGGGGAAGCAGTCCCCAGCAGGGGTCAGCGCCTCCCAGACCTCCCAGCCCGGCCGGGCCTTCAGCTACCACAGCATGACTCTTTCACGCCCCGCCCTCAGGATCAACGGGATGTGTTTCGGTCAGGGCGCTGACAAACTTCCTGTCGGGATGGCAGGCAATTACCACCGACAGGTGGGTGCTTCAGCTGGTCATCATCGGCTACTTTTTAGAGTTAGCAGAACAGCCACCCTGAGGCCTTCTCTGCTCTCGGTATTGGTCAGCGCACCGCCTTATAATTTGGCAAGAGGATGTACTCCCAAGCAAGGGGCGAGCAGCATGTCCCAGGAAACCAGAGAGGACTAGGTATTATTCTCACTTCTTCCTGGTTCCCAAAAGACAGGGGACCTCAGTCCTATTTGGACCTAAGCGACCTCAACTTATCAGTCGCATACAAAGATTCCGCATGGTGACCCTTCGGGTCTAATTCCATGCTAAAACAAAGGCGCCTATTTAGCGTCCCTAGACATGCAGGATGCCTACTGCGCATCCCATAGCTCAGGCGCATCAGAGGTTCCTGCGCTTAGGGTCCTAGGCCACCACTTTCAGTTCTGGGCTCTCCTTTGGACTGTCATCCCCTCAAGGGTCTTTACCAAATGCATGGCAGTCGTGGCAGCTGCTCTCTGAGGAGAAAAGGGCCACTATGTGTTCCCATACCTCGACGATTGGCTTCTCATGGCCGTCTCAGGAGCACTCACAAAGCGATCCAGGACACCCAGATTTTGTTAGGATCGCTGGGGATTCTCATAAACCAAGAGAAGTCGGTCTGAGTACCGTCATGGAACCTCAATTTATAGGTGCAGTGCTGGACCGGTCCAGGGGAGGGCTTTCCTCCCAGTCGACAGAGGCGGAGCGCATCAGGTCTCCTTGAGGACCTATCAGCAGATCAGACCACTCCGGCCAGGTCGGTCCTTCGTCTGCTTGGACACATGGCTGCGGCCATTCCCACGGTACCCCTCGCGCGACTCCACATGCGAATAACGCAGTGGATGCTCAAGGCGCAGTGGGACCAGAGGCAAGACCATTTGCAGCACCCAGTCAGAATCACGAGACGGGTGATTCAGGATTGGCAATGGTGGTTAGCCCCCGGGTCGCTTTCCAAGGGCGTCCCTTTTGCAGCGCCGTCCCCGGAGATAACCCTCACCACAGACGCCTCAGGTCTCGGGTGGGGAGCTCACCTGGATGGGGTGAAGTCTCAAGGTGATGGAGCCCACTGGAGGCTCATCTTCACATCAATGTTCTAGAGATGAGCGGTCCTCACGCACTCCAGGCTCCAGTCCATGATCCCCACGGCACCATCCTGATTCAGACGGACAACACGGCGGTGATGTATTACCTCAACAAACAAGGAGAGCACACTCTTCGCCCTTTGCAGGAGGCCAAGGCGTGGGATTGGGTAATGGACATGGCGCAATCTTAGTCGTACATGTTCCCGGCATGGACAACACGACGCAGACGGTTCTGAGTCGCACTCAGGCCAGAGTCCCTCAGTGGGAACTTCTTCAGAAGTGGCAGAGGATCTGTTCCTCGATGGGGAACTCCAGAGCTAGACTTATTCGCATCCCCATTCAACGCAAAACTGCCCAATTTTTGCTCGCTAGATCCAGGGCCTGGAGTTTTCTGGTGGAGCGTTGTCCCTCTCCTGGGTGAACAGATTCCTCTCGCTTTTCCTCCCTTCCCTGTTGATCCAGAGAGTTCTTCTCAAACTGCACCAAGCATGCACGCTGATTCTGGTAGCCCCATTTGGCCCAGACAGATCTGGTTCCCATTGCTGGCTCAGCTATCCAGGAACCTCCGCTCCCGCTGCACGCTCAGTTCCACCTTCTGTTTCAGGAGCGAGGTTCATTGTTGCATCCGGATCTTGGCTCTTTGAACCTCACGCATGGCTCCTAGAGAGCGTAGCCATTTTGCGACACGGGATCTACGCAAAGAGGTTGCGGAGGTCCTCTCTGCAGCCAGGAAGCCGGCTACATGCTACGTATGCCATGAAATGGCGCCGGTTTTGTTTGTAGGTCACGGGCTCGTGACCTCTCCCCTTTAGGTTGTCCTGTGGGGGCAGTCTTGGACTACCTCCTTTCCCTTTCCTCGAGGTTGGCCTACTCCTCTATTAAAGGTACACCTGTCTTCTATTTGACCTATCATCTGCCCGGTGGGGCAGCGCACTATTGCTCAAGCTTGATGCTTCTCGGGAGTTTCTGAGAGGGTGTTACACTAGGCCTCCTCATCAAGGACCGGTTCCTCCATGGGATCTCCTTTTGTCCTGGAGCAGCTCACGCTCCCTCCCTTTGAACCAGCCGCAGATTGAGAGCTCGTTTTCTGTCGTAGTAGACATTGTTTTAGTTGCAGTCACTTCAGCCAGAAGGATTTCAAGGCTTCATGCCTCGTGTAAAGAACCTTATTTGGTTTTTCACCGGACAGAGTATTCTGAGGACAAACCCGAAGTTTTGCCTAAAGGTGGTTTCAGCTCTCACTTTAAATCAGGATATTGACCTTCCGGTCTATTTCTCGAGTTATTGAATAGAGGGGCTTTGCTCCACACTCTGGATGTTCCACCCCAGCCTGAGGTATTACCTCAATAGAACTAAGCCCTTTTGGGTTTCTGACCAGCTCTTCATCTCTTCCACAGAGAATGAGAGGCCGCCAGTGTCAAGCAGTCCTTATCCGCTGGCTCATACAGTGTATCTCTCATTGCTATCAATCTAGGCAAAAGCCCCTCCCGGGTTCCATCCGGGGCCATTCCACTAGAGGTGTGGCCACTTCCTTTGCAGCTCTCAAAAATGTCTCAACCTCAGCCATTTGCGCTGCTGCTACTTGGAGCTCTGTGCATACTTTTATCAGGCTGGATATAGCCTCTAGGCGAAGGGCGGCTTGACCTGGCCGTGTTGCAGGGCCTCTTGTCCTGAGTCAGGACTTGGCTTGATTTTTCTCCGCTTCTTCCTCTTCCTCCTCCCAATGTTTGTGGGACAAGCATTGTTGTTGGGGAATCAGTCCTAATGGGTAAACTTGCTGCAAGAACTGTGTCTCAGTAAGATAGTACAGTTACGTAAGAACTTACCGTAACAGTAGATCTTCGAGAACAGCTCTTGCAGCAGGTACCTTCCCGCCCTCCGTATCCCCCTTGGAGGAAGTATGGCTCGTTGTTGTTTTTTAAAAAAAAAAAAAAAAAACAGTGAGAAAGGAAAGAGAAAAAGGGAAGGAAACGGTTTCCTTCCAAATGGCTGAACGAGCGCAGAAGTCGGATATTCACTTGGGAAGAGTGAATTTTGTTTCGATCCTGTTGGGATTTTGTCCCTTATTGCCTTCTGATGGTGGATCCTCGGTCTCCTCTTCTGATGTCATCCTGCGGCCGGGAGTCTCCGGCGGGAGAACTAGGGGATTCTGGGCGGGACCTTTGTACCACGCCTGACGTCGGAGGCGGACCGGCGTCGAGGCGGTCCCCGCTGAAGATAGCTAGCTAGAAAAGTTTCCGGGTCCTGGCCTGCGGCTTCAGTCCTAATGGTGTAACCTGCTGCAAGAGCTGTTCTCGAAGATCTACTGTTACGGTAAGTTCTTACGTAACTGTACTTTCCACCACATTTGTTCTAAAATATTACATGAGTGCGAATCCAGCACACTGAAGCTATTTTCTTGGAGAGATACATAAAGAACCCTGTCACTTGATAGTGCCTGCATAAATAAAATCCACTGGCTTTATAGTAGGTTGTGACTTCTAAATCCCGTTACTTACTTTGAATCAGGACTGATATTTTACTGAGTTTACAACGGCAGCTTTCGGGATCAATACAAATGTAAATTCTCATTAAGAAATGTTTGTATAATATACTGTAGGTATGGGTGTTAGCAATACATATTTAAATTTAAGCAATGTGCTCGTGCTCATATGCAGTATCATCTTACGAACACAATCCATCCACCCCTTGGCTGTTGGAGTAAGCCAGAATGAGTATTATTTGGCTGAACGGGTTTAGTATACGGGGAACTGTCGAGATAACACCATGGCTGTCAACATGTCACACATTCCAGCGTTTTTACTGTATATGACAGCAAAATAATGTCAAGAACACTGGGGTTTAAACATCCCGGTTTCTCACATTGGAGATGCTATATTATGAAAAAGTTCAGTGGTGCATAAACATTTGCGTTAATATGAAAAGCTGAGCATCAAAAACAAATAGCATGCTACAGATATGATAAAGTAAAATGCATGCTGGGTCGGCTGTTTAAAACAAATGCCTTTAATTGTGTTTATCAAGATGACAGATTGCAACATCCAGTTTATTCATGAGTGGTCCATCCATGCCACTCCCAGCTCATAGCTGCTTAGATATATTTGAAGGCATGATAATGCAGCTTCTAAACGACTTTGTCAAAAACAACGGGATACTGGATTATAAAATGACAGATGGAATCGGATGCTATATAAAAAGAGGGTTAGCTTAACACTTTTATACACTACATAATACAGGAGGTAAAGAAATATGTACTGTGATTATTTCTAGTAAAACTAATTGAACGGCATTGACGGCACTAGTAAAGCAATTACTTTAGCAGGCTGGTGCATCTCCGCATGCGTTCAGTTTTCTTCTATCTCTTTTATTTCTAAAGTGCAATATGGATGAGGTATCTGACTCACGAGAATGTAAATAATTATGCAACAGTTTGACTTAGCATTGCTGTATATTATACCACAGCACCTTCATTTAGTATCCTACTTTTTCAATGTATATGCTGTAGATTTGTTCAGCATTCCTTATTCTTGTTAAAGTTTACTACCAGCCAAAGCTGCTAGACACCTTTTAGTCCTACAGAATGCTTTAGAGTGGCTGTCTTGTTTCAGCGGGGTTAGACATGAGAGTGTCACTTGATTTGGAACACAGCTGGGACCGTAGCAAGGCAACAAACCAAAAAATAAACAGTGGCTCTCACTGCCCTGCAAGCGTCCCAAGACCCGCTGAGCAGCGCCTTCAGTGTGTCTCCATGATCTTCCCCACTAATGAGGTGAGGCTGAACGGCCTAGTGTTCCCCCCCTCCTCCTCCCTGCTGCCGGACTTGTGTAGAGGGACCACATGTGCCCTCCTCCAATTCACTCATGCTGAATGACTCGGTGAACATGGCTGCCAGAGGTACTGCTATCTCCCTTCACAGTTCTCTTAATATCCTTGGGTGTATGCCATCTGGTTCCATCGCTTTGTCCACCTTCAATTTAGTGAGCTCCTGCAGGACTCTTTTGCCTTTGAATGGACTGTTGTCCACCTCTTCATCCCCTTGGCAACTGCTGTACTGCTGTGGCCCTAACCCCTCCCACTCTTCTGTGAATACTGAACGGAAAGACACTGTGCATGTCTTGGGAGGAAGGCATGGAACTATCACTTCCAAATACCTAAACAGCACATACAAGCAAGCAACATTTGGCATTGACAAATGCTTGTTTTTTTAAGTACTCAGTCAGGCTAGCTCTTAAAAGAGCTTTTTTTTTTTTAAATGTTCGATCGATCTCACAGACTGACAGCATAAGAAGACGTCCTGTCTCCATGAATGCAAGCACAGAATGACATGCTGTGCAGCAGGGTCCTCGCATCACACTGTCTGGAGGGAACGGCCGCATATATACAATAAGTGGCACCAATTGGTGTGCGCCTGCCGAAGCTCGCTTCCAACAGCGATGGAGGGACCCCTTTGGCTGATGTCTGTGAAATGTCAGGAACACATCAGCCTACTCCTTTTGTCCTCCACAGAACCTGAAGAGCTGTGTGGTCCAAGTCTCCTGCTGCGGTCAGCTGACATCAAGAAGAGCACATTCGTGATTGACTCTTCGATGTCAGCACCGCGTCTGGCGCTCCTCCAACCGCTCCGCCGCTCCCAGGGAAAGTGAAAAAAGGCAGCAACTGCAAGTAAGAAAAACAAAAAATAACAAACTGTGCAAGAATACCTTAGGTGCCCAAATGGGCAGGCGCTTTGGCACCTGCGGTATAGGAATTTTGCACCCTGGCGAGGAGATTTCTCTTATGCTTTTCCTCCCTCCCTTCCTTCTGATTCAGAGAGTACTGCTCAAACTGCAGTTAGAAGGGGCTAGAATGATTCTGGTAGCCCCTGTTTGGCCTCGACAGATCTGGTTCCCTCTGCTCCAGCAGCTGGCCACGGGGGCCCCTGTGTGCTGCTGCCTCTCTCCACTCGCTTGTTCTCCCAGGAACAGGGGACACTCATCCATCCAGCTCTACGAACTCTCCACCTGCATGCCTGGCACCTGCAGTCCTAGCAGAGGAGAGACTGGGAGTTCCGAAGAGAGTGGCAGAGATTCTTGTGTCAGCAAGGAAACCCTCTACTAGGGCGACTTATGTCATGAAGTGGAAACGCTCCTGTTAATGGGTGGCAGCCCGATCCTTGGATCCTCTAGAGTGCTAGGTCAAGCATGTGCTGGAGTATTTTCTCCATTTCCTCGATCTGGGTCTCAGTTACTCATCGATAAAGGTGCACCTCTGTGCCCTTTCGGCATATCATGCCCCTATAGGAGAGAGGACTGTGGCACAGCTAGACATATGCAGGGCCTTCCTTAGGGGTGTTATGCATATCAGACCCAGAGGAAGGACCCCATCCCCCATGGGATCTTATTTTTGTTTTGGAAAAGCTCACCCTGCCCCCTTTTGAACCAGCCGCATCGTGCGAGCTACGCCTCCTTTCTTGGAAGGCATTATTTTTATTTATTTATTAGATCATTGGTTTACAGACCTTCAAACAACATGAAGTCTTGCTGTATTCTGACAATAGCAGTGAGTCCCAACCTTCAAACTGCCCCGGAGATGAAAGAGTTAATTTTCCCTGCCAGGCATGGAACGCTGAGCTCGAGCTCGGTTGAGACTCTGTCTGTTGCTGTTTAAACTCAAACCGTCAGATTCTTTACTCCGTCTCACTGAACAGTCGCTCCGGAAGTTCTCCTTCTGCTCGGTTCAATTTGTCGGTTAAAGTACCGCTTTTTCTCGGTTTTCGACGAATTTAAACCGTAACCTGTCGGTTCAGTCTCTGTCTGTGGTATTTGTGATTACTAGATAGGTTTATATTATTTCTATTCTGTGTGGAACTTGTAAACGGTTCATCGGTTCAGTTTGAACCGATCAAGTTGTTAAAAAATCTTTATCTGTACTTTTGTGTGTGGTTACCAGTTCTTATCGGTTCTAAAAAACCGATTTTATTACGGTTTCTTCCACGACCCGTAACATGGTCAGGAACCGATAAGAGGGTCTTGCTCATGGATTGCCATTAAAAGGGAAGTTAGGTTAGGACTGGCACAATGTCTGAGAAACCCAAAAGAAAAACCAGGCCCACTGGGTTTCAACATTGCAGTGTGTGTGGGAAGTCTTTATAAGGCTGACCCCACACCACTTGTGTTTATTGTCTGGGGTTTGACAACCTCAGTGCAGACTGCCAGATTTGTAAAAATTTTCCTGCAGCTACCCTAGAGAAGAGATTTGGTAGGCTCAGGGAAAGAGAGGCCAAAAAGTCCGCTGAACCGGATGACCAGCCCGGTTCGGTTCAAACCGAACCAAAAGGAGTGCCCTCTGACCAGGGCGAGACTTCTTTGGGCAAAAGGAGAACCGATTCTAAGGAGTTGATTCCGGCTAAAAGAACAAGAAAGGAAAAATCAGCTGGTGTGGACCCAAAACTTTCTTCTCCAACCGCTGAAGAAATAGCCAAAGCGATAAAATTGTGCAGTCGCTTTCCTGGTTCCGACCGAACCTGCACCATCAGGGAGGTGCTCGGTTCGGCCGGTTCCACCGGTTCAAGATTATGATTCAGAGGAATATTATGAACCGGAGGAGGAGGAAGAGGAGTATGAGGAAAGTGAATGTGGTTTTGAAAGTCTGGATGTGCCCATTGACCCGGACATCTCCCCAGACAGACCTTCAGGAGTGTCTCCTCCTAAACTTTCTGAGTCCCTATCCCATTTCATGTTTTATAAAAAAGTGGCTGAAACCCTCCAGCTTCCTATGGAAGAAGCTGTGGATGACCAGGAGGAGCCTGACTATGTGGAAATGATGGATATCCCAGAGTCCAGGAGGCTGTCTATTCCCTTACACAAATCTTTTGGGAAACAGACATTTAAGATTTTAAAGACTCCTAATACTATACCTCCTGTGGATAAAAGAATGGACAAGAGGTATACATTGTCGAGCTCAGATTGAGTTCCTTACACAACAATGCAGCCACTTTGGGGTAGTGCAGGCTGCAGCCTGTGATAAGGCAAATATTCCCTTGGCTTCACACCCCAGACAAGGACTCAGGAGGATTGATGCCATGGCAAAGAAACAGTACATGGCAGCATCCTTGGGACTCAGACAGGCCAACTATATGGCCTATACTGCTAGGTATCAGAAATCCAGATGGGACACTGTCATGGCTTTAGCAAAACAGGTCCCTGGCCAGCTTGCCAAGGAGCTGGAGCAGGTGGCTGCTGATGGTATTGAGGCATCCAAGGTGCAGTTCCATGCTGCAGTGGACTCCAATGATGTGTCATCTAGAGTCATGGCTACATCTGTGGCACTTCGTTGAATGGCTTGGCTCAGATGTACTAGCCTGTCACAGGATACCCAGATTAAGGCCATGGATTTTCCTGTTGTGGGTAATTCTCTGGAGAGCAAACAGAAAATTACATGAAGAAAATGGACGAATATAGGATCACCTATAGGAGTACACAGGCCAAGAAAGGTAGGCCACTCCTCAGAGGCAGCATCCCAGGGGCAGGGGCAGGCCTTTTCATAGGCCTTTCTACCAAGCCCAGGCCTCCTCTTCTGCCTATGCTCAGAGGGGGTTCTTTAGAGGGAGAGGCAGAAGGGGTACAAGCAGACCTGCTTCCACCCCTCAGCCAAAACCCCTGCTAAACAGGCACCCCTGATGGGTTTGCCAGGGCCGATTCTCCACTACCTGTAGGGGCAGACTGTCTTACTTTGTCCAGGACTGGAAGTCTCTAACATCAGACAAGTGGGTCCTGGAAGTAGTAAGCCAGGGACTGGTTCTCAGCTTCAAAAATTCCCAAAGCTGAGAACCAGATCCTTCCACCTGCAAATCCCTCAGAGGCACTTGCCCTAGAGGCAGAGGTCTCTTCCTCCTGGCTCTCAGAGCTGTGGAAAGGGTTCCACCCCTACACCAGGGCAAGGTTTATACTCCAGGTACTTCCTTACCCCAAAAAAGACAGGAGAATGGCAGCCCATCCTGGATCTCAGATACTAAACAAGCACCTTGTAAAACCAAAATTCAAAATGGTGACTCTGGGAATAATTCTATCCTCTCTAAGGCCAGGGACTGGCTACTCTCCTGGACCTCAAGGATGCCTATTTCCATATTCTCATCAGAAGCTCCCATCTAAAGTACCTCAGGACGAGGCTGCCCTCAGGCCATTACCAGTTCAGAGCAATGCCCTTCGGTCTAACCTCTGCTGCAAGGGTGTTCACAAAATGCCTGGCAGTAGTAGTTGCTTTTCTAAGAAGGCAAAGGATTGCCATCTTCCCATACTTGGACGACTGACGCATAGTAGGCCAGTCCCCAGGCCAAGTCAAGTTACACTTACAGATAACTCAGCAACTGCTCACCTCTCTGGGTTTCCTTCTGAATCTTTCAAAGTCAGTTCCAGAGCCTGTTCAGCTCCTCACCTTCATAGGCGCAGAGCTAGATACAGAAAAGGCCAGAGCCTTCCTTCCCCTAGACAGGATAAGGACCCTTATTGCACTGGCCTCCTCATTCACCCTACAGGTGTCTCGACCAGCAAGGCATTTTCTGCAGCTCCTGGGGCATATGGCTGCTTCTATAGCAGTGGTGCAGGGAGCAAGATTTCAGATGAGGGACATTCAGTTCCATCTGAGAGCCTTTTGGTCCCAGAAAAAGGATCCACTGACCAAACTGATCCTAGTGACTCGAAACCCTGAGCCAGGCCTTGCAGTAGTGGCAGGATCAGAACAATCTGAGACAAGGAGTTCCCTTTGTCACTCAGTCTCACTCTTTAATCCTTACTACAGATGCCTCCCTCTTGGGGTGGGAGGCTCACTTGGGTGACCTGACCACCCAGGGGTTGTGGTCCCCTCAGGAATCTCTGCTTCACATCAATCTGTTGGAACTCAGAGCAGTATTTCTAGCACTTCAAGCTTTTTCCAAGTCTGTTCAGAAAAAAGTTATTCAGATCAGAACAGACAATACCACCACAATGTGGTACATCAACAAGCAAGGAGGCACTCTGTCTGCGGCCTTGTGCACAGAAGCAATGAAGTTGTGGTCTCTGACCTATTCCCTGAACACCTTCCTCACAGCAGTACACCTCCCAGGCAAGGACAATGCCCTGGCAGATGCTCTCAGTAGGATATCTCAGGGCCATCACGAATGGTCACTGGATCCCCTGGTCTTGGAGGTGATATTCTCCAGATGGGGCACCCCCTCAGATAGATCTTTTTGCAGCCCCAGACAATCACCAACTTCCCTTTTCTGCTGCATGCCCCAGTGTTGGGCTCAGTCCCCTGGATGCCTTAGTTCTCAGTTGGGAAGGAAGTTCCTGTATGCTCCCCCTTCCTCTCTGTTCAAAGTGCTAGTCAAAATCAGGTCTCAACCCTGCAAGGTGATCCTGATTGCTCCAGACTGGGCCAGACAGCCTGGTATCCTCTCCTGTTGTCCTTAGCAGTCCATCTTCCCCTGTCTCTTCCCAGGAATTTCAACCTGTTAACCTGTGCTCAGGGAGGGTTTGTGCCCGAATCTCAAATCTCTCAATCTCAAGGCCTGGCTCTTGAAGAGTTAGAGTTTGCTGATTTACACCTCTCCCAGGGTGTAATGGATATTCTAAAGGCTTCTAGGAAACCTCCCACCAGAACTACGTATAATTCAAAGTGGAAAAGATTTTCCATACGGTGCTCTGGGAAGCATATTTCCCCAGAGTCTGCTGATCTGCCCACAGTCCTTGACTACATGGTCCATTTGAATAGCTTGGAACTCAGACCAGCTACACTAAAGGTGCATCTGGCAGCTGCTTCTGCTTTCATTTCAGCAGGTAAGCCCTCTTCTCTTTCAGCTCACCCTGTATTCTCCAAGTTTTTCAAGGGATTGCTTCATACCAATCCTGCATTCAGGGACCCTGCCCCTGCTTGGGACCTCAACGTCTGCATTGCTCAGCTTATGCAACCCCCTTTTGAGCCTTTGTCCTCAGCAGAGCTTAAGTACTTGACTTGGAAAACTGTGTTCCTGGTAGCCATCACCTCTGCCAGGCGCATGAGTGAGTTACAAGCCCTGTCAGTGGAGCCTGATTTTATCTCCTTCCACAGAGATAAGGTGGTCCTCAGGACTAACAGAAAGTTTTTACCTAAGGTGGTTTCAGACTTCCACCTTAACCAATCTATGTCTCTTCCTGTGTACTTCACTGACCATTCCTCCTCTGGTGAGAGGAGGCTGCACAGTTTAGATGTGAAAAGAGCCTTTAGCTACTACATAGAACGTACCAAGGGTCACAGGTTTGACTCCTTCCAACTGTTCCTCACTTATGGTGAGGTTGGTAAAGGAAAACCTGCCACTAAAAGATCCATTACCAGGTGGATTGTCTCTTGCATTCAATTTTGCTATGAAAAACTGGGTAAGGTTCCACCCTCAGGCCTCTGGGCTCACTCTACCAGAGGTACAGCTGATTCTCTGGCTGCTGCCAGGATATTCCTATTCTAGAGATATGTCAAGCAGCTACCTGGAAAACAGTTCACACTTTTACCAAGCATTACTCCTGGATATCCAGGCTAGGAGTGATGCTCGGTTTTAACACAGCTGTTCAGAGCCTATTTCCTAAGTAGGTTCTGTCCCTCCTCCATGGAGGTACTGCTTGGTAGTCTGCTATTGTCAGAATACAGCAAGACTTCATGTTGTTTGAAGAAAAAATTACTCACCTTAGTAATATTGTTTCTTCTAATGGAGTCTTGCTGTATTCTGACCTCCCCCCTTGCCTTCCCCTCTCAGAACCTCTGTTTTTGGGATGTGGGTGGGCAGTGGCAGTGTTGGCACTCAGGAGGTGCCCCGCCTTGTTGTTATCATCCCTTTTTCTTTGGGTGAGTGGGTGTTGTGTTTATTCATTTTTTGGGTCTCCTGACTTGAGTCTTTGTTTTGGGACCCCAAAAAAAAAAATCTGTTTTTATGTTTAGTAGCCAGTTGGCTAGTGTAGGTTTACAGCTTCCACACAGGACCTCAGTGAGTTTAGCTCGTAAAGATCTGATGGTTTGAGTTTAAACAGCAACAGACAGAGTCTCAACCGAGCTCGAGCTCAGTGTTCCATGCCTGGCATGGAACGTTAACTCTTTCATCTCCAGGGCAGTTCGAAGGTTGGGACTCACTGCTATTGTCAGAATACAGCAAGACTCCATTAGAAGAAACAACATTACTAAGGTGAGTAATTTTTGAGTCAAAGACTCATTTACAAAGGCACCTCGTAAAGAGAGTGATGCATCACAGTAAACAAAACAGTACAGTCACGTAACGCTTAGATTAAAAAGCAACCAGTGTTACAGGCATTCACTGGTGGTACACGCTTAGTAATAGGTAGATCACAGTAGTCATAATATAGGTACACAGAGTACCACGTCAAGTAGCAACCAGAGATATTTTATTACATTGTCAGCAGATGTTGCCTGAGACCCCAGGTATATACAACAAAAGTAGACAGGGCAGAACCTGCCTAGGGGTAAGGGCAGGTGAGGGATTATGTGCAGTTGCAGCAGTGAGTGCTTGTCAGATGGCTTCTGAGGGAGACCTTGAAAGGACCAAGTTTAGTGGAGTCAGCTATGTTGACTGGGAGGGAATTGAACCAGGAGGGAGCCCAATAGCAAAAGGATCTCTGGGCCATAGAGGTCCTTACCCTGGGGACAATAAGGGAGGTTTTGACAGTGCTGCGGGTGGAGACTGAGGGGGAGGCACACTGCAGGGAGATGGTGACCCCAAGGGGGGGGAGATCCCTAGCAGGGTCTTTTTTACAAGAAGACAGGTTTGGAAGCGGAGTCTTTCTTCAGGTTTGAGCAAGTTGGTGGTGGAGTACAGCAGGCATGTATGGGCGCCTAGGGACTCCCAGCATTAGCCTCGTGAGGCCTTGTTTATAGAGAGCTGGATTCTTGCAAGCGCAGTGTTGTCGGCTGCAGCATAGATGGGCAGCCCATAGTCGATTCAGCGACAGGACAGTGGAGGTGATTGCTAATCTAAGGGCCTCTTGTGGTAGGCAGTCCCTCTGGCGGTATAACAGTACAATCCTGACATTGGTGGCAGCAGAAAGGGAATTTGATATGGGAATGGAAGGAGAGTGCCGAATCAAAGGTAATGTCCAGATACCTGTAGGAGGAAACCTGCTCAATGGGGTTTAGTGTGCTAGGCAGTATCACGAGAGGGGCACCACTGGCTTTGCTTTGGTGATGCGAGAAGAGCATAGCTTTGGTCTTTTTTAGGTTCAGGACTAGCCTTCATGATGTGAACCAGTGCTCAGCTCTATCAAAAGCTTATTGGAGGGTGGCCTGGAGTGTGTTGGGGTTGGAGTCAGAGACGAAGAGCACAGCGTCATCCGCGTAGAGGAGGATCCTACTTGGGCAGGCCAAGAGGAGGGAGTTGAGCTAGAGACTGAAGAGCAGAGGGCCTAAAATGGAGCCTTGGGGAACCCCAGAGCAGTCAGGTCGTGTGTCAGATAGGGTGCTATTGATTTTTACATACTGAGTTCTGGCAGAGAGGTAGCTGGTGAACCATGCAAGGGGGCCAGGAGAGAAACCAAGGCATCTGAGGGAGTCAAACAGGAGGGGATGGCAAACCGTGTCAAAGGCCTTGGAGAGGTCAATGGACATGGCACCGGCAGGACTTCCGGCATCAAGAGCAGAGTGCAGGAAGTTGGGGAATTCAAGTAGCGTGGTTGTGGTGCTGTGACCTGCACGGAAGCCATGCTGTTCAGGGCACAGGATATTGTGCATGGCCAGGTATTCGGCAAGCTGGTTGGCAACTAGTTTTTCAAGGGCATTAGAGAGTGGGGGAGGATGAAGATTGGTCGATAGTTACCGGGGTCACTCATCGCCTCTCTTTAGGATGGGAGTGATGATGGCGGTTTTCCATGTGCTGGGGAACTGCGCCAGGCACGGAGAGCAGTTGAGCAGCTCAGTAAGTGGGACCAGGATAGCATCCAACATCAGGCGAAGTTGCCTGAGTGTCCAGTAGGTCGGTGCCGGGGTTATTACTACTAATGGCTTTTTGCAGAAGGGGTCTAGCCTCCAACAGGGAGATGATACATAGGTAGAAAGGAGGTCTCTGGAGAGTGGGCAAGGGTGCTACTGGGATGGGGTCAAAGAAGTTACTGGGCAGGACTGAACTCAGGTCTGAGAAGTGTGGTTTAGGCAGTCTGCAATGCCAAGGGGGTCAGTGCAGACAGTTCCATTAAAGGAGAGTGGGGAGTGGGATTTCCCATTCAGCTCCTTTACATTATCCCAAAAGTTTCTAGCCGAATTTCTGTGAGGAGACAAGAGCGGATTGATAGTACTGGGCTTTGGCCTGTCGAATGGCCCAAGTAATCCTTATTGTGCTCAGCTTTGTACGCTTGCCTATCAGCTGGCTTGCCAGATTCCCTGCAATGTGCCATAGGTTGTCTCTCATTTTAAGTTTGTGAAGGAGGGAGGGGTAACCCAGGGCATGCTTTGCTTTTGGTGCAATTTCTAGCAAAGGGGCATAGAGGTCACAGGCAGTGTTAAAGTGCAGTGACAAAATCAGTGCCTCATCTATGGACAGTGCAAGCCTGATTGGGGACCAATCCAGTTGTGAGAGGTACAATTTAAGATGCGCGGGCTGCCTGGGAGTAGGCGACATCGCTGGGTGGTTTGTGGTGCACATTTTAGTTGCCAATACTTCTGCTCAGGATTTGAGCTGGGCCCTAATGTGCAAGGAGCCTTACTTTGTTTTTGCACAGGGCCAGGTGCAGCTGTACCTGAATCCTAAGTTCCTTCTGAAAGTGGAGCCATCAATGATGCTGAACCAGGATGTTCAACTTACGGTGTGTACCAGAGTTCTGAAACAGGGAGGAGGCCCTGTTACACACTCTGGATGTTCATAAAGTTCTTCATTACTGTTTAGACGAACTCGCTCTGTTATAAAACAGACCAGTTCTTTGTCGCTTTTGCTCAGTGAAAGGCAGAGGATCCTGTCACTAAGCAGACCCTTTAACCAAATGGTTACTGCACTGTATCACGTTTTGTTATCAGCATCATGGCAAACCCTTACCGGGCTCGGTCAAGGGTCATTCCACCAGGGCTATAGCCACTTCCTTTGCCTCTTTGAGGAACGTATCAGCAGCAGATTTATGCACTGCAGCCACTTGGAGCACTGTCCATCCTTTCATCAGACATTACAGTTTGGACATAGCCTCTAGGAGGAGAGCAGGCTTTGGGCTGGCTGTCCTGTAGGGACTACTCTCTTAGGAGGGTGGGCACCACTCTGTTTCAGTCATTCCTCCACCATTCTGATCTGGGCCTAACTGGGGATCTTTCTTCGAGGAGAATCTCTTTTATCAGGTTCAACAATGAGGACTTGCGGCAGTTCGGCACTTTTCTCTAACATTACCTACGAGGGGAATGCCCCCCGCCGACGTCGGCTCCACTCCCAACGTTGCCCTATATAGGGGAGGAGCTCCCCATGTGCTCCAGTTCTTTCCCGCCGCACGGTCAGGGTTAGTTCAGCGTTTCGGCTGGTACCGATTGTTCTTCTCCACTGTATTAGAAGTTCACCTCAGAATTCAATTTTTGACATCTATGTCCTCACATTTAAACAAGTGCACTTGTGGGCGACAGAGTCCCATGAAAGACAGGCATTCTGCTTGTCTCTACTACCTGGGACCCAACCATCGCACTGACGCCTTCTCTCATTGCCAGGCCTTTAATTTGCGGATGCGAATCAGGCGCCAGAAGTCCCTCGCTGCCTTTCTTGCAGAAACAAAACTTGCCGCCATGGAACGGGCCTCTTTATCGGGGGATTCCGACCCTCAACCCGCCCACAAGCATCGGGAGCAGGACAGAGGGAGATCCCACTGGAAACATCGGTCTTCAGGATCGAAGTCCGGGTCGTCAGGCCATGACTCCTGCCTCACGACTGTAAAGCCTTCGCCTGTGGGTTCCACTCTTACTTCTCTCCAGCCTTTAAAGGTCTCAGCCCTCTGAAATCCAAGGCTCCTCCCACTCAGCTTCCTCCTCAAAAGCCGACTCCCGGGAGTTGAGCAAGGCCTCAGGGTCTTTGGCCGGCAGGGTGTCCTCCTTGCCACCTAAAAACAAGGCCTCGGACCGACGCCAGCCTCCAGCTACTGACCGCCATTCGGCCGAGAAAACCTCGAGCCACAAATCTGACTGTTGTCTGTCCCATGAAAAGGAAAGACGTCTGTCGGGTCACAAGGAGAAGCGGACGCCGGACCCTCATCCGCCCGCAACTCCCTCAGCCCCGGTCCCGGCGAAGGTTATTCTGCCGCAGGTCATAGTTAAACCGACGCCGGTCTTGTCCCGACATCAGTTCAGTCACCCCTTTTCCACAGTCACCGGTCCGCCTGATGCCAGACCCCGACGATGGTGGTGCTGATGCCGCCCTGACATCCCCCCTCAGGCCGACGTCGGTTGACAAGGGTTTGAACCCGACGCCAGTGCCCCCCCCTCCCCAGACGACGGTGCTGGTGCCAGTATGGGCTTGAGTGGTCCTCAGCCTACACCTGACTCACCGAGATTACACCTCTCTCAGGTTAAAGCTATTTTCTCACTGGTGGGATACAATTAAAAAGGACTTACTAGCGGGGGTGCCTCCACCTACTCCGGAGCCTGTTCCTGACCCAGTTGAACTGGATGGTAGGGGGGACGACATGCCTGTTTCTAAAAAGCACAATAAAATCCAGGAGGGACCGGTCCAGCAGTTCCTCCCGTTCCCCTTCTCCGGACAAGAGGCTGAAAGGGAAGAGACATATCCCCTCTCCCTCTTCTCCTACCACCTCCTTCATAGACTCAGATACCTCCTCAGTCTACTCAGAGCCAGACCCACTGGACACGGAGGGATTCCCCAAATCCCCTCCAGATGACCCCAGTTTGATGGAGGTAATGCGGCATATCCAGGCCAACATGGGTTGGGACACAGAGGCCCTGGACCCCGAGCGACTGCGGCTGGCTAAGTACCTCCACGAAAAGATCCAGAGACGGTGATCATCCCTCCCATGGTTGACACTTTTGCTGATGTCACCTGTGCGACCTGGAAGTGTCCTCATTCCTCCTCTGCTGTGCCAAGAGGGCTCACCAGCTCTACCGGTGCTGCGGACCATTCCTTTTGGCGAACCACTCACTGTGGATTCAGTGGTGATTTTGGCAGCTCATGATCATTCGCAGAGGCTCAAACATCTGGGCACCCAGCCGCCTGACAGAGAATCAATTCAGCTGGTTCTTGGGCCATAAGGTGTACTCTGCTGCCACTTGTAGCATCAGGTCTGCTTCCTGACACACATGGTCCAATTCCAGAATGCCCTCTGGGAACAAGGATTGGACATTGTGCAGAGCCTGCCCGATTGTCCTCAGCGGACTGAGCTCAACGAGTTACTGCAGACCGGCTCAGACGTTGGTACCCATGTTCTACGGTCGGCCTATGACTCTGCGGACACCTCCTCCAGGGCGGCCGCCACTGGCATCTGACTCCAACGCCATGCTTGGCTTCGGTTATCTGGGTTCGATCCAGATGTTCAAGTCAGTTTTCTGGATGCCCCCTTTAAGGGCTCCGTGCTCTTCGGTGAGGACACAGGCGAATCATCACCAGGCTGCAGGACTCTGGAAGGCCATCCGTTCCATACAGTCCATGTACCGCCTGAAGCAGGGGCGAACCAAGCCCACTTTGTTTTCATGGCCGTGAGACACCAATTGCAACAACCTCGCTTTCAGCAGCACACTCAATGAGGTGGCTTTGGTCATGGGGTGGAGCCAGAGGTCGTGACCTCCAACCACTGGGTTCTAGAACTCGTGGAGTTCAGGCACTCCATCAAGTTCACATCCGTTCCTCCGGACAGACCCTCCCCCCATCCTGGTACCCAAGGAAACAGAGCCCTGAAAAAAGGGTCATCAAGCCGATTCCACTGGTCAAGTCAGGAAAGGGGTTCTTCTCTCACTTCTTCCTAGTTCTGAAGAAGTCAGGAGATCTCAGACCCATTCTGGACCTCAGTGATCTAAATCAGTGTGTCTCCTACAAGAGATTCAGGATGATTTCTCTACCTACTCTCCTCCCTCTGATTTCGGCAGGAGACTGGCTAGCATCTCCGGACATGCAGGACGCTTACTTGCTTATCCCTATCATCAGAAGCCATTGGAGATTCCTCAGGTTTGAAAACGAGGACTATCAATTCCGAGTCCTTCCCTTTGGTCTTTCCTCGGCCCCAAGGGTCTTCACAAAATGCTTGGCAGTTGTAACTGCAGTGCTTCGAAGACAAGGCCACTTTGTGTTTCCGTACCTGGACGACTGGCTTTTCTTGGCCCATTCCAGACCCCGCCTGTCGGAGACACTCAGGAATTCATCTCTCTGTTTCAGAGTCTCGGAATCACCATCAACATGGACAAGTCCCATTTGTCTCCCTCTGAGATCCTCCAGTTTATAGGAGCTTCTCTGGATACCACTCTCGGGAAGGTTTTTCTTCCCTGCGACAGAGCGGGTCGCATTCATACCATCACGTCCCAGGTCTCTTTAGCCTCAGAGGTGCCGACTTGCCTGCTCCTCAGATTGCTGGGACACATGGCAGCTGCCATAGTGTCCATACCTCTTAACTGTCCCTGATTTTCAGGGACGTCCCTGATTTTGCCTCAAAATTTTACTCTGTCCCTCCTAAAAATTGTGTTTCCATGACCAAACAGTGGGGGTTGTGAACACAAAATAATGTCAAACATTAAAGTTACAGACTTGTTCTTCCTTAGAAAATGCATTTTACACTAAGTCCCTTATTCTATCAGCTTCCTGAGTGGATAACACCAGTTTTGAAAATGTGTCCCTGATTTTGGTCCTTTGTCCCTGATTTTTTTTAAGCCTTGTCCCTGATTTATGAGGCAGGAGGTTGAGAGGTATGATAGTGTCAGTCCCTCTGTCTCGTCTCTGCATGTGGACCATTCAGTGGTCCCTGAGGGTACAGTGGGACCAGACATCAGACAATCTGGATGCCTTGGTCAGAATCTCAGAGCCAATCTGCCGAGAACTTTGCTGGTGGATGTCGTCTGAAAATCTCCTAAAAGGCATTCCGTTTCAATTGGGGCGCCAGCTCAATCTCTAACAATGGATGCATTGTCCTTGGGATGGGGTGCATATTTGGGGAACCATCGTACACACATGGTACTTGGTCTCACCTAGAAGCGAATCTGCACATCATCGTCCTGGAAATGAAAGCAGTGCTCTATGCCTACTACTAAATGAGAAAAAGACCGAGGTAGAAAGGTCAGTGGGGGATGCTGCAACAGAAGGTAAAGCCATCAAAAAATGGAGAGCAATGAGTACCAATGCCCATAGTCTGAGTAACAAGCTTCCTGAAGTAGTGGCCTTGATGGAGGAGGAACATCTGGATATCGTGGCAGTCACAGAAACATGGTACACACAAAACCATGACTGGGACGTAAACATACCAGGATTCACTATCTGCAGGAGGGACAGGGAGGGTAAAAGAGGAGGAGGAGTAGCTCTTTACGTAAGGGAAAGAATTAAAGCAACAGAACAAAAGGGTAAATGGAGGAGAAGAATTACTGTGGGTAAATTTGGAGACCGGCAATGGCACCGCAATCAGCACAGGGGTTTTATACAGACCCCCTTCTCAGGGGGAGGAAATGGACAAGGAAATGATAGAAAGTATACTCAGAAAGGTAGAAAAAGGGGAGATATTGCTGATGGGTGATCTGAATATGCCAGATGTTAACTGGAGTGCAGTTGCAGCAGCCACTTGAAGAGTAGGGTTATTCTAGATGCCCTACAGGGCATGCCTTAGACAACTAGTATTGGAGCCCACTCGAGAGGAGAAATCTTAGACCTGGTTCTCTCAAATGGAGATGAGAGAGGATCACAGATGTAAGTGGGTAGCCATCTGGGAACTAGTGACCATCGAACAGTATGGTTCACAATAAACACAGCAATAGAGTCAAGCCATACAAAGGCAAAAGTACTGGACTTTAGGAGGGCTGACTTTGCAAAATGGGTGGCGCCTAAGGAATGCACTAGCAAATGGGCAGGAAGGAGGGTGGAAGAACAATGGGAATAATAAAAACTGCTATCACAGAGGTAACAAGCCTTTGTGTGAAGCAAATAAAGCGAAGCGATGTAAAGAAACCACTATGGTTCTCAAAGGAAGTGGCAGTGAAGGTTCAAGAAAAGAAAGCATTCAGGAAGTGCAAGGAATCACAGAAGGAGCAGGACAGAGAACTGTATCAGTTAAAGCAAAAGGAAGCTGGGAAGGCAGTCAGAACAGCAAAGGCCCAAACCGAGGAAAAGATAGCCAACTCAGTTAAGAAGGGGGATAAAACCTTTTATAGGTACATCAGGGAGTGAAGGAAGTCCAAGGGAGGGATAGTGAGGCTTAATAAAGGGAGGAGGGTGGGCAGAGGGTGACTGTGAAAAGGCAGAGATACTAAAATGTAACCCCTGCAAATGGGGGTTCCCAAAAGACTTCAGGAGCTTGCTTGAATGCTCCAAGCCTGAATGGTGTTTGGCGTTTAAGCCATTTATCAGTGAGTGTTTTAGAACCTCTGGTACTGTCTCTTTAAGAGCTGTCTGCTTGCAGACATAATTAGTTTGTATGGGGACTGTGTGTTTCTTTGATTGAGTACCATTCAAGCTGCTGCCAATTCACTCCATTTTGCAGTCACTAGGGTGCAAAGGGAACCTATCTGAAAGATGTAACTGTTTGCCAGAAATTATTTAGGTAATAATGAAATTACAGTTTGTCTAACCTGCTTTCTTTGCAGTCAGAACTGTGTCTGCTAGTTCCCCATTCTGGTTTTGAACTGCTGAACTGGACCAATCAGTGTGGGTAAGCTAGCTCTAAAATGGTGCCTTGGACGAATCAGAACTTGGACTCATAATCTGAGCCAGCCACAAGAGGATTGTATGGGCAGTGACTCTGGGAGATGTAGTTTAGACTTCAGTGCCTTTTGGACCAACAGCAGCAGTCTATTGTGAGTGACAGCCAATCCAGTCAAGAACTGGGAGGAACTCAAAGGAAGTGCCGGTTTTGTCGGTTGGAGTTTCAGTTGAGCTTTGGCAGTGAAGAAGGAAGGAGCCCTGTGCTTTTTCAGTGTGCAGTTTTAGTCAAAAAGCGTTTGTAAGGCCCAGAGTTCGGTCTGCAGCTTGTGTAACAGCTTGTTAGGACTGAATCCGTCCTGTGAAAAGAATCAAAGGATCTCTGAAGAGTAGAAACCAGGCTCACCCTGTAGAAGACTGGAGGAATTGCTGAAAATTACATTCGGTCTGTCAGGAACTGAATCTGCTGTGTGTTCTCCGGGTATTGTGCAGTAATTGCGATCGGGATACAGATGCAGCCTGCCTGTTATAGTGCTTTCTTTTATATGGATGTGTGAAGAGGTTTGTGTACCTCAAGTGAGCCCTCTGACATTGAAGGACCCTATCTTATTTGGAGTCGTGAGTACTAATTCAGGGTCGCTCCTGTTGAATTGCCACATTAAATCCAAATGGAATTACTGTACTGCTGACTGTTTAATTCTCCTTTTCTCTGTGTGAAAGGGCCCTACCAGCTGCCACGGTTTGGACTAGCCACTAGGGCTTGGGTACCCAGGGACAGTAACTGATAGGGGTAGCCTGTGCACAGAGCCATATGAGATTATTAGAGTGATAAGCTAATTAACCTGATTTCCCCTGTCCTTGTTATATCCCCTAAATAAATCAGAGCTGCTTGTTTCAGCAAAGTTATACTGCCTGAGGTATTTGTCTATGTTAAAGTACTGTACTGTGATTGTTGCACTGTATCTCATTTCACAGGAGGTCCCAGTGCGGAACCAGACCTGGGGGTAAGTGTATACTGTGAAGGTAATTCTGATATATTGTGTGGGCCACTAGTGGGAAGAAAGGGGTTGCAGTGTCCCAGAGGGCTGTGACCAAGTTAGTTTAACTATTGCAAACCCTGACCTCTGGGTGGAGGCACCGCCATTGGATCAGGCCCCTCAACCTGTTGGTGGCAAATCAGGCAGGGGTAGTAGCCCCTGGGATAGCGCCATCTAGGGGTTACACTTACAAAGGAAGAGGGGGAGGTACCTAAAACAAACAGTAGAAACACTCTGGATACAGAAGTTGATACCAGCCCATTTACAGAAGAAAGGGTTCTGAAAGAACTCTTAAAACTGAAGGTGGACAAAGCAATGGGGCCTGATGAGATTCATCCCAGAATTCTAAAAGAACTAAGTGTAGAACTAGTGACACTACTGACTACCCTGTTTAACAAATCATGGGAGGATGGGGTGGTACTCGAGGACTGGAAGAGGGCAGATGTGATTCCCCTTCACAAAAGTGGAGCAAGGCAGAAGCAGGAAACTACAGACCTGTTAGTTTAACCTCAGTGATAGGAAAATGCTGGAAATCACTTCTGAAGGAAGAATTGTCAGTATCTAGAGGCCAGAGGGCACAGGACCCAAGGCAGCATGGATTCACAGCGGGAAGGTCATGCCAGACAAATCTGATAAGATTTCTTTGACTGGGTGACCAAAGTAGTAGATCAGGAGGGGCTGTGGACATGGCCTACCTAGACTTTAGCAAGGCATTTGACATAGTCCCACACAAAGATTAATATACAAGTTAGCCAGCCTGGGAGTGGGTCCCAGGTGACAGCCTGGGTAAAGAATTGGCTGGAGAATAGGACACAGAGAGTAATAGTAAATGGAGTCACTCTGAAGAAGGGGGTTGCTAGTGGGGTACCGCAGGGTTCAGTATTAGGACCAGTCCTCTTCAATGTCTTTATAAGCGACATTGCAGAGGGACTGGAAGGAAAAGTATGTCTCTTTGCAGATGACACAAAGATCTGCAACAGAGTTGATGCACCAGGTGGGGTGGAAAGGATGAGAAGGGACTTGGCAAGGTTAGTGGAATGGTTAAATGTATGGCAGCTTAGATTCAGTGCTAAGAAGTGCAAGGTAATGCACCTGGGAAACAAAAACCCAGGGGAAGAGTACACAATGGGGGGTGAGATACTAATAACAAAAATGAAAAGAGACCTGGGGGTAGTCATATCAGATGACCTAAAGGTGGGCAAGCAATGTGGGAGGGCTGGGGGGATACTGGGATGCATAGGGAGAGGCTCCTCTGTACAGACAGCTGGTCAGACCCCATCTGGAATACTGCATGCAGTTCTGGAGACCCAATCTCCGCAAAGACATAGGATGGAAGCTGTCTAGAGGAGGGCAACTAAAATGGTGCAGGATCTGCAGTGGAAGACATATGAAGAGAGACTAAAGAAGCTTAATATGTATAGCCTCCAGGAAAGGAGGGAGAGGGGGGACATGATAGAAACTTTCAAGTACCTCAAGGGAATCAACAAAGTCCAAGAGGATAGCATCTTTCAAAAAAAGAGGTGTGCAAGAATAAGGGGGCACAACTTGAAGATGGGGGGGCGGCTCAGAGGTAATTTAAGGAAGTATATTTTCACAGAGATGGTTGTGGATGCATGGAACAGCCTTCCGGAGGAGGTTGTGGAGTCAAAAACGGTGGAATTCAAGCATGCATGGGACAGTCATAAGGCAATTCTAGGGGGTGGGGGTAGGAAGAAGTAGGCTGCTGGTTAACTAAGATCTGCAGCTTATCTATTAGGTAGGGAAATGGGCAGTCTGGGTGGGCCAAGCGGTCCTTATCTGCCGTCAAATCCTATGTTTCTATGCCCTTCAAGCCTTGGTGTCGGTCCTATCCCCGGGCCATCTTTTGGTGCAGACAGACAACACCTCGGTGATGTTTTACATCAACAAACAAGGCGACACTCATTCCTATCCCCTTTGCAGGGAAGCAGTGCGGGTCTGGGTTTGGGCCCTGGAACACCAGCTGTTTCTGACAGCAGTTCACGTTCCCAGGCTTCGGAACGTGCTGGCAGACACGCTCAGCAGAACAAGATCTCAAGCTCATGAGTGGGAATTGAGTCAAGATGTTGCAGATTGCATTTTCCGTCTGTGGGGGACATCAGAGGTGGATCTTTTCACGTCTCAATTCAACGCAAAACTGCCCAGTTTTTGCTTGCTAGGTCCAGAGCCTGGAGCTTTCTGGCAAGACGCGTTGTCCCTCTGCTGGAGCAGGAGGTTCCTTTATGCCTTCCTTCCCTTCCCTCTTCTTCGGAAGGTCCTCCTCAAGGCTCAGTCGGAACCTTCCACCGTGATTCTGATTGCTCCGCTGTGGCCTCGCCAGATTTGGTTTCCCTTACTGCAGCGTCTAGTGGCAGAGTCTCCAGTACCTTGTCCTTGCATCTTTTGATGCAGGACAATGGGTCTCTGTTACACCCGAATCTGCATTCTCTTCACCTGCATGTCTGGCTTCTCAGGACCTAGCCAAGGTCCGTTTCAGGGTGTCTGACCAGGTTGCCCAGGTGTTGGTCGAGGCTAGGAAACCTGCCACCAGGGCGACTTGCGCTATGAAGTGGGAACATTTTACACGGTCCTAGAATACTTGCTCTTTCTCTTCGAGAAAGGCTTCGCTATTCCTCCATCAAGGTACACCTGACTGCCATCTCCGCTACCACTCACCTGTGTCGGGTAAACGGTAGCTCAGATGGAGGTCTCAAAGCTTTCCTCGTGGCATTTTGCATGTCAGACCTCCTATCAGGGACACTGTTCATGGAAACATAGACTTTGATGGCATATAAGGACCATTTGGCCCACCTAGTCTACCCATTTCCCTACCTAGAGGATAAGCTGCAGATCCCATTTAACCAACAGCCTATTTCTTCCTATCCCCCACAAAAATTGCTTTATGTCTGTCCCATGCATTCTTGAATTCTCCCACAGTTTTAGACCCCCTCAACCTCCTCAGGAAGGCTGTTCCATGCATCCACCACCCTCTCTGTGAAAAAATACTTCCTCACATTGCCCCTGAGCCGTCCCCCCATCTTCAAATTGTGTCCCCTTGTTCTTGCACATCTCTTTTTCTGAAAGATGCTACCCTCTTGGACTTTGTTGATACCACTGAGGTACTTGAACGTTTCTGTCCTGTCCCACCTCTCCCTCCTTTCCTAAAGGGTATACGTATTAAGCTTCTTTAGCCTCTCCTCGTATGGCTTATCTTGCAGACCCTGCACCATTTTAGCTGCCCTCCTCTGAACTGCCTCCATCCTGTCTATGTCCTTGTGGAGATGGGGTCTCCAGAACTGGACGCAGTACTCCAGATGGGGTCTCACCAACTGTCTGTACAGGGGGATAACAACTTCCTGTTTTCTGCTGGTGATGCCTCTCCCTATACATCCCAGTATCCCCCAGCCCTCCCTACCGCCTTCTCACATTGCTTGCCAACCTTAAGGTCATCTGATATGATTACCCCCAGGTTCCTTTCCATTTTGTTGTTGTTACTACCTCCCCCACTGTGTAATCTTCCCCTGGGTTTTTGTTTCCCAGGTGCATTATTTTGCACTTCTTTGCATTGAATCCAAGCTGCCATACTTCTGACCATTCCTCCAGCCTTGCCAAGTCCCTTCTCATCCTTTCCACGCCTCCTTGTGTATCCACCCTGATGCAGATCTTCGTGTCATCTGCAAAGAGGCATACTTTTCCTTCCAGTCCCTCTGCAATGTCACTTATAAAGACATTAAAAAGGACTGGACCCAGTACTGAACCCTGCGATACCACACTAGTAACCCTGCTTTCTTCAGAGTGGACTCCATCTAGAATTACTTTCTGTGTCCTGTTATCCAGCCAATGTTCTATTTTATTTTTATTTATTTAGTTTTTGTTGACTGGGTAAGTGCACTAGACAGATCCTGCCTATTTTCAGGCACGATCCGGGGAGGAATACAGATGAATGCCAACAGACTTTGAACCAGATTAAGCTGTTGGTGGTATGTATAGTGAATGAGGGAAATTTGGCCAGGACACCTGGGAAATTCCCCTACTTCCTGTGAGCAGGGGGGACCCATTTTCTGGTGGGACCAAGATGGCGGAGGAGGAGGACAGTGGAGAAGGTTGTGCTGGGGCTGCTGAGCCCGAATCGATTGGCGGGGAACATGGTACGGGTGGGTTGCACCTACAGGGTGGCCAGCATCTCGTACCTCAATCCCCGCGCTCTGAGATAGAGCTCTCGGGCGGTGGATCCGCCGAAAATGGGGAGTCAAACCCTCTTTATGCAATGGAAATGCCGAAAAGTGTAAAGGTTTCAAATGTCAGTGTTATTCTTTCGTGTGGGGAATATGGTACAGCTGGGATGCACCCGTGTGGTGGCCAACAGTGTACGGAATCCCCGAGCCAGAGGTGAAGGCACTGTCGGAGAGTTGTGGATAGTAAGAACACAGGAAGTGTTTGGACGGCTTCGGAGGAACCCGCAGTCCTGGGAGAAAGCTGCTGAGGCAACTATATTGCCTCATGAATCCCAAATTCTGTCGCAGGAGTTTGTAGTTTCCTCTGATTTATTAGAGCATAAATGGCAGATAATGGAATCTGCCATTGCCGAGTTTAAAAATCCAAGCCGAAGGAGAATGGAAACGCCTGTTTTGGACTCCTTCTGGCCTACAAGGTACTGTACCTAAAGTATTGAAAAGTTTTCTACCTACTGATGTTACTTTGCCACAGGTTTCTAAACCTTTGCCTGATAAATCCTGGTCCCCACAAAAGCACTGCGTGAAGCAGGCTGAACACAAACTGATGCGAAACTGGATAGCCGATCTGGTAATTCCCTCCTGGAACAAGTATAGAAGCTGAGAGAACAGATGGCATCCCTTTACAGGATAAAGTCATATGGGACCTGATTGTTTTACATTCTCCTGCAAGACTTTCAGATTCTCCTTTAGGTAGTTCTTCACAATCTGGGTTATTTGATTCACTAATGCATGATGTAGTTACCAGAAGATAGCTTATTGCATGTTGGTGCTCTTGAGACTTTAAACAAAACACAGGTTCTTGCTGCTGAGCTTAATCCCATACAGGATACACCTGTTTGAATTTCAACCCCTGCTACGTTTGCTAGTTTATTTAAAAAACAGTTTCCTTAGCAAAGCATGGAGCGCTGTCGGTTGCAGTTTCTTGGCCCAATGGATGGTATGCCTGATCGATTTTATATAGGAAAGGTTTTAATTAAACAAATGTTGGATTTTCCCCAGGAGAGGTATATGCTCTTATACATACTCCAGGGGATAATAACTATGATATTAGTTTCCGTACACCAGACCTGTTAAATAAATTTTGGATGAGATATGCTTTGTTAAAAACTAATCCAGCTTGGTTACACTTTCAAGCTATCCCTCTTACCAAACATTTAAGGTAATAACTGTTCTTTTTAGAAATGAGGGTGTTAATGTGGAAGATATTACATCTTGGTTAGAAAAGAAAAGTTCAGTTCAAGGGAATCCTGAACCTATACTGGACGATGAGGGGTTCTGGAATGGAGGGTGGAGATACAAGGTGAATTTATTTCAAACTGATGAGGGCCTACAACACCTACCCAGTTGTTTTTATTTGGGACGGGATAAGGGTTTCATATTTTATCCTGGACAACCTAGGCATTGCTACAAATGCGGATCGACCAGACACTCAAGTAGAATGTGTGAAGTTATTAAATGTGCACAATGTGGAGAACAGGGGCATGTTCTTCTTGACTGTCACCAGCCTAGTAAATGTTCTCTTTGTGGAGAAGCACATCCCTTTGCTGATTGCCCTTTAGCGGCTCAAAATAAATCTGGAGATTACAGTATCCAAGATTTTTACATTAACACTGCGGTCAAAGCTGCCTTAAGACACCAAACAATTTCCCCACCTCCTGAACGGTCTCATTCACATATTCCTACTTGCCGTGAACATGCTCTGACCCAAAGAACCTCAACCTAAAATAAATCTTGATACCCCTAACCCGGCCAGTATCCACAAATCTTGTCTCTCAAATAGAAGTTCCAGGTAATGCTTTGGCTTCAATGCCTCCACCTCTTCCCACCTGAAGAAGATTTTGCCTTGGTATGTCTAGAAGGCGAGCCTCCGATCTTGTAATACCAGATTAATGATTCGTGACCCCCAACAACATCCACCCATAATCCGTTTACCGTACTTCAGGACGATACAGGTACTGAATCGGATTCATTATCTGTACATTTGTCACAACAAGACGTTACTTCTGATCTAGAGCAAAACTTACCACAAAGTGATTCAGTTAAAAAGAAAAAGAACAGATTGGGAATGAGGAAAGGGAATAAGAAAAAATAACATGTTCTAAGAATAGGATGGGTTTCTTCTTTTTTCATTTTTTTTTTTTTTCGATGTCAGCAGTTTATAATCTTTCGGTGTTCTCCTTGAATGTGAATAGTATATTATCGGAAAGAAAACGGATGCTGATTTTGTCACTTTTTGAGAACGTCTATTATGATGTGTTTTTACAAGATACTAGATTACATTAAAAATTGGATGTAGAATCAGCAACTGCTGGTTGGAAATGGGGGATTACTCATTGGTCAGTAGGTGAAGACCAATGTAGTGGTGTTGGTATTGCCCTTAATAACCCTACGACGCGGGTAATAAAATTGATAGATCTTTTTCCCGGTCGGGTATTGTTAGTAGATGTAGTAATTAATGACTTGCAGTGCCGTCTTATAAATGTTTATGCACCACAGACTAAGATTGAACGGATTGAAATATTTTGTTTATTTCAACCATATTTGATCACCTCCAGGTATGTTTTCCTGGGAGGTGACTTTAACTGCAGTAGATATAGGACAGACAGAGGATGCTGAACCAATAAAATATTTTGTGATGCTACGTGCCTGAACACTTTATTGGTTCAGACAGGCCTTATTGATGTTATGGCCCTCAAAGGGGCTCCAGCAAAAACATTTTTTTTAGGGCACTAAATCTACACGCATAGATTTTTGGTTTCTTTCAGACTCTCTACAGACTATTGACACTAAGACGGTACCTGTTACTGTATCTGACCATGCCATCATAACAGTTACAGTGGCAAGTCATATGCCTATGCATAGAGGTCCAGGATACTGGAGGTTGAATTTAGCTTCATTACTTCTCCCACAGTAGGAGAAGGATTCTAAATATTTTAAAAGTTAGGAAATCAGTGTTGTGTGTCTTTATGACACCTATTGTGAGTGGTGGCTAGACACAAAACTGTTATAAAATGCTTTTTCAATCTATAGGAGATTATACAGGAAATATAAAACTGATATGTATTTGGAATATAGAAAGAATTTTTGGACTTGCATTTCCAGGCAGCTAATGGTGAAACATCAGTTCTTCCTAGGTTACATGATATAAGAGAATGTATGAATAAATTCCAATATGACCGTGCAAAATCATTGGATAATGAACGTTGGTTTGGCACCCAAGGTTCACAAGCCTTTTTGAATTCATTCCAATTTAGTGCTTCTCAAAGACAGCAAAAACATATGACAGGGCTTAAGAATAAAGTAGGAGTATGGTGTAGAGACCCCAAAGTACTTATGAACATAGTTAATGTACATATGCAGAACCTCTTTGGAGTAACTGAACCCATGAGTCACGCACACGAGGCTTGGTTGGGACGCATTAATTTGCCTCAACTACCAGATTTAGAGATATCTACATTAGTGGCGTCATTCACAACACTAGAGGTTACTACAGCTCTGGCACAAACAGGAACAGCCCCAGGGAATTATGGTATACCATATGAATTATATAAAATAATGTTTCCACATTTATTGGATGAGTTCACTGCAGTTTTAAATTAAATACTAACAACAGGAGTAATGCCCAACAACATGAATGAGGGGTTAGTAGTATTTATGTACAAAAAAGGAGACAGAGGGGATTTAGTTAACTGGAGATGCATTACCTTATTGAATACGGATTTTAAACTGTTTTCCAAAATACTAAACAATGGATCGTTACCCAATTTACATTCCCTTTTACACTCTTCACAAACCTGCTCCATTCCACATAGGAAAATAACTGATAGCCTTATACTTTTACGGGAACTTTTTCAAAAAGCATCTACAGGGGAAATTTCAGGTCTGATTTTAAGCTTGGATCAGGCGAAGGCCTTTGATAATGTAAGACATGAGTATCTGTGGGACTGTCTAGCTGGATATGGTATACCACATGATTTTATAAAATGGATAACAATTTGTTATACTAACGCTACTGCTCAGGCATTTTGTAATGGATGGGTAGGGAAGAAATATCCCGTACTACAGGGTGTACGGCAGGGTTGCCCCCTGAGTGCTCTTTTATACTTATTCACTATTGATCCTTTAATACGGAAGATTTATGCTTATGATAATATATGTGGACTCTCCTTTTTCAGTACAGATCCTGAAGTTAAATGTGTCACACATGCTGATGATTTATGCTTCTTGTTGGGATCTCCCTCAGCACTGGTGTTAAAAGGGTTTTGCAAGGTTTTTAATTATATACTGGTGCACAAGTAAATTATGACAAATGTAATTGCATTCCATTAGGAATAGAACCAGTATATTTTACACAGGTTATAGGTATACCGTGATTAAAGGTACGTAAAATCTTAGGCCTTTATTTTGGAGCAGGAGACGAGCATATTTAAACTGGAAATTTAAATTAGAAGAAGCAAAACCAAGGTTGATATATGGAATACATGGAGATTGTCAAAGTTAAAAGGTTACAAATGGTAAAGACCTTTTACTGCCCATATTTTTATATGTTAGTGCAGTATTTTGCCTTCCTACATGTTTGAGACACGGATATGTGGCTGTTTCTTTTCCTGTATTTGGGGCAGCAGACTTAACCCTATAAAAAGAGTGTTGTTGTTTCGGGAGAAAAATATGGGGACTAAAAATGTTGCATCCGATAGTTTTCTTTTTACCATGTTTTTGTATACAAATCTGCAACCTATATTTGCAGACAGAGACACATTAGGGAAAGTATGGCTTCAGGATACTTTAGGTGATATAACTCTTTTTTGGCCTGAATACAAGATATTCCCAAAACAATGATCCATAAATCATCTCCCTCAATCTCTCAAAATATGTTTTGGAAAAATTAAATTATGGGGCATTTCAAGATACACTTTTCTGCACTCTAGTAGAAAACAACTTTATGTTTATGTAATACAAACATATTTTCAAGATATGGCCCCCTTTGATTGCTATTCACCTCAAATAAAACTTTCTGTTGGTATTATGTTAACCTCACCCCGCATACCACCCTGTATGTGGGATGTACTATGGTTATCATTATATGGTAAATTAAATGTGCATGCTAATCTAAAACATACATTTCGGACCGATATTGCCCTAGGGAAACCTGTTTGGAAGTAGTTGAGACTATGGAACATTTATTTTTGGACTGTCCCTACATCAAAGAATTTTGGATCTTGGTTTTGGAAAAATGGCCCACTTTCCCTTTATGGCCCCTAACACTGGAAATATTGTGCTTAGGGATCCTACCAGTCACCACCGTTCAACATGACAAAGTCACATTATGGCTGGTTTTACTTTGTTTTAAGTATTATATTTGGCATGTGAGATGTCGTTTTACTATACAACAACACTACTTTTCACAAGCCACTTTATTTGACATGGTTGTTAAGGCAATTTTCAGACTAAAAAAAACAGCATTATGAGGAATTTCCTGTATCTGTTTGTCAATCTAGATGGGACTCTATAGATTGGTTGTAACCTTCTTGAGTTAAATTTAGTATAACCTACTCAGATTATGCTACAACATTCTGCCTGGCCGTTTACATTATATTCCAGAATGGTGTAACACCTTCAGATAGATGCTTTACTTTCCAGTTTTAAAAAAAAAATCCCCTACTCTATTGATAGGATGGGGAGGGTGACAATTTTCTTAGTAAAACTTAATTTCTGTCTCGATATAAGTAGGACTTGGTATGTCTATGTCTCTATATTTATGATCCTTCTTTTTATGTTTGTATACTCCTGGTCTTTAATGTATAAAGGAAATTAATACTGATTTTGTTTATATGACCTTTTTGGGCTACAAATAAAACATCCCCCTACTCTTTCATAGAGAGGGAGAGGGGGTTTGACTATAATGTTTTTTCTTTATGTTTCGGGTAATGGTATGAATTAGTACCTGTGATTGTTTTTAAATTTTTCCCAAGGTTCTAGTTTTGTATGATGTTATACAGCTTTGAATTTAATTTTTTTTTTGTTTTTGGAGGGAGGCACTCAGTATTTAATATTCTGTTTTAGGATTCTACTGACAAAGATTTATGTGTTGAATGTATGATGTAATACTTATTTCTGTTTATTTTTTGTGTTTGCCTTATGTTTTATGTACAGTAACACTATTTTGTATATGTCTTACCTTTAAATGTTAATAAAAATTCCCTACTCTTTCTCGAATAAGTGCCATGGGATCTTTAACATCCACCTGAACTACCACCAATCCAGGCAGATGGGACCTCGGCCCAGGCTACCACCCTGGGACCCACTCCCAGGCTGGTTAATTTGACTGTTAATCTTTGTGTGGGACTGTTTCAAATGCCTTGCTAAAGTCTAGTTAGGCCATGTCACAGCCCCTCCTGGTCTACTACTTTGGTCACCCAGTCAAAGCAATTAGATTCGTCTGACATGACCTTCCGCTGTGAACCCATGCTGCCTTAGGTCCTGTGCCCCACTGGCCTCTAGGTAATCAACAATTCTTTCCTTCAGAAGTGATTCCATCACTTTCCTACCACAGAGGTCAAACTGACAGGTCTGTAGTTTCCTGCCTCTGTCTTGGTCCCACTTTTGTGAAGGGAATCACATCTGCCTTCCTCCAGTCCTCAGGTACCACCATCCTCCCATGATTTGTTAAAAGGGTAGTCAGTGGTGTTACTAGTTCTCTGCTTAATTCTTTTAGAATTCTGGGGTGAATTCCATCTGGCCCCACTGCTTTGTCCACCTTCAGTTTTAGGAGTTCTTTCAGAACCCTTTCTTCTGTGAAAGGCCTGGGATCGACACCCCCATCCAGAGTGCTTCTGTTAATTGGATTAGGCACCTCCCCCACCTCCTCTTTTGTGAATACTGAACAGAAGTATTGATTCAGTATCCCTGCTTTTTCACTGTCCCTCTCTGCCCACCCACCGTCTATTCTATTCAGCCTCACTATCCCTCCCTTTGTCTTTCTACGCTCCCTGATATACCTATAAAAGGTTTTATCCCCCTTCTTAACTGAGTTGGCTCTCTTTTACTCAGTTTGGGCCTTTGCTATTCTGACTACCCTCCCTGCTTCCTTCTGCCTTAACTGATACAGTTATCTGTCCTGCTCCTTCTGTGTTTCCTTATACTTCCTAAATGCTATCTTTTTCTCCCTAACCTTCACCACCACCTCTTTTGAGAACCATAGTGTCTTTTTCTTTTGTTTTGATTTGTTTATTTGCTTCACACAAAGGCTTGTTGCCTCTGTGATGGCAGTTTTATATTTCCCTATTGTTGCTCCACCCCTCCTTCTAGCATGTTTGCTAGTGCTTTTCTAAGGCACTCTCCCATCTTGCCAAAGTCAGCTCTCCTAAAGTCCAGAACCCTCACTTTTGTATGGCTTGACTCTGTAGCTGAGTTTATCGTGAACCACACTGTTTGGTGGTCACTTGTTCCCAAATGGCTACCCACTTCTAGATCTATGATTCTCTCACTGTCCCCATTTGAGAGTACGAGGTCTAATATTGCTCCCTCATGAGTAGGTTCTAAAACTAGCTGTCTGAGGCATGCCACCTGTTGGGCATCAAGAATGGCCCTGCTTTTGGATGTGGCTGCAGCAAAGGTGCTCCAGCTGACATCCGGCATATTAAGGTCCCCCCTCAATAGTATCTCCCCTTTCTCTGCCATTCTAAGTATTTGTCTAAGGCCCCTCCCCATCTCCACAAATGCTTCTTGCACTGCTCTGATCCCTTTCTTAGCCAGGTAATTTGTTCCTAGGTGGACAGTGACATCCAGCTCCCTCCCCTGTGCAGCTGCTCCTGCGATCCTGAGGGTTCGCTCCCTGTCCCTCCAAGCCATGGCATCAGGCAGGCACCTTACCTCCCTGTCCCCTTCCTCCCCCAGTTCTACCTCCCTAACAATGGAGTCCCCCACCAGGAGTTGTTTCCTTCCCGTGTGGGGTCCCATGCTACCCTCCTGTGGGTCTCCTTTGTGGAGGTTCCCAGCATCCTCCTTGGTCTCCACTGTGGGTGCCTCCATAGAGGAACCACACTTTTCCAGAACGGCATAGAAATTGTAGAGAGGTACAACTGGAGGGATGCACCTCTGTTCCACCACCCTCACCCTCCCTGAGCCCACTGTGGTCCAACCGCTCCTCTTCCTTGGCAATCTCTGAGGCAACAGCAGTGACCCTGGTGGTCCCTGGGTGGGAGAGGAGGTCCCACAAATCCTCACCAACTCAGCCTGGAGATGAGCAACCTCCTCCCTCAGCCCAGAGAGGTGCCTGCAGATGGGACAACACCGCATCCTCCAGAACGTCTCCCGGAAGACTGCTGCACCACAGCCACTGCACTGCACCACTCCCATCATGTCTTATTTCTGGCCCCCTAATTGTGATTTGGAATACTTACTCTTTCCTCTGTTTGTTTATTTCTTTTTCTTTTTTTTCTTTTCTGTCCCTACTTACATGTCTGTGCCCTGTTAGCTCCTGATCTTCCTATTCTGAAACAAGAAGTTCCTATCATACCTCTCAACTGTACCACATTAGGAGGAGCGTTCTTCATTTTACTTCAAAAAAGCTTCCTGTTCCACATTGTGAGGACTTGTTCCTCATTCAAAGTCAACATTTGAAAGCAAAAATCCATAGTAAATGATGGAAAAAATAAATTATTCAATTAATAGACATTCTGAACATAAATGCAACATTTGGACAGTCTTTTGAGCTGCTTAGGTAAAGATTTGATTAAGTGTTCCACATTTTGCCCATTTGTTCCACATTTTGACAGGCAATGTTCCACATTTGGAGGACAAAAGGTAGAGAGATATGGTTCCTATATTTCTCAGTTGTCTCCTTACTTGCTCAGAGTCAGACCTCCAGCAGCTGGGGGGGGGGGTGGAGAGCTACTCTTGCCCTTTTAGGATGGTGAGTCTTTGGTGGCTCTGTGATCACTCACTTCCTGCTCCCAAACAGGAAGTTCCTGTTGTCAGTTAAATCCTGTGCCTATAAAAGTTGAACTGACTTTGAATGGGGAGGAAGGAGGGCAATATAGTCCAAGTAGAAGTTTAGTTATACCAGCAGGTCCTTCCTCCTGGTGCTCTACTTGCTCTCTGGAAGAAGCTATCTAGGGCAGTGTTTAAATCTGGTTTTAACCTGGCTCCTTGTAGCTAAGCCACTCCCCCTACTTTGCAAATCTTTCTACACTTAGTTCATTTCACAGATAATTCCCTTCAGCCACCTGTAACAAGCACCTAGATAACTACACAGATAACAATTCTCTTCAACTAACTCTGACAAACAGACTAACTTTTTTTTTTTGTCACCCTAAATTGAAGGTCCCAGTACAAGAGTTCTAGTTCTTAGTCCAAGTAGAGAAGTTTAGTTATACCAGCAGGTCCTTCCTCTTGGTGCTCTGCTTGTTCTCTGGCAGAAGCTATCTAGGGCAGTGTTTAAATCTGGTTTTAACCTGGCTCCTTCTAACTAAGTCACTCCCCCTACGTTGCAACTCTTTCTACACTTAGTTAATTTCACAGATAATTCCCTTCAGCCACCTGTGACAACCACACAGATAATTCACTTCAACTAACTGTGACAAACGGACTAACTTGGGATCTCCTGTTCATCCTGGGGAAGCTCTCTCTTCCCCCCTTTCGAACCGGCGCTGAACGCTGAGCTCAGTTTCCTTTCCTGGAAAACGCTGCTTTTGGTAGCTGTTACTTTGGTGCAGCGCATTTCGGAACATCAAGCCCTCAAGTGTAGGGAAGCTTACTTGGTCTTTCACAAGGGCCGGGTTGATTTGCGCACAAATCCATAGTTTTTGCCGAAAGTGATTTTGGAGCTCACTTTAAACCAGCCGGGTTCAGCTTCCGGTTTATTACCCGGAGCATTCCAATAGGTAGGTAGGTAAAATTTATTTTTATACAGGTAATACATGTGATTTGGACATAATCCAGTTTACAAGACAGACCTGTATCAATTCCTAACTAGTTACATACAAATAAGTTCCATGTTAAATACATATACATATAAACACCACAATATATAAACAACACGGTATACCTAAAAGACTTACAATAGCTGGATTATAAAATCTCAAAATCCCAAGGAACCTTAGAGAAAAAAAAAACATTTAACACTCACAAATGTGATCATATGGCTCCTTTATAGTGTGAGTAAACAATGAATATTGGGAAATATAGGGGAGAAGCCCTTCTCCACTCCTTGGATATCCACAGGCTCTCAGGTGTTACTTGGCTAGAACAAAGGAGGTCAGAAAATCTGATAAGCTCTTCATGTCCTTTGTCTGTAAGTCTCCCGGTCACCAAACAGACGCTCTTGTGCTGGTTGGTCCATTGCATCTCCTATTGTTACAAGAAGCACAACAGGTCGACTTCGGGGTCAATTAAAGTCCATTCTGTGAGGGCTATTGCAACTTCCTTCACTGCGCTGAATAGAGTTCCGACGGCAGATATCTGTGCTGCTGCTACCTGGAGCTCTGTGCATACCTTTGTCAGGCACTACAGCCTAGACATTATTTCCAGACACGGAGCAGGGTTTGGCCTTGCCATCCTGTAGGGCCTGGTTTCCTGAGAGTTCTCATCTCCATGTTTCCCTGTTTCCTGTTCTTCCCCTCCCAAGGGGTTGTCATAAGTTTATAATGTTTGGGACTCAGTTCTCATTGTTGAACCTGCTGCAAGAGCTTCTCCTCGAAGTAAGATAGTACAGTTACATAAGAACATACCGTAACAGTAGATCTTAGAAAGAAGCTCTTGCAGCAGGTATATTTCCCGCCCTCCTTCCCCCAGGGATCAGGTCCCTTCCAGGCTGGCATTGTTTCTCTTGGAAGAGTTGTCCGTTGACAATCAGTTACCATTTCTGGCCTGCCGGTTTCTTTGCCTGACAGGGGGCGTGCAAGAACTGGAGCATGTGGGGAGCTCCGCTCCTACATAGGGTGACATCGGGGGTGGAGCTGACGTCGGCGGGGGGCGTTCCCCACGTAGGTACTGCTAGAGAAAAAGTTGCCAGAACCGCCGCCAGGTGGTGCCAGTCCTCATTGTTGAACCTGCTGCAAGAGCTTCTCTCAAAGATCTACTGTTACGGTAAGTTCTTGTGTAACTGTACTTTATTGCTTGGGACCCAATCCTAAGTGTAATACCTGCTGCAAGAGCTCCACCTCGAAGTCAGATACTACAGTTACGTAAGAACTTACCGTAACAGTAGATCTTCAGAGGAGTTCTTCCAGCAGGTGGCTTTCCCAACCTCCATCCACAGGTCATTGGTTCATACATACTTCTCTCTAGTAGGGGAGTTCCTTCTCAGTTCTTGAACTGGATCTCCGGCATACCCCCACCACAGATTGCTAGCTAGAATTTTTTTCTGTGGGGTCCTAAAACCTGGTGGCATTAGTCCTAAGTGTAATACGTGCTGCAAGAGCTCCTCTGAAAGATCTATTGTTATGGTAATTTCTTACGTAACTGTACTTTTCTCAACCTTAGCTGATGCCATTGTTATTCTCCCTGAGAATGACAAGGCTGTGTTGGTTAACTAGGATCTGTAGCTTATCCAATAGGTAGGGAAATGGGCAGACTGGATGGGTGAAGCAGTCCTTATCTGCCGTCAGAGTCTGTGTTTCTATGTTCTATGTTTCTGCCCTCCCCAAGAGATCACTGCTAAGCCTCTTAAAAGGAGTCACGCAAGTTGACACTATGGGAAGACAGGCCTGTGCAGCACCTAACTTAGGCATGAGGATAGATAGCTACCAAGGACATTTTTTCTAGTATGACTATACCCCTTGGAGCTCACTTAAGTCCCTGGCAGAATCTGTGCCAGATTCCTGGACTAACAAAAAAAGAACAAATTTTGCTGACTGCCAGACATGGAACTAAGTCCAACAGTCATCAGTTTTAGCCACTTGGATGCATTTGCTTGTGCCTGTCACTCAGCCACTACAGTCATCTGCATCATAAAGTATTCACTGGCAACAAACCACTGTTTTTTTCCACAGGGGCATGCACCTTCCTCAACCTCAGAAATTTGATAAATTTCTTGGCTGTACAAATTTACAATTATTTCTCCCAGGATTGGTTAGCTTCTATGGATCTCCTGGATTCATACCAGTACATTCTGGTACTCCTAGCCACTTAAGATACCTCTGTTTCTTTATACTAAGGCAGCTTACCAGTTAAAAGTCCTACCCTTTGGGCTCTCCTTGGCACCTTAAGTCTTTACAGAGTACTTTGCAGTTCTTATGTGCAACTAAGAAAGATAGGATTCCAGATTTATCTACCTGGATGACTGGCTGATAGCCAACCCATCCAGGCAGGAGATAGAACAGGCAGTGGCTATGGGCACTCAGTTCCGGCAGATCCATGGTGGTTCTGCTGAATCTAGAGAAGTCTCAGCTCCAGCTCTTACAGCAGCTGCTTTTTATAGGAGCTTTTCTGAATACAACTAAGGTCCAAACCTTTCTACCAGAGAGCAGAATAAAGGCAGTCTTGCACATAGCATGCTACATCATGGAGTGTAAAACTGTACAAGCCCACTCATGCAGCACATGCTAGGTCTGATTGCCACCGCAATGCTCTCAGTGCCCCGGTATGCTTGCACATGAGAACGGCTCAGTGCGCTGTGGTTACAAGCATCACATCCTCAGACCTACCCCATTCAGGTGACCAAGCCCCTGGTCCGGCCTCCCACATCGTGGTCAGTGTTTGACAGTCTCCTCCAGGCTTTCCCTTCTCCCAACCAGAGCCTCAGGTGACTCTCACCGTGGATGCCTCCTTGTTGGGTGGGGGATCCTCTGTCAGGGGAAAGCACCAAGGGAGGTCGACAGTGGAAATGCCGACCTCGTGCACAGCAATGGCACAATACCGACGCAGGTATTGTGCCGCCTGTTCAACAAGTGTTTTCTGTGGGGGGGCTATGTCCCCCACACCCCCCTTGCAGGGGATTCTGCACCCCCCAGACTTTAGGATTATCAACTCCAGGTCGGAGTTGGTCCGGGAGGGCAGAACACTGTGGAAATGTGAAACTGAAAATACCATTACAGCGATTGTCGCCATAATGGTCTTTTTCATGTTTTGCCGCTGGGTGTCGACCTGAAGTGGTGCACCGCTGTCAGGGTCTTCAAACACAAGGTGTCTGGAACCTGTCAAAGACTCATCTCCACATTTATCTGTTGGAGATGCAAGCTGTTTTGTATAGCCTGCAAGCCCTAGTAGATCTTGTAAGTCACAAAACAGTCGTTCTGCAGACAGACAAGTCTGATGTATTATTAGCAAGAAGGAGCATACTCTTACTGTCTCTGCAGTGAGGAGATGAGAGTGTGAGAATGGTGCCTGGAGCAGGGAATCCTGTTCCAAGCCATTTATCTCCCAGGAGCCCAGAACACTGGGGCAGACAAGCTCAGCTGAACAGAGGGCGAGCCTCACAAGTGGTCAGTAGCTGTAGATGTCGTGAGATCACTGTTCAATGAGTGGGACACCCCAGATGTGAACCTTTTTTATCCCCATTCAGTCACAAACTGCCTCGATTCTGCTCCAGAAATCTAAGACAGCCCAAGGTGACAACAACAAAGTAGGAAAAAGACCTGGGGGTCATCATATCTGACGACCTGAAGTGATGTTTCTATGTTTCAGCAAAGCAGTGTGAGAAAGCAGTAGGAAAGGCTAGTAGGATGCTGGGGTGCTTAGGGAGTGAGATCACCAACAAAAGGAGGAATGTGGTGTTACCCCTATATAGATCAAGTTCTTTGTCCAATTCTGCAGGCCCCATCTCAGAAATGACATAGAAAGAGTGTAGGCAGTACAGAGGAGGGCAACCAAAATGGTGAATGGCCTGCATCAGAAGTCCTTTGAGGAAAGACACAAGGGGTTAAATATGTAAGCTCTAGAGGATATAATGGAAAGGGGAGACGTGATAGAAACATTCAAGTATCTCAAGGGTATTAATAAGGTACAGGAAGGTAGCATTTTACATAGAAAGATGCGCAAGGACAAGGGGTCATGAATTGAAGCTGGGAGGGGGGAGGCTCAGAGGGAAAATGAGGCAGTACTTCTTATTGGAAAGAGTGGTGAACATCTGGAACAGACTTCCAGCAGAGGTGATGGGTACCAAAATGGTAACAGGATTCAAGTATGCATGGGATAGACACAAAGAAACCTTAATAGCAGGGCTGGTGTGGGGGAGGGGGGAAGTCCGAAGATCAAATAGGGTCTGCAGTAACACAGAAAAGGTAGGAAATGTTTAGGGCAGACTCGGTGGGCCAGAAGGTCCTTTTCTGCTGACAACTTCTATGTTAGGACATGGCGTGTTCTGTCAGGATACATTCAGACTGCTATGGCAAAATCTGTTTTGTATGCATTCCCACCAGTCCTCTAATGCAGGGGTATTGCTCAAGCTGGAGGCGCATGGAGGCAAACTGATACTTCTGGGCAGACTGGCTAGGCCAGTAGGTCTTTCTCTTTCATCACGTTCTGTGGCCGCCCCCTGTTGGCCTTGACAGATAATAGTTTCCTCTGTTGAACAGACTGTCAGTCAGAAAACTGAGGATTCTTCCACTCGGGGTGGACTTACTGACTCAAGGTCACCTGGTCCACTCCATCCTGCGTGCCCTTCTCCTTCAGGCCAGGCTCCTAAAGAAATAGAAGTAAACGGCTACAAGGTATCTCAAAGGGACTCTGAAATAGTTTTGGTTGTCTGTAAACCTTCTACTGGAAGGCTGACACAGCCAAATGGAAAAGAATTTCCATGTAGTGCTCCAAAACTCGCATGGACCCTTTTGGGTGCCCTCGTAACAAGGTTCTGGAGTACTTGCTGGACCTTTCTGATGTGGTCTATAATATTCCACAGTTAAGTTCCACTTGTGTGCATTTTCTGCATACCACAAGCACATCGGTACCCTCTGTCTGGCATAGATGCCTCAGTTCAAGAGGTTCCATAAGGGCATCTATCACACAGGGCCTCCCATCAAGAAGAAGGTGGCTGCCTGCGATAATCTACCCTGTGCTAGATATGTTCAACCACAAGCCTTTTGATCCCCTTGTAACATGTAAGCTTAAGTTTTTAAGTTGGAAAGCAGCAGTCTAGTGGTCATCACCTCTGCTTGCGGAGTGCCTGAAATCCATGCCTTGGGCACAGATCTTCCATACACTGTTTTCCATAAGGACTAGGTAGTTCTGTGCACATACCCAAGCTGCAACCAACGTGGTATCAGAGTTCCATCTGTATCAGCCTGTAGTGCTACTTACCTATTTAGCCAGCTTCCAGAATGAAGGAGAGTGCACTCTTCATTCTCTGGATGTTAACAGGGTCCTTAACGTTTTACCTGGGCAGAACTAGGACTGGGGGCAATCCAAACAGCTACTTGTCTTCTTCGATCCCTATAGAAAGGGACAGCCTGTTACAGTCAAGTGCATTTCTGCCTGGATTGTGAGTTGCCTACACCACTGTTATTTCATGGCGCAGGTCAGGCTGGAAGGTCAGGTACATGCTTGCTCCAGTAGAGCATTTGCCACGTCCATGGCAGAGATTTGCTCTGTACTTATCAGTGATTTCTGCAGAGCTGCAGCTTGGAGCACAGTGCATACCTTTGTTTAGCACTGTGCCCTGGATGTCCATGCCAGGCAGTATGCCACCTTTGGCGGGACAATCCTGTATGGATGTCTGTCCTGAGTGAGCCCTTGGCTCCTGCCACTCTAGTGCGGGTGATTTTGTCTGAGCTGGGTATTCTGATCCACTAGTGTGAATCAGTGGCGAAGACTGATTCCTGGAAGATATCAAATTACGTATTCCCATAATTCTTGTGCTTCTAGGAATATCTTCACCATTGATTCACATTCCCACCCACCATCCCCGGGCTCACTCCAGTATGTTTTATTGGTCTTCTACCTTGTTCTTGATTTGGGATTTGAAGACACTGTGTTACTGGCTTGTTGACCCTTCTTTAAGGGTCACTAGGGCTATCTTATGCTCTTAGGTTAAGTGCATAAGTGCTTGTTAGATTGTGCTGCCACTCCTCAGTAAAAGGTAATAAAGCTGTGACAGCTGGTGCCGGGGTAGCCATGCTGCAGGGAGCCAGTGTCGCTGTGCATGCATGCAGCTTACCTCAGTACCTGCTCTACTGAAAGGTTCTGGTTCCCACAGGGTCCAAGTGCCTCCAGCTGAGAGCCACTAATGTTACTGAGTGGTAAAGATGTTTCTAGAAGATCAAGTATTACAGTGAGTGTATCATTTTCCTTAAGCACACCAGACCTTCATGGTACTAGAGTCCACACTGTCTGATGGTCCAGATAGTAAATGACTAGAGGGCGGAGTCCCAGAAGGTAACTTTATTAATCAGGACTGCCTTATTATGGGGAGATATAGAAAATCTGAAGCAAATATTTATTGTGTTTTTATTTACCAGGTACGTGTTAGTGCTCAATGTAGGTAACATACTGGCCTTGAGCTGGATCATGAGAAGGTTGTGTGTTCAAGCCACACATCAGGCATTTGGAGTAATACCCATAACTGGGACTTTAGTGCAGTTTGAGGGGGGTGCTGTACTGCAAACTGAGGGCCCATCTTTGGTCACTGTGCAGGTGTAAGTTAAAGATCCCATGGCACTTATTGAAGAAGAATAGGAGCGTTTCCCCGTTGTCATGGCCAACATTTCCCTATCAGTAAAACAGGTCCTTGTAACCCCCCCCCCCCGGATGCACCTGTAAATGAGCTATCACAGCTCAGTGTGTTTTTCCCTGATCACAACTTACAAATAAATAAGGTAAGTGCACTAGACAAACTGAATGCCTATTTTCAGGCACCACCTGGGAGTTTACAAAGGATAAAGCAGCACGGTAACAATGAGACATACTGTACATACAGCTAACAAATAAATATATTTTCTTCAAGGATATCTCTTTATCAGGCTACACCTATGGAACTATAGCCATCAGGCAGTAAGACCACACAGAAACTTTTTGCAAGCAGTCCATTGGGAGCCGCCACGATGACGCCCCACGTTGGCACTTCCCATATAAACATGAGCAGCCCTTCCTCCTCAGTTCTTTTCCTGCAGTCAACCATAGTCATTGGACCCTCCATGTAAACACTGCCATTGCTGTCGATTTTCCAATTCTTTTCTCACTTTATTTTATAAAGTGATTTTCAATGCCATGTGTTCAACTAAATAAGCATCAAAACTGCTTAAGTATTGTGAGAGTGTGGGGAAAAGATATACTCTGGCATCTGCATAATGTCTCAAGATACTGCCTCAGCTCAGCCCATAATGTGAAGGCCTGCCACATCTGCAGAAAATTCAACAATGCTACCCAGCAACACTGAGAAGGCCTTGGAGACCCACCTCTTGAAACAGCAGGTGGCCAGGATGGAGAAAGAGCTCAGGGAGTAGAACTTTTCGTGTTGCCAGCCCATTCTTTGGGCTCCCAGTCTTCAAGTCCCAGGAAAAACATCGGAAGAGGGAGGGCAGTAAACATAAGTCCTCCTCTGTTCACTTATGGTTGCCATTCCATTCCAGCGTGACCATCTCAGCATCGTCAACCATTACCACAGCGATGCCACCAGCCACCCCTGTTGTCAACACCAAACCCAATCTGGGCTGGCTGAGAGTGCCACCAGGCCTGTTATTGCTGGTGAGCCGCTCACATCAGGTGCAACACTTATCCTGTCGACACCTTCGGCATTTCAGTCAACTACACAGGTGCTGACATGCAGGTTGTCCTCTCGCCCTTTATGAATATTCTCAAACACCTGCTGCCTTCCCCTTCTATACAGAGGGATACCTTGACTGGGCCAGCAATCAGAACCCAGCATCAATGCCAGCCAAGCCAATGCACCAGATACCCTCCAGGCCATCAACGGCTTCTTCTCCCTTCTTGTGCCCTCCCGACCATGGCCACAAGGACCAGGAGTATAACCGAGAGCTCATTATGGAGAAAGAGGAAGAGAAAGGAGAGGAGTAGATGGACCCTTATGAAAGAACCAGTTCCACAGTATCCACTGGAAGTGAAGACTCTGTGGTCTGCATACCCAGATGTCCCCCTGAAGATCCTTCTTTCATAACCATGATGCAGGAACCTCAAACTACCATGGGGTTTGACTTCAAACAACAGGACATACTAAGAAGAATTTGGTGGAATTCTTAGAATTGCCTGATTCCCCAACCCGTTGTTATTCCTCCCCTTCTGCCGTCACTGGAGGATGCCACCTTGGCTGCTTGGCATAGACCTAACATGATACCTGCCATACTAAGGAAGTGATACCTGCCATACTAAGGAAGGCACATAAGGTGTATCAGGCCCCCACAGGTAAACCCTTTTTCGCAGGCCAACCTGAGACAGATTCTGTTGTCATCAGTGCAGCTAATGACAGGTCTAAGGCACCAAAGCACCTTAGATCCCTTCCTACTGAGAAGGGGTCCAGGAGGCTTGATGTCTTGGGCAAAAGGACATTTGCTTCTGTCTCTCTGGGCCTGAGGATTGCAAACTACCAGGCCCACATGGTGAAATACCAGAATACTCTTTGGAGGACGGCCAAGGCCGCCACCCAGGCCCTTTCAGAGGGTACTCTTAAGCAGGAGATACTAAGTGCTCTCACAGCAGGTGCCAACATAGGTAAACACCTCCTGCACTCCATCTATGACATTTCCGATGCCTCTGCCATGTCTCAAGAGGTACTCCTGGCTTAGAGTGGCTTGATTTGCAAATGATGTCCAGCAATCTGTCATCAATGCCCCCTGCAGGAGATAAAAGCTGTTTGGAGTATATGTGCAGGATATTCTCTCCAATTTACAGGCCTCATGTAAAACCCTGAAATCAGTCTATTCCCTCTGTCATACCCAAGCAAGGACTTGACAGAGAGTGCCCTTTCGTCCAGCCACTGCTAGACATCGGTCTGCAGCCAAACAGCAGGGTATGGGCAGAGCAGAAGCAACCCTACCCTCAACAGGAACCACCCCAGGTGCCCACTTAAAAGACCCTAGAGGCAGTGGTAGCTCCAGCTTCTGTTGGTTACCAGGGCACTGGGTGGGCACTACAGTTGGCAGCCAGGGTACCTATAGAAACATATTTATGCATGCCTGCAGCGTGGGGTATTTGAACAAATGATGAATGTTGTTTCCAAGCCAGTAGAAGCAGGGCCATCCCCACCATCTTGAGCCAGAAGAAGTAGGGCCGTTCCCCCTGCCAAGCCAGGAGAAACAGGGCCATCCCCCCCCCAAGCCAGAAGAAGAAGTAGGTCCACCCCCTTTCCAGCAGGCATCCACCTCCCACAGTTGGTTCCCCTATGGATTGCCCACAGGGCCAGGAGATAGAGGGCCGTGCATTGTCTTCCTTGAGTCCCTCCCCTCCACACAGAACTGAGACATTTTCAAATAAATGATAAATATCTTCCAACCAAGCCATTTACCTACGAACATACGAAATTTGCCAGCAGATAAAGGCCTAGAGGTCTATCAAGTCTGCTCGAATGTGCAGCTAGCACCCCTTATTCTGCAGCTGCCCCACCCTTCCCCTTCATTAATCCTCCCCCTTGTCCTGTCCCATCCTCTTTTGAAGTAGTCCGCTGTTCTACTGGATCCCACTTCTGCAGGTAATGCATTCCACCCAGCCACCACCCTCTGTAAAAAGTGTCTCCTCATCTCCCTCCTGAACCTTCCTCCCTCCAGTCTCATATCATGGCCCTGGTGGCCCTCCCTCCTTACTTTGAACAGCCCCTCTGTACCCGTCTTGTTTATTCCTTTCATGTATTTAAAGGTTTCAATCATGTCACCCCTGTCCTCCTCTCCTCCAGTGAGTATATGTTCAACTCCTTCATCCTCCTCTCGTATGAAGTCCCCCAGCCCCTTGATCATCTTTGTCGCCCTGCGCTGCACCCCTCCAGTAACTTAATGTCCCTCTTCAGATACGGGCACCAGTACTGCACGCAGTACTCCAGGTGTGGTCTAATGACCTATACAGTGGCAGAATCACCTCCTCCTCCTCGAGGATATACCCTTGCAATACAACCCAGCATTTTGTTGGCCCTTGCAGCTGCCTTCCTACATTGTGCCGAGTTGTTCATTAACCCTGTAATGAGCACACCCAGATCCTTCTCTCCTCTGTATGGGCTAGCTGCACTCCCCCCAGCTGGTAACTCCTCCTTGAGTTCTTCATCCCAAAATGCAGCACCTTGCACTTTTTGGCATTAAAGCCCAGTTGCCAGGTGTCTGACCAGGTTTCAAGCTTTGCCAGATCATCCTGCAACCCCTGCCATCCCCTAGATCATCCACCACCGCTACCTTGGTATCATCAGCAAACAGACTGATCTTGCTCTTGATGTCCCATGATATGTCTGCAATGAATATCCCAAACAACACTGGTCCCAGCACCGAACCTGTGGAACACACCGTCACTGCCCTTGGGTGTGAGAGCTCCCCCCACCACCGCCCTCTGTTGCCTTCCTGAAGCCAGTTTCCTACCCATCTCAACCAGCTTTGCACCTACCCCTGTGCCTACTAACTTCCTTCCCAGCCTTCCATGCGGCACAGAGTCGAATACTTTACTGAAGTCCAGATACAGGACATCCACTGCATGGCCCTGTCTAGTTACCCAGTCATAGAACTCGACCAGGTTGGTTTGGCAGGATCTGCCATGTATGAAGCCATGCTATCTGCTGTCCTGTAGTCCTTTGGCCTCTAGGGAGGCCACCAGCCTCTCTTTCAGGATAGTCTCCATTAGCTTACCCATGATGGATGTGAGGCTCACTGGTCTGTAGTTTCCGTTCATCCTTGGGCCACTCTTGTGGAGGCACCACATGAGCCATCCTCCAGTCCTGAAGTACACCCGAATGTAGTGAGGCATTAAATAGGTCTGCCAAAGGTCCTGCAAGGACCTCTGCCAGCTCCTTCAGTACCCTGGGGTGGATGCCATCTGGGCCTGGCGCCTTGTCCACCCTCAGTGCCTTCAAACCCTCTTGAACTCTGCCCTCCATGATTTCCCATCTGTCACCCCTTCCCCGTTCCTGCCATTTCTCCCACCTTGGTGTCACCCCTCTTTTCTTTAGTAAATACTGAGCAGAAGTACTCATTTAGTTTTCCTATCGCACCCTGCTTCCACCCAACCCCCCTCCTTCCTAATCCTTACTGTGTGGTCCTTACAACTCCTTTTCTCCCTGATGTACTTAAAGAAGTCCTTCTCCCCCTTCTTAATGCCTTGTGCCAGCCTCAGTTCCGTAGATGCTTTGGCTCCCCTTACTGCCCTTGTCACCTCCTTTGATTCTGTCAAGTACTCCTCCTGTCCTCCCCTCCCTGTTTTCTTGTACTTCCTAAAGGCAGCTCTTTTCTTCCTTACCTTTCCATGACCTCCTTGCTCAACCAGCTCGGTTTCTTAGCCCTAGCCTTCTTGCTCTGGGCTTTGCAGCAGGTTTTGGTTGCCTCCACTATCCCCAGCTTTATGAGCTCCCACCTCTGGTTAGTGTCCATACTAGATTGAATTCTGGCCAGGTACCCTTTTACCACTTCCCCCATCCTCCCAAAGTCGTCCCTCCTGAAGTCCAGCACTCTTGTGCCAGATTCCACTCCTTCCTTGCCCATATCCAATGTGTGCCATACTGAGTGGTGGTCACTCCCTGACAGCGGTTCCTCCACTGTAAGTTCGCTCACAAAGTCCCCATTTGCCAGCACAAGGTCAAGGGTATTCCCTAACCTGGTTGGTTCACTGACCATTTGCAGCAGGAAGCTGTCCTGGAAGGCATCCAGCAGTACCTGCTCCCTTCTGTTCCTGGTTGTTGGGGTACTCCAGTCCACTCCTGACATGTTGAAGTCCCCCACAATCACCACACTACCCTTCTCGCAGGTCCTCCTGATCTGTCCCTAGTTCCCTGTCTAACTCCTCCGTCTGAGATGGTGGCCTGTACACCACTCCCATTCTAAGAATCCTATTCTTGGAATCCTAGATTTGCATCCAAAGTGACTCAGTACTACCCTCCTCCTCTTGGTCCCTACACACTTCAGTCCTTCCTTCACATATAGTGCCACCCCCTTTCCCAATCACCCTGTCCCTACAAAATAACCTGTACCCTGGTACAGACAGGTCCCAGTCATTGTATTGGTGGCCCATGTTTCTGTGATGGCTGCAATGTCCACCTCTCCTCTACCATGAGAACCTGTAAATCTGCAGTTTTCTCCCAGGGCTCCTAGCATTAAGGGTAACCACCTTCCACCCCCCATCCTGCCCCCTTTCCTAGCATCACCAATAGTGCATGCCATTTGTCCTTTGTCACTGTTATGGGGGTAAGCTCATATGGTTTCCCAACCTGTGGTCTCTACCTCAGCAAAAGGCACACGAGTCAGAGCTCTGTCTGTGGTTCTGCAGGCAGCTTCTTTATATGGTTGCTGTTGCTGCTGGCTGGACTTCTACTTTAGAGGGCTGGCTCTGTGCTACTGCTGCAGCTACTGGCTGGGCAGGATGGCTAGCCGCTGCTACTCTCTCCTGTTACCGGCCTGCTCTAGTCTCTTATGAAAAGCACAGATACAGTACAGCTCTTTTAAGGTTGGCTGTGCTGCTGGGTCTGGGGTCTGTCTGTGCTCAAGCAGTACAGTTCCAGCTTTAGCGGATGTGAGTGGCTTCCAACTCAGGCAACAGGCAAGGTGGCATCTGATTTTTAGCATACTACTTTTTTGACTAAAGCAGTCCTCCGACTGTCAGCTACGATGGCAGTCCAGGACTGGCACTAACTCTGCTCATTCTCAGTAGAGGACTGCTGTGGTGCCAGTGTCCAAGAACACCAGAGGGCAGGAGGGGATTAAAATGAGCATGGAACTAAGGGGACCAGCAGAATAGCTGGCTGTTGGGGGCGGAGGTGACAAAATGCAGCTGGACAGCAGTGCAGCCGATTGGCTGTGTTGGTGGACTGATGTTAGATGCAGTGGGTCTGTGACAGCTGCAGTAGTTTGACTTCAACAACAGAATTTAAATTCAAAGTGCCACACAATCCATGTGAAGTTCGGGATGGGAGTCTGTGACAGGCGAGGTAGTTGTGTTTGGTGGGGTGCTCAGAGTCGTACATGATTCAGGACCCAGGTGCAGCTGGCAGCAACTTTTGAGTTCTCGATGAGCTTTTAACATGCAGCACCACAGTACAGACACAGAGAGGTAGAGCACGGGGCATGAACCAAGGCACATGCCCCGTGTGCCCTGGTGTAGCGCCACCTATGCCTAGAGGTGGCCCTGCAGCAGCAGTCGCAGCAACTGGCTCTGCCTGACTCCTTCATCCCCCACCACAAGTGCTTCCAGGGGTGGTTCTCAGGTCACCTTTCCCTCCTGGACCAGTGGAGGAAGGTAACTTCAGATGCTCAGGTCCTGCAGATTATAACACAAGGCCATGCACTGGAACTTCTAGAACTACCTCCAGTGCATCCACCAGTGCTCTCCCATTATACTCCAGATAACATCCCATTGCTCCTGGAGGAAATTCATACCTTACTGCAGAAAAGGGCAATTGAACCTATCCCTGTGAAACAAAGGAACACAGGGTTCTATTCTCAGTACTTCCTAGTTCCAAGATGGACAGGAGATCCGAGACCAGTTTTAGATCTCAGAGATATGAACTGCTTTAGAGTACAAGAAGTTCAGAATGGTGACCCTGCAAGTCTACTTCCACTGCTATAAGCAGGAGACTGATTGCTCCCTATATATGCAGGATGTTTACCTGCATGCCAAGATTTCCACCCCATACAGGAGATATCTATGATTTTTGTTTTTAAGGGAACACTACCAGTTCAGGGTACTGCTCTTTGGCTTGTTATCTGCGCCATGGGTTTTTACCAGATGTTTAGCAGTAGTGCCAGCAGCCCTTTGTAGGGAGGGCCTATATGTCTTCCCCTGCCTGGACAACTGGATTCTCAAAGCTCACGCCAGGGAGCAGCTTTCCCACATCCTAGACTGCTCCAGACACCTGTTCGAGGCTCTAGGGATTACCATCAATGAACCCAAGTCATTACTGACCCCTTGCTAATGCTTGCAGTACGTAGGGGCAGTACTGGATACAGCCCAAGGCCTAGCCATTCTACCACAGGACAGGGCCAAGCACCTGATTGGGCCTAGATGGTTTACAACAACAGCTATGTCACAGCCAGAACATTCCTGAACATCCTTGGCCTTGTGGCAGCGGATATCACCACAGTGCCACTGGCCAGACTGCAGATGAGAATCCACGATGGACACTGAGTCTCCAGTGGAACCAGCATGCAGATGACCTAGAACAGAAAGTTCTAGTAACCTCTCCTGTTTGAAAGGTTCTTCAGTGGTGGATGTAACCCAGCCATCTGCTGAAAAGGGGTCCTTCCTGATCCCCTTCCTCCTCAGATCCTCACACAGATGCCTCGGGATGGGCTGGGGTGCATCTGGTGCCCCATCAGACACAGCGCACATGGACCAAAGTGGAAAGCAACCTCCACATAAACGTTCTAGAAATTAGAGTTGTTCTGTATGGCCTGCAGGCCTTCCAGACTCATCTATCCCCATGTCCTCAGTTAATCCATTTGGACAACATAAGTGTGATGCATTACATCAACAAACAAGTTGGGCCTCATTCCTACCCCCCTGTGCAGGGAGGCAGTGAGAGTTTAGTATTGGCCTCTGGAGCACCGTCTAGAACTGTCAGCAGTACATGTTTCAGGGGTCCAAAACGTCCTGGCAGACAGACTAACCAGTCACAGTCCAATATGCATGAGTGGGAACTGTTGATCTCGGTTGTAGAAGACCTGTTTGACAGGTGGGGTGTCCAGAGTTGGACCTCTTTGCATCCCCACACAATACAAAACTGCTGCTTTTCTGCTCACTCTTCCAGGGCCTGGGTTTTCTGCCAAGACTCATTGTCCTCTCTTGGAAAGGCATGTTCCAGTATGTCTTTGCTGCTGTCCCTCTCATTCAGAGAGTGCTAATTGAGCTTCAGATGGATGGGGCAACTCTGATACTCATTAGCCCCCCTGTGGCTTCATCAGATTTGGTTCTCCCTGTTACAGCAGCTGGCAGTGGAACCTCCAATACTCGCCATTAAGCCAGGGCTTTCTGTCACAGAGAGGGAATTCTGGTCCAACCTCAAGTCACTCCACATTCATTCATGGCTCCTGAAGACTTAGCCATTGCTTACTTTGGGGTGTCACAAAAAGTGGCTGATGTCTTGATGGCTAACAGAAAAGCGTCCACCAGAGCCACTTATTCTGTGAAGTGGAAGCAGTTTGCTTTTTGGGCTGCTTCTCACCAACCAGATCCTTTTACCTGCCCGGTAAATCAGGTTCTGGAGTATTTCCTATCCTTGTCAGATGCAGGCCTGCAATACTCTTCTGTCAGAGTGTGGTTGGCTTGCATTTCAGCTTTCATGTGCTGTTGATGGTCGTACAATTGTTCAGCTGGAGGTGGCCCATATGTTTTGAGAGGCATTCTGCACTTGAAGCCTACTATCCTAATCCCATCCCTGCTTAGGACCTGAATTTTGTGTTAAGAAAAGCTTACTTTCTCACCCCAGGGTCCTTTAGCATCAGTAACTATTGCAGTGAGCTGGCTAGGTAGTCCTGCCCCGGAGATGGAATGTATGATAATGAGTTTTATGAATTAGCCAATTAGATTGAAGCTTTGGGTTGTGCTGAGCAGAGAGAGGGAAGGAGTCTTCAGAATTTTTTCTCCACTGGACTGAACCAAACCATTCAGGGCATAGCATCCCTTTTTGGTGCTTCTGAATTTCCCAGACAAATCCCCTCCATGGCCCCCTCTGCTACAGGGGTTGATGAGGGGGAGGATAATGATTTCTATGATGCCCCAGATGACATTTCAGAGGGCAAGGCCCCAGAACCTGATGTATCACCTAACCCCCGTTTTGGGGCATCCCCTGACCAGGAGGATACCACTTCCGTGTTCTCTTTTTTGCAGCACGTGGTGGACACTCTTGACTTCCGCTCCAAAGAGTCCAACCAGGAAGAGGAGGAAGACCAGGACTACAGAGGCATGAAAGATCTTCCCCCTCCTAAAAAGTTAGTTCTTCCAATCTATAAACCTTTCAGGAAGAACACAATGAAGATTCTTCAGACTCCCACATCTGTGCCGGGGTCGAGAAGAGAGTTCATAACAAATATCAGTTATCTAAATCTGACACAAAATTTCTGTTTGTTCACCCCACCCAGGAGGGGGTAGTGCAACAAGCAGCATGCAACAAGGCTAGAGTTCCTCTTTCCTCCCAGCTTCCTGAAAAATAATCTAAAAGGCTGGATTTTATGGTCAGAAAGACATATACCTCAGCATCTTACACCTCTTACACCTTGCCTCATACATGGTTTACACAGCCAAATATCAGAAGGCTCTATGGAACTCAGTCCTAGCCATAGTTAAACAGGGCTCTGATTCTATGGCTAAGGATTTGGTGGAGATGGCTAAGACTGCCTTGGAGGCTACAAAGTACCAGTTCCATATGGCAGACAGTAGTAATGATGCAGCCTCAAGGGTTATGGCCCAGGCCATTTCCCTGAGGCAATTTGCTTGGCTTAGAACAACAGATCTGTCACAGGACACTCTATCCAAAGCCATGGACTTTCCCTGTGACATAAATGTACCAGTTGATTCCAGAACTGAGGAGTATATAAAAAAGGTTGAAGAGTATAAAGCAACACTTCTAAGGCAAAGTCTTCTGCTTCTCAAAAGTCTCAGCATAGAGGTAACAGATGCAGGGGATTCTTCACTAGACCCTATTACTCCCTTCCTCCTCAATTTAACATCTCACAGTTCAGAGGTTACTTCAGAGGAAGAGGCAGGAGGGGTCAGAGAAGACCTACGTCTACCCTTGCTCCTGCCACCCAGCAAAAGCCCTGATTCCCCAGTTCAGGTCACCTCCCCCTGCCTGTAGGGGGAAGGCTCTCCCACCACCTCCAGGGTTGGACTGTGATTACAACAAAGTGGATCCTGGAGGTAGTGGAAAAGAGCCTGTCCCTTCAGTTCAGAAAGATGCCAGTCCTCATGGGAACCCAGCTTTCCAAACCTTTAACTCCAACAGAAAAGATTCTGTTGCAGCTGGAGGTAAAGTATTTTTCGGAAGCAAGAATAATAGAGAGAGAGTGCCTGCCCATCAAAGGGACAAAGGTCTCTACACCAGATGCTTCCGGACTCAAAAGAAAAACGGCGAGTGGCGGCCTATTTTAGACGCTGTCCAAATATGTCTCCCAAGGTTCCTTTTTTTTGTGTTTGTCTTAATTACAAGTAGGTTTTATAACCCATGGGAAGTGAAATGATTTTGGATAATATCTAGTACAGTGATAGCAGGTATCTCACACAACCCAAAAAAATGTTCCAAATATAAGTTTGAATATAATATTTTATTTTCCGTTTCTTGTTATTTCTAGTAGTTAATTCAAAATTAATAATCCATTTTCCAACTTCCATAGATACTCCATTTAATTTTCATTTGCTCCAATTAAATTACCTTATTGTAACGTTTCAGAACATTTATTTATTTATTTAGCTTTTGTTTACCGGGTAAGTACACTAGACAAGTATTATGCCTATTTTCAGGAATGACCTGGGAGAGTACAACATGAGGAACAACAGTCAAGGAGACATGGCAAAGAGAGTACAGATCTTACTTTGAGAGGGCTCTTGCAGTTGGTAATTACATATAGGACTGGCGCTGACGTGACCCCACGGAAAATTTCTAGCTAGCAGTCCCTGGTGAGGGACCGCCCTCATGTCAGGTGACCGTCATACGACGTCGGTAAAGGGCAGTCCCGACGCCCACCTTCCAGTTCTTCCCGCTGTTAGCTCGCGGCAGCGCCTGCGGAAAGTTCGTGTTTCGTCAGCCCTACCCTTTCACGGTTTTGCATCGAAAATTAAAATTATTCTTTTCTTCTATCGTCAGGTCATCGTCGGTGTATGTCGTCCCCTACACCCTCCGAGCACAAAAACAAGTGCGACTTGTGCGGCGCCCAACTGCCACACAAGGACGGCCATTCCCTCTGCCTTTTCTGCCTAGGCCCCGACCACCCAGTCGACAAGTGGCAGCATTGCCTCAACTTCAACGCGGCTACCCGCAAACGGCGCCAACAGTCCCTGGAAGCCCATCTTCTCAAGAAAAAGATGTCTTCGATGGAGAAAGAGTTGAAGAAGCTGAGGCAGGCGTCCAGTTCTCTGGAAGGACATTGCAAAAACCGGGGCAAGGAGAGGCACCGGGAGAAGGCCTTCTCTTCCGCGACTCCAGCCGGAGTCGTGGCCCAGGTAAATATCTCTCGGGGACCGTCCTGACAGCAGCCTCAAGGGTTTGAGGAGGCGCCGCCCCGCCTGTCTGGCTCGCACTGGCCTCGCGGGTGCCTCCGGCAAAGGAGGCCTCCGCCCTGGTTCGGCCGCAGGCTTCGGCTCACTGGCGCTGGGCGACTCTACAGTTGGATGTCGGCCCTCCAACGCCCGCCGGAGAGGTCGAGAAGACGCCTGACCCTTCGGGCGGCGCACGACCACGCCCCTTCGACCGGGCCGCCTCCCACCTCGCCCGCCCGGCGAGGGACCCGTGAAGACGGACGCCGCGCCCGCCGAACTAGCCCTTGTCAGTATGTCGGTTCTACCGCGGCGCCAGGCGACGGAACCCTACGACGGACCCCCACGCCTGCTGTATTCCTGATTCCCCGCAGCCTTTGCTGCCGCCTGGGAGCTCAAGTCACCCCAGCCTGACCCGGGATTTCTCCCCCATCTCTGGGTGATGCGGGATCTTCCACCTCTGTCAGACTCTCCTCCGGAGAACTGGATCTGACTCCGACGCCGCCCCGCCGACACCGTCCGGGATTTTCCCTTCCGCCGGGCCCTGCTCCTCCGGCCTCTCAATGTTGATCCGCCCGTGGGGCCACCATCTGGGCCATCTGGTCCGGCAGCTCCTCCGGCGCCCAGGTACCCACCGTCTTATCCGACGCCATCGTACCCAGGACCACAGTATCCAGTGCTGCAGTACCCGACGCCGGTCCCTCCGACGCAGCAGTACCCGACGCCACAGTACATGGCGCCAGTTTTTCCGCAGCTGGGTTTCAGATACTCGCCTTACAGGTACAAACTGTACTCCTTTCCCCCTCCTCCTCCACCGCCCCCACGGCCGCCAGTGGATCTGCAGGAGACTCTGGCTTCCTGGTGGGCTGAGGCCAAGACTCAGCTCACCAAGGAGGTAGAGAGCCGCCTTAAGGCGACGGTGCCACCCCCAGCTCCCGTACGCCCGAGGTGGCACACTCTCTCACCGCCTCCAGACTCCAGAGCCCTTCCCTCTGGATCCCGAGAGGGGCAGGACATGCATCCAGGGGTACCCCCCCCAAGGAACCCGTTCCTGCCCCCAGCCATGTTAGGGAGTCTTATTCTGCTTCCGATTCTTCTTCCCTCTCGGATTCTTCCAAAGGATGCTCCGAGAGAGACGATGAGCCTCGCTCTCCATCTAAGCCCCAGCCGAGGACCCCTCCGGAGGATCCTTCCTTCACGGAGTTGCTCAGAAAAATCCAGGAAGTTCATCACTGGCGCCCTTGGAACCAGATCCTCAGCGACTTAAACTTGTTAAATATCTGGACCTGCCCTGACAGCTCCAACTTTAGTGCCACCCTGGATCGAGCCTCACGTCCACCTTGTTTCCATGATTTGGAAACAACTGCTCATGCTAGCCCCACTTCCTAGGAAGTCTAACAGGCTATACCAGGCTCCAGAGGGTGTAGACTATCTGGACTCCCACCCTCGTGCAGATTTGGTCGTGATTAGCGCTGCTCACGGCTGGTCAGCACACCCCAAACATCTAAGCTCGTCTCCGGATAAGGAATCTCTCCTCCTGGACCAGTATGGAAGAAAGATTTACACCTCTTCCACACTGGGAATTCAGGCCCTGAATTACGTCGCCCATATGGGGGATTACCAGAAGGCCATCCTTACCCAGGCAGAATCTAAGATAGACTCCTTACCTGACTCTCAAGTCAAGCAGGAGTTAGCCGATCTAGTCCGTTCTGCTCGTTCGGCCAGTCGCCACATTCTGCGGACGACATACGATGCAGTGGACACTGCTGGGCGGAGCTCCGCTTCGCCGTGAGTTCACGGCGTCATGCCTGGCTCTGCTTGTCAGGTTTGGTCCCGGAGGTGCAGTCCACGATCCAGGAAGCACCTTTCAGGGGTCGGTGCTTTTCAGTGGTGATGTCAAGGACATCATCACCGACTTGCAGGTGAAGGGGACAGCTCTGAAATTCATAGATTCCGTGTACTGTCCCCATCACCCGCAGCGCCATCCTTTTCGCAGACGCAGTTGGCCACAAGCGAAACCCCAAGGAAGGTGGGCCACTAAACAGGCCCCCACAGCTGCCAGGCCCCCCTGCCCAAAAAAGTGGCGGGTGCCCCAGCTGCGGCGCTGCCCCACACCACCTGACTCCTCCCCTCTCCCACTGCCTCCGGACACACTAGAGGAACCGGTAGGAGGGAGGTTCTCCCTCCACCTTCCGGGTTGGGAGAGGATAACAACAGATTCTTAGGTGCTCCAGCTTATAGCGGAAGGGCACGCCATAGAGTTTCTACAGAAACCACCCCGCCACCCACCTCTGAAGTCGTCTTATGCAAGGGATCATCTTCCTTTGGTCCGGGAAGAAATCTCTGCCCTCCTTGCGAACAGGGCTATAGAACCCGTTCCCCTTCATCTTCAAGGGACGGGTTACTATTCACATTTCTTCCTGGTCCCAAAGAAGATGGGAGATCTCAAACCCATTCTCGATCTCAGCTCCTTGAATCTTTATGTGGAATACAAAAGGTTCAGGATGCTCTCTCTGCAGACCCTTCTGCCCCTCCTTTGGCAGGGTCAATGGCTTTGTGCGCTGGATATGCAGGATGCATATCTGCACATCCCCATTCGCCCTTCTCACTGCAAGTATCTTCGGTTTGTGTTTCAGGGGGATCATTACCAATTCCGGGCGCTCCCATTTGGTCTTTCCTCGGCACCCCGAGTATTTACCAAATGCCTGGCTGTGGTAGCTGCCCACCTGCATACTGATGGGAGTACAGGTGTTCCCTTACCTGGACGACTGGCTCCTGGCGTCCTCGTCCAGGGGAGGAGCTCCTGCATTTTCTCTCCCTCACCCAGCAGGTTTTTACTTGCCTGGGGATTACCATCAACCATTCCAAGTCTCATCTGGATCCCTCCCAGAGACTACAGTTCATCGGGGCTATCCTCGATACGACAGTGAGCAAGGCCTTCCTGCCTCCGGACAGGGCGGCCTCTCTTCAGTCACAGATTTCCCTGCTATCAGAACACAGGAGGGTTCCGACGAGGTTGGTTCTCAGTCTCCTGGGGCTCATGGTCGGCAGCTATTCCAACGGTCCCCCGAGCTCGACTCCACATGAGGATCTCTCAGTGGACTCTTCGCTCCCAGTGGGATCAACTTGTAGATGACCTAGATCATCTAGTTCTGATCTCCTCGCCGATGGCACGAGACTTGCAATGGTGGATGGTTCAAGAGAACCTGTTTCGGGGGGTCCCCTTCTGTCATCCTCCCCTCTCCCAGACTCTGACCACAGACACATCAGGCGAAGGTTGGGGAGCCCATCTGGGTCCTCACTGAACCCAGGGATTATGGTCCAGATTGGAACTAGCTCTCCACATCAATGTGCTCGAGCTTCAAGCAGTACTATATGCTCTCCAAGCCCTTCACCAATACATTCTTCCCGGTCACCTAGCCGTCCAGATGTACATGTGTGTGGTGTGGTACATCAACAAGCAGGGAGGGACTCAATCCTACCCTCTATGCAGGGAAGCAATGAGGGTTTGGGACTGGGCAACTCAACACAACCTTCACCTCACTGCGATTCATGTTCCAGGAGTCGACAACACCCTGGCAGACAAGCTAAGCCGCTCCTCTGCCCTGCCACATGAGTGGGAATTGGACCAAAAGGTGCTAGACGATATCTTTCAGCTTTGGGGGACTCTGCAGGTAGACCTGTTCACCTCTTCCCAAAACACAAAACTTCCCACCTTTTGCTCGCTCATTCCAGAGCGAGGCGCTTTCTAGAGCAACGCTCTGTCTCTAAACTGGAAGGGCAGATTCGTCTATGCTTTTCCCCCAGTTCCTCTGGTCCCTCATGTATTGCAGAAACTAACCACAGAAGGAGTGAGAATGATTCTGATCGCTCCTTTCTGGCCCAGGCAAATCTGGTTCTCTCTTCTACAACAATACTCAGAGGTTCCTCCTCTTCCTCTTCCTTTATCTCGAGGTTTGCTGACCCAGGATCAGGGGACCCTGGTCCATCCGGGCCTCAAGTCTCTACAACTTCATGCATGGCTCCTGCAGACCTAGCTCAATCCCGTTTTGGTGTCTCTCCAAAAGTGGCAGAGATTCTGGTGGAGGCTAGAAAACCCTCCACTAGGTCCACTTATGCCATGAAATGGAAGAGATTTTCTATTTGGGCCGCCTCTAGGAACGTGGAGCCCTTCTGTTCAATAGTTGTTCTCCTGGAATATTTAAGTCATCTCTTCGACCTGGGTCTCAGTCATTCCTCCTTGAAGGTGCACATGGCTGCTATTTCGCAGATAAAACGTTTGCCCAATTAGAGGTCTCTAAGACCTTTCTTATAGGGGTCCTTCATCTGAGGCCCCCCATCCGAACTCCTGCTCCCCCTTGGGACTTGAACTTTGTTCTCGAGAAACTTACCCTTCCTCCCTTCGAACATGCAGCAACCGCAGATCTGAAGTTTCTTTCGTGGAAGACACTCTTCTTGGTGGCCATTACTTCCGCTCGAAGAATTTCCGAGCTACAGGCCCTTATGTGTAATATCCCCTATTTGATTTTTCACAAAGAACGAGTGGCTCTTCGCACGAACCCTAAGTTTCTACCTAAAGTGGTAGCAGAGTCTACCTTAAATCAGTCTATAGAGTTACCTGCCTTTTTCACGCAGTACTCCAACCAAGGGAATATTTACTCCATACCATGGATGTTCACCGGATTCTGAGATACTACACCAGTAGGACAAAGGATCTCAGAAAGACTGATCAGTTGTTCATCTCTTTTGCTCACAAAAGGGAAGGCAATGCTGTTTCCAAGCAATGCCTGTCGAAGTGGTTGGCTCATTGCATCACTTTTTGTTATGACAAGTACAACAAGACCCTTCCGAGTCAAGTCAGAGGTCACGCCACTCGTGGAGTAGCGGCCTCTGCGGCTTGTTTCAAGAATGTGTCTGCGGCAGACATCTGTGCTGCCACCACCTGGACTTCCGTCCATACCTTTATGAAACACTACAGTTTGGACATTGCCTCTCGCCGTAGAGCAGGCTTCGGGCTAGCTGTTTTGCAAGGCCTCCTGTCTTGAGGATTGCAAGGCTTCTGACACATTCTGGAGTAGTTTCTCCTCCCGGTGCTTTTGTTTGTTCCAGACTGCTTGGGATTCAGTCCTATATAATTACCTACTGCAAGAGCCCTCTCGAGTAAGATAGTACAGTTATGAAACTTACCATGTAGTAGATCTTGAGAGAGCTCTTACAATAAATATTCTCGCCCTCCATCCCCTAGGCTTTTTCAGCTCTTTTCCAGGAATGGAAACATCTACTTCTCTCGTCCGGGCCTGTGGCGGAAAGAACTGGAAGGTTGTCCGGGACAGCCCCTTTATACCGACCGTGATCGCGGTCACTTGACATGGGGCGGTCCTCACCAGGGACTGCTAGCTAGAATTTTTCCGGGGTCCTGCCGCCGGCCGGCTTCAGTCCTATATGTAATTACCTACTGCAAGAGCCTCTCTCAAAGACCTACTGTTACGGTAAGTTCTTATGTAACTGTACTTTTTTTGTCACAGTAAACAAACATGTGGGAAATACATCATTTGACACTAGGGAAAATATACAGTAGTAAGCACATTTCAGATTATACACTCTAGACTAGCTAGTTCAACTGACAGATGTATACAAGTCATCATACATAGGAGTGGAGCATAGCTCAAGGACTGGATTGGTCATAATATAACTTTTAACATAGTCGTATACACCCCCTAGGCTAGTTGGATCGTGGACAGGTATATACAGCTCATCACATTTTTCTAAATATGCACATGTTAGACAGAAACAGAAACACTTGGTAGTACAAGTTTCTACCAAGTGCCCAAGGTGCAGTATGTCATGGTTAGCCTATGACCATGGAGCAATAATGGGTGTAAAAATGCCCAAGGCTTTTTAGGCAGGAGTAGTCAGAAGTCATTGATACAGTGGGGAAAATATCTCCAGGAATTCAATGGAGACACCCTGGGGTGGTTCAGACAAAACAATTTGACACTTTACTCTAGGGAGGTTTGAGGCAGTCACACTCTGATGCTAGTTTTAGGAAACCCCACAGGGAATTTCGAAAACTCAGATAGGAGGGGGCAGCTCAGATATCCACAGGCAGCGAATTCCAGAGTCTGGGCACACTTATGGCAAAGTCCCGATCCCCCATGAGGATCCGGTAGGAGGGACTTTGAGCATTCCTGATGTGAGAGACCTAAGTTGGTAGGGGTTGGGATTCAGCTTAGGCAGAAGCCGGGCCAGCCCCTGGGGGGGGGGTGCTAGTTCTGATCACTTTCCCAGAGAGGCATCCCAAACCAAAATCAAGGTATCTAGCTGGGAGAGCCAGCAGAGTTTCTCATATAGTTCACAACGGTGGTGAGCTGGGGCAGCCAAGGCAAAACGACAAATGTTATTGTAAGCAGTGTACCACCGGTGAGATATGTCTTTGGAGAGCGAGCAAAATAGGTGCAGCCCATAGCTGAGGGATGGAAGGAGCACACCTTAGCTAGGGCAAGCCTGGCTGCAGTGTGTAGGTTATACTTGGCCCTATAGGCCAGTTTCGTTGCAGTTTGCCACCCTGCAGATGTTAAGGAAAAGATTACCCATGTCAAGTTGAGGTCAAGTGTTACCCCAGATATTTGATGGAGCTCACTATGGGTGGTGAGGATCCATCTGCGCTGGTGACATGTAAGCAGGCCGATGAGGCTTTGATTTTAGCCATTGAGCCAAAGAGCATAGCCTGTGTCTTTTTCAGGTTCAAGACTAGTTTGTGACTAGTAACCCATGACAATACTCTGTTAAAGTCATCGGTCAGGTTCTGGTTTAGGGTAGTGGCATTCTGGGAGTGAGCTAGGATTACCAGATCATCTGCATACATGGTGGCGCTACAGCTGGTTTCCTTCATCAGACTTGGAGCTTTATTTTAGTTCTATAAAAAAAAAGAACATAAATCAATACTTGTTTTTATTTCTGTTCCTCTTTCTTTCTAAATTGTTTAAGTAAATATACTTTTAGGATCATGGATATGTTGTTCATCCACGCTTATCAACATGTCCCCTTCCATTTTAAATCTTGCCAGAAGTCTTCAAGCTGGCTCCTCCCACCCACCTGGGTGGTATATACCTCGGCTCCACCCCGTGACGCCAGATCTTCCTTTCCGCTGGAAGATACAGGTTGCCTCCGTCGTGCTCACGCATTTCATAGGCCCTGGCTTTCAAAACTTCAGTTTTACCGAGATTAAAAATCGAGTTAGCAATCACCTTTTTGCATCATCGATCATGGAGGAGAAATCTCCCCCCGGATTTCACTGGTGTCCTTACGGCCAAAAAATGTTGTGCACCGATCCCCACCTCACGTTCGTCTACTGCCTCAGTGTCGGCCATGAAACCTCGTCCTGCAGCTTCTGTTTGGCCTTCCATCCCAACGTCCTGGACCACCGTCTTGCACAACCTGGGGAGACCGGAGAAGAGGAACCCTCCGGAGAAGTCCAAGGAGGCTAGGTGGGCGGTTTCTGTGGCTGCAGGTTCCGCCGGCAATTGGAACACATGCAAGCGTTCGGGAAGAAGCCCGTGCTCTGCGGACTCTTGAAGCTTCTTCACGTTCGCTCAACCTGGGCTCCACCTTCTCAGAGTTGTGCCAGTCTCTTCCCATCAGGGAGAGGCACCCATGGCTCCTGATCCTTCCGATCCCATAAGCAGGAGAAGGAACCAGTGAGTCTTCGTCTCTGCCGAAGCGCTCTTGGACCAAAGAAATATCTGTCCCAGGAGCATGCGGTCTCTACCTCAGTCGAGATCGCTTTCCGCCGACTGCAGGCTTTACAAACCTTCTGTCGGGCCAGCTGACTGTGGATACGGCCAATGAGGTTGAAATATTCTCGACCCATTGTCACCAGCCCCTTCGACGACTCTTTAGAAAGGACTCTGGTCCTTCTCTTCCCAGATGAGGAGACTCAGCCTGTTGGAGTCCCCATCGAGGACCCAGTTCCGGACTCCAGGTATCGGTCCGCGGTGTCTCTAGCGACAGGTCATCTCTTCTGGGTTGAGGTCTAGAACCTCCTCGTCCCGAAGGCCGAGGAAGAGCCATAAACATTCTAAAAGAGGCAACACCATCGGTCGCCCTCATCCTCTTCCTCCGCATGAGGAGAGGCTCCAGCGAAACTCCATCGCTGCTATGAGGACCTTGTGGCAATAGCTGATTTTGTCCGGGCACAAGCCGACTTCGTCCTACCCCAGCCATTACTTAGATTTCTTCTCAGGCCGGGTTTAACCTCTGAGCTGAAACGCTCAGTCTCCCCTGCCTCGCTGGGCCAGCGTGGACTGCCTGTTCAGCTCAGCCAGTCTCTCCACCGATTGTGGTGGAACCGCCACCTAAGCAGCCTGTGGGAGGCTCCTTCCAAAGAGGACCGACCAGACACGGGCTTCCCCAGCGTTTGTCGGTCACAGCCATCCCAGACTGCCCTCGCGAGTTGAGAGTGATTTGGGCGGCAGGCCGCTGTATCCTGACTCCTGGACTCGGATGTCACCGGCTTCACTTTCATCCTGGGGATGATGGAGTCGTCTGTTGGCCTCGGGATGGAGGAAGGTCCTTCCTCCTTCCAAGGGATCCTTCGCCTCATCTCTGAGTCTACAGGGATGTCCCTGGAACCCATCCAGAAAAAGGCGGAGTACCTGCTTTCGAACATCCTTAAAAGAGGGGATACTCCGACGGAGGCCTTTCCTGTGGCCGAGACCATTGTTGGTTCAGCACTCGAACTCTAGCAGCGTCCTGCCTCTTGTCCAGCACCACCTGCCCACATGGCCCACAAGTACGTGGTTCCCATGGGGTCCCTTGCGGGGTTCACAGAGCACCCTTTGGCTCAGAGCCTGGGGACCGCCTCTGTGTTCAGGCATACTGGCAGTTCTGCCAACACTGACTGACCTCCCAACAAAGAGTCCAAGCTCTTGGACCATTCAGCGAGGAAGGTCTATGTGGCTTCCTCCTTGGGCCTTCATCAGGTAAGTTCGGCCGTCATCATAGCACACTTCTCTCATGCCCTCCTTGGGTTATTAGATGAAGTCCTCCCACATCTCCCTACGGACATGCAGATCACGGTCAAGTAGGTCTGAGACCAGGGCTGAGCTGTTGCCAAACAGCAGCTCCAGATGGCCCTGGACATTGGGGACTCCTGTGCCCGTGCAATGGCTGCCACAGTTGCCTCTTGTCGCAGGCCTTGGCTGAGGCTCTCCTCCTTCCTGACGGATGCTCAGCACAAGTTAGCTGATGTGCCCTTCCTTGGGACCGACTTGTTCAGCCACGGAGTGGCCGGTCACGTCCACCGCATAGAGCAGTCCAGTGCCACCTTGGACACTACTTCTGCTAAGAGTTCTTGAGCCAAGAACCAACAGAAGAAGAAGCCCTTTCAGCACTCTTCCCCTGCAGCTCAGCAGTCCTCCTTTCAAGGGGGATAGCAGCATCAGCAGCAGGCTCAAGCTTGGTGCCCTCGGCCCAAGCCTGGACCTCAACAGACCCATGAAGGTCAGGTCTTGGAGCTTCCTCCTCCTCCTCTAAGCCTGCTCAGTGACAGAGTGGGGGTTGCCACCCCTATTCCCGTCACACCAGCTCTGGGTCTTCCCATGGGGGGGCCAGCTCCACCACTTTCTTTATGCCTGGTCTGTTATTACCACGGACGGGTGGGTTCTCGAAGTGGTCGGTCATGGACTGCCTCTAGAATTCGAGCAGTACCCTCCCAGCCGAGTCCGTGCCCCTTGGGAAAAATGGATTTCCGCACACACCCAGTCAGCTCACCGAGATGACATTGCTCAGCTCCTCCTCAAGGAGGCAGTAGCTCCAGTAACGGATCCTTCAGCAGACCCAGGCTTTGTCTCCTGGTACTTCCCGGTGCCCAAGTGGAGGGGGGGCCTGGTGCCCCATTCTAGATCTACACGACCTGAATCGGTATCTCAGGTCTCGCACCTTTCAGATGGTCACTCTGTCGAAGATCATACCATCCTTGGAGCGAAACATGTGGTTTTGTTCACTGGATCTGCAGGATGCATCCTTTCACGTCCCAATCCGTCCGTCCCATCAGCTGTTCCTCTGCTTCAGGGTCAAAGGAACCCTGTACGAGTTCCGAGCCATGCCGTTCGGCCTGTCATCGGCCCCATGGGTCTTCACCAAATGCATTGCAGTGGTGGCGGCCCATCTCTGGCAGTGGGGGTCAGAATTTACCCCTACCTCGATGATTGGCTCCTTGCAGGTTCCACCCAACATGAGGTGGAGAGGTCCAGGGATCTGGCCTTCCAGACCTGCTCTCAACTCGGCCTACTGATCAACGAGGCCAAGTCAGAACTCGGGCCTTCTCAGGTGATGGGCTTCATCGGGGCAGAGCTCGACTGTTGTCAAGCCAGAGCTCAGCTCCCAGCAGACAGGGCGGAGGTTCTCTACTCCTTTGCCCAATCATTTCTGGTTATGCACTTGTGCCCTGCCCGGGACTTTCTGTGCCTTCTGGGTTACATGGCGGCGGGCACCTCAGTGGTCCGTTGGGCCCAGTGGCACATGCGCCCCCTTCAGTGGTAGCTGGCCACCCAGTGGACTCAGCGCCATGGTCAGTTCGACCAGCTGGTCACTGTAACCCAGAAGATGAGGGATGCTCTCCAGTGGTGGACTGCCCCAGAACGGTTGCAGGAAGGGAACCCGTTTGCCCACCTCAAGCTGACGGTTGTCTTAATGACTGATGCTTCTCTCATGGGCTGGGAGCCCACATGGGGACAAAAGAGCCCACAGGCTCTCTACCCCGAGGAGTCCCGATGCCATATCAGCCTGTTGGGGTTGATCTCTTGACATGACACATTTCATTCCAGTTGTATATGTGGATTCCGAGATGCGGATAGCACAAAAACATAAAAAATTGCTGTTTTGGGGCAGTTTTTTTGTCATTGTGTAGCGCCCAGATGGTTTGGAAGTTTGGTCTGAAATTTTTAAGGTAGAAAGGGCTTGACTCAGAAGTATTTCCTTTGCTGGTTTGGTGAAAAAATATTAATTTGTTCCAGCGCTATTAAATTTTAAAATTTGGGGTCTGAGTGTGCCAGTCAGCATTTCAAAATAGCTACTGTATACGAAGTTTTCATAAGGGGAATTCTTTCATGAGGGCAGTAATCTTTTTCATTTGCTGCCATCTTGTTTTCTGTTTTTCCCAAAATTCAAATTTGGAGAACCACAAAATGACATTCTGGAAAGTGACCAACACATACAGTCGTCAGCCAAAAATATTGGTGCCCTTGCAGTTTTTCTAATAATGCACCATTCCTTCCAGAAAATTGTTGAAATTAAAAATATTTTGTATCCACATATGTATTTCTTTGGTTTACAGTGGAATAAAACACAAAAAGCAGAAAATGTACTAAGTCTTAGCTTATTCCACACAGAAATCCTTAAATGGCACAGACAAAATTATTGGCATCTTTTAGAAGTAGTTAGAAATAATTAGATTTCAAGCAGGTGATTCTCCTTCACTATGGAACTGAACTCACCTGTGGTGAGTTGCAGGTGCCTGCAATATAAGAATCACTCATTCAACCAGTTTGAATAAAGAAAAGGACTCATTCTCCTGTTTTGTGTCACTGTGTGTACCGCAATGAGCATGGAGAAAAGAAAGACAGCCAGAGAATTGTCTGAGGAGGTCAGACAGAAGATTGTAGCCAAGCATGGACAATCTCAAGGCTACAAATCAATCTCCAGTGACCTTGATGTTCCTGTTTCCACCGTACGTAATGTTATCAGGATGTTTAAGGCCCATGGCACTGTAGCCAACCTCCCTGGACGTGGCCACACGAGAAAACTTGATCAAAGATTGCAGCGCCGGATTGTTTGAATGGTGGAGAAAGCACCTTGATCAACTGCCAAACAGATTCAAGCTGACCTTCAGACACAAGGTACGACAGTTTCAACTCGCACCATCCGTCGCCAACTCAATGAAAGGGGGTTATATGGTAGGAGGCCCAGGAGGACCCCACTGCTGAGAGAGAGAGACATAAGAAAGCCTGACTGGGGTTTGCCAAAACACACCTGAACAAGCCAAAATCCTTCTGGGAGAATGTCCTGTGGACAGATGAGACCAAATTAGAGCTTTTTGGTAAAGCACATCATCTCTATGTTTACAGAAAACAAAATGATGAAGCCTTCAAAGAACACCTTCCCTACAGTCAAACATGGGAGGTTCAGTGATGTTTTAGGGTTGCTGTGCTGCCTCTGGCACTGGGTGCCTTGAACATGTGCATGGCATCATGAAATCTGGGGATTACCAGGCCATTTTGGAGCGCAATGTTGAACCCAGTGTCAGAAAGCTGGGTCTCCGTCAAGGTCATGGGTCTTCCAGCAGGACAATGACCCCAAACACACTTCAAAAGCACCCAGGAATGGTTCTAGACAAGATGCTGGACTGTTCTGAAGTGGCCAGCAATGAGTCCAGATCTAAATCCCATTGAAAACCTGTGAGAGATCTGAAAACAGCAGTTGGGAGAAGGCACCCTTCAAATCTGGGAGAACTGGAGCAGTTTGCACAAAAGAGTGGGCCAAACTGCCAGTAGAGAGGTGCAGGAAGCTCATCCATGGCTATAGGAAGTGGTTGATTGCAGTTATTTTGACCAAAGGCTGTGCTACCAAATATTAAGTCTAGGTGTCAATAATTTTGTCAATGCCATTTCTTTTCAGTTTCTGATTTAAAAGGATATATTAAATTCTGAATCAAAAACAAAGGTTCTGTAATATTAACAGAGAAATAAAGAATTGTGGAGACCAAATACTGTACTGTTGTTATTTTCAACTTATGTTTAGAGAAAATTGTGAGTTATTTGAAAAAGTGCCAGGGCGCTAGTATTTTTGGCCACGACTGTAGCTTGCGTATTGAGACCCCCTTAGATGGATTCTGCACTTAACTGTTAGAGAAATGCCGTTGAAATGTTTTTTTTAAGATTATCTTTTTTTTTTTTGTGACTCATGATATGAAAAAAAGATTATTTTTTGTATCATGAGTCACACAAAAAAACAGATCCTTTTTTGTGAGGGGAAATCATTTTTTCCTTTCCCAGCATCTGTTCCCTGGTGTCTAGTGGCACCCCCCACTGTCCAAACGCCATCACCATAATAACACTATATTTCCCTGGTGTCTAGTGCCACCCCACCCTCCAATTGCCCTCCTTGTTTGGGGGACCAAATATAACCCAAGCCCTGTTAGATTTTGTTGACCGTGACACTGACATCTTCTCTCATTCCAATATTGTCTCAGAAATGGTGATGGAAGAGATACCTCTTGGATTTGGATAGCAGCTGATTAAACTTGGCATAATCTCTCCAGCCCCAGAGCTCTTGGTCCAGGAAGTGCTGGAGGCTCGGTAGGAGAGCAGCCGAGGAGTGTAGGAATAAAATGAGGTCTGCAATAAGGACAGGCTGAAAACGGAGGAGACCCACTTCCTGTAGCTGCCCTTGAACTTCTGAGCTGATCAGTACAAGTTGCCCACAAAACAGTAATACAGTGGGTTGAGGGCCGAGTTTTGAGCCCCAGCCACTGAACGAAGAGTCGGATGTGCAGAACCCACTCATATTGCACCAGGCCCAGCTCCTGCTGCCCATCCACATTAGGCACATTAAAGTACTATACTGGCACCGAGGGTATCCTCTGCCTTGTTCCCATAATAATTTTATTTTCCCTGGTGTCTGCTGGCACCCCCCACCCTCCTATTGCTGTGCCCCTTGATGTTTTATCTATTCTTGGTGTGTAGTGGCATCCCGCACCCATGGTTTGCTTTCCAAGTAATAATTAAATATTCCTAGGTGTCTATTGGTGCCCCCCAACTTCTGGTGTCCATCCCCATAATCATGTTATTTTCCCTACTGTGTAGTGGCAATTCCCACCTTGCGGTCACCATTCCTGTTGAAATATTGTCTTTCCCTGGTGTCTAGTGCCCCCCACGATCACCATCCTGCCTGTAGTAAAAAAAAAATAGTCCCTTGATGTCTTTTTTTTTACCTGTAAAAGAAAACGGTCCCTTGCTGATCTGATACCCCCGCACCTCCCACTCAGCACTAACACGCCTCACTCACCTGAACTGGTCCTAGGGTAAAGATCAACTCCAATCAAATGCAGGTCTTGCTGCTGGAACTGGCAACTGCAACATGAGAAACTAAGGTAAATGCAGGTTAATGTATTTCAGTGGGGATTTCAACTCTGATTCATAACTTGGCCATTTTTGCATATTTTGACACCAACTTTTCATCATGACCTTTTTGGGACCCCACCTCATGAACAGTGTCAATGGAGTTCCGCAAATCCAGCCCAAAAGGCAATTTTGTGGTTGCTAGGAGAAGTAACCTTTTGGGCGGGATTTGAAAAATGTCACCGTCTTTCTTTATGACATGGAGACATAAGAAGGCTGTGTTGAAAATTTGGGGTCAAAATATTTTAAAACGTTACACGTGTGCATTAAAATATTGCTACGCTTGCTCATAACTCTGGTAATTTTAAATATTTTCACCCCAAATTTTCAACATAGACATATTTTTACACTCCCTCATGACGTGATAGCTGTCGTTTTTCAAACCCTGGCCATACTGCCTATTTGTACCTGTGGCATGGAATGACATTGCGGTGGTGCCGGAATCACATTTTGGTAGGGATTTGGAAATTTTCAATACCGGGTTCATGAGGTGGGGTAGTAAGAATGCTATGTTGACAATTTAGTTCGGTTTTGGAAAAATTGGAATAGCAGGGCCCAAATGGCCCGGCACTTCCACAGCAACATACATACATGCATTTGTGGAGGGATGGGAGCGCAGGGCTCAGAGGGCCCTTGCTTCCACAGGCAAATAAGGATAAGATTACACTGTCTCAATAAGTGTAGACGGATGGGAGAGGATGTGGTTATACTATCTTAAAAAGTAAGGAAATTCATTGCAAAACTTTGTTAATGCACTAGCTAGGGTTAAAGCGACAAAAGAAGGGAAAAGGTTACATTAGGGTTTCCAACCCTACATCCTCCCTCACTATAGGCAGCAACAGGCGTGGATGTCTGGGGTTGTCAACCCTAACACCCCATTCTCATATATGGTACCCTTCTCAGCTTATTTACTTATGGAATGGATGAGCGTTAGGGTTGACAACACCAAGGCACACCCCATGCCTGTTGCTGCCTGTGGGGTAGGTGTGGGGTGTTGGGGTTGGAAACCCTAACTCCACACTTCCCTACTTTTGTCACTTTAACTCTAACTAGTGCATTAATGAAGTATTTTGCAATGAATATATATATATATATGTATATATATAATTGCAAGAAACTTTGAAAGCTCAGTTAGGGGTTCCTACTAAAGCAACAATGGCAGGGAAATTTCCACCCAACTGTACCATCGCAACCCCACCCCCACCTTCCACATACCAGCAGGCGTCCGGGTGTTTCTTGGGATCATCGTCCCTAACTCTCTCCCCATTTCATGTGTAAGGAAGCTGAGATGGTACAGTATAGGAGAAAGGAGTGAGAGTTAGGTCCATTGACCCAAGGTACACTCCGATGCCTGTTGGTGTGTGGAGGTCGGGTGTTAGGGTTGGAAACCCCAGCGCCCAATTTCCCTGCCTTTGTCTCTTTAGTAGGAACCCTAACTGATCCTTCAATAAAGTTCTTTGTAATTAATTTCCTTAATTTTTTAGATAGTATAATAGTATCCCAATTTTATGGGTGTTTTTAAGTATTTTTGCTCCAAATGATCAACATGGGCTTTTTGGGACCCCACCTCATGAACAGTGGCAGTGTCATTTCATTACTCAGTCTGAAAGGTTATTTTGCGCAGCAATGGCACCGTTCCGCACCACAGCTGTGGAAACGCATTTTACACATGATGTACAGAATTACAGCTGTACTGTTCATGAGGTGGTGTGACAAAATGGTTATGTTGAAAATTTGGAGTGAAAATATAATAAATTGGCAAAGTTATGTGCGTGCGTAGAGAAATTTCAACGACCACATGTAACTCTGGCATTTTTTGGTATTTTTGCACCAAATTTTCAACATGTGCTTTCTGGAACCCCACCTAAAGAATACTGGTATTGTCCTTTCGTTATCGTCCTGAAAGATTATTCGCGAGCGTATGGCAAATCACCTTCTGACTGAGTAACGAAATGACACTGCCAGTGTTCATGAGGTGGGATCCCAAGAAGCTCATGTTGAAAATGGTGCAAAAATACCCAGAAAGGGCCAAAATATCAACATAAGTTCAAACGGCCGTTGACAGCCATTATATGGCACTTAGTATCCAAGGAAAAACTGTGCGCTGAGGACAAGGGACGTTGTTGCACTCCAAGATAGCTAGTCCATGGATTCAAGTAAAAGAAAGGGAGTGCACTCTCAGGAAATAACACAACCAAAATGCAGCTAAATTAGATTATGTAAACATTTATTCCAAACTTGGAGGACACTATAAAATGGCCCCAGCACTTTGACCAGCAAAGGTCTTCCTCAGGGGCATGTCACATAGTTGGAGGTCCCCTTAATGTGCAGATTCACATGACTTAATACACGTATACACTATTTGTATTAGCATACAGAAGGACAATTAAATAAAAAAATGAAAAAATATATAAACATTTCATTCATGGCAAGCACAATTATTACGAAAGAAAAAAAAGAATTAAAAAGCTTTTGCACATATTACGTATAAATCTTAAAATGAAATTTAATAATTGAGTGATATAAGCATCCCTAATTAGTTTTACTACTGGAATCAGCAATGTTATTAGTTTACTTCAAACATTATGTTTTAAATAGTTGATTATTTTAACATTGGTCCCGTTTTACTACAGGTAACCAGATATTGCCAGTTAAAAATCCCTATATAGAAGCTGTTTTTAATTCTCAACAAAGTGTTTCTATATCGTTTTTTATTGTGATTTGTTTTTATTATTATTATTGCAACTATCCCTTCCAGGTTTTTGTGGATAGTATACTTAACTGATCCGAGACTAAACCAGGTCTGTAGGGTAAAATAAGGATTTGAAAACTAAAGAGTTGCTCATAATCATTAGCCAGAGTTATACAAAGGCTCCATTAATCTGATAACCTGACTTGGAAATGTTTAGAGACTGAAATTAGCCATATATTATATATGCTAAAAGTATGTAAACACAGACCACCGCATCCTGGTAAGTAACAGGCTAGGAACTTCAAAGAGCTGTAGCTCATTGCAGGAGAACCAGTAGTAACAGATGTACAGTTTAATACATATCCTTGTAGTTGATTGTTCAATCTATAAAAAGAAAGAGAAATATTTTACATAATTCAGTCTTTTTCCTCCTTTCCTTTTCTTGTTTAATTCAAATATTTAATATGATTAAACAGATACAATGTTAATGTTTTTTTGTTTTGTTTTTGGTTTTTTTTTTTTTAAGGGGCTTTTTTATGTGTCCGTAAGAAATGGTCTGTAATCAGTTTCCTCATTCATTCCCCCAGGGTACAATGCCCCTAAGGTTGAGATCCATCTACTCTCTCTTTTTTCTCCAAGAGGGTGGTTAGATCACCCCCCCCCCCCCCCCAAAATGAGTAAGGTATGTGTTCTAACGCGGTAAATTTTAGACCCAGTGGAGCCTTTGTATAACTGTGGCTAATGATTATGAGCAACTATTTAGTTTTAAAATCCTTATTTTACCCTACAGATCTACAGTAAGGGGGAGTCGGGAGGAGGGTGCTCAGTGGAGGGTCGGGATGGGGAGGGAGTCAGTGGGATGATGAGGGACTGTTTTCTTTGTTGCTGGTTTTAAAAAAATTAAAGACATTGTGGGACCATTTTCTTTTTGCAGGTAACATATGCATTTGTGGACACTGGGAGTAGGCTCCCACTGTCCAGGGCGGAATAAAATATTGGAATACTTGGGGACACTGGGAGCGGGCCCCAGTGTCCCAGACTGCTTGGTGGGATGAAACAGGATCACAGTGCGATCCTACTTCGATGGGGGATCAGGATGGTGGTCCACTATGCTATGTAAACAGGATGTCTGTCTGTCTAGTTAGCTAACATATTCTAATAATTCCTCATTATACTGTTAGAAAATATGCAATAACAATATGCTCAGACATCTAAAACCTTTCCTTTTATTTATTTCTATTGCTTTTGTTCCCATCATCACTGTACACCCTTCATCACATTGCTCTACATCCAGTAACATAGCTCCACTATTCTTTCAGTTATTTGAGTCATTTTACCATTTTTTAAATATGCACCCGAAATTCATTGAATGTATTGTGTTTGACAATATGCAGTAACAATGTCATTACTCTGTGACATCTGTAACTATACAGTAATCACTTTTTATGAAAGGATTAACATGCCTCTACGACACAGAATCCTTGTCCAAACTCCTGCACCGATGTAAAAATCCCATGTCGCTCTGGTCATCCATTTTTCTTCCCATAGGTAATAATGGGGAATTCAACATTTAATAACTTTGGAACAGATTCATATTTTTTTCACCAAACCTTCAAAAAGCACATCTGTGAGGCTAGTGCTTTCTACCCTGAAAATTACAGCCAAGAAGCTAAAGCCGTTTCTGAGATACAGGTGGACAAAACAAACAGTAAAAACCATAAAAACGTTATGTTTTTTCAACACTCTGTATCTCAGAAACCACACAAGGGATTCAAACCAAATTTGCCACATCAAGATACCTACCCCTAAGGATGGTGCATGCCAGATTTCATGCAAATTTGTGTATTCCAAAGTTATTAACCTGCAAAAACATTAAACACTCTCACTAACCCTAACTAAAGTGGCGCTACCATACCAATACATATATGTGTATCTATATATATTTATTTATTTTATTTGAATTTTGGTAACCGGGTAAGTCCACTTAGACAATTACAGTCCCTTTTTCAAGGTTGACCCGGGGTCGAGAATCAACCATGAAGGCAGAAGTGCAACAAGCAATGCAGTTATCATGTTACAAGGATGGCATTAGGCAGAGTACATCTCAAGACAAAATGTTGCAAGTACACAAACAGTTGACCAAGCGATGCATGAAGTGAACGCCTGATGCAAGCCTAGATGGGCTATATACAGGGCAATTATAGTACAAAGCTTTGTAGTAGACATACTAGAATATACATGGGAATGGCTAGGATCAGAGAATTCTGCACACATTCTCAAATTATGCTAGGTGTAAAATCACACAGAGGGACGGATATTCAGAAATGCGCCAAAGGCCAGCGCAACCCCGGCACAGTGCAACTCAACTGTGCTATGGCACAGTGACTGTGATATTCAACAGTTGCGCATGGCAACATCTGCCGGTGCAACACAGCTGAATATCGCAGGGATGCACTACGGCAGAGCCAGAGGTGCACCAGGGAGGAACCTGACCTGCACCATAGCACAACCAAAGATGCGCAAGAGAGCAACGGAAGATGTGCCAAGGCACTGAAGGACCAGCCATAGGCACAGCTGGGAGCAAGGCGGGGGGGTGGGGAGAGAGTGCGGAGAGACGATGGAGCCCTGCCAGGAACAGTGGCAGGGACGCACGGCAGTGGGCCACAGGTGACCACCGCCCGCAGGGCAAACATATGCAGCTGGCCCCCCAGCACCAGGGCAGTGCTTGCAGGGAACAGACGGCACTATCAGCCATGGGTGAGCTGCCACCTACCCCCCCCGGACGGCATGCCCCCACCCATCCAGGCCATGGCAAGCCACACCCTAGCACACGGCGGCAACACACACACCACACATCCTGAACAGCCAGCCCATGGCCACCCCAAGGCACAGCCACTGGCCGAGGGGCAGGATACCACCATGCATGGCTCGCACAAGGGCACAGAAACATCACACAGACACCCACAACACCACTGCAGCATGACATCACTCGCCAGCCGCAAAGCAGACATGGACACAGGCAGGTAAGGTAGAAAAATGTATTGTAAAAATATATACAAGGCAACCAGAGGGACAGGGTAGGAGAGTAAGGGATGAGGAGAGGGGACAAGGACTGTACAGTGAGACAAGGAAGGGAAGGCAGGGGCAAGGAGGGGGTACAGGTCCCACTATGGGTGGCCATGTCCTTCCGCCATCTGACGCCTCCAGCGATGCCTGTCATGCAGCAGAATGTGTCTTGTTTGCTGGGCGATCTCCATGGTGGTTGAGGTGATCAAAATGATCTGCCTCAGCAGACGACAGTATAATGGCAGTTGCAATCTCCTCCGGATGCCTATGACAGAGGAATACACAGGTGATCAGTGCATGTCCACAGACACCATGCCCTCCCACTGTGTGCAGTGGACAGTGGGAACACGCCCCTGGAGTGGCACCTCAGCCAGCCACAGTGGGTGGGCCAACACCCCAGCATGCCACAACATTACACAGCGGTGGACACTGCCGCCCAAGGGCCACCCGACCGCCCAGTGGCAGGCAGGTGGCACAGTGCTGCGGCAGCAGCACCGGTGGCAGCTGGACACACACCCATCCCACCAACAGCTGCACAAGTGTACAATGGGTGCCCCACGGTGGCATGCTCACCGCACAGTGTGCCGCACACAGCTGACAAGGCACAGGTGGCCATGGCTGCACCCCCAACCCTGCTGACCACCTGGTAAGGAGCAGAGGAACAGAACAGTGCCTACCTGCCTGCTGCAGTGCTGCATGCGCCTGTCCTGCAGCCACTTCACGGGTGCCAGCTCCCCTGACTGGTCCACCTGCAGTGGCCTGCTGCGGCCCGATGTGCACCCCTGCCACGGCATCGATCTTCAGGTCCTAGGGAAGGGATACCGACAGGCACACATCAGAACACAGTCACAGCATGAGCCCACCACCCCACCACTATGCACAGTGTGCACCCCAGCCAGGCATGAGCTGCAGGGCAGTGGCACAGCACACTCAATGACTGGCATTGCCACACCACAGGGCACACAACGACAGCACCTCCTCTGGCATGGCAGGCAGCCCAGTCAACACCATCGCATGGCAGCCATGCACAGAAGCAGCATGTGCCCACTTACCTGGCCGTGGTGGGACCCCCTGCGACACACATTTGCAGCACCTCAGCCGCCTGGGTCCCTCCGCATCAGGTCGCCGATCTGTGGCGGCACTGCCCCGGTGCATTGCACCCTGTGGCCTGGACCAGGCCAGCAGCTATGGCCTGCCAGACATCAGTCCTGGCCTGCTGCATGGGCTGCTGCCCAAACAGGCCTGCAGCATATGGTTCCACCTGTGCCACCAGGTTGACCAGCTCAACCTGGCTCCAGTTCCATGCATGATGAACACCTCGGTGCACCATGCTGTCTATGCCAATGCTGACACAAATGGTGCTCGTGCGACATGCGGGATGCATGCCATTGTGATGAAGGGTGCAGTGATGATGGGAACAAAAGCAATAGAAATAAATAAAAGGAAAGGTTTTAGATGTCTAAGCATATTGTTATTGCATATTTTCTGACAGTATAATGAGGAATTATTAGAATATGTTAGCTAACTAGACAGACAGACATCCTGTTTACATAGCATAGTGGACCAGGGGTGCTGCCCAAACAGGCCTGCAGCATGTGGTTCCACCTGTGCCACCAGGTTTACCAGCTCAACCTGGCTCCAGTTCCGGCATGACAAACACCTCGGTGCAGCATGCTGTCTATGCCAATGCTGACACAAATGGTGCCCAGTAGCACACGCGCCGATGCACCAGGAGCAACCTGACGGCACCATAGCACAACCAAAGATGCGCAAAGAGTTAACGGAAGATGTGCCAAGGCACTGAAGGACCAGCCATAGGCACAGCTGGGAGCAAGGCGGGGGGGTGGGGAGAGAGTGCGGAGAGACGATGGAGCCCTGCCAGGAACAGTGGCAGGGACGCACGGCAGTGGGCCACAGGTGACCACCGCCCGCAGGGCAAACATATGCAGCCGGCCCCCCAGCACCAGGGCAGTGGTTGCAGGGAACAGACGGCACTATCAGCTATGGGTGAGCTGCCACCTACCCCCCCCGGACGGCATGCCCCCACCCATCCAGGCCATGGCAAGCCACATCCTAGCACACGGCCAACACACACACCACACATCCTGAACAGCCAGCCCATGGCCACCCCAAGGCACAGCCACTGGCCGAGGGGCAGGATACCACCATGCATAGCTCGCACAAGGACACAGAAACATCACACAGACACCCACAACACCACTGCAGCATGACACCACTCGCCAGCCGCAAAGCAGACATGGACACAGGCAGGTAAGGTAGAAAAATGTATTGTAAAAATATATACAAGGCAACCAGAGGGACAGGGTAGGAGAGTAAGGGATGAGGAGAGGGGACAAGGACTGTACAGTGAGACAAGGAAGGGAAGGAGGGACAAGGAGGGGTACAGGTCCCACTATGGGTGGCCATGTCCTTCCGCCATCTGGCGCTCCAGCGATGCCTGTCATGCAGCAGAATGTGTCTTGTTTGCTGGGCGATCTCCGTGGTGGTTGAGGTGATCAAAATGATCTGCCTCAGCAGACGACAGTATAATGGCAGTCGCACCTCCGGATGCCTATGACAGAGGAATACACAGGTGATCAGTGCATGTCCACAGACACCATGCCTCCCACTGTGTGCAGTGGACAGTGGAACACGCCCCTGGAGTGACACCCCAGCCAGCCACAGTGGATGGGCCGACACTTCAGCATGCCACAAAGTACACAGCGGTGGACACTGCCACCTAAGGGCCACCCGACCGCCCAGTGGCAGGCAGGTGGCACAGTGCTGCGGCAGCAGCACCGGTGGCAGCTGGACACACACCCATCCCACCAACAGTTGCTAGAAGTGTACAATGGGTGTCCCACAGTGGCATGCTCACCGCACAGAGTGCCGCACACAGCTGACAAGGCACAGGTGGCCATGGCTGCACCCCCACCCCTGCTGACCACCTGGTAAGGAGCAGAGGAACAGAACAGTGCCTATCTGCCTGCTGCAGTGCTGCATGCGCCGGTCCTGCAGCCACTTCACGGGTGCCAGCTCCCCTGACTGGTCCACCTGCAGTGGCCTGTTGCGGCCCGATGTGCACCCCTGCCACCCTGGCACGGCATCAATCTTCAGGTCCTAGGGAAGGGACACCGACAGGCACACATCAGAACACAGTCACAGCATGAGCCCACCACCCCCACCACTATGCACAGTGTGCACCCCAGCCAGGCATGAGCTGCAGGGCAGTGGCGCAGCACACTCGATGACTGGCATTGCCACACCACAGGGCACACAACGACAGCACCTCCCCGCATGGCAGGCAGCCCAGTCACACCATCGCATGGCAGCCATGCACAGAAGCAGCATGTGCCCACTTATCTGGCCGTGGTATGGACCCCCTGCGACACACATTTGCAGCACCTCAGCCGCCTGGGTCCCTCCGCATCAGGTCGCCGATCTGTGGCGGCACTGCTCCCCTGTGCATTGCACCCCTGTGGCCTGGACCAGGCCAGCAGCTATGGCCTGCCAGACATCAGTCCTGGCCTGCTGCATGGGCTGCTGCCCAAACAGGCCTGCAGCATATGGTTCCACCTGTGCCACCAGGTTGACCAGCTCAACCTGGCTCCAGTTCCATGCATGATGAACACCTCGGTGCACCATGCTGTCTATGCCAATGCTGACACAAAATGGTGCCCGGTAGCGCACATGCGTGGGATGCGCGCGCTGTGATGAAGGGTGTGCAGTGATGATGGGAACAAAAGCAATAGAAATAAATAAAAGGAAAGGTTTTAGATGTCTAAGCATATTGTTATTGCATATTTTCTGAACAGTATAATGAGGAATTATTAGAATATGTTAGCTAACTAGACAGACAGACATCCTGTTTACATAGCATAGTGGACCAGGGGCTGCTGCCCAAACAGACCTGCAGCATGTGGTTCCACCTGTGCCACCAGGTTGACCAGCTCAACCTGGCTCCAGTTCCGTGCATGACAAACACCTCGGTGCAGCATGCTGTCTATGCCAATGCTGACACAAAATGGTGCCCGGTAGCGCACATGCGCGGGATGCGCGCCTTGTGGATGGTTGCACGCCATCCGGCAATCTTGCATCTCCTTAGATGCATGGGTGTAGCCACATGGCACATGTAGCAGGAGTCCCAAGAGGGCATAGGGCAGGGGTCAGCATGTGCAAAGTGCGCGTGGGCGCCATAGGGCCATTATCGCATAGTGCGCAATAGGGCCTATATCGCGCCATGCCCCATGGGCCCTATAGTGCCCAAGTGCCACAGGCCTAATAGCATCCGAGTGCCATAGGCCCAATAGCGCCCGGCGCCATAGGCTAATGGCGCCAGTGCCATGGGCCAATAAGCTTGCGCTGGGCAGCTATAGGGTCATTGGCGCGATAAGTTGCCATGACCCCATAGCACTTCCTAGTGCACAGTGCGCAATAGGTGGTAGCACATGCTACGGCACATGCGTGTTGCTGAGGGCGCACTGCGCATGTCACGATATTGCGCCACAACATGCGCCAGAGAAGGTCCATTGCACAAGGCGCAAAAGTGAGATATTCAGCTGTCACATGCAAATTAGCTCATCAGCCTATCAGCAGCGCACTGGGGATATTTGCATGTCATTACCATAGCGCAACAGCTCTTTTGCATGCGATGCGCTATAAAGGCACCGCACAACAGCACAGGCCATGGACCAGTATTGCAGCCATCTGAGGTAAGTTGCGCCTGCCGTGGGGACAGCCAGCACAGCAGGATGGATGGATGGGGTGGGCCGCTGCAGCCAGTAACCATATGTCCATGTCCACAGGTAGCAACATGTCTGAGCATGAGGAGGGTGAGGAGTGTGGGCCTGCCCGCAAGTGCAGGCCCAACTCTAAAAAGGTGGAGGCCGATGCCCTGTTCGAGGCGTACCTCAACAGGGAGCCATTGCTAAGTGGCGCCACTGGCACACCCCAGGCCAGGGCCGTGGCCTGGGTGGAGGTGACAGCAGCCGTGAACCAGCATGGCAGCCACCAGCGGTTTGCACAGGAGTGCAGGAAGAAGATGGGCACTGACAAACACCGGATCAAGGAGAAGGTGGTGGCCAAATGGGCTGCCAGGACAGCCATTGGTGGGGGCCAAGCTGCTGTGCCACAGCTCACAGCGCAAGAGGAGCTGTTGGCAGCCACCATGCAGTGCAGTGCAGTTGAGGGTGTGCTGGGCGATGGCCTCCAGACTGGAGGGAGCCCATCACTGGATGGTAGGTATGGCGGGGGGGCGCGGTTGGTACGGCGGCACTGACACATTTGTGTTCCCTTACAGCACCGGCTCGCCAGCATGCAGTGGCAGGGGCGCCTGCAGCTGCCATGGGGGCAGGCCCAGCCCCGGAGGACCAAGCATCCACCTCCACGGGCATCTGTGGGCCCGATCAGCTGCAGCACACCACCACTGTCCAGCCGGATGTGCTGGGTGTGGTGTCGGACAAGGCCGTGGCTGTACTCCAGCAGGCCGCCAGCCGTGATGTGCTGTGTGTGGAGACACAGATCGGGGTTGGGTCCGATGACGACATGACCATAATCCTGGACAGCAGGGGTCTTGTCGTGGAGGAGATGCCCATACCATCCACCATCACTGGCAGCGTGGCCAGTGGCCTGTTGGTGGTGAAACAGCTGCCCGCTGCTGCCCCTGGTTCTGCTGTGTGCACAGGCACAGTGGCGCTGGGTGGTGGTGGTGGTGCAACCGCCCAGGCACTAACCCAGCACACAGGCTGGAGGCGGCGGCAAACGACTTTGGGGACATTGGGCGGCTGGGCGCGGTGTCACCGCTGGTGCGCCTGACATTGACCAGCCCCATGGGGACCACGCTGTGCAGCCCTCCCTTAGTGGGGGGCCATGCAGTGCATTTTGTACGCCATCAGTGGGATGGTGACACACCCATGCACCCTGGGCACCGACCCATTGACTGAGCACACCCGATTGCTGTGGGCCTCCATGAGCAACCAGGTGCTGCTCATAAGCGAGTCAGTGCACTCCGGTGCAGAGGTGCTCAGGCAGCCGAGCAGTGCGAGGGGGGCACCAGCAGGTCCTGGAGGCAATACAGCACCTGTGGGAGGACACAACCGCATCCCTGGACTGCACAGTCAATGCGATCACAGTCGGCCTTGCACCACTGGCTGCCACAGGGCATGACCGCCTGCCACAGTCACTGCAGAGTGCAATGTCCACCCCACGGACTCGACGTCGGGCGACTCCCTCAGTGTCGACGCCGGGCTCCGCTGTTGGCATCAGGCACGCCTGGGGCGGGCCTGTTGGGTGCCTACAGACCCCTCTTGAGGACCGTCGCGCGTTCCGCGGTTCGACCCCTGGGGCAGTCGCAGACCCCCATGGCATATTAAGCAGCCTGTGGCTGCAAGCAGCCGCGTACAGCAGTGCCCGTGTCCGTGATGGCTGCAGTGTTCTTAGTGACCTGATGTGCGCCCACCTGGATGCCACCCCTGTGTGCACCTGGGCGATGTGTGTTGTGTGCATGACATAGTTGTGGCACCTGTGTGTCGCACCACACGCCGCCCATGTGTGCACCTGCTCAGCTGCTGGCCCCTATGGTGTGTGCGTGATGATGGCAGCACAGCACTGATTGTGCCTTTGCACCGGCGCCATGCACCTGATCCATGCCACGTGCTAGCACCTGGGCACGTGCGTGTGTGTGTTGGTGTACAGTGCTGCGTGGTATTTTGTGTGGCTGTGTGGCATGGCCCCCCCGGCCCACACCTGTGTGTGCATGGCCATGCCCGCACATGCCTGTGTGCCGTGCTAATGTGTCTGTTCAGTGCATGGGGGTTTGTCCACCTACCTGCATGCGCCGTAGTGCTCCTGTGTGATCGTGTCCCAATGCTGGCGTGCCATCCTCAGGAGCCAGGGATCCCTCCACCCAGGAGGGGGTCTGCCCACCACCTCCCCAGCCCATTGCCCATGTTGTCCCCACTGCTGTCCCCCTCTTCGGCCTCGACAGCTATCCCACAGTCAATGGCCATGTTGTGCAGCAGGCCAGAAATAGGCTGCAGGCCTTCAAGGGGCTGTACTGTAGGGCACCACCAGACCTGTCTAGGCAACGGAAACATGCCTTCAGCATCCCAAACACACGCTCAGTGATGTTGCATGTGCTGGAGTGTGCCTGGTTGTTCTGGTCCTCAGCTGGGGACGCCGGTAGGGGGTGAGCAGCCAGGGTCTGAGTGGGTAGCCACTGTCACCTGTGTAGACAGAGATATGGTTATCCTGGTGTCCTCTGTCACTGTGCCCCTTGCCTTGCCTTTCCTGGCACCTGCCAGTGCACCTGCCTGCCCACCCTCCTCCCATGCCCTGCTGTACCCAGCTGCCCATGGTCTTGCCATCACTCACCACTGGGGGCCCGTGGGATGTCCCCCACTCAAACCTGTGGCACAGTGCTGAGCTGTGCCAGATGAAGAATCAGATGCACCCCCAGGGTGTGTGTGGCACAGACATTGGTTATGTGCCCCTGGCATTGCACACCACCTGGCAGTAGATATTGGGGTAGCCCTTTCTGTTCACATATGCTGCCCCTCCAGGCCAGGTGGCATGCGGATGCCCCCATGGGTGCAGTCGATGGTTCTCAGCACGCCAGGCATCCGTGCTACCCTGTGGAACTCCTGCATGGCTGCTGTATGCTCTGTGCTGGGGAAGTGGATGTATTCCGCAGCATGTGGCAACAGGGCATTGAGGAATTGTGAGGAGTTGTGGCGTGGCCGACTGGGTTATGCCTGTGGTGTCCCCTGTTGGTCTCTCGAAGGTGCCCGTGGCGAGCAGGCACATGACCACTGTTACCTTCATCTTTACTGTCAGTGCTTGGCTCCGTCTAGTGGGTGCCTTCATCTCCTCACTGCACAGCTCACAGAGCTGCCTCAGAATCACTTGGTTCAGGCGATACCGGCCCACGATCTCCGTATCAGTGTGGGTCTCAAAGCTGATGCGGGGCTGGTACCGCCAACGGGCCCTTCCACGGCCACGTCGCTCTGCCTCCTCACCCCTCATTATGGCCTCCATCTGGAATACTGCACTGGCCATGGTCCCTGTTGTCCTGTCACCCCCTGGGTGTCCGGCTCCACTGGACCACTTGATGCTGTGAGGCAGTGCCTATCGCTCTGCCGGGCTCCCTCCTGTGCCACCTGCCCCTGGCTGTCTGTCACCTGTGACCTCTGTCCCCTGCCCCTGTGGGTGCCTGTGTTGCTCTCTTCAGGGTCTGGTGGCTCCGTCACCCTCTCGCACCCACCCTGTCTGTCTCTCACACACTCTCTCTGTCTCTGTCTCTCTCGTTCTGTCTCTCACTCTGTCTTGCTCCCCTCTGGCACAAGTGCCGTCCACCTGTTTGCTCCCTGTTTTTATAGGCTCAAGTCTGCTTCTGGCCATTGCTCCTCACTTGCGCCATGGTTTGGAGGTTGAATATCGCACTGTGCCGCATATTCATGGGTAGGTCCCCAGCTCTTGCGCATGCATTCATTACAGTTCGCGTTGGCACACTGCTACTTGTGCTGCTGGTGGCTCCCCACTGAATATCACTGTATGGTGCATTTCCGCTGTTGTGCATGTGAAGCCCAGTTGCGCCATGCGCAACTGCTTTGAATATCCAGGCCAGTATCTACAACGCACATAAATGTACTTGGGTACGTCTAGGCAGTGCACCAGAGTTTAACATTTAGCTAGCTTACAAATTAGGCATTTTTTCAGTTCTATTCAGTACAGTTAGGCAGCATTACAGTTAAAAGAACAGGCACGAGAGAGCTACGAGTGCCCAGCTATGAGTATTACAAGCCAGAGAAGCTGGCTAAAAAAGGCGCATCAATCGGGAGTGATGCTCCTTGCTGCTGGCCCAATCAGGAGCCTTAGGGAAACGCAGCGACCAGTGAGGGAGCCGCCGGAGCAGCCTGACTCCAGAGTCAAACAGCGGTGTACCTGCGGCTAGCTGTCCGGGAGTCAGGACCAGGCGGTATATATATATATATATATATATATATATATATATATATAGATAGATATGTATTAACTCTGTGTGTAGTGCTACTCGACTCCAGCCGGCTATGCTGTGGTATCCACGTATCAGCGACTTGAGTTTGGAGTGAACAGTGACCCAGCTGGATGGCGTGAGGTTGGGGATGGCACTGTTATCAACCCTCACAGCCAGGGAATGAAAGATGTAGGGTTGTCTGCATGGGCCCAGGTACCACTTTTCTCTGGGTGGCAGAGTGCCCTGTCTGTTGTCTGACAGTTGTATTCTTTGCCCTGTGCATCTGTATCTGGGCCACATAGAAGCGCAGGGGGCACAGGGTCCTTCACAGCCCACCAATCAGGCTATGATTTCTATATCTGTTGTTGCATGGAACTGCAGGGCCAGCAAGGGCCCTGCACTTCCATAGGCAGACAGAGTCTTCCTTGGGCTCTGCATGTCTACATCTGTTTACACAGGTCCCAAAGAACTCAGAGAATGAGGATACGATTCTAGTGTCTCAAAAAGAAAGGAAATTCTTTGCAAAATACTTATTTTGTGTTTTTATTAATTTAAAATCTGCTTTCAATAGAATAAATAGGGGGAAATTATGGGGGGGGGAATTAACATATTATGGAATTGATCTGGAAATACTCAACATGATTAAAATTCTATATAGTAATAATGTAACCATGATAAGGTATAATAAAGAAGGTGATGTCACATCTAAGTTTAGATCTAATATAGGACTTGGGGCTGTGTTTTATCTCCATTATTGTTTAATATATTCTTGATTAGAGTTTTGGAAAAACTGAGGGACCCTGGGTTGCACATGTTGATGGTGCGGTACAGGAAATGCCCTTACCTGGCATTCACAGATGATATTATTCTTATGTCAAGTTACTTGGGTATTAAAAGGAGTTTACAGAAATTTTGTGAATTGGCAACAAGAGCAGAATTAGAAAGCAACCTTCAGAAAACAAAATACATGATTTTTAATAAAACGATAGTATGGGGAAATACATTTTGTAGACTAATGTGTAATAATTACAAGCTTGAGTATGTTAATAGTTTTACATATTTGGGAATGGAATATACCTATAACTTAAAATGGCAAAATCATATCAATTACATGAAACATAAGATGAATAGATTGGCTCCATTGATGGAAAGATTTGCTTATAAATATGGGGGTCAATCGGTGAAGGGCTGTCTTCAGACATTTAATGCTAAAATTAAAAGCCAGGTCATCTGTGGATGTGAAATATGGGGTAGTGTGTGTATTGATAAACTTGAAGCTTCAGGAAATGCTTTCTATAAGAAATTATTGGGGATACCCCAATGTGCTGCATCTATATTAACAAGATTAGAGATAGGTCAATTACTTTTAAAATGCATTATAGAACAAAGATTGGCCTCATATTGGTTTAAAATGTATAACAAGCCTAATAACAGAATCCTAAGAATGTGTTTAGAGGAAGCAATACACTTCGGTAACTTGGGCTTTAGATATCCAAGCATGTTTGCATTAGAAGAGATAATTAGACCATACTGACGGATACAGTTAATACCTAATAGTCAAATAGTTGAAATGAAGGACATTAAGGAAGAAATTAAGAGAAGAATACAGGACATTCACTTACCAACATGGCAAATAACTTTAAGTTTAGCCATTGGCTAGCCAAGAATAATGATACTCAGCTGGGAATAGAATATTATTTGTGTGATTTGAAAAAAAACATCTAAGGAAAGCATTCACTAAAGCTCAATTTGGTTTCTTGGACAGCCAAGTCCTGAGAAGTCTGTATAATAAAACAAATAATGATATGTGTGTCTGTAACCTAGGTAAGGATACATCATTCCATTTATTATTGTTTTGTCCATTATATAATAGTGAAAGAAGGAGTCTATTGGGGGCAAATTTTGACCTCTTTGGATATGGAGCCAAGGTGTCAATTTAATTATTTACTTAAATCCAAAGATAGTAATATATTAGAAAGGGTAGCTAAATACTGTAAAATATTAGAAAGAAAAAAGTTACATATTAGAAAAGATTAGATAAGGACACCCTGACTATGATCACTGAAGATTAATAATTATACTTGGTTTGATTGTTTATATTTGTGAAGTTATATATGTTTAAAACATTGTGATTTTAAATTTATAATAGGATATGAAATGATATATATGTAACATTTTTGTAAAGACAACATTGTGATTGTCAACAATAAATGAACTGAACTGAGGAAAAAAACCAAAAACTACAGACTGACCCAGACAGTTCTGGCACCCAGAGCTCAGCAACAGGTCTCTGTTGCCGTTGCCTCTTCACCTGGACCTGCTGACCAGACAGCAGGGACAGGTCCTACACCTTGCGGCCTGGTTCCTGAGTGGTTAGAGTTCCAGGCCTTGGTTCTCTCGAAAGATGTGCTGCATATTGTGGAGGCCTTCGCACAAAAAAAAAAAGTGTCAGCTCACGATTTGTATGCTTTAAGTGGAAGAGGTTGTAGATTTAGTACCAAGGCAAGGAGCTTCATCCTCTTGCTTGCTTTGTGGCCAGCATCTTGGAGTACCACTGGTCCCTCTGTCAGTCAGGCTCAGTGCGCATGTCTCTTAAGGTGACCTGGCAACTATCTCAGCTTACCGGACACAGGCTGGTAAGCAGACAGTGGCCCAGGAGAAGGTGATTGGATACTTTTTTAAAGTTCTTGACCACTTTTCCCCTCTGGTGTGTGAGCCTCCATCACCTTGGGATCTTCTGTTAGTGCTGGCTATGCTCATAGGCAAGCCATTTGAGCCTATGCACAGGTGTGAGATGACATCTGTCATGGAAGGTGGCTATCACATCTGCCAAAAGGATTAGCAAACTCCAGGTGCTCTTGGTGGAGTCTCCATACCTAGTGTTCCACAAGGACAAGCCCGTCCTTTGCCCCCCCCAAAGTTCTTCCCAAAGGTAATATTGGAGTTTCACCTTAACCAGGTGATAAACCTTTCAGTCTACTTTAAAACTTTCTTTGGGGATGCCCGCTTGCTTCATACTCTGGACCTGTGGAGGAGCTCACTTATTATAAGAGCTCATGGCTGGAGTTCGGGGTGAGGCTCAACAGCTGTTTGTAGCATATGCTGAAGCCATACCCGACAAACCAGTGGCTTTTAGGGAGCCTTCCACAGGGCTTAATTACTCCATCAGACATACTGCTGCCTTGGTGGCTGCCTCCAGGGACATCTCTATACTGGAGTTCTGTAGGGCCGCTACCTGGAGGAAAGCACACACCTTCATCTTCTATTACAGCATCGACATTGTGTCACATCAGAATGCTACTTTGAGGTCTTAGTTCTCCAATCTCCGTTCGCAAACTGGGGTGTGCATCTTGCCCTTTTCTCCAAGAAAACTGCTATGAATCTGCCATAGTGTGAATAGTGAACTGTAGTCACACCCTTAGAAATATAGGTTACTTATCTGTAATTGTAGTTCCGGGCCCTCCCCTTTGGTCTGTCTTTGGCACCTCGGGTTTTTACCAAGTGCCTGGCGGTGGTGGCCTTTCTGCGGCACCAGAGCATAGCAGTTTTCCCTTACCTGGACAACTGGCTGATTTCAGCCCCTTCCAGGGATTCTCTTTCGGAAGCTCAGCATTTCATTCTGGATCTGTTCTCCAAGTTGGGGATTACTGTCAGTTTTCTCAAGTCATCTCTTTCCCCGAATCAAAGACTTCAGTTCATTAGGGCAGTCTTGGACACGGTCCGCAGGACCTTCCTTCCTCCGGACAGGATGGAAACTCTGGTCCTTCAAGCTTCAGTGGTGGCCTCATCCAAGACCATTCCAGCAAGGGAGGTCCTTCACTTTTCAGCCTGATGGCGGCCTCTCATCACTACTGCTCCCCTGGCAAGGCTCCATATGAGAATCACTCAGTGGTCCTTGCAGCTGCAATGGGATCAACTCCTGATGACCTGGACCATCCGGTCCTGGTATAGTCGATGGTCTAGAAAGACTTGCTGTGGTGGAGGGATCCCTGCAGCTTTCTTGGGTCTCCATTCAGGGCCCCACCCCTCAGCCTCTTTGACTACAGATGCTTTGAATATGGGCTGGGGGGCACATTTGGGGGAACACCAAGCACAGGGACTTTGGTCCAGCTCGAAGGCGTTGTTGCATATCAACGTGCTGGAGATGAGAGCATTCTTGTATGCGCTTTAGGCGATCCAGACCCTTCTCTCCAAGGGATCACTGCTTATCCAGATAGACAACATATCAGTAGTCTGGTATCTCAACAAACAAGGAGGAACTCGCTCGTACCCTCTCTGCAGGGAAGCGATGAGAGTGTGGAACTGGGCAGTCCAGCACTATCTGTTCTTAGTTGCAGTGCATGTTCCAGGCATCCAAAACGTCCTGGCGGACAGTCTCAGCAGATCTCAAACCCCTCAGTCACGAATGAGAACTAAGTCAGGAAGTGGCAGAGTCTCTCTTCCTAAGGTGGGGGCATCCGGATCTCGACCTTTTGGCTCCCCATTCAACACAAAACTTCACAGATTTTGCTCGCTCGTTCCAGGGCATGGTGCTTTCTGGCACGATGCATTATCTCTCGTTTGGACGGGGACATTTTTGTACGCCTTCCCTCAGTTTCCCATTCTCCAGAGGGTTCTTCTCAAATTTCAGGCAGAGAAGGCGTGGGTGATCCTCATCACCCTGCTCTGGCCGAGACAGATTTGGTTCCCGCATCTGCAACAGTTAGCGGAGGAACCACCAATTCCACTTCCGGTGACTCACGACCTCTTGACACAGAATCAAGGCTGGCTCGTCCATCCGGGGCTCAGGACCCTGCATCTTCATGCATGGCTCCTGCAGACATAGCGGTCTCCCGCTTTGGGGTCTCCTCTTGGGTCGCCCAGATAATTGTTGAGGCTAGAAAGCCGTTTACTCATTCCACCTATGCTATGAAGTGGAAACGTTTTTCCATTTGGGCAGCTTCCAAAGATTGGAACCCTTTCTCTTGTTCTGCTCACCAGTCATGGAATACACCTTCATCTTTCAGATTTGGGCCTATCCTATTCCTCCTTGAAGGTCCATCTTTCGCTATTTCAGCATACCACAAGCTGGTGGATGGAAAACCCGTGGCTCAGTTGGAAGTCTCGAAAACCTTTCTGAAGGGATTCTTCATCTGAAACCCCATCCAGCCCACACCACCTTGGGATTTAAACTTTGCTTTGGAGAGTTCACTCTCCTGCCTTTTGAACCAGCGATGAGCTGTGATTTATCTTCTTGTCCTGGAAGATGTTTTAGTTGCCGTTACCTCAGCTTGAAGAATTTTGGAGCTTCAGGCTCTAGTTTGTAAGGAGCCCTATTTAATTTTCCATAGGGACCAGGCGGTCCTCAGGACAAATCCTAAGTTTTTGCCTAAGGTGGTTTCAGAGGTCACACTGAACCAATCAGTGGGGCTCCGTGTATATTTTCCATCCGCTACGAATAGAGGTGAGGCACTCTGCACACTATGGATGTGCATCGTGCCCGCCGATGCTGTACTCACTATACAAAAGAGTTTTGTAAGGATGACCAACTGTTTGTCTCTTTTGCCCCAGATCTTTGGGCAAAACTGTTTCTAAGCAGTGCCTGTCCAATTGGTTGGGCAATTGTATTCGCTTCTGCTACCAAGTATGACAAGCCTGTGCCGGGACCAGTCAAGGTCATTCTACAAGGGCATGGCTGCTTCCATGGCTTTTCTCGCAACGTTTCAGCAGTCAATATCTGCATAGCAGCACAGTGGAATTCTGTCCATACCTTTACCAAGCACTATAGTCTGGACATTGCTTCTAGGCGGAGGGCAGGTTTTGGCCTAGCTGTTATGCAGGGACTTCTGTCCTAGGCTGGTTCCACTCTGTGTTTTCCTTAGTTGTTGGGGTTTTTCCTCCTCCCTTGTTTCTCTCAGTCTCTCTGTGGAGGGACTGCTTGGGATTTAGTCCTATATATGATGACCTACTGAAGGAACCCTCTCAAAGTAAGATAGTACAGTTACGTAGGAACTTACTGTAACAGTAGATATTCAAGGGAGGTTGCTTCAGTAGGTCACATTTTTCACTCCATCCTTCCCTTTTTTTTTTTTATTTAGAAATGCCAGACTCTGTTTCCTTCTGCTGTCAGGCCTATTCCAGGCTCTGGTGGGAGAACTAGAGGGGCAGGTATGGGGACCATCCACTAAATGGGCAGACTGGATGGGCCTTGCGGTCCTTACCTGCCGTCAACTTCTATGTTTCTGTGTTTTTATGTTTCTATGTATAGTGTCATGCTGATGTCGGTCACGTGACGTTGGGTGGGCGGTCCCCCAGTAGGTATTGCTAGAAAAAGTCTGCCATGCAGCCAGACACCAGGTGGTGCTAGTCCTATATGTAATGACCTACTGAAGAAACCTCTCTCGTAGATCTACTGCTATGGTAAGTTCCTACATAACTGTACTTTTTTGATAAAAGGCAGCATCAAAAACCGCAGGGGCATATACGCCTCTATAGGGAACCCTGTCCCCAAAAGATTGCCCTCCACAAAACATTTCGACCATCCTCGGGATCCACCACCATTTTGTGGACCTGCAAGGGAATATATTTGCTAACAAGAATTGCCAACCCCCTCTTGCATGAGGAGCAAGATGCAGAATAACAAGTCCCCACCCAGCTCCTTATCAGTGTAGCATGTTCCATAGTTGTAAGGTGGGTCTCCTGCAGGAAAGCCATGTGGGTATGTTGTCGCTTAAGTGCTGTCAGCACCTTTTATCTTTTAATAGGGGAGGAAAATCCACAGACATTCCAGGCAACTATGGTGATATTAGTTTGTACCCATTGTGCTCAGTACTGTTACCTATCTCCCTCACGCAGTCCATGCATGTGGCCAGTAACAGAACCATGTTAAGAAAATTTCTTATGTCACTTCAGTAGGAAGAATGGATAGAACAATAACACTACAACCACAACTTTTCAACCTTATAACTTGAAACCAATTAGAAGAAACATGAATTACAATAAACCTCCCAAACATGCAACCTATTATGCGATTCATAGTTCAAAAGATTCTACATTGTACACTGCAAATAAACCAATCAGCACTCTGGTCAGTGATGGAGAATAAGCAGTAATCCTTCTATTGCCTCAGATCCCCCCCCATTCGATAAGCACCAGAATTAAATTCCATAGGGTCTATAAAGGCTACAACCCACACTGAATTGCCCTGCCTCCGCAGAGCACCCCTGAAATCAAAACCAGCAGTCTTGGAATAAGGGTACGACCATGCCATTGGGGAGAAGCTATCCCTGTCTCTCAATAAGAGAGACAGCTGGAGACTTTAGAATAATGTGGCCTAACATCAACAACCTTCTGAAGAACACTGCAAGTGCTGCAGGAGGAGGGTGCACCCCCCCATGTAGTCCAGCCCCTTTGACAGAGGTGCAGCTCAAAAAAGCAACTCAGTGCAGCAAAGTTTTGGCCACCCTAGGTCCCATGGAGTGACTGTCAGTCCTCACAGGCAGCTGTGTCCAGCAGAGTTTCTCTCCAGCCCCATAAATGTCACCCCCTCCATCCCTGTTTCCCCAGGCACTTAATGGCAACATGTTAGTGATCCAGATCACCTCACCTATCCCAACATTGAGGGACAAGCCACTTCTGTCCAGCCAGTGTGGGCAGACCTACTATTATGCCCTGTTCCCTCCACGCCTCCTGTCCCATCAATTTCCACCCCAACCCCAGCAAAACACTGTCTCCAAATTAATGAATACCAACTCCATAAAAGGGGTGAGCAATTATGCAGGAGGCTAACTCTCTTCATTCCTAGGCTGCCCAGGAGGGAAAGTGGGGAAAAGACCCCGCCATCCCTGCAAACAACACGTGGCGTTCCCCTTCCCCAGTCTACCTTACCTGGTCACTCGATTCCTCAGTGCCCCAGGCTTCACTCTTCTGGTGTCCCAATCAGGAAGATCTTGCTGACTAAAACCACACGGTTGGGTGTGCAGCAAGGCCCGCTGTTCATCATGCCGCCCCATCATAGGTGAAACATTTCATTAGGCCACTTACACCCAGGCCAGTTGACAGTCCACAAGCCAGCAGGAATCAGATATGGTTCCAATCCAAAGACTCAGGCCATCAGAGTGTAAAATTCAAATTGATTCCTTGAAGGGTCAGGGGACAAGGAAGTCTGAAATTGCGGCTGCAGTGTTCCCTGTGATGCCTTATCTCAGATCAGTCACACTTTCTGAAGATGGGGGAAATAGTATAGTCAAAAAGAAGAGAATGTCATCACAAATGATGTCCTAGTTCAACCATAATCAACCTCTTTTCTTGTCAAGATCCTACGCAAAAGCTTTAGCTTTCTCAGCATCCCAAAAAGTGAATGTGGCTCCCTCATGGTGGGTTTTAAGAACAGCTGGGTAACAGAAGGTGAATTTAAGCTTCCATCCCCTTAACAGGTCCTGAAGGGGGTTGATCTTCCTCTTTTTCTGAAGTCTTGCTGCAGGCACAGTCTGGTTCCTTCAAATGAGAGCTCCTGTAGGTTACAGTATGCAGCTAGCATTGCCATTCTATCCCCATAGTGGTGGAGGCATAGGATCATCTGTCTGGGTGGCTGATCAGTCGGAGGCCTTGGCACCAGGCCACTGTGTGCCCACTTGATCTTTACTCTGCCTTCCTTAGGAGATATTCCCAGCAGCTTGGGCAGTGCAACAGCACAGAACTCCACTGTGCTAGTGCCTTCTTTGCCCTCCAGTAATCCTCACAGCCACAGATTGTTTTGGCAGTTGTAATTCTCCTAGTAATCCAGGAATTCTTTCAGCTCTTCCAGTTCCTGTTCTAGCGGCTCTATTTTCTCGGGGAGGGGACCGGCAGTGTCTTCCAAAGTGGAGACCATCTGCGCCACTTCTCCCAGCCGTTTGACGTGCACGACATATTGGGCCGAGATTTCAAGTTTGCCTTCCAGCTTGTCTGATTTTGGGCTGAGGGCTTCCAACACTTGTTCCATGACCGTTCCGTCCAGTGTGCCAATTTCAGCTGCCAAGTCTAAGATCGGCCTCGGGCCTTCCCCGAGCTGAGGGGACAGTCCTTTCTTTGGCAATTTTGCTGGCACTACAAGGTGGTTTCCCTGAATTTGGCATCAGAACCTCCTCCATGGTGATTCATGTAACTGTGGAATTCTCCTTAGGCATGTTTCTCAGTATTTAACTATGGAAAATTTACTTTTAAAATTCTGGTGGGACAGAGCTCAAGAGAGTTGCGAGTTGCCAGCTAGCTGCTCATTAGCCCGCTCATCTTCATAACTCACCTTCTGTGTGGTACAGAGTCAAATGCCTTAATAAAATCCAGGTATAATACTGTGCATCACCTGCCTGACCTCTTTCTGTCATCTGAGACACTACATTAAAAAGTCTGTTAAGCTGGTCTGACGTATCGACCCTTTGTGAACCCATGGTTACTACAAACTTATTTCCTTCCAAAAATTGCAACTTTCCTCTTCCTTAATAAATGTTTCCACAAGCTTTCTCACTATTGGTATCAGACTCACTGGTCTACAATTTTCCAGATTTTCCCCATTGCTCTGTTTGTGTAGGGGAAGCACATCAGCAACCCTCTAATCTATGGGCACCACCTTGGTTGTTAATGATGCACTGTAGAGGACTGATAGCCAATCTGTTAACACCTGCCTTGTTTCCTTAACACTCTGTGATGAATTCTGTCTAGTCCTGTGATTGATTTTTAGGTTCCTCAGTCCCTTTAGTACCCTTTCTCTTGTAATCTTTCCACATATCCAACTGTTCCCCTGTATTACCAATACATTTCATTGAGACACAAGTCACTTAAATTCATGCTACTTATTTCGCTGCCTGAATTGGTCAGTTGTGATGTCAGAGAGGTCACAATGCTGAAGTGGCATGGAGAAGAATAGCACAAGATTTATTGACCTGCGGATCAAGTACTGCTCTATGCATCAATTGGGAACACAGGAAATGACAGTTGGAAAAAGACCAAGAGTCCATCGCATTCACCTCGTGCCATACAGGCAGCTGCAACATAAAATAATCATGAGAAATAACTAGCAGGTGCCTAATGGGAATTTCCACTAGTAAATTTTGTGGACCTTGACACTATGGAGAGGAAAAACGCCAGCAGCTAGTACATGTTATACTGTCATGCAAAACAAACAACTCTTCAAGAGCAGGTATCCAGTTCAGTATAAAAGTCATAGGAAAGCAATATTCAGCTATAAAAATGTGCTAGGCAGATGAGGCATCAGGTAAAGAAATACTAATAGAAATGGATTCAATACAGTACCACCCCACCTTTAGACCAGTACTTTATTTTTTACTCTGATTAACTTTCCTAACTATCCTCTCCATATTTTCACCCTCCATATACACTCATACTACTTCCTTTGTGGTCTAAACAGACGACACACTCATGATCCTTTAACGTCTACATTTCTGTTACTTTCTGTTCCTAATTTGCCTTTCCCTAGTATTGGAGAACTGCCCTTCTTTTCCCCTTGCTAGTCTGCTTATCTCAGATACTAACCATGACTCTGCCAATCCTTTCAGGACCACTGTCTAGAGCCCTTTTGCTCCTCCTTCTCTCATGGCTCTCATCTGTCCCGTGCTCCAACACTATGTTGTCCTCACCTCCTGATCTCACTAACTTTCATTTCTCAAACCTCTTACTACTACCCCACAAAAAGCAAGACCTTACCCCACTATTACTCCCCAGAGGTCTCATCTTTCTTGCGTCACATGTCTTGGAGAAACTTCTTTCCTGCCATTTGTCTCTCTCTCTCTCCATTTCTTCATCGTAAACTCTGGTACCTTATTCTCCTGGCTCTGCTACTATCTGGGGACGTGGAAGTAAACCCTGGCCTGCTTACCCATTACTCCCACTCTGATGTATCTGTAGATAATATTAAAGGGCTGCGTATCACTCTTCATAATATTAGGAGTCTTGTACACCACCATGCTGATCTAGAAGCATGGGTCACTCTCTATAAACCAGGTATCCTTTACCTGCCTTGAGGCTAGGCTTAAACCTTTGATTCCTGACTTGGTCTGTTCTGTAGCGAACTATAACCTGTCCTGCCTAATTCTGTTACTGCCTAGCTCTAACTATTGTGACAGCACCCTGACAAAGGACCCTTGTCCTGCCTTCCTCTGCTATAGGTCAGCACGCACAGCGGCAACAGCACTGCCCTCTGGCAACATTTCACAACTCTTACTGGTCTAATAATGCATTGCCACCTTAATGTATGTACCCACATCTTTTTTGTCTATAATTGTATTGCTACATTTCTTTCAACATGTGTCAATACTTACCTGTCTAATTATGCATTACTGCTTTACTGTATGACCCTAATCTTGCTGTCTGTAATTGTATTGCTCTCTATGACATGGAGCCTTTGTAAAATAGTCCCTGACTCAAAGAATTGCAATTCTGATACTGTTAATAAATAAATAAAAAATAAATAATGTTGTGGAGAGACAGACCCTCCTCCAAAAGGGGGGGGGGGTTGCCCCACTATATAAGAATTATCTTAATCTCTCTGAAACCCTTACTCCTGCGTCCTCCCTCTGTGAATCCCTTCATGCCACCCTCACCATGGGTGCCAAAACATTACATATCATTGGTGTCTATAACCCTCCCCTAAGGGGCCTCTTAGGTCTTGAAGAACTGCTCAGTCAAACTGACCTGCTCATTGGGCATAATGAATTTCTCATTCTAGGGGACTTGAATCTAAACTGGATGGGGAAAAAACTCAAAGCCATCTCCTCTCCCTGGTGCAAAGCCATAATTTCCATCAGCTTCTATATGAGCCCACTAAGTCAAACTCTAGCACCCTGATTGATTGGATATTGACAAATCGCTTAGATCGCATCTCTGCTACCAGTGTTCTCTCAGATGCTATAACTGACCACTTCCCAATTTTCTGCATCTGGAATCCATCACTGCTCCTTCTCCCCCTCCTCATTACATCACATTCAGGAATTTCGCCAGTCTTGACCAGTATAAGTTTCTTCTTGATGTCTCTTTAATTGACTGGTCAAACCTATATCTGGCCCAGGATGCCCAGTCTGCTCTCAGCATTTTCCTTAAATAATTTGAACCACTTCAGGAATACATTCCCCTCATCATACATCGAAGTCAGGGAAACAATCCAGATGGCTGCATAAAGATTTACTTGCCTTGCTCAGAGCAAGCGATAAAGATGGAAACAATTCAAGTCCTCAGGCCTTCCTGCTGACTATAATCATTATAGGGCCCAGCGTAATGCTTGTAAAAGCAAATCAGAATTGCCAAAACTAATTACTGCAAAGGTTTATTACTTGAATCAGCCAGTGATCCGAAGAACTTCTGGTCCCATGAGAAAACCTTCCTGGGATCTACCAGTCCTCACTCCTAATGATATGAGTCTAAAGGGTGTACATTGCAATGATCCCTCTACCATTGCCAATGCTTTTAAAATACGTTTTACTGACTTATCAGACTATACTTCTCCCCTCTCTCCCCAACTCTACCTACCAACCAGTGCTCCTCTCCTGCTCTGGGTGTGGGTCCCCATCCTTTTGATTTAAAGCCATAGCTAAGCACAAGCGTACAAAGCTCCTTCAATACTATTTCTGACAACACCAGCACTAGCTCCGACTATCTTGAACCCCGGCTCTTAAAGCTTGCTGCTCCGTTTATAGCCTCTCCCCTGGCCTGAATTTTCACTCTATCCTTGTGCCAAAGCCAAGTACCGGATATTTGAACAATCGCCAGAGTCACCCCAGTTTTTAGAAAAGGTGATCCGAAAGACATTTCTAAATACAGGCCTATTGCTATACTCTCCGTTCTCAGTAAAATTCTTGAAAAGCTGGTTGCCACTCAAACCATTGACTATCTATGTAAATACAACCTCCTTTCTGATAAACAACACGGGTTCCATAAAAGTCACAGTACCACAACTGCCTTACTCAAATTCACAGATGATATACTCTCTGCTATGGAATCTGGTGGTCTGACCAACACGGTCTTTACTGATTTGATGAAGGCATTTGATTTTGTGGATCCCCCTCTACTCCTTTCTGTCCTCCACTCCTTGGGTTTCTCACAGCCTGTTATTGCCTGGTTTGATGGTTACTTAGCTAACAGAGTTAAGGTTGCTAGAGTCAATTCTGCCCTCTCCGGCCATGCTACCATCAACATAGGAGTTCCCAGGGCTCCATCCCAGGCCCCCTCCTCTTCTCCATTTTTATTAATAACATTGCCGTGGGTGTCACCTCATGCTCATTCCTCCTCTATGTGAATGATCTCGTCCTGTACACTAGCTCAAAACACCTGTCTGACATCAACCTTCGGCTCTCCTCCGACTTTTCTACTATCCAAGCATGGCTTGTTGAGCACAAACTCGTTCTCAATGTAGGTAAAACTCAAGCCATGGTACTTGGCTCTGCCTCCAAACTCAGAACTTGCAATGATCAACTTGGAAGTATCCTGTCTGGATAGCTCTATTATAGGTACAGTCAAATCCTTTAAACACCTAGGAGTTCAACTGGACTAGTCCCTTGATTTTGACCTCCATATTCAATTCACTTGTAAATCAGTGAATGCTAAACTTGGGATCCCTTACAGAACTAGCTACACTTAACCCCTTCCGCCAGAATGGCCATTGCTCATGGTATACTGCTCCCTGCCCTCACCTATGGCGTTGTCACCTATGCTGACGTGCCTAAAACTACTCTTCACAAATGGGATACCACCTACAACAATATTTGCCGTTATGCCTCGTCTTCCTCATGGCGTAAACATTGCTGCCAGCTCTATGCAGATATAAATTGGCTCCCTCCCTCAGCTGCTAGACTCCTCTCCCTTGGCTCCCTTGACAGTGTTATTGGAACATAAACCCTTCATCTCTTGCCTCGCTTCTTCCTCAATCCTCTCCTATGGCTTTGGTCTGTTGAAAAGTCTCTTCTCCATGTACCTAGATGCAAAACCATAAAGGGTTTCTGTGCCTTCTCTCATGCCACCCCTAAACACTAGAACTCCCTTCCCTTGGCTATTCACCAGGCATTGTCTCATGCCATCTTTAAAAAAGAATTTTGCAGTTTCCTATCCAAATCAGTCTCCTGCTTCTGCTTTCATCCTCCCTAAATCTCTCTTTAACTTGCTGCCTATTCCGTGCCAACAATATGCCTTCAAATGACTGCACTTATTTCTGTAGTGGGTCCTACTTGACCTTGGCCTTATTATTCAGTTTTAGGATTATGTTGTTTGTTTTCAATGTTGCATGGTCTCCTAGATGTTAGCACTTAGCTAGAGTACTGGGATAAGCCAATTTATTGTTCTAGTCTAATATGTTCATCACCTTCTCCCCTCTCTGATTTTTCTTATCCATTTTATTTCAGTTGTTGTGCTCATTGCCTGCATTGTGTACATTTACTGTAGCTCTTTATTTCATGTTATGTTATTGTTACTGCTGCCTGGTATCAATCATGTACTCTCTCCTTGTATCACAACAATCCTGTTTTGTATTTGCTATAATTCAACTACTCTGTAACCTCCCGGGTCGTGCCTGAAAATAGTCATTTTTGTGGCTTGTGCACCCACCCAGTAAACAAAAACTAAATAAATAGAATAGATGCAGCCTTTCTTAGATGGGAAAGAATGGGTCTAAAATATTTTATGCCATGTTTGACACAAGGGGTGATACAGTGTTTTACTGCACTGAAAGAGGAGTTGGCCTAACTAACAAAGACCATTTTAGGTATTTGCCATTAAAAGACTTGGGACCAATTCTCAAATTTGTTGGAGTGCATAAGCCCCATGTGCACTGAACACATGGTACATGGTGCCTGAGGCATTCCTTTGGCTGGCAACTGGATTCTCATCACGTGCACCGCATCACACAAGTTAGACCTTGCTTTTGCTGGTCTAACTTGTGGAACTTTTATGGGGTTTGTGCCAAATATTTGGTGCAAGTCGCCATAAAGGGGGTAAAGTGCCACAAAAACGATTGACCTTAGATAATCAGGCACACGGTGTGGTAGTGTGTGCAGCACAAGATTTGATGCAGGGCTTATGCTAGCCCTGCATCAACCTTTGAGAATCGGGCCCTTTATGTCAAAGGCTGAGAATAAAGATACTGTAAATTAATAGGGGAACAAAAAGAAAGTGTAATAAAGGTAGCAGCAGTGACCCAGAACAGAAGCCTGAAACACCAAATAGCACACTTACTGTATACAGGATATTAACAGAACACAATGGGAAGACAGACATAGAAAATAACATTAGAGATGGGAGAGGAACTGCAGGAGGTAATTACAGAAGAGCAGTGGGGAATAATATGACAAAATATGCATAGCACTGCAGCATCAGGAAGTTGGAGGGAATTTAGATGGAAGGTAGCTACAAGCTTTTTCATAACACCTGACACAGCTAAACACTTTAGTAAGTACAACAAACATGTATCTGTGCTATCCATATATTTTCAACTTGTCCAGTTATTCAGTGTAACACTGAGTAGATCTTAAATGAATCTGCAACTAAGCATTCAATATAATAGACTCAATCCAAGTCAGAAGTATCCTGGGCCTCCTGCCTAGATGGGCACAAATAGTAAATAAAACTTATATTCTTAATACCTGGGTAGCTGCAGCAGGAAAAACCTTTATCTTCAAATGGGTCTCAGAAGGAACACCAAAACTGGAAGACCGGTTCAGGATTTGCAGCAAAATCAATGAGATGGTGGGAATTACAGCTTTGGTGTGGCTGATGAAAGAGAAACAATGCCCGATGGCTACCTTACTTTGACATGGTGGAAGAGAGGGAAAGCACACAAGTCCTAGAACAGATACTTTAAAGGGAATGGAAGGAACAGAAACACAAGGAGGGGAGAGGAACCACTGAATAAGGGAAAAGAACAGAGCTATGCACAGAGATTTCCTAACTTGACAAGTTGAGGTTATTAAAGGTGGTGGAGCAGGGAAGAGTGACACATTTGAGGGAAGTTCTAAAGTTTTGTTCAGCAAAGCTATATGACAGAGAGCACCTTGAAAAGGGAAGGATAGTAACTGAAAAGAGCCAGAGCCACTATTCTAAATGAAGTGATTCTACAGACTTCCAACACAGTGGAGATACTGGATAAGGAAATGGAAGCCAGTAGCCCAATGGCAGAAAAAGGGGAAGTGTTGCTTGTGGGAGACTTCACAGAAACACAAACAAGCAGCGATACACACAGGAGAAAGGTCCCAAGACAAGACATACTGCAAAATAAATTTATTCAGACATACAACGGGGGTCTTCAGTCTGCTGATTGAAGATTGAAGCCTCCCAGCTGTGACCTTGGCTAGAAACAGGGACATTCTAGACTCCCTGCGAGGGGTGCTTCTCAGGCAGCTAGCCATGAAGTCCACTCGTGATGGGGCAATACTGATCCTGGTGCTCACAAACAGGAACAGCACTGCGGATGTAAAGAAGGGAGGCCACCTGGGGACCAGCGATGACTGTACAGTGTGGCTCAACATAAAGATGGCAGGAGAAACAAACTAGACAAGGATGAGGGTCCCAGACTTCAGGAGGGCAGATTTAAAAACATATGGGTGAATACCTCAGACGTAGTCTGGCAGGGAGGGTGGCCTGGGTGGGGTGGAGGAACAGTGGGGCAAGTTAAGACATAGCAAAATGAGGACAACAAACCATTTTGCAAAAGATGTTCTCCAAGGTGTTGCCAGTGCACAGAGCTAGTACATTGAGAAAGGAGAGGATAGCGGAATTTAACAGTTGGCTAAGGGGTTGGTGTGAAGGGTTCCACCCTCAGAATGCACCTACGTTAGGGCACCGAGTCACAATGGCACCAATCATCAGTGTTGCTGACCACTCTTTTTGTGAGGGGCTGTGCTCCCTGTGTCCCTCTTGTGATGGGCTGTGCCCCCACACACCCCCAACTGTATATACAAACTTCGGGGGGGCAGCAAACTCGGGGTTTGGCACCATAGTGACTCGGCACCCTAACACCGGTGCCCTGATGCACTGCAGTGGGTGTGAGGTGAAGAGGTTCAAATATATTGGAGAATGGGGGGGCACGTGGACGAATGAGGGACTGTATGTGAAGGACAGGGTACACCTAAATGAGGAGGGGTCTGGGGTGCTCAGGAAGAGACTAAGGAGATCCTTCATTTAAACTGAAGAAGGGGGGATGAGGCTAGGGATGTCGAGGATAGCAAGGAAGGCAGGGATTAGGGAAGGGGAGAAGGGAAGGGAAAGGAAAAGGGGAGCAGGTGGGGGGGATCATATGTGTGAACACTCATAGTCTGAGCAAAAAGATTACTGACCTGGAAGTCACCATGGTGGAGGAGGACTTGGACATAGCAGCCATAATGGAGACCTGGAATATGGAAAACCAGGGATGGTATATGGTCATTCCAAGTTTTGATCTATTCAGAAGGATCACTAATTACCTCTTGGGCAGACAGCAGTATACCAAGTTCAACAAGGCCCTATCTGAGCCCTCTCAGGTTAACTGTGGGGTCCCCCAGGGCTCTGTCCTGGGGCCTCTCCTGTTTTCCCTCTTCATAAATGAGCTGGCCTCGGCTCATGGGCACTCAACTCTGTACGCAGATGACATAGTCATCATGACCAGCTCCCGGGACATCTCTGTCGTCAACGCCATGCTAAACTCTGACTTCGACCAAATCAAAACCTGGCTAAAGGACCAAAAGCTTACAATTAATCTGCAGAAGATGAAGGCCATGCTCTTTGGCTCTACAGCTAAGACAAAAGCTGTCCCTGCTCTTCTAAAGATCTCAGGAGCCGATGGGTCCCTCCTACAAGTCGCAGATTCTGTCAAGTACCTGGGGGGACACTAGACCCACAACTGGATCTGAATCTGCATATATGCAACACATGTAAGGCCTCAAACTGTAAGTTGGGCCTTGCAAACAGAGCAAAAAGCTGTCTCACCCCAGCTGCCCATCTTGCCTTAGCCAGGGGGTCCTCCTACCCATGCTCCGCTATGGACTTGTCACCTTTGCCCACGTTACAAAAACTAGTCTCGCAAAATGGGACACAGAGTACAACAGTGTATGTTGCTTTACACTCTCAGCTCCTCGCCTCATCCATCGCTGTGTGCTTTACTCCCGGCTTGAGTGACTCCCACGGAAAAGCACTGCTTCTTTGTCGTAGGCAACTCATTGACAATGTTGTCAGATCTGCCACCCCCTCAGCCCTCCCTGAATCCATCTTACTCGCTACCTCCTCCTACCACTTAAGATCCAGTGACTCTCGTGTCCTCCTGGTTCCAAAATCTCACACCCAAATGGGCGACCGAGCCTTCACTGCGTACACGCCCAGGTTGTGGAACTCCTTTCAAGCAAGCACTCGCTCCTCCTCCTCCCATCCCTGCTTTAAAGCCTCCCTCTGGAGCTTTCTCAAATTGGCCTCTACCTGCCTCTGCACTTGATGAATCCTCTTCGACCCATGCCACTCTGATTGGCTGAGTCATTACCTAACTCATCTGTCTAAGGTAATGGCTCTCGGCTCCTTATCCACTAGAGAGCTCGCAGCTATCTAGAAGTATTGATTGTGCTGGGTCCGCTTAGGCCCAACTGCTCATAAAGTGTGTACATGTTCCTGTTCTATCTGCATATCTGGCTCTAGGTCTCCCCAATCCCCAATTGTTACTACTCTATCTACCTGCTACCCTCATGCTTTAGAGCATTGTTGCCCCAGTATGATGCTTACTGCCTTTCATGTGTGAACCATGCTGTTATCTACCTTCTGCTTGCAATGTAAACCCCAGTTCTTGTATTGACCTTGTTGCTTGATGCTCTTAAATGTACCCTGTACTTGTTTTGCCCGATGTTCATGAATGTATCTTGTTACCTCCAGGGTCGCACCTGAAAATAGGCACTTGGTTGTCTAGTGTGCTTACCTGGTAAACAAAAGCAAATGAATAAATAAATAAATAGAGTAGGAGGGAAATGGGGAGAGGTAGTGCTTTATGTACAGGACCACATAAAGGCTGTTGAGATTCAGGGGAGTGGAGGTACTGTGGGTCATCCTTGACAAGAGGAAAGGGGCCATTATTTGAGCAGGGGTAGTATACAGACCTCTGGCGCAGGGGGGAAAAATGGATAGGGAATTGATGCAAGCAATCCAAAGGATGGCTGAAAAGGGGTAGCTGCTGCTGATGGGGGACTTCAATCTTCCAGACATGGATTGGAGCTTCCCGGCTGTGACATCACCTAGGAGTAGGAAATCCTGGACTCCATGCAGGGGGAATTACTCAAACAAGTGGTAAGGGAACCCACTCAGGAGGGGGGAGACATTGGACGTGGTTCTGACACATGGGGACAGTGTGACAGATGTCACTGTGGAGGACCACCTGGGGACCAGTGACCATCGGGCAGTGTGGTTTAGTACAAAGACTGGGGTAGAGTCAAGCCATGCAGGAACGAGGATTTTGGACTTCAGGAGAGTCAGTTTCGAAAGAATGGCTATATGCCTCAGGGACACTCTGGTAGGGTTACATGGACTAGGAGGCATTCAAGAACAGTGGGTGGCAATAAGGGGAAGGGAACTGAAACGGCTTCAAGACTTGTGCCAGACAAGTCAGCAAAGGCAGTAGAAGGAGGAGACCACTTTGGTTCACTCGGGAGGTGTGTGACAGGGCTGAATAAGGCCCTGCCCCATTTGTTATGCAGGAGGAGTTTAAACGCAAGGGTCTGTTCTGTACTCTCCTTTTCTTTCTCTTCTCTGTCTGGTTGCGTAACCAAATTTTCTTGTGAGACCTAGGAACTGATCACTCCGACGGTTTCACAGTTCTCTGCCTCTCGCTATCTCTTTGCCTTCCCTTGCTATTTCTGTCTTTTCTTTCCCCTTGCATATCTGCAGTTATGAAAAATATATGTGAATCTCTGTGTAAACCTGTATTTGATACTGGGATTGCTTTGTTTAAAACTGAATGTAGTTATACTGTTGAAATGATTGCAAAAAGCTATTTGGAACTCAAGGAGTTAACCTGTCATGCAGTTTTTAAGCCTTTTGCAGAGCTATAAACAAGAAGTCAGTTCTGGGTCACTATGCTCTTTTTACTGCACCTGCATGAAAACTGACAAGAACATTCTATAGACTTACAAGACCATTCTGTCAGATGCAGGCTTTCTTAACGAGTTCCCAGACAAAGACTTATAAAAAGAGCAGTGATGCTTTTGCTATAGAGACAAGGAGAGTGAGAGACTGAAACTTGGATATAAGAGATACCCTCAGAAGGGCTCTGTTTTTCTGTTTGTGCTGCCTTTGTAAATAGTTACACTGAACAAATTATTTTTTTTGTAAACTTTTTATCAAATTTTTTCAGTTCAGCACATTCGATATAGTACAGTAATGTATGTATACAGGGGGTATGCAATACATTCAGCACACATTGACATAAAAGAAGCCTACAATAAGAGTCTGATAAACTGCCATCCTATATGACAAAAGTTTATTTTTTATTTTGCTCTTACTGAGAAAAAAATAAAACGCTATTTGTGAATTTTGAAACTGCTCCTGGTTTTCTTATGCTTCCTGACCTGTGCCTCAATGACAAGGTGGCAGAAAAAGTGAGGGCAAAGAAAACAGCCTTTAGACAGTATGAAAAAAACAAAAGGAAGAGGACAGGCGAGCTTACCTGGAGATGCAAAGGGAAGCAGGAAAGGGGTAAGGAGGGCAAAAGAGGCAACAGAGGAAAGGATATCTAAGTAAGTCAGGAGGGGGGATAAAACATTTTTCAGATACTCTGGGGAAAGGAGGAAGGCCAGGGATGGGATAATCAGGCTACGGGGGGAAGGAGGGGCATCCGTGGAGGAGGATGGACAAAAGGCTGACATATTGAACAAATATTTCCTTTCTTTCTGTACAGAGGAGGGGTAGGACAGTTGCCTGAAGTACACAACAAGGGCAAGATGGATAGGGAAGTAGACACTAGCCCCTTCACTGTGGGCAGGGTTCTAAAGAAATTGTCCAAGCTAAAAGTGAACAAGGCCATGGGCCCTGATGCAGTGCACCCCAGGCTACTGAGGGAGCTCAGAGAGGTACTGGCTGAGCCCATGACAGCCCTGTTCATCTGGTCTCTGGAAACTGGAGAGATGCCGGGGCACTGGAGGAGGGCTGACGTCATCCCACTCCTCAAAGGGGGTAGTAGGGAGGAGCCAGGAAATTACAGGCTGGTCAGCCTGATGTCAGTAGTTGGCAAGGTAAAGAAATCATTCCTAAAGGAAAGAACTGGAGAATACCTCAAGACCATTGGACTGCGGAACCAAAGATAGCATGGGTTCACAGGGGGGATGTCCTGTCAGACCAACTTGATAGAATTCTTCGACGAGGTAACCAAGGTAGTGGACCAGGGTGGGGCGGTGGACGTGGCCTATCTAGATTTCAGCAGGGTCTTGGACACCATCCCAAAGATTGGTAATGAAACTGAGCAGCCTGGGGTGAGGCCTAAAATTGTAAAATGTGTGGAACATTACGAAGGGCTAGGAGCCAAAGAATGGTGGTAAACAGGGTACACTCCAGAGAAGGTAGGTAACTAACAATGGGATATCACAGGGGTCCATGTTGGGTCCTGTACTCTTCAATATTTATGATAGTGACGTGGCAGAGGGACTGGGAGTGAGGATTTGCCTGTTTGTGGATGACACAAAGATCTGCAACAGGGTGGACACATGGGTGTGTGTGGATAGGACGAGGAAGGACCTAGAAAAGTCAGAAGAGTGGTCAAAAAGTTGGCAGCTATGATTCAACACCAAGTGCAAGATTATGCACTTGGGGCACAGGAACCCGGGGGCAGCATACACACTTGGGGGAAGAGGTACTAGAAGTCACAAAGCAAGAGAGAGATGTGAGAATTATCATCACCGATTACCTGAATGTGGTGAAGCAGTGTGAAAGGCAAACCAAATACTTGGATGCATAGGGAGGGTATCACCAGCAGAAAGAGGGAGGTAATACTCCCTGTATACTTTGTTGGTGAGGCTGCACCTTGAGTACTGTGCAGTTCTGAGACCCCTCTTCGAAAGGACAAGGACAGAATGGAGACAATGCAGAGAGAGCAACAAAATGGTGCAGGGCCTGCACTGGAAGACCTGTGAAGAGAGGCCTAAGGAATTAAACTTGTACTCACAGGAGGAGTAAGGGGGTATGATTGAGACATTTAAATATCTCAGGAGACTAAACAAGATGCAGGAAGAAAGCATTTTCCAGAGAAAAGGATGATCTTCTTTGGTGGTGTCTCAAGTCATCAGGTCACATGGTGGGAACTTCACTATTGGTGAAACAGAATCCACACAGAATATTTTCAGCAGTACAATGAGGGCCACCCATGCCATCGACATATGTCACCTTCACCAACCCTATAAAGGCATGAATGGCCCCACTCCCTCCTCTGTTCTTTCCTGCCATTGACTCGCTTCACATGGTCTCCATGGAAGCTCCAAAGCAGTATTGCCCATGGCTTTTGCTTCTAATATTCTAATATTTTTTAATCTCTTTATTAAATAGATTCCTTCAACTTATTTTATGTTGAGTGTTAATCCTTGACTCCTCTCTTTTATCGCTGCAGCTGGGGAAGAAAGATTGCCTCCAAAGACAAACATTCTCTCTTTTGTCTGCTGTCTTGGGCCTGACCACGAAGTTGCCGACTGTGAGCTCTGCCAGAAGTTTAACCAAACAACCCTCAGGCAACGCGGAAAGGTTCTCAAAATTTTTCTAATGGATCAACAGGCAGCCATTTCTGGGCAGGGGTTCTCTGGGGTCCCAGCCTCTCAGTCGCCAACGGGGTCGTCAAGCCACCAGGCCTCCGAGGCCCGAGACAAATACTCGGGGAGGGGTCATACAAAAGACCGAGATTGTGACCGCTTCCCCTGGTGGAGATCTTGTTCCCCGATGGCCTCTTCTCCTTCTATGGGGGGATCCTCATCGGATGCAGCTGCACCAATATGCAAAACTGCTGTCCAAGTCTCTGTGCCCTCCAGATCCGTACCGATAGCACCCTAGCCCTATTCACAGGGCAGTTGGCCATTGACGTCCTGGTCATTGTCCCCTCCTTCATCGATGACTGGCCCTCCCGTCAAGGCCTGACCATTCTCCCTCCCAGGCTACGGGTTCTCCAGGCCCAGCAGGTGGGTTATCAACACCTGCGCCATCAACCGCCCCCACCCCATTGACAAATTTCATTGACTTAGTGACATTTTGATAAAATTCGCTGTGGTGATTGTGCAGCAGCTGGGCGCATACAGACCCCCTCTCACTGATGCCGTAAATGGCAGCTTCTTCATCAATGTCTACTCATCGGCCGCGGTAAACTCCCCACAAGCCGTCAGCGGCACATCTGATGCCAGACCTGGATCTAGAAGAGGTCGACTTCGAGGAAGAGAACCATCCAGATCTCATTCTTCCTGATGATGAAGAGGAAGGGGTCCTGGTCTCTGTCAGGTCCTCAGCTTTCTCTGTCAGTGAGGAGTCAGTTAAGCATACTCCTCCTAAGGACCCCACATTTTTCATTGTGATGAAGCAGCTGTCCTTAGCTATGGGCTTCCACGCTGAGGAAGAGGATGTCACCAGGAAAGAGCTGGTGGACTTCTGGAGATCCCAGAGTCTCCTCGAAAATCATTCCTCCAGTCTTGCCTGCCTTGAGGAATGAAGCCACGGCAGCCCGTCATGGTACCCCGTCAATTGAGCGCTACCAGAATAGTGCTGCACTATATGGTGCTAGTCTGGTAAGCGCTCATACAGACAGCGACTGGGGATTTACAGTGCTTACTGTAAGCACTCCCCTGGTCACTGTCCATGGTCCTGTAATCAGGACAAGAGTACCAGGAGCCAGGAGGCTGGCTGAGCTGCTCCCATGGTGTGGAGGGTTGGGGCATAGAACAGCTTGGCCAGCAGCAGTTAAAACCAGGGTTCTAATCCTGATCTCCAACACCTTGGGACTTTTTTTTTTTTATATGGGGCCATAATGGCTCCACAAAATTTTATTTTCCCCAGGATCCACTCCCCCGCCCCCCATAAAACAAAAATCGGCATCTTTCTTATCACGCCATTTAGCGGCCTTCTTATTGTTGTCGGCATTGTTGAGACCAGTGCAGCCTGGCAGACCAAACATGTGCCAGCTATGCCCCTTAGGGGCGGATAAACTTACCATGGCCACCATGGGTCCTCCTACTATGCTACACAGCCCGAAACAGACTCAGTGGTCATTAAGGCAGCCCATTACAGGTCTAAGGTGCCTAAGCATCTTAGTTCCCTCCTCCGGATAAGGAATCTAGGGGAATTGACCTCTGGGGTAAGAGGGTGTATGCCTCCTCCACTCTGGGTTTGAGGATTGCAAACTACCTGTCTCAAATGGTGAAGTACCAAAATTCCAACTGGAAGAAGGGCAAGGTTGCCACCCAAGCTTTCCCAAATGACACACAGAAGCAGGAGCTTCTCCAGTGCCTTCAGGCAGTGAGGACATTAGCAAGCATCTCTTCAGGGCCCGCTATGACATGGCTGACACTATTGCAAGGGCTGCTGCCACTGACCTATGACTATGTAGGCACTCCTGGTTGAGGGTATCAGGTTTTGCTGCTGGTGTTCAGCAGAAGGTACTTAATGCCCCTTTCAATGGGACTAAGCTGTTTGGTCCTGATGTTCAGGATATTATTAATGATCTGCAGGCCTCAGGCAGGCGCTTAAGTCTGTCCACTCTACCATACTCAGCAGAGAGGCAGACAGCATCCCCTTTTGCAAAGTGACCAGTAGACCCGGTGCAGCCTGCTGCCCACAAGGAAGCACAGAGCACCGACTGCCTTGCCTGCCCCTCCAATGCGAGAGCTGCAGCCAAGCATCCCAGAAGTGAGGGATCAGCCCCCACTGCTGTATCTGCCTCTGCTTAACTCCTTGCCAGACCCCCCTTTTTCGGTCCCCAACCAAGAGGTGGTGGTCGGAGGTTGGTTCTCCCTCCATCTAAATTAATGGAGAACCATAACTTCGGATGCCTGGATTTTGCAGATCATAGAAAGGGGTCACACCCTGGTGCTCATTGAACAACCTCTAGACACCCCTCCTCCACCCTCCAGTTACCCCCCAGCTCATTTGTCAGTTCTCCGGGAGGAGGTACAGTCTCTTCTGTGCAAGCAGGCCATCAAGACAGTACCCAGGTGAAAGAGAAACAAGGGGTTCTATTCCAGGTTTTTCCTGGTCCCCAAAAGAACCAGAGATCTGAGGTCTATTTTAGACCTAAAGGACCTAAATCTGTACATCCAGTACAGAAAATTCAGGATAGTAACTCTGCCAGGCCTGATGCCTCTTCTCAAGACAGGTGACTGGCTTTGATCAGTGGACATTTAGGATGCCTACCTGCACATTTCAGTCCCCCCCCTTCACAGGAGGTTTCTCAGTTTTCTGTTCCAGGGTGAGCATTACCAATTCAAGGTGCTGCCCTTTGGCTCATGCTCTGCAGTGCACCGCGGTCTTTACCAAGTCCTAAGCAGCAGTAGCTACAGCACTCAGAAGGGAGGGACTGTATGTCTTCCCCTACCTGGATGACTGGCTCCTAAAGGCCCCATCCAGGGAATTGCTTCTTCTGACTGGGGAGAGAACCCTCCAGTTATTTCTCTCCCTTGACATCACTGTCAATCTGCCCAAGTCAATTCTAGTGCCATCCCAAAGACTGCAATATATAGGGGCGGTTCTAGACTCGGCGCAGGGAAAGGCCTTCCTATCCCAGAACAGGACAGAGTGCCTTATAGCCCAAGCGCAAGACGTTTCTCAAAGCTGCTACATCCCTGCCAGGGTGTACCTGAGATTGTTAGGCCTCATGGCAGCTGCCATACCCACTGTTCCACTAGCCAGACTCCATATCGCATTCTCCAGTGGACCTCAGGGTACAGTGGGACCAGTCACGGATGAGCTAGATCATCCAGTCCTGGTCTCTTTAACAGTCTGCAAGGTGCTGCAGTGGTTGATGGACCCCTTGAATCTATTGAAAGGCGTCCCACTCTAGATTTCCTCCGCACAACAGATCCTTACCATGGATGTATCCGGTCTGGGCTGGGGAGCGCACCTGGGTCCCTTCCAAACCCACGGCTCTTGGTGCCAGATAGAAACTTCCCTGCATATCAGTGTCCTGGAGATAAGGGCAGTTCTGCATGCCATGCAGGCATTTCAGGAACACCTTGCTCCAGGTCAGCTGCTGGTGCAGTCAGACAATCTCAGCGTAGTGTATTACATCAACAAGCAGGGGAACTCATTCATACCACCTATGTAGGGAGGTCATGAGAGTGTGGTACTGAGTGCTGGATTATGGTCTGACACTCTCGGTGGTCCACATGCCAGGCATGCTAAACACTCTGGCGGACAGCTTCAGCTGGACTCAGGCCAGCATGCATGAATGGGAGCGTCTCTCATCTGTCCCAGAAGAGTTGTTCGACAGGTGGGGTCATCCAGAGTTGGTCCTTTTTGTGTCCCCACTCAATGGAAAACTGCCCAATTTTTGCTTGCTAGATCCAGGGCCTGGAGTTTTCTGGCTAGACACGTTGTCCTTCTTCTAGAGCAGGAGGTTCCTCTATGCCTTCCCTCCATTTCCTCTCATTAAGTGGGTGCTAGTCAGACTGCAGATGGAAGGGGCCAGCATGATTATGATAGCTCCATTCTGGCCTCGGCAGGCATGGTTTCCTCTACTTCAGCAGCTGGCAGAGGAACCCCATATTCATTCTCTTGTCCCAGCTTGGGATTTGAATTTTGTTTTGGAGAAATTGACCCTGACTCCTTTTGAGCAAATTGCAGCGTGCGAGTTACGCTTTCTCTCTTGGAAAGTGTTATTTTTAGTTGCCATTTCTTCTGCTCAAAGAATTTCAGAGCTTCAGGCCCTCTGATGCAAGGAGCCTTATTTGATTTTTCACAAAGACAAGGTGTCTTTTTGCCCAAATCCTAAGTTTCTCCTAAGGTGGTCTCCGAGTTTACATTCAAGCAGTCTATCCACCTTCCTGTTTATTTTCCTGAGTGTGCCAGTCCAGGGAAGAACTGCTCCATTTGTTAGATGTGCAGAGCTTTGAAGTACTACCTGCTTCACACCAAAGAATGTAGAAAGTCAAAGCAGTTATTTCCTTTGCCCCAGGTAGAGAGGGTGCTTCAGTATCTAAGCAGTGTTTATCCAAATGGTTGGCAAACTGCATTGTGTTCTGCTACAACAAGTGTGGCAAGGAATTGCCTAGAGCTGTAAAGGCTCATTCCACAAGAGGCATGGCTACCTCTGTGACTTGTTTCCGAGGGGTCTCAGCTGCTGACATCTGTATGGCTGCCACCCGGAGTACGGTCCATACTTTCACCAAGCACTACAGTCTGGAAATTGCCTCAAGAGCTCATGCAGGTTTTGGCAGGGCTGTGCTGCAGGACCTCCTGTCTTAAGTTGATGGTGAGCCCTCCCCACCAGACAGTCTGTTTGCACTTGCAGCTGCTTGGGACTCATTCCTACGGTGTGACCTGATGCCTGCGATACCCCCAAAGAAGATAGAACAGTTATGTAAGGACTTACCGTAACAGTAGATCTTTGAGGGGATCTCAGTCATTGGGTCTGCTTTCCCTCCTACCATCCCCTTCTTGGGACTCTTGTCTAGGAACTGGCTGTCATATAGGTCTGGACTCCTCTCTCCTCCATCCTCAATGGCTAGAGTTATGATCCCTTTGTCTTCAGGGGAAAGAACTAAAGAGGGAGCGGGGCTGCTCATGCCTCTATAGGGTTGGTGACGTTGATGGCGTGGGTGGCCCCAGTTGTAATGCTAAAAATCTTCCGTGTGGATCCTGCTTCACTGATGGTGAAACTCCTACGGTGTGACCTGATGACTGAGATCCCCTCAAAGATATAGTGGCACAGTAAGTCCTTACATAACTGAGAGGACCCACTAGCTGAGAAGCGATCACCAAATGGTGTGGTTTAATATCACAATGTGTGGGGAGCCAGAGAAATCCGTTACTTGAGTAGTAAACTTCAGGGGGCGGGACTTTGTGAGGATGCAGGAAGTACTGAAAGGGAAACTGGAGGCACAAGGCAGGAGATGGATGTGAGAGCAAAAATAGAATATTATTAAATGAGGTAAGAAACAACCTACACAAAAACAAAAAAAATAAATATGAAAACAAAAAACCATACTGAATTAAACAACAAAATTTATGAAAGTAGTAAAGAACAAAAACAATAGTACAAAATTTAGGCAAGTAGACAAGGAAAATGCAAAATAATAAAAAAACCAAAAAACAAAAAACAAAACCAAGGGAAATAAAATTACAAAATAAAAAAAACTTTTAAACCCCATCAAGAAAAATACATAAATGAAATAAAAAATAATACCGTAAACAAGAAACAAAACACAAAACAATAAACAACCACACTCCATATTCATAGAAAAATAGAAAACTATCAACACAAAACAAAACAAGAAACAAGAAAAACAAAAGAAAAAGTAAACAAACAAAAGTCCAAAACTAAAACACAAAAAAAAACACAAAACATCAAAACATATAACATCCACCAAGTGAAAAAAATAGCAGAAAGTATTGGTAGAAACCCACTAATATCTCTACAACACCACAAACAGAATATATACCCACTAGACTAAAAAATGCACATAACACAATACACAAAAACCCAAGGCAAACAGTAATATAAATCCCATTAAATCCCACACACTCCATAGTATGCAACTCACTTAAACAATACACAAGAAAAACTAGTACCATACCTAGAAGACAATAACCTCCAAGAAAAAAACAATATAAATTTATTTCAAAAAATCTTATAACCTATACAATATTATAACTAAACAAGTATACATATAAAATCATACAAGGAATATTTCTTTACTTGGAAACTTCACTAATAAAGCATATGTTGGTTGCCTATAAACGGTTTCGCATGGTGACCCTCCAAGGCTTATTCCCATGTTGAATAGGATACATTTTTAGCCACTGACACAGGACGCCACCTGCACATCCCTATTGCCTGCCACAGGAGGTTCCTGCGCTCGAGTTCCTGCCACCTCTGTTCCGGTCCCTTTCGGGCTGTCATTGGCCCCAGGGTCTTTACCAAGTGCATGGCAGTTGTGGCAGCGCCTCTAAGGAGACAGGGCCATCATGTGTCTGCATCTGATGATGATTCATGTCCGCCTCCAGAGAGGCGCTGTTGTTGTTATCCAGAACACCCAAACTCTTTTTCAGTCACATTCTATCAACTTCAAGAAGTCTCTCCTGGTACCATCCCAGCTGCAGTTCATTGGCGCAGTTCTGACACCATCCAAGGAAGGCTTTTTCCGAGGATGAGGTAATGCATCAGTCCCTCATCAGGGACTTTTCAGCAAAGAAGACTATCCTGCCAGACTGGTCCTTCACCTGCTTGGCTGGGCCATTCCCAATTGTTCCATGGCAAGGCTCCACATGCGGGTAATCTAGGATGCTGAAAGTGCAATGGTATCAAAGGCACCATAGCAGCCGGTCAGAATCACTGGCGCGTGATTGGACTGGCAGTGGTGGCTAGACCTATGCACACTCTGTGGGTGTCCTGTTTGCAGCCGCCCCGGAGGTAATCCTTCCACAGACGCCTTAGGCTGTGGGTCACCCTTAAGGGTAAGTCCTAGGACTGGGCCCAGGTCATCTCCATATCAACATTCTGAGATGAGGCGTCCATGCCCTGCAGGCCTTCCAGTCAGAAATCCCACCCAGCACTTTTCTGCTTCAAACACAACACATGGTGGATGGCTACCTCAACAACAAGGAGGCACATCTACCCCCTTTGCAGGGAAGTTTAAGAGTGGAATGGGTAATTCACGGTGCGAGCCTGATTACAGTTCACGCTCCCGGAGTGGGCAACATATCTTGGACTGCCTGAGTCATCCCAGCCAGAGTCCACGAGGGAACTCTTCCGAGGTAGCAGAGAATCTGTTTCTTCGATGGGGCACCCAGAATTGACTTGTTAGCTTCCCATCCAACTAAAACTGCCCAATTTTTGCTCGCCAGATCCAGGCCTGGTGTTTTTGGCAAGACGGTTGTCCTCTCTTGCTGATAGATTCTATGCTTTTCCTCCTCCTGTTGATCCAGAGAGTTTCTTCTACCTTCAGGAGCACACAACAATGTTCCTGTAGTGCCTTTCTGCCCAGACAGATCTGGTTCCCCATGCTGACGAACGTCCTGGGAACTCCACCTGTTGTCCATCAGCCCTATTTGCTGTCCCAGAGAGGGTTCGCTGTCCATCCGACTTGCTTCCTGAACCTGCATGCCCCTCCGACATAGCCATTATGCTATGGGGTCTCGCAAGAGGTGCGAAGTCCTCTGCTGAAAAGCCGCAACGATATGTATATACGCCATGAAATGGCCGGTTTTGCCTGTGTCCCAGGCACGTGTTCATCCCTTGAATACCCAGAGAATCAGTCCTAGAATACCTGCTTTCCCTTTTTCACCAGGCTTTGCCTATTCCTCTATTAAGGTTCGCCACTGTGCCATTTCACTAGCACTACTCCTATAGTCAACGACAGTGGCCTCCTCGTGACTTTCTGAGGGGGTGTTACACCCAGGGGCCGTCCATCTAGATCCGATCCTCTGGTGGCACTCTTGTCCTGAGCAGTCACGTCTTCTTTGAGCCTGTCGCAGATTGTAGCCATGCTTGTCATGGAACGTTATTTTGGTTCTGTATGTCAGCAGGAGAATTTGCTTTACACGCCTCATGTGGTGAATTTATTTAATTTTCCACCAGGACAGAGTGTCCTGAGGAGAATCTAAAATTCCTGCTTAAGGTGGTCTCTGGCCTTACCCTTAATCAGACATTGATCTGCTGGGTATTTTTCCAGGTACACTAATAGAGGAGAGGCACTGCTTCACCCCTAGATGTTCACCTCCAAGATACTACTTGACTGTGACCAAACAGCATGCCAAATCCGGCAGCTGTTTATTTCTTTGTGAGGATGTTGCCAACCAGTTCAAAATACACCCTTTCTCGCTGGCTTTTCCAGTATTTTTTTGCTGCAATATCTAACAGTAGCCCTTCTGGGCACAGTCCGGGGCTACTGACTAGGGCCATGGAACGTCTCCACCTTGGCCATTTGTGCCAAGAAAGCTACGGAGCTCAGTGCACCTTCATTAGCATTACAGTTTGGACATCGCCACGGCAGAGAGCAGGTTTTAGCCTGCTGTTTATTTTGTCTCCTGTCCTAGAGTCAGGATTTCAAGATCTCCTGTTCTAGGGACATGGATATGTTGTTCATCCACCGTCTGGCAGGTATCCTTGCTGCTTAAATCTGTCTGAAGGTCTTCAAGTTGCCTCCTGTTCACCCGGTGGACTCTCGGCCCGCCCATGGCGCCAGATCTCCTTCGCTGGTAGCTCAGGTTCTCTCCTTCGCCTCGTATAAGACTGGTTCCCATTCTTCGGTTTTCCCGAATTTAAAAGTTTTTTGCATTGTAGACTTCTTGGTCTTCATCCTCGCTGCCGCGGCGGACAAATCCGACTCCCGGTTTTGGAGATGCCTCAAGGGCAGAAGATGCCCGGATGGATCCCACTCCACGGTGTCTATTGTTTAGGCCTTGAGTACTACCCGCAGGCTTCGACCTGTGCCTCTCTCAGCCTATTCCTGTGACGTGCTGCTTATTTAACTGGGCGCCTTGACGTTTTCTCCGTGAAGTCAAGAGGCCGGTCCTGTTTCAGCGGGCTCCTGGATCACCTAGAGCAGATGATCGCCTCGGAGGAGGCGGCGAGGCGTATCTTCTCACCGCGTATTTTATCCCGCTGGGCTGTCCCTAGGTTCCTCTTTACACAGCTTCCTTTATGAGCTTTGTCGTCCTTTCCACTAGAGGAGAGGACCAACGCCTGCTGGACCTCTTCTCGTCCAAGAAGAAAGACAAGGTAAGTCCCTCCGTCGATTTTTGGGAGCGGAGGTCCTCCCTCGAGTTGTCGGCCATCGACTTGAGTCGATTATTCGCTTAGCCACTGGTCTCACGTGTGTCCTGCCAGGTCAGTTGACCGAGACCTCGTCGGCGCGGTGAGATCTTTCACCTGTTGGATGGATTGTCGACCGTGCCGAAAATCCTCTCTCGGTTCCCCGGTGGGAGTTGAGGATCTCGTGGCGCCAGTGCCTCCGTTCCGAGACTGGTGAACCTCCGAGCCGAGGGGATCCGTTACACCTGTCCCCCCGCACCATCTTTGGAAAGGCCGAGGTTTCTGGTCCGGTCTTGACTTCTTCGCGTCCAGCCTATCTCGTCATAGGCGGTTCCTTCTCGCACTGCTGTAAGTGGCGCCCGCCGCCCTTCTCCTCGGATGAGGGGAGGCTTCACGAAGTTACTACGACGCATACGAGGACCTCATATGGCAACAGCTCCTTTTCTGATCGAAATGCCGACGCCCGCCGCCTCCCCAGCCATTATGACTGTCACTGAGCGCCGAAACAACCTCGTCTTACCTAAGGAGCCTGTCTCAGGCCGTTGTTGGCTGTAACCAGTTGCTCCACTGATTCGTGAACCTCTGCCCACAGCCACTGTTTGGGGTTCCCCAAGAACCTCGGTCGGCTCAGGTCTGCCCCATAGGCTGCCTGTCAGCCTCACTCCCGATCGCCCGCAGGTGGAGGGTGGCTCAGCCCGGCAGCTCGGACCTTTCTGAGTCCAACGACGATTCCTCCTTTTCCAGAGTGGATTGGAGTCCCTGAGGTCGGTCGCTGGACGACAGCCCTCGTCCTTCCTGGGTTTGTTTAGGCTCATCTCTGAGTCCAGCAGGACAGCCTCAGCCCATTCCAAGCCCCATCCCTCACGGAGATATTGACCGAGGATTCCTACGGAGGTTTTCTTGTGGCGAGGCAGTAGGCCCGGCCTTGGGCTCTGGGAGTATCTTGCTTCTGCCCAGTGCCTTCGCCAGGATGGCCCGGAGTATTTGTCCTCACGGTTCCTGTCCGTTTTCGAACATCCTCAGCCGTGGGCTTCCTAGCTGCCTGCGTGCCGGAAACACTAGGACGTGGACAACCTCCCATAAGGAGTCCGAGAAATTGACTATGTTGGCTTAAAATTTACGCCATCCACTTTGGCTTTCGGCAGGCTGGCCCGGCCGTTTTTTCATATTTCTCCATGCCCTGTTGGGCCTGGACGAGGTAGTCCTCATCTCCGGCTGACCTGCAGACCACGGTAGGCAGTGCATTAGGCAGGCCAGTGCCAAGCAGCACCTTTAGACTGCTTGACATTGAGACCTGGCGCCAGGTCAGTCGAGTCCAGTGGCTATGTCGGCATGGCTGAGGATATCCACTCACAGCGGATACCAGCACAAATTGGTGGATGCCCTCCTGGGACCGACTCTTCGGCCCTGGAGTGGAAGGCCACCGAGTATCTAAAACCACCACTGACCTGTCTCATCCACCAGAGGACAGGGCCGCAGACCGCAATCCAAGCCTCGTCTGCCTGCGCCTGCGGCATGTCTGGCCCAGTAGCATCAGGGCCAGGCTCGCGGCCGCCCCAAACTCAAGCCCGCGGCTTCCTCCTCCAGGAAGCAGGAGGAAGGTCTGGAGGTCCTTGAGGGTCCTTCCTCAGTTTGCCCAGTGGGTTGAGGGTGCGCCCAACCCGCCGCCACCCCAGGTGCCCTGGGGCGGCCCGCCCACTTCTTTCTGCCTGATCCGCTATCACCACAGACCAGTGGGTGTTGGAGGTGGTGGAAGTGTTTGCTGGAGTTCGAGGGCCCCATCTTCAGAGTCGGTTTCGACTGGTCCGGCTCGCTGTCAGCTCGGCGGAGCTGACATCGCCTCCCGAGAAGGAGGTGATAAGAGAGGTGGTGACCTCGAACCCGGGTTCGTGTCCAGGTACTCCTGTCTGAACGGACAGGGGTTACGCCCCATTCCTACCTACATGACCTGGGAAACAGTTCCTATGTCTCGAACCTTCGTGGATGGTACTGGCTCAGATAATACCATCCTTGAACACGGCGTGGGTTCTGCTCCGACCTACAGGACGCGTTTTTCACGTCCCTTATCCGTGTGGTCACATCAGAGGTTCTTCCGCTTTCGAAGGAGGATCTCTTTTCTGTTCCAGCCATGCTCGGCTTATCTCAGCTCCAGGGTCTTCACCAATGCATGGTGTAGACAGTATTCTGCGCCAAGAGGTCCGAGTCCTTTACTCTGGACGATTTGATACAGCCCCCCAGACAGGAGGTGGAGCGTCCAGAGATCTGCCTCAGGTTTGTGGTCGGGCTGTCTTCAATCCAGGCCAAGTCGGAACTCGTCAAGCAGGTGATTTTTCATCGGGGCCGAAACGCCTCTTCGAGCCAGGGCACGGTAAGCCCAGCGGACAGGGTCGAGGTTCTTTCCTCCTTGCCCAGTCATTTCTGGTTGGGCAATTGCGCCGTCGGGACTTCCTCGGCCCTGGGTCTCATGGCGCCTGTACCAGCGTGTTCCGTTGGGCCTGGACGTTCCCCTTCTATGTGGGCTGGCTATGATTGTCCCAATGCCATCCATTGGACCAGCTAGTGATTGACCAGGGATGTGGTCCAGTGGTGGACCATTCCAGTTCATCTGCAGGAGGGCATCCGATGTCCGTCTGTCGATGGTCTCTATCGACCGATGCCTCTTATGGTTGGGTGTCATCTGGGAACACCGAGCCACGCCCTGGTCCCCGAGTCCTGGTGCTACATCAGCCTGCTGAGCCCGAGAACCGGCTCTCACCGCTTTTGCTCTGTTTCTTCGGGTCATGTGGTCCTGTCCAGACGACAACACCACGACTATGTATCGTCTAACTGCTTAGGGCGGACGTGTTCCAGCTTTCATGCAAAGAAGCTCTCCGATTGGTCACTGGTGCACAGCCTGAGGCGGATCTCCCAGTTATCATGGCAGAGCCTCCAACACTCTGGCCGATGCCCTGTCAGATAGGGGCTGGGCTCCATTAGTGGTCTCCTGCCGGAGGTAGTACAAGATCTATTCTCCATTGGGGCACACTTTGTGACCTGTTTGCCTCCAGGAGAATGCGGTTGAGGCTGTTCCATGCTCCCTTCAGCAGGGATCCTGGGGGATGCCCTCGGGGCCGTGGGCCCGGCCCTTCTACGCCTTTCCCTGTTCCCTGTTTTCAGGTGCTTTCAAAGCAAGGAGGACAATGCAGGTGATTTTGATAGCCCCAGATGGTTTTCCTGTACTGGTACCCAGATCTCCTCAGCCTCAGCCCAGGCTCCCGGGGCAGCTTCCCAGCTCACCTGGACTTGCTCTCAGTCATCGGGAAGTATTCATCCGGACCTTCAATCCTGCACCTGACTGTCTGGTTCCTGAGTTGCCAGAGTTCCAGGCTTGGTCTTTTCGGACAGGTCTCAGCGTAGTTGAGGCGTTCTTGAGGTCAATCAGAAAATGCTACGCTCAAATGGAAGAGATTTTTTATTGTTGCGCGAGGCCTGACCCTTTCCTCCTGTTCCATGGCTATCTTTGACTACCTTTGGTCCCTTTGTCTGCAAGGGCTTAGGTCGACGGCACTTAAGGTGCACCTGGCAGCCATCTCTTGCCATCGGGCACAGGCCGAAGCAGTCGTGGCGCAGGAGAAGTGGTCTACGCTTTTTTCAAAGGCCTTTGATCATACTCCGCGCGGTAGAACCTCCACCTCCGCGGGATCTACTGCTGGTACTGGCAAAGCTAGGAAAAGCCATTCCGAACCAATGCACAGGTGTGAACTCTTCATTCCGTCGTGGGGAAGACTGCCTCTTGGTGGCTATCACGCCAGCCAGAAAGGATGGTAGAGCCCAGGCGCCTGCATCGAGTCTCTTACCTGGTCTTCCACAGGGACAAGGTTGTTCATGCATCCCACCGAAATTCTTCGAAGGTGGTGCTCTGAGTTTCACCTTAACAGTTGACTCTTGCCGTGTCTCACCCTAATCACACTGGAGGGGAAGCCAAACATAGGCTCCATACCTGGACCCCAGAAGGGCGTCGCTACTATAAGGAGCACATGGCTGAAATTGGGAGAGGTTCATAGCTGTTTGTCACTTACGCTTGAAGCCGCACGTGGTAGACCTGCAGCCAAGCTGATTTATAGGCAGGTGGGTCACCCTGCATAGATCTCTCTTTAAGTTGGTGAGCATGGAACTTCCCAGGTGGGATAAGAGCCATTCTCATCTTCATGCTGCTGCATCGTGGTTTTCCAGGGTCGTCCTTATCCAGGAAATCTGCAGGGCTGCTACTCTGGAGTCTGCACACACCTTTCATCACCCATTACCACATCGACTTGAGTCACGCCCGGATGCTGGCTTTGGGGGCCCTGTCTCCAGTCTCTATTCCCCAAGTAGGGGGTGTGTTTTGCCTCCCTCCTCCCGAGAACTGCTAGGAGTTCACAGACAGTGTGGATGAACAATATATCCATGTCCCTAGATACAGGTTACTCACCTGTATCAGGAGTTCTAGGAATGGCATATGGTGTTCATTCACACTACCCACCCGACCTCCTCCGCTCGACGCACAACCTGAGCTTCCAGCGGGCCAGATCTGGCGCTGCGGGCGGAGCCGAGAGTTTTACCATCCGGGGTGGAGGAGCCAGCTTGAAGACCTTCCGCAAGATTTATTTGGCAAGGATACCTGCCAGACAGTGTGGATGAACAACATATACCATTCCTAGAACTCCTGTTACAGGTGAGTAACCTATCTTACACCTCCTCCCAGAGTGTCTATAGGCGGCTGTTGCTTGGGGAATCTGTCTCTACGGGAGATTTGCCAAGAGCTGTGTATCTCAAGTAAGATAGTACAGTTACGTAAGAACTACTGCAGAATAGTAGGATTCTCGAGAACAGTTTGCAGCAGGTACCTTCCTGCCCACCATCCTCTTGGAGGAGGTCAGGCCTAACCAGGCTTCGGGCAGAGCTTTCCTTTGTCCTTCTGAGTGGGATCCTCGGCTCCACTTGATGTCCTGCGGCCGGAAGTCCCCAAGGGGAGAACTGGGGACTTGGCGGACCGCCTTATGTATTTCACGCCTGACGCCGGGGCGGACCGAGGTTGGAGGATATGTCCCTCACAAGACGCCTTAGCTAGAAGATTTGCTGGGTCCTGACGCTGCCGCTTCAGTCCTAATGGTGTAACCTGCTGCAAGAGCTGTTCTAAGATCTACTGTTACGGTAAGACTCACGAATCTGTATACTTTCCATTTGAGAGCCTTCTGTTCTCAAAAGAAGGACCCTCTGACAAATTGATCCTTAGTAACTCGAACCCTGATCCAGGCCCTCACAGTGGTGGTGCAGGATCAGAGCAATCTGAGACAAGGAGTCCCTTTGTCAATCAGTCCCACTCTTAATCCTTACTACAGATGCCTCCTGGTGTGGGGGCTCACTTAGGACCTGACCACCCAGGGGCTGGGTCCCCAAGAGAGTCTCTCTGCCCATATTAACCTGTTGGAGCTCAGAGCAGTGTTTAGTGCTTCAAGTTTTTCCAGGTCTGTTCAGAACAAAGTTATTCAGATCAGAACAGACAATACCACCACAATGTGGTACATCAATAAGCAAGGAGGCACTGGTCCACTGGCCTTGTGCACAGAAGCAATGAAGTTGTGGTCCCTGGTTATTCTCTGAACACCTCCTTCACAGCAGTATACCTCCCAGGCAAGGACAATGTCCTGCAGATGCTCTTCACCAGGATATCTAAGGCCATCACGAATGGTCCGTGGATCCTTGGTCTTGGAGGTGATATTCTCCAGATGGGGCACCCCACAGATAGATCTTTTGCAGCCCCAGACAATCACCAACTTCTTTTTGTTGCAGGCCCCCATTCTGGGCACAGTCCCTGGATGCCTTGAGTTCTCAGTTGGGAAGGAAGTTCTGCATGCCTTCCCCTTCCCTCTCTGTCAAAGCAAGCACAAAATCAGATCTCAACCCTGCAAGATGATTCTGATTGCTCCAGACTGGAGCCAGACAGCCTTGGTATCCACTCCTTCATCCTTAGCAGTCCATCTTCCCTGTGTCTTCCTAGAATCACAACCTGTTAACTTGTGCTCAGGGAGGGTTTGGTACCCAAATCAAATCTCCAATCTCAAGGCCTGGCTCTTGAAGAGTTAGAGTTTGTTGATTTACACCTTCCCAAGGCATACATGGACATTCTGAAGGCTTCTAGGAAACCTTCCACCAGGGCTACTTATATTTCCAAGTGGAAAAGATTTTCCATATGGTGCTCTGAAAGCAAACCTCCCAGAGTCTGCTGATTTGCCCACAGTCCTTGATTATTTGGTCCATTTAAATGGCTTAGGGCTTAGACCAGCTACACTGAAGATGTGTCTGGCAGCTGTCTCTGCTTTTATCTCAGCAGGTAAGCCCTCTCTCTTTCAGCTCACCCTGTATTGTCCAAGTTTTCTAGGGATTGCTTCACACCAACCTCCTTTCAGGGACCCGCGCCTGCTTGGGACTTAATGTTTGCATTGCTCAGCTTATGCAACCCCCCTTGAGCATTGTCTTCAGCGGAGCTTAAGTACTTGACTTGGAAAACTGTGCTTCTGGTAGCCATCTCTCCGCTACTATACAAGTGAGCTACAAGCTTTGTCAGTGGAGCCTGATTTTATCTCCTTCATAGAGATAAGGTGGTCCTCAGGACTAACAGGAAATTTTTGCTCATAGGTGTTTCAGAGTTCCACCTTAATCAATCTATGTCTCTTCCTGTGTACTTCACTGACCAATCCTCCTCGGATCAGAGGAGGCTCCACAGTTTAGATGTGAAAAGAGCCCTTAGCTACTACATAGAGAGTACCAAGAGTCCCAGGTTTGACTCTCCAACTGTTCCTCACTTATGGTGAGGTTGGTAAAGGGAAACTGCTACTAAACGATCCATTGCCAGGTGGATTGTCTCTCGTATCCAATTTTGTTATGGAAAACTGGTAAGGTTCCACCCTCAGGCCTGAGGGCTCACTCTCACCAGAGGTAATAGTGGATCCCTGGCTGCTGCCAGGATATTCCTATCTTAGATATGTCAAGCAGCTACCTGGAAAACAGTTCACACTTTCCAAGCATTACTCCCTGGATATTCAGGCTAGGAGTGTTGCTCGGTTTGGTACAGCTGTGCTTCAGTGTCTATTTCCTAAGTAAGTTCTGTCCCCCTCCATGGAGGTACTGTTTGGTGTTCGTTATCTGTCAGAATACAGCAAGATTTTGTGTTGTTTGAAGAAAAAATTACTCACCTTAGTAATGTTGTTTTCTTCATGGAGTCTTGCTGTATTCTGACCTCCGCCCTGCCTGCCCCTCTCAGAACCTCTGTTTTGGGGGTGGGTGGGCAGTGGCTGGTTCAGTAGATGCCTCCTTCCACCTTGTTGTTTGCAATTCTTTCTTGGGTGATTTTAGACAGTTTTCATTTTTTGGGTCCTGACTTGAGTCTTTGTTTTTGGACCAAAATGTCTTTCTTATGTTAGTAGCCAGTTGGTTAGTGTAGGTTTACAGCTTCCACACAGGGCCTCAGTGAGTTTGCTCAGAAGATCTGACGGTTTGAGTTTAAAATAGCAACAGACAGAGTCTCAACCAAGCTTGAGCTCAGCTGCCTGCGGCCTGCATGGAAGCACCACTCCGGGCAGTTCGGCGTTGGGACTCGCTGCTAATGCAATACAGCAAGACTCACATTAGAAGAAACAACATTACTAAAGTGAGTAATTTTTTCTACTTGTGCCCACTCTTAGCAGCCAAAGTAGTGGCGATCCGCCGAGGGCTTGGCTGCAGTTATTCTCCTTCCGGCGGATACCCAAGACAAAAGGCTGTTGTGCCCTTCCTTGGTAACCCACGACTTGTTTGGCCAGGAGTGGCAGGCCACACACGTATTGAACAGTCCAATGCCACCTGGATGCCACTTGCTAAGGGTTCCTCTGCAAACCAGCAGAAGAAGAAGCTGCCGGCAGTCCTCCCTCATGGGTCAGGCAGCCTCCTGTCAAGGAGGTCAGTAGCACCAACAGCAGCAGCAGGCTCAAGCTTACACCCTAGGGCCAAGCAGGGCCCCTCAATTGCCCAGTAAAGGAGGCCAAGGCGCTGGTCCAGGAGCTCTCCTCCTCTAAGCCTGCTCAGTGACGGGTTGGGGGTTGCCACCCCTACTCCCACCACACCTGCCCTGGGTCCTTCCATGGGGGCCTGCCTCCACTTCATTCTGTCTGGTCCATATCACTGGACATGTGGGTTCTAGATGGTCGGGCAGGCACTGCCTCTGAATTCGAGCAGTACCTGCCCAGATGAGCCCGCGTCTGGAGAAAAAAAAGATCTCAGCTGCACGCAGTCGGGCCTTCAGGACGACGTAGGCTCAGCATCTCCACAAGGAGGCGGTAGCCCAGTGCCGAATCCACTTTGTAGACCCAGGCTTCATATCCAGGTGCTTCCTGGTGCCCAAGCCGGACGGGGTTGGCGCCCTTCCTAGATCTCCATGACCTGAATCAGTATCTCAGGTCTCTGACTCTTCCGGATGGTAACTCTGAGCCAGATCATACCATCCCTGAGCGAAACGTGGTTTTGTTCTCTCGATCTGCAGGGACACGCTCTTTTCATGTCCTAATCCATCCGTACTCACCAGCGGTTCCTCTGCTTCAGGGTCAAGGGACCTCTTCGAGTTCTGAGCCATGCCTGGGTTGTCTGTCAACGACCTCTATGGTCTTCACCAAGAGAATTGTGGTGGCAGCCCATCTTCAAGGCCGAGGAGTTCGACTTCACCCTTATCTCGATGACTGGCTTCTGGCAGGTTCCTCCCTTCAGGAGGTGGAGAGATCCAGGATCTGGCCTCAGAACCTGATCTCAGCTTTATGGCCCTGGATCAACGAGGCCAGGGAGAACTCGTGCCATCTCAGGTGATGGGCTCTCATTGGAGCAGAGCTTGACTCTGTCAAGCCAGAGCCCGCAGACAGGACGGAGGTTCTTTCCTTTGCCCGATCATTTCTGGTCGGGCTCTTGCGCCTGCCTGGGACTTCTGCGCCTTGGTTACATGGCTGCATGCACCTCAGTGGTCTGTTGGGCCAGGTGGCATGCGCCTCCAATGGGAGCTGGTCGCCCAGTGGACTCAGCCAGTCAATTTACCAGCTGATCACTGTAACCCAGAAGACATGGGATGCTCTCCAATGGTGGACCGTCCAGAACGGTTGCAGGAAGGGATCCTGCTTATTCGTTCTGAGCCGACGTCATCCTCATTGATCGACAGCCCTCTCTCGTGGGCTGGGAGCCCACAGGGGACAACAGGGTCTATGGGTTCTGGATCCCTGAGGAGTCCTGATGCCACATCAACCTGTTGAGCTCAGAGTGGTCAGATTGGCACTGTCAGCATTTGCTCCTCAGCTCCAGGGTCAAGTGGTTCAAGTCCAGACGGACAATACCACGACCATGTACTACTCAATGAAAGGGCGGCACGCACTCCGCCTGCTGTGCAAGGAGGCGCCCGCATCTGAACCCTCGTGGAGATCGTTGGAGGTGGATTGCCCAACCATCCGTGGAGTGAGTCTCGAACCAATTGGGGGATGCTCTCAGCCGCCCAGGTCAGACATCCCACGAGTGGTCCCTCCATCCAGAGGTGAAGTATAGTCTCTTCTCCCATTGGGGCAAACCGTGGTGGACCTGTTTGCTCTAGGAGAATGCCAAGCTGAGTCTGTACCATGCCTGGCCTCTGAGCAGGCTCACTGTAGGGATGCTCTCTCAAGGCTGTGGATCCCAGGCCTCTACGCCTTCTTCCTACATTTCCTTGATCACAAGGTGCCACTCATGGTGAGAAGGACAAGGCTAAGGTGAATCTGGTAGCCCCAGATTGGCCGCACTCATTCTAGTACCCAGATCTCTCAGCCTCAGCTGCAGCGGTGCGGCTTGCATGCCCGACCTGATATGATTAAAACCAGGGAAGGTCTTCATCCGGACCTTCAATCTTGCACCTCACAGCCTGGTTCCTGAGCTGCCAGAGTTCCAGGCTGTGGGTCTTTCTGAGGATGTCTCACTGTGGTGGAGGCATCTCGCAGGAGTCCACCAGGAATGTCATGCCTTCAAATGGAAGAGATTTTCCATTTGGTGTCAGGGTAAGAGTCTCGACCCCTATCCTGCTCTGTGGCTAACATTCTCAGATCACCTTGGTCTCTCTCCAAAGGGGGGTCTGCGGTCCTCGACCCTTAGGGTGCACCTGGCAGCTATTTCTGCCATCAAGGCCGGCCAGCCGACATTGGCACAGGAGATAATGTGTGGTCAGCTTCTTCAAAGGCCTGGTCACATATCCTCCGTGCGTGGGAATCTCCACCTCCACATGGGATCTCTTGCTAGCTTTGGCAAAGCTCATGGGTGTTTATTTGAATCCATGGCAATGTGAGCTCTCACACTTGTTATGGAAGACGGCCTCCTGGTGGCTATCACGGCCAGCTAGTAAGGACAGGGAGCTCCAGGCACTTTTGGTGGACTCCCTTATCTGGTCTTTCGAGGGACAAAGCTGTCCTGTGCCCCCACCTGAAATTCCTTCAGAAGGTGGTCTCAGAATTTCACCTTAATCAGGTGTTGACCTGCTGGTATACTACCATAACTACACCTCGGATGTCCAGTACAGGCTCCATACTCTGGACCTGAGATATACTCTCTCCTACTATAAGGAAAGAATGGTGAAATTTAGAGAGGTTCGCCATTGTTTGTCACCCACGCTGAAGCCGCTTCTGCAGACCTGTAAACAACAGACTCATTGCAAGATGGATCACATCATGCATAGGTCTGTGCTGAGCTGCGGGCAAGTGCCTCCCAGAGGGTTAAGAGCCATTCTAATTCACCACGATTCTACATCGGTGGCTGCTCCTAGGAACATCCCTATCCAGGAAATCTGTCAGGCTGCTACCTGAAGTCAGCAAACACCTTTATTTCCCACTACCACATCGACCTTGAGTCACATCGGGATGCTGGGTTTTGGGGCCCTCGGTCTCCAATCTGTTGTTTCCCATGTAGGTGTGTGTCTGCCTCTTCCGGAGAACTGCTAGGAATCTACCAAAGAGTGGATGAACAACATATCCACGCCTCCTAGAAGAACAGGTTACCTCACGTGCAGCAGTAGTTCCAGGAGTATACATGTTGTTCATCCACACGCACTCCACCCGACATCCCGGGCTTTAGGCGCATCACCTTGCTTCTAGCGGGCTAAGATCTGTATCATGGGGTGGAGCCGAGGTATTTACCACCTGGGTGGGTGGAGGAGCCAGTTTGAAGACCTTTCCTGAGAGATGTAAAGGAAAGGGACATACCAAAGAGTGTGGATGAACAATATATACCACTTCTAGAAATACAGGATCTTACTGAGATACAGTTTTGCAGCAGGTTACACCATTAGGACTGAAGCCGCAGGCGCCAGACCCCACGGAAAATTTAGCTAGTTATCTCAGGGGACCGCCCGACGCCAGTCCCTCCGATGTCAGGCGGTACATATGGGGCGGTCCCGCCAGATTCCCTCAGCTCTTTTCCCCGCCGACTTGTATGTCTCACACCTTCGGTTACAGTCTAGCGATTGTAGTTCAGAGCTTTCGTTCGAAATTTACTTTCTTGAAGCAAAAATTTTGCTGATGTCCTCCACCTCCGTCACTCCTCCAAATGCTTTCATGGAAGCAGATCCCTCACGACCCCACACAGCTCAGCGCTCGGTGCCTGGGCCCAGACCAATGGTTACCCGGCCTGTTCGCCTGCCAAGGGTTCAACAGTCGAACTTAGGATCCGACATCAGAAGGCCCTTCAGGCTTTTTTTGTTGGAGGAAAGGCCAGACCATGTCCTCCAAGGGGAATCCTCCTCCAAATCCCACAAGCACGTGGAGAAAGAAGGGAGAAGGCCCTTCCAGGTTCCCTTCCAGGATCTGAGCCTCGCAGCCCGGGTTCTCGGTCCTACCACTCTCCTTCCAGGACCAGCCTCAGCCTCCCCGCCGCGGTAAGGAAGCCTTCTCTCAGGCCAAGTCCGCCAGGCCGTCGCTGCCTTCTTCATCCAAGGCCTTCAAGTCCAGGGAGCGCCATCACCACTCATCACAAGTCGGGTTCCCGCCCTTGGTTCCCGGACTGGGTTCGCTCAGCCTCCGAAAACCTGGAGCTCACACCCTTGAAGAGACCTCCATGACCTGACGCCGCACCCACCGCCGGGCCGCCGCGGCGCCCATTCCTTCCTGGAGACACCGCCGCCGTCGGCCGCCGCCGGCAAAACGTCCCAGCGGACGCTGTAGGGGGGACCTATTGCCCGCTCCTCCCAAGAAGAGGGCCTTGACGCCCGACCGACGCCGGTCAGGAGTCTTTAACGGAGGAGGACTTAACGAGCCCAAGACCAGACGGCGACCCAGCTCACTGACACTCCCAGGCACCCTCGCCTACCCGAGGCCCTGTGGAATCGACGCCTGGACCCGACGATCACCCACTGGCGCCCAGGCTGTCGGGTCTTTCTTTAGTGGAAGTGAAGGATCTCACCTATTGGTGGGACACTATTAAGAGGGACATGGTCCTCACCCCCTCCTCCTCTCTTCCTCTTCCTCTCCGGTTCCTGCACCCCTTCACCATTGGGGTCGGCAGGCTATTTATCCCCCGGGAGCCTAGATCCTCTCCCAGGGAAGATCAGAAAAGCGGAGACCTCCGTCGAAATCCTCTTCTGGGTCACCCAGCCCAAGAGATCCAGGAGACACCGACGCTCGCTGTCAACGGAGGACACGGGATCAGCTCATTCTTCCTCTAGATCCCCATCTCTCTCTCTCCATCCCTTCTCCGGACCCACGTGAGACGCTTGATCTCCTCCGGATGACCCTTCGCTCATGGATATTAAGAGACATATCCAAGAGAACATGGGTGGGATGCAGCTAGACCTCAGCATACACGCCAAATATCTTCGCAGAAGGACCCCAAGCCTGTGGTGGTACCACCTTCGGTGGACACTTTCGTGATCGCCACTAAGCAGCAGCGTAAGCGCCCACATTCGCCTCCCGGCGATGCTGAAAAAAGCTGATTGCTTGTACAAGGCCTTCAAGGATGACCAGTACTTGACGCAGCAGCCTCCAGGCCGATTCTTCTGTCATCACAGCCTCACATGACTGGTCACAGAGGCCAACATTTGAGCACCCTGCCACCGACCCAGAGTCCAAGCAGCTGGACGATGGGCAGGCGATTTATGCCTGCCACATGCGCCCATCAGATCCTTAAATTATCTGACCCACATGGTTCAACTCCAGAACGCTTTTGTGGGAACAGGGTCTGAGGCAGCTCAAAAGCTGCCAGAAGGTGAGCAGAAGGAGGATGCTTCAGCTCCTCCGCACAGGTTCAGATGGGGACCCAAGTGCTCTGAGTCACGGAGACGACTCAAGGACTCATCGGCCTGAGCAGCAGCTTCTGCGATGCCTCCGGAGACACTCCTGGTTACGCCTCTGGTTTTACCTCGGACGCTCAGAAGAACATTATGGATGCTCCGTCGAGGGAGAAGTCTTGTTTGGTAATCCTTCCGAGAGATCATTACTAAACTTCAAGAGGCTGGAAGGTGGTAAGGTCGGTTCAAGCCATGTATCGACCCAAGCTTGGTTCCTCGTGGGAACCAAAGCTGCTGTGGGCGGACACAGAGGCAGCAGCCCCGCACTGGCACACATCAGAGGGCCTGGCTTCCGAGAGCCCAGGGAAAAACAGCCCGCCAGCCGAGGTCACGCTTCCTCCTAGGCTGGCCCAGCCAGCGGGCCCATCTGCCGCCACAGCCTGACTCCTTTCCTCGCCTCCACCAGGATCAACGGGAAATCATGGTCAGGGGTCGATTATGTAACTTCCTGCCGGGATGGTAGGCTATAACCACCGACAGGTGGGTTCTTCAGTTGGTCAGTCTAGGCCACTTTATAGAATTCGAGAAAAAGCCACCCCGAGGCCTCCTTTGCTCTCCCGCATCCGGCTCAGCACAAAATTTGATCTCAAGAAGTACTGCCCCTGTGAAAGGGAGCTGATAGAGTACGCCCCGGAGAACCAGAGAGGACAAGGATATTATTCTCACTTCTTCCTGGTTCCCAAGAAAACAAGGGACCTCCATCCGATTCTTGACCTCAGCGACCTCAACGTGTCGGTCGCCTACAAGAGATTCCGCATGGTGACTCTTCCGGTCTTATTCCCATGCTGAAACAGGACGTCTTTTTAGTGTCTTCAGACATGCAGGACGCATACCTGCATATCCCTCATAGCTCAGGCGCACCAGAGGTTCCTGGCGCTCGAGCTTTCGACCAGCACTTTCAGTTCGAGCTCTCCGTCTGGACTGTCATCCACACCAAGGGTCTTACCAAGTGCATGGCAGTTGTGGCAGCATCTCTAAGGAGACAGGGCCACTATGTGTTCCCTGCACTCTGGACGACTGGCTTTCTCAAGTGGCCGCTTCCAGAGAGGCATTGACTCGTGTCCAGAGCACCCAGGATCTGTTCCAATCTATGGGCATTCTCATAAATTATTTAGAAGTCTCCTGGTACCCAAGAGAAACTGCAGTTTATAGTTTATACTTGACACTGTTCTAGGAAGAGCTTTCTTCCTGACGACAGAGCAGAGCGATCAGGTCCCCTCATATGGGATTTGTCGTCGAACAGGATTGTACTTGCAGGTCGGTCCTTCGCTTGCTCGGACACATGGCTGCGGCCATCTTACTGTCCCTTTCGTGAGGCTCCACATGCGGTAACCCAGTGATGCTCAAAGTGCAATGAGACCAAAGGCAAGACCACTTGCAGCATCCGGGCCAGGATCATGAACTCAGTGATCTGAGACTGGCAGTGGTGGTTAGTCCCAGGGTCGCCCTCCACGGGTCCCGCTTGTAGCGCTGTCCTCGAGGTAACCTCACCACAGACGCCTGGGTCTTGGGTGGGGAGCGACCTGGACGGGTAAAGTCCCAGGTATGTGGGACCTGCAGCAGCTCATCTCCATATCAATGTCCTAGAGATGAGGGCGGTTCTCTATGCCCTGCAGGCCTTTTCAGTCAGTAATCTCCATGTACTCTTCTGCTTCAGACAGACAACATGGCGTGATGTATTACCTCAACAAACAAGGAGGCAAGACACTCTGCCTTTGCAGGGAGGCCATGAGGTGTGGGATTGGGTAATCGGACACGCGCAAATCTGATCACTGTGCACGCTCCCGGGTGGACAACACGATTGCAGACGGCCTGAGCTTCTATCCCAGGCCAGAGTCCACGAGTGGGAACTTCTTCAAGAGGTAGCAGAGGATCTGTTTCTTCGATGGGAATTCGGAGCTAGACTTGTTTGTATCACCATCCAACGCAAAACTGCCCAATTTTTGCTTGCTAGATCCAGGCCTGGTGTTTTCAGCAGACGCTGTTATCCCTCTCCTGGGCGAACAGATTCCTTCACGCCCTCCCTTCTGCTGATCCAGAGAGTTCTTCAAACCGCGAGGGAGCACGGACTCATGATCCTGGTGGCCCCATTCTGGCCCAGACAGATCTGGTTCCTCTGTTGGTGCAACTATCTCGGAACCCCGCCCTGCTGCGCCAGCTCCACCTCCTGTCTCAGGAGAAAGGTTCATTAGTCCATCCGGCCTACGCTTCTGAACCTGCATGCTTGGCTTTAGAGACATAGCCATCTTGTATCACGGGTCTCGCAAGAGGTGTAGAGGTTCTTTCTGCAGCCAGAAAGTCAAGTAACGATGTGGCGACGACGCCATGAAATGGCGCCTGCTTTTTGTTTATGGTCACGAGCTCATGATCTTCCCCTTTAGGTTGTCCTGTGGAGTAGAAAGGATTACCTCCCTTTTCATTCAGGTCTAGCCTACTCTTCTATTAAGGTGCACCTCTGTTCCATTTCTGCCTATCACCCGGGACAGCGTACTATAGCTCAGTCTGGACGCCCGGAATTTCTTAGGAGTGTTACACCTTAGGCCTCCCATTAGACCCTGCTCCATGGGATCTGCTCTTTGTCCTGAACAGCTCACGCCCTCCTTGAACTCTGCCGCGATTAGCAGCTACGCTTTTCGTCGGGAAAACGTTATTTTAGTTGCTGTTACCAGCTAGAAGAATTTCTGAGCTTCACGCCTCATGTGCCTTATTTAGTTTTCCACCGACAGAGTATCCCTGAGGACTAATCCTAAGTTTTTACCTAAGGTGGTCTCTTCACTTCTAAACCAAGATATTGACCTTCCGGTCTACTTCCGAGTTATTCAAATAGAGGAGAGGCTTTGCTCCACACCCCTGGATGTTCACCGCAGCTTCGAGGTATTACCCTCAACAGAACTAAACCTCTCAGAGTTCTGAACAGCTGCTTTCCTCTCTGAGAGAATGATGGGCCAATCAGTATCCAAACAGTCTCTGTCTCGCTTGGCTTGTCCAGTGTATTTCCTACTGTTATGATATAAAACAAAGCCCTCCCGGCTCAGTCCGGGTTCATTCTACTAGGGTTTGGCCACATCCTAGCAGCACTCAGAAACGTCTCCACCTCTGCTATTTGTGCTGCAGCCACTTGGAGCTCTCCAGCATACCTTTATCAGGCATTATAGTTCGACACGCCTCAGCGAAGGGCTGGTTTCGTGCTGCGGTGCTACAGGGTCTCCTGTCCTAGGTTCAGACCCGAATGTACTTCCTATTTTCCTCCTCCCGGAATTTCTGGCATAAGCATTAGTGCTTGGGAATCAGTCCTAATGAGTGTACCTTGCCGCAAGAGCTGTATTCTGAAGTAAGATAGACACTCACGTAAGAACTTACCGTAACAGTAGATCTTCGAGAACAGCTCTTGCAGCAGGTACCTTCCCGCCCACCTTCCCTTTGAGGAGGTACACGGCTTTGCCTTTTCATGTTGGGATTTTTCTCCCTTATTATCTTCTGATGGTGGATCTCGGTCTCCCACTCTGATGTCATCCTGGCGGCCGGAGTCTCCGGGCGGAAAACTGGGGAATCTGGTGGGACTCGCCTTATGTACCACATAATCTGACGCTAGAGGCGGGACCGACCGGGAAGTGTCCCCGCTGAAGATAGCTAGCAGAATTTTTCCTAGTCCTGACGCCTGCCGGCTTCAGTCCTACGTGGTGTAACCTGCTGCAAGAGCTGTTCTCAAAGATCTACTGTTACGGTAAGTTCTTACGTAACTGTACTTTACTCACCTGTAACAGGAGTTCTAGGAATGGTATATGTTGTTCATCCACACTTATTGGCAGGTATCCTTGCCGCTTTAAATCTTGGCCGGAAGGTCTTCAAGCTGGCTCCTCCCACCCACCTGGGTGGTAAACTCGGCCCGCCCCATGACCCAGATCTGCCCACTGTTTGTACAGGCCGGGCCAGGAGGGGTTTCAGGTGGGTCAGAGGGATGAATAATATATTCCATTCCTAGAACTCCTGTTACAGGTGAGTAACCTGTATTTCTAGGGACATGGATATGTTGTTCATCCACACTTATTGGCAGACTCCTAGCAGTTCTCCGGGAGGAGGGAGGCAAGTGCACACCCCCTACTTAGGAATAGAGATTGAGAACCGAGGCCCCAAAACCAGTATCCCAGCGTGACTCAAGGCTCGATGTGGTAATGGGTGATGAAGGTGTGCTGACTTCCAGGTAGCAGCCCTGCAGATTTCCTGGATAGGGACGTCCCTGGAAGCAGCCACTGATGCATCAGTATGGCGGTAGAATGAGCCTTATCCTCTGGGAGGCTCCATGCCCACCAACTTATAGCAGAGATCTATGCAGGAGGTGACCCACCTGCTTATCGTCCGCTTGGCTGCAGGGTCTGCCAGGTGCGGCTTCAGCGTAGGTGACAAACAGCTGGCGAACCTCTCCCTGAATTTCAGCTCAGCGCGCCCTTGTAGTAAGCGAGCCTTCTAGGGTCCAAAGTATGGAGCTTATATTCTGCCTCCGAGGTGTGATTGGGTAGAACACCGCAGAGACAATACCTGGTTAAGGTGAACTCCCGCCACCACCTTCGAAGGAATTTCTGGTGGGGCGAAGGACAATCTTGTCCTGTGGAAGACCAGGTATGAGACTCGATGGAAAGCGCCTGAGCTCTCCCATCCTTCTGGCTGACGTGATAGCCACCAAGAAGACGGTCTTCCATGACAGGTGAGAGATCACACCTGTGCATTGGTTCGAATGGCTTGCCCATGAGCTTTGCCAGTACCAGCAGTAGATCCACGGAGGTGGAGGTTCTCACCGAGGGAAATGTGATCAAGGCCTTTGAAAGCGCCAGACGACTTCTCCTCTGCGCTACACCGACTGCTTCCCGCCCGTGCTCCGTAAGCAGAGATGGCTGCCAGGTGCATCTTTAGGTCGTCGACCTAAGCCTTGCTGAGAAAGGACCATAAATAGTCCAAGATGCTTGCCAAGGAACAGGAGGACAGGTCCAAGTCCTGTTCTGACACCAAATGGAAAACCTCTTCCATTTGAAGGCATAGCATTTCCTGGTCGACTCACGGGACGCCCAACAACATTGAGGACCTCGCCGAAAGACCCAAGGCCTGGAACTCTAGCGGCTCAGGAACCAGGTCACAGATGCAGGGATTGAAGATCCGGATGGAACACCTTCCCTGATTGACTGAAAGCAGGTCCGGGCGAGCTGGAAGCTGCCTCGGGAGCCTGGAGCTGAGGCTGAGGAGATCTGGTACCAGAACTGGCAAGGCCAGTCTGGGGCTATCAGAATCACCTGCGCCTTGTCCCTCCTTGCTTTGAGAAGCACCTTGTGAATCAAGGGAAATGGGGAAGGGTGAAGAGTCCCGGGGTCCACGGCTCGAGAAGGCATCCCTGCAGTGAACCTTGCTGAGGGGGGGCATGGAACAGCCTCAGCTCACGCTGCCTCCCTGGAGGCAAACAGGTCCACCTGAGGTGTGCCCCAATGGGAGAACAGATCTTGTACTACCTCCGCAGGAGAGACCACTGTGGGACGAGCCCCTATCCGGCTGAGGGCATCGGCCAAGGTGTTGGAGGCTCCGCCACATGAATGGCCAGGAGATCCACCTCCAGGCTGCACGAGTGACCAAATGCGAAGAGCTTCCTTGCATAGAAGCATGGAGCGCGTCCTGCCCTGGGCGGGTTTAGATAGTACATGGTCGGTATTGTCCGTCTGACCGGACCACTTGACCCCGGAGAAACGGAGCAAAGGCGGTGAGAGCTAGGCAGACCGCTCGGAGCTCCAGCAGGTTGATGTGGCATCGGAACTCCCACGGGACCAGAGGCCGTGAGCCTGGTGTTCCCCAGATGGGCACCCCAACCCATCAGAGAGGCATCGGTCGATAGAGAGACCGTCGGCTCTGGACGGACAAATGGGATGCCCTCCTGCAAGTGAACTGGAACGATCCACCACCGGAGAGTGTCCACATCCCTGGGTCACTGTCACTAGCTGGTCCAAAGGATCGCAGCTGCCAGACCACTGGCTGGCCAGTCCTCACTGAAGAGGACGGATGTGCTATCGGCCCAACGGACCACGCTGGTGCAGGCCGCCATGAGACCCAGGAGGCGCAGAGGAAGTCCCAGGTAGGGATGCGATTGCCCAACCAGAAATGATTGGGCAAAGGAGGAAAGAACTCGGCCCTGTCCGCCGGAGCTGTGCTCTGGCTCGAAGAGAGTCAAGCTCTGCCCCGATGAAAAGAATCACCTGCTTCGGCTCGAGTTCCGACTTGGCCTCGTTGATGAGGAGGCCGACTTGAGAGCAGACCTGGAGGGCCAGATCTCTGGACCGCTCCACCTCCCTGCCTGGAGAGGCCTGCTATCAGCCAGGTAAGGGTCACACCTGACCCCTCGGCGCCGAGAGGAATGCTGTCACCACTGCCATGCTCGAAGGGATCCCTCCGCCGAGCGAAGGAATCTCTGGTGTGACGGACGGATAGGGACGTGAAAGAACACGTCCCTGCAGGTCCATAGAGCAGAACCACATGTCAGCGCTCAAGGATGGTATTATCTGAGCCAGAGTGACCATCCTGAAGGTTCGAGACCTTAGAGCTTGTTCAGGTCATGCAGGTCGAGAATGGGCGCCAGCCCCGTCTGCTTCGGGACCAGGAAGTACCTGGACACAAACCCGGGTCTGAGGGAGGGTCCGCCACCTCCTGATCACCTCCTTCTGGAGGAGGAGGAGCGATGTCGGCTCGGCGAGCCGACAGCGAGGCTACGGACCCGAGCCCCCTGGAGGAGCGATAGCTCTGAAGGGCGGCGTCTACGAACTCCAGAGGCAGGCCTCTTCCCACCACCTCCAATACCCATCTGTCCATGGTAATAACGGACCAGGCGGAAAGGAAGTGACGAGCCGCCTTCAATGGGGAACCTAGGGTGAGGCGACGGATTGGGAGCGACACCCTCAACCAGTCACTGGGCAGGCTTGGAGGAGGGACGGCTGAGGCCCTCCTGGGCCTTTTCCTCCCTGCTTCCTGTTGAGGAAGCCCTGGGCTTGGGTTTGGGATGCCAAGCTCTCCTGCTGGCCCTGACATTGCTGGGTCGGGACGTGCATGGCGCAGAGGGATCTAAAGGGCTTAGGCTGTGGTCTGCGGCCTTTGTCCTTCTGTGCGGATGAGACCAAGTCCAAGGTAGCATTGGACTTCTCGATCCTCTGTAGGTGACCTTCCACCCCAGGGCCGAAGAGGTCGGTCCCCAGGAAGGGACATCCACCAACTTGTGCTGGGTATCCGGCAAAGGTGGATATCCTCAGCCAAGCCCGACAGTGCATAGCCACTGCGGCCGCCACCGACCTGGCACAAGAGTCTTCAATGTCCAGAGCAGTCTGGAGCTGCTGTTTGGCCACTGCCTTGCCCTGGTTCCAGACCTGCCTGACCGTGGTCTGCAGGTCCGCTGAAGATGAGGGACTACCTCGTCCAGGAGCCCAACAGGGCATGAGAGAAATGTGCCATGAGGACAGCCGAACTGGCCTAGCGAAGGCCGAGGGAGGACGACGTAGACTTTGCGCCCGGCATAGTCCAATTTCTTGACTCCTTGTCGGGCGGTTTGTCCACGCCCCAGTGCTCGCACGCCGGAAAACGCTGTCAGTAACTAACCCTCGGCTGAGGGGTGTTCCAAAACCGACAAGGAACCGGTAGGGACCGGATACTTACTGGCCATCCTGGCCGAGGGCGCAGGACAGGAGCAGGGCGCCCAGAGCTCCAAGGCCGGGCCCACTATGGCCTCGGTCACCGAAAGGCCTTCATAGGGGAATCCCTCGGTCCAGAATCTCCGTGAGGGGTACCTGGCCCGCTTAGAGACAGGTTCGAGCTTCATCCTGGTGGACTCGAGATGAGCCAAGCAATCCCAGATAGGACGAAGGGCCATCGTCCATCGACTGACCCCATAGGACTCCAAGTCTACTCGCCTGGAGAACAGAAAGGAGTCGCGCAGACTCTGAAGAGTCCGCAAAGAGTTGCCTCGGGCCTGAGCCACCCTCCACCTGCCGAGGTCGGTCGGGAGTGAGGGTAACAGACAGCCTATGGGGCAGACCCTGAGCCGACCGAGAATCCTTGGTCGGAGCCCCAAATAGCGGCTGGAGGCGGAGGTTCCACCGAAATCGGGAGCAGCTGGTTTTGGCCGAACAACCGCCTGGGAACAGGCTCCTCGGTTAAGTCGAGGGTTGTTTTGGCCACTCCGTGACAGCCACTTAATGGCCAGGGAAGGCGATGGCGTCGGCTTATTCCTGGTCAGAAGGAGCTGTTGCCACATGAGATCCTCGTATAAATGCGGTAACTTCGGAAGCCTCCTCGTCCGAGGCGAGGATGAGCGGCGACGCCGCTATCACCGTGCTGAGACCGAGACCACAGGCGCGGGATCGGCTGGACCGCTGAAGAAGACCGAGACCGAGAACCTCGCTTTTCCAGGGCGGTGTCGAGGAAGTGTCGGCCGGAACTGCACTTCCTTCGCTCGGAGGGTTCACCCAGGGCTCTGGAACCGGAGGCACTGGCAAGGCCACAGGATCCTCAACTCCCACCGGGAAACTGGGAGAGAGGATTGTCGGCTTCTGCTGACGACAACCCATCCAACGGGTCGAGAAAAATCACGACTGCTTGGACAGGAGTCTCGGTCAACTGACCTGACAGGGACACTCAGAGACCAGGGGTCAAGCCGAGCTTTCGACCGCAAGTCGATGGTCGACGCACTCGGGAGAGGGGCCATTCCCATTCCCAAGAGCGATGACGGAGGGATTTACCCTTGTCCTTCTTTTGGACCGAGAAAAGGTCCAGCAGACGGTCCTCTCCCTTAGTGGAGAGGGACAGACAAGCTCCTTAAAGGAAGCTGTATAAGAGGAACCCAGAGAGGCGGGATAAATGCCGCGGCGAGGAAGATGCAGCCCGCTGCCTCTTCGATGGTGATCATCTGCTCGAGCTGATCCGCCAAGCCCGTTGCCGCGAGACCACCGACCGGGCCTCTTTTGACTTCACGGAGGAAAACGCTTTCGGGACGCCCCAGTTGTAACCGGGCAGCACGGTCTTCGAGGACGTAGGCTGAGAAGGAAGAGCACACCGCAAGTCTCGCGGGTCATGTTCAAGGTCTAAACAGTAGACACACGAGGAGTGCGGATCCGCTCTGAGACATCTTCTGCCGCAAGGGCATCTCCGAAACCGAGTCGATTTGTCCATCGTAGCTGCGAGGGATAGAAGACCAAGTCTCAATAGAAAAACTTTAAATTCGCAAAACCGAAGATTTAGGAACCAGTCTCAAACGAGAGCGGTAAGGAGGGAACCTGAGCTTCCAAGCGGTAAGGAAGATCTGGCGCCATGGGGCGGAGCCGAGAGTTTAACCCGGTGGTGGGAGGAGCCAGCTTGAAGACCTTCCGCAAGATTTAAAGCGGCAAGGATACCTGCCAGTAAGTGTGGATGAACAACATATCCATGTCCCTAGAACTACTGTTACAGGTGAGTAACCTGTTCTTTATGACCCCGGGATCTCCATCTGAGACACCTTAATTGCATTCCTTGTTCCCACAATGCTTCTTGTCTTATGTGACAGTGATACAGCAGAGACCCAACATTCAGCCCACACATGCCAAACAAGCTAAATATCTTGAAACTTTACAAGCTGCACGGAAATTACCAGCAGCAAAGTTCTTCAGGACAGTAAGGTCTTTACAACGAGGCTAGTCACTAAGCTGAACTCCATAGATTTCAAAATATATCCATTCCACTGTTGTGAACTGATTATAAAGTAATGCTTTCTGCTGGATTTATGGTCTCTACATCACTGTTACATGAAATGGTGCATTTGGAATCCCTTAGTTTATAAGATTTTAATTGATAATCCTCTTTTGTTTTATAAACATATTTTCAGTACTCACTTCTCTTAGTGAGGTATTTCTAATAGTTTTTCATAATGCTTGTCGTTTTGCCTTAACATCAGGTTCAACGTATTTATTTTGTCTGGCTCAAGTATTGATTTTCAACAGTCCTTTGTGGTTACATAAGGTTATCATTTTGTTAAATATACATGGATTCATACTTCAATGAAGCTATTTAGTTCAAGGTTGCTCAGTATTTTGCTTAGTTAACACATGGCAAATATTTTCTTTGTTTGAATAATAAATTTTAGTGCAAGTGCTTTGTTTGGAATCGTGAACTAGGACAGCTAATTGATTCTAACAATTGGCAGAGAAAATTAATTTGTTTTAATCAACATTGTCACGAGTTTTATGGTGAAGGAGAATATAAAATTCTGCCACTGGATGGTGCTGCATACCTTGACAAAGCGTCCAATGTGGGCGTGAAACTTGCATACTGTGTGACCCTGAGCAAGTCACTTAACTTCCTTGTGCTCCCAGGTTGCAACTGTAAACAAGCTTTCAGCTTAGTGTGTCTCTGCTGGTAAAACAAAGGTTTGAAAACGTTGGTGTTGGGTGGCCTTCCTGGGTGGGCTACACCATTCTTATCAGAGGAACTGCCAATAAAATGCTATAAAGCAATAAGCTAAATACAAAAGAAGTTCTTGCTTGTTTTTATGCATGGAGTGCTTGGTTCTTTTGATGCCATTAATACAATAGGACCTTAGCACCTTCCCTGGGAGTGACCCTGTCTTTTCAAGTCTGTAGTTTCCTGCCTCTGCTTTGCTCCCACTTTTGTGACGGGAAATCACATCTGCCCTCCTCCAGTCCTTAGGTACCACACCATCCTCCCATGATTTGTTAAAAGAGTAGTCAGTGGTGTCACTAGTTCTTCCTTAGTTCTTTTCAAATTCTGGGGTGAACCCATCAGGGCCCATTGCTTTGTCCACCTTCAGTTTTAAGGAGTTCTTTCAGAACCCTTTTCTTCTGTGAATGAACTGGTATCGACTCTCATCCCATAATGCTCTATTGATTGGATTAGGTACCTCCCACCTCCTCCTCTGTGAATACTGAGCAGAAGTATTTGTTCAGTATCCCTGCTTTTCACTGTCACCCTCTGCCCACCCACCCTCCCCTTTATTAAGCCTCACTGTCCCTCCCTTGTGGTTCTTCGCCCTAATGTATCTATAAAAGGTTTTAGCCCCTTTAACCAAGTTGGCTATCTTTTCCTTGGTTTGGGCCTTTGCTATTCTGACTGCCTTCCCTGCCTTTCTGATTTAACTAGTACAGTTCTCTGTCCTGCTCCTTCTGTGTTTCCTTATACTTCCTGAATGCTGTCTTTTCTCCCTAACCTTCCCCACCACCTCTTTGGAGAACTATAGTGTTTTTTTTTTTTTGTTTTGATTTATTTGTTTACACAAAGGCTTGTTGCCTCTGTGATGGCAGTTTTGGTGTTTCCATTGTTCCTCCTCTGCCCGCTTGCTGGTGCATTTCTGAGACACTTTTCCATTTTGACAAAGTCAGCCTTCCTAAAGTCCTGTACTCCGACTTTTGTATGGCTTGACTTTATGGCTGTGTTTATTGTGGCTCACACTGTTCGGTGATTACATGTTCCTCAGACGGCTGCCCACTTCTAAATTTAAGATCCTCTCTGTCCCAGTTTGAGAGTATCAGTCTAAGATTTCTCCTCCTGAGTGAGTTCCAACACTAGCTGCCGAGGCATTCCCCTGTTGCACAAAATGTGGGTGGGAAGGGTAGTAGCAGCTTTCCACATCTCAGGGAAAGGACAGGCACAGCCATTATCCTTTGTAGAGAGATTTCCTGGAGATTTCTCCTTCAGGTGCCCTGGAGAATGTTACAGTTGTAGTCACAGACATGGTCAGGTATTTCCAGATATTTCTCGAAATTTCTAAAGATTTTCTGTCTGCTGCCCCTACTGTGGAACTGCAGAAAGCAGGAGATTTCTCTAGACATATCACTGAAATTCCAGGAAATATCTGACCATGTCTTTGGCTGTGACTGTAGTGCAGTTCTGGTTTTGGGAACTTTTCGGTCAGTCTTTATGTCCTGAATTCAGACACACCAGATTTTTCTGATGACTACTTAACAAAATAGCCACTTTAAAGGAGGGCACCATACTGTAGAGGCGATTATAATTGTGTGATACATCCCCCACCTACCGGGTCATAATGGCACCTACGAAACCACACACAGCAAGACTGCATTGCTGGTACCACGTGTGGCTTTACAGCGACATGGGAATTACAGCGATGAGACAGTATCACTATGCCCGCCACTGACACTCACCAGCAACAAGGAAGTAGATGTATTCACTGCCAGTTGGGTGCTCGGTCAAGCCGCTTCCCATGGTGGAGTGGCTAGACCACCAGGGAATAGTTGTACTTTCACTTACTTGGGATTGGGGTTTGGGGGTGTTCACTAGACCACCAGGGAAATGCTTTATGGATATATGGAGGATTGGGATGGGGCGGGGTTACTTACACTGGAACACAGGGACACTTTAATGATATGTTGGGGGAGGACCATTAGTCAACAGGTGGCAGGTCTATTCTTTATTTTCTGATCGGGGGAGGGGGGACTAGCCACCGGGATACATCTGTTTTTGTTGACTAATGAGATCACAGATGGTGCGGTGGGACACTGGCACCAGTACATCTGCCTGTCTTTTCTTGGCCAGCGATTGGTTGGGGGCACTGACCACCAGGGACATATTTTATATATCTATGGGATGGCAGTTGTGGTGATCACGGGGGGCAGTAGCCACCAGGGATACATCTGTTTTTGAATGGTCAGGCTAACGAACAGTGGGTAAGGGTAGGGTGGGGTGGGACCACTAGCCACCAGGGACTGTGGCTGCATGTCGGCAGGGGTCGGGGTGGTGCTCGCTCCATGCAACCTATGTAAATGGGCCCATAATGGGCATGCAGATGGCCACCTAGCACCTTCAGTGCCCAGTGGGCTTATTTACATGGTGGGTTTGTGAACTGGAAACATAGAAACATAGATTTGACAGCAGATAAGGACCGCTTGGCCCACCCAGTCTGCCCATTTCCTACTCTAATGGATAAGCTGCAGCTCTAGTTAACCAGCAGCCTACTTCTTTCTACTCCCACCCCTAGAATTGCCTTTTATGGCTGTCCCATGCATGCTTAAATTCAACCACTGTTTTTGACTCCACAACCTCCTCCGGAAGGCCGCTCCATGCATCCACAACCCTCTCTGTGAAAAATACTTCCTTACATTACCTCTGAGCCACCCCCATCTTCAAATTGTGCCCCTTGTTCTTGCACACCTCTTTTTGAAAGATGCTACCCTCTTGGACTTTGTTGATTCCCTTGAGGTACTTGAAAGTTTCTATCATGTCCCCTCTCCTCCTTTCCTCGTGGCTATACATATTAAGCTCCTTAGTCTCTCTTCATATGTCTTCTGGTGCAGACCCCTGCACCATTTTAGTTGCCCTCCTCTGGACAGCTTCCATCTTGTCTATGTCCTTCGGAGATTGGGTCTCCAGAACTGCACAGTACTCAGATGGGGTCTCACCAGCTGTCTGCACAGAGAGATAACAACTTCCTGTTTTCTACTGGCGATGCCTCTCCCTATGCATCCCAGTATCCCCCAGCCCTCCTTACTGCCCTCGCACATTGCTTGTGTAACCCCAGATGGCGCATCCCAGGGGCTACTACCCTGCCTGATTTGCCACTAACAGGTTGAGGGGCCTGGATCCAATGGCGGTGCCTCCACCCAGAGGTCAGGGTTTGCAATAGTTAAACTAACTTGGTCACAGCCCTCTGGGACACTGCAACCCCTTTCTTCCCACTAGTGGCCCACACAATATATCAGAATTACCTTCACAGTATACACTTACCCCCAGGTCTGGTTCCGCACTGGGACCTCCTGTGAAATGAGATACAGTGCAACAATCACAGTACAGTACTTTAACATAGACAAATACCTCAGGCAGTATAACTTTGCTGAAACAAGCAGCTCTGATTTATTTAGGGGATATAACAAGGACAGGGGAAATCAGGTTAATTAGCTTATCACTCTAATAATCTACCTATGGCTCTGTGCACAGGCCTATCCCTATCAGTTACTGTCCCTGGGTACCCAAGCCCTAGTGGCTAGTCCAAACCGTGGCAGCTGGTAGGGCCCTTTCACACAGAGAAAAGGAGAATTAAACAGTCAGCAGTACAGTAATTCCATTTGAATTTAATGTGGCCATTCAACAGGGAGCGACCCTGAATTAGTACTCACGACCTCCAAATAAGATAGGGTCCTTCAATGTCAGCAGGGCTCACTTGAGGTACACAAACCTCTTCACACATCCATATAAAAGAAAGCACTATACCAGGCAGGCTGCATCTGTATCCCGATTGCAATTACTGCACAATACCCGGAGAACACACAGCAGATTCAGTTCCTGACAGACCGAGTGCAATTTTCAGCAATTCCTCCAGTCTTCTACAGGGTGAGCCTGGTTTCTACTCTTCAGATATCTTTTGATTCTCTTCACAGGACGGATTCAGTCCTAACAAGCTGTTACACAAGCTTGCAGACCGAACTCTGGGCCTTACACACGTTTTTGACTAAAACTGCACACTGAAAAGCACAGGGCTCTTCCTTCTTCACTGCCAAAGCTCAACTGAAACTCCAACTGACAAAACCGGCACTTCCTTTTAGTTCCTCCCAGTTCTTGACTGGATTGGCTGTCACTCACAATAGACTGCTGCTGTTGGTCCAAAAGGTGCTGAAGTCTAAACTACATCTCCCAGAGTCACTGCCCATACAATCCTCTTGTGGCTGGCTCAGATTATGAGTCCAAGTTCTGATTCGTCCAAGGCACCATTTTAGAGCTAGCTTACCCCACACTGATTGGTCCAGTTCAGCAGTTCAAAACCAGAATGGGGAACTAGACAGACACAGTTCTGACTGCAAAGAAAGCAGGTTAGACAAACTGTAATTTCATTATTACTGTAAATGATTTCTGGCAAACAGTTACATCTTTCAGATAGGTTCCCTTTGCACTCCTAGTGACTGCAAAATGGAGTAAATTGGCAGCAGTTCAAGTGGTACTCAAACAGAGAAGCACACAGTCCCCCATACAAACTAATTATGTCTGCAAGCAGACAGCTCTTAAAGAGACAGTACCAGAGGTTCTAAAAACACTCACTGATAAATGGCTTAAACGCCAAACACCATTCAGGCTTGAGCTATCTAAGCAAGCTCCTGAAGTCTTTGGGAACCCCATTTGCGGGGTTAAGACTGCTCACGTTAAGTCATCTAATATGACTACCCCAGGTCCCTTTCCATTTTTGTTGTTGTTAGTATCTCACCCCCATTGTGTACTCTTTTCCTGGGTTTTTGTTTCCAGGTGCATTATGCACTTCTTAGCATTAAATCTAAGCTGCCATACATTTGACCATTCCTCTTACCTTGCCAAGTCCCTTCTCATCCTTTCCACTCCACCTTGTGCATCAACTCTGTTGCAGATCTTTGTGTCACCTGCAAAGAGACATACTTTTCTTCCAGTCCCTCTGCAATGTCGCTATAAAGACATTGAAGAGGACTGGTCCTAATACTGAACCTCTGGCACCCCACTAGTAACCTCCTTTCTTCAGAGTGGACTCCATTTACTATTACCCTCTGTGTCCTATTCTCCAGCCAATTGTTTACCCAGGCTATCATCTTGGGACCCACTCCCAGGTTGGCTAACTTGTATATTAATCTTTTGTGTGGGACTGAGTCAAATGCCTTGTTAAAGTCTAGGTAGGCCATGTCCACAGCCCCTCCCTGATCTACTACTTTGGTCACCCAGTCAAAGAAATCTATTAGATTCGTCTGGCATGAGCTTCCTGCTGTGAATCTGTGCTGCCTTGGCCCTGTGCCCCTCTGGCCTCTAGGTACTCGACAGTTCTTTCCTTCAGAAGTGATTCCATCATTTTCCTATCACTGAGGTCAAACTAACAGGTCTGTAGTTTCCTGCTTCTGCCCTGCTCCCACCTTGTGAAAGGGAATCACATCTGCCCTCCTCCAGTCCTCAGGTACCACCCCATCCTCCCATGATTTGTTAAAGAGGGTAGTCAGTGGTGTCACTAGTTCTACCCTTAGTTCTTTTTAGAATTCTGAGATGAATCCCATCAGGCCCCATTGCTTTGTCCACCTTCAGTTTTAAGAGTTCTTCAGAACCCTTTCTTCTCTAAATGGGCTGGTATCAACTTCTGTATCCAGAGTGTTTCTATTGTTTGTTTTAGGTACCTCCTTCTTCATCTGTAAATACTGAGCAAAAATATTTGTTTAGTATCTCTGCCTTTTCACCATCACCTTCTGCCCACCCCCACTCCCTTTATCAAGCCTCACTATCCCTCTCTTAGTCTTCCTTCGCTCCCTAATGTACCTAAAAAGGTTTTATCCCCATTCCTAACTGATTGTAAAACAAAAACAAGGCGCCAAGGCCAGCATGTGGTCTAAAAGCAAAACAAAATGGTTATATTAAATGCACGCTGAAAATAGAAAATAGAGTTAAAAATCTACGTTTCAACCTTAGGTCTTCTTCAGGAAATATCTAAAAGAGAAAAAAAGTAGTGTGAGAGGAGAGGTAAAATGAGAGAGAGATATATGTGGAGAAAGAAGAAAGGGGAGGCTCAGGGAGAAGAAGTGATAAATGGTAAGATTAAGAGAGAATCTGTGAAACAAAAGGTGATGATGGGAAAGATGAAGCATAATGGGAGTGAAAGAGCTGGGAAGTTCCCAGGTGGAGACTAATTAACAGGGCCTAGTAAGAAGCCTGAAAGGTGACAAATGTGTGGGAAGGAGACAGAAATGGAGACATATGGTGAAAATGAAAAATAAATTAAATGAGTACAAAACAAACAATAAATCATTTCATTTATTTTCATTTTCACCATATCTCCGGGTATTGTACATTAATTGCGATCGGGATAGAGAAGCATCTGCACTGGTATAGTAACTTTCTTTTACCATATAAATGTGTGAGGAGGCTTGTGTAGCTCAGTGAATCCTGCTGCCATTAAAGGACTTTTTGCCTGTTGCAGTTTGCCATGTAAATGTGTGAGGAGTCTCGTGGAGCTCAAGAGTAGCCCTGCTGACATTGAAGGACCCTATCTTGTTTGGAGGTCGTGAGTACTAATTCAGGGTCGCTCCTGTTGAATTGCCACATTGAATCCAAATGGAATTACTGTACTGCTGACTGTTTAACTAATTTTTCTTTTCTCTGTGTGAAAGGGCCCCTACCAGCTGCCCACGGTTTGGACTAGCCACTAGGGCTTGGGTACCTAGGGACAGTAACTGGTAGGGATAGGCCTGTACAGAGCCATAGGTAGATGAGTAAAGTGATAAGCTAATTAACCTGATTCCCCCTGTCCTTGTTATATCCCCCTAAATAAATCTAGAGCTGCTTGTTTCAGCAAAGTTATACTGCCTGAGGTATTTGTCTATGTTAAAGTATTGTACTATGATTGTTGCACTGTATCTTATTTTACAGGAGGTCCCAGTGCCTGAACCAGTCCTGGGGGTAAGTGTATACTGTAGAAGGTAATTCTGATATATTGTGTGGACCACTAGTGGGAAGAAAGGGGTTGCAGTGTCCCAGAGGGCTGTGACCAAGTTAGTTTAACTATTGCAAACCCTGACCTCTGGGTGGAGGCACCGCCATCGGATCCAGGCCCTCAACCTGTTAGTGGCAAATCAGGCAGGGGTAGTAGCCCTGGGATAGTGCCATCTAGGGTTACATTCAGATCACCCATCAGCAATATCTCCCTTTATCTGCCATTCTAAGTATACTTTCCATCATTTCCTTGTCCATTTCTCCCCTGAGAGGGTGGTCTGTATACAACTCCTGTGCGGATTGTGGTGCCATTGCCTGCCTCCAAACTGACCCACAGTGCTTCTTCTCCTCCCTGTTTACCCTTTTGTTCTGTTGCTTTGATTCCTTCTCTTATGTGAGAGCTACTCCTCCTCTTTTACCCTCCCTGTCCCTCCGTAGATAGTGTGTATCCTGGTATGTTTACGTCCCAGTCATGGTTCTGTGTGTACCATGTTTCTGTGACTGCCACGATATCCAGATGTTCCTCCTCCATCAAGGCCACCTAATTCAGGAAGCTTGTTACCTAGACTATGGGCATTGGTACTCATTGCTCTCCATTTTTGATGACTTTACCTTCTGTAGCAGCATCCCCACTGACCTTTCTACCTTGATCTTTTCTCATTTAGTACCCTGTTTTGTAGGGGAGGCTGGGATTTTCCTGCTGCTTATCAGTGCCTCCCCTTGACTAGTTTAAAAGCTTGCCAATGAAGCATTTAAACCGATTGCCCAAAAGACTTGTTCCCTTCTTGGACAGATGCAGACCATCCTGCCAGTGTAGGCTGGTGTCCCTCCAGGTGGAACCCCAGTCCCCAATGAAGCCAAACCCCTGTGCTCCACACCATTTTCAACCATTCCTTAAACTGCATGGTGCAAAGTACCCTCGCCTCACCCATGCCACTGACAGGCAGCACCTCTGAGAAGGATACTGTGTGTGCTACTTGTCTTAGGCCCCTCCCCAACTCTACAAAGTCCTTCTGCACTGCTGTAATCTCATGACGAGCCAAGTCATTTGTCCCTAGGTGGACAATGGCGTCCAGCTCAACTCCCGTGCAGCTGTTCTCGTGACACCCTGACTACCCTCTTTAACAAATCATGGGAGGATGGGGTGGTACCCGAGGACTGGAGGAGGGCAGATGTGATTCCCTTCACAAAAGTGGGAGCAAGGCAGAAGCAGGAAACTATAGACCTGTTAGTTTAACCTCAGTGATAGGGAAAATGATGGAATCACTTCTAAAGGAAAGAATTGTCGCAGTATCTGGAGGCCAGAAGGGCACAGGACCCTAGGCAGCATGGATTCTCACAGGAAGGTCATGCCAGACGAATCTGATAGATTTCTTTGACTGGGTGACCAAAGTAGTAGATCAGGGAGGGCTGTGGACATGGCCTACCTAGACTTTGCAGGCATTTGACACAGTCCCACACAAAGATTAATATATAAGTTAGCCAGCCTGGGAGTGGGTCCCAAGATGACAGCCTGGGTAAAGAATTGGCTGGAGAATAGGACACAGAGAGTAATAGTAAATGGAGTCCACTCAGAAGAAAGGAGGTTACTAGCGGTACCGCGAGGGTTCAGTATTAGGACAGTCCTCTTCAATGTCTTTATAAGCGACATTGCAGAAGGACTGGAAGGAAAAATATGTCTCTTTGCAGATGACACTAAGATCTGCAACAGAGTTGATGCACAGGGTGGGGTGGAAAGGATGAGAAGGGACTTGGCAAGGTTAGAGGAATGGTCAAATGTATGGCAGCTTAGATTCAGTGCTAAGAAGTGCAAGGTAATGCACCTGGGAAACAAAACCTAGGGGAAGAGTACACAATGGGAGGTGAGATACTAACAACAACAAAAATGGAAAGGGACCTGGGGGTAGTCATATCAGATGACCTAAAGGTGGGCAAGCAATGTGAGAAGGCAGCAAGGAGGGCTGGGGGATACTGGGATGCATAGGAGAGGCATCACCAGTAGAAAACAGGAAGTTATTATCCCTCTGTACAGACAGCTGGTGAGACCCCATCTGGAGTACTGTGTGCAGTTCTGGAGACCCAATCTCCATAAAGACATAGACAGGATGGAAGCTGTCCAGAGAGGGCAACTAAAATGGTGCAGGGTCTGCATCGGAGGACATATGAAGAGAGACTTAAGGAGCTTAATATGTATAGCCTCGAGGAAAGGAGGAGAGGGGACATGATAGAAACTTTCAAGTACCTCAAGGGAATCAACAAAGTCCAAGAGGGTAGCATCTTTCAAAAAAGAGGTGTGCAAGAACAAGAGGGCACAATTTGAAGATAGAGAGGGCTCAGAGGTAATTTAAGGAAGTATTTTTCACAGAGAGGTTGTGGATGCATGGAATGGCCTTCCGGAGGAGGTTGTGGAGTCAAAATCAGTGGTGGAATTCAAGCATGCATGGGATAGTCATAAGGCAATTCTGGGGGTGGGGTAGGAAGAAGTAGGCTGCTGGTTAACTAGGATCTGCAGCTTATCCAGTGGTGAGGAAATGGGCAGACTGGGTGGGCAAGCGGTCCTTATCTGCCATCACATTCTATGTTTCTATGTTTCTATGATCCTAAGGATGTGCTTCCTGTCCTTCAAGCCAGGGCACCAGGCAGGCACCTTACTTCAGTTTTCCCTGCTCCTTCCAGTTCTGTCCCCTAATAATTGAGTCCCCCACCAGGGCTGCTTCCTTTCCCTGAAAACGCGCACAGCACCATCCCTTGTGGGTCGTTCACTTGGCTTTGGGTTGGGGGCGGTGCTAGTCAAGGTAGCACTAGTGATAGAGGATTACTGCCAGCGTGACCTAATCTTATTCATAGTCAGATAGCACAGTCGCTATCTGACTGTGAATGGCACATTTTTACAACCGGGCAATCACAAATCGCAACGCAGTGTTTTGTGATCTGGACCCATATGTCTCACGGGATGTATGCTTGCCTCCTGTTTGTTTCATTGTTAGATAAAATTGACTGTGTACTCTGTATGCTTTGTTTAAATTATTTTATACAGAACCAAAATATTAGCATGGTCATGTAATCCAACTGAGTTAACCTAGTTACTAATGTCACGCAGGGACATTACTTGCATATTAGAAGAGACACGTTGCATCCTATACTGTTGAACAACAAATAGAAACTTAGTTCTGGAAAAAATGAAGATCAGAGACACCACTGAGTGCAGGTTCACAGATGCTTTTGGAATATTTCATAAGTCTGTTACTTATTTCATCTGGTCTTTGTAACACCAAGTGCAGATCATATATAATGTCTCTGTATTAGCTTTGCTTGAAGCTTGGATTTTGCAATAAAGTTTAAAAAATTCAGATGACTATATCCCCCTCCTCACCTCATAGAACTGCTTTTAGTAGTCTTGCCAGCCATGGGGGTGCTATAGCTTGTGATATGGGAGCTGGCAAGCAGCTTACTATGGCTCAGTGGTCCATTACCAGTCCAGCCCCACATTTAAAAGACTGACCCCACCCTTTCCTGTGCAATCACAGTTCGCTGAAGTGATTGCACAGGAAGAGATATAGTGCAAAACAGGCAACCACCGCTAAGCAGTCATTGCCACCACTTGGGGCTACTCATTAGTGACTATATGGCACCCTGTGTTTTTCAGTGTTCCTTTAGATGTCAGGAGACCTTTTTCCCATAAAAGAGTGTTACATGTAGTTACAGCACTCAGCAACGAAAACAGCAGATTACAGGTTCAGATCACACTGCAGCTGACTTACCTGTGTTTTAGCCCTCTCAGCTATGAAGCTGGGTAGAAGCAGGGTCCCCATGCATCTTAGCTTGAAAATTCTAAAATAAAAAACAATTGTTCATTTGATATTTAAAGGGGTCATTCAGTGGGTGAAATAGGTCAGACTTTCATTGTAGCAATCAGTATGTTTACTGTAGAACAGGAAAATGGTGGCACAAGTTGCTTTCCTGGGAGGAAGCACTGCAGAAGCACCCTCCACCCTGAATAAAGTTATGTTTCCTCATTGCAGGCCTCCAGTCCTTTTTAAGGCTGCAGTGGACGGAGCCTGCAGACGTTTTGCATGTACAAAAGGGCTGATGTCATGTTTTCTGTCAGTGAAACTGGCTGAAAGTGTAAATAGTCTCCTCCATACCCTCTTCCAAGAAATGCTTTCTGCCCTCAAATAAATATGCTTTCATGTTAGTCAGTTGTTGCAGGGCACTATTTTCATTCTTAATTGGGAGGTACAAGAACTGAAACCTGTGCAGTGGGAGGCAGCAGTTTTTTTTTGTGTGGGGCAAAGATCCACCCCCACCTCCACTTGAGAAGGTCCCAAAGATCTACCCCCACCTTTTTTGGTTCATGTGGGAGGGGCATGGGGTGGATCTATCATGTTGGAACAACTGACTATCAGAGCTGCCTGGGGCATCACAGCTTAAGATTCAGAAGGAAAGAAAAAGTAAGGAGTGCCTGAAACTGCATCCTTATACAGCACTTGTAAAACTGCATTCTGAAATTACAGCACTTGAGGAAAGCAAGCACTTGCAACACAAGAATGACAATTGAGGTATAAGCCCACAAAGGAGTAAAATATGTCACCCAAAGAAGACTATCCCATATTGGATACTAGAGTGTCTGTTTCTTAAAAGCTTTTATACCCCACACACACACAGCTGAAGCCACCCAAATAGCTAGGGGAATCTCTACATTTTTATCTTTCTGGGCCCTGAAGTTTAGCAGCAGTGTGTGAAGAGAATAAAGTCTTGTGTTTTGTGCATCTGAATAGGTTTAGTGCTTTGAAGTTAAAATATATAAATTTATACACATAGTGTCATGGGCACATGACAAGGAAGGATATACTACTGAAATAAATGTTATTCTGATGATTTATTTATTCATATGTAAGATTGTAAGTGTAGTTCTGCCTAGGTCATAGACACATAAGCTATAAAAGGTACATTTAAGGATGGATGTATTAGCCAAAGCGTGTAGCAAAATAAAGCAAGAAAAATAATATATTGTTTTTTTTTTTTTTTTTTTACTTTCAGTTGTTTAACCAGGAGTGGCACACTAAGCTGAAAGCTTGTTTACAGGGGCAACCTGGGAGCACATGGAAGTTAACTGACTTGCTCAGGGTCACCCAGTATGCAAGTGGGGCTGTGGGATTCAAACCCACATCTCCAGACTTGCTGCTCAGAGCCTTAAACCACTGTACTATACTGCCTCCCTAGTTATGGCAGTCATCTGTTTTATGGTTCATGATGTTGGTGTAGTACGCAGCAGTACATTGCATAGCAGGTGTAAAATGTCAATAAGTAGATCATGCAACAGATGTGCTGAGCAGTTTCTGAAGCAAGAAATGTATTTAGGATAGTAAAATACTCCTGTTAGAAAACTGATAAATGTGTGACATGTGCACCTCAATTTCAAGGAGGTCCTCATGGGGTGTCAATGTACAATATAAAGTAGTTATAGTTTTAAAGTTGTCTGGTAATTGCTTTGTACTACCACTGTTACTAAATTTAAATTATTCTATGAAGAAAATTAAGTTTATGTAACTGTCTGTAAATGTATTAAAAACATTTACCTGTCCCTGTAATGTAATGCATTAAATGCAGTTGCTTGGTTAAGAGTCACATGACAACACCCAGGGCATTAGGGTTTCTGACCATAACATCCTGCCTTGTAGTGACGGACAGGCATCAGGGTGTGAGTTGGGATTGTCAACAGTAATGCTCGTGCTCATTCCACCCCATCCCACCCTGCAGCCAGTGACAGGTATCGAGTGTGCCTTTGACACTTCATCCCAACGTTCACTTCATTTTCTTATACAGTACTGTACCCATTTCAGCATATTTTCCTTTTGGAATGGGATAGTGTAAAGCTTGAACACCCAAGGCACACCTCAACACTTGTCTGTGTCTGCAAGATAGGGCAAGGAGAAATGGCGTGGCGTTATGGGCAATGACCCAAAAGCACACCCCAATGCCTGTCCATGTATTAAAACATTTACTTGTCCTTATAATGTAATGCATTAAAAGCTGTTGCTAGGTTAAGAAGTCACATAACAACGCCATGGGGATTAGGGTTTCTGACCATAACACCCTGCTCTGTAGAGACTGACAGGCTTCAGGGTGTGACTTGGGATTGTCAACAGTAATGCTCATGTCATTCCACCCCATCCCCACCCTGCAGCCAGTGACAGGTATCGAGGTGTGCCTTTGACTCTTCATTCCCAAAGTTCACTCTATTTTCTTATACAGTACTGTACCCATTTCAGTGTATTTCCATTTGGAGCGGGTGAGTGTAAAGCTTGAACACTTCAAGGCACACTTGACACTTGTCTGTGTCTGCAGGGTGAGGTGAGATGAAATGGCATGAGCGTTATGGGCAGAGAGCCCAAAGGCACACCCCAGTGCCTGTCCATCTCTGAATGGTGGAGTGGGGTTGGCGTCACTTCAGTACTTCACTGCCATTCCTATTCTACCTGTCTGTCTATATGTCTATGTAATTATCTATCTTTCTATCAATTGTATATATCACTATTTTTACCTTTTTCTAAAACAAACTGGTTTATCACATTTGCCTGTACTCTGAGCACATACTTATGAAACTGCATATTTGTATTCCACTTCTGCATAGACCTGATGCTTTCCTAATATTCCCATTATTACAAGCATAACTACCTTACCTCAAAGCGACCCCTCTGAAAGTTACTATCACATTTTCTCTGCTAACAGTCCATCATTGATTGATTGAATTTTTGGTGACCGGGTAGGCCCACTGGGCCCGGAGGTCCTGTTTTCAGGGGCGACCGGGTGGAACAGTACATGACATGAAGGACAATGGAGCAATATACAACAATATACTGGCTGAGGTTTACAGTAAGCCACAGCTTTCAATCCATGAGGTTTACAGTAAGCAACTGCTTTCAATCCATGAGGTATCACTTTCATATTTATAGGTCATGGATGTCATAAGTATCTAACTGCTTCTCCTTATGTGCATTTGCTCATGCTCCGCGACATACAATTGATGAGACAGTACAGAGAGTTCGATAGGTAACATTCCTCTAAGATACATAGGGTATTTTCTATGAGCATGAGTTGGGGTAAGTGCAGACTGTGCAGTGGGTAGAGTTTAAGTATGGTAGAAGGCATGCGGGGTCATTATTTAGAGTTGGGTGAAAGCGCGCATAGGCAGTTACTCATTGACAGCAGGTAGGTCTTGAGTCTAGTGCAGAAGCTCGGTACTAAAGGGGTCTCCTGCACCTCAAAGGAAGACTGTTCCAAGGGAGGGGCAGCATGTCTGAAAGGATTTACAATCTGCCTTGGTCCTGACCTTAGGGACCTCTAGTAGCTTCTGACCAGAGGACCTGAGGTTCCGACACTTAGTTTTTCTGTGAGGAGTCCATCGAGGCTGGGGGGCATTGGGCTGATTAGTTTTTCGCCAGGTAGAGTACAGGGTACCTGAGCCGAGCTTCAAAGGATGGCCAGTTGAGCCTTGCTAGGGCCTCACAGTGGTGGCTCCTTGAGTGGGACCTGACTTCCTGACATCAACACATTGCTGAAATATAACTTATATCACCTCATGGACAAAAGCCCTGTTTCTCTTAAAAAAAACAAAAAAAAACTGTATAAATAATCCCAAGGCTGAACATATGCCAGCCATTACTTTTATGTACTGCCACCTTCTGTACCATCATGGGGATTTGCATATGTTTCCCATGATGCTTTACGATTATTGGGGTATGTGCAACTGTGTTTTCTTTAAAATTTGGCTGTCCGGCCAATATCATCCGGGATAACACATACCTCAGTAGCATTTGCTCTGGGGTTCTTTTGTAAACCTATATTCTAGGAGCTTGGATATGTTGTTCATCCACAATTCTTGGCATGTCATGGGGGGGCCGGGGTATTTACCACCCAGGTGGGTGGGAGGAGCTAGCTGAAGACTTTCCGCAAGATTTAAAGGGAAAGGGACATGGCAAGAAGTGTGAATGATCAAGATTTAAAGGGGAAAGGGACATGGCAAGAAGTGTGGATGAACAACATATACCACTCCTAGAACTACTGTTACAGGTGAGTAACCTGTTCTTGCTTCCCTTTCCTTCCATTAAAATGTACACTTCCATATATTTTTCCGATAATGTGTATGCCTTCCTTAGACGGAAACTAAAACAAATCTTACTACTTAAATATCATTGTGTTTTTTTCCATACCTCCTTAACAATTCCACACAACTTCACTTACTTCATTATGTTCCATGGTGGATCTGACCAGATCAGATCTTATCTTCCTCCCCTCCCCCTTCAATTTAGCTGCAGATGTACAATCCTCCTCCAACCAGTTTTGTGTTTTTGTTGTTTTACCCAGCTTTTCGTCTGCTTGTTTTCAGTCCCTGATCTTCAGGAGGCTTCCTTCTCTCTGGTGATCTCCTTGCTGAAACAACTGCCTCCAGCTAGTGTGCGTTTGGCAGCACATGGCCTGATCGTGCCAGCAAACTGCATCTTGATGGTACCAGGATGTTTACCACCTTTGTCTTTGGGCTTCCCTGCTGTCCTCCTCTGTGGTGCCACAGTGCCATGAAAGGGTGGGGTGCATACTGGCATGCATTTTTACAGCAGCTGAAGGGTGAACCCTGCAGGTCTTACACTGGGATCCTGATGATGTGGAAGTGCCTCCCACCTGGTCAAGGACTTGCTGCCTGCAGCAGCATATCTTGACTACTGCTGCCCATATGCCAGTATCCTAGGGTTTGCTTCTCAACCGGTAACTTCCATTGCCGCCTAGTAAGGGCAGTATTGGACTGGCCCACTTGGATACCAAAAGTTCCCTCCATATACACACACACACACTCAGTTGGGCACCTCCCGTGTTTCAAACACTGAAAATGTTTATATGTCATCTATGCTCTAATTAGGTTTTCTGATTACTGCAAACAAAATGGAGTGAAACATTGCAGGGGTCATGCTTAACTTTTGCACTGGTTCACCGAGAAAGTGGTGCCCATCTACACTGACAGCCCAATGATTGCACTAGCTCCAGCGTATTATGAATCACTGTATCCCAACCAACTGTAAGGGCAAACAGTGCAGGGAAGTGCTCACTGGTGGGCTGGATAGAACATTTCTGTCTATGTACTATCATTTATTGGGATGAGAAAAAGCATTTCAGTGAATAGGCAAGCCAACAGCCACAGCAACTGAGTTGCTGCTGTGTATTTATTTTTCAAACACAGGCATATTGCACAAATAAATTGCACTATATATATTATAGTGCTTACTGCACAGTTCAAAAGGCTCCGCTGAAGTCTGTTTCAGGTGCTTAATGCAAAGAAGTGCCTCAGATGTCATCTGTAGTAATACAGCAGCAGTACAAATCATAACAGTATCACAGTAACATTAATTCATAGTTATCTGTACAAAAATACTCATCCTACTCTAGTGCAGTTTATTTGTGCAGTATGCCTGTGTTCGAAGAATAAAATACACAGCTGCAACTCGACTATTGTGGATATTGGCCTTGCATGTTCACTGAAACCCTTTTTATCCCACTGCATGCTACTGTTACATAGATTGAAAAACTTATGGATCACACTGCTGCCTGGAGTCAGACCTTCCCTTACTCACCAGACCAGAGACTGCAAGTACCACCAGTAGCTTTAGATTACATTTTGCTATGGTGGTCATCTCCTTCAGCCCCGCTGCCGATGACACATTGACAGGGTTTCGATCAGTAATTAGGCTAAACTCTCCATCAAGTGCACAACTCTGCAGGAACTTGCCTGCCTAGTCAGCCCCAAGAGTCAAGACCCTCCGTCATGCCATGTCTCTCTGAGTCACACCACTCACTCCAGTTTCTAATCTGCCTGCATTTTTAAGCCTCAGTGACTCGGAGGAAGGGTTCTTTAAAAAAAAAAAAAAAAAATGTGCTGTTGAGGCACTAGGGCAGAAGTAAATCATACCTGTGTCCCGAGGTCGGATGATGTTCGTCATGACTGCTGGATCCTCGGCCTCTTCTACTACAAGCATGCCCACTATACCCCTTCTGTCCCATAATCTGCTCCTGGCACCAGTTCAGTGCCAAACCTATCCCCCTGGGCTTTTAACTTGCGGCAACACTCTCTTTTCCCTTTGCGTGGGTGCTCTGCCCTCCTGTCCTTTCTGCCGCATAGCACCTGCGTGTGAAGTATTTTGAGATTGGGCTCACAGCCCACTCACTGCCTGGCCTGGGTCCACTGCTGCTGGCAGGGAGTCCGAGGTGTGTGGGAAGGTGGTCAGGGCGATTACCTCCCAAGCAGCAGTATCAGCTTCAGACAGTGGGAAGGGAAGCAGGTGACACTCAAAATTAAATCTGCACCATTCGGAGAGCACCATGGAGACCTAGGAGCAGTTACTTGGCTCCGTGAGGTGAGCAAAACAAACAAACAAAAAAAAAAACTGGAAACTTGACTAGAAAGGGCCCTTAAAGAGTTGTTTCCAATTACGGATAGATTGCACTAGCCAGACTGGGAAAGTTGGGTGACAACGCACAGGCCCAAGGTAGTTTGAACTATGCCCCGGGCCAGTAAAATAATGTTAAGTTCTAGGGACATGGATATAGTTGTTCATCCACACTCATTGGCAGTATCCTTGCCGCTTTAAATCTTGCCGGAAGGTCTTCAAGCTTGCTCCTCCCACCCACCGGGTGGTATAACTCTGAGCTCCGCCCCATGGCGCTAGATCTTCCTTACGCTTGGGCTCAGGTTCCCTCCTTAGCAGCTCTGCGTTTGTGACTGGTTCCTATTTCTCCGTTTGCTGGTTTAAAAATAATATTTAGCAAAAGACTAGTCTTGATCCCTCGTGACTGCGATGGATCATCGACTCCGGATTCGGAGATGCCCATCTTGAATGAAGATGTCTCGACGGATCCACACTCACGTGTGTCTACTGTAGGCCTTGAGCACGAACCGCGGGCTTGCGACCTGTGCTCATCTTTCTCGGCCTCGTCCTCGAGAACCGTGCTGCCCGATTGCAACTGGGCCGTCCGAGCGTTTCCCTCGGTGAAGTCCAGGAGGCCGGTTGGCGGTGTCGCGGCGTGACTCGGCGGATCAGCTCGGCGGATGGTCGCCCTCGAAGAGGGCGGCGCGGGCCGTATCTTCCTCGACCGCGGCATTTATCCGCTCTCTCTGGGTTCTTCCTACGGCTTCCTTTAAGGAGCTTTGTCTGTCCCTCTCCACTAAAGGAGAAGGGCCTCGTCTGCTGGACCTTTCTCGGTCAAAAAGAGGGACAAGGGTAAGTCCCTCCGTCGGCGCTCTTGGGAGAGGAAAGGTCCTCTCCCGGGCCGTCGACCGTCGGCTCCAGTCGACCGCTCGGCTTGACCACTGGCCTCACGGTGTCCCGTCAGGTCAGTTGACCGAGACTCCACTGATGAAGTCGAGATTTTCTCGACCCATTGGACGGGCTGTCGCCTTTAGCAGCGAGATTCCCTCTCCCGGTTCCCAGGAGAGTTGAGAATCCCGTGGGCTCGCCTGTGCCTCGGTTCCGGACCCTCGGATGGACCTTCGAGCGAAGGAGTGTCGGTTCCGGCGACACCTCCCTGCACCGACCAGGGATCCGGGACTCTCGGTCTCGGTCTCGGACCTCTTCAGCGGTCCAGCCGTTCCCACCGTCATAGGCGGTCTCGGTCTCGGCACCGCGATGGCGGCGTCGCCGCTGGTCCTCGTCCTCCTCCCTCGGATGAGAGGCTTGGCGTCTAAGTACGTCGGCGGTACGAGGACCTTATGTTTACAACAGCTCCTCCTGGCGGGGAATAAGCCGACTCCGGCGCCTTCCCGGCCATTAAGTAACTGTCACGGAGCGCCGACACAACCCCTCGACTTGCGAGGCCTATACCCAGGCGGTTGTTCGGCCAAACCAGCTGCTCCACCGATTGCGGTGGAACCTCCGCCTCCACAGCCACCAATTGGGGCTCCGACCAAGGATTCTCGGTCGGCTGAGGGTTTACCCCATCGGCTGTCAGTTACCCTCACTCCCGACCGACCTCGGCAGGTGAAGGGTGGCTCAGGCCAGAGGCAGCTCTTCGAGGACTCTTCGAGTCCGAAGATGATTCCTCCTTCTTCTCAAGCGACTGGACTTGGAGTCTTCAGGAGGTCAGCCAATGGACGATAGCCCGTCGTCCTTCCTAGGACTGCTTCGGCTCATCTCGGAGTCTACCGGGATGGAGCTCGAACCCGTTCCAAGCAGAGCCAGGTATCCCCTCACGGAGATTCTGGACCGAGGGATTCTCCGACGGAGGCCTTTCCGGTGGCCGAGGCCATAGTGGGTCCGGCACTGGAACTTTGGCAGCGCCCTGCTTCCTGCCCTGCGCCCGGCCAGGATGGCCAGGAAGTATGCGGTCCTACGGTTCCTTGTCCGGTTTTGGAACACCCTCTGCTGAGGGGTTGGTTACCGACAGCGTTTTCCGGCGCCGGCAGCGCCAGGGATGGGACAAACCTCCTGACAAAGGGTCGAAAGTGGACTATGTCGGGAGGCGAAAAGTCTGCAGCTGCGTCCTCTCTCGGCCTTCGTCAGGCCAGTTCGGCCGTCCTCATGGCACATTTTTCTCATGCCCTGTTGGGCTCCCTGGATGAGGTCATCCCTCATCTTCCCGCCGATCTGCAGACTACGGTTAAGCAGGTGCGGGACCAGGGCAGGGCAGTGGCCAAACAGCAGCTCCAGACTGCTTTGGATGAGGGGACTCATGTGTGCCAGATCGGTGGCGGCCGCAGTATATAGGTCATGGCTTGGCTGAGGATATCCACCTTACTTCGGATACCCAGCACAAGTTGGCGGATGTTCCTTTTTGGGGACTGACCTCTTCGACCCTGGGGTGGAAGGTCACCTGCAGAGGATCGAAGTCCAATGCCACCTTGGACTCGGTCTCTTCCGCTCAGAAGGACAAGGCCGAAACCACAGCCTAAGCCCTTTCGTCCTTCTGTGCCCCTCGCGCGCCCGGCCCAGCAACGCCAGGCCAGCAGGCTCGGCCTTGGCATCCCAAACCCAAGCCGCGCTTCCTCTAACAGGAGGCAGGGAGGAAAGGGCCCAGGAGGTCCCTCGGCGGTCCCTCCTCCAAGCCTGCCCAGTGACGGGCTGGGGGTGTCGCCCCATCCCGTCACACCTTACCCTGGGTCCCCGATGAGAGGCGGCTCCGGCACTTCCGTTCCGCCTGGTCGCTGTTACCACGGACAGGTGGGTCTTGGAGGTGGTGGGAAGAGGCCTGCCTCTGGAATTCGAGCAGGCACCACCCTTCAGAGCCGTCGCCCCTCGGGGCTTGGGATCCCAGCCTCACTGGCGGCTCGTCGAGCCGACAGCCTCTCCTCCTCCAGAAGGAGGTGGTAAGAGAGGTGGTGGACCCTCCTTCAGACCCAGGGTTTGTGTCCAGGTACTTCCTGGTTCCAAGCAGACGGGGGCTGGCGCCCCATTCTCGACCTACACGACCTAAACAAGTTCCTAAGGTCTCGAACCTTCAGGATGGTCACTCTGGCTCAGATAATACCATCCTTGGAGCGGCGTGTGGTTCTGCTCTCTGGACTTGCAGGACGCGTTTTCAAGTCCCTATCCGTCAAATCTCACCAGAGATTCCTTCGCTTCAAGGAAGGATCTCTCTTGAGTTCCAAGCCATGCCCTTAGACGTCTCCAGCTCCCAGGGTCTTCACCAAATGCATGGCAGTGGTGACAGCATTCCCTGCGGCGCCGAGGGTCGGGTGTACCCTTACCTGGACGACTGGCTGATAGCAGCTCCCTCAGGAAGGAGGCGGAGTGGTCAGAGATCTGGCCCTCAGGTCTGCTCTCAACTGGGCCTCCTTATCCAGAGGCCAAGTCGAGACTCGAGCGAAGCAGGTGATTTTATTCATCGGGCGCAGCTCGACTCTCTTCGAGCCAGGCGCGGCTCCGCCGCGGACAGGGCGGGTTCTTTCCTCCTTTGCCCGATCATTTCTGGTTGGGCAATTCGCCCTGCCGGGACTTCCTCGCCTCCTGGGTCTCATGGCGGCCTGTGCCAGCGTGGTCCGTTGGGCCGCTGGAACATCGTCCCCTTCAGTGAGGGACTGGCCAGCCAGTGGTCCTGGCTGCGATCCCTTGGACCAGCTGGTAGCCGGTGACACAGGGGATGTGGAATGCTCTCCAGTGGTGGACCGTTCCAGATCATTTGCAGGAGGGCATCCCGTTCGTCCGCCCAGGCAGCCGGTCTCTCTGTCGACCGATGCCTCTCTGATGGGTTGGGGTGCCCATCTGGGGAACACCGGGCTCATGGCCTCTGGTCCCGGGAGTCCGATGCCACATCAACCTGCTGGAGCTCCGGCGGTCCGCCTAGCTCTCACCGCCTTCGCTCCCGTTCCTCCGGGGTCAAGTGGTCCGAGTCAGGCGGACAATACCACGACCATGTACTATATCTAAACCGCCAGGCGGGACGCTGGCTCCATGCTTCTATGCAAGGAAGCTCTCCGCGATTTGGTCACTGTGGCGCAGCCTGAGGCGGATCTCCTAGGCCATTCACGTGGCAGGAGCCTCCAACACCCTGGCCGATGCCCTGAGCGGATAGGGGCTGCATCCCACGGTGGTCTCTCCTGCCGGAGGTAGTACAGCATCTGTTCTCCTTTGGGGCACACCTCAGGTGGACCTGTTTGCCTCCATGGAGAGCGAAGCTGAGTCTGTTCCATGCCGCCCCCCCTCAGCAGGGGCTCGCTGCAGGGGATGCCTTCTCGAGGCAATGGACCCCGGGCCTCTTTCGCCTTTCCCCATTTCCCTTGATCCACAAGGTGCTTCTCAAGGCGAGGAGGGACAAGGCGCAGGTGATTCTATAGCCCCAGACTGGCCTCGCCAGTTCTGGTACCAGATCTCCTCAGTCTCAGCTCCAGGACTCCGCGGCAGCTTCCAGCTCGCCCGGACCTGCTCTCAGTCAATCAGGGAAGGTGTTCCATCCGGACCTTCAATCCCTGCACCTGACGGCCTGGTTCCTGGCGGCTAGAGTTCCAGGCTTTGGGTCTTTCAGCGAGGTCCTCAATGTAGTTGAGGCGTCCCGTAAGTCGACCAGAAAATGCTATGCCTTCAAATGGAAAAGGTTTTCCATTTGGTGTCAGAACAGGGCTTGGACCCTTCCTCCTGTTCCTTGGCAAGCATCTTGGACTATTTATGGTCCCTTTCTAGTCAGAGGCGTTAGAGGCGACCCTAAGGGTGCACCTGGCAGCCATCTCTGCTTGCAGGCGCGGGCCGGGAAGCAGTCGATGGCGCAGGAGAAGGTGGTCTGGCGCTTTTCAAGGCCTTGATCACATTTCCCTCCAGTCACGGGAACCCCCACCTCCGTGGGATCTACTGCTGGTACTGGCAAAGCTCATGGGCAAGCCATTGAACCTATGCACAGGTGTGCTCTCTCTCACCTGTCGTGGAGACCGCCTTCTTGGTGGCTATCACGTCAGCCAGAAGGATGGGAGAGCTCCAGGCGCTTTCCATCGAGTCTCCTTACCTGGTCTTCCACAGGGACAAGGTTGTCCTGCGCCCCACCGAAATTCCTTCCGAAGGTGGTGTGGGTTTCACCTTAACCAGGTGTTGACTCTGCGGTGTTCTACCCCAATCACACCTCGGAGGCGAATATAGGCTCCATACTCTGGATCCCTAGAAGGGCGCTCGCTTATTATAAGGAGCGCACGGCTGAAATTGGGAGAGGTTCGCCAGCTGTTTGTCACCTACGCTGAAGCCGCATCTGGCAGACCTGCAGCCAAGCGGACGATAAGCAGGTGGGTAACCTCCTGCATAGATCTCTGCTATAAGTTAGCGGGCATGGAGCCTCCCAGAGGGATAAGAGCTCATTCTACCCGCCATACTGCTGCAGCGGTGGCTGCTTCCAGGGGCGTCCCTATCCAGGAAATCTGCAGGGCTGCTACCTGGAAGTCAGCAAACACCTTCATTACCCACTACCACATCGACCTTGAGTCACGCCGGGATGCTGGTTTTGGGGCCTCGGTTCTCCAGTCTCTCTTTCCCAAGTAAGTATATGGGGTGTCGTCTTGCCTCCCTCCTCCCGGAGAACTGCTAGGAGTCTGCCAATGAGTGTGGATGAACAACATATCCATGTCCCTAGAAATACAGGTTACTCACCTGTAACAGGAGTTCTAGGAATGGTATATGTTGTTCATCCACCCACCCACCCGACTCCCCGGCTTCGACGCACAACCTGAGCTCCAGCGGGCCAGATCTGGCGCCATGGGGCGGAGCCGAGTTATACCACCGGGTGGGTGGGAGGAGCAAGCTTGAAGACCTTCCGCCAAGATTTAAAGCGGCAAGGATACTGCCAATGAGTGTGGATGAACAACATATACCATTCCTAGAACTCCTGTTACAGGTGAGTAACCTGTATATCGACCCTGCATCGTCCCAATGGGAAAGCCAACCTGTAAGGAAGCTTTCTCACACACCCATGTTGTGTATCTTGGATGATGAAGTAAAATTGACAGCTCTTGGTACTGCTTAGTTTTTGATACTAGATATACGTTGTAATTAAAGTAATTGTGAAATAAGGGAAGGCAGTGTTATACAATAGGCTCTAAGCTTTGGAAGGACATTACCAAATAGAGGCAAGAAGCGGATTAGCACCAAGATGGAAGTAGTAAGTTAAACACTGTCTTAGCAGTACCAAACACTGAATTGTGAAACAGGAGACCCTAAGTTTGAGTCCCACCACTGGCTCATTGTGTGACCATCAACATCTCACTTGACCTCTTTGCACTTTTTGCCCTATCAGCTTTAAACTTGGTAGGGCAAGACCCCAGTGAAAAGAGGATGTTTCATCTCAGTTCAGCTATCCTGATTAAAAATAAGTTTTAAATATGAGAATGAAGTATAGCAAGGATACTTTCCCATTCAAAGCATTGTTCACTTATGTTGAGACTTTGTACGGATGCTGTACTGTACAATAGGTCTTACCAGTTTCACCTGCTGAGTCCTGCAACAATAAATTCCACAGTTATTTATTTGGAATTTACCAAATTCATGTAAGGTGAAATAGATAACACAGGGAATTATGTTTCTAGGGACGTGGATATGTTGTTCAGTCCACACTTCTTGGCAGGTCCTTGCTGCTTTAAATATTGCGGAAGGTCTTCAAGCGGTTTCTCCCACCCACTCAGGTGGTAAAACCCTCGACTCCGCCCATGATGCCAGATCTTCCTTACGCTTGGAAGCTCAGGTTCCCTCCTTAGCGCTCTGTGTTTTAGGCCTGGATCCACACTCTTGAATTTCTGAAACTTATTTTAAAATGTACAAGACTTGGTCTTCGTCTTTCCTCGTGGCTGCGATGGACAAATCGACTCTCTGCTTCCGTCGGTGCCGTGTGGGCAGAAGATGCCCCGGACCGATCCGCACTCCAGCGTGCTTCTACTACTTGGGGCTTGGCCACAACTTCGCGAGCTTCGCGAATTGTGCAAGTCGTTTTCAACCGGTCTTGGAGGACCGCGCTGCCACACTTTTCTCGGGCAACCCGCAGCAGTATCCGCGGTCAAGTCTAAGGAGGCCCGTTGGGCTGTGTCGCGGCGGCAGGCACCGTGGAACAGTTGGAGTAATTAATTGCCCTCGAGGAGGAAGCCGCTTATTCTTCATCCTCGCCGCGGCATTTATCCCACTCTCTTTGGGCTCCTCCTACACGGCTTCATTTAAGGAGCTTTGCCAGTCCCTCTCCACCAAGGGAAGGGCCATCAGGACATTCCTGTCGGTCCAAGAAGAAGGACTCTAAGGGTAAGTCCCACCATCGATGTTCATGGGAGCAGGAGAGATCCCTTCACGGACCATCGACTCTTGATTTCGGTCGAGGTTGCGGCTGCGGCAGCTGGCTTCACAGTGCCCCATCAGGTCAACCGGCGAGACATCCTTCAACGCGGTAGAGATTTTTCTCGACCGGACGGTTTGTCGACTGGAGAAGCCGACAACCCTACTTCACCGGTTCCCCGGTGGAAACCGAGACTTGCCTGTGTCTCCTGTGCCAGAGTCCCGGTTAAGGTCCCTGCACCGAGGGAGGAGCGGGTTTTCCTGTCCCTCTCTGACCCACCCTCAGAACCCCGAAGGTCTCGGTCTCGGTCCACTTCCAGGTCAGCCAGTCCGCCAGCGTCGGCGGTCTGCACCATGGAAAGTGGCGTCGCCCTTCATCCTCGTTGTCCTCTTTGGAGGATAGGCTCCAGCGCAAATTACGTCAGCGCTCTGAGGATTTAATGTGGCAGCAGCTCTTATTGTCCGGAAATAAGCAGACTCCATCGCCTTCTCCGACCATTAAGTAGCTGTCACCGATGGCAAACAACCCCTCATAGTAGTCGAGGCGATCCCGGCACGGTTGTTCGGCTGAAGCAGAACCTGCTCCACCTGTGTGGTGGAACCTCCGCCTCCACAACCGATGACTGGGGCCCTGACCAAGGATTCTCGGTCGGGTCAGGGCTTGCCCGCGGGTGGAGGGTGGCTCAGGCATCCGGCAGCTGTTTGCAGACTCCTGCGGTCAACAACGACTCCTCCCTGTTCTCCAGGCCGCTTGACCTGGAGTCTGCGGGGAGCCAGTCGGTGGACAGAGCCCATCCTCGTTTTCAGGTTTGCTTCGGCTCATCTGGAGTCCACTGGGATGCAGCTCGAACCCATTTAAAGCGGGCCTAGTATCCCTCACGGAGATACTGGACCGGGGGATTCCCTATGGAGGCCTTTCGGTGGCCAAAGCCCGTTCCTGGAGTTGTGGCAGCGGTCAGCATCTTGTCCCGTGCCTTCGGCCAGGATGGCTCGAAAGTATGCAGTCCCCACCGGCTCACTCTCTGGTTTCTCGGGCACCCCTCTGTGGAGGGTCAGTGACCAATAGCGTTTTCCAGCACTCTGGGAGCTCGGGATGTGGACAAACCACCCGATAAGGAATCCAGAAAACTGGATTACGCGGGGCAGAAGGTTTCGCTGCTTCCTCCCTAGGTCTTATCAGGCTAGCTGGGCCATTCTGATGGCACATTTCTCCACGCCGTATGGGTTCCCTGGATGAGGTGATTCCTTATCTCGGCTGACCTTCAGGCGATGGACAAGCAGGTGCGGGATCAGGGAAGAGGCGGTGGCAAAACAGCAGCTCAAGCGTCGGACATTGGTGATTCTTGTGGCTGCAGTGGCCATGCACGCAGAGCTTGGCTGCGGATCTCCACCTTCACGGCAGACACCCAGCACAAGCTGGCAGACATTCCTTTCCTGGGCACCCGACTAGTTCGGGCCGGGGTGGAAGACCATCTCCAGAGGATCGAGAAGTCCAATGCCACTTGGACTTGGTCACATCTGCCCAGAAGGACAAAGGCTGCCAGCAGCAGCGTAAGCCCTTTGCCCTTCCACCCTGCAGCACGTCAGCCCAGCAGCACCAGCATCAGGGCCAGCAGGCACACACTTGGCACCCTAAGGCCAAGTCAGCGCTTCCTCCAGTAGAAGCCTGGAGGCAAGGGTCCAGGAGGTCTCTCAGCGGGCCCTTCCTCCAAGCCTGCCCAGTGATGGGTTGAGGGGTGTCGCCCCAACCTCGTCACACTTCCCTGGTTCCCCATGGAGGACGGCTCCACCACTTCTTTTCTCGTGGTCTGCTATCACCACGGACTGCTGGGTGTTAGAAGTGGTAGGCAGGGGTCTGCCTCTGGAATTCGAGCAGTTCCCTCCCTGTTGAGCCGTCGCCCACGGGGACCCTCTCTGTCGAGCCAACATTGCCCTGCTCCTCCAGAAGGAGGTGATCAGCGAGGTGACGGACCTCCTCCAGACCCAGGGTTTGTGTCCAGGTACTTCCTGGTCCCAAAACGAATGGGGGCTGGCACCCCATTCTCAACCTGCACGACCTGAACAAGTTCCTAAGGCTGCGCACCTTCAGGATGGTCCTCTGGCTCAGATCATTCCATCCTTGGAACTAGGCATGTGGTTTTGTTCTCTGGACCTTCAGGGCAGCGTTCTTTCATGTCCCAATCCGTCCATCTCTTCAGCGATTCCTCTGCTTCGAGCAGAGGATCTCTTCTGATTCGGACCATGCCCTTGACCTCTCTCCAGCTCCCAGGGTCTTCACCAAATGCATGGCAGTGGTGACAGCATTCCCTCGGCGCCGAGGGTCTGGGTGTAGCTCACCTGGATGACTGGCTGATTGCAGCCCCTCCACGTTGGAGGTGGAGGCGGTCCAGGGATCTGGCCCTCCAGGTCTGCTCTCAGATTGGCCTCCTCATCCATGAGGCCAAGTCGAGACTTGTGCCATCATGAGTGATTCAGTTCATTGGGGCAGAGCTGACTCTCTTCAAGCCAGAGCCCGGCTCCGGCGGACAGGGCCGAGGTCCTTTCCTCCTTTGCCCAGTCATTTCTGGTTGGGCAATTCGCCCTGCCTGGGACTTCCTCGCCTTCTGGGCCTCATGGCGGCCTGCACAAGCGTGGTCCATTGGGCTCACTGACATATGCATCCCCTGCGATGGGGGCTAGCCAGCCAATGGTCACAGTGCTCCAGTCTTCTGGACCAGCCAGTGATGGTGACCCAAGAGATGTGGGATGGCCTACTCTGGTGGCTTGTTCCAGCTCATCTGCAGGAGGGTATCCCGTTTGTCCGCCCGACGCCAGGTCACTCTGATGACAGGCGCCTCTCTGATGGGTTGGGGTGCCCATCTGGGGAGCTCAGGGCCTGACCTCTGGTCCCCTCAGGAGTCTCTATGCCACATCAACCTACATCTCGCACTTGGTCTCTCGTGATCAGCCTGGAGGCGGATCTCCTAGCCATCCATGTGGCATGAGCCTCAAACAGTCTGGCCGATGCCCTCAGCCGGATAGGCGCTGCATCTCCGAGTGGTCTCTCCTGCGGAGATGGTACAAGATCTGTTCTCCCATTGGGACACCCCTCAGGTGGACCTGTTCGCCTCCAGGGAAGTCTGAAGCTGAGGCTGTTTCATGCCCGCCCCCTCAGCAGGGGCTCGCTGGGGATGCCTTCTCGAGGCCGTGGACCCCGGGCCTCTTCTACGCCTTCCCTTCATTTTCCTTGATCCACAAGGTGCTTCTCAAGGCAAGAGGGACAAGGCGCAGGCGATTCTGGTAGCCCCAGACTGGCCCTGCCAGTTCTGGTACCAGATCTCCTCAGCCTCAGCTCCAGGTTCCCAAGGCGGCTTCCAGCCCGCCCGGACCTGATCTCAGTCAACAAGGGAAGGTTCTCCATCCGGACCTTCAATTCCTGCACCTGACGGCCTGGTTCCCGGCTAGAGTTCCAGGCCTTGAGTCTTTCCGACAAGGTCCTCAACGTCGTTGAGGCGTCCTGTAAGTCGACCAGAAAATGCTATGCCTTTAAATGGAAGAGATTCTCCATTTGGTGTCAGGACAAGAGTGGGACCCTTCTTCCTGTCCATTGGCTAGCATTTGGACTACCTGTGGTCCTTTTCTCAGCTAGGGCTTTGGTGGATGACCCTTAGGTGCACTGGCAGCCATCTCTGCTTGCAGGCGCCCAGGCAGCAGGCAGTCGGTGGCGCAGGAGAAGGTGAACCGGGCGCTTTTTTCAAGGCCTTGATCACATTAACCCCTCCAGTGTGAGAACCTTCACCTCTGTGGGATCTACTGCTGGTATTGACTAAGCTCATGGGCAAGCCATTGGAACCGATGCACAGGTGCGATATCTCCCCACCTGTCTTGGAAGTCTACCTTCTTGGTGGCTATAACGTAAGCCAAAGGATGGGAGAGCTCCAGGCATTTTCCATCGAGTCTCCTTATGTGGTCTTCCACAGGGTCAAGGTTGTCCTGCACCCACCCGAAATTCCTTCGAAGGTGATGTTGAGTTTCACCTTAACCAGGTGTTGACTCTGCTGGTGTTCTACCCCAATCACACCTCGGAGGCCGAATATAGGCTCCGTACTCTGGACCCCAGAAGAGCGGTCGCTTATTATAAGAGCGGATGGCTGAAGTTCGGAGAGAGGTTAGCCAGCTGTTTGTCACCTACGCTGAAGTCGCACCTGGCAGACCTGCAGCCAAGTGGACGATAAGCAGGTGGTCACCTCCTGCATAGATCTGTGCTATAGGTTGGCGGGTATGGAGCCTCCCAAAGGGATAAGAGCTCATTCCACCTGCCATACCGCTGCTTGAGTGGCTACTTCTAGGGATGTTCCTATCCAGGAAATCTGCAGGGCTGCTACCGGAGGTCAGCACACACCTTTATTCACATTACTACATTGACCTTGAGTCATGCCGGGATGCTGGTTTTGGGACCTCGGTTCTCAGTCCTTATTCCCCAAGTAAGTATGGGGTGCGCGCCTTGCCTCCCTCCTCCTGGAGGACTGCTAGGAGTCTGCCAAGAGTGTGGATTGAACAACATATCCGTCCTAGAAATACAGGTTACTCACCTGTAACAGGAGTTCTAGGATGGTATATGTTGTTCATCCACATAATCACCCGACCTCCCGGCTTCAGCACAACCTGGCTTCCAGCGGGCTAGATCTGGCATCATGGAGCTGAGGGTTTTACCACCCGGTGGGTGGGAGGAGCCAGCTTGAAGACCTTCCGGCAAGATTTAAGCGGCAAGGAACCTGCCAAGAAGTGTGGATGAACAGCATATACCACTCCTAGAACTCCTGTTACAGGTGAGTAACCTGTATTTCCAGGTGCAGCCTGCCAGAAGGGGTGTAGTGGAGAGCAGCTACAGAGCAGAAACATTACAAATAGTGTGGCAACGTGGTCTAGTGACTACAGCATGTGCTTGAGAAGCATGAGAACTCGAGAGTCCGTTCAAATCCCACTGAAACCACTTACACATATGTGACCTTGAGTAAGTCACTTGACCTCTCGATGCTTTAGTCACTCCGCTGTACAATGGTTAAGAGAGGGCCCACTGAAAACTAGACATTCCAGCTCTGGCTATCCTAGACAAATGGTAATAAATAAATAAATAATGTTGTAACTACAGAGTCGAAGGTAATGGTGTTAACAGTGTCAAACTACAATAAATATAAAATATATTTATCCTCTGGGCCGCACCAGACGAGTCAGCCTGGTGTGCTTATCCCAGTTATCAAATTTAAAATAAAATCTAAGGTACATATATTTTCAAACTCTCAAACTCCCAACAGACTAAAAATACAAAATATTCATTTCATACAAGACAGCTCCAAGAGTGAAAAGGAATAAGTGATAAAGTATTATAAAGTGCATACAAAGTTTACAATTCAGGTTACAGTAAGGTGCAGAATACTGTAAATAGACATCATTCCATTAAAATGGGAACCAAAGCTGGAGTTCTGTGTGACCCCAGCCTCATTGCTGAGGCTTTCAGTAATAAATTCACAAATTTTAATGAGAAAGGAATATTTCTTTCTCACTAAAGTTAGTGATTTAATTCCATTGCAGTGGCTAATGCAGGTGTGGCGTGGCTCAGTTGGTAGCACATCTGCCTCTGGGCCAGAAGGTTGTGGGTTCTTGTCCCACACCAGAATTGAGCTCATATCTAAACGCTGGTACCCAAGTGTAGTATTAGGTCACAGGTGCTGTACTGTTGGGGTGTGCTGTCCTTTGGATGAGGCATTAAACCGTAGTCCCCTCTACCCATCTTGGTGGGTGTCCAGGTGGAAGTAAAAGAACCCAAGGCACTCTTAGCAAAAGAGTGGGGACTTTACCGGTGTCCTGCCAACATTCCCCTTCCCATAAAACCAGTTCATGCAATTGTCCAGACTGTGTGGGTGTTGATGTGCGATATAGCTGCCACTGCACATTTAGTCACTTCACTACCAGTCTAGCATTGCTTGTAAAGTGCTTTGAGATACATTGTGTATGGCGCTATATAAATACTGATTTTTCTTCTTTTCCTTCTTCTAATACTGCACCAAAACATCTGCTTGTCGCCTTGATTGTTCCTATTTGCTGGATATACAGTACCAGAGAAAGGAAGTGCGTCTGGGAACCCTAGGTCCAACTATGTGAGCCTGTAGCTTAGTGTTTAGAGCACTGGAATGATATTCTTGGGGGCCTATATTCAGTTGCCAGTAGCTACATTATTTCTTTCCCAGTAAGATTTGTGAGTTAATTGCTAAGCACTGGCTATAACTGCACCAAAACATCTAATCATCATCAATATTAAATTCACAGATCTGTACTTCTGAGGCCAAACTTCCCCAAGGACCATAGTCTAAATCTGTACCTCCTGGATGCTGACCATTTTACTGTTCCCAACTTCCCACCCAGCAACTTTAGGTAACCACCCCTAGGGAGATGTGCAGAGTTCTCAGTGCCCTCCCCAACTGTGGTGGTGTAGGCAGTGATGGTTTGTACCCATGGTTTCTTAAAATAATTGCTGATGTTATTGCAAACCCTCTATCAAAATTCTTGATCTATCCTTTCCTCCTTATCAGTGCTGGTAATCTGGTAGCAAGCTAGTGCACTGATATTTAAAGTAGGTATCCCCTACTTGTGGCGTTGATCACCATTCTCAATCCTTTCTCTTAGTAAGCTCTTAACAAGGATAATTTCTAAGGGCATGGATATAGTTCACTTATACACACTCTGACAGTTCCACTGAAACATTATTGGCGGGACGTCTTTAAGCTAAGCTGCTCCCACCAGCTGGGTGGTATATCCCTACTCTGCTCCGTGAAGTCAGATCTTTCTTTCTGCTGGAAGAACAGGTCACCTCCTTTGTGCTGCCACTTAGGATACTCTGGGCGCTATAGGCAAAGCTGTTCTTTTCAAAAGTTTTCAATTTCTTTGATTCAGTTTTGCAGTTCTTTCAACTCCATCTCCTACCACGATGGAACACAAGAAACTAGGATTCATCCTGCATTAGGTGCCGGCAGAAGATGTTGATTACCAGTTTGTATGATATGTGTGTGTACTGCCTGTATGGGCAGCACAATGTGACCAGGTGCAGCCTGTGCTCATCCATGCTCCCTGGTCCCTTGGGGACAGGAAGCTCTGGCTCTCACTGGGTTGGCCTTCTGAGGCGGTTCAAAGGACCACCCTAAGGGCTGCAGGAAGGCCTTGTATATGCGGGTCTGCTAAGCAACTTGCAGCCCTTGAGGTAGAAGCAGTAGCTAGTGTGGCAGGCATCTCCATGGTCTCAGTGCTGTTCCCTGGGGCCACTGTCAGAGAGTCTTTCAAGGACCAATTCTGAGATACGAGTCTGTCCCTCCAGACCTTGGGGACAGCCCTGCTCACTGTGGTTCAGAATCCAGCTGCACCTGTGCCAGTCGCGGGAAGCGTGAAACATAGACTTTGATAGCAGATAAGGACCGTTTGGCCCACTTAGTCTGCCCATTTCCCTACCTACAGAATAAACTGCAAATCCTAGTTAACCAACAGCCTATTTCTTCCTACCCCCACAAGAATTGCCTTATGTCTGTCCCATGCTTTGTTGAATTCTCCCACAGTTTTAGACCCTAACCTACTCAGGAAGGCTGTTCCATGCGTTCAGCACCCTCTCTGTGAAAAATACTTCCTCACATTGCCCCTGAGCCATCCCCCTCTTCAAATTGTGTCCCTTGTTCTTGCACAGCAGTGCAGGGACCAACAGTGATAGAGGTTCTCCCTTGTCTGAGGGGCAGGTCGAGAGCTCTTTGGCTTTGCCATCGAGCTACCAAGCTTTGACTCTGGTTGAGCAGGTTATAAAAATCATTTTGAGCCTGTCAACCGGTTGTCAAACGAGGCCAAAGAGTTGGTCTCACAAGCCTTGGTGCTCCTGGTCCTGACTCATGAGGACCTGGACTGATCGATGGCCCTGGCCAATCCACTGAGGACCGCCTCCACCGGGGTCAGGTCTTTGATGCCAGTGTTACTCAATGTGTGTAGGTCGTAATTTTATATATATATATATATATATATATATATATATATATACACACACACACATATATATATGTATATAGCTATATATATATATTTACCGAGAGGGCTCTTGCAGTAGGTAATTACATATAGGACTGGCGGGCAGGACCCCCAGGAAAAATTTCTAGCTAGTAGTCCCTGGTGGGGACCATCCCACGTCAGGTGACCGGCTTCAGGAGACGTCGGTATAAAGAAGCGGTCCCTCACACCCGCCTCCAGTACTTTCCCGCTGTTGGCCCATGCCAGCACTTCGCGGAAAAGTTCCTTGCTCGTCAGGCTCTTTCGTCGGTTCTTTTACGAGTATTTTTCGATTTTTCTTAGAGAGCGTCAGTCATTAAATCGGTGTATGTCGTCCCCTACACCCTCAAACACAAAAACAAGTGCGATTAGGTACAGCGTAACTCCCTTTAAGAACTGGCCACTCCCTGTGCCTTTTTCCTGGGCCCCGACCATCTAGTAGAGAAGTGCCAGCACTGCCTGAGTTTCAGCGGCCACCTGAAGAAGGCGGCAGCAGTCCTGGAAGCCCACATTCTCAAAGATGAGCTCCATGAAAGAACTCAAAAAGCTTGACGGGCGTCAACTTCCCTAAAGCCATTGTAAGAAAGGGACAAAGAATAGCACGGGACAGGGGCTTCTCTCCACTGCGGCTTCCTTGGAGTCACCGTGTCAAAGTAACATCCCCTGGGAACGCTCCTTGGCCACCTAGGGGTTTCTAAGGCGGCGTCGGCCCGCCCGTCTGGCTCGGGCCCTTGAGAGGCGCCTCCAGGCTGTTGGAGGCCTCCGCCCCCAGTAAAAGCCGTGACTTGGCGGCCTAATGGTGTCAAGCTCCGTTAAACCGGACGTTGGCTCCTCCGACTTCGCATGGAGAAGGTCGGTGTCGCCCGACCCTTGTGACGCCGCGACCCGTCTTCCGCCAGACCAGGCTGCCCTCGCCGGCGGCCTCCCTCTGTCGAAGGGTCTGGTAAGCGGCTCCTCCGGCACCGCCCGGATCCCGCTGCTAAGTCGCACGTCGGTGCACCCAACATCCGCTGGCGGAGGAGCTGCCCGGACCCTCCCGTCCGTCGTTCCCAGCTCCCACAGCTTTCGCTGCCCTCCATGACCCAGAGTCACCTCAGCCCAACCCCAGGATTTTCCCCTTCATCCCCAGGCAACGCTGGGTCCCTGTTCCACCTCCGTCAGACCATACTCCTGCTGATCTGGCGTGACTCCCCGGATGCCGACACCTCGGCCACGGCCCGACACAGTATTGCCGACCCGGGCGACGTCCATCTCCCGGATACCGCCCGGCCGCGGGTCTTCCGCCCTCTGGGCCTTCTGCCCCAGATCCGCCCGTGGGGCCTCCAGCTGGGGCGTCTGCTCCGGCAGCTCCCCGGCTCCCGGGTACCCGACCCCAGCCGTATCCGATGCCGTCGTACCCGGGACCACAGTATCCGACGCCGCAGTACCCAGCGCGGTACCCGGCCCACAATACCTGGCCGGGTTTCCCACCGTCAGGTTATGGATACTTCGCCTTATGGGTATAACCCATGCCCTATCCCCTCCTCCTCCACGCCCCCCAGCCGCGGTAGATTTGAAGGAGGCTCTGGCCTCATGGTGGGCTGAGGCCAGGTTCAGCTCACCAGGGAGGTGAAGAGTTGTCTTCCGGCGGCGGGTGCGGTACCGGTTCCCATCGTCCCACGGTGACAAACTCCCTCTCCTCCTCCAGACACCAGGACTAAACCCTCTGGGTCCAGAGAGGGGCAGGACACGCTTCCCGAGGGCTTCCCAAGGGTCCGTTCCTCCCCTAGGCGGGAGAGGAGTCTTCTTCTTTCCTCCTTTTCCTCCTCGGGACGCCTCTGGCTGCTCCGAGAAAGGACACGAGCCTCGCTCTCCAGCGAAGCCCAGGCCAAGGACTCCTCCGAAGTCTCCTCCGGAGGATCCTTCTTCCTCGAGAGCTGCTCACTAAAATCCAGGCAGTGCATAAGTGTCAATCCTTGCAGCCAGACCCACAGCGGGTGAAACTCACTCAGCATCTGGATCTGCCTGTCATAGCTCCCACCTTGGTGCCACCCTGGCTCAAGCCTCATGCCCACCCTGTTGCCACTATTTGGAAACAACCGTTGGCATTAGCCCCTCTTCCTTGGAAGTCAGACAGGCTATACCAGGCTCCCGAGGGTGTTGACTTTTTAGACTCTCACCCTCGAGCTGACTCGATCGTGATTAAGCGCCGCTCACGGCCAGACAAGCGAATCAAAACATCTTAGCTTGTAAGCCATCTGATAAAGAATCTTGCCTTCTGGACCAGTATGGCAAGAAGATTTCGCTTCTTCCACACTGGGGATCAGGGCCCTGAACTATATCGGTCACATGGGGATTACCAGAGGTAATTCTTACTGAGGTGGAAACCAAATTCGACTCCCTGCGGACTCTCAAGTCAAGCAGGAACTGTCTGACCTTGTCCGCTCTGCACGTTCGGCCAGTTGACCGTGCCCGTGCAACCTACGATGCAGTGGACACTGCTGGATGGAGTTCAGCTTTAGCGTGGGCTTATAGCGTCATGCTTGGCTCCGTGTGTCAGGGTTGGTCCTGGAAGTGCAGTCCGCTATACAGGAGCGCCCTTCAGGGGTCGGTGCTCTTCGGGGTGATGTCAAGGACATCATCACCCGATCTGCAGGAGAAGGGACTGCACTAAAGTCCATCGACTCTATGTACCATCCCCATCAACAGCAGCGCCGTCCCTTTCGCCAGATGGAATCGGCCAGAAACCTCTGGGAAAGCGGGCCACAATGCTGGGCCCCACAGCTGCCAGGCCCCCGCCCACAAAGTGGGTGCATCAGCTGTGGCGCTGCCCCACCACCTGTCTGCTTCCCTCTCCCACAGCCTCCGGGCTTCCCAGAGGAACCGGGCCTCCGGGCTGGGAGAGGATAACATCAGATTCATGGGTGCTCCAGCTAATCGCAGAAGAACACTTAATAGAGTTTCTACAGAAACCACCTCATCACCCTCCCCAAAGGTCGTTGTACTCCGGGAACATCTTCTTCTGGTCCAGGAAGAGATTTCAGCACTGTTGCTGAAAGAAGCGAGAGAACCTATCCCCTTCCCTTCAAGGCAGGTTACTATTCCCACTTCTTCCTGGTCCGAAGAAGACAGGAGATGTAAGACCTATTCTAGATCTCAGTTCCTGAACCTATTCATGGAATACAAGATTCAGAATGCTCTCACTGCAGAGCCTTCTGACCCTCCTCCGCTCGGGTCAGTGGCTGTGCGCTCTGGATATGCAGGATGCCTACCTGCATATATCCATTGCCCATCCCACTGCAGATATCTCCGTTTTGCTTTCAGGGGACCACTACCAGTTCAAGGCACTCCCATTTGGCCTGTCCTCGTCTCCCTGAGTATTTACCACATGCCTTGCAGTGGTGGCGGCCTACCTGCGTACTTGGGGTGTAGGTTTTCCCGTACCTGGACGACTGGCTCCTGGCGGCCTCGTCAGGAGGAACTCCTGCGCTGCCTCTCCCTTACCCAGCAGGCCTTTGCCAGCCTGGGTATTACCATCAACCATTCCAAGTCTCATTTGATTCCATCCCAGAGACTCCAGTTTATCGGGCGATACTGGACACGACCCTGGGCAGGGCCTTCCTGCCACCCGGACAGAGCAGCCACTATCCAGATTCAGGTAAGCCTGTTGTCCGGCGGCGAGTCACTGCAAGGTGGGTTCTTCGCCTCCTCTCGGGCTCATGGCGGCTGCTATCTCGACAGTTCCTCGCGCTCGACTCCACATGAGGGTTTCTCAGTGGGCGCTTCACTCCCAATGGATCAATTGGTGGAGCGACTTGGATCAGCTGGTCCTGGTCTCCTCTCCCATGGTTCAAGACTTGCAGTGGTGAATGGTCAGAGAACCTGTTTCGGAGGTACCATTCTTCCTTCCTCCCCCCCAGACTCTGACCACAGATGCCTCGGGCAAAGGTTGGGGAGCCCATCTCGGTCCTCATAGGACTCAGGGCTCTTGGTCCAAGCTCGAACAATCACTTCACATCAGTGTTCTCGAGCTTTGGGCAGTGCTTCCACTTTCAAGCCCTCCATCTGTATCTTCTTCCAGGCCACCTAGCCGTTCAGGCGGACAATATGTGTGTGGTATGGTACATCAAACAGGGAGGGACTCAGTCCTACCTTCTTTGCAGGGAAGCAATGAGAGTGTGGGACTGGGCAACACAACATGACCTTCACCTTACAGCAATTCACGTTCTGGGAGTCAAGAATACCATGGCAGACAAGCTGAGTCGCTCGTCTGCCCTGGCCCACAGTGGGAACTGGATCAAAGGGTCCTAGGCGATATCTTCCTCGTTGGGGAACACCACAGGTCGACCTGTTGTTTCCCCTCAAAGCATAAAGCTTCCAGACTTCTGCTCGCGTTCAAAGCGAGGCATTTTCTGGAGAGGCAGCTCTGTCTCTAGATTGGAAGGACAGATTCATCTATGCCTTTCCCCAATTCCTTTAATCCTATGGGTCTTGCAGAAACCAGGTTCAGAAGAGACACGAATGATTCTGATCACTCCCTTTTGGCCCAGGCAAGTTTGGTTCTCTCTTCTGAAACAATTCTCAGAGGAACCTCCACTTCCTCTTCCTCTGTCATGATGTTTGCTGACCCAGGATCAAGGGACCCTGGTCCATCCAGGTTTCAAGTCCTTTCAACTTCATGCATGGCTCCTGCAGACATAGCTCAAGCCGCTCAGGTCTCTCCCCAGGTGGCGGAGATTCTGATGGAGGCCCTCCACTAGGTCTACCTATGCCATGAAGTGGAAGAGGTTCACAATCTGGGCTGCTTCGAAAGAAGTTGAGCCTTTACCTGCGCCATCTCTTTGACCTGGGTCTTATTCACTCCTCCCTGAAGGTCCACATGGCGGCTGTTTCGCCTATCATGTTCCTTTGCAGACAGAGCGTTTGCTCAGCTGGAAGTCTCTAAGACTTTCCTCAGAGGAGTTCTCCACCTGAGACCTGCTATCGAGTCCCCACCCTCCTTGGGATCTTAATTTTGTTCTTGAGAAACTAACTCTGCCTTCTCTTGAAAGCAGCAGCTTCCTTGAACTTGAAGTTCCCTTCTTGGAAGACACTCTTTCTAGTGGCCATTACCTCTGCTCGGAGGATCTCCGAGCTCAGGCCTGATGTGTAAAATTCCATGCTTAATTTTCCACAAGGAGCGTAGTGCTCTGCGTGACTAATCTAAGTTTTCTCCCAAGGTGGTAGCAGAATCTACTCTGAACCAGTCCATAGAGTTGCCGCTTTCTTTATGCAATACTCAATCAAGGGAGTATTTGTTACATACTATGGATGTTCACTGGATTCTGAGATACTACACTAACAGGACGAAGAATCTCAGAAAGACAGATCAACTGTTTGTCTCTTTTGCTCCCAAAATGGAAGGCAGTGCTGTTTCTAAGCAATGCCTATCAAATAGTTGAGCTCATTGCATCACTTTCTGTTATGACAAGTACAACAAGACCCTTCCGGGTCAAGTAAGAAGCCACTCCACCAGAGTATCGCTGCCTCAGTGGCTTGTTTCAAGAATGTGTCAGCGGCAGACATATGTGATGCTGCCACTTGGACTTCCATCCATACCTTTACAAAGCATTACACTTTGGATATTGCCTCTACCGTGAGAGCAGGCTTGGGTTGGCTGTCTTGCAAGGCCTCCTTTCTTAAGGCCTTCACAGCTAGAGATTTACTCTGAGTAGCTTTCCTTCTCCCATGTGCTTTTCTTGTTCCAGACTGCTTGGGACTCAGTCCTATATGTGATACCTACTGCAAGAGCCCTCTCGGTAAGATAGTACAGTGCGTGAAACTTACGGCAACAGTAGATCTTTGAGAGAAGGCTCTTGCAATGAAATACTCTTCCCGCCCTCCATCCCTTAAGCATTTTCAGCTCCTTTTCCAGCGAAGAAAATCTCCGCTTCTCTCTGTCATCTGGCCTCTTTTGGCCTTTGTGGGAAAGAACTGGAAAAGCGGGCGTGAGGACACCGTTTATACCACCGACGTCTCCTGGCGCAGTCTGCCTGGCGTGGGGGTCCTTGCCAGGGACTGCTAGCTAGAAATTTTCCGATGGGGTCCTGCCGCCTGCGGTGTCAGTGCTATATGTAATTACCTGCAAGAGCCTCTCTCGAAGATCAACTGTTACGGTAAGTTCTTACGTAACTGTACTATATTAGGTGTAACCCTAGGTGATGCTATCCCAAGGGATACTACCCTGCATCAGATGCAGGTTAGAGAGCCTGGTACTAAAATGGGTGCCTCGACCCAGAGAACAGGGTTTGTGGTAGTGTAGCTGACCTGGGTACAGCCCTCCGGGACACCCTTACCTCAGTCTTTTCCCTCTAGTGTCCTAAATGGTTCACAGAATACACAATTGCAATTTACCCCTGACAACAATTTTAAACCCACACTTGTTGCACTTACCACCAGGGCTGGTTCAGCTGGCTTGGCTCTGGAGACCCCTGTAAAATAAGATTTAGCAAAACAACCAACAGTACTTCAATGCTGTTCGTACAGAGGTACACCACAACCAGTTTAAATGCAAAAGATTTAGATCTGATTTATTCAAGGGGCAGTAACAAGGAAGGGGCAAAATCTAGTGGTTGATTCAAGATCTGAATAAGTCAAGTTATAAGACATGCACTCAAAGGTCCCTGCAACACAGTCACGCCTCTCTGGGTACCCAGTTGGAACTTGGCTAGCCTAAAAGCATTGCCCAGGGTAGACCCGGCGTTGCAGCTGGTTAGGAGCCCTGTGATGGAAGAAAACAGGCATGCACTTTAACCCAAAATTTGTATTCCGGGAGCTGGATGGCTCAGTCCCAAATGATTAGCAACAACAGTTAAATCAGTTGACACATTTGATTTGAGTTTTGTTGCAGGGAGCTCTCAGTGTTTACTTCGCTACAGTACAGTATGCAGGACGGATGAAATGGAGACCTCTGGCTGAAGAGCTGGATGGCCAGGAGAAGCAGGGCCCACACGATTCACCATGGTGTCGTTCCTGTTCGTGATGTTGAGCAGGGGCTGATCTCTGGGCTGCTCTCTTGTCAATGGTTTTCTCTGCAGCATGAGCAGCTGTCTGGGCCAAGGTGGCAAGGCCCAGACCGGGTGAACTAAGTCGGATAACAATCCGGTAGTTGCTGGATGCAGCTTCCAGCAAGCATGACACAGTCAAGCAGTGAGGAACCAAATTGCGACCCACTAACAGCATTCAGCACACTTACAGTAAAGATAAAGCAATATCACAGTTCAGATGACAGTTTGGTTTGCAATATACAGTGTCTCTGCAAACCATACACTCTGCGGTTGTTTCAGATGTCCTGATGGGTTGATCGCGTAGAAGCAAATCTTCGGTCCTCTTCAGGTAAAAGGCAGCCACAATTCGGTAATTCTGGTCACAATACTCTTCCGATGCAATCAGATTTCTTTAAGAGCAAGACTCCTCACAAGGGAAGAAGAGGCTGGCAGGCCAAGCACAACCCTCCCACCAGTTTCCGCGCTACTACGCGAGGGCAGCTGCTCAAATGTTTAGAGCTGTTCACACTACAAACTCCAGACTCAGACTGACTCTCTGCTGCAGGCAACTTGAGACTTTCCTAGAGATCCAAAAGTTTCGATTAAATCGATTCATCTGTCTGTCACAGCTAGAGCTCCCCTCCAGGTCCATTTAGGCCAAAGTGTAAAAACTAGAATTTCTACAGAAATTCACTCCCTAAAGACCTCCACAGGGCCTGGCTGCATTTGTCCACCTTCACAGCGAACACCTAACATAATCTGGCCATGTCCCTTTACTGGACACCAGCCTCTTTGGCCCTGGGGTAGAAGGACAGCTCACCTGGACTGAGAAATCCAGTGCCGGCCTTGACTCTGTGACTTACTCCCATAATGACCAGAAGAAAAAGCCATTTTTCAGTACCAGTTCTTTCAGTCACAGCCTCCCGGGAGCAGCAGCCCAGCAGGGGCACTGCCAGGCTTGGCACCCCAGGCCATAGTTGGAGGCTAAAGGCCCAAAAAGGGAGGTCAGGGGTAGTGGTGCCCTCCGGCAGCAGCCACGGTGCCCTGGAAAAGCTGCCAGGTGATCAGTTGGGGTGTCATCCCTCCACCTGTCTTGTCCCAACTGCTCTCCTGATCGAAGGCCAGCTATATGACTTCTTGCCATGTTGGTCCGCTATCACAGTGGGTGTTGGATGTAGTGGGCAGAAGATTGTCTCTAGATTTATGGGCTCTCCCGCCCTACCACCTTCATGCGCTCCAGAGTCTAGGGTGTCTCAGGACGGGCTGTCCGCCTCGGGAGGACATCTCTAGTTCCTGCGAAAGGGGAAGTAGCCTGTGTCCTGGATGCTCTGGCCTGTCAGGGTTATGTGTCAAAGTACTTCCTGGTCCCGAAACGGAGGGCTGGCACCCCATACTGGATTTGCATAATCTCAACCAGTTCATGTGGAAATGCAAGTTCCATGTGGTCCTCTGAACCCTGTTATACCATCCTGGAGCAAAACATGTGGTTTTGCTCTCTAGCTCTCAGGATGCCTTCTTCGCAGTCCTGTCCATGGGTCCACCGCGGTACCTCAGTTTCCGAGCAGAAGGGGCCGCGTACCAGTTCCAAGTCATGCCATTTGGCTTCTCCTCTACACCCAGGGTCTTCATCAAATGCATAATAGTGGTGGTGGCCCACCTGCAATGTCTAGGGTCAGAGTGTACCCCTGCTTGGATGACTGGCTGATACCTGGTCCATCCAGAGAGGCCATGGAGAGATCTACAGATCTGGTTCTCCAGACCTGCTGAGACTTGGGCGGTTGGCCAGCCCAACTAGTCCAAATTAGTATCAAAGGAGGTGATCAGGTTCATTGGGGCAGAACCAGTATCCCTGCAGGCCAAGATCTGCCTCCCGGCAGACTGGACACAGGATCTTACTTCCGTTGCCTGAACATTTCAGGTTGGGCTTTTGCACCCTGTCTGGGTTTTCTTGTGACTGTTGGGGTTCATAGCATCCTGCACCAGCATGGTCCGTTAGCCCACTGGCAGATGCACCACCTTCAGCAGGAGCTGGGCCTTCAGTGGTCCCAGCACCTAGGCTACTTGGACCAGCTGGTCACAGTGACACAGCTGATGTGGGACACCATCTAGTGGTGACTTGCCCAGGAGCACCTGGAGGATGGAATCCCATTTGTCCACCCAGAGCTAATCGTCATGCTAATGACAGGCATGTCTCTGGTAGAATGAGAATACACCTGGGAGACCACACGGCCCATGGGTTTTGGTCACCCAGGAAGTCCTGCTACCCCATAAACCTGCTGGAGCTTCTTGCAGTGCGCTTGGCTCTGATGGACTTTGCTCCACTAGTTAGGGGTCTGGTCATTCAGGTCCAGACAAACAACACCACGACCGTGTTTTACTTGAACAGAAAGGGCGATAACATTCTCTTCCTATGTTTCAGGAGGCACTCAGCACCTGAACTGTTATGCAGAGCCTGGGTGCCAATCTTTTGGCAGTCCATGTCGCAGGAGAGAGCAGTCAGCTAGCAGATACTTTCAGCCAGGTAGGAGAGTATATGCAGTGGTCTCTAAATCAGGAGGTTTGAACCACCTGTTCTGCCTGTGGGCTCACCCTCAGTGGACCTGTTTGCCTCCTGAGAGAATGCCACACTGAGGCTGATCTTTGAGGATATCTCTTTCATCAGGTCACACCTTTGGAACTTATACCATGTCACTTCTCAGGACCCTCACGGAAACTTTGCAAGCTGGCGCGCTACGATGATGTCAAGTGTCAGTATCCATATAAGGCATGACGCCCCTCTCTCCTCAGTTCTTCTCCCACTGTTGATTACGCTGATTGGACCTAGTATCAGACACGTGAGCGCTTTATTTCTTTTCGTCAGTTTTAAAATAAATCACAACTTTTAGTGATTTTTCAGCTCTCCAGTGCCGCTGAAGGAAACATTGAAGATTTTTTGCTGTTGTGATCGCGGCAAGAAAATCTGCAGGAATAATGTGCAGGTGTGTGTCTGCTTAGGCCTTTGCACAACATCAAGACCAGCGAGGTCTGCGCAGATTTAACTCTACTACCAAGCAATGCAGACAGGGAGCTCTCGATAACTTTTTCCTTAAGACCCTAACTGTTGTAGAGAAGCAGCTGCAGAAAAAGCGCGTCACCTGCCCCTTGACAAACTCTTGGTCGAAAGTGTAGAGTAGTCCTTGAGGGAGCCACAGGTATCAGCACGGGACAGGCAAAAAGATCTTGATTGGAAAAGGCCTCCCTAATGAGATCCTGACCGGTGCTGTGGCCCTTGTGTACATCTTTTCTATGTCACCATCCGCTTTAGAGGCAGTGACTCCAGCCCACCACCCATTGTCCAGACACCAAGTTTGGGGCATGGCTCTGGCACCACTGGGCCTATTATGGGCAGTAGGTGCCCGTCGTCATTAGGTCTTTGTCCGCTGTCAACTACTGCGGTCACAGCCCCACCACGAGGTGTCTTTGACACCTTTCCTTCCACACCTCTTGACCACTGACCAGATGACAAGGTCGGGGCCTGGCTGAGGCACTACCCGTCCTTATCAAGGGTGATACAGTGTCATTCGATCTTCATCCGTCATTGACATTCACGGCTGTGACCCTAGTAAGTGTGCTGTTGACATGTCTATTACAGACCCCAAGGCGGTCAACAACCCATCACAGTCGGGGCTCAACTCCACTGTTACCAGGCATGGTACATTGCCGTTTTCACGGGCTTTTGCGAGCGTCAACACTCATGGTCACAAACCCTAACAAAGGCGTTGTTGGCACCAGGGTAGTTTTGGTGTCATTCTCGAAATGATCAGACTCCTCTTACCAGGTTTGCCATCACAACCTGTCATTTTGTCAACAGGACCACTATTGCCGTCATCCAGTTGGCGTAATACGCAAAAATATGGGCTAATATGCCTCCTCAACTGTCGCATTCCCAGAGTGGTTCCTGATGCCAGTCATTGACAGAAAGGACAATGGACTAGAACACAATCCTAACCTCAGGATGGAGGTGCATTTAGAGGAGGAAGAGGTTTGCTGAGGGTTGCCAGTTTGACTATGGCACCGTTCAGCTGTTTCATGCTGCAGTGAGGACTCAGTGGTACATACACATACACCCAGGTCACCACCAGTAGATCCTTCTTTCTAGGGATGTGGATATGTTGTCTTATCCACACTTCCTAGCACGTCCTTTCCGTTTAAGAATCTTGCGGAAGGTCTGAAGCTGGATCCTCCCACCCACCTGGGTGGTATATCCCTCGCTCCGCCCCTTGATGCCAGATCTTCCTTTCTGCTGGAAGATTCAGGTTCCTCCTTATTGCTCCTGTGTTGAGTAGGCCCTGGTGCTTAAATCTTGGTATTACTACGTAAGTTTAAATTCGTTAAGTTTTCACCACATTGTTTTCGATCCGACTGCGAGGAGGACAAGTCCTCACCGGGTTCCTGACAGACAGAAGATGTCTCGCACCGACTCACCGCCCACGTCGTCTGTTGCCTGGGCCACAGTCATGATGCCCAGGCTTAGGACCTCGTCGCTGTTTCCAGCCAAATGTGTTGGGTGATCGCCTCGCGCGCTTACACCTCGGCCGACTGTAGAAGCGGAACCTGCCAGTCAAATCTAAAGAGGCCTATCGATTGGTCTCCGTGGCTGCAGGGTCCGCTGAACAACTCTAGCACATAAAGGCTTTCAGAGCGGTAGCTTGGGCTGCTGATCGGTCCTCTTCAACATCGGTCTTCATACCGCACAAACTGGGCTCTGCCTTTACAGGCTCCTTCAAGGAGTTATGCCAGTCTCTTCTGACCAATGGGGAGGGTCTGTTGGCTTCACACAGTTTGTGTTCCCGTAAAAGGATTCAAGGAGTCGAGAGAAGGAGGGTCTCATCGATGTCGTTCTTGGGATCGAGAGGTTCTGATTCCCAGGAATTTCTAGTTTTGACTTTGGTCAAGTGCGGCCTCAGCCACTGGTTTCACAGTGCCCCGTCAGACCAGTCGGCTACGGCGGGGACGATGACCTGGTCAGAGTATGGACCCATTGTAGCTGGATGGGGCCGACAATTTGTTGTTCAGGACTCCAGTCCTGACTGGACCTACCGAGGAGAAACCCAGCTTGCTGGGAACCTCCCACGGTCCCTGGCCTGACCTGGAGGAGGATCTCCTGACTCCTTCTGGCGCCCCATGGGTCCTCCCTATGATCAGGGTCTAGGTCTGGGTCTTGGTCAGTCAGAGGAGAACTCACAAATGCCATGGGCGTTCAAAATATCAAGCGCCATCACTATTCATCCTCGATCTCCTTTGGCTACAACTTGCGTTGACACTATGAGGCTCTCGCATTGGCAACAGTTGGTGATGGCTGGTCGAAGTCAACCCTGCTTCCATACCAGCCATCACATTGCTGTGCCGCCAGCTAGGCTGGCGCCGACTCCTCGAGCCAGCTGACACTATCCTTCTGCTCGCAAGAGCCATGAAAACTCTCCTGGCTTGGCCAAAACTGGCGTCTCTGCCGATTGTGGTGGAGCTATCACCTAAACAGCCTCTCTCCGGGGCTCCTGTCAATGAGACTCGACCCGCTAAGGGCCTTCCGCATAGGCTGTCGGTCACCCTCACTCCCGACCATCTGTGGTGGGTTGAAAGTAACTCAGGTGGTCAGCCAATCTATCCAGACTCCTCTTTGCACTCACGTCCATTTGGCGAGGCTTGCAGGATCTCTCGATGGAAGAAGGTCCACGTCCTTCATGGGCATTCTCCGTCTCATTTCCAAATCCACAGGGATGAAACTGGAGCCTGTTCAGAAACAGGCTCAATATCCATAACAGACATTCTGACAAAGGGATTCTCTGACAGAGTTCTTCTCAGTGGCTGAAGCCATTGTTGGCCCAGCTCTGAGGCTTTGGCAGCACCCTGCCTCTTGCCCGCGCCATCGGCCCGGATGGCCCTAGTATCACGGTTCCCAAGCGGCTCACTTTCTGGGTTCACTGAGCACCTCTCGGCTGAGGGGCTGGTGGCGAATCTGTGTTTCGACGCTCCCACAATTTGAGGAGACACTGACAGACCTCCGGACAAAGAGTCCAAAAACTGGACCATTCTGCCAGAAAAGTCTTTGCTGCCTCTTGGCTGGTCTCCGTCAGCGAGCTCAGCTATCATCATGGCACACTTCTCCCATGCCCTCCTGGGCTCTCTAGATGAGTGCTTCCTTATTCCCTGCGGACCTTCAGACTATGGTCAAGCAGGTCCGGGATCAGAGTCAGGCTGTGGCAAAACAGCAACTCCAGAGCGGCACTGGACATTGGGGATTTCTGTGCCTGTTCGGTGGTAACCGGTCGCCATGCGCTGCAGGGCCTGGCTGAGGGTCTCGACATTTACAGCAGACACCCAGCACAAACTGGCAGGCGTTCCCTTCCTGTACCGACTTGTTCGGTCCAGGAGTTGATGGTCACCTTCAGTGCATCGAGAGTCCAATGCCACCTTGGACTCCGTTGCCTCCACCCAGAAGGAATCAAGTTCCAAAGCGTAAGCCTTCTGCCCTGTGGCCAACCAGCCTCAGTAACAATCAGGGCAGCAGCAGGCTCAATCTTGGTCCCTCGGCCCAGAGTTAGGGGCTTGCGGTCTGTAAGCCCAGAGGAAGGGTTCTGGCGGTCCCGCTGCTGGATCTTCCTCCTCCAAGCCTGCACAGTGTCGGGATGGGGCGACCACCCCATGCCTGTCACACCTACTCTGGGTCCTCCGTGGAGGGCCAGCTCCCTCACCTACTTTCTGCCTGGTCTGCTGTCACAATGGACAGGTGGGTACTGGTGGTCGGCCGGGGTCTGCCTCTGGAATTTGAGCAGTACCCACCAAGCCGAGCCCGTGCCCCACGGGAGGAGAAGGTATCCGTGGACACTCGGTCGGCTCTCTAAGATGACATCACCCAACTCCTCCACAAGTAGGTAGTGATCAGAGTCACATATTCCCCTGTCAACCCAGGGTTCATTTCCAGGTACTTCCTGGTCCCAAAACGGATGGGGGCTGGTGCCCCATTCAGATCTGCATGACCTGAACTAGTTTGTCAGGTCTCACACCTTCAACATGGTAACTCTGTCTCAGATCATACCATCCCACAAGCAGAACATGTGGTTTTGCCTCTGGATCTGCAAGAAACATAGAAACATAAATTTGACGGCAGATAAGGACTGCTTGGCCCACCCAGTCTGCCCATTTCCTACCTGATGGATAAGCTGTAGATCCTAGTTAACCAGCAGCCTACTTCTTCCTACCCCCACCCCAGAATTGCCTTATGACTGTCCCATGCATGCTTGAAGTCCACCACTGTTTGTGACTCCACAACCTCCTCTGGAAGACAGTTCCATACATCCACCACCCTCTCTGTGAAAAAATACTTCCTTAAATTACCCTGGGCACGCCCCCTTCTATCTTCAAATTGTCCCTTGTTCTTGCACACCTCTTTTTTGAAAGATGCTACCCTCTTGGACTTTGTTGGTTCCCTTGAGGTACTTGAAAGTTTCTATCATGTCCCCCTCTCCCTCCTTTCCTCGAGGCTATACATATTAAGCTCCTTAAGTCTCTCTTCATATGTCTTCCAGTGCAGACCCTGCACCATTTTAGTGCCCTCTTCTGGACAGCTTCCATCCTGTCTATGTCTTTGCGGAGATTGGGTCTCCAGAACTGCACGCAGTACTCCAGATGGGGTCTCACTAGCTATCTGTACAGAGGGATAATAACTTCCTGTTTTCTACTGGTGATGTCTCTCCCTATGCATCCCAGTATCCCCCAGCCCTCCTTGCTGCCCTCTCACATTGCTTGCCCACCTTTAGGTCATCTGATATGACTACCCCAGGTCCCTTTCCATTTTGTTGTTGTTAGTATCTCACCCCCATTTGTACTCTTCCCTGGTTTTGTTCCCAGGTGCATTACATACACTTCTTAGCATTGAATCTAAGCTGCCATACATTTGACCATTCCTCTAACCTTGCCAAATCCTCTCTCATCCTTTCCACTCCACCTTGTGCATCAACTCTGTTGCAGATCTTTGTGTCATCTGCAAAGAGACATGCTTTTCCTTCCAGTCCCTCTGCAATGTCACTTATAAAGACATTGAAGAGGACTGAGTCCTAATCTGAACCCTACGGTACCCACTGTGCCCCATTTTTTCAGAGTGGACTCCATTTACTATTACTCTCTGTGTCCTATTCTCCAGCCAATTCTTTACCCAGGCTGTCATCTTGGGACCCACTCCCAGGCTAGCTAACTTGTATATTAATCTTTGTGTGGGACTGTGTCAAATGCCTTGCTAAAGTCTAGGTAGGCCATGTCCACAGCCCCTCCTGATCAACTACTTTGGTCACCCAGTCAAAGAAATCTATCAGATTTGTCTGGCATGACCTTCCGCTGTGAATCCATGCTGCCTTGGGTCCTGTGCCCTCTGGCCTCTAGATATTTAACAGTTCTTTCCTTCAGAAGTGATTCCATCATTTTCCCTACCACTGAGGTTAAACTAACAGGTCTGTAGTTTCCTGCTTCTGCCTTGCTCCCACTTTTGTGAAGGGAATCACATCTGCCCTCCTCCAGTCCTCGGGTACCACCCCATCCTCCATGATTTGTTAAAGAGGGTAGTCAGTGGTGTCACTAGTTCTACCCTTAGTTCTTTTAGAATTCTGGGATGAATCCCATCAGGCCCCATTGCTTTGTCCACCTTCAGTTTTAAGAGTTCTTTCAGAACCCTTTCTTCTGTAAATGGGCAGGTATCAACTTCTGTATCCAGAGTGTTTCTACTGTTTGTTTTAGGTACCTCCCCTCTTCCTTTGTAAATACCGAGCAAAAATATTTGTTTAGTATCTCTGCCTTTTCACAGTCACCCTCTGCCCACCCTCCCTCCCTTTATTAAGCCTCACTATCCCTCCCTTGGTCTTCCTTCGCTCCCTGATGTACCTATAAAGGTTTATCCCCTTCTTAACTGAGTTGGCTATTTTTCCTCGGTTTGGGCCTTTGCTGTTCTGACTGCCTTCCAGCTTCCTTTTGCTTTAACTGATACAGTTCTCTGTCCTGTTCCTTCTGTGATTCCTTGTACTTCCTGAATGCTTTCTTTTCTCTTGAACCTTCACTGCCACTTCCTTTGAGAACCATAGTGGTTTCTTACCTCATTTCGTTTTGTTTATTTGCTTTACACAAAGGCTTGATACTTCTGTGATGGCAGTTTTATTATTCCCCATTGTTCTTCCTCCTCCTTCCTGCCCATTTGCTAGTGCATTCCTTAGGCACTCACCCATTTTGACAAAGTCAGCCCTCCTAAAATCCAGTACCTTTGTCTTTGTATGCTTGACTCTATTGCTGTGTTTATTGTGAACCATACTGTTTGATGGTCGCTAGTTCCCAGATGGCTACCCACTTCTACATCTGTGATCCTCTCTTCATCTCCATTTGAGAGAACCAGGTCTAAGATTGCTCCCTCTCAGTGGGCTGCAATACTAGACGTGTTCTTCCACCCTGATCCATCCGTCACACCAAAGGTTCCTCCACTTCGGGCAGAGGAACTCTTTACGGAGTTCAAGTCATTGGTCTTCACCAGATGCATTGCAGTGGTGGCGGCCCATCTTTGGTGTTGGGGGTCAGGGTGTACCCTGTCTGGAAAATTGGCTCCTGGCGGATCCCTCCAGACAGGAGGTGGAGAGGTCAGGGATCTGGCCCTCCAGACCTGCATAGACCATGGCCTCCTAGTCCAACGAGGTCAAGTCAGAACTTGTGCCTTCGCAGGTGATTTACTTCATCGGGCAGAGCTCGACTCTTGCCGAGCCAGAGCCAGGCTTCTGATGGACAGGGCAGAGGTTCTCTCCTCCTTTAACCTGATCATTTCTGGTTGGGCACTTGCGTCCTGCTTGGGAATTCTTGCGACTTCTGGGCTAAATGGCGGTCTGTACCTCCGTGGTCTGATGGGCCTGGTGGCATATCGCCCCTTCAATGGGAGTTGGCCAGCCAGTGGACTCAGCAACTAGGTAATTTTGACCAGCTGGTCACTAACCCAGAAGATGTGGGACACTCTCAGTGGTGGACTGTCCCAGAGCATCTGCAGGAAGGATCCCATTTGTCCATCCCAAGCCGACAGTTATCTTGACGACCAACACCTCTCTCACGGGCTTGGGTGTCCACATGGAGGACCACAGAGTCCATGGGCTGTGGAACCCTGAGGAATCCGATGCCACATCGACCTGCTGGAGCTCTGGGCAGTTTGACTGGCGCTGACTGCATTCATTCTGTTCCTCGGTCAAGTGGTTCAGGTCTAAATGGACAACACTACGACCATGTACTGTCTCAACAAACAAGGCGGCATGCACTCATGGCCTCTGTGCGGGAAGCTGTCTGCATCTGGACCTTCATGAGCCAACTAGAGGCGGATCTCCTAGCCATTCATGTGGCAGGAGCCTCAGATCAACTGGCGGATGCCCTCAGCCATGTGGGTGAGGCATTGCAGAGTGGTCTCTCCATCAAGAGGTAGTACACAGCCTGTTCTCCCAGTGGGGCACCCTCAGGTGGACCTGTACGCCTCAGGGAGACTGCAAAGCTGAGGCTGTTTGTGCCTGCCCCACCCAAGCAGGGCTCACTGCAAGGGATGCCTTCTTGAGGCTGTGGACCCCAGGCCTCTTTATGCCTTCCCTCCACTTCCCTTGATCCACAGGGTGCTCCTCATGGTGAGGAGGGACAAGGCACAGGTGATCCTGGTGGTTCTGGACTGGCCCGCATGTTTTGGTACCGATCTCCTCAGCATCAGGCTCCCGGGCGTCTTCCAGCCGCCCAGACCTGCACTCAGTCAATCAGGGAAGGTCTTCCACGGGACCTTCAATCCCTGCACCTGACAGTCTGATTCCTGGCGGCTAGAGTTCCAGGCTTTGGGTCTCTCAGAAGATGTCCTCACTGTAGTTGAGGCATCTAGGAAGGAATCGACTAGGAAGTGTTATGCCTTCAAATTTAAGAGATTCTCCATTTGGTGTCAGGGCAAGGGCTTGGCCCTTTGTCCTGTCCGGTGCTTCAGCATTCTCAATTACCTTTGGTCTTTCTCTAAAGGGGGGTCTAGGTCTCGACCCTTAAGGGTGCACCTGGCAGCCATCTCTGCTTACGGCGCAGGCAGGTCAGCAGGCAGTGGTCACAGGAAAGATGGTCTGGTGTTTCTTCAAAGGCCTCAGCCATATTTCCCCTCGATGTGAACCACCACAACCATGGGATCTACTGCTGGTACTGGCAAAGCTCATGGGCAAGCCATTCGAACCGATGCACAGGGGTGAGATGTCACACTTGTTGTGGAAGACCACCTTCCTGGTGGCTGTCACACCAGTCAGAAGGATTGGGAGCTCCAGGCTCTCTGTTAAGTCTTCTTATCTGGTCTTCCACAGGGACAAGGTTGTCCTGCACCCCAACCTGAAGTTCCTTCGAGAAGGTTATGTTGGAGTTTCACCTGAACCAGGTGATGACCCTGCCAGTGTATTACCCCAGTCACACTCGGAGGCGAGTGCAGGCCCCATACTTTGGACCCGAGACGAAGTGCTTTCTTATTATAAACAGCTCACAGCCGGAGTTTGAGGAGAGGTTCGCCAGCTGTTTGTCACCTACACTGAAGCCGCACCTGGCAGACCTGCAGCCAAGCAGATGATTGGCAGATGGAGTCGTCATGCATCAATCTCTGCTATGGGTTGTTGGTAAGGAAGCCTCCCGTGAGGGCTTAGGATTCATTCCCCCACCATACTATTGCTTGGTGGCTGCTTCTAGGGATGTCCCTGTCCAGGATATCTGCAGGGCTGCTACCTGAAGTCAGCAAACACCTCCATTTCCCATTACCACTTTAACCTAGCGTCCGCCGAGATGCTGGTTTGGGGCCTCAGTTCTCCAATCTCAGTTCTCTAAGCAGGGGTGTGCGCCTTGCTTCCCTCCTCCCGGAGAACTGTTGGAGTCTGCCAAGAAGTGTGGATAAGAACAACATATCCACATCCCTAGAAACACAGGTTACACACCTGTAACAGTAGATCTCACTTGAGAGGGCTCTTGCAGTAGGTAATTACGTATGGGACTGGCGCTTGACGGGGCAGGACCCCTGAAAAAATTTCTAGCTAGCGGTCCCTGGTGAGGGACCGCCCCACGTCAGGTGACGGCGTCATCTGACGTCGGTATAAAGGACGGTCCGGACGCCCACCTTCCAGTTCTTTCCCCGCCGTTAGCTCGTCAGTGCCTCGCGGTAAAGTTCGTGCTTCATCAGCCCCTACCTTTCGTCGGTTTTACCGAAAATAGTTATTGTTCAATCAGTCGTCAGGTACATCGTCGGTGTATGTCGCCCCTACACCCTCCGAGCACAAAAACAAGTGCGCGGCGCCCAAATGCCACACAAGACAGACCATTCCTGTGCCTTTTGCCTAGACCCTGATCACCCGGTCGAGAAGTGCCAGCATTGCCTCAACTTGAGCGGCTAACCATAACGGCGCCAACAGTCCCTGAAGCCCATCTCCTCAAGAAAAAGATGTCTTCTATGGAAAAAGAGTTGAAAAAGTTGAGGCAGGCGTCTACTTCGCCGAAGGACATCGGAAAAGAAAGACAAGGAGAGGCACCGGAGAAGTCCTCTCTACCGCAACTCCCACTGGAGACGCTGGGACCAAGGTAACGTCCCGGGGGACCGTCGATGGCCGCCTCAAGGTTTTGGAGGCGTCGGCCGACCCGTCTGGCTCGCGCTCGGGCCTTGCGGGCGCCTCCGGGCGATTGGAGGCTTCGCCCCGGTTCGGCCGCAGGTTTCGCGCCTACTGGCGTGGGCGACTTCACTGAGTCGGACGTCGGCTCCTCCGGCGTCTGCATGGAGAGGTCGATAAGGCGCCCTGACCCGTGAGGCGCGCGACCTCTACCCCCCAGACCGGGCCGATCCTTCCCTCGGCCCGCCTCTGGTGAGGGCTCCCGTAAAGCGGACGCCCGGCTCCTCCAGCACCCGGGGACTCGCCCCAAGCTGCACGTCGGCTCCTCCAGCGTGTGCGGGCGGCGGAACCGACGACAGACCCTCCCGTCCGTCGTGCGGTTCCCTGCAGCCTTTGCTGCCGTCTGGGAGTCTGAGTCACCCCAGCCTGACCCAGATTCTCTCCTCCATCCCGGACGATGCGGGGATCTTCCTTCTCCATCAGACCCTCCTCCTTGGAACCGTATCTGGCGCGGCCCCGGACGCCGACCCAGCGCCAGTACCTCTGCCGGTACCCCGGTACTTCCGGCCTCGATTCTACGGCTCCAGAACATCCCTTCGGATGTTCCCCTTCCGTTGGCCCTCCGCCTTCCGGGCCCCTAATGTGGACCGCCCGTGAGGCGCCCACTGGGCCGTCTGCTCTGGGGGTCACCCCGGGTATCGCCGTCGTATCCAACGCTGTCGTACCTGGGACCACAGTATCCAGCGCTGCAATACCGGCGCGGGTTTTGGATACTCGCCACGGGTACAACCCTACACTTTCTCCCTCCTCCACCGCCCCACGGCTGCTGGTGGATCTGCAGGAGACTCTGGCCTCCTGGTGGGCCGAGCCAAGGCTCAACTCACCAGGAGGTAAGAGAGCCGCCTACGACGACAGTGCTGCCACTGGCTCCTGTCGTCCGGTGGCACACTCCTCACCACCTCCGGACTCCAGAGCTCTTCCCTCTGGGTCCAGAGAGGCAGGCACAGCGTTCTAGGTACCACCCAAGGAACCGTTCCTCCCAGTCGCGACAGGGAGTCTTATTCTTCTTCCTCTTCTTCTTCCCTCTGGGTTCTCGGACTCTTCCGAGGATGCTCGAGAGGGCAGCGAGCCCGGCTCTCCGTCTAAGCCCGGCCAAGGACCCCTCGAAGTCTCCTCCGGAGGATCCATCTTTCACGAGTTGCTTAGAAAAATCCAGGAAGTACACCAGTGGCACTCTTTGGAACCAAATCCTCAGCGACTTAAACTGCTGAACATCTGATCTGCCCGTGACAGCTCCAACATTAGTGCCATCCTGGATTGAGCCTCACGCCCGACCTTGTTACCACGATTTGGAAACAACCGTCGGCGTGCTTCACTCCCAGGAAGTCAGAGCAGGCTATACCAGGCTCCTGAGGGTGTGGACTACCTGAGACTCACACCCTCGGTCATGATTAGTGCCGCTTCGGCCGGTCGCACATCCAAAACCATCTGAGCTCGTCTTCTCCTGATAAGGAATCTCGCCTTCTGGACCAGTATGGAAGAAAGATTTATGCCTCCTCCACACTGGGAATTCGGGCCCTGAATTACGTCGCCCATGGGGGATTACCAGAGGCTGTCCTTACCCATGTGGAATCAAGCTGGACTCCTTACCTGACTCCCAGGTCAAACAGGAGTTAGCCGACCTCGTCCGTTCTGCTCGTTCGGCCAGTTGCCACATTTTGCAGGCGACATACGATGCAGTGGACACTGCCGAGCGAGCTCCGCTTCGCCGTGGGTCTCGGCGTCATGCCTGGCTCAGCGTGTCAGGTTTGGTCCTGGAGGTGCAATCTGCTATTCAGGAAGCACCTTTTAGGTCAGTGCTTTTCAGGGGTGATGTCAGGACATCATCACCGATTTGCAGGAGAAGGGGACGGCTCTGAAATCCGTGGATTCAAGTGCCGTCCCCAACAGCACAGCGCCGTCCCTTTCAGACGGATTCGTCCAAATGCGAAACCACAGGAAGGCGGGCCACCAAACGCTGGGCCCCGTGGCTGTTAAGCCCCTGCCCAAAAAGCAGCGGGTGCTTCAGCTGTGGCGCTGCCCACACCTGACTCCTTTCCTCTCCCACCGCCTCTGGACTTCCCAGAGGAACCGGTAGGAGCGAGGTTTCCCTCCACCTTCCGGGATGGAGAGGATAACCACAGATTCTTGGGTGCTCCAGCTTATAGCAGAAGGGCATTCCATAGAGTTTCTTCAGAAACCACCCGCCACCCACCCTGAAGTCGTCCTATTCAAGAACATCTTCCTTTGGTCGGGAAGAAATCTCAGCCCTTCTCGCAAAGCAGGCGATAGAACCTGTCCCCTTCATCTTCAAGGGACGGGTTACTGTTCTCATTCTTACTGGTCCCAAAGAGGCGGAGATCTCAGACCCATTCTAGACCTCAGTTCCTTGAATCTTTATGTGGAATACAAAAGTTCAGGATGCCTCTCTGCAGAGCCTTCTTCCCCTCCTTGGGCTGGGTCAATGGCTTTGTGCACTGGATGTGCAGGATGTCTGTCTGCACTTCCCATTCACCTTTCTCACCACAAGTATCTTCGTTTTTGCGTTTCAGGGGACCACTACCAATTCAAGGCGCTTCCTTTGGTCTATCCTCGGCCTCCAGTATTTACCAAATGCCTGGCTGTGTGAGCAGCCCACCTGCGTACAATGGGAGTACAGGTGTTCCCTTACCTGGACGACTGGCTCCTGGCGGCCTCGTCCAGGAGGAACTCCTGCGTTTTCTCCTCACCCAGCAGGTTTTCACCTGCCTGAGTATTACTATCAACCATTCCAAGTCTCATCTGGATCCTTCCCAGAGGCTACAGTTCATCAGGGCTATCCTCGATCGACTGTGAGCAAGGTCTTCCTGCCTCCGGACAGGGTGGCCTCTCTCAAACTCAGATTTCCCTGCTATCAGAGCATGAGGAGGGTCTCGGCAGAGTCGGTCCTCCGTCTTCTAGGGCTCATGGCGGCCGCTATTCGGCGGTCCCCGAGGCTCGACCACATGAGGATCCCTCAGTGGACTCTTTGCCCCAGTGGGATCAACTTGTGGATGACCTAGATCAATTAATTCTGATCTCATCACGATGGTGCGAGACTTGCAATGGTGGATGGTTCGAGAGAACCTGTTCGGGGGTCCCTTATTTCATCCTCCCTCCCAGACTCTGACTACAGATGCATCAGGTGAAGGTTGGGAGCCCATCTCGGTCCTCATCGGACCCAGGGCTCGTGGTCCAGACTGGAACAAGCTCTCCACATCAACGTGCTCGAGCTCAGCTGTGCTATACGCCTCCAAGCCCTTCACCAATACATCCTTCCGCCACCTAGCTGTCCAGACGGACAACATGTGCATACTGTGGTACATCAACAAACAGGGAGGAACTTGGTCTTATCCTCTATGCAGGGAGGCAATGAGGGTTTGGGATTGGACAACACAACGACCTTCACCTAACGGCGATTCATGTTCCAGGAGTCGACAACACCTGAGCAGACAAGCTAACCGCCTCCTCTGCTCTGGCACATGAGTGGGAACTGGACCAAGGGGTACTAGACGATATCTTTCAGCTTTGGGGACTCCAGGTAGACCTGTTACGCCTCCTTCAGCGCAAAACTTCCACCTTTGCTTGCTCGTTCCAGAGCGGTAGCTTTCTGGAACGACGGCTGTCTCTAGACTGGAAGGACAGATTCGCCTATGCTTTTCCCCCAATTCCTCTTATCCCACCTAGTGTTGCAGAAACTAGCCACAGAAGGAGCAAGAATGATTCTGATCGCCTCCTTTCTGGCCCAGGCAAATCTGGTTCTCTTCTAACAATATTCAGAGGATCCTCCTCTTCTCTTCCTCTATCTCGAGGTTTGCTGACCCAGGATCAGGGGACCCTGGTCTACCCAGGCCTCAAATCCCTTCAACTACATGCATGGCTCCTGCAGACCTAGCCCAATCCCATTTCTGTGTCTCTCCAAAAGTGGTGGAAATTTTAGTGAGGCTAGAAAACCCTCCACCAGGTCCACTTTTGCCATGAAGTGGAAGAGATTCTCTATTTGGGCAGCCTCCAAGAATGTGGAGCCTTTCTCCTGTTCAGTGGCTTTTCTGCTGGAGTACTACGTCATCTCTTCAACCTGGGTCTCAGCCATTCTTCCTTGAAGGTTCACATGGTAGCTATCTCAACCTACCATGTTCCTTCAGCAGAATAAAGCTTTCACTCAACTGGAGGTCTCTTAAGACCTTTCTCAGAGGGTCCTTCATCTAAGGCCCCATCCGTACCTCCTGCTCCCCTTGGGACCAATTCTTTGTTCTAAAGAAACTTACTCTCCCTCCTTGAGACCTGCAGCTTCTGCAGATCTGAAGTTTCTTTCTGGAAGACGCCCAGGTGGGCTATTACTCGCCTCAAGAATTCCTAGCTCCAGGCCCTTATGTAAATCCCTCATTTGATTTTTTTTCAAGAAGAACGAGTTGGTCTTCTCACGAATCCTAAGTTTCTACCTAAAGTAGTAGCAGAGTCTACCTTAAATCAGTCCATAGAGCTACTTGCCTTTTTACGCAGTACTCTAATCAAGGGAATATTTACTACATACCATGGATGTTCACTAGATTCTGAGATACTACACCAACAGGACGAAGGATCTCAGAAAGACTGATCAGTTGTTCATCTCTTTTGCTCACAAAAGGAAGGCAATGCTGTTTCCAAGCAATGCCTGTCAAAGTGGTTAGCTCATTGCATCACTTTCTGTTATGACAGTACAACAAGACCCTTCCGGTCAGGTTAGAGGTCACTCCACAAGAGGAATAGCGGCCTCTGCGGCTTGTTTCAAGAATGTGTCTGCGGGCAGACATAAGCGCTGCCACCACCTGGACTTCGTCCATACCTTTACAAAACATTACAGTTTGGATATTGCCTCTCGCCGTAGAGCAGGCTTGGATTGCTGTTTTGTAGGCCTCCTGTCTTGAGGCTTGCATGGCTAGGGCTACTTTTTAGAGTAGTTCCCTCCTTCTGGTGCCTTTTCTTTTGTTCCAGACTGCTTGGGATTCAGTCCTATAGTAATTACCTACTGCAAGAGCTCTCTCGAGAAAGATAGTAGTTAAGTGCAGAACCATCATCAGATTCAGAGAGTTCTGTAGATAATACCTTCCCGCCTCCATCCCCCCAGACTTTTTCAGCTCCTTTTCCAAGAATGGAATCATCTGCTTCTCTCTCGTCCGGGCCTGTGGCAGGAAAGAACTGGAAGGTGGGCGTCCGGGACGCTTGCTTATACCGACGTCATATGACGCCGGTCACCTGAGCTGGGGCGGTCCTGCCACCTGCTGGCATCAGTCCTATATGTAATTACCTACTGCAAGAGCCTCTCTCGAAGATCTACTGTTACGGTAAGTTCTACGTAACTGTACCTTCTAGAGCGGTATATGTTGTTCAATCCACACTGACCCACTCGACTTCAGCGCACAGACACCGTTTCCAGCGGGCAAGATCTGTATCAAGGGCAGAGCCGAGGGATATAACACCCAGGTGGGTGAGAGGAATCAGCTTTTAGACCTTCCAGCAAGATCCTTAAAAGGAAAGGACATGCCAAGAAGTATGGATGAACAACATATACCACTCCTAGAACTACTATTACAGATCAGTAACCTGTGTTTCCAACCCACAGTGTAGCAAACACAGGCTGCCATGGGGTTTACCAGGGAGGAACAAGACTCCACTGAAAGGAATCTTACAGAATTCTTGGAGATCCCAGAGAATACTCCTTCACTCATCATTCCTACACATTACCTCACGTAGGAGAATGCCTCCTATGCAGCCTGGTACAGGCCCAGTGCAATACCAACTGTCCCAAGAAAACAAATTGTACAGGGCACCATCTGACAAAGCCAGTTATGCCCATCAGTCTAAGACTAATTCAGCAGTGCTCATAACTGCCCATCATAAATCTAGAGCACCCAGACGCCTAAGTTCCCTCCCTCCTAACAAGGAATCTAGTAGGTTGGACATTCTGAGCAAATGTACCTTGCTTCTAGTATCTTTGGGCCTGTATATTGCAAATTTCCAGGCCCATATGGTTAAATACCAGAACACCTTGAGGAAAAAGGCACAGACTGCTGCACAGACCTTACCTGAGGACACTGCCAAGCAAGACTTATAAGCATCCCTTGAGGCTGCAGCTGACATGGGCAAACACGTAATCCATTCAGCCTTGTATGTCTCAGCCCAGGCTGCAGCCTCTGCCATTTGCTTGAGGTGTTACTCTTGGCTCAGGGTGATGAGTTTCACAAGCTCTGTGCAACAAACTGTATTAAATGCCCTTTGGAGGTCAGAAAGTGTTTGGCCATGATGTGGAGAAAGCCATAAAAGACCTCCAATCCTCTGGAGTGTTGCTGAAGCCTGGCAGGCCCTGCACCACACTGCAGGCAGAGGTAAAAGAAAAGTTCATTCCCATCAGCACGCAGCCAGGGATGGCAGTCAGGCCTGGAAGGCTAGGTTTGCTGGCCAAGGCACCTAGCTTCACCTGAGCTCTTTCCTTCTAGCTTGCTTGAAAGGACAGAACTAAGAACCTTACCAGAGTAAGGGAAAGGATTAAGACTTTGGCTAGGCAGATTTACTGTGTTGTTGTTTTTATTTTGTACACACAAGGATTGTTACTGTTTGTTGTTAACATTTTATTGCTTTATTTTTCTGATTCACATTGCTGTTGCTGGGTATACTTAATGCTACATTATTACAAGTTGTAACATGGGCTGAAAGAACGCAGTGAAATAGAGAGAAAGATTGGTGCAAACGTGTCGGTGATGCAAGCCGAGCAGTGATTAACCCACCAGTAGAGCCCGCTGGCTGCAGACCAGAACTAGCCACACGTGCAGCACCACGACGCAAAATGAGGGGTCGAGATCCCACACAGCGGTAACCAGAAGCGCCCAGCAGTAGCAGAGACATAGAAATATCAGTAGTACACTGTGGTTTCACACTGTGGATTGTGCCAAGGTGTCCAGGACTCGGACATATGCAGAACTGGATAGGTATTGCTCGGTTCTGTGTCAAGCGAATAGTGCGATGCGTGGACAATCATGAAGGCAGCAATCGACATGACAGGTATACTGGTAAGAGTAACGGAAACAGACAAAAGTATGCAAATGAACCACAGCGGCAGTGAAAGAGACTAGAATTGTGCAGGTGTGCAGTGAATCCACCAGAGGAACCGTACGCCTGATTTCATCTCGTATGGTACTGGAGGACTAATCATGCTGTAAATTTGAAAAGTGGCAACATTTCTGTTTGTAGCGGAAAACAAATTGCAAAATAAACAAATGTTGTTTAACGAAGCAGAAGTCTGCGTTTAGTACATTACTGAATGTCAATGGAGTCTTTAAGCGCTGTGATCAACCAAAGACGACACACAGAATCAGAAAGCTATAATGTGGCGCCCATGTTACAAGTGCATTAATCACTCCAGCGTCCGGGCTCTACCGGTCGTTAATGCCCGGTGGGTTGTTGGAAGCACTTGGCAACCAACACCTCACCCAGGCATTAATCCCCTGGTAGAGCCTCTCTGTCGGTGATTAATGCTTAGTGTGCCCAACACCCCCACCCGGCATTAATCCCCATGTAGAGCCCCCTCTGTCGGGTGATTAATGCTTACGGTGCCTACAGGTGTGCTAACAGATTACTGCTGTAATCTTCTGATTCAAATTGTCTTTTGCAAGGTATAGCTTCTGTTACTGCTTTAATTTTCTCTGTAGCAAAGTGTTTCTTACAGGGTATATCTTCTGTGAAATTATTACAGTTGGTGCTTACATTTTTGTGACTTTATCATTAGGCTAAGCAAAATTACTGTTTGCCCCTATTTTATTTATTTATTTTTGCTGAAAAGGTTTTTGTTTTTTTTTTGTCTCAGGAGGAGTTGCAGTCTCCTTCTCACATTGAAGGAGCTAATTGCTTTCCTCCCACAGCTCTTCCAGGGGATCAAGTGTGTATCTGGGGTGGAGCTGGCAAACTGCCAGCAACTTCCAACAGAAAGAAGGTTAAAGGTCAGGTTAGTTGATGTCTTGGAGGTGGAAGGCTAGGTTTGCTGGCCAAGGCACCTATCTTCACCTGAGCACTTTCCTTCTAGCTTGCTTGAAAGGACAGAACTAAGAACCTTACCAGAGTAAGGGAAAGGATTAAGACTTTGGGTAGGCAGATTTACTGTGTGGTGTTGTTTTTATTTTGTACACACAGGGATTGTTACTGTTTGTTGCTAACATTTTATTGCTTTATTTTCTCTGATTCACATTGCTGTTGCTGGGTACACCTTCTGCTGCATTATTACAAGGTGCACCTACAGGTGTGTGCTAACAGATTACTGTTGTAATCTTTTTATTCAAAATTGTCTTTGCAAGGTATATCTTCTGTTACTGCTTTAATTTTCTCTGTAGCAAAGTGTTTCTTACAGGGTATATCTTCTGTGAAATTATTACAGGTGGTGCTTAAATTTTTGTGACTTTTAATCATTAGGCTAAGCAAAATTACTGTTTTCCCCATCATATCTATTTATTTTTGCTGAAAAGGTTTTTTGTCTCAGAGGTGTTGCAGTCTCCTTCTCACATTGAAGACAGGGATAGTGAGAAAGCAGCCATAGCTTCCTTGAATCAAGGAGGTTATTTTCTAGACTGCACTGAACTGAATTATTACTTTTGGACCTGTGTAAGTAACTAGTATTGATTCTGTTTTGGTGTGGACTTTTCTTAGTTTTAACTTTAATTTGCCATGGAGGAATTGTAGCTGGGAGATATTTGCAGTCAGTTGTGACTAGACCTGTTACTTAGCCTTTGTGAAATAGGTGTCTGAAAGGAAGGAGGGCACTCCCTGGGTGGAGGGTAAGAGTTGTAGGTGATTGCTTCTGACAGCATAGGTTTACTCCCACGCACCATTGCCCTCATCCCACCCGCCCCAAGCGCATAACTTCCTTTATAGCAGGGACTCTGACATCACTTCCTCAAAACTGCTAACAACATACACCTGTTCATATCCTTAAAGGCACAGCACACTGAATAGGTGGTAGAGACTGCACACAAGCTTGCACACACTAAAACAAGAAGAAAAACAAAAACATCTGTAACTGGAAGGACACAGACATGTGGGAGTGGTGCAATGCACTGGCTGTGGAGCAGCAGTCTTCCGGAGACATTCTGGAAACTGCGTTGCTGCCCTATTTGCAGGCATCACTCTGGTCTGAGGGAGGAGGTTGTCTCGCTCCATGCTGACCTGGCAAGGATCTGGAAACCTGCCCCTCACCCAGGGACCACACAGGCCACCACCACTACCTCAGAGGTTGCCAAGAAAGAGGAGTGATTGGACCACAGTGGGCTCAGGGAGGGTGAGGATGGTGGAACAGGCGCATCCCTCCAGTTGTGCCTCTCCATAATTCATTGCCACTCTGTGCGAAGCATGGTTCCTCTATGGAGGCACCTGCAGTGGAGACCAAATAGGATTCTGGGAACCTCCACAAGGAGACCCACAGGAGGGTGGTCTAGGACCCCACAGGGAAGGATACAACTCCTGGTGGGGGACCCAGTTGTTAGGGGGTCAACCTGGGGAAGGGGAAAAGGAGGTAAGGTGCCTGCCCGACGCCAAGGCTTGGAGGGACAGGAAACAGATCCTCAGGATCGTGGGAGCAGCAGCAAGTGGGAGGGAGCTGTTTGTCATTATCCACCTAGGGACGAATGACTTGGCTGAGAATGGGATCAGAACAGTGCAACAGGAGTTTGTGGAGTTTGGGAGGGCCTTAGATAAGTAGCACACGATAACTTTCTCGGAAGTGCTACCTGTCTTATGGCATGATGAGGCTAGGGCACTCCACACCATGGGATTCAATGACTGGTTAAAAAGCTGGTGCAGAGCTCAGTGATTTGGCTTCATTGGGGACTGGGGCTCCACCTGAAGGGATTCAGGCCTATACAGGTGTGATGGTCTGCAACTATGCTGGAGGAACCAGGATCCTAGGTGATAGGTTTAAATGCTTCAGTGGCAAGCATTTAAACCAGTCAAGGTGGAGGCACTGAAGAGGAGAAGGAAATCCTAGCCTCCAAAAAAAATCAGGGTAATTAGTGAGATAAACACCAAAATAGAGCAGTCGATAGGGAGAAGGGCAGGGTAAATGGAGAGAAAGACAAAGGCAGTAGGGACAGGGATGGGGCAAAAGAAATAAAGCCATAAAAATGGAGGGTAATGAATACCAATGCCTGTAGATGCCTTGACATTGTGGCAGTCACAGAAACATGGTACATAGAGAACCATGACTGGGATGTCAACATACCAGGTACACAATCTACAGGAGGGACAGGAGGGAAGAAGAGGAGGAGGAGGAGAGAAGCTTTCTATGTAAGGAAGGATCAAAGCAACAGAACTAAAGGGTAAACAGGGAGGAGAGGAGGCACTGTGGGTCACCTTGGAGACTGGAGATGGCTCCACAATCCACACAGGGTTGTATACAGACCCCTGTCTCATGGGGAGGAAATGGACAAGGAAATGATAGAAGGCATCTTTGGGATGGCAGAAAAGGGGGATATTGCTGATGGGGGACCTGAATATGCCAGATGTTGACTGGAGCACCTTGCTGCAGCCACATCCAAGACAGGGTCATTCTCGAGAGCCCTACAGGGGCATGCCTCAAGACAGCTAATTTTGGAACCCACTCGGGAGAGAGCAATCTTATACCTGGTACTCTCAAATGGGGATGGAGAGGATCTCTGATCTTGAAGTGGGTAGCCATCTGGGAACAAGCGACCACCAAACAGTGTGGTTCACAATTAACTTAGCTGTAGAGTCAAGCCACACAAAAGTGAAGGTACTGGACTTCATGAGGGCTGATTTTGTCAAAATGGGAGAGTGCCATGAAAAGCACTAGCAAACAGGCAAGAAGGTAGGGTGGAGCAACAATGGGAAACATCAAAACCGCCATCACAGAGGCAACAAGTCTTTGTGTGAAGCAAATAAACAAATCAAAATGAAAGAAAAACACTATGGTTCTCAAAAGAAGTGTGGGAAGGTAAGGAAAAAGATAGCATTCAGGAAGTATAAGGAAACACAGAAGGAGCAGGACAGAGAACTGTACCAGTTAAAGCAGAAGGAAGCGGGTAAGGCAGTCAGAATAGCAAAGGCCCAAATCAAGGAAAAGATAGCCAACTCAGTTAAGAAGGGGATAAACCTTTTATAGGTACATTAGGGCAAAGAAAGACTAAGGCAGGGATACTGAGGCTGAACAAAGAGGAAGGTGGTTGGGCAGAGAGCGACAGTGAAAAGAAGGGATACTGAACGAATACTTCTGCTCAGTATTCATAATGGAAAAGCAGGGGAAATACTTAATCCTGTCAATAGAAGCACTCTGGATAGTGGGGTTGATATTAGTCCTTTCACAGAAGAAAGGGTTCTGAAAGAACTCTTAAAACTGAAGGTGGATAAAGCAGTGGGGCCTGATGGGATTCACCCCAGGATTTTAAAAGAACTAAGGGAAGAACTAGTAACACCACTGACTACACTTTTAATAAATCATGGGAGGATGGGGTGGTATCTGAGGACTGGAGGAGGGCGGATGTGATTCCTCTTCACAAAAGTGGGAGCAAGATAGAGGCAGGAAACTACACACCTGTCAGTTTGACCTCAGTGGCAGGAAAATGATGGAATCACTTCTGGAAGGAATTGTTGAGTACCTAGAGGCCAGTGGGGCACAGGACCCAAGGCAGCATGGATTCACAGTAGGAAGGTCATGTCAGACAAATCTAATTGATTTCTTTGACTGGGTGACCAAAGCAGTAGACCAGGAGGGCCGTGGGCATGGCCTACCTAGACTTTAGCAAGGCATTTGACACAGTCCCACACAAAAGATTAATAAACAAATTAGCCAGCCTGGGAATGGGTCCGGGGTGGTAGCCTGGGTAAAACACTGGTTGGACAACAGGGCGCGGCGGTAATAGTAAATGGAGTCCACAGTGAAGAAAGGAGGGTTACTAGTGGGGTACCACAGGGTTCAGTACTGGGTCCAGTCCTTTTAATGTCTTTATAAGTGACATTACATAGGGACTGGAAGGAAAGTATGTCTCTTTGCAGATGACACAAAGATCTGGCAACAAGGTTGATACACAAGGTGGGGTGGAAAGGATGAAAAGGACTTGGCAAGGTTGGAGGAATGGTCAAATGTATGGCAGCTTAGATTCAATGCAAAGAAGTGCAAGTAATGCACCTGGGAAACAAAACCCAGGGGAAGAGTACACAATGGGGGTGAGATACTGACAACAAAAAAATGGAAAGGGACCTGGAGGTAGTCACATCAGACGACCTAAAGGTGGGCCAGCAATGTGAGAAGGCAGTAAGGAGGGCTGGAGGGATTCTGGGATGCATAGGGAGAGGCATCACCAGTAGAAACAGGAAGTTTTTGGTCCTCTGTACAGACAGTTGGTAAGACCACACCTGGAGTACTGTGTACAGTTCTGGAGACCCCATCTCCAAGAAAGACATAGACAGGGTGGAGGCTGTCCAGAGGCGGGCAACCAAAATGATGCAGGTCTGCATCAGAAGACATATGAAGAAAGACTAAAGGAACTAAAGATGTATAGTCTCGAGGAAAGGAGGAGAGTAAGCATGATAGAAACTTTCAAATACCTCAAGGAATCAACAAAGTCCAAGAGGGTAGCATCTTTCAGAAAAGAGATGTGCAAAACAAGGGGCACAATTTGAAGATAGTGGGGGATGGCTCAGAGGTAATGTGAGGAAGTATTTCTTCACAAAGAGGGTTGTGGATACATGGAACAGCCTTCCTGAGGAGGTCGTAGAGTCAAAAACAGTGGGGAATTCAAGAATGCATGGGACAGACATCAGGCAATTCTAGTGGCGGGGCAGGAGGAAGTAGGCTGTTGGTTAACTAGGATCTGCAGCTTATCCGTTAGGTAGGGAAATTGGCAGACTAGGTGGGCTAAGCTGTCCTTATCTGACGTCAGATTCTATGTTTCTGTGTTACACTCACACAACCACTGGCAAGAGTGCTGGGTATCGCATCAATTTCTCTTCCAGCAGGTACCCATACCAGAGTAAATAAAGTCAGTGGAGCCAAGGGAGCAGTACCTACTGGTCCAGCCTGCTGCTGCTTTTACCTCCAGCCACAGTTGTATAACATGGGCAGTGCTATGGGTTCACCTCTCCTTCCTTGTGAGATAGTGGAGGAGGTCACTCTGAATGCATGGGTACTAATATTATTGCAAGTTATCACACGAGGCCCCTGACACCCCCACTTCATCATTTCTTACTGGCTAATCCTGGGACACATATTTCTGCAGTGAGACAGGATACCAAGCCTTCACAACATCAAAGGGCTGCCTTAGACCCTGCTTCTCCCATCAAGAAACCCAGGTTTATTTTTTGCGTACTTCCTCCGCCCCTCGTGAAGGCAAGAACCTTAAGGGTCCATTATAGATCTGAGCATCCTCAGCTACCTCTTTCAATGTAGGTGGTTATGCGCTAGGTCTTGACAGGGTCTTGCTGTCTTAATGTAAGGAGAGAACTGGCTATGTCTCCTAGATAGGTGGTCTGTCAGCCTTTCCTATCTTGATACCTTTTCCTCAGGGAGGTATCCAAGAGTCATATGGGACAGGAAGCATCCATTATTTAGATCCTTGCCCTTTGTCTTGCCCAGTTCACACCTGGTCTTCTTCCAGTGCTTGGTGGTCGAAACAGTGGCCTTCAACAGGAATGCCTCCTTAATTTTGGAAGGCTCTGCCTGTATTTCAATGGGGGATAGCTCCCCCATCCTCACATAATCCTTCAGCTTCCACTCCCTCTGCTTAGCGGTCTGACTGCCAAAGGCAGTAGCTCTGAGGATGGCCTCTCCTGTGCCTCTGGTGCCCAGCGCCTTCGCCTCTTCCTGTAGTTCATCACCCCAGCCTTCCCATTTTTTCTCTGTTCTTCCTCGCACCCCTACCCCCCACCGGACTGTCCATACCTTGTCTCTTGTGTCTATGTTTTCTTTTTGGGGCTCTTTCCTTCACGCCCAGCTTCCAGGTCTGCATTACTGCCTGAGCCCGACTGCAGTGTTCGTTCCGGAGTAGCTCAGTCTGTTCCTCGCTCAGGAGTCCTGCCTCTCTCTGTGGCTTCACTCAGGCTCCTGCAGCACCCTCGCGTCACCTTCTTGCAGCAGACAGCGCCAACAACAGCCTTCCTCCCACGTCCACTGATGCATTGCTCCCTGAGCCACGGAGCATTCCATGCTTCAGTGCCCTCGACTTGCTGCGCGACGCCACCATGCCATGCTTCCCCACCCCTTCCCTGCTGCTCTATGGGGTGGGAACCCTGGATTGCTTCCTTCTACAGTGCCTGTTACACTTGCTGCAGCAGCTGCACCGCTGGGACCTTTTCAGCCACTTGGATTCTCTTCCCTAGGATAACAGTGCATATTTGGTATGGACTTTTCATCACTGGGCGTCTTCTCATACTCGATGGGAGTTCCTTCCCCTTCCGTACTCGCCCATGTTTCTGAGTTGCTTTCATATCAGTTCCTGCATGTTAAAGTTGGTTCATCGTTCTGTGGATCACCTACTTGCTTCTTTGCTCATTATACTGATTCTTTCTTGATTCTTTCCGCAGTTCTCTGCGCTGCCTTCACTTCCTGTTCCATACCCTGTATGGTGTGTCGGTATGCTTGTGTCGCCACCTCATGACGCACTCATCTGCTTGGTGTGACACCAGTCCTTGGGACCACTGTACCCACAATTCCTGCATACCCATACTTGATGGGGGAGGAAACACTACACACCAGGGCTATGAACTTTTTCCATGACAATAAATCTTTATCGCCACAACGTAAAACACTGGTGAAAAAGATTTCTTATCATGAACAGATTTCTGCCACATTCCCAGTTCTTTTTACTTATTTTTCCTGGTGTCCAGTGGTACCCTCCACCCTCCATTTGTTGCCCTGGTGCAGTTAGTTAGTATTTCATAGCCCTGGTGTCTATTGCCCCCAAATCAGGCTCCGATTTCATAACTTTTTCTGTATTTTTTAGTTAGGAGCAGTTGTTTCCCCCACAACACGTCCTCCATCGTAAAATTAATGAACAGGTCCTGTAGAACACCCCTAGCCCCATGTTTCCAGTATGCAGAAAATAATAATACGTCCCTCGATGTCTTTTAATTTTTTTCCTGTAACGAAAAAGAAACCGTCCACCACCGTTGATTGCATATGCACCCTAACCAACCTCCCACTGAGCACGCACCACCGCCACCCCCTAGACCCCACCACATTCCCTCACTCACCTGCGCCGATGCCTCAGTGAATGTGTACTCTCGATTGAAGATGCATCTTACCTCTGCAACCGGCAAGTACTGTATGAAAGTAGCAATCTGACTAGTTACCTTACTTCTCATACTGTAGTTGCCTGTTGCAGGAGTAAGACGGTTCTCAGTCGGAAAGTGCATGTTCACTGTGGCACAGGTGCAGATGAGTGAGGATGTGTGGGGGGGGGGTCTAGGGTGGCAGGTGGTGCATGCACAGTGAGAGGTTGGTTGGGAGTGCGGATGCAATCGTGGATGGTTTCTTTTTCTTTTACAGGTAAAAAATTAAAAGACATCAAGGGACGTATTATTATTTTCAGCATACTGGGAATATGGGAGGGGTCCACTGGACACCAATGAGAATACAGGGACTTGTTCATTAATTTTAAGATATGGTAAATGTGTTTGGGGGGATTACAACTGCCCATCACTAAAAATATAGATAGATATAGATAGATATGTGTGTGTGTATATATATATATATGTATATATTACATCAGAGGTTGGTTGGGTGGGGCACTAGACACCAGGGCTATGAAATATTAACATGGCACGGGGCAACAGTTGGAGAGTGGAGGGTACCACTGGACACCAGGGAAAAACTAAAATAATGGGGAACGTGGAGGACCCTCTGCTCCCACAGCACAATAAGGATATTGAAAAATGATGGATGGATCATGGACAGCAAATTAAGGATACTGAAAAATGATGGATGGGAGTTCAGGGTCCAGAGGACCCTAAGCTCCCACAAACAACTTAAGTATACAGTTATACTTCCCTCAGCAAAATAAGGATACCGAAAATGATGAATGGATGGATGGATGAGAGCACAGGGTCCAGAGGGCCCTGCGCCTCCACAGCAGCTTAAGTTTACAGTTATACTACCTCAAAAAGTAAGGACAGAATTGCGAAAATACATTGTTAATGCACTAGTTAGGGTCAAAGCAACAAAAGCTGGGAAATGCAGCATTAGGTTTTCCAACCGAACACCCCCAACCAGGCAGCACAGTAGGTATGGGGTGTGCCTTTGGGTTTGCAAACTTAACGCTCACCTCATTCTTATACAGTCTATACATCTGACCTTATTTACAGATGGAATGGGGTTAGTGTTAGGGAAAGGGAAATTGTTTAACTAGGTGAGGCGACTAAGCTGGAGCTTGTTTCCAGGTGTGACCTGGGAGCACAAGGAAGTTAAGTGACCTGCATGGGGGGCACACAGTATGCAAGTGGGGGCTGTGGGATTCAAACACAGGTCTCCAAGTTTGCAGCGCAATGCTCTAAACCATAGCGCTATACTGTCTCCGGAGGCTTGAGAACCCCAAAGCACACCCCATACCTGCTGTGCTGCCTGGTTACCAACTTTTGTCGCTTTGACCCTGACTTGTTCCAAAGGTGTGACCTGATGAAAGAGATATCCTCGAAGAGGATAAAACAGTTACCTAGGTATGTACTGTAACAGTGGATCTTCAAGAGAATCTCTTTCATCAGGTCATGCCATCCCATCCCACCCTTCATCTCCCTTAGGGCTAGGACAAAGGTTTCTCTGCACTGCTTTATTTCATTGCTTCCTTTTCCAGTGCCCATGTCACCTGGTATGCGGGTGCTGGCATGACATTCCGGTTCCCCAGGGAACTGAGGAGAGAGGGGGCCGCTGCCTTATGTGGATGCTGGACACATGACATCATCATAGGTGACCCCAGCTTGCAAAGTTTCTGTGGGGTCCTAGTGTTGGTGTAGTGTAAGTTCCAAAGGTATGACCTGATGAAAGAGATTCTTTGAAGATCTACTGTTACGGTAAGTTCTTATGTAACTGTTCTTTTGTGCCTGTCCCCACAGTCTGGAACATTAATGGGGGATGCCTTTGCAACACCCTGGACCCCAGGCTCTGTGTACACCTTTCCACCCTTCCCCTCGAGCCACAGGATGCTGACCAAGATCAGGAAGGACAGGCTCAGATGATCCTGATAGCTCCAGAGTGGGCACGGCAGTTCTGGTACCCAGATCTCTTCGGCCTCAGCAACAAGTCTCTGCAGTGACTGCTTCTCCACCCAAACTTACTGACAGACTTCAGGGGATGGTCCTGCACATGGACCTTGCTCCCTGCACCTCATAACTTGGTTATTGAGTGGCTAGAGTTCTAGGTCTTGGGTCTCTCGAGGATGTTCTACATGTTGTGGAGGACCTCAGGAAAAACTACTTGTAGATGCCATGCCATTAAATGGAAGAAAGTCTCCATTTGTTGTCATGACAAGGGACTGGATCTCTTTACTTGTCTGATAGCTAGCATCTTGGACTACCTCTGGTCCTTTCCCAACTGGGATTGCAAACTATGACCCTTGGGGTGCACCTGTATTGGGCATGGGCTGATAAGCCAGTTGGTGGTCCAGGGAAAGTGGTCAGGTACTTTTCAAGGGCCTGGACCACTTGTCTCCTCCGGTGCATGAACCACCTCCACCGTGGAACATACTGTTGATCTTGGCTGTGCCTCTGAGTGCCTTTCTGAACTAATGCATAGGTATGAGATGTCACATCTGTCATGGAAGACGGTGTTCCTGGTGGCCATTATGTCCACCAGAAGGACTGGGAGCTCCAGGCACTCTTGGTGGACTCTCCCTATCTGGTCTTCCACAGGAACAGTCGCCTTTGCCCTAACTCAATGTTCCACCCGAAGGTGGTATCAGAGTTTCACTTAACCAGGTGATTAACCTACGTATATTTTTACCAACCCATCTTTGAGGCCAACTGCAGGCTGCATACCCTGGACCAGTGGAGGGCACTCTCCTGTTAGGTAGTCCGATGACTGGAGTTCAGGGACAGGCGCACCAGCTGTTTATCACATGCACTGAAGCTGCGCCTGGCAGACTGGTAGCAAAGCGTATGATTCAAGGTATATCACTTCTTGCATTAACCTCTGCTGCAGGTTGGATGGCTGAGAGACTCACATAGAGATTAGGGCTTATTCAAAGAACAGCAAAAGTAGCAATACACACAGAAAAAATATCTGGAACAAATTCACGTTTTATTGAGGCATACACAAGCGGTTCCCCATCACTTGGTGGAGCAACGACCTCTTCATCAGGAAGAGTTGAGTCATAGAACAAAGTACACACTTTAAATAGTCACCCAGCGGTGATGTAATTCAAACATTGCAAATTAACCAGTCAGGTGCTACCAAATATAAAATATAAGTGCAGTTTTACAGAAATTAAAAATCCATACATAGACAAATGTCTGAATCATGTTGCACATAAATATTTTAGATAAGGTCACAATATTTCATAAATGGAAAAAATGACAAGCATATCATTTATTTATGCTGTATGGCAAATTTCATCAATGCTAGTCCTTTCTTAAATGCTAATAAAATATTAGTGCACACGTCGAATAAAAATACAAACATTAGATTCCCAGAAGGTTAACACCAAAAAGTATTAAATATATAAACCCAACAATATTGTTAAATTACTAGCATACAAAAGTTATTAATAGGAAAAACTGGTGGTCTGACGTAAAGCATGAGAAACGAAGACTAATGTATAGTAAAGTGCAAAGTTATAGAAAACAAATTAATTTCCCTATCAAAATGTACTTTGTTACAAATAAGTTACAGATGCAGCATTCATAATTCATATCTAAATATTACTGTTTAAACATTTACAAACATTATATTTAATTCCGTCAAGTCAGTACATTATAGTTAGAGTACATTTTATTAACTGTTCACTGCATTATACCAAATGCAGCAGACTATTTAAGTGTACTTTGTCTCCCCGATGAAAAGGTTGTTGCCTTGAAGTGCCAGGGAACCATTTGTGTATGCCTCAATAAATCGTGAATTTGTTCCAGAGACATTGTTTGTGTGCATCACTACTTTTGCTTTTTTGTGCTAATCTATGCCAACATAAGTGCTGATCCACAGAAGAGAAAGTTTATCGCACTGGTTGTGTGTTTTAAACTAGGGCTTATTCCACTACACATACCGCTGCCTCGGTGGCTGCCTCCAGGATGTCCCATACAGGAAATCTGTAGGGCTGTTACCTTGAAGTCGGCACACACCTTCATTTCCCACTACCGCATCGACCTTGAGTCACACCGGATGCTTGTTTTGGGACCTCCATTCTCCAGTCTCTGTTCACCAAGTAGGGTGTGCGCCTTGCTTCCTCCTCCCAGAGAACTGCTAGGAATGTGCCAGAGTGTACCATATCCATGCCTTTAAAGAATAGATTACTCACCTGTAAACCGTAGTTCCAGGAATGGTATATGGTTCACATCCACACAACGTCGGACTCTGAGCCAGTTAGATCCACTGGTGAGCCGGACTTTAATGTCAAGCTGGGATTGTCTGTGAAGCTTGTGGTATATTTACCATCCAACAGCATCTGACAGCCTTGAAGTGGAACTTGCCCTCGTGCCTGAAGCACTCACTTGGATGACTGTTGATCTAATAAGTCTAATATCAGAGGACCCCTGCTGGGTGGTGAGAAAATCCATGGGCTTACTGTTTAATTGCTGTTCCGTTGTTTCATGTTGGTTTACATGATTAATGCTGTGATGGGAGAGCAGCATTTATTCTTACATTAGTGAATGACTGAACTTATCCCTGGTGAGTGGGAAATCCTTAAACCTCATCCAGTTACATTCTACTGTTTTGACATTGGGACTTATTTTGAATGTTTTAGACCAACAATCTCATTCCTTGTAACAGCACCTAGGACTCTACCCTTTGAACCAACTAACTTCCAGCTATTTCTGTTTATAGACTGGATTCAGATACATTTATAATCAGCTGGACTCTGGGCTCTCCTAGTTTTACTATAGTTTGTGTTTATTTTATGGGGTGAGTTTTAGTCAGAAACTGGTTCCAGTGCTGAAGAATAATACAAGGTGCAGCAGCAGGTAACACATCGTCTAAGGTTTGGGCAGTTGCAGGAAGCAACTTTCTCTACAGTAATCCAGGCATGTCAGGTAGCACAATCGGGGAGACATTATTAGAAGGGCTTGTCTAGTGGTTGCACAGGCATATGTGTTGTAGAACGAGGTTTTCTCAGGGATGATTTAAATTGGTTCAATTTAGGTAACTCCAGCAGTGAGGCGGGAGTTCATTCAACTAGGTTGGCACCCAGTTAAGCTGATTATATGTGAATGAGTGTTTGTGGGTGGGGAGGGTGGTAGGGGTGGTGGACTGGTGGGGGTTCTTTGAATAGAGACTTTATTTTGTTTTATCTATTGGATGATTTAGGAGTGTGTATGGTGGGTTGTGTGTGTGTTAGAATATTGGTGCACTGTTCACCCTCTGCTCTTCACACTCCATCCTTTTCCTCCCCATTGCAGTTTACAACACCAGCGCTGTAGGGCGCTGGGTAAGAAGGAGGAGGAGGGCAGGGGTAAACAGTGGAGGATGAATGAGCAGGGCCACGACATCGGGGTCATGAGATCCATGAGACGCCCTGGGGTGAAATGGATTTTAGAATGTGGTCCTCCATGCCTGGTTTCCATACCCAAGGGCACCACCAATACTGGTGGGCAGGTGGCCCGGCAGCCCTGGAGGTTCATCCAACTCAGGCTGAGTTGTGCAGTGCCAGGCCCATTAAAAACAAGACTGAAATGTGCAGATCTTGTACAAACGGTGGATCTGGCTTGCATCACTGAGACCTGGCTGAATGAAAACTCTGGTTCCATTTGGAGGCTCTAACTCCAGCCGGGTACTCAGTGATTCGCTGCCCGAGATTGGATTGCTGGGGGTTGTGGTCTGTTTCAAGACTGAACTTAACCTCACGAGTGTACTGGTTGAGGAATTGAGGAACTGAGTCATTTGAGTGTACCATAGTAGCAGGTGTAGGCTGTAGGATCGCCCTCATCTACCGTCCACCCGGAAAGGAGAAGCGATTTCTTCAGGAAGTGTGCAGACTTTCATCAACCTGGCATTTGAGTCGCCCAGACGGATGGTTTTGGGTGACTTCAATGCCTGGGTCGATGATGAACTCGCAGTTTGGACAATACTTCCTGCAGTTGATGTCATCACTGGGCCTTACACAGATACCTACTGCTTACCCATAAACATGGTCACTCCCTTGACTTAGTCTTTCTCCAGGGGATCGAGGCCTCTGATTTGGGAGTGGAACCAGCTGGTTGGTTCGATCACTACACCGTAGGGTTTAGTTTTAGCACCCTCTTCATAGTCCTACCCCTGAGGAGATGGTCAGATATCGCCTTTACGAGATGTTAGCTCTGAAGGGCCTGGCACGGTACTTGACCCATCGCCTCCCAGTGGCAAACAATGACCCAGATGCCCTCTGGTAGCCTATCACGGCTATCTCGGCGGTCCTGGATGTTGTTGTTCCTGTCCGTGTTTGCCCTCTCTCCTTGCCCTCGGCCCCCATGGTTTGATGGGACCTTGAGGAGATCGGTGACTAGGTAGAAGGTTAGAGCGTTGCTGTGGGAGATCCTCCTCGATGCCAACCACCTTAGATCGATGGAGCATTGTCGTTCTATCAATCTGCAATCACCGTAAGAAGGCAGAGTTCTTGTCTGGGGAGACTGCGGCTGCTCAGAATCAACCAGCTCAGCTCTTTCGACTGTGGACAGGCTGTGCAACCCAGCCTGTCTACAAATCTGAAAGGCCTTTCACAAATAAAGTCACGATGAACTTGCTTGATTCTTTGCAACTAAGGTGGCCAACATTAGGGGCGCTCCAGCCAGCACACTCTAAGGAGTGTTGCTCTGGATCAGCGTGAAGCTGCTGCTCCTCGGTTTCCTGGAGTGCCTTGACCGACCAGAATTCATGGATATCATACGGATTGTCCAGGGTGTGCGCCTACGTGCTGTAGTTTGGATCCAGGACCAACATCTCTGATTTTGGGTTATATTGATTCCATCGGTCCAGTCTACTAGCCGGATAGTCTGATGCTCCTTGGAAACAGGTGAGTTTCGAGCTCTCGAAAGGGCGGTGGTAACACCCCTCCTGAAGAAAGCTTCTTTGGACCCTGACTGCCATGCAAACTACAGACCAATCTCTAACCTTCCCTTTTAGGAAGTTGATTGAGAAGGTAGTTGCCGTGCAGCTGGAGAATCATTTGACCATCCATGATATCTATGAACCCCTCCAGTCTGGTTTCGAAAGAGGCATAGTACTGAGACAGCGCTGGTTTGGGTGCTCAATAAACTCCTGATGTCTAGAGACCGGAAGAACCATTCCGTTCTGTTTTTCTAGATCATCAGCTTTCAACATTGTGGACCATGGGGTTCTACTTGAGGTCTGAGGTTCATCTGTGGTGTATCGGATGTAGTCCCTGGTGGTTTACATCTTACCTCACTGGAAGAACACAGAGATGGTTTCCAGGGTTTATTCCTCGGACCAGTTTCTCTGTCTTGTGGGGTTCCTCAGGGCTCTGTGTTGTCCCTCATGTTGTTCGTAGTGTATATGCTGCCCTCAGAGACATTGTAAGAAGATATGGGCTAAGGTTTCACTGCTATCCTGATGATACCTAGCTCTACGCCTCTTTTGCACCCGACCAGGATGGAGCCCTCTCAGTCTTTAATAACTGCCTCAGAGAAATCCAGGAATGGATGGACTTGAGTTGGTTGAAGTTGAACTCAGAAAAGACAGAGGTGTTGGTAGTGGATCCAGCATGCCGGACGGGGGCCGGGGTTGGTTCACCCTCTGGACTTTATCTTGGGGTGTTTCACTCCCGAACTCTGAACAGATGCGCAACCTGGAGGTCATTTTTGACGAAGGACTGATTCTGCATTCGCAGGTGTCTGCCGTCATCAAGTCCTCATTTACCATATGAGGAATATCTTCAGGATTAGGCACCTTGTTCCATCCGACGATCTTCCTACACTGGTCCATGCCTTTGTGTCCTCACATCTGAACTATTGCAATTTCCTTTGTCTAGGGCTTCCTGGGGTTGAAATCCACCGCCTGCAGCTGGTGCAGAATGCTGCTGCCCAGCTTTGACTGGTACCCTCTTCAGTCCAGCCATATTTCGCCTGTGTTGCACGGACTGCACTGGCTGCCAGTACAGTGGCGGATCACCTTAAAGTTGGTCTTCTGACTTATAAAGCCCTACATGGACTTGGCCGGACTACCTGAAAGAGCTCCTGGTTCTTATTGTCCTGGGCGATCGCTCCACCTCAGTTGGCGAGGGTTGCTAGAGATTCGAGTGTGTTTGAAATCTTCTGGGGCCCGTGACATTTATGTATGTGGCCACTACCCTCTGGAATTCTCTACCCTGTCAAGTTATGGAGTGCGCGACTCGTGGAGGATTTTAAAAGACCCTGAAAACGTATCCATGGACTCAAGCATTCAGAATTTGATTATTTTGTCTATTTGTGCTAGCTGTTTTAACTTTAAGACTTGAAATGTTTGGCGTGGTTTTAAATTTTGTACGGCGCCTTGGTTTTTGAATGGCGCCATAGAAATAAAGTCTTATTATTATACTTTGTGTTAGGGTATGATTGCTGATTAGTGTATATGCTTTGGGTTATTTTCTTTGGGGTTGGGGTTGTGGTGTGTAGTTTAAAGTAATCCCTGGATGTGCTGCTTGTTAGAGACCTATAGGCATTGTTACTCCCTGTCCTTACTCAGAAACCTGTGCCCTTCCATTCCCCTCTGTCAGCTGCTGTATATTGGTGGTGTAAGAAGATGGGGATTCAAGGAGGAGTAGGAAGATGAGGAGTGTGCTGAGGACTGATGGGAAGGCACCATTTGGGACAGTGAGGACCAGGAGATGCCCTGGGAGGAGAAGGGACTAGAGAGAGAACAGCCTTGTTTGGTCCCTTTACCCAGGGAACCCACCAGACCGAGTGGGCAGGCAGCTGAGGGGCCAACTTTCTCATTTGTCCACTTTGGGTGGTACTATGCAGTGCCAGGTTGGTGAGGAATAATTTGGCTATTATAGCAGATCTTGTTTCTTCGGTCGATCTGGCTTGTATCACCAAGACTAGGTTGGGAGACAGTTCTCGCTTAGTACTTGAATAGGTGATCCCGGTAGGGTTCTCGATGGTTCACTGCCCATGGAGGGATCACAGGGAGGCGATCTGTTTTAAATCTGAGTTGAACCTGGTGGTGCAGCCAGTGGGTAATGCTTGTCATTTGAATGCGCCACCGTGCATGAGGCTTCAGTGCAGGTTGCAGGATCCTCTTTGTGTACCATCCCCTAGGGCATGAGGGGAGTTCCTGCAGGAAATTGCAGCCTTCGTCACGACAGGGTGTTGGGTTCGCCATGATGGCTTACTCTTGGTGACCTTAATGCCTGAGTCAATGACAAGGGCTCGTGATTTTGCTCTGGATTTCCTCCAGAGCACAGGTGCTCAGGGCATTGCACAAGTAATTACTTCTGCAACCCACCAGCACAGTTGCACCTTGACCTAGTGTTCTACTGGGGCTCGAGATTAATGATCTTGAGATTGTTCCAGTTGCTTGGTCGGATCATTGCACTATCGGGTTTAGTTTTAGGCCCCTTCCCCTTGTAGTCCATTCCCTGTGGAAGTTGTCTGGTTCTGCCTTTGAAAGGGCTTCCTGAGGGACTGTCTGGTGGTGCTGAACATCTCGGAAGTGTTGAAGGCATGTGCTGGAGGGCTGGAAACAGCAGTGGTGGCCTAAAATGCAGCTGTCACTGAGGCCTTTGACCTTCTAACACTAGTCCGTGTATGCCCACTGGTGTCACGCCTTGGCTCACTTTGATTCAATGGGGAGTTGAGGCGATGAAGACCGAGAGGCAAAGGTTGGAGCGTTGTTGGAGAAAGTCCAGGGTCCAGGAGGATAAACTAGTTTTTGTTTTTTTTCCGAACTGTATTTTTGCTCCCTCACGTACTCACTGAACTCTCCGACGACCTTCTTGCCACGGTCTCTACCTCCTCGTGGGACCCGACCACTTCTCTGCTCTCTCCGCACCGGCATCCTTGGGTCTGCCCTCTGGAAGGGTCACCCCGTCCAGGGTGTTCTTTCTATAGCATTGAGCACTGGGCCGGAGAGGGGAGTTTAGCTGAGAAAGCCGAATCCAGCTCCTGGTGTGTGGACCTGTGGGTAGGAGGCGCCATCATCTATCAGTGGGAGGAGAGGGTATTTCTTAGTATGTGAATCCCTGTGGAGCCCGGCTGTCATGGCAAAGTGCTGCTGCAGCTCCACCCCCAGCACACGCCACGCACCACTGTCGTCTCCCTCAGCCACCGCCAGAGGTCTCTCCTGAGCGAGCATTTACCCCAGCTATGCCCAGGAAGAGAAAGCAGTCCTCTGATGCTCAATCTCCCTCTCGACGACCCAGGCTCGCTCCCCAACCCGGTCGCTCGTGCAGTGCGTGTACAGCGCTCAACCTCAGCGCCCAGGCCGCCCAGGATAAACTAGTTCTGATGTCTCATTACTAAGAGTATCAGAAGGCAGTCACCCATAAGAAGGTATCTTTTCTGTCTAGGGAGATTGGTGCTAGTAGGGAGGAACCAACCAGCTCAGCTGTTCCGATAGTAAACAAGCTCTTACATCCAGCCTGGCTGGAGCCCATTAGAGGCTGTTCTCTGCAAAGTGCAAGGAGTTCGCCAGTTCTGCTCAGACGGAGTGTTCTCCATTAGCCAGGATTTCTCCAAGTGGGTTGTACAACCCGCAGGATGGAGCCTAGAGTCGGAGTCAGGCTCAGTGGTCCTGGGGAGAGTTTTGATTGGTGACAGTGAACAAGGTACTGATATGAGGTGATCTCTGAGCTGTGGCCAACTTTTTGTAATCTGGATCCAGGCCCAACACGACTACTAGTGAGCTGCATGGGGCAGCTGGGTCCAATATTCACCAGATTGTCCAGTGCTCCTTATCGGAGGGGTTTTCCAAAGACATTGAAAAGTGCTGTGGGAAGCCTCTGCTGAAAAGACATCTTTTGGACCCAGACATCTTGGCGAACTACCATCCTGTCTCTAACCTACCCTTTCCCGGAAAGGTTATTGAGTAGGTGGTTGCACTGCAGCTCAAGGCACACCTTACTGCCTTTAACAACTGTGAGCCCTCTAGTCTGGATTTGGGGCAGTGCATGGCACAAAGATGGTACTGGTTCGGTGCTTAATGACTTGATAATGGTGAGGGATAGAGGAGAGTGGTTAGTTTTTGTTCTCCTCGATCTGTCATCAGCATTTGATACTGTGGACCATGGGTTGTTACTGGACCGACTTAGGGGATACATAGGACTCACTGACAAGGTCATCGATTGGTCGAGTCCTGTCTTAATGACAGGACCCAGAGGGTTGTGATGGGGAATACACCTCCCCTGTGGCTCTGTCCTCAGGGGTACACCAGGGTTGGTCTTGTCACCTCTGTTGTTTACAGTGCACTGTTGCCCTGGGTAGAATATTAAAAGGTGTATGGGCTTGGGTTTCATTCTCATGTCAATGATACCCAGCTCTACCTGTCCTTTGCACCTGGGACACAGGGTGCAGTCGATGCATGTAATGTAACCCCCTACAAATTGGGGTTCCCAAGAGTCTTCTTTGAGCTTGCCTAAATGCTCACTGCCAGGTTGGTGTCCTGCATTTTAGCAGTTTAAATGTGATTGCCCGAGAGTGCCTGTATAGTCTTCAGCACTGTCTCTTTAAGAGCTGCTTGGATTGCAGTCATAAGTACTCTGAGAGGGAGCTCTGTTGAAAGATGTAACCATTTTCTGAAAATCATTTAGAGTGATAATGATAATGTAGTTTGTCTAACCTGCCTTCTTTGCAGCAAAAGCTGTTTTGTTTATCTCCACTATCTTGATCCTTCACTGCCGAATTGGACCAGTCAGTCTGGTGGCACCTAAAATGGAGTCGGACTACAGGAGCTGTCTGGAGTCAAAATCTGTAGGAATTGTACTTTGGGGTTTTGGTGCCGCTTTGCAACTGAAGGGGAGCTCTTGTTGTGACTGACACACAGATCGGCCAATCGAATCTTATGGGTCTTGGGAAACCCAGACTGCTTGCAATTTTCAGTTAGTTCTGAGCTGGGAGTGAAATGAGAAGAGCTCAAGTGATTTTTGAACAGCAATCCTGAGTGGATTCGCATGAAAAACTGTGAAAGGGCTCAGTTTGGCCTGCATGTCTGCCTGCTGCCCGAGAGGAGAAAAGAGAATTATTTCAGACTAAATCCAGTTTGTGAGAACGAGTAAGCCACTGATTTCTGCCAGGCTCATACCTGAAGGAGACCACTGAATGCAATTGGCCTGCCAGGATTTCCAGTTGCTTTTGAATCCCGGTTGTGCAGGGACTTTGCGATCATGAGCGGAGAGTGGTTTGCCTGGTACAGTAGAATTTTCTTACATGTAAATGTGTTGTGTATTGAAAGTGGGTCGTGATTTGGCTCCCCACTGTGTTCTGCTTGCTGGAGGCTGTATCCGAATTTGTCTCCATTTGGCCGGGACTTGCCACACTGGCCCAGCCTGACCACCTGCTGCACAGAGAAAGCCATCGATGATACCTGCCTGGGATCAGCCTCTGCTCCACGCTTGAACGGAATGACCTTGGCGAATTGTGTGGGCCTGCTTCTCCTGTCACTCCAGATTAACCACTGCTGTCTCGATTCGTCCAGCCTGTGTCCAGTCTTGGGTATCGTGAGTAATCATCAGGGTAGCTCCTGCAACAACAGCCTAATCTAAAAGTGTGTCATCTGATTGTCTTGTTGTTTTTTCACGAACTGAGCCTCCGGCCCGGATTACAAATAGTGTGTGCTGTGCATGTTGTTTTCTTCTATCACAGGGCCCAACCAGCTGCAACGCTCCTGGCTAGCCTACCGCTCTCCATCTGGGTACTCAGAGTGTGTGACTGTTAATAGACCCTGAAATGCATGCATATCAGTTTGAATGATAGTCTTTAACCAAATTAACCTGATTACGCCCTCCCTTGTTCAAGTCACTTAAATAAATCAGATCTAACTCTTGTTTGCATTTACCCTGACTGTGGTTTCAGTTTGTGCAAGAGTACTGTACTGGTGTTATTTGCTGTGTATAACCTTGTTTTACAGGGGTTCCCAGGGCCGAGCCAGAAGAAAGCCCTGGTGGTAAGTGCAAACAGTGTGGGTTCTTGTGTGGTGTATCAGGGTATTGTGAAAGTGATTATTGTGTATTGTTCTGGCTTCTAGTAAGGAAAGAGAGGGATTACAGTGTCCCAGAGGGCTGTGCCCAGGTTATCTTGACCACTACCAACCCTGACCTCTGGGTGGAGGCACCTGTTTCAGAACTCGCCCCTTAATCTGCTATTAGCCAAGCAAGCAGGAGTATTAGCCCTGGGATAGCGCCACCTAGGGGTTACATTAATAAGTGCTTGTCCGAGATCCAGTCCTGGATGTCATCGAGCTGATTGAGACTGAACCCTGAGAAAAGTGAGGTATTAGTGGGGAGCCAGGTCAAAGGACAGAGTGGAGGCTTCCGAGGGGAGACTGCGCTTTGGCTCAACCACTCTTGTTATTAGCCTCCACCAAGGTGAAAATCTGGGAGTCGTTCTGGACAATAAGCTAAAACTGGAGGCTCAAGTGGTGGCAGTTGTCTGGAATGGCTTTACCATTTACAAAATATCAGCCCAATTAAGTCCCTTGTCCAGCTTGACAGTGTGGCCACGCTGGTACACCTGTTCATGACCTCGAGGCTTGACCACTGCAATGCTCTGTACCTTGGGGTCAAAGGAGGGGCACTGTGATGCCTGCAGGTGGTGCAGGACGGTCCGCCTGACTACTGACGAGTCTTTCAAGTCCTGTTATGTGTCGCCAGTACTGCACAAACTGCATTGGCTGCCGTGAAGTGGCATATCCCTTTAAAACGGGTCTCCTGACCTACAAGGCCCTGCACGGGTTGGGCCCGAGTTATCTGGTCAGAGCTCCTGCATCCTCATGCTTAGTCGCCATCTCTGCTCCTCTGATGAAGGCCTGAGGGCAAGATTGAAATTGTCCGGGGACCGGCATTTGAGATGGCAGCCCCAGTCCTGTGGAACTCCTTGCCTGGGACTTGAGGGAGGCCCTCTGTGGAGGCTTTTAAATGTGGTCTTAAAATTGTTCTGTTTATTTTATTTAATTTAACATTTTGGTGACCGAGAAAGGCACGCTGAGCCAAGGCTCGCTTCCAGGTGTGACCCAGGGACATGTTACAGTGAGATACACTTACAAGGAGAAGTTTGGTACAGATACAAAGTTCAGTAAATGTAACAGATATTTGGTACATAACAGTAGATCAACAGAGCAAGCGGTTTCAAAGCTACATCAAATGAGGTTGCAAACAGCACACAATTTAAGTGCAGATAAGGCAACACAATTGGTTTTGCATATAAAATCACATACACATTCTCAAAAAATTACCTAGTGGGCTGACTTTGGGGAGGCAAGCATTTGGGGATTAAGTAAGTATATCAGCTATGAATATTGAAATATTTGTTTATATATGTTTTAATTGTATTCAACAAAGCTGAGAGTATTCAGTATTTATGTATTTTATTTTTGTAATGGTGCCCTGGGCCTCCAGGTAAGGGTGCCACAAACAAAGAACAACTACTACTACCGCAGTCCACCCAGCTTCCCTAGCAGGTGGCACCTGACCCTGCTTCCAGTGGGAGAGCTGACATCGGGCGGTCAGGGATATAATAGTGCCCCTCGCTATAACGAATCTCGTATAGCGTACATGGCTATAGCGAATGGTTCAATCGACCCCACGCCAGAAAACGCCAGTAAATGCACACGCATTGCCGATCATTAAGTACACTAATTGGTTGAGTAACTAATTGATCTGCTATAAAACACGCCAGTCACAGCATACACATCATCCCCATTGCCAAAAGGAAACGCTCAGGGTATTCAGTAAAACGAAACTTGATGTCCTTGACAGGCTGAACGGCGGAGAAATTTTAAAAATTATCATCTGAGACAGGCTTTCCAAGTCCACAATCTGCACTTGGAGAAAGCAGGAAGATTCCCTGCGCGAGTTTATGTTGGACTGCTTAGAAACCGAAGGTCTGAACCGAAAAACTCAGAAAAGCTGATGGAGCTGATATTAACAAGGCAACACAGATTTGGTTTGCACAACAGTGCCTTAATGGCGTACTTATGTCTGGGACCTTGTGCGTGAGAAAGCAAACCAGTTTGCCGCTGAACTGTATGGGGGCTCAAATGTTTTCAGGTCTTCAGCAGGATGGCTGTGGCGTTAATGCCGACACAGCATTTGTTGTGTGTATATCACTGGAGAGCAAAGGTCCAGTGGTGAAGTGGCAGCTGCTGAGTTCTTGCCTAAATTGAAAAAATCATTGATGATGGTGGCTACACACTAGGCCAGCTCTATAACTGCGACGAGACAGGACTTGTTTTGCGCTGTCTCGCCAGATGTCACCTGGCAGCCAAAATTAGACTAACGCATTGAAGGGCTTCAAGGTGTCTAAAGACAGGGTAACTTACTTGTTGTGTACCAATGCCTCTGGCTCCACAAGTTGAAACCCTTTGCATAGGAAAATTTCGTTCTCCATGCTGCTTCCACCACCTCAACCTGTCATCACCCCTGTGGAGTATGAATCATCCTGTAATGCCTGGATGACAGCAGACTTATTCCAGAAATGGTTTGATAAATCATCTGTGACATCTGCGCGAGCACACCTCCGCCCACTGCGTTTATCTACAAAGGCAATTCTGCTGATGGATCAGTGCCCTGCCCACCCCCTGAATCTTCACTCATATCCAGAGATGGCAGAATTAAGACATTGTTTCTGCCTAAAAACACAACAGCCAGAATTCAACCCTCGTTGGGGCATAATAGCGACCTTCAAGAAGCATTACAGGAAACGGCTGCTCAGAGATCTTGCTTCGCAGGGGATTCAGTGACTGCTTTCCTTAAAACACTTAACCTGAAGGATGTGATCCATTTGTCTGGGGAAGCCTGGGCTGCAGTTTCAACAGCCACTGTTCGCCATTGCTGGGATGTGACCCTTGGTCCAGCATTGAAACCGAGTGACACTGCACCTGATTTAGATGAGCTGGATGACGCTGATGAAACTGTCATGCTGGCCACAGAGCCGAACATAATGGAGCATCCAGACGGTAAGCGACCGAGTTGGTAGAGGAGTGGCTATTGAGTGATGAAACGATCCCCACAACAGAACAGTTGACAGATGAGATTGTGGCAGCTGTTACTAAATGCTCACTAGAGGACGGAGGTGAGGAGGAAAGTGGCAGCAATTCGAGGGGTGGGTGAAGAGATGCCAACAGCGAGTGAAGTGATTGCAGGGCTGGAAACGTGTCTCACCTAGATGGAGAGCCAAAAGGATGCTGACTCTCTGAAGATGCTGCAGTTGCGCCAGCTGCTGTCCCATGCCAGCGATCTCAGGAGAGGCGACTAGTACAGAAGAAGAAGATAAATGACTTCTAAAGTGAACAGACGATCATGTACTGCACTTATTTTTGGTTTTTAATTTTATTTGTAAATAAAACCCTATGAATTACTACAAATCACAGTCTCTGTGTACATCACTGCACAGCAACGCACAGCACACATTTTTCGGCAATAAAGTACTCAGATTTTACACTTCCTCGTTGTAACAAATGCAGTAGTATAATGAACACCCTTGATGGCTCCAACAGCATTCGTTACAGCGAGGGAGCACTGTACTACTTCATTCCACTGGAACTGCCAGAGTATGACTGTGAACCACGTACCACTCCTAGAACTATGGTTACAGGTGAGTAAGCTATTCTTTTAACAGCTTACAGATCATGTGACAAGTACTCTCTCCCCACCAGCATGTTTTTGAAAAGGTTGCAACACTTCTTTCACCGACCACATCATCAAAAATAATCAATCAATCTTTTATTTTACTAGGCTAAACACCATTGAGTGAAATCATTTTCAAGGTGGACCTGGGAAGTTAAGATAAGTGTAAGGTACAATAAGAAAACAGTATACATAATGCAGGACATGGGTACACAGGATGAATACATAATGATGTGACACTTTACAATAGAGAAATATGGAGAACAATAGTCCGATAAGGCAAAAGATCCATAAACATTGACCTGATATTCAGACTACGCCTGGCAGGGCGTGAGCCTGGGTGCAGCGCAAATGGGATGCACCGGGCCAGGTCCAGGAGATAATTCAATGGTGATTCGCCATGGCGCAGCACCATTAAATATGGCATGGACTGTGCATGGCGAGTGGCACTGTACTGGTGCAAGTCAGAGATTGGGAGCATGGGGATGCGCAAATGCAGTTATGCTAGGTGCAGCACCTGCAATATTCAGCCGAGGGCATGCGAGGGCCATAATATGCAAGGCGCAAAACGGGCCATTTGCATGTCATTAAGGCCCCATTTGCATGCCTTGCACAGGACTGCCCGGTGACTTGCGCCAGGTGCCCTGCACAGAATGACATGTGCAATGGGGATCCGGGGATCACCACCCCATAGCCACCATCAAGGTACATCTCACTGAAACATTCCCTGGTAGTCTAGTGGACACCCTTCTCCTCCCAATACCCTGATCACCGGTATGTGCCATTTATTGTAATCCTAGTAGTCTAGTAGGCCCCTCCCGATACCCGATAGATGTGTCACGGATACACTCCTGGTAGTTCAGTGGTACCCCCACCTGTTGCTGCAGTCATGATAAATCCCTGTATAATTAATCCTGGTGATCCAGTGGCACCCGACACACACAGAATCCCATGCCACTCCGCTCCCCTCTCCCAGTCATGGGCTGGTGTGCAACCTGCCGCATACTGTGACCAGCCCACCAGATGACAGGGACAGTATGGGAAGTGAAGCCCATTGGTCCACAGTGTGTACCTATGGGATTGAAGGGCATGGTATTAGATAGTCCCAAATATGTGAATAAAGTCATTCACATATTTGGACTGAAATTAGCATAGTATGCCCTGTAAGCCCATAGGTCCACACTGTGGGCCAATGGGCTTGCAGTCCATACTGTACCTGTCATTCGACGGAGGGTTACAGCCATCGGGCAATGACGGGGAGGGGAGCGGGTGGGCATGGGGTTCTGTGGGTGGGAAGGGTGGGGTGCCACTGGATCACCAGGGATTAATTATACGGGATTTACCACAATCAAGGTGGCGGGTGGGGTACCACTGGACTATCAACCATGGAGACAAGCCATACAAAGACAAGGATAGTGGACTTTAGAAGGGCTGACTTTGGCATAATGGGTGAATACCTGAGGAATGCATTAGCAAATGGCCAGAAAGGAGGGTGGAAGAACAATAGAGAAAATCAAAACTGCCTTCATGGAGGCAACAAGACTTTGTGTGAAACAAATAAAGAAAACAAAGCAGAATAAAAACACTATGGTTCTCAAAAGAGGTGTCAGGAAGGTTAAGGAGAAAAGGCTGCATTCAAAAGTATAAGGAATCACAGAAGGAGCATGACAGGGAACTGTATCAATTAAAGTAGAAAGAAGTGGGAAGGCAGTCGAAAAGCAAAGGCTCAAACCGAGGAAAAGATAGCCAACTCAGTTAAGAAGCGGATAAAACCTTCTATAGGTACATTAGGGAGCATAGAAAGGTTAAGGGAGGGATAGTGAAGATTAATAAAGGAGAGGGAGGTGGGCAGAGGGATGCAGTGAAAAGTCAGAGATATTGAACTAATACTTTTGCTCGGTATTCACAAAAGAAGAAGAGGAGGAGGAGTTACCTAAACCAAACAATAGAAGCACTCTGGGTAGTGGGGTTGACGCATACGCCAGTCCATTTACAGAAGAAAGAGTCCTAAGAACTCCTAAAGCTCAAGGTGGACAAAACAATGGGACCCGACGAGATTCACCTAGAATCCTAAAAGAACTAAGGGAGGACCTAGTGACATCACTGACCACAGTTTTTAACAAAACATGGGAGGATGGGGTGGTAACTGAGGACTGGAAGAGGGCAGATGTGATTCCCTTCACAAAAGTGGGAGCAAGGCAGAAGCAGGAAACTACAGACCTGTTAGTTTGAACTCAGTGGTGGGGAAAATGATGGAATCACTTCTGAAAGAAAGATTTGTTCAGTACCTAGAGGCCAGTGGGGACAGGACCCAAAGCAGTATGGATTCACAGGAAGGTCATGTCAGACAAATCTAATCAATTCTTTGACTGGGTGACCAAAGTAATAGACCAGGGAGGGGCTGTGGATATAGCCTACCTAGACTTTAGCAAGGCATTTGACACAGTCCCGCACAAAAGATTAAAAATCAAGTTAGCCAGCCTGGGAGTGGGTCTCAGGGTGGTAGCCTGGGTAGCAAACTGGCTGCACAACAGGACACAGAAGGTAATAGTTAATGGAACACATTCTGAAGAAAGGGGGTTACTAGTGGAGTACCTCAGGGCTCAGTATTGGTCCAGTCCTCTTAATGTCTTTATAGGTGACATTGCAGAGGGTCTGAAGGAAAGGTATGCCTCTTTTCAGATGGCTCAAAGATCTGTAACAGAGATGATACACGGGGGTAGAAAGGATGAGAAGGGACTTGGCAAGGTTGGAGGAATGGTCAGACATATGGCAACTTAGATTCAGTGCTATAATGCACCTGGGAATCAAAACCCAGGAGAAGAGTACACAGTAGCAGGGAGGTACTAACAACAACCAAAATGGAAAGGGACTTGGGGTAGTCATATCAGATGACCTAAAGGTGGGTAAGCAATGTGAGAAGTCAGTAAGGAGAGCCAGGGGATACTGGGTTGCATAGGGAGGGGCATCACAAGTAGAAAAAGGGAAGTGGTTATCCCTTTATACAGACAGTTGGTGAGACCCCATCTGGAGTATTGTGCAGTTTTAGAGACCTCATCTATGCAAGGACAAAGACAGGATGGAAGCAGTCCAGAGGAGGGCAACTAAGGGAGGCAGTATAGCGCAGTGGTTTAAGGCTCTGAGCTGCAAACCTGAGACCTGGGTTTGAATCCCACAGCCCCCACTTGCATTCTGTGTGACCCTGAGCAAGTCACTCAACTTCCTGTGCTCCCAGGTTGCACCTGTAAACAAGCTCTCAGCTTAGTGTGTCTCACCTGGTAAAACAAAAAGTAAAACTAAAATGGTACAGGGTCTACATCAGAAACTGTATGAAGAGAGACAGAGCTTAATATGTATACCCTGATGAAAGGAGGGACAGGGGACACTGATAGAAACTTTAAGTACCTCAAGGAATCAACAAAGTCCAGGAGCTTCTTTTAGAAAAAGAGATGTGTAAGAACAAGGGGCACAATTTAAAGTTAGAGGGGGGCGCTGGGGTAATGTGAGGAAATTCTTTTCACGGAGAGAGTGGTGGATGCATGGAACCGCCTTCCTGGAGAGGTTGTGGATTCTAAAACGGGGGAATTCAAACATTCATGGGACAGACATAAGGCAATTATAGTGGAGGGTTGCAGGAAGTAGGCTGTTGGTTAACTAGAATCTGCAGCTTATCCAATAGGTAGGGAAATGGGCAGACTTGATGGGCAAGTGGTCCTTATCTGCCATCAAAGTCTATGTTTCTGTGTTACCAGGAGTGTATCCGTATACATCTTTCGGGAGGGAGGGGTCCACTAGACTACCAGGTATTACAATAAAGGGCAGATATCGGGCGGAGGCGGTCCACTAGACTACCAGGGCACAATGTGTGCTTGTGGACGGTGTTCAGGGTGGGGGTGGCCTCCCACGGCTGGCGGCTGCTTTGTTGTGCCATGCAATACAGCAGCTTGCCTGTGGGTGGCCGGAGTTGTTCCTACTCTTCACAGGCTCAACTTTGAGCCCCCCTATGAAACAATGCAGGATGCTCAACATAGTGCAAATCCCGGGCTGAATATTGGGATGTGCTGTGCATGCATGGGCACACTTTCTGCATCTCGCGCCGCATACCATCATGTTGCACTTCATGCATCAGATTTGCGCTGCACCTGGCAGCCCTTTCATTATCCCACCGCTAAACCCCTTTGAAATCAGGGCCAGTATGTACAAGTAACTTGTAGTTTACAATATATACAAATGCCTGCAAGCAGTACTATAAAAACATCCTTGAGGCAACATATAAATAAATACTAGGATACCCATTGAGCACCCTCATATGGGGAGGGAAGAGAAAGTGGGGACATTATGCATAGTAGTAGGGAGGAGGAAAGAGCAGGATGCAGAGAAGACAGGAGGAGGGAGGAGATACAAAGCGATGGGAGGGATAATTACAAAGGAAACATTACTGTAGCTGTTTCTGTAGACTTAAAAGCATTTTATCTGGAGGATTATGCCATTCTTATGGCCAAACTGAGGCACATTGGTATTCCACTATAGCTTCATCCTGGTTTTGGAGCCACCTCTCGGGTAGATCACAACATGTCTGTTCAGGGTTGGCGTCCATCTCCAGCCTAATGGGGTCTCAAGTGGGGTGCCTCAGGGATCCATTTTTGCTTATATTTTCCCTTTTTCACTGATTCCTTTCCTAAGGTGTGTCAGGGATGTCACACTCTATGCAGATGACCTAATCCTGTTCCACAGTGCTAAGTCCACTGCTGATATATCCTTTACTCTTTCTGATGAATTTGGCTCCACTCGAGGTGGTTCCTAAATAATAGACATTCTAGTTAATGGCAAAAAGACTGATGTCATGCTTTTCGGGTACAAACCCAGGCTTGGTATATTGATTACTCCTAGCATACCTTCTAATATTTTTGCATCTGATGTGACCTCTCTGGATCTAGTCTCTTCAGACCACTCCTTGACCTTTTCTGAGTATGTTGCACTCACCGTCAAACACATTAACCAGAAACTGGGTGTTGGTTATAGACTTAAAGATATTATGACCCTAGACACAAGGCTTGCTATTGCAAGAAGCCTGATGCCCCTCAGACACTGATCCCCAGTCTCCTCACAAATTTCTGTTAATAATTTGTCAGATTGAACACAGTGGCCCAGATATTCAAACTGGCGCCAGGCTGTGGCACTAGCTTGGGCACAGCGCAACTTGGCTGTGCAGGGTGTGGACTGAGCTATATTCAACGGAGCTGCGCCATGGCACAGCATCGCTGAATATCGCACCCGGCCACCCGCAGTGTGTGCATAGCGCAGTGGCACCGCGCTGGCGCGCGGCCAGAGGGAGCATGGGGACGCGCAGCGCAGTTCCATTGCGCTATGCACAGCAACCGATATTCAAAACTTGACATGCAAATGGGGCCATAGTGTATGTAAGATGCAAATGGGGCCATTTGCATGTCATGGCCCCATTTGCATGCAGGTGCGCCATCCTCGCCCCGCGCCTTCGTGCAGCAGCAGCCGTGGACCGACGCCCCTGCAGCCGGCAATGTGCCCACAGCCTGATCGCTGGCCGCAGTAAAAAATGGAAAACATAATCCTGGTGGTCCAGTGACCACTGTCTGCCCGATTGCGGCATTTGTATACAAAATGATTAATCTGTCCAATATCCCTGGTGGTCCAGTGGACCTGCCCACCCGATCGTGGGCTCAGTAACTAACGATATATCCCAATCCCTGGTGGTCAATGGACCCTTGCCGCCCGATCAAGGCTTAGTAATAAAATCAGATCCCCACTCCCTGGTGGTCCAGTGGACCCCCCACCCACCCGCCCACTGAATCCCACTGCCTCGCTTCCCCGGCCCGCTGGGACCAGTGTGCCTACAGCCCTACCGATGGTGTCAGCGGCAGGCCGGGGAGCGGGCAGTGGATTCAGTGGACGGTGGGGTGGGGTCCACTGGACCACCAGGCATTTTGGGGATCTGATTTTATTACTGAACCCGCGATCGGGCGGCAGGTCCACTGGACCACCAGGGATTTTGAGATCTGATTTTATTACAAATGCCCGCGATCAGGCAGACAGTGGTCCACTGGACCACCAGGGATATTGGAGGGATTATTAATTTATTATTACAAATGCCTATGATCGGGCAGACAGCGGTCCACTGACCACCAGGGATACTGGACGGATTATTCATTTATTTATTACAAATGCCTGCCGTCGGGCATGGGGCACCAGGTGCAGCTGGAGTTAGGTACACCACAGTGGCAGCTGCCGTGTTGCACCCTGCAATGCAGCAGCTCACCCGGGTGGCCATCAGTTGTTCCTTTTTTTGGGGATCAGTTTGTTCTGGCGCAGGTAGGGTTGCACATGCATGGCTCTGCACATCCCGGTTGAATATCGGTTGTGCAGGGTGTGCATGGGCACACTCTCCCCACTCTGCGCCTGTATACATTAGTGATGCGCCCGCCAAGATCAGGATTTGTGCCACGACTTCTTTCTTTAACATCATGCTGTTATCAGTGAAGGCGATGATGCAACACTGTTGTGCCATGCACAACCCTTTGAATATCTGGGCGGTTTATGTAATGAACATTAATGGCCCCTTTCAGATGCCATCACTGCTTTCTGTACCAATCCTTGGCTGTTCTGTCCAGGGCTCATCATGAGTACCTGTTGTGCTGCCTATTAGACAGATCCTTGAGGAATAATAAACATTTCCAACTGAACTTAGACGTAAACTGCAACACTATTTCCTCAGGATATCCTCTCTGCTGCTTCTGGAGAAAACCCTGTTGCTTTTTGTATGGGACAAAAGGCCTTCTTGCTGCCCCACCACTGAAATAGCTATAGATCCCTATGGTCTCTTGAATCTGATTACCTATTCAAATCATTCTATTAATTTACTCGACTGGCTGACTCAGCTTTGCAAAGGCTTCCCCTGATCACACTATTTGTAACAACTATATTGGCATGTTTTTCCTTGTAAAACTGAATGTATTTATTGTCTGCCCGTTATATATGTGTCTGCTGTCACCAGTTGTCGATTTATGTAACTTCACCATATACACTGTTCCTTGTATGTATTGTGGTTCTGCTTCTACTGTTTTGTTACCATATTTATGGCTTGGGTCGTGCTCTGAAAATGGTCCTGAAAGCTATTGCCATACCGATGAAACTAATAAATAAATGAACCATATGGAGTCGTATAGTACGTGGAAGCTCAGAATTGTACACAAAAAGTAATAATAAGCATTTGTCAATGCCGAATGTTGTCGCTGTGCTGGCATTGGTGGAGGTGGAGAGGCATAGCGCATGAGTTTGTTAAAGGGACACTGTCAACCTGTTTTTCATCATATTCTTTCTAGTTTACACCCTACATTTTATGATTGCTTAACCTTTCTAAAATTCATTGATGTTGCTGTTTGTTTTGTCTGTAGCCTTGCTTAGTAAAACTGAAATGCACGGCAATGTATATTTATAAACAATGTTGTTTTGTTTACAATCATGGTCCTGTTCTTACTGCATACTTCCTGAGCATTAGAAACACACACAGCCAGTGCAGTCACTCATAAGACAGTAGCCTCCTAATCTCCCAATGCATTATGAGGGGCTAGACTGTTTTGTGGGTGTTCCCAAGTCCAGGAAAGATGCATTTGGAGTTGATCAAGGAATGTAAACAGTCCTGTTTTGGTGTGATAACACCAGTATGTTGGTCTGTCTGTTTTTTACTTTTTAAAGAAAATAAGAATCGGACAGCTACATCAACAATCTTACAGAATTTTGGCAATCACAAAATATGTTTTTAAACTAGGGATGCTTTGAGAGCTAAGGGTTGACAGTGTCCCTTTAATGTGTCCCAAAGGTGATTTTGCACAGCTAGTACGCCATCAGCGGCAGAGCTGCAGAAACGCGCTTTTGGCAGGCTGTGGAAAATGGCAACTGGACTATTAATAATGAGGTGCAAAATGCCAGTGGTGAAAATGTGGCATGAAAATATTGCAGATTGACGAGTTACAAGTGGTATCGGGAAACTGTGCAATGCACGCTGTAACACAGTCATTGTCTGACTTTCGCCACCAAATTTTCAACATAGGCATTTTAGGACCTCTGCTGATGAATAGTGTCACCGCTATTCTCAAAGTGTCCCGAAACGTGATTTCGCGACAGTAACTATGCAATTTGCACTGGACGGCGAAAACGATTTCAGCCAGCTGTACTGTTCATAAGGAGGTATGGGAAAATGCCAATGATGAACAGCTGATTGAAAGTATTATAGATTCACAAAGTCACGAATGTGCATGCAAACTGCGTAACGCTGCGGTTCAGAAACACTTATTTTATTGACTTTCGCCCTAAATTTTCAACATAGGCATTTTAGGACATCTGCTAATAAACAGTGTCACTGCCATTTTCATAATGTGTTCAACATGGGCTTTCCACAGCAACCATGCTATTGTGCGCCAGAACTGCGAGCAGATTTTGGTCAGGATGTTAAGTTTGCGAATCATGAAGGCAGCGCAAACTGCGCAATGCACGCCGCACCAGTCATTTTATGGAGATGTCACCAGATTTTTCAACACAGGCACTTTAGACCTCCGCCATGAACAGTGTCACTGTCATTTTCGTAATGTGTCCTAAACAGTGATTTCGACAGTGACTGCGCGCTTATTCTGAGCCGGAAGGCGAAAACATTTCGCCAGGATGGAAAAATGACAGCTGTACGGTTCACAAGAAGGTGGTAAAATGCCAATATTGAGAATCTGGCTTGAAAATACTGGGAATGCAAGAACTTCATTTAGTGTGCGCTATGCATTTGCTACGCACACTCGTAAAACAGTAATTTTTTTTTTTTCGCACTAAACTTAAACATAGGCTTTTGAGAGCTTCTCTCATGAATAGTGTCACTGTCATTCGTTATCCGTCCCGAAGGTGATCCTCGGCGCAGTGACTGCGTAAATCACTTTTCAGGACCGAATAACGCCATGACAGTGCAAGACTTCATGAGAAGGTCCCAAAACCCCATGTTGAAAATTTAAATAAATACTAAAATGCCCAAGATATGCATTAAAGTTGAAAACCCCTATTTATTCCATTATACAGCTTACCGCATTTCTTCAGTTCACGGTCAGCTTTGAAGAGTGAGACGTGTTCCCGGTCCACCAAGATCGCTGTAAATCGACTCAGGTAAGCATGGGATGGGGGTGAGGGGAGGCAGGGTGCGCAGAGTGTGGGTGGAGGGAGGGGCATCAAGACTACGAAGGATCGTTATTTTACAGGGGAAAACCATCACGGGCAGGTTTTTTTTTTTTGCAGGGATTTGGCATACTGTGGTGGGCCCCAGTGTGCCACCTGTTTGGGGAGGGAGGTCTGTAGCCGACGGGGATTGACACCCCCATCGGCACACAAAGAAAGCAGGGGAGAGGGATTGGGCACCCTCTTGGCATTCAGCAATTGGGGGGTGTTTATGCCGATGGGGAGTGGGCCTCTGTCGGTACACAAAGAAAGCGAGGGGGTAACCGGCAGAGGATTGGGCACCTCAGGTCGGCAGTAGTTGGGCGTCACCCCGGACACCACACATGCTCGATAATGTCGGCGAGCACAGGAAGAGTCCGCTAGCGATGACGAGCTTTGCTCGGATTGCAGCGGACCTTTCTTAGATGTGCTCGCCACATTATGTATGCATGGTGTGGCGCAACATGCAGGCTGACTGGGAATGAGGACGACTCACCGTGCGTGCCCTGCATTCACCCAACAGCGACCCCACCTACAGAGCTACACTCAACTCACGATGCTGGCCGCGCAAGCGCACTCAACATAAAAAATGTTCAGTTTCAATTTATTTCTATAGCATCCAACCTTGGGCTTAGGATGCTGTACTATATACAAATGACAAAACATCAGGGTCTAGATATTCAAACACAGGCACAAGCAGGGTGCAGATGTTTGCACCATGCTTGCACCTGCAGCCGACCCAGTGGCTGCAGTATTCATCTGGTAAATGAACTGGGCTGACTGAATATCGCCCATGTCAGCACAGCACAAAGTCAGTCTGCACTGCCCTGACAGGGACCTGGGCTGTATTCAGCCCACAGAGAATTGTACCATCGGACCAGATAGCGAGGGAGCCCCATGCGATATTCAGCTATTACGATGTAATGAGCCCATTGGGCATTCAAGGCACTAAAGGCCATTTGCATGCCTATTATGGGCTCATTTGCACATGTGGGAACGGAGGCTTTTGCACCCATCCTGTCACATCATCCCTGGTGTCTTGCAGCACCCTTCAACCCCGAACACCCATCCCGTATGTGATCATCTGTTCCTTGGTGGCTAGTGGCACTCCTTCACCCCTGATCACCCGCTCCATATCTGTTCTTTTCCCTGGTGTCTGATGGCACCCCAGTCATCCGACCAGTAATATAATAATTTCCTGCTGTAGACTGGAACCCTTGATCACCCGTCCCATGTACTATACTATCCCTGACATCCAGTGGTACCCCTCGCCCCTTCCTGAATGCCGTTGACAGATGGACCAGCAAACATTGTCAATCCAGTGACCCCATCCACCCCACCCACACCCTGAACATCGCCCATCCCACCCCCTTACCAGCATGTCTGGGGCTGTGTGTCAGATCCCAATATGGCAACTGGCACAGCCCTTCTTAGCCAGCTGCTGTATGCGCTGCAGTGCGTGTACATATAGTATACTCTCGCATGGCTGCAGCCTAAGGTGGCCAGCCGAGGAGTTGAGAGGAGGGCTGTGCCAGTCACCATTTTCAGGGCCCCAGACATGCTAGTAATGTTATGGTTGGATGGACAATGTTCAGTGTGCAGGTGGGGTGGGTGGAGGCCACTGGGCCGTCAGTGTTTGCTGGTCCATTCATCGATCGGCCATTCAGGGGGTGGTGGGGTACCACTGGATGCCAGGGACAGTATATGGACAGTGGATGGGTGATTAGGTGGGGAGTGCCACAAGGAAAATGTTTAATGTCTATGGGACAGTTGAATGAGGGTGCGGCTGCCACTAGACACAGGGAAAAGGATAACATCTACAACATCAGTGGACAGTTGACCGGGTGGGGGTGCCTCTGGCCACAAGAGAAAGGATTAACAGATATGGGACAGTTGTTTGTGGGGTGGAGAGTACCACTAGATACTAAGGAAACATTTATATGAACCAGGAAGGGTGATCTAGGGGTGTGGGTGTCACTAGATAGCAGGAAAGTATGTATACTAACTGGGACAGTTGATCAGGGGTGCCACTAGACATCAGGGAAGTGTTTATAATAACTGGGACGAGGGATCATGGAGTGGAGGGTGCCACCAGACACCAGGAACAAGTGTCAAATCTACAAGACGGGTGATGGGGGTGGGGTGCCACATGACACCAGGAGTTGTCTGTCAGTCACGGAATGGGTGAATGGGGGCTTACGGCCTGCTGCACAGCCATCCCATCATTGGTGGGTGGGGCATGGGCTTAGTGCCGACATTGGTCGGTCTTCGGAGGCAGTAAACAGTGCGGCTTTTGGAGCCATTTACTGCCATCACAAACATTTGAAAATGCCGCTGTGCCCGCACAGCATTATGTTAGCACCTGGGCACAACGGGTTTAGCCTGTGTAACCTCTAGGTGGCACTATCCCAAGGGCTACTACCCCTGCCTGCTTGACTAGTTGCAGGTTAGAGCCTGAGTTCTGAAACGGTGCCTCCACCCAGGGTCAGGGTTGGTAGTGGTCAAGCTAACCTGGGCACAGCCCTCGGGACACTGAACCCCTCTTTCCTTACTAGTGGCTGGAACAGTACACAACAATCACTTTCACAATACCCCGATACACCATACAAGTTGTCAGACTACCACCAGGGCCTTCCTCTTGTCCGGCCCTGGGACCCACTGTAAAACAAGGTTGTACACAGCAAATAACAGAGCACACTACTTTTGCACAAACTAGAACCACAGTCAGGGTAAGTGCAAAAAGGGTTAGATCTGATTTATTTAAGGTGCTTGAACAAGGGAGGGGCGTGATCAGGTTAATTTGCTTAAAGGCTCTTGCAATCAAACAGTTATGCATGCACTTCAGGGTCCATAAACAGTCACACACTCTGGGTACCCAGATGGAGAATGGTGGGCTAGCCAGGAACGTTGCAGCTGGTTGGGGCCCTGTGATGGAAGAAAACATGCACAGCCCATACTATTTGTGAGCCGGAGGGCTCAGTTCTTGAAAAGAAAACAACAAGACAATCAGATGTCACACTTTTAGATTAGGCTGTTGTTGCAAGGAGCTACCCTGATGATTACTCACGATACCCAAGACTGGACATAGGCTGGACAAAAATAGAGACAGCAGGTGGTTAATCTGGAGTGCCAGGAGAAGCACGGCCCACATGATTCGCCGAGGCATCGCTCCTGTTCAAGCGTGGAGCAGGGGCTGATCCCCAGGCAGGTCTCTCGCCAGTGGCTTTCTGTGCGGTAGGGTAGTCTGGCAGGGCCAGCGTGGCATGGCCCAGGCTGAATGGAGATGAATGCGGATTCAGTCTGATTAGGCTGGATAAAGCTTCCTGCAAGCAGAACACAGTTCACACAGTGGGGAACCAAATCACGACCCACTTTCAATACACAGCACATTTACATGTAAAGGATTCTACGTTACCAGCAAGCAGAACACAGTTCACATATTGGGGAACCAAATCACGACCCACTTTCAATACAAAGCACATTTACATGTAAGGAAATTCTATTATACCAGGCAAACCGCTTCGGGTCACGATCGCAAAGTCTCTGCACAAACCAGGGATACAAAAGCAGCTGGAAATCCAGACAGGCTGATCGCATTCAGCAAATCGTTGGTCTTCTTCAGGTTAAAGCCTGGTCACAGTCCAGTGGCTTAAATAGTCCTCACAACTTGATTCAGTCTGAATATACCCGCTCTTCCTCCTCAGGGACAGCAGGCAGACAGACAGGCCAAAACTTAGCCCTATCATAGTTCTCCCACGCAAACTACACAGAACTGCTGCTCAAAATCACTTGAGCTGTTACTTTTCACTTCTCGCTCAAACTGAAATGAGCTGCAGCAGCCTGGGAAATTCCCCAAGATCCAAAAGGTTTGGTTGGCTGATCCTCCTGTCAGTCATAACAAAGGCTCCCCTTCAGGTGCAAAAAGCTCAAAACTACAATTCCTACAGATTTTGACTCCAGACAGCTCCTGTAGTCCGCTCCATTTTAGGTCCCACCAGTACTGATTGGTCCAATTCGCAGTCCAGGATCAAGATAGTGGAGATAAACAAAACAGTCCTTGCTGCAAAGAAGGCTGGTTAGACAAACTACATTATCACTCTAAATGATTTTCAGCAGATAGTTACATCTTTCCACAGAGCTCCCTCTCAGATTACTTATGACTACAATCCAGGCAGCTCTTAAAGAAACAGTTCACAGAGGCTATACAGGCACTCTCTGGCAATCACATTTAAACTGCTAAACGCAGGACACCAGCCTGGCAGTGAGCATTTAGGCAAGGTCGAGAGGACTTTTCAGGAACCCCGATTTGTGGGGGTTACACCTGTGCTACAGGGGCTTCTGGGTATGGACCCCATGAAAAGATGAGAACAAAACCAGATAGCGGGCAGAAACCCGTTAGCACCCACGCTAACTTTTGAATGTCTAGCCCAAAGAGTTTAAACACTTATACATAGCTGATTCATAAACAGCAGATCACTATATTGCACACTACAGAATTCAAAGGAAATAACTAAATACTAAACTAAAGAAGACCTGTAGCTTGGCATAAAATTTTGTTAAACTTCTGTCCGTCCAGATTAGATTTGAGTCCCTTTTCAAATGCTTCCATCAAGTGAGAACTAAGAAGATAGCTAAAAACTACATTGAGGCATCAGGTAGGTAAAAGTACAAAGCTGCAGAAGTTGGAAATGTGACTTCAAGAAGCTCCCTAAGCCAGCCCAGTGGTGTGGAGGGCTGAGGCATTATGCCTTACCTCCTGATATACCAGCGACTTGTGTTCGGTGGTGAACACAGATTGCTGGGATCCAGCAGAGGAGGAAGAGGATTGAGTGTACGGAAGACAGCCTCCTTTCCAGGAGGGTGCATTGGCAGTCCTGCTGAATGACTGCCACCAGGTGGAAGCCTGGAGGCAGAGCAGGTCGGGCACGCCATGGAAGGGAGGGTGCCTTGGGATTCCCTGCAGTGTGCGCACACCTCCACGGCGCATTCCTCAGCAATGGAGGGGGAGAAAACTGGAAACTGAGGGGCTGGCAGGCAACATGAAGCCCCGACTCGCCTCCTGACCCAAGGCTACCCCCGACATCTGGATGTGAATCACCGGAGAGGGCCTCCCTCACTGGCCCCACCTTGGAGCCCTCTTGTTGAGAGAACTGAAGCTGCCGCCAGCTGACCTGCAGTAGAGAAAGCTCAGTCAAAAAAGTTGTTGTTTATCCATGAATCTTGATGACTGTGGGTGTGGCGTCCTTGGTGTTTGAACTATTGCCTGAAGCAGTGCTGGCATTTGCCACTGTTTTCAAGATATGGAAATCAGTGCTGCTTCAGTCAATTGTTGCAACACAGATCAATACTTCAGACATCCCAAATATTTGTGTCTTTTTTTTTTCTTTTGTGGTGTGGTCCTTCAACCCTAATTGATGCTTTTCCTATTTATTTCCATCCTTTTATTTTAAGGATATTTAATAGCATTTTTCCGCTGAGCAGCCCTTAGCAATCAGAGGCAACCCTCTACAAACGAAGCAGTCATAAAATAGTTAGAGAAACTCAGTATAAACAAGGCCATGGGACCAGACGAATTGCACCCTATATTACTGAGAGAACTAAGGAGGAATTGGTAGCTGCACTGGCAGATCTCTTCAACTTATCATTCAAACAGGATGAGGTCCCACAAGACTGGAAAATAGCCATGGTTATTCCCCACACAAAAGCGGGAGCAGGAGAGTGCAGACAACTACAGGCCAGTGAGCCTCACCTCAATTGTGGAGAAACACTGGAATCTCTTCTGAAGGAGAAGAGTATATCCTATCTCGAAGACAACAGCAAATCAGATACAAGACAGCATGACTTTACCACAGGAAAGTCATGCCAACAAATCTAATAGACTTTTTAACTGCATAACAAAATAGTAGACCAAGGAGGAACTGTAGACATAGTATACCTAGATTTCAGCAAGGTCTCGGCTCAGTCCCACATAGAAGGCTACTAAACAAATTAGACAGCATGAGAGTGGGGCAACAGGTAGTAAACTGGGTCAGGAGCTGGACTTACTGGAAGGACCCAGAGGGTGCTAGTAAATGGCTTATTTTCAGAGGAAATAGATGTAACTAGTAGAGTACCACAGGGCTCAGTGCTTGGACCAGTCCTATTCAATATTTTCATTAGTGGCATTTCTGACGGACTGGAAGGTAAGGTGAATTTGTTTGCAGATGACATGAAGATAGGCAATAGGGTAGATACACCAGGTGGTGTGGAGAAGATGAGGGCTGACCTTATGTCTGAACAAATGGTCAAAAATGTGGTAACTAAATTTTAACGCAAAAAATTTAAGATTATGCACATTAGAAGGATCAACCCAGGAGAGGATTACTGCCTAGGAGGAGAAAAACTGGAAACCTCCAAACAGAAAAGAGATCTGGGAATAATCATAACAGATGACCTGAAGATGTCCAAATGATGTGAAAAGCAGCAACAAGAGCAAATGGTGTGTTGGGATGCATAGGCAGGGGTTTACCAGCAGAAAGAGAGATCATTCTACCACTTTTCCGATCACTGGTGAGGCATCACCTGGAGTACAGCGTCCAGTTCTGGAGACCACACCTAAAAAGGACATTACATAGATACATAGATACATAGATACATAGACAGTGTCGGCAGATAAGGGCCTATGGCCCACCTAGTCTGCCCATTTGAGCTTGTAAGTTCAGTTTGTTTTCCTAGAAGTCTATTTCCCCTTACCCCTGACCTCTAGAATTCCTTTATGTCTATCCATGCATTCTTAAATCCGTGATTGTTTCAGCCCCCCACCACTTCCTCTGGCAGGGTGTTCCACTTGTCCACCACCCGCTCTGTGAAGAAATTCTTTCCTCATGTTTCCTCTGAATCGTTCTTCCTCCAACTTCATCCCATGCCCTCTAGTCCTGAAACATCTTTTTCGCTTAAAACATTAACAGACTGGAGACAGTGCAGAGGACAGCCACAGAGATGATTCATGGACTGCATAGCAAACCGTACTGACGAGCACCTGCGTGACTTGAACATGTACTCCCTGTAGCAGAGAAGGGAGCAGGAGACATGATCGAGACTTTCAAATTCCTAAAAGGAATAAACAAGGTGCAGGTCCAGGACCTGTTCCATATCAAAAAATCACACAAGGACCAGGGGCACGACATGAAGATTGAGGAGGGCAGACTTGAGGGGCAACACACAAGTTGTTCTTCACCGACGCAGTGGTAGATTCATGGAACTGCCTCCACAAGAAGGTGATGTAGGCTAAAATGGTGGGAACCTTCAAAAAGCATGGGATAGAAACACGGGCATAATAGCACTGAATAGCAGTTAAGGGAAGGGGTGTTATGGGCAGACTAGATAGGCCACATGGTCCCATTCTGCCATCAATTTCTATGTTTCTGTGTAACCTCTCCTCACCCCATCCCATTCTAAGCAATCCCTGAAGTCCATTGCACTCCATTCCTCACCCCACCCCATGTAAAGTAATCTCTTGTGTCTATTGGCACCCCTCATTCGTAGGGCAAAATACTTGCAAACGTTATACAATACCAATGTAATATGTAGCACAGTATAATAATATTAATCTGATATAATTTTAATTCCATCGTTTATTATTTATTAAGATCAAGGTAGACAAATGAAGCTTATGCACAGAGTGTACACCAACACCTGAGCGCTTCATGTCAAGAGACACTTTGTCAGGGTACATGGAAGCTTGTTAACTGTATCATTTAAATACAGCAGTCTTAAAGGGACACTGTCAGCCTCCTTAGGCCTTGTAGTGTCCCTAGTTTAAACAAGCATTTGTCAATGCCGAATGTTTGCTTGCTGGCATTGACAGTGGTAGTGTAGAAGTCACAGAGCTGCGTAATAGGAATGGCAGTGAAGTATTGAACGAAGCCAACCCACCACCACCCTGCAGAGAGTGACAGGCATTGGGATGTGCATTTGGGTCGTCAGGCATAACTGCCACGCCATTTCACCACCCCACCTGCAGACACTGACAAAGTGTCACGGTGTTCCTGGGGTCTTTGGCCATACGGCGCACCTAATTTCATTAGAAAATACGGTGAGATGGGTGCGATATAGGAGAATGGGGTGAACTTTGGGGCCGAAGAGTCCAAGGCATACCTCGATGCCTCTCACTGGCTGCAGGGTGTGGAATGGTATGAGCATTACAGGCAAGAATCCCAAGTCACGCCCCTGATGCCTGTCATTCTCTACAGGGTTAGGCGTTATGGTTGAAACCCTAATACCTCAGGCATTCGTTGGTATTTCCTCCAAATTTTCAACATGTTTTTTGTGACCCCACCTCATGAACAGGGGGAATATCAGTTTGTTAGCCGAAAGCTGCTTATGCACAGCGACTACGGCATTTAGCACCACAGGTGCAAAACATTCCGAACAGGATGTAAAAATGACAGCTGTACTGTTCATGGGGAGGTGTAAAAATGGCAATGTTGCAAATCTGCAGTAAAATATTATAAAAAATGGTGAAGTCACGGCGTACATAGAGACTGTGCAATGCCCACCCGTAATATAATTAGGTTGGGGATTTTTACAACAGATTGTCAACTCAGGCATTTTGGTGCCTCCGATCATGAACAGTGTCACTGTGATTTTCTTTATTTGTGCCGAACAATCATTTCCCACAGCGCCCACGCACCTCTGCTGAAAGTGTAAAACACACTTCAGCCATGTTGTGAAAATGACAGCTGTACTGTTCATAAGGAAGTGTGGAAAATGCCACTGGTGAAAATCTGGACTGAAAATATTACAAAGTCATGAAGTTCACGGTGCGTGGAAACTGCGCAATGCTCACTCGTAACACAGTCATTTTATGGATTTTGTCACCAAATTTTCAACATAGCCATTTTAAGACTTCTGCTCATGAACAGTGTAACTGTGATTTTCTTAATCTGTCCTAAACATTGCTTTCACACCAACAGCACCATTGTGCGCTACATGTGCTTGAAAACACATTTTGGGTGACATATGAAAAATGGCAGCTGTACTGTTCATAAGGAAGTGTAATAAAATGGCAATGTTGAAAATCTGGAGTGAAAATATTAATTGGTCAAACTTACGCAGCATGCATAGGAACCGCGCCGCGACGTCTAGAAACAGTCATTTTAGAATTTTTACTCAAATTTCAACTTAGCCATTTAAGACCTCTGCTCATGAACAGTGTCACTGTGATTTTCTTACTGTGTCCCATACATTGATTTTGCACATCGACCGCGCCATTGTGCGCTACGTTAGTGAAACACATTTTGGGCAAGATGTGAAAAATGACAGCTGTACTGCTCATAAGGAGGTGTGGTAAAATGGCAATGTTGAAAATCTGAAGTGAAATATTGAAAATTCCGAACTTACAAGCGCAAGTAGGAACTGTACAACGCACGTCAAAACAGTCATTGTTTGAATTTTCACCAGATTTTCAACATAGCCATTTTAAGACATCTGCTCATGAACAGTGTCACTGTGATTTTCTTAATTTGTCCCGTACATTGATTTTGCACACATCATGCCATTATGCTTACATGGCAAGGAGACACGTTTTGGGTGAGATGAAAATGACAGCTGTACTACTCATAAGAAGGTGTGGTAAAATGGCAATATTGAAAATCTGGAGTGAAAATATTGAAAATTATTAACTTACGAAAGGCGGAGGAACCACGCAAATACACGCCAGAAACATTAATTTTAGAATTATTTCACCAAATTTTCAACATAGCCATTTTAAGACCTCTGCTCTTGAACAGTGTCACTGTGATTTTCTTAATTTGTCCTGTACATTGATTTCACACACCGACTGCGCCATTTGTGCGCTACATGGCGGAAACACATTTTGGGTGAGATGTGAAAATGACAGCTGCACTACTCATAAGAAGGTATGGTAAAATGGCAATGTTGAAAAAATCTGGAGTGAAAATATTGAAAATTAAGAACTTACGAAAGCCTGCCATGAGAAACCGCGCAACGACGCTGGTTAGTCAGTCGCTTTACGTTTAGACTCAAATTAACGGAAGTTTAGACTTCTTCATATCGATAAACATTGTCATGAGTATTATTCAAGGGTGATTTCGCCGCAGTGACTACGTAAATCACCCTTCGGGCCCGAATAACGCCATGACAGTGACATCATTCATGAGAAGGTGGTCCCAAAACGCCATGTTGAAAATTTGGCAAAATTCAAAAATGCCTGAGATATGCAATAAGTTGAAAACCCCTATCTAGCCCATTATGCAGCCTACCGGCATTTCCTCTGTTTGGCGGTCGGCTTTAAGAGTGCAGACGTGTTCTCGGTCCACCAAGATTGTCGCGCCGAGCTCCGGAGGTAAGTATGGGGTGAGGGGTGTGGGGAAGCAGAGGCGCAGTGGGTGGGTGCGGGTTGTGGAGGGGGCTGGGAGAAGCGCCGTGGGACCGTTTTATTTTGCAGGAAAAAAAAAAAAAGCCGACGTGGGGCGTTTGCCACGCTGGGATGGGCTCTCAGCGTGGCACAAGAACGGCTGGAGGGGGCCATGGAGCCGACGGGAATGGGCACCCCCATCGTGCCATATGATCAGTTGCCACGCTTGGTGGGCTCCCCAGCGTGGCACCCAATACGCGGGGGTGAAGACAGTGGAGCCAACGGGATTGGGCACCCCGCCGGGCTATTCTGTTAGTTGCCACGCTAGGTGGGCACCCAAAGTGGCTTGTAGAAGGCTTTTGGGGAGCGAAGCACAAGCCAACAGGGATTGGGCACCCCCTAGCACGTGTGCGTGGGGTGGGGCAGCACGCAGGTATCGCGTGATTCCTGTGGTGTGTGTGTAGGGAAGCTGCGCATGAGCAGGCGATATCTTATCGCTGCTCACCGGAAGCGTAGCTCCCCTTTCAACTAGTAGGCCACTGCATGTTGGAGCTTGTCATAGTACGCCCAGCATGCATTGGCTTACAGCACGCGCCTGCCAACACACTGACTGAATTGGAGGAGGGTGACACACTCGAAATCTCTGATGATGGCACTATGTTTCTTGCACATGCTGCAAGCAAACATAAAAACATATCTTATGACTGTTCACTTTCTGTAGAGACTGCTGATACAGCTGGTTGTTTGATTCTGGTTCTTTTTTCTTTTAAACAATGAAAATCAGACTGCCCACCATACTGGTATTACCACATCAAAATATGTTTGTTTACATTCCTTGAGCAAGTCCGCTCATCATTGCTGGACCTAGGAACACCCCAACACGGTCTAGCCACTCATTATGCAGTGGGAGTAGAGAAGACTACTGTATCATGAGTGGCTGGACTGTTTGTGGGTGTTTCTGTTGTTCAGGAAGTATGTAATAAATATGGGATATATAATGGTGAGCTGTCAGATAAATGATTTATCTACACAAGTGCTGTTTGACCTCGGGAACTTCACGGTGGCGTAAGCCACGAGTGAGGTGTCCGAGGTCAAACAGTACAAGTGTAGATAATCATTTATCTGACAGCTCACCATTGTATATTTCATTTATGCAATAGGGATGCTTCTTATCAGCGTGGGAACATTTGGTTTTGACTGTTTATGTTCTTTTTTTAAATGGTAATTTCTGGGACTTTCTGGGACTTTTGGTTAACTTTCCTGGTGTATGTCCGCCTAGCGTGGTTGCTATTAAATGAAACACCACTCATTTTGAGAACTTCTTGCTGAACAAATGTCATGGTGACAGTATCATGCTACCTTTTTGTTTTAAAGTTATTCGCATTTGTTTGATGAAAAAGTGAAACAAAATTTAATTTTATGCTGTTTTTGCTAATTATAAAAAAAACTAAAGGTGTTTATTAATGAAATGCCACTCATTTTGTAGATATTTTCATGCTGAATTTTTTGTGCTCATAGTACCATGCTATCATTTTTAGTTTTAAAGTGATTCACATTTGTTTGTCGAAAAAGTGAAAAGAAAACTGAATTTTATGCTGTTTTTTGCTAATTTTGAAAAACTAAAAGGTATCTCTGAATGAAACACCACTCATTTTGTAGATATTTTTTATACTGAACATTTTTCGTGCTCACAGTACCATGTTATCATTTTTCATTTTAAAGTTATTTATATTTGTTTGTCTGAAAAGTGAAAAGAAAATAGGATTTTTGCTGTTTTTTGCTAATTATAAAAAAACTAAAAGGTATCTATAAATGAAACACCACTCATTTTGTAGATATTTTTGTCCAGAACATTTTCGTGCTCACAGTACTATGCTATCATTTTCGTTTTAAAGTTATTCACATTTGTTTGTCAAAAAGTGAACAAAAAGCTTTGATTGACAGTTTGCATTTATCCCACATATGTGGGATAAATCTAGAGTGGTTAGATTTATTCCACATATGTGGAAATAAATGGATTTATTCAATGGCTTTTGGTCTCACACCTATTGCATAAAAATAGATTCAGGATTCAAAACAAAACAAAGTTGTTTATACAGTAACTATACATTAGCATGCATTTCAGTCCTACTAAGCAAAAGGCAGGTACAAAAACAGCAGCATCAATGGAGTTTAGAATAGTTAAGCACTCATGGGGTTTTAACTAGAAATAATATGATGCAAAAAGGATGACAGTGTCCCTTTAAAGTGACATATCCTTAGAGCTAGTTATACATGATTTTGTTCTTCCCACATGGAAAATTATTAGAATGTCATTTCAGCCATGTAGAAGAATTCTGTAGGTATGTTAACTTTTCCAAAAACAGCAGAATATAGTTTAGAGTCAGCTATATTACATTAGTAAAACTACATATATTGAATGTGCCAAAGAAAGTCAGCATCCATTGTCATCGAGTCAGAATGCAGGGCAAGGAGAAATAGTGCTCCATACTTACTAATAAAAATCATCACCAGGGTCACGAGGGACTGGAGCAGTTCAGACCTCCCCAGGAGGTCCACGAAGGTCGCAAGGGAGTTGAAGCTCATTGCCCTCCCACGGAGCACTTCGCCAAGATCCACCCCGAGCAGCAAGGTACGAAGGCGCAGAGCCAGGCTGCAGGAATCGGCGTGGTGGTTTGGCGCCAAAACAAACTCTTGAACTACAGCTTTAAATGTATTGTCTGGCTTTCCTGTTGGCATAGTAATTGAGATAGTTTATTTTCTGCAGCTTTCAGTTCATTCAGCCTAATTTCAACTGAATTCAGCTTGTACCTTAAGGGGTTAGTTTAATTGCTGTAACAGCTGATTTTTGTAAAGGATTGTTAGCTAGGTGGTTCTGCAGCTTTCCAGTTTATTCAGCCACAGTTTCAACTGAATTCAGTTTGTACCTTAAGGGTTAGCTTAATTACTATAAAAGCTGATTTTTGTAAAGGATTGTAAGCTAGGCACCTCCCTGATTGTTCAGCAACCCTTAAGGTTTTTTATTTAAGGATCTAAGCTAGGCACCTCCCCAGTTGTTCAGCCAAAATCTGTTGGAAAGATATATTCATTTTGCAAAGGGCTATTGTGATCAGTGACCTATCTGCTGTGCAAGCTCAGCCTCCCGGCAGCATATAAATGTAATTTCTCTCTCACAGCCAGGGTCGTGAGGGACTGGAGTTGTCAGCCTCCCAGGAGGTCCACGGTCGCATGGGCGTTGGAAGCTGGTGCCCTCCACGGGACACTCGGTGAGATCCACCCCAGACATCAGGGTCTGGTCGTGCAGAGCCAGGCTGCAGGAATCGGTGTGTGGTTGTGGCTCGCCAGTGCTGTGCGCTGGGTTCCCACCGCCCCCACCACCACCTTTGGTTGGCAGTTCGCTTTATACGCATTCTCACGTGATTATACAGAACCAATCAGGCCATTCTCCCATATGCAGCTTATACGCTGTCACCACTAGCGCCACTACACCCAGCCCCAGCTTGTGCTGCCGCAGGAACTAGGCAAAATGCTTCTTTTTCTTCTCCCGCTTTTCTTCCTGTTGATTCCCCTTGTTTCTCTCCCCAGCTACTCATCCACCGCGCATCGGACCACTTTCTATTACACCTCCCACTCCCCTGTTCCCCATCAACCACTTTCCCACACCAACAGTCACATTTTTCCACCCATAACTGGGTGCTCAGCGCCTGCCATCCTCCCTCCCTCCCTCCCAGGGCTATCTGTCCTTTCTAACCTGGGAACTGCTGCCACCTCGCCTCCACAAGTAACCCTTCTGTCATAGGCCCAGATCCGGTTGGCTCAAAACCCTGCACTATCTCACACTGCTTCTACTCGTGGCAGGGGATGTTGAAATCAACCCAGGTCCCACCCCACCAATCCCTTCCACCACTAACTCTCCCCAAGGACCTCCGTCTACTGCACCTCAACATCTGCAGCATTCTGAATAAAATTCAGAGCTACAACTCACCGCCCTATCTCTTCGTTCAGACATCCTTATTATATCCGAGACATGGCTCAAGCCACACCATGCAGATTCTGTTATAGCCATTCCTGGCTACTCAGTGATCAGGCAGGACTACACGGGCAAAAAAAAGGTGGGAATTGCAGTGTTTATCTCCTCCAGGCTCCAGTTCACCCGGTTCAAATCGCTACCCCCACCCCACTAATAGAATCCTTACTGTTCAAGCTCACTCTCCTTACTTCTCCCAGTGTATGTCATGAGCTCATGCAGGCCCTACTACCACCTTGCCAGGCGTCATAGACCACTGGCCACCATAAAGACTGCTGCCACAGCTGGTGAGCTACATATCCTCAGCAATTTCAATTTCAATTGGCTAGCCACTGATAGCTCTAAGCTAAGGACCAATATAAACACTCTAAACCTCTCCCAACTAATTGACCACCCCACCCGCTGAACCACAGATCACTTAACCACTCCCTCCTCGACTGGGCCCTCACATCCCACCCACACAGGATTATTAAAGCCGGTCTCCTCCCGACTCCCTAAGTGATCACCACATGGTTTACATGGTTGGAAAGTGACACACCCAGCAAAACCCCCTCTAGGACGATCCTCACGAGATCCTATAAATCCCTATGCCTACCTTCCTCCTAAATGACCTGGCCCATGTTGATTGGTCCTTCATTCAGAAGGCACCCTCCATCGACTATGCTTTCGACACGTTTAAGAATAGTTTTCTTGCTGTATGGGACCTCACGCCCCGCTAAGAAGCTCACGGGTAAAAGACTCCCATCTTCCCTGGGTCTCAGCCGACATCATTAGCAGATGCCGCTCAAGGATCTGGCCTGAAAACCACAAGCTATCTACCTTCCAAGACTCTCTACTGAGATACCGCACCCTCCGCAACATCTGCACCAAATCTGTAAGACAGGCAAAAAAACTAGTCATCTGCCCATACTCCAACCTAAACCACCCTACTAACTTATGGAAGACTATCAAATCCCTCCTCTCCCCATCAGTCCAACCTCCAACCCCTACCCTTTCCATCCAAGGCAAGACCGTAACTGACCCTAGAGAAGTTGCCTCTGCCTTCAATACCTTCTTCACCAGCGCGGCTTCTCTCTAGCAACCTTCCCGCACTCCTTACCTACACCAAGCTCAACACCGTCCGCTGCACACCACCTCTGCCCCTCTTTCTCCTTCCGACCAGTAACCCCGCTGAAGTCTTTCAAGCCCTGAGTGTTCTAGACCCCAACAAAGGTAAATGGCCCTCAGGCCTGGATGCAAAATTATTACACTTATCTGCCCCTGCCATAGCCACCTCTCTAACTTCCCTCCTCAACCTCTCCTTCTCCCTGGCTAAAATCCCAGCCCCATGGAAGCAGGCGGTTGTCATCCCCTCCCAAAGGGGGGTGACCCTCCAAGACTGGGAAATTACTCGTCCCATCTCCTTACTCCCAATACCAGCCAAACTTCAGGAACACCCTTGCCCTTGCACAACTCTCCCACTTTCTTGACTCTACCTCCTTCTTCACCCCCTACCAGTCAGGTTTTGCAAGTCCCACTCCACCATCATCACCCTCTTAAGACTCACCAATGACATCATCTCCAGAATGGACAAGGGCATATCACCTCGCGATTTTCATAGATCTGGCGAGGCTTTCGTCACCGTCTCTCACCCATGTTACTAGCAAAACTTAATGGCGCTGGCTTCTCCAGCCTTGCCACTAGCTGGATTCAGGCCTACCTGTCAGGTAGATACCAATCAGTGAAAATTGGCTCCCAAATATCTCCTCCTCCCAGTGTCCTTGGGGTCCCCAAGGTTCAGTCCTGGGCCTGTTACATTTTTCTGTATTTCTAAACGACCTCCCGCTGGTCTGTACACACTCAGCCATACAAATGTACGAGATTGACACTGCATTGTACGCCTCTCCGCCCCTCCAGTGGAGTTGCTGACCAATGCGTTACAGCAGGATTTCAATGCCATTCAACAATGGTTCAGGTCCAACCAAATACCCTTAATGCAAAAAGTCTCCTAAATTTCGATGCGCAATCTTGGCTTTCCCACCTATAGACGGTTCCCCTGAGTCTTGTACCTCATTCACATAACCTGGATGTCTGGCTTGACCAACACCTAGATTTCTTCACACATCGAATCATTACACAAAAAGCTACACCGAAACTGGGTACACTATACCGTAACAAAGTAGTTAGTTTTCAGAAAGAACACATACTTTTTGACTTTGTGAAAGTACCAAAAGTGATATGTCATGTAATGTAAATCTGGACAAGAGAACGTTACTAAATAATAAATTACTGCCTATTTGAGAATAGCAGTATTCCATCACCTTTGATCTTTAAAAAATAGAAATAAAGTGGCTTTTATTAAATTTCACCCCTGAAATCAACACGTTATGCTCCTCCTGACAGCTGCCCTGGATATTGAATGATTTCAGGGTGAGTGGTACTGAGAGGAGAGTGTGGCATGGCTGACAGTTGCGTAAGCAGGCTAGACCTGGCTGCAGCCATACAGTGTGTCAGCAGTGGCGGCAAATGGAAGCTTTACAGAGCACACAAGTAGAGTGGGCCAGTACATTTTATGTTGCTTGCATGTGCAAGAAACATAGTGCAGTCATCCGAGTTTTCGGAGGTGTGGCAGCCCTCTTCCAATTCAGTCAGTGTGTTTGCAGGTGCAGCCGCGGTTCTCCAATAGCTGCTGGGAGCTGTCTGTGACAGCAGTCAAAATGCAGTGGAGTACAGTTGAAAGAGAGACTACGCTGCAGTGAGCAGCGATAAGTATCGCCTGCTCATGCGCTGCCCCTACACACACACACACACACACGCATATTATGCGGTTGGCCCCCAGGCACACACTGTATAGCCGAGGGGTGCCCAATATATGTTACTACAGGCTGTATTCTCTTTTCTGTTCTGATAGAAAGCTTCAGGTTTCAGGGCATTTAATTTTCTGGCTGTCCAATGCAATTTAGCCCTCTCCCGATACCAGCCACTCACACGCTCAGCAGGAACCTCTATGCCACTTTTCATGACGGGTGCTTATGCATCTCACTGGGTTGTGCACCGCTACTCCTCCGTACAGCTAAAGGTCTATTGCAAGTATAACCTATAGCCCTCCGCCCCTTCCTGGTGCAGTCAGACAACTGCACAATGCCCTGATAGTTCAAGATCATGCCTCCGACTCTACCTCCACGATCTCCAGAGCTGATGTCTGTGGCTCAAGGGAACTGTGGCAGAAGGAAAAATCACTGCTGTGTTGGCATTTCTCAAAGCTCAGGTCATTATCACCCAAGTTTAGGCTTGTGCTCGCTAGCTCTCCCTCGGTCTAACTTACAAGCCGGGAAGCTGCGTAGGCAGGTCTTGTCGCCTGCGATTTTTAATCTGCCCTGTTACTGGGCCCAATACAGCTGTCCCTTCCCCTGTCTGTCTGATGCACTTAGCCCCTCCCCGATACCAGCCACTCACATGCTCAGCAGGAACCTCTATGCCACTTTTCACGACGGCGCTTATGCATCTCACTGGGGTGTGCACTGCTACCCTCCGTACAGCTAAAGGTCTATTGCTAGTATAACCTAGGCAGCGCCCAGATGGTCAGATGACTGCACAATGCCTCAAGACAGTTCAAGATCATGCCTCCGACTCTACTTCCACGATCTCCAGAGCTGATGTCTCTGGCTCAAGGGAACACTGTGGCAGAAGGAAAAATCACTGCTGTGTTGGCATTTCTCACAGGCTCAGGTCATTATCATCCAAGTTTAGGCTTGGCGGCTCGCTAGCTCTCCCTCGGTCTAAATTACAAGCCGGAAGGTGGAGGCAGGTCCGCCCATGCTTTTAACGGCCCTGCTACTGGCCCAATACAGTTGTCCCTTCCCTGCCCCAACCAGCTAAAATATATATATATATATATATATATCTCTCTATCAAACGGGAATCACTGTACTTGGACCAGTGATCCCTGTCTGGCAGTGCACCTCCACTTGCAGACTCTCCAATTCTTCCCCAGTCCCAATTGCAAGCCAGGATGGCACGTGGGCAGGGCTTTTCCACCTGCGTTCCTTACCATCTCCATTTCTGGCCCGATATAGTGGTCGCCCCCCCACCCAAACCAGCAAAAGAATATATATATATATATATATATATATATCCTCAGTGGAATCACTTTACCTGGACCATTGACCCCTTGTCAGGTGGTCCAGCTACGCTGCAGACTCTTACTGTGTGCAGTTCCAAGTCAACTCTGTTGTGGTCCCATATCCAAGCCGGTCATATACTTTTCCTGAGGGATTTCACACCATCTTTCAGTGGAGTGTGTTCCCCTTCACGGTCCTTCACACTTCCTTTGTTCACTGAAGAACTTGCGCCTTTCGGGTGCACAGAGTGCATGCTCCAACACAGCAGACAGGCAGGGCACAGTGCACAGTCAAACTGCCTGCACTGGGTAATATCCTATGGGACCACAGTACCAGGAGCAGTGGTCACACAACTGTAAAACCCCATGAACCAACCATGGAATGTCCAGTTGCACAGCTCCAACATGCCATGAGCTGGCAAACCGATATGCTTGAGTAAACAAAATATTACAGCATCATGTGGGTGGCCATCTTTAAGGGGTCAGAGCAGCTCGCGTCCAGCAGGAACTATTACGGCTCAAACCATTACACTAGAGACAGTGGAGGATTATAGCTGTGGCCACATTAGGTGAAGCACTTGATGCCAGAGTTGAATAGGTATATCCCTGAGCCATCTACCCTCGTCGGGGTTTATCACCCACTCAGGTGCTGGCAGTGTACCGCAGAGTCTTAGGCTACAGTCAGTGTGTGCTGCAGCAGGGAGCAGGAGTGGGGTTTGAGTTCTGCAGTGCCTTTTTATTCTCATTGCTGAAATTTGCTGCCCGCCCTTATCTCCCAGGTTAGTGACTCCGCCAGCCCTCTGCAGCTGATCTCACCATCCCAAGGGACAGTAGCTGGACAAGACCCCATCCTTAGAGGATCCTGCAGGGTCAGTAGCCACATAGAGTGCAGGTGGGCATTGGGACAACCTGTCTTTCAGGCTACACAACCACAACCAAAAATAAATACATAAATTAGAACACGTCATCTCACCTCACGGGCACATGGGCCTGCGACATCGAGCAGGTCATCGAGTCAGTAGCAGTGGCTGTCAATGCCAATGCAAAACAAATAATGAGAAACCTAATAAAAGTAAGACCTGTAGGCGGAATGTCCCCACCCTGAGCTTCAAAAGGTATTCACTTATGCTGGCCTTTTACCATCGGTGGCCAGCTAAAAAAAAATGTTGCCCATGCTGCCCCACATGTGTGGGGCTACTGTCTCACTACTTTAATGTTGACTTAGCTGCCCAACACCTGATTTTCATTTAATGACCTAATAAATTAACAAGTACATACCTACCTCAATAAAGCAACAAGGCACATTGGAAGCAGGCAAAAAAAGAAAAAAAAAGCAACAAAACCAATTGGAACAACATATAACTCCCTCTCTCTACAGTACTGTGCCCTTAGACTAAGGTCAGGTGCAATTCTTGGGCATACATGAGGCAGAAGAGGTCTTTTCGGACAAAGGTGGTTGATCCTGCTGGAAATGATAACTCGCTGATGGCATGAATGTACTACCCACTACAATTTGCAGGAGCACATTGTGCGTATGCAGCTGACCAGCCTAATTTAGTTCAGGTTTAATAACCATCCACAGCGGTATCCCTCTCACCCCCGAACTTGGGGGCATCGAGGAGAGTACTTTCCGCTTTTCCAAATAGTGGGTTATATCCTTAACCCCCCACAAATGGTTAAATATGACAAGTAGTTCGAGGCAGATAGCTGGTGGGGACCCCTATAGCCAAACAGGGACAAGTTGGTCTTACATCCCAGATTAGCTGCCTTTCAGCAAAGATAAAATAGAATATACTAATGAAAGGGAGAATGGAACAGAACATGGCTTCACCTCTGAGTTGTCGCTGAAAAAAAAAGGAGTAGTTTCCCAGAGCAAAGGAAGCGGCCTCAGGACGATTTTCACAGGAGCAGGGTGCACAGCATTCAGTGCAGGCTAGTTTTACGGTTATGTGAGGCATTCTTTCAGTGCTTTACTGAACCAGAATCAGATGATCAGTGCCACAGTTCTTCAGGGCACACAGCAGAGCCTGAATGGCTGCAATTTGTGAGCAGATGTGGGCACAAATACTCACAGTGTCACCATATATGTAATTTAAAGTTTACCCAGCCTACAACAGAGCACGCCTTACACTAATTATTTTGGGCAGCCCTTCAGATGAATGGCCACCTACAGCAGGTTTTTTCCCTGTCATTGGCAATACAGCCAACTCTTGCCATAGCCTTGGTGATCCTCAAGAAGCAAGATTGGAGTAGGCATAGACAAGGACTGTTTAACTTACGATCGCTAACTACCACAGGCGAGGCAGTCATAGACTCCTAACGGTGGGGTATGGGTCATGTCCACTTCAGTAAAGGCCGATCATGAGGCTGGCTTCCAACAGTGGCAGGACAGGGAGGGAAGGATGTACTGACATCCACTATGTTGCAGGAAAGCGAATGGGTCTAAAGGAGTTTTCCCCACATACCAGGCATATAATCAGGTTCATTTAACCTAGGCAGGGCTCGGGTTTTGCCAGTGTTGGTGAACAGTGGCGCCTCTGGCCATTTGCCCAGTTTAAAAAAAAAGGTGGGGGAAGAAACCGTCCTTAAGGAGTATCAGACTGAAAGGCAGATTTTAGTTACCTGGAAACCTGCTCTGTAAATCAGACCCAGAGTTACATCAAAGCACATTTGCAAGGGCATCAAGGCTATGCCCATATAGTGTGTATGGTGGAACGTCGTTCTCCACGAAATCCTAGCTGTCGAAATGTTGTTCACCTGCACTAGTGATGTTCGCAGTGCAGCAGAACGATTTTATGTGCTTGCATGCATGTGCAAGAAACATAGTGCCATCATCCGAGTTTTCAGAGGTGTGGCAGCCCTCTTCCAATTCAGTCGATTGTATTAGCAGGTGGCAGCAGTTCTCCAATGGCTGCGGGCTGTCTATGACAGCAGTCGAAAATGCAGTGGAGTACAGTTGAAAGGGGAGCTACGCTTCAGTGAGCAGCGATAAGATATTGCCTGCTCATGCGCGCTCCCCTACACACACCCACACATACTGCGTGCTCACCCCCAGCACACACTGTATAGCCAGCGGGGTGCCTAATCCCCGTCGGCTGTGCTGCGCTCCCAAACAGAGTTCCACATGCCACGCTGGATGCCCACCACAGTGTGGCTACACATCATATAACGGCGGGGTGCCCAATTCTTATCGGCTCCACTGTTCCATAGAGCACAGGATGCGCGCTGTGAGCCACCCCCAACATGGCAAGCGTCCGTGTCGTCGTCCTTTTAAAAAAAAAAAAAAACCCTGAAACACAGAAAGCGGTCCCTCTCTGTCTCTGCCCCCACCTCGCCCACCACTCCACACCCTGCCTCCCCTCACCATACTTACCTCCAGACTCGTGCGATGATCTTCGTGGACGGGAACATGTCTGCACTCTTCAAAGCCGACCGTGAACTGAGGAAATGCTGGTAAGCTGTATAATGTAATAAATAGGGTTTTCAGCTTTGCTGCATATCTCAGGCATTTTTGGAATTTTGCACCAAATTTCAACTTGGGGTTTTGGGACCCCTTCTCATGAGTGCTCTCACTGTCATGGTGTTAATCGGGCCCAAGGGTGATTTCATGGTCACTGCGCAAAATCACCTTTCGGCACCAATTAACGCCATGACAGTGAGCGTAATCATGAGAAGGGGTCCCAAAACCCCATGTTGAAAATTGGTGAAAAATTCTAAAATGACTTTTTACGAGTGTGCGTTAGCAGTTCCTCATGCACGCATAAGTTCAGGAATTTTCAATATTTTCAATTCATTTTCAACATTGTCATTTTACCACACCTCCTTATGAGCAGTACAGCTGTTATTTTTCACATCTCGCCCAAAATGTGTTTCCACCCAGTAGCTGTAATGGTGCAGTCGGTGTGCGAAATCACTGTATGGGACACATTAAGAAAATCACAGTGACACTGTTCATGAGCAGAGGTCTTAAATGACTATGTTGAAAAATTTGGTGAAAAACTTTAAAATGACTGTTTTACGAGCCCGCGCGGCGCAGTTCCTATGGCACGCCCATAAGTCTTAATTTTCAATATTTTCACTCCACATTTTCAACATTGTAATTTTACCACACCTCCTTATGAGCAGTACAGCTGTCATTTTCACATCTCGCCAAAACATGTTTCTGCCATGTAGCGCACAATGGCGCAGTCAGTGTCTGAAATAACTGTATGGGACACATTAAGAAAATCACAGTGACACTGTTCATGAGCAGAAGTCTTAAGATGGCTATGTTGAAAATTTGGTGACACACTTCCTAAAATGACTATTTTACGAGCCTCGTTGCGCAGTTTCCTATACGCGCTAGTAAGTTTGCAAATTTTCAATATTTGCACTCCACTGACTCAGATACCTACACAGCACATACAAACAAGCAACATTCGGCATTGACAAATGCTTGTTAAAATAGAGGCAAGTAATAAAAGAAAAAAAAATGTTAGCACTAGAGGATCAAGCTGCTGGCAGCGTTGTCAGTTGAAGGATTCTCGGGGCATGGCCATCTGCATTCAATCCGTGGGGTGTCTGAACTAAAGCCTCGGCTGGAGACTTTTTCAGCAAGGTCTTGGCGTTATTGGTGCCAGTGTAATAGTGCAGTTAGCATAGTCTTTTGGGCTCCAGTAGCAGAGGAGGTAAGTGTCTGCGAAGGAAAAAAGACCATGCATTTAAAAATAGAATTGCTTAATAGTGTGGGCATTTTAGGCTGGAAGTTGTAGTAGCACAACAGGCGCTGGAAAAAGATCTGTGACCTGTCATGACTCTTTATCCATAAAATCAGTACTCTACCATAACTTCAGCCTGAAATGCCACACTAAGTGTGGCATCCCTTATTTTTTTTTTTTTACTTTCTTTTATTGCTTTAGTAATAAAACATGACAAGCATTGTCCTCTTGCAAGAGGTATCAGACATTACGATTCCAGTAACACTGGGGATCACATTAGTTAGCTCTCAGATGCAAATACAGTAGGAGTAGGGGTATGTCCAAGTTAGGTGGGTATAAACCACCAGATGTTCCAAAAGTTGAAAATGTCCCAAATGACAGGGGCCCCATGGCTAAGGTATCAGTCCAGTAAGTAGGTAGAATGTCCAGGTAATGCTGAACTGCACTAGCCAGTGGTGCTGTGACCTTATAAAGAAATTATATTAGAAAGGAAAAGTAAGGCCACAATGCCCCACTGTTTCCCCTCCTGCCCACCAATGCCTGCTGTATAATGTTTCACAATGTTCACTATTGCAACCCTGTTAAAACAACTCTAATCCCATTAAACAGTAAACTTTTAACCCTGAAGACTGAAAATTCCCATTGGCAATAATAACCACAGTTTACTTATCTCCTTTAATTAAGTACTGTGAGAGGACAACTATTAACACTATGCCCCTCCCCAAAATGAAATTCCAAACTTAAGTGTCTCAGTGTCTTATTTAGAAATAATTAACTGTAACAGTTAAATCGATAACAAAGGAGCTGGTACTCATCCTTCTTCCGAGTCTGAACCAAGTGTTTCTCTGTCTGTCCACGGCCTGGTATTAAATTCATGCAGCTTTCTCGGCCCATCTTCCAGCATCTTTGGAATCTGTGAACTGCCAATTTCTACCCCGTAGGTGACTCTCAATCGGACTGGTAATAAGAAAGAATGGCAATCCCTAGAGACCGGAGCCTCTGTCGAACAGCATGGAATTGCTTCCTTCTTGCCCAGGTCTGGAAAGAAAGGTCTGGGAACAATTTAATGTCCTGGTTTTGAATCTCAAGGATAAGCTGCTCTGGCCACACGATCAAAATGTCCGTGGTTTCGGATCCCGCCATCTTGAGGATCATGGTGTGAGGTTGACTTGCATCTGCAGGCTGCACCGTCAGGGTAGCATGATAGTCCTGCCGGAAGTCACTCCACTCAAAATCTTCAGGGATAGTAAGCACTTCGCCAGCCATTGCCTCAGGAAAGTCAGCAAGTTCACTCCTTCTGCCCCTTCAGGAATTCGATGATCCTTACATTGCCAGCTCTTAGTGCTCTCCACACCTTCCAGGCAATATTAAGTTGCTGATTCTCCTTGACTAGGGTAGTAGTAGTAGTAGTTTGTGTTAGCAGAGACCGCTTATCGGCATCAGCAACCATAGAGGTCAAGGAAGATATCGCACATCGTGTGTGTTTCTAATTTAGCCAGAGTTTTTTCAAGCTTCGAGTCCATAGCCCTTACAGATTCAACCAGGCTTGCCATGGGGATCCTTCGAACTAGTAGGTCCCACCGCGTGGTCAGATTCTGAAGTGATTGACTGAGGCTGCAGCGTGTGGCAGGCCACGAAGTTGTAGACGAAAGTGGGGCTTGTTTTGCTTTGTTTGTCCCATATCGAGTTTAGGATCGATCAAAGCTGGTACTGTTCTTAATATTTTAAAACAGGTTGCAAACTTAAATTTCAACCAATTTCAGCTTTTGGTGAGCAAAATCGAGCAGGATCTGCAGAGCTGTTGAAGACATGTCCTGCCTGGAAGCCGACTCTCTGATGCCCCATCCCTTCATTTCATTTTTAGCGACTTTAAAATTGCCTCCCACCCAAAAGCACAAATGAAACACCATCATATCATTTAAACAATTTAGTTCAGACACCCATGGGATTTGAGTGCTGATGACCATGCCCACGAAAATCCTCAAACTGAAATCGCCACCAATAGCTTGATCCTGTAGTGCTAACACTTTTTTGTTTTAATTTCTTGCCTCTGTTTTTAAAAATGTACTGGCCCACTCTAGTGTGCTTTGTAAGCTCCATTTACCACAACTGCTGGCTGTCAACGGCAGGTGGTAGCCTCCTTACACAGCTGTCAGCCACTGCACACTCCTCAGTATTACTCACCCTGAAATCTCTCAATATCCAGGGGCAACTGTCAGGAGGAGCACATTATGTGATGATTTCTAGGTGAAATTTAACAAAGGCCACTTTATTTCTTCTATTTTTTTAAAGATCAAAAGTGATGGAATATTGCTGTTCTCAAAATTGTGAACAAAGGGTATTTTACAAGTCAGGAGATACAGGTGTAACCCCAGGGCGCTGTCCTGGGGCTGCTACCCGACCTGCCCTAACTGTGACAGGGTGAGGGGCCCAGATCCGTTGGCGGGTGCCTCCACCCAGAGGTGAGGTTGAAACAGTCGTGGTTGACTCGGTCGCAGACTTCTGGGTTGCTGCAACCCCCCTCTTCCCACTAGTGGCCCACGCAGTTCAATTTCAGTGTCTCTACCTATATACATTTCACCCCCCGCCTCGAACCAGCTAGCCTCACCCTGGGACCTCTGAAAAGTAAGGTACAGCTACACCACATTCACTGTGCAGTATTCCACCATTAATACACAAACCAGCCAGTGTACTTTTGCAAAACAAGCAATCTGATTTATTTAAGGAGATAACAAGGATTGGGGAATTGGGTTGATTGGCTTACCACTACAGTATATATAAAACTTACCTATGGCTCTGTGCACAGGCCTAACCTATTAAGCACTGTCTATGGGTAAGTAAGTAAATATTTATTTCTATAAGAGCCCTTCCAAAGCTCAGGCGCCTTTACAATATCCTTCATACAATATTAAAACCATAATTATAAACAATATTTAAATTCAAACACAATCCAACACAATTCAAGTCACTAAAATGCTTGGTTAAAAGGAAGGTTTTAAAGCTTTTTTAAAGCTCTCCACAGTCCGGTTATTGCATATCTGGTAAGGTAGAGAATTCCATAGGGTAGGGGCCATAAAGGCAAATGTTCTTCCACCAGATGTTTTAAGGTTACCATAGGAATCTCCAGCAATCCCTCACCAGAGGATCGGAGGGAGCGGGAAGGACAGTAAGAAATCAGGAGTTCTTTCAGGTAGCGAGGTCCCAAACCGTGTAGGGCTTTATAGGTCATCAGCATGACCTTGAAAGTGATCCGCCACTGTACAGGCAGCCAGTGCAATTCGCGAAGCACAGGTGTTATATGGTTGGACCTCGGGCTTCCAGTCAACAACCTAGCTGCCGTGTTTTGCACCAGCTGTAGGGCGGATATCCACTCCCGGCAGCCCTAGATAAAGGGCATTGCAGTAATCAAGACGACTGGCAACAAAGGCGTGGACCAGGGTAGGAAGATCCTCTAATGGAATCAAGTGTTTCACCCGTACCATATTCCTTAGATGAAAAAGGATGATTTGACTCACGGCTGACACGTCGCCCCAGGGTCAATCCTCGTCAAATATAACACCAAGGTTATGCACCTGACCAGATGCCATGAGCGGGATTCCTCCCAGAAATAAACCTGAGGGTTTTCCCGCCCATGGACTTGATATCCTCGCCCCGGTTCCACCACCAGTACCTCTGTTTTCCCGGGTTCAGCCTCAGCCAATTGGTACTCATTCAGTTCTGTATTTCCAGGAGGCAGTTGTTAAACAATGTACTTGAGTCAGACTCTTGCTTCGGGCACAAAAGACATATAGAGTTGAGAATCATCAGCATAGCAATGAAAACTCAAACCATAATGTCTTATAATGTCCCTAATGGAAGCATGTACACACTAAATAACATGGGGGACAACACGAACCCTGTGGCATTCCACAGTGTAGGCAGCGAGAGGTCAAGGAATAAATCCCCAACACTACTCTCTGAGTCCTACCCTGCAGAAAAGATTTAAAACCAACTGTGGACCACCCCTTAGTCCACAAAGAAACCACAGGCGTTCGAGCAGCACCCCATGATCCACGGTGTCAAATGCTGCTGAAAGATCGAGGAGAACCAAGATAGAATGAGTTCTCCGATCTCTTTCCATCAGGAGATCATTCAGTACCGAACAAAAGCCGTCTCAGTACTATGCCGTTTCCTGAAGCCAGACTAGAGAGGGTCATAGATACTGTGGATGTTTAAATGATCTTCCAGCTGCAAGGCGACCACCTTCTCGATAATCTTCCCAAAAGGGAAGATTCGAGATCGGTCTAAGTTTTCTGGGCAGTCGGGATCAAGGGAGGGCTTTTCAGGAGGGATGACTATTGCCTCCTTCAAAGGATCAGGAAAGATCCCTCTCCAATGATGCCACTACTATCCCAGTAAGGATCAGGCCTATAACCTCTACACACCTCAGAAGTAGGTGAGTAGGGCCCGGATCAAACCACAGCAAGTTGGGCGCAAAGTCTGGATGATTCTCACTATATCCATGACTACGGTTAACTGAACGTGAACCAGGTCAAATGGGTATTTGTGTCCCTCCATTGATCACTGCAACACCCAGTGGGAGGCCCTGGCTGATCTCATCTCTGATAGCAGACTCCTTATCAGCAAAGAATGTTGCGAACTCCTCACACTGTAACTGTGACAATGCTCGACCGGCATGAAGACAGACTGGATTGCACAGTCTGTCCACAGTTCGGAAGAGCTGGGCGGTCTATTCTTTGCTGTAGCAATCTCCCTGGACAGGAACTCTGCCTTCTTATGGGAGATTGCTAACTGATAGATTTTATAATGATCTAGCAGTCTAAGCCTGTTAACCTCCAGGTGAGTCTTCCGTAACATCTCTCAATCTTGACCGGTCTCTTCCAGCTCACGGATCTCCATTGGGTAAACCCACGGGCCCCAGGGTGAAGAGTACAGGGCTAACACGGAAAGAGCAATGACATCCAGGGCACCCACAACTGCCCTATTATAGGCCAGCACTAAATACCCTGGATCCATGCTATCCATTGAAATCCTGAGAAGTCAAGCTCCGTCATTAGGCCTTCTGAGGTAACTCCTCTCAAAGGACGGAACTGTACTATATCCTCGGGCAGGCCTCTTTCAGGGGCGATAAACTGAACCTCAGGGCATGATGGTCAGACCAACTGATGGGCTCAACCTCCACATCAGAGACTTCCATCCCCAGATGGAATATCAAGTCCAGTGAATGTCCCCTGGTGAGGTTGCAGTGGTAATAACCCATGTCAGGCCCAGCGAATCAGTCAGTTGGAGGAGGTTTTGTCCAAAAGCGCGAGTTCATCGTCGACTCAGGCACTGAAATCCCCAGAATTAACCATCGGGGATTCTAAACCCTCCGGCGATGAAATCCACCGCCTCCCTCAGGAATTCTCTTCCATCACCTGGTGGACGATAAATGAGAAGTATCCTGAAGCCTGCACCTGCACCCACAATACATTCAAAGGAGTTGGTATGCCCCACCGGTACCTCCTGAGGTCCAGTTCCTGTCTAAAACAGACTGCAACTCCCCGCCCTACGGTCCACTGGGTGGTGAATCACCGAGAACCCGTCTGAACTGCGGACCCCAAAATGGGGCCTGCATTTTCATCAAGCCAGGTCTCGGTGATGCAAGCTAAGTTCACAGATGCAACAAGATCTGCCACTAAAGCAGTCTTGTTTCTAATAGACCTCGCATTGTAACACCGCCCGAAGGGACGGGACTCAAGGGTGACTCCGCTTCCTGCCTGACCAAGTCAGTGCCCTTGGGTATGGACGCAAGATACGATGGACCTCGCTCTGCATCCATTTCGCCCCAGAGCGCCTCCTGGTTCTAACTGTTCCTGTCCGCCTCTTTTCCCATCCCCTCAAGAGTTCCAGGATCTCCTAATCCCACCACTCCCTCTCGCAATGCCGAGTATTCAGCATTTCCTATACACTTCTGAAGGAAGTGCGGACATTCAAAAGGTCGGAGATCCTTCAGTCTTAAGGGGAGTACCGCTCTGACTGTGCTTTCACCAACCCAACACATTAAAACCTATTAATATTACTAAAATAACACTTTAATAATACACCCTAATCAACTATTACCAAAAACAAACAAAAACCACTCTCTGATGGAAACTCCACCACTTTCTCTCACAAAGTAAGGGAAAGGAGAGTAAAATTACAAATCCCACCCACTGTCTCTCACACAGAGGGGAATAATAAATTTCAAACTTAATACTTGTTTAGACTAAAATGTTCAATCAACAAAGTCACTTAATCTTAGTCAGTTCACCAACTTTATCACTTCAGAAAAGGCTCACATCTCAAGGAGCCATGAATATAAATTGGTCCTTCCTGTGCTCTCACTTCCACAGAAAACCAAAAGTAATCATGTATCCCAGCGAAGTTATGCAAATTCAAATATCAAATCTCCAAGTTCAACGTTCCTCATAATTCCATAATCTTCTTCACTGCAGCCTGAGTCGAGTTAAAATTATTTGGCAACACCTCCCAGCCTCAACCAGCCCCATAACCTTCCCCAGACCCGTTCAGCGAGCGGCAGCCCACCAGCTACCGCCTGACGAACAGAAGCACCACAGCACCGACCACCCTATGGCAGACAGCCTGCAGCACATCACTGAGTTGGGCCAGGGCCGAGAAAAGGCTCCCAGGAGGAACTGCCAAATTTGCCATCCAACAAGAAGCTGTTCGACTCCAACTGTCTCCTTCACGAAACTAGAACACAACAATCCAACCTTTAACTCAGTCAGGGCTCAAGTGTCACAAAAATCAGGGTCCCTGCACAAAAATACCTTCAGTGCAGTCCCTTGAAACCAGACAGACTTAAGTTTAATACACACTGGAGAAACAATTTGCAGAAAAAGTATCTTGTAAAATCATAAATGGCCTCTTCCAAAATGGTTTCACACAGGATCATACAAACCAATCTAATCCATAAATTTCAAATAGTGGAGAAGGATCCGTTGTAACTCCATTACAAAGTCCAAGCCGCCAAACACTGATACACTCCCTCGGGCAGCAACTGCTTCGTGTCACGAAATCCTGAATAGTCCAGAAATCACTCGACGACTCAAGAACAGGTTGCTTGAACATGCAATCACCAGCACAGTCCCAGGCAGCAGAATATGCCGATGTTACAAAATACTCGGCAAGCCGAATAATCCACAGTTCAATGATCCAAAACACGGCGACCGATAACATAAAGCGGTCGCTTAGTTAAAATGACTAAAATAGCATCATCAGATCAGTAGTCCCAAAACACAGCGACACAATGACACAAGCGGTCGCTTAGTTAAAATAACTAAAATAAATATAAAATAAAGAAAACTAGCAAACAGTAAAAGTGTCCGACAGTCGACCCAGCATGGCCGCCATCTTTCCGTTCCCAAGCCCTAATGGCTAGTTCCTCGATGCAGCTGGTTGGGGCCCTGACACACGCAAGCATTTAATCCCTGAGCAGATCAGATGGAGCCAGAAAAGCTCAATTAGGGCAGTCAGCAATACAACAAAACGATTTAGCCTTTGAATTTAACCTTTAACAGGGAGCTACCCTGATTCAGTACTCACAACCCAGCAGAGGACCATGCTTTTACACTCGCAGGGCTGAGCCTGAGCTTCAAGGCCTCCTCACACATTTATATCGAAAAACACAGAGGGTACCATACCAGGCAGCTGCTTCCATGACCCGAACGAACTCACAGCTATACGGGCGCTTCCTTGCAGCTTCACTGTTCTGACAGACCGAGCGATTTAGAGGTTCTCCAGTCCTCTTCAGGTGAAGCCTGGTAGGTAGCTGTGCTTGTACACAGTCTCTCTGATCGCAAGCCCGCTGGATTTCGTCCGTGGGAACGCTGGCAATGCAAACGGCCGCCTCAAACCTTTCACGCGCTTCCGCGAACACTCAACAGCACAGGAGCGCAGAGCTCCCTTCTCCTTCACAGTCACAACGTATCTCCCTCTTCCAGTGTGGTGCAGCTCTCAACTCGGGCACCACCCGATCCCATTGGCTGGCCTCAGGTGCCAGTCACTTACTTTTGCTCTCAGTGGTGCAAAAAGCGCCATAGCCCATAATGCCACTTCCCAGCATTACAAGCTGTGTCCCCATTGGTCAGTCGACTCCCTGAGGGTCCTGCTTTCGGTTTGTCGCCAGTTGCTCCTTCTGAAGTATCCCTACTCCTGTTGGACCCCTTTAGCACAGTCCGGTCCAAACTGAGGGCACAGCACAAAGTCCCAGCTGCAATGGAAAAAGTTAAACAAACTGCACTTATACCAACACTATACATGTTCCCAGGGAACAACTACATCTTTCAGATGGGCTCTCTCAGCGCTCCTAGCCACTGCAGAAGCGGAGTGATCAAACAGCAGTCCAGGCGGGATTCGAGCAGAAACCCCAGTCCCCCATTCGACTATTAAAGCCTGCGAGCAGGCAGCTCTTAAAGAGGCTGAACTGGAGGCTCTAAAAGCACTCACAACGCCGCTAAACGGCCTTACACTGAACACCAGTCAAGCATGGAGCATTTAGGCAAGCTCCAGGAAAGCTTTTAGGAACCCCATTTGTAGGAGAGGAGAGAAGAGAATTATTTCGGACTAAATCCAAGTTTGTGAGAATGAAGTAAGCCACTGATTTTTTTACCAGGCTCATACCTGAAGAAGACTGAAGATTTTGCTGAATGCGATCGGCCTGTCAGGATTTCCAGCTGCTTTTGTATTCCCAGTTTGTGCAGAGACTTTATGATCGTGACCGGAGAGTGGTTTGCTTGGTACAGTAAAATTTCCTTACATGTAAATGTGCTGTGTATTAAATATGGGTCGTGATTTGGTTCCTCACTGTGTGAACTGTGTTCTGCTTTCCTGGTACAGTAGAATTTCCTTACATGTAAATGTACTGTGAGTTGTTAGTGGGTCGTGATTTGGTTCCCCGCTATGTGAACTGTGTTCTGCTTGCTGGAAGCTTTATCCAGCCAAAATGGACTGTATCCGAATTTGTCTCCATTTGGCGGGGCCATGCCACGCTGGTCCTGCCAAACTACCCCACTGCACAGAGAAAGCCACAGATGAGAGACCCGCCTGGGGATCAGCCCCTGCTCCACGCTTGAACAGGAACAATGCCACGGCGAATCGTGTGGGCTCTGCTTCCCTGGCACTCCAGATTAACCACCTGCTGTCTCTATTTTCGTCCAGTCTTGGGTATCGTGAGTAATCATCAGTTGTAGCTCCTGCAACGACAGTCTAATCTAAAAATGTGTCATCTGATTCTCTTGTTGTTTCTTTTCACGAACTGAGCCTTCTGGCTCCGGATTACAAATAGTTCCCGGCTTCGGAGGTGCCCTTGGGACAGAAAATGTCAAGATGGATCCGCACTCCCACGTCGTCTACCTAGGCCTAGATCACGACCCGCGGGCCTACGGTTGTGCGCTCTTTTCGGCCAATGTCCTGGAGGATCGTGCTGCCCGATTCAGCTCGGGCGCCCGAAGCGTTACCAGTAAAATCAAAAGAAGCTGGGTTGGGCGGTGTCCGTGTCGGCTGGCTCGGCTGAGCAGCTCGAGCAGATGATCGCCCTCGAGGAGGAGGCGGCCCAGGCATCTTCCTCCTCCTTGGCTGCGCATTTATCCCGCTCTCTCTGAGTTCCTCGTGACTCGGCCGTTCAAGGAGCTTTGTCAGTCCCTTTCCACAAAGGGAGAGGGCCTTCAGGACATTCTTCTCGACCCAAGAAGAAGGAATCGAAGGGTAGAATCCACTGTCTGTGTTCGTGGGGCAGGAGGTTTCCTTCCCTGGACAGCCCGACCGTTGACCCGGTCGAGTTGCGGCTCAGGCCGCTGGCTTCACGGTGTTGCCATCAGGCCAGCCTGCGAGACTCCCGTCGGCATGATCGAGATTTTCTCGACCCGTCGGACGGGCTGGTGACCGACAACCCTCCTTCACGGTTCCCCAAGTGGAGACCGAGGATGTGACTGCACCTTGAGGGCCACAGTCCCCGGATAAAGTGCCGAGCCGAGGGAAGGCGGGTGTCCCCCCTTCCCAGACCCACCCTCAGTCTCCCGAGGGTCTTGGTCGGACTTCATCTCGGTCAAAGCCGTTCCAGCCGACATCGGCGGTCTCGGTACAGTAAGCAGCGACACGTCTCTCGTCCTCTTCCTCGGATGAGGGAGGCTTCGCGTAAATTACGTTGACGTTACAGGTGCTTATGTGGCAGCAGTTACTGTTGTCCGGGACTAAACCGACTCGGTTCAGCCCCGGCCATTAAGTGGCTGTCGCCCGAATGACCAAAACAAGACGCTCGCCCCAGTCGAGATGCCTGTTCCAAGGGCGGTTGTTCGGCTGAAACGGCTGCTCCACCGATCGTGGTGGTACCTCCGCCTCCACAACCAAGTCTGGGGCACCGAACAAGGATTCTCAGTCGGGTCACGGCCTGCCCACAGGTTGTTGGTCACCCTCACCCTGACCGTCCTCGGCAGGTAGAGGGTGGCTCAGGCCGAGGCAGCTCTTCGCAGACTCTTCGAATCCGATGATGACTCCTCCCTGTTCTCCAGGCAGGTTGACCCGGAGTCCTCCGGGGACAGTCACTAGACGATAACCCATCATCCTTCTTGGGTCTGCTTGACTCATCTTGAGTCCACCGGGATGCAGCTCGAGCCCGTGTCCAAACAGGCCAAGTATCCTGGCGGAGATACTGGACCGAGGATTCCCCCGGAGGCCTTTCCAGCGGCTGAGGCCATTGTCGGCCCAGCCTTGGAGCTTTGGCAGCGGCCTGCTTCCTGTCCAGCGCCTCGGCCAGGATGGCCAGGAAGTATGCGTTCCCTACCGGCTCTTTGCCGGTTTCTCGGAGCACCCTTGCCGAGGGTTAGTCACTGACAGCATCTTCGGCGTTCGGTAGCAGCTCAGGATGTGGATAAGTCCCCCGACAAAGAGTCCAAAAGCTGTACTTTGCCAGGCAAGGTGTCGCTGCATCCTCCTCGGCCTCCGACAGACCAGCTCGGCCGTGCTGATGGCACACTTCTCCACGCCCTCTTGGGCTCCCTGGATGAGGTTGTCCTCATCTCCCGGACGACCTGCAGACCACGGTCCGTCAGGTGTGGGACCAGGGTAGGCGGTGGCAAGTAGCAGCTTCAGACTGCTCTGGACATAGGTGATTCCTGTGCCAGGTCAGTAGTGGCCGCGAGTGGCCATGCGCTGCAGGGCATGTCTGAGGATATCCATCTTCATGATGGATACCCAGCACAAGTTGTCGGACGTCCCTTCTTGGGGACTGACCTCTTCGACCCTGGAGTGGAGGGACACCTCCAGCGGATCGAAAAGTCCAGTGCCACTCTGGACTTGGTCACCTCTGCCCAGAGGACAAAGGCCGCCGTCAGCAACAGCATAAGTCCTTTCGTCCTTCGCCCCTGCAGCTCAACCGGCCCAACAGCACCAGCAACAGGGCCAGCAGGCTCACGCTGACGTCCCAAACCCAAGCCGGCAGCTTCCTCCAACAGGAAGCAAGGAGGTAAGGCCCAGGAGGTCCCTCGGCCGGTTCCTCCTCCAAGCCTGCCCAGTGACGGTTGAGGGTGCCGCCCCAGCCTTGTCACTCCCCGGTTCCCCCATGGGGATGGCTCCGCCACTTCCTTTCCGCCTGGTCCGCTATCACCATGGACTGCTGGGTGTTGGAGGTGGTAGGAAAGGCCTGCCTCTGGAGTTCGAGCAGGCCCCACCCTTTCGAGCGTCACCCCTCAGGGGGCCACGGGTCTACAGCTCGCTGTCGGCCCACCAGCCGAGATTGCCCTGCTCCTTGAAAAGAGGTGATCAGGAAGGTGGCGGATCCTCCTCCAGACCCGGGTTTGTATCTAGGTATTTCCTGGTCCCGAAACGGACGAGGGGCTGGCACCCCATCCTTGACCTGCACGACCTGAACAAGTTCCTAAGGTCTCGACCTTCAGGATGGTCACCTTGGCTCAGATAATACCATCCTTGGAATGAGGCGTGTGGTTCTGTTCCCTGACCTCCAGGACACGTTCTTTCACGTCCTGATCCGTCCGTCTCATCAGAGATTCCTCTGCTTCAGAGCGGAGGGGTCCCTTACGAGTTCGGGCCATGCCCTTCGGCCTCTCTTTATCTCCCAGGGTCTTCACCAAATGCATGGCAGTGGTGACAGCATTCCTGTGGCGCTCAAGGGTCTGGGTGTACCCCTACCTGGACGACTGGCTGATTGCAGCCCCTCCAGAACGGAGGTGGAGCGTCCAGAGATCTGGCCCTCCAGGTTTGCTCTCAGATTGGCCTCCTCATCAGCAAGGCCAAGTCGGAACTCGTGCCGAAGCAGGTGATACTCTTCATCGGGCAGAGCTCGACTCTCTTCGAGCCAGAGCTCGGCTCGGCGGACAGGGCCTAGGTTCTTTCCTTCTTTGCCCAGTCATTTCTGATTGGGCGATCGCGCCTGTCACGGGAGTTCCTCGCCTCCTGGGCTTCATGGCGGCCTGCACCAGCGTGGTCCCCTGGGCCCGTTGTACATGTGTCCCCTTCAGTGGGGACTGGCCTGCCAGTGGTCACAACGCTGCGATCCGCTGGACCAGCCCGTGACAGTGACCCAGGAGATGTGGAAGCTCTCCAGTGGTGTACCATTCCGGCACATCTGCAGGAGGGCATCCCGTCTCTCGCCCTGAGCCGACGGTCCTCTATCAACCGATGCATCTCTGATGGTTGGGGTGCCCATCTGGGGAGCACAGATCGCACGGCCTCTGGTCCCCTCGGGAGTCCTGATGCCATATCAACCTGCTGGAGCTCCGAGCGGTCCGCCTAGCTGTCACTGCCTTTGCTCCATTTCTACGGGTCAAGTGGTTCAGGTCCAGATGGACAGTACCACGACCATGTACTATCTAAACCGGCCAGGGCGGGACGCTCCATGCTGTTATGCATGGAAGCTCTCATATGGTCCCTCGCGCGCAGCCTGGGGCGGATCTCCTAGCCATTCAAGTGGCAGGAGCCTCCAACACCCTGGCCGATGCCCTAAGCCAGATAGGAGCTACGCCTCACGAGTGGTCTCTCCTGCCGGAGGTAGTACAAGATCTCTTCTCCCACTGGGGCATGCCTCAGATGGACCTGTTTGCCTCCAGGAGAATGTGAAGCTGAGACTGTTCCATGCCCGCCTCCTCAGCAGGGCTCGCTGCAGGGATGCCTTCTGAGGCCATGGACCCCGAGCTCTTCTACGCCTTTCCCCCATTTCCTTGATCCACAAGGTGCTTCAAGGCGAGGAGGGACAAGGCGCAGGTGATTCTGGTAGCCCCAGACTGGCCCCGCCAGTTCTGGTATCCAGATCTCCTCAGCCTCAGCTCCAGGCTCCCGAGGCGGCTTCCAGCCTGCCAGGACCTGATCTCAGTCAACCAGGGAAGGTATTCCATCCGGACCTTCAATCCCTGCACCTGACGGCCTGGTTTCTGAGCCGGCCAGAGTTCCAGGCCTTGGGTCTTCCGACGAGGTCCTCAAGGTCGTGAGGCGTCCGTGGAGTCGACTCAGGAAATGCTATGCCTTCAGATGGAAGAGATTCTCCATTTGGTGTCAGGGAAGGCTTGGACCTTCCGCCTGTCCCTTGGCAAGCATTCTGGACTATCTGTGGTCCTTTCTCAGCTAGGGCTCTGTCGACGACCCTTAAGGTGCACCTGGCAGCCATCTCTGCTTACCGGGCGAGGCCAGGAAGCAGTCGGTGGCGCAGGACAAGGTGGTCGGTGCTTTTTCAAAGGCCTTGACCATTTCCTCCGTGTGAGAACCTCCACCTCCATGGGATCTACTGCTGGTATTGGCCAAGCTCATGGGCAAGCCATTGAACCGATGCACAGGTGCGATATTTCCCACCTGTCATGGAAGACCGCCTTCTTGGTGGCTATCACGTCAGCCAGAAGGATGGGAGAGCTCCAGGCACTTCCATCGAGTCTCCTTATCTGGTCTTCCACAGGGACAAGGTTGTCTCTGCGCCCCACCAGTTCCTTCCAAGGTGGTGTCGGAGTTTCACCTTAACCAGGTGTTGACTCTGCCGGTGTTCTACCCCAATCACAACTCAAGGCCGAATATAGGCTCCATACTTTGGACCCTAGATGAGCGCACTATTATAAGGAGCGGACGGCTGAAGTTCGGGAGAGGTTCGCCAGCTGTTTGTCACCCACGCTGAAGCCACACCTGGCAGACCTGCAACCAAGCAGACGATAAGCAGGTGGGTCACCTCCTGCATAGATCTCTGCTATAGGTTGGCAGGCATGGAGCCTCCAGAGGATAGAGCTCATTGTACCGCCATACCGCTGCATTGGTAGCTGCTTCCAGGATGTCCCTATCCAGGATATCTGCAGGGCTGCTACCTGGAAGTCGGCAATACCTTTATTACCCACTACCACATCAACCTTGAGTCACGCCGGGATGCTGGTTTTGGGGCCTTGATTCTCCTGTCTATATTCCCTAAGTAGGGGTTGTGCGTCTTGCCTCCCTTCTCCTGAGAACTGCTAGGAGTCTGCCAATAAGTGTGGATTGAAAACATAGAAATACAGGTTACTCACCTGTAACAGGAGTTCTAGGAATGGTATATGTTCATCCACACGACCCACCCGACTCCCGACTCTCGACGCAGCCAACCCGTGTTCCAGCGGGCTAGATCTGGCCATGGGGCGGAGCTGATAGTTTTATCACCCGGGTGGGTGGGAGGAGCCAGCTTGAAGACCTTCCGGCAAGATTTAAAGCAGCAAGGAACCTGCCAGTAAGTGTGGATGAACAACATATACCATTCCTAGAACTCCTGTTACAGGTGAGTAACCTGTATTTATAAATCTTTGGAAGTTCCAAATGCCAGGCAAATCGGACACACAGTTCAGAAGTTATTGAGCATAATGAACCAAGACTTAGTTTGCTGACCAAGGCACCTAGCTTCACCTGAGCTCTTTCCTTCTAAGACTGCTTGAAAGGCAGAGTAGAGAAACTTAACAGAAGCAATTGAAAAGGATTAAGACTTATTTTGGCTAAGCAGATTTACTGTGTGGTGTTGTTTTTATTTTTACTCAAAGGGATTGCTACTGTTTGTTGCTAACATTTCATTGCTTTATTTTCTCTGATTCAAATTGTTGTTGCTGGCATACCTTCTTCTGCATTATTACAAGGTGTGCCTACAGGTGTATGCTAACAGATTACTGCTGTAATCTTCTGATTCAAATTGTCTTTTGCAAGGTATATCTTCTGTTACTGCTTTATTTTCTCTGTAGCAAAGTGTTTCTTACAGGGTATATCTTCTCTGAAATTACTGTATTACAGGTGGAGCTTACATTTTTGTGACTTTTTATCATTGGGCTAAGCAAAATTACTGTTTGACACTGTTTTATTGTATTCTTGTTTTTTTGTTTGTTGAAAAGGTTTGTTGTCTCAGAGGTGTTTCAGTCTCCTTCTCACATTGAAGGAGCTAATTGCTTCCTCCCACAGCTCTTCCAAAGGATTAGGTGTGTAGTGTGGGTGGAGCTGGCAAACTGTCAGTAATTTCCAACAGAAAGAAGGGTTAAAAGTCAGGTTAGTTGATATCTTGAGGTAGAAGACTTGGTTTGCTGGCTAAGGCACCTAGCTTCACCTGAGCCCTTTCCTTCTAAGACTGCTTGAAAGGCAGAGTAGAGAAACTTACCAGAGCAAGGAAAAGGATTAAGACTTATTTTGGCTAAGCAGATTTACTGTGTGGTGTTGTTTTTATTTTTTACTGACAGGGATTACTACTGTTTGTTGCTAACATTTCATTGTTTTATTTTTCTCTGTAGCAAAGTGTTTCTTACAGCGTATATCTTCTCTGAAATTATTACAGGTGGTGCTTTACAGGTTTTACAGTTTATCTAACATTAGGATAAGCTTTCAGGGTTACTGCATTTCTTGTTGACCGATTGTTTCTGCTCTACCTCCTTGTTCTTTCGTCCATGGTTCTTCTTTTTCGGCGGGGAAGGGCCCAGCCACCCACCCCCATCCCAACCACCCCACACTACACTTCTTTTACAGGGTACCACAGTTGTGACATTTCCTGTGGCAGAGCAGGAAGGGTGGATCAGTGGGCCTCCACAAAGCGAGCTCATTTACAGGGCACTAGTAATTTAACTTGTTATAACAAGTTAAACAAAACACAATCAAACCATTACTTGCATTTGTTTTCCTTTTTTTTCCTTCTAATTACTCTGACTAGGTTATAAACCCAGCAACTTATCTGGAATGGATATCATTAACTGCAGGTACTGTGGAACAATTTTCAGAAGGACAGTCTTACAGGATTTAGGACACTGTCCTACATGCTTGGCCTTTTGAGATCTTAGGGCTCAGCCCGGCAGCATGGGCAGAGATTGCACGCCTCAAATTTCATATTCAAGAGCAAATACATTATAAGAACCACCGCCATTTCCCAGCATCCAACAGAAAACCTCGACCACAGAGGGTAGTTGGTCCAGGAGGTTGGCAGGTGGTTAGAGGGCAAATCGGTGCCCCATCACCTCTGCTCTCCAACATATTACCTCCAAAACCATATAAACACTACAAACAGGTATCTGCCTCTATCTCTGAAATCAAACAAAGAAGCAGAAGACACTGCAGCACAGGAGCTAGCACAACAAAACTCACCCAAATCAGGAACCAAAACAAAAAAGCAAAAAGGAAATCCAAAAAACTTCTGATCATAAGAGACTCCATGATTCGGGAGTTGATACGTATCTCCAGCCAGGGTAATGGTCAGATGTCTCCCAGGTACATCAGCATGGAGTGACACTGACCGCATTGCTAAATTGTTCACAAAGCAGGAGAAAACATTGATGTCCTAGTACACATAGGGACTAATGATCTCGCCAGCCGGTCAGTTGTGGAGACCAAGGAACACTTGACCAGGCTGGGTGACAAACTATCACCTATTTCATCTAGTATCTCCTTCTCGAGATCCTGCCAGTCTGGGAGAGGGGAGCAGATGGACGGAAGGTCAGAGAAGGGGAGATAGGGAGCTAAACACATGGTTCAAGGGCTGGTGCCAGGAAAGGACACAGATTTGTAGGAACTGGCAACAGTTCTGGGAGCGAAAGTTCTTTAAATTTGATGGACTGCATCTGACTAAGGAGGGAGTCAGTGCATTGGGACAGAAGTTTGACGTCTTTGCAGAATATTTAAACTAGTAAACGGGAGAGGGATGCAGCACCTCTACGTCGAATGGGAAGAACACCCTCCCCTCAGCTAGTGGTCAAACAGGATTCAGCATGTTTGCAGTTCATTTGCATCACCAGGTAAGAAAAAGGTTTGTCTCCCCATATGACGACAGGGGTGACACAAACCTCACCCAACAACTAACACACCAAAATCTGGCCAATGGAAAATCATGTACACAAATGCTCACAGCCTGGGAAATAAGATCCCAGACCTGCAGGCAATGTCAGAGGCTAAACTGGACATAGTAGCAATTAGTGAGACGTGGTTTACGGTAACCACACTTGGGAGACTTCAGTACCTGACTATGTATTGTTCAGAAGAGACCGAGGTGCAAAAAGGGGGGAGGAGGGCCCTGTTTGTCAATGAAAATATTAAAGCTACAGAAACCAGAATACACATAAGGAGCCAGAAGAACTGTGGGGTCACCCTGGAAACAGGAAATGGGACAGCCATAAGAACTGGGGTTGTCTACAGGCCCCAGACCAGGGGAGGACATAGACACATTACTGTTAGAGATATACACAACATGACAGCTAAAGGGAGGTTCTGATAATGGGAGACTTCAACATGCCGGATACAGATTGGTCAATACCAGCAGGAACATCTGTCAGAACTAGACACATAGTGGATTTCCTGTAGGGGAGGGCATCAAACAACTGGTACAGCAACCCACAAGAGACAGGGCTATCCTAGCTCTAGTACTGACTAACAAAGAAGGATCACAGATCTCCAGGTAGAAGGTCACCTGAGGCAGTGACCATCACATGGTATGGTTTAATTTGGCTACTACATCTAAATCATCCCATTCCAAGGCAGCAAAATATGGGACTTCAGAGGAGCTGACTTTGATAAGATGGCCAACAGAGTTAAGCTAGCCCTGGCAAAAAGAAACACAGGTGAGGGGGTACAGGCAAAGTGGGCAAGCATTAAGGATGCAATACTTGAAGCAACATCCCATTGTGTTAGACAGAAAAGGAAGTGCAAAGAAGAAGGAAACCACTTTGGTTCTCAAATACATAGCAGAAAAGGTCAGAGCCAAAAGGCTGGCCTTCAGGAAATATAAGGAACACAGCGGGATGAAGATAGGGAGGCATACCAAACTGCCCTAAGGGAAGCAGGGAAGGCAGTAGGCAGGCAAAGTCCCAAACTGAGGAAACACTAGCATGAACAGTAAAAGAAGGTGACAAGACTTTCTATAGTTACATTAGTGAAAGGAGAAAGTCCAGAGAGGGTATGCTAAGCTAATGGAGAAAAGGGAGCATGTGAGGAGGAGGACCCTGTAAAGGCATCTATCCTAAATAGATACTTTTGCTCAGTATTTACTGAAGAGACGGTAGGGCAGGGTCCACAGCTCAGCATCATGGACACAGGGGAGGAGGGTGAGCACTAATCCTTCACAAAAAAGAACGGTCCTACAAGAGCTTAAGTAAGCTCAGGTGGATAAGGCAATGGGACCTGATGCCATACAGCCCAGGGTACTTAAGGAGCTAAAGGTGGAACTAGCAGAGCCATTAGCAGAACTGTTTAGTGAGTCTCTGAGCACAGGAGAGGTCCCAGAAGACTGGAGAAGGCTCATGTGATCCCGCTCCACAAGAGTGGTAGCAGGGAGGAGGCGGGAACTACAGACCAGTCAGTCTTACCCTCAGTAGTGGGCAAGATTATGGAGGCACTCCTTAAGGAAAGGATAGTGCAACATCTGGAATCCATGAGGGCACAGGATCCAAGACAGCATGGTTTACAAAAGGAAGGTCCTGTCAAACTAATCTCATAGATTTCTTTGACTGGGTAACCAGAGTGGTGGACCAAGGGGAGCAGTTGATGTCGCCTACCTTGACTTCAGCAAAGCTTTTGACTCTGTTCCACATAGAAGATTGATAAATAAGCTGGGTAGGCTCAGGGTGGGTCAGAAGTTGGTCAACTGGGTGGCAAACTGGTTGACGGGCAGAAAACAGAGAGTGGTGGTAAATGGTATACAGTCAGAAGAGATGCAAGTCACAAGTGGGGTTCCTCAGGGATCAGTCCTGGGGCCAGTCCTCTTCAACATCTTCGTTAGTGACCTTGCAGATGGACTAGAGGGTAAGGCTTGTCTGTTTGCAGATGACACCAAGATCTGCAACGGAGTAGATGATCCAGATGGGGTGGGCAGAATGAGAAGAGATCTGGATAAACTAGCAAAATGGTCAGAAGAGTGGCAACTGGATTTAATGCAAAGAGTGCAAAATCATGCACATAGGGAATAGAAACCCTGAAGCCACTGATAGGCTGGGAGGGAGTTGCAGCAGTCACAAAGGAAGAAAGAGACTTGGGCATCATCATCACTGATGACCTGAAATCATCCAAGCAGACCTCTAAAGCAGTAGGTAAGGCTAGGGGGTGTTAGGTGTATTAGTAGGGTATCACAAGTCGTAGAAAGGAGGTAATAATCCCTCTTTACAAGACACTGATTAGGACTCATCTGGAGTACTGCGTGCAGTATTGGAGGCCACACCTTCACAAGGACATTAACCAAATTGAGGCAGTCCAGAGAGGGCAACTAAAATGGTGCAGGGACTGCATCAGAAGACATATGAGGACAGATTAAACAGAGCTCAATATATATACCCTTGAGCAAAGGAGGAGAGAGGTGATATGATCGAGGCATTCAAACACCTTAAGGGCATTAACAAGGTGAAAGAGTCTAACATGTTTAAATATAAGAAAATAGCAGGACACAGCATGAGATTAGAGGGGTCGATTAAGGGGAATGTGAGGAAATTCTTTTTCACAGAAAGGGTGGTGGATGCATGGAATGGCTTACCACAAGAAGTGGTGGCTATGAATACAGTGCAGGGCTCCAAACAGGCATGGGATAGCATACGGAAGCAATACAAATGACTATGAATAGATAGGCCACTGACAGAGCAAAGGCTGATGGCACATTTATAAGGTAGGAAAAGAAATGGGCGGACTGGATGGGCCTTGCGGTCCTTATCTGCCATCAACTTCTATGTTTCTGTGTTCAAATTTTCATTTGTCGGAGTGGCATAATTCCACACCTGTTAATGTTTACACCAAACCACTGCAAGGCACCTCCGTACACTATGCCTATCTACGCTATAAATTTCAAGCCAGAAGTCACAGAGTTTGGAACCGTTTGATTTTGAAAGCAGCACAAGGAAGTCACAGAGTTTGGAACTGTCTGATTTTGAAAGCAGCATAAGGGAAGTCACAGTTTGGAACTGTTTGATTTTGAAAGCAGCACATGGGAAGTCACAGAGTTTGGAACTGTCTGATTTTGAAAGCAGCACAAGGAAATCACAGAGTTTGGAACTGTTTGATTTTGAAAGCAGCACATGGGAAGTCAAAGAGTTTGGAACTCTGATTTTGAAAGCAGCACAAGGAAATCACAGAGTATGGAACTGTCTGATTTTGAAAGCAGCACAAGGGAAATCACAGAGTTTGAACGCAGTGCTTTGGCTTCTCAGAAGGAACTAGAAGGGGACAAGATCAGATCTACAGTACAGTAGCTTCTTGTTGTTTTACATTGTTTCTTGTGGATTCTACTTGGTAGAAGGTTATTTCTTTTCTTTCTTACTACTAAGGGGCTAGCAGGGTATTGTTTGGGGCTGTTGGAATTTTGAAACCTGTTTTGGTAGCTATAAGTGGGCTCATTTGTTTGATTCACTGTGTGGCAGGCTGCATTTGTAGAGACCTATTTCTTTTGTTTTAAAACATAATTGGTGTGATTTAACTGGGTTTGTTTCTTTGAATTGGAGACATATATCTTCTAATTCCAAGTCTATTTTGATGTGTTGTTGGTGAAGCTGTTTGAATTGGAGTCCTGTTTCTTTGGGTAGCAAACTTATTTTGGGGGCTTTGAGTAGAATTGTGATTCATTGTTGCTGGCTTCACTAGCTGCAAAGTTTGAGTGCAGAGTGGGGAAGGGTGCTAATGGTCTGACCAGAGGCCTCAGCTACCTGATTGTTTCTGGAAGACTTGGGCTGGTCCCACCCTTGGTCCATTATTTCCTTTATACCAGGGGTTCTGACATTACTTCCTCAAACAGGCAAAGGATATGCACCTGTCATAGCAAAAGCAGACATCCAGGAAAGGAACAACAGCAAGTGAAGAGGTGACTGCTCTCTCAGTGGAAGGAAGTAAATGCAAATTTAGGAGCTTTCATTATTACTTCTTTGCATTGATATTGCATTGAGGGAAAGGAGGAGTAGGAGTTTGAAGAAGGTTGTGCAATGGCTACTTAAAGTTTGTTTTTGAATGTGGATAGGAAGGATAGGAATATAAAAGCAGTTGCTCAATATATCTAAACGTGTGCAACAAAGGAGTAAGGAAATAAAGCAAATGTTTTGCACTGATAGAGGAGGAGAGGGGAGACTTGGGGAGTGTTTGGTATCCTGCATCTGGAAGGGTGGGGAGTCGCTGGTGGCAACGACAGCAATGGGTAGGTGGTAGGCTACAACAACTACGGTGCACCAATCTTTCAAAAATTGCCTGGAGTGTGGGAGGATGTTTAGTGTGCAACCACAAAGAAAAACTTAGAAAGGAGATTGAGGTCTGCAGGAGCAACTAAGACGGGCAAGGCAGATTGAGAGTGGGTTTAGCCCAATACTGGAGGGAGGAAGAAGGGGAGCTGAGGAGGCGATTTAAGCCAACAGTGTTGAGGAGAGGGTCAGAAGAAGGAAGCAGAGACAAAGGGCCCAGGCCAGGAGAACAATTGCCGGGGAAACCAGGTCAGGAGACAAAAGACAAATGGAAGGAGGAGATAGGGACTTCTGAGGAGGCGAAGAAGTGTCAAAAGTCATGGAGTGGAAAGGAGAGAACAGATTACTATGAAGAGAGAGGAGGCGGGCATTTGTGAAGGGCCTTCAGAAAATAGTTGTGCACTGCTAGAGAGGAAGAAGGTGGAGGAGGGAAATGATGAAATTAGAGGAGTAATTGATAAATGCCTGGACCAAACTGAGCGGGGGAAGTTCTGCTGGGAGAATGCAGCAGGGGTAAAAGGGGAAATAATGTGCAGGAGGAAGAAGAGGAGCTGGAAATGAGAGAGGAGATGAATGGAAGCAAGCAGGGAGTAAGAGGGGTGGAATCTTAGTGCTGGGGAACTCAATACTAAGAGGAGTTAGGTGGGTAGCAAGGGTGAGAGGCATAGTCGCATTTGGGTGGAGGCCATGCCAGGAATGACAGCGGAAGGGGTGGGACAGTCTGTTCTGAAATATGCTAGAAGGGGTAGGGACAAGCCTCATTTAATTATACATCTTGGGACAAACGACCTGGCTGACAAGACAGTAGACACAGTCAGAGGAGGTTTGAGGAACTAGCACAATTATGTGAGGGGGCAGGAAGATCAGTAACTATTTCAGAGATACTTCTGTGCCAAAGACAAGCACAACAAGAAAGCTGAGAATAGAGGAATTTAACGGATGGCTAAGAACCTGGTGTTGTGCTAAAGGGTATGGGCTGTTGGGGGTGGGGAGGGACCTGGGAGGACAGTAGTCTCGATGCCAAGGACAGACTGCACTTGAGTGAGGAGAAAAAAGTGTTGAAACAGAGGATGGAGGGTACATAGAGGAAGTTGGGAATTTAAACTAGGGTGGGGGTGGCAGTTGGGGAAGAGATATGCAGAGACCACAGGTTGAGAAACCATATGAGCTTACCCCCATAACAGTGACAAAGGAGAAATGGCAAGTACTGTTGGTGATGCTAGGAAAGGAGGGCAGGATGGGGGGCGGAGGGTGGAAGGTGGTTACCCTTAATGCTAGGAGCCTTGGGAGGAAAACTGCAGAGTTACAGGTTCTCATGGCAGAGGAGAGGTGGACATTGCAGTCATCAGGAAACACGGGCCACCAGTACAATGACTGGGACCTGTCTGTACCAGGGTACAGATTATTTCATAGGGACAGAGTGATTGGGAAAGGAGCGGGGTGGCACTATATATGAAGGAAGGACTGAAAGTGTGTAAGGGAGGAGGTGAGGAGGGTAGTACTGGAGTCACTTTGGATGCAAATCCAGGATTCCAAGAATAGGATTCTTAGAATGGGAGTGGTATACAGGCCACCATGTCAGACGGAGGAGTTAGACAGGGAACTAGCGGGACAGATCAGGAGGACCTGCGAGAAGGGTAGTGTGTGGTGATTGTGGGGACTTCAACATGCCAGGAGTGGACTGGAGCACCCCAACAACCAGGAACAGAAGGGAGCAGGTACTGCTGGATGCCTTCCAGGACAGCTTCCTGCTGCAGATGGTCAGTGAACCAGGTTAGGAAACACCCTTGACCTTGTGCTGGCAAATGGGGACTTTGTGAGAGAACTTACAGTGGAGGAACGCCTGTCAGGAGTGACCACCGTCAGTATGGCTCACATTGGATATGGGCAAGGAAGGAGGGAATCTGGCACAATAGTGCTGGACTTCAGGAGGGCTGACTTTGGGAGGATGGGGAAGTGGTAAAAGGGTACTGGCCAGAATTCAATCTAGTATGGACACTAACTAGAGGTGGGAGCTCATAAAGCTGGGGATAGTGGAGCAACCAAAACCTGCTGCAAAGCCCAGAGCAAGAAGGCTAGGGCTAAGAAACCGATCTGGTTGAGCAAGGAGGTCATAGAAAAGGTAAGGAGGAAAAGAGCTGCCTTTAGGAAGTACAAGAGAAACAGGAGGGGGAGGACGGGAGGAGTACTTGACAGAATCGAAGGAGGTGACAAGGGCAGTAAAGGGAGCCAAAGCATCTACGGAACTCAGGCTGGCACAAGGCATTAAGAAGGGGAGAAGGACTCTTAAGTACATCAGGGAGAAAAGGAGCTGTAAGGACCACATAGTAAAGATTAGGAAGGAGCGGGTTGGGTGGAAGCAGGGTGATAAAGGCGGAAGCACTAAATGAGTACTCCTGCTAAGTATTTACTAAAGAGAAGAGGGGGGTGACACCCAAGGTGGGAGAAATGGCAGAAGCGGGGGAGGGTGACAGATGGGGAAATCATGGAGAGCAGAGTTTGAGAGGGTTTGAAGGCACTGAGGTGGACAAGGCACCAGGCCCAGATGGCATCCACCCCAGGGTACTGAAGGAGCTGGCAGAGGTCCTTGCAGGACCTTTGGCAGACCTATTTAATGCCTCACCACATCGGGTGTGTACCTCAGGATTGGAAGATGGCTCATGTGGTGCCCCTCCACAAGAGTGGCCCCAAGGATGAACCGGGAAACTACAGACCAGTGAGCCTCACATCCATCGTGGGTAAGCTAATGGAGACTATCCTGAAGGAGAGGCTAGTGGCCCTCCTAGAGGCCAAGGACTACAGGACAGCAGACAGCATGGTTTACACGTGACAGATCCTGCCAAACCAACCTGGTCGAGTTCTATGACTGGGTAACTAGGCAACTGGACAGGACCATGCAGTGGATGTCCTGTATCTGGACTTCAGTAAGGCATTGACTCAGTGCCACATGGAGGCTGGGAAGGAAGTTAGTAGGCACAGGGGTGGGTGCAAAGCTGGTGAGATGGTGAGGAAACTGGCTGCAGGGAAGGCAACAGAGGATGGTGGTGGGTGGGAGCTCACACCCAAGGGCAGTGACGAGCGATGTTCCACAGGGCTCAGTGTTGGACCAGTGTTGTTTGGGATATTCATCGTAGACATATCATGGGACATCAAGAGCAAGATCAGTCTGTTTGCTGATGATACCAAGGTAGACGCGGTGGTGGATGACCTAGGTGGGTGGCATGGGTTGCAAGATGATCTGGCAAAGCTTGAAACCTGGTCAGACACCTGGCAACTAGGCTTTAATGCCAAAAGTGCAAGGTGCTGCATTTTGGGATGAAGAACCCAAGGAGGAGTTACCAGCTAGGGGAGTGCAGCTAGCCCAGACAGAGGAGGAGAAGGATCTGGGTGTGCTCATTACAGGGTCGATGAACAACTCGGCACAATGTAGGAAGGCAGCTGCAAAGGCCAACAAAATGCTGGGTTGTATTGCAGGGGTATATCCTCGAGAAGGGAGGAGGTGATTCTGCCACTGTATAGGTCATTAGTTAGACCACACCTGGAGTACTGCGTGCAGTACTGGCGTCCGTATCTGAAGAGGGACATTGGGTTACTGGAGGGGTGCAGGCGAGAGCGACAAAGATGATCAAGGGGCTGGGGACTTATCTCATACGAGAGGAGGTTGAAGGAGTTGAACATGTACTCACTGGAGGAGAGGAGAGACAGGGTGACGTGATTGAAACCTTTAAATACATGAAAGGAATAAACAAGACGGGTTCAGAGGGGCTGTTCAAAGTAAGGAGGGAGGGAGGGCCACCAGGGGCCATGATATGAGACTGGAGCGAGGAAGGTTCAGGAGGAGATGAGGAGACACTTTTTACAGAGAGGGTGGTGGCTGGGTGGAATCGTTACCTGCTGAAGTGGTATGCAGTAGAACAGTTGACTGCTTCAAACGAGGATGGGACAGGACAAGGGAGGGTTAATGAAGGAAGGGTGGAAGGGAGGGCAGCTGCAGAATAAGGGTGCTAGCTGCACATTCGAGCAGACTTGATAGACCCTAGGCCTTTATCTGCTGGCAAATTTCGAGTGTGTTAGATGTAGAACGCTATGCTAAAACATTAACTGTATCACGAGTATCTCCACAGTGAATAATTTTCCAACACGTAAACATCATTATTCACACCCCAGGACATCCACTAAACACCCTCAAATTTCATGTGAAAAGACCAGACCGTTGCAGAGATATTCAATGTTTACGTTTCTGCACCTTTAAAGTTTTCCACCACAAAATGGTGGAAATCGCGGCAAAATGCACTAAATGGCGGACCTGACAGCCGAAAAATCTGTAAATGCGAGGGGGCAACTTCAAATGGCAATAACTCTGAACGGAACAAAATTTTTTCACCAAATAAAACTGGCATATTCCATGAACACAGGTCTTTCTCTATGGCAGTTTCAGATCAATCAACCACACACTGGCTGCACTATGCGTTGCGGAAGACAGTGCAGAAAAATAACAAAACAACATTTTGCACTGCGCAAATGCAGGAACACAAATGATCACATTAAAGCAAACAGTAGTGGCAGCAGTGAGGTAAAGAAAATAGTAATGCACACAGTGATGCAAACGGTTAATGATAACACAAATGGTAAGAGAAAGCGAAGCACAAACGTTAATGAAACCAAATGGTAATGCAAACACTAAAGGCAACAGAAAGCGGTAGCGTAAATGCAAATGGTAATAAAGCGCAAAAAATAGCAGCGGCATGAAGGAAGCAGTTACGCATTCAACAACAGAAACGCTACCGATTACGCAAATGCTGAGGCCAGCGGAAACACAAACGGTAGCGAGCACGCAAACAGTAACGGTAACACAATTGAAACGCAAAACGGTTACGGTAACACCATCGATGACACCAAAGGAAACAGTAACGGAAACGAAATGCAAGCGCCAGACGCAAACAGTAACACACGGTGACGCAAAAGTAAACGTAAACAAAAACGGTAACACAAACTTTCCCAAAAAGGTGCATTCAGAAGCACAGTGAATACAAAGAATGTATGCATAATAATGGCCCTCTGAGCAGAAAATGAGCACTTGGAATACTAAATTCCTTATATCTCAGAAACCATCGACATATAAAAAATTTAAAATCTTGTATTATTTATGATTTTCCGGGCTAGTTTTGCACTTGGTCTCCTACTGGGGGACTAAGCATTCTTCGAGGAAAAGTCTGTATCTCGAACAGTTTTGAGATACCAGACTGACTGCTGAGACTGGCCGTAATGTTATCCTATGGGGCAAATCGTCAACTTTGGAGTGCAGTAACTTTGCAACCTCTAATATTTTTACCAAACCACCACAAGGCACATCTGTGGTATATTGGCTTTCTTTCCTAAATTTCAGCCCAAAGACCAAACCGTTCTTTTGCAGCAGGTTCAAAAATTCCCTATTGTTTTGGCCATAGTGTACAAAGTACTTTTGCAAATCACGACACCATCGCAAATGAAATCACAAAAGTGTCGCATATGCGAAAGTACTTTGTGACACTACTTTTACAAAATTTCAAAACATATTTCTGGGGTGTTTTACCCCAAAAAGACATAGCTAACATCCTCTAGCCTCGACTAGGTGAACACAACAAGAATTGTGACTTTAGAGTGTCCACATTTAAATGCAAAGCATTTCTCTGACCACCAACTGAAAACTAGATGGCTGATTTGAGACACTACAAGGGTCATTTGCTAAAGTAAAAAGTGCATTCGACACTTTTGCATATTTGTTAACTTTCCTTTGACTATAATCGGAAACTTTAAAAAAACAAAAACTTTGAACCATTTAATATTTTTCATGAAATCTTGAAAGGCACATCGGGGACCCAGCTGCATGTTCCCTGAAGGTTTCGGATCGTTCTACATAAACCTTACGGGCTGTAGAGTACGAGCAAAGAATGCACAAAATGTGTAATTTGTGCATTTTTCGGCACTCTGTAGCTCTGCAACCATACATCCAACCGTATGAAAACAGGTCAAGAGATCTATGGTACCAGACGCGCATGCCAAATTTCAGGCAAATCGCCATATGGTGGCAAAAGTTATTAAGCTGCCAAATTTCAGATTTAACCTTAGATGGGGTACTCAACCTAACTATAGTGCACTACCGTACCACTATAATGTGTATATAGATATATATAGTAAATGTGTGTCAATCTATGAATACAGTCTATATGTGTTTGTCAGTCTTTGAAGTGAGTAGTAGTGATCTACGTTATACTCAACATTTGGGTTATAATGTTTTAAAGATTGATCGACTGACTTACTGGCATAGCAGTTGTGCTAACGCATGGCGCCGGCAAGCCTGAGTTGACAGAGGACTGAACATGAACATCCCAGAGGATACTCTCCTCGAGAGGAGGGCTCACGGTCTCCTCTGCTTTACTATCTTAATGACTATAGGTGGTGGTGCAGTCCAAGCAGATGTGCACAAAAGGAAGGACACCAACAAGCTCATATGTGGTGTCTTGACGGAGAGGAACACCAGATAAACAGGACCACCTCCCCAAAGCCACTGCATGACGTCTGCCCCACGTCACAGGCCCACACCACCAACTGGGGCTCTCACAGTCAAACTGAGCTACAACTGTGTTGCGGTTGGGTCCCTTCTGGTGGTCCCACACTGGAGGACAAGCCAGGAAGGAATAGATGGCGAGGTAAGTCTTAGGGAAGGCAAGTGATGGAACTGGGCAGGGGTTAGGACCGAGGCAGGGCCAGTTAGGGTGCAGGAGGAAAAGTACACTAAATTAAATAAAAATTGATTGATTGATATACTTGTCTTGGGTGTCCCACCCGGCTTGCAGTGTGACTTAGAAGGGCGCTGTTGCTGTGACTGTGTAAAATAAAATATGATGCTTATGACTGACAAGTAGTGGGTTCTTTATTGATGGGGAATAGTGCTGTTGCCCAGGACATTAATTTCTAAACATTTGTTGTTTTCTAGGTACAGAAGTGGGACGAGCAGCAAGAGAAAGGGACCTTAGGAGGTAGAATATAATGCTACCTTTGCCTTGTGACATCGACTTTCTTTAAGCACAGTTTAATGCTAGCAACTGTGTATTGTCTGAGTTTCTGTTATCTGCAAGTTAACTGTATTTTTCTGCCTGTAATCACTCATACAAACACCCTGTCTAGATGTGAAACTTTTCAAATGGAATAAAAACCTATTACTGTCAAACTTGGATGAGCAGCACGGCCCTTAATTGCCTCAGTTCCTTTTTCCCACCGTCAAGTGACATCAGTAATGAAGTTGCTCACCTGCAGGAAGTCAGAACTTCATGTCTGTGTGACAACAGCATTTAGTTTTTCTCAGTTTTAGAGTTTAAAGCTAGAGTTTGTTATTTTGTGTCATTTTAGAGGTTTCACAAAAATACTTCTGTCAGTCAGGGACCAGGAGGATTGCAGGAAAAGGCCAACTGGCAAAGTGCAGACCAGGGAAAACAGAATCCCCATGGGAACATGAGCAGGGAAATGGAACTATAGGAAAGGGTGGAAGGTAGTCCTGCTAAATGCCAGGAGCTTGGGCAATAAAATGCCTGAGCTCCAGGCGATGCTAACTGAGGGAGCAGTGGATGTGGCAGCGGTCACTGCGACTTGGGCCACTACAAGACATGACTGGGACCTGAACCTGGAGGGATACACTATGTTCAGGAAGGACAGGGAGGGAAGGGGAGGAGGTAGCAATGATAGTCAAAACTGCATTGGCATAGGGGGAGTAGAGGAGGCGGAGGGAACCGTGGAGGTGATTTGGGTCACCTTGATAACAAGGGGGCAAGAGGTAAAAATAGGAGTGGTGTATAGACCCCTGCCCTGGTGGAGGAGCTGGAGGACAGTCTGGTGGCAGATGTTAGGAGACACTGCAGACTGGGCAGAGGCAAGTGGTGGTGTTGAGGGACTTAAACATGCCAGGAACAGACTGGGAGACTATGACATCCTCTGTGACCAGGGAACAGAGGTTGTTGGATGTCTTTCAAGGCAGCGTTCCTAACTCAGCAGGTGAGGAACCGACCAGGGAGAGCACAGGTACTGGATGTGGTCTGGCAGACAGTGACCAGATTGGGGGCCTGGAGGTAAGGGACCCATTGGCGGGAGTGACCATGCACGGTCTGGTTCTGCCTGGACCTGGGAGGGCGAAGGCTGCACAAGACTAGGTAACCGACTTCCAGAGGCAGTTTTAAGAAATGGGAAGGATCCTTAAGGAGCATTTGGATGGGATTAGGTCAGACATGGACGCTGATAGTAGGTGGAAATCATCAGGAGAAGGGTGCAGGATGCTACCAGCACCTGTGCAAGAGTAAGACGAAATGCGGTAGGGCCCAAAACCCTGTTGGTGGACCAGGGAGGTCCAGGAGGTGGTGCGGGGAAAGAAAGCAGCCTATACAATTCAAGTGCTCAAGGAGTGAAAGGGATCGAGGAGTACGAGCTGATGGCTAAAAGGGCCACTAGAGTGGTGGGGCGGCTAAGGCAAGGAAGGAGAGAACCTGCCAGGGAAATTAGGAGAGGAAAAAGGGTTCTTTAGATACATTGGGGAAAAGGAAGGGTGAAGGGGCAGATTAGCAGGATTAAATCAGGGAGGATGGGCACAAGACCGGGAGCAGGCTGAGGTACTAAGCAGGTACTTCACCTCAGTTTCACCAGGGAAAATGGGGTGCTGCATCATACATGGGAAGAGACAGAGATACTGAGATGGGGGAACCCTTACCGATCGGGCAGGTCTGGGGAGAGGGGAGGCATCACTGGCAGGTGGGGGAGGGCTAAGCAGGGAAAGGGGTACGGAAGTGAAATCACAGCTGAGAGAGTGAGGAAGCCCTCAGCTCCCTTAAAGACGGAGAAAGCACCAGGGCGGATAAATTACATCCCAGAGTGCTGAAGGAACTTGCAGATGTCCTGGCAAAACCCTGGCAGAGCTTTTCACCATCTCTCTGAGGACAGGGTGGGTGCCCCAAGACTGGAAGGTGGCGCATATGGTGCCTATCACAAGGGGGATAAAGGGAGGTGGCAGGAACTACAGGCCTGTCAGCCTGACCTCGGTGGTGGGCAAGGTGATGGAGGGCATTGTCAAGGAGGGCTGGGGGGACCTGGATAAGTCAGGGTGCCTGGACGATAGACAGCATGGATTCATCCTGGGAAATCGTGTCATACAAACCTGGTGGAGTTCTATGACTGGGTGACAAGTGCCTTGGACCTGGGTAGACCAGTGGATGTCCTCTTTCTGGACTTCAGCAAGGCATTTGACTCTGTTCCTCACATGTGGGCCTGTTGGATAAGCTGGGAGAAATGGGGTGGGGAACCAGATGATCAGATGGATAGGCAATTGGCTCCAGGACGGACCCAGAGGGTCGTAGTTGGTGAGGATAGTCTCATCCCCAAGGAGGGTCATTAGTGGGGTCCCACAGGATCAGTCCTTGGGCCCCTTCTGTTCAGCGCCACGTATCTGACATAAGGACAGGAATCAGGAGTGAGATGAGTCTCTTTGCAGATGACTCCAAGCAGGCGGTGGTGGATGGGGAGGAGGGAGGTGGCCTACAGGGGACCTGGAGGCTCTGGAAAGATGGTCTAGAAAGTGGAAGCTGAGGTTCAATGTGGGGAAATGCAAGGTACTCCACCTGGGGCAGAAACCCAGGTCAAGTGTACACCCTGGGGAATGCTACAAGTCTCAATGGCTGAGAGGGACCTGGGGGTGGTGGTGGATGTCAAGATGAACAACTCTGAGACTTGTAGGAGGGCAGCAGCCAAGGCCAACAGGATGCTGGGATGCATCGCTAGAGGGATCACCTCAGAAGGAGGAAGTGATACTCCTCTGTATAACTGCTTGGTGAGGCCGCACCTTGAGTACTGCGTGCAGTTTTGGAGAGCCACACTTAAGCGGGACATTAACCTCCTGGAGGTCCAGAGGAGGGCAACCAAAATGATTTGGGGCTTGGGGACAGTACCTATGAGGAGAGGCTCGAAGAGCTAAATATGTACACATTGGAAGAGAGAAGGGACGGGGGACATGATGGGGTCTTTAGGTACATGAAGAGGGTAAATAGGGGAGGAACAGTCGGGGTGCTTGAAGGAAGGAGGAAGGGGCAGCTAGAGGCATGGCTGGAAGCTGGAGGAAGATTCAGGAGAAAGGAGGAGGTGCTACTTCACTGAGAGGTGGTGGAGCCATGGAATGCACTGCCTAGGGGGCTGGTGGAGGCAGAGACAGTGGAGGGGTTCAAGAGGGGTGGGACAGGTACAGGGGAAGGGTTCTGGAAGCAAAATCCAATGCAGCAAGAATATCCGGAACTGGGAAGGAGAAGCCAGAAAAGGCGAGGGGACAGCAAGGTCAGCACCCAGGTTGAGGACTGACCAAGCGAGCAGACACGAAAGACCATTAGGCCTATTCTGCTGGCATTTTAGTATGTTAGTATGTTAGTTTACCCACAGCCCTACCGAGCTGACGGTCAGTAGCCATAGGTGATGATGGCAGGGAGCATTCTCAGGCAGGCTGCTCCAGCAGCATGGCTTTGCCCTGACCACTTTGCCCATTGGGAAAGGTTTGACAACAGATGGTCCTGTGCTGTGGAGGAAAAATATTCCTACCAAAAATACAAAAGAGTGGGCCATTCCGATTTTCATCGGGTTCTCAGCACTGCTTGGCCTCAAGTTCTTCCTCTTCCCTTGGAAGGGAAGAAGTAAGTACCACCAAGGTTTCCTCTGAGAAGTTTGGGCAAGAGCCTGTCTCCCAGAGCCAGAGGCATCACCGCAACATCAGCATCTCGAGGACCTCTGATTCTAGGAGGTTGATGTCTCAGGCCCGGAGTTTCCCGCTGTCAGTAAATGGGGACCCCAGTGGGAGTTCCACCATTGGGCAGCTCTTTGGAGCAGTGGGTGACAGCATCAGGCTTGTGTGTCTCTGCCAGTGGACCAGGTCACTGGCCCTTCTGGGTCAGTGGAACTGAGACCGTGGGTGGGGCCCTCAAGCCAGGTGGAGCATTTGACTCCAGCAACAGCCCTGGGCCCTTGCCATTGACCGCATTGCTGACTCCTGTCCTACTAGCTGCACCCCTACCCTGTGTCACTTGGTGGGACCAGTTGGGTAGTGCTGCTGTTCACTTCAGTGCTGGTGCCAGTGCTGGGTTTGGACCCTCAGGGCCTGGCCCAGTGCTGGTCCCGCACTATCCTTGGCTCCAGGGATTCCCCAGTGCCAGATTCAGTTCTGGTTTTGGCACTAGCCCCTCATCCTTGGGGCTGGTGTTGCCAGACCACAGTGTGGATTAAAGGTCCTGCGATCCACCACTCTCTGTGATCCTCCCTCTAGGGAGAATGTAGAGGGGACAGGTCTGACCCGACCTCATCTTCTCTGAGGGCTGCAGCGATGACTTTATTAACCTGGACTCTTTGGACCCAGGCCCTACTTCAGTGCTCATGAGGATCTAACTTCAAGGCTTTGTTCAGAGATATGCCTTCTGCACTTTATTTTGAGCCTAAAGCCATTGCTCAAGGTGAATGTCTGCAGTGGTTAAACATTTCTACCATGCTGGTGAATTTTGTTCCTCCTAGTCCGCCTGCATTTGAAACCCTGTCTGATGTGGTCTGGAGTAGGCTTGCTTTAATACCTTCTGTCTGCAAGCAGATGGGTTATTAAAAATAAATAAATGTTACAGTACCCATAAAAGATAGTACAGTGTATGATCTGACTTCGTGGTGGAGCTCTTGCAGCAGGTATTACACTTAGGACTAATGCCACCAGGCGTTAGGGACCCCACGAAAGATCTTCCAGCTGGCAATCTGTGATGGGGTCCACCCCGATGTCGGCTCCACCCAACATCCAACGTGGTATAAAAGGGCAGACCCCGGCGCCATCTCAGTTCTTTCCGGTGCTGACCCACTTAGTTGGCTCCACGGATGCCTCGCATTAGCAGTCGACCACCTCTTTTTAGCGCTTTCTAAAGCAGTAGTTAATACATTTTCTCGTTTGATTAAGTACTTAATTTGCATGTTTCGCCTCCCCGCTGTGGCAAAAGTCAAAGTGCCAATGCAAGCAGATCCCGCCAAGGACAGCCATGAGGCCTGCCTGATTTGCTTAGGCCCCACCATCAGCCCGATGACTGTCCGCACTGTAAAAGTTTAACAACAAGATGAGGATAAGAAGAGCAAAAGCGCTTAAGGCCTACCTCCTAGAGCAGAAAATAGCAGCCATGCAGAAATCCCCATTGGGACCCAGCTCTTCATCTCCAACGAAGGAGTCTCCCCACCGAGAGAAGTCATCAGGGAAACACCATTCACGGGAAAAGATAGGGCCAGGTCAGAATCCCACCCAAAATCTCCTCAGAGAGCTTCTTCCTCAGCCTCCGGCAGGAGGTCAGTCAGTCTCCCCATCCTCCGCTGGGACCGGCTCAAAGAAGATGCCCTCTTCCTCTGCTGACAAACCCAGAGAGCATTCTTCTCTCCTGGGTGCTCTGACGCCCAGGTCCCCTGGCTCACTGACCCAATAAGTCTTCTCACAGGTTGGCCCAGGAGGGACGGTCGCCCGCTGATAGGCCCTAAGGAGTCAGGCCATAAATCCAGTGGATCATCCAACAAGCACAAAAAGTCAGATGACTCCATCAGGCAACAGGGGACAGTCAGCCTGCGGATGCCTCCACCACCAGCTAAGGGGCTGTCACGCCAGCGACAAGTGCCCCCAGCCCAGGCGGCCTCACCGGAAGACAGGGCCCCTTGGCCTGAAAAGGCAGTCGCCAGCTGGCGACCAGACGCCCGCCTCCCACCAGACAACTGGTCACCTGACGACACTCAGCATACACCAGACCCTGGGTGGGATGAACCTCACCCATACATATGGAGCCCGACCCACAGCCAGACACACACAGGGCAGCCTCCCGGGCCGGACACCTGTGCGAAACGTCCCAAAGATCCGGCGCCCAGTCCTTCATCCCTGAGCGCCCCTCCACGGTCGTCCCTCTAGCAGATGTCAGGGCTCTTTTCACTTCATGGTGGAATACAGTAAAGGGACCTGCTATACAGACCTCCAGATCCCCTCCTAAGGAATCCAACCTCCTCCTCCCGACCTCGGACAAGGCCGGTGAAGGCTCTCGTCCACCTCCCAGTCAGAGAGAGAAAAGGAGACGAAAGTCGTCCACTGTTCCCTCTTCCAGTGACTGGCTATCGTCCACATCTGGAGATGATGCAAGGGATTTGTCCTCTGAGTCTTTGGAGGATGAGGGCTATCGTCCTCCTTCCCCAGGACCGAAGGATTCTCCCAGATCACCACCGGATGATCCTTTCTTTCCTAGACATAATGAGACACATCCAAAATATCTATCAATAGGACACGGAGGAACTGGACCCGAAAGGAAAAGGATGACAAAATTCCTGGGTGCCAAGACCCAAGATCACTGGTCATACCTCCTGTAGTTGAGCCATTCCAAGATGTAACCAGGCTCACTTGGAAAAAGCCATACTCCACATCAGCAGTGCTCAGTAGGCGGACGGTTGTACAAACCCTTGAAATACTAACCTTTTCTGGGGAGCAACCAAAGCTGGCTCCGTGGTGCTTGCCAGCCCACGGGCGACTCACTCAACCCAAACACCTCAGCTCTCAGGCTCCGGACCCAGAGTCAAAAATTGGATAACTCGGGTAGGAGGGTTTATACCTCTGCCACTGGGACCATTCGTTCACTGAACTTCTTGGTCCACATGGTCACATATCAAAAGTTGCTGTGGGAGAAGACAGTGGAACTGGTAAAGGCCCAACCTGATTCTGACACTAAAACAAACTCTAGCCAGAGCGATATGGCTGCAGCAAGCTTGTGGGAGCGCTACTGCTGTGGGGGAACAACTGCCGCTAATTGTGTGTGAATGCCATACACAGTATGGCGGCCAGAGCGATGAGGCTGTGAAGCACTACCAAGTGACGAAGTTATGCATGTATGAGAAATAATTCAACGCCTAGGTGTAACTTGGTCATATATGTTGAGGTGTTGCACCAATTTTAAACATGGCTTTTTGGACTCCTCCTCATGAACAGTGCCAGTGTCATTTTATTCAGTTGTCCCGAAAGGTGATTGTGCAGACCAAGCGTGCTGTTCTGCATCACAGGTGCGAAACACATTTTGGGCAGGTTGTGGAAAATGACAGCTGTACTGTTGTGAAAGAGGTGTACAGAAATGGCAATGTGAAAAGTGTGAAGTGAAAATATTAAAATTAGCGATGTTAGAGATGCATAGAAAGTGCACAACACACTCTCATAACGCAGTCATTTTTCGAATTTTTCACCAAATTTTCAACGTGGCCTTTTGGAACCCTCCTCATGAACAGTGCCAGTGTTATTTGTTCAGTTGTCTTGAAAGGTGATTGCACAGAGCAAACGCGCTTATTCTGCGCCACAGGTGCGAAAACACATTTCGAGCAGGTTGTGGAAAATGACAGCTGTACTGGTTTGAAGGAAGTATGTAAAAATGGCAGTGGTACAAATGTGGAGTGAAAATATTAAAAGTGGCAGCATTAGGGTGTGCATAGAAACTGCACAACACATGCTCATAATGCAGTCATTTGTTGGGTATATGTCAAAATTTGCAACATGGGCTTCTGGGACCCACCTCATGAACAGTGGCGGTGTCATTTCATGAATCAGTCCTGAAAGGTGATTCCGCACAGTGATAGTGAAATCACCTCTCAGAACTGAGTAACAAAATGACAGTGACAGTTTTCATGAGGGGTCCCAAGAACCCCATGTTGAAAATTTGGGCCAAAATCAAAGAATGGCGAAGATATCACCAGAAGTTGAAAATCCCATTGAATGGCTGTATAGCATGCTTACCTTTAATTCTTCAGTTTGTGGTTGGGCTTTGAAGAGTGCAGACATGTCCCACTCCAGAGAAGATGACAGCTGACCTCTGGAGATAAATATGGGGTAAGGGGGTGGGGAGGTGGGTGCTCAGTGGGAGGGTGAGGAGAGGGACTGCAGCAATAACGAGGGATCGTTTTCAGGTTTACAGGGATGAAAATAATGCAATGAGGGTCTGTTTTCTAATTTACAGGAGATAAACAAATACAACCCATTTTGGCACACTGGGGTGGGCTCCCAGTGTGCCTCATGAATAGGGAAGGGGTTGCACAGGATTTCAACATGGGGATTGGGCACCCGATGTCATGCATAACGTGGGAGGGTGCCTCGACATTTTCTCCAACATAATGACTTGGGCAAAATGCAGTATGACCGAGGCAGCTATGTGAGTGTATTATAGAAACTGCAAGTGGAGAGCCCGGCAAGGGATGAAACACAGGTCAGCACATCTAACAAATATTAAAATGTTGAGAGATGCATGACCGCCTAGCTGTTTAACCAAGACTGCCTAAGTATGAGATTAATATGAAAGCTTGGTGGTTCAAAAACAAAAATGCTCTTAAGGACCTGGTGCTTAGTGCGTTTAGAGCAGCTGCTGTTCCCATTATGTTTAAGGTAGAGTTGTGTTGCTACCCAAACATTGTCCAGGATCGTAGTTTTTTAATTTATTTTTAAAAAGCCATGGGAGGATACGTTTCAGCTAGTTGTAATTGGTTTTCCGTTCTTGAAAGAACATGGATTAAAATTGTTTTCTTTTGTGTGAACTGGCTGTTTTGAATGAGTTTGTGTAAATCATGCATCGAATGCGAAAGTAACAGCCGAGAATAGTGCTGTTATTCTGTATGCCGATCGTGGTGGTGGAGGGTTAAACTCATTAGGCTTTGGAAGGAGACTTCTAAAAGTCCAATGGAAGCTGTTGTGAGCTTGGCTGTTTCAACCGAGCAGCAGCGGAGTGGCCTTGGCGGACTGCTGCCAACCCTTTTGCAGTTTCGAAGGATCATTTTGAAACTCCAAAAGGGAAGAGTTCCAAGGCCTGTTCCAGTAGCTCATTTTTCTGAGCTGTCACAAAAACGGCTGCAGGCCTGCCTACGCAGCCATAATGAGCTGTTAGCCTATGTCCAGTCTGGCATCGATGTGGATAAACATGTCCTCTGGTGCTCCTATATGATTCAGCGGACATGGCAAAGAGCAGCGGCGTCAGGGGTCTGCTTGCTCAGACACGCGCTTGGCTCAGGGTGGCCAGATTCTGTCAGGACCTCAAGTAACAATCTTGGACTCCCCCTCTAGGGCCCGGTCCTTTTCGGCCAGGAGGTTGAGGCATCATAAAAGGCCTTCAGAATTTAGGAAGGCTGTTGCCGATGTGCAAAAAGATGTACAAATCGGAACTACAACCGGCACATAAGCACCCTTTTACGCAAACCTCAAGGCCAGTAAGGAACCGACAGTTCCACGGCAAGGTTTTAAGCACATGCTCAGCCCGTCCAGTCAGGAGCCAAGGCCTAAACAGCACAATGCTCCCAGACACCCTGCCCCCCAGGGAACTGCATGACTCTCACTGCCTCACCCCAGTCATCAGTCCTAGCGGGGAACAAGTAGAGGGAAATTCTCCTATCTTTCAGAATGGAGCAACATCACTTCTGATCAGTGGGTGCTGCAGGCCATCCAGAGGAGATCGCCATAGAATTTCTGAGCATCCTCCAGACAACCGCCATCTCCCTCCCACTGTTCAATCAACCATGCCCTTCTTCTGGAACAGGAGATCCAGTCCCTCCTCCAGGAGAAGGCCTTCCAACCAGTACCACCCTCCCGGCCGGAAAAGGCTTTACTCTCATTTTTTCTTGGTGCCCAAGAAAGCGGGAGACCTTCACCCCATTCTAGACCTTAGCCACCACAACAAGTTTGTCTTGTACAAGAGGTTTCGGATGGTGATCCTGGCAAGCCTCTTCCCCTTCTTCATCAAGGAACTGGCTTTGCTCCCTGAACATGCAGTATGCATATATGCATATACTGTATGCATATAAAGATCCTGCCCTCACATAGGAAGTTCCTTCGCTTTCTGTTCTGAGACCAGCACTACCAGTTCAGGGTGTTCCCTTTTGGCCTGTCATTGGCATCCAGAGTCTTTACCAAGTGCCTTGCAGTGGTAGCTGCAGCGCTGAGGAGGAGATGTCACTTCCTCTACCCATACTTGATGACTGGCTGCTCTCTGCCCGTCAGAAGATCAGCTTATAGGCATGCTCCAGGAAACAGAGCAGGTGTTCCTTTCTCTGGGCATCACCCTGAACTGGCGAAATCTCAGCCCTGGCCCTCCCAATGGCTTCAGTATATTGGAGCAGTGCTCGACACCCAGCAGGGCAGAGCCTTTCTGCCGAGGACAGAGCACTTGATAGCGCAAACTGTCTCGAAAGGTCCAGACCTTGATCCAGGTCTCTGCAAGGGTAGTTGTGCAGCTGTTGGGACATATGGCAGCTGCCATAGCCACAGTCTCTCTCTCCATTTGAATATGAAGACTCTCCAGTGGCACCTCAGAGTCCAATGGGACCAGGGCTCAGATGACTTGGACCATCCCATCTGGATATCAGAAGCGGTCTGCCACTCCCTTCAGTGGTGGCAATACCCGACTCACTTGGAGCAGGGAGTACCCTTCCAGCGGCCAAGCCCATTACAGGTCCTTACGACAGACACCTCGGGACTAGGCTGGGGTGCCCACCTAAACGAGCATCAGACAAGAGGATCATGGTCTGCCATAGAAAGGTCTCTCCATATCAACGTACTGAGATGAGGGCCGTTATGTATGCCCTCCAGGCCTTCCAGGATCAGCTCTCCCAGGGTCTACTGTAAATCCAGTCAGACAATACCCGGTAGTCTTTTACCTGAGCAAACAAGGGGCACTCTATGCAGAGAGGCCATGAGAGTCTGGGACTGGGCAGTAGAACGTGATCTCTTCCTCCTAGTGGTTCACGTGCCAGGAAGTCAGAACGTCTCGCGACAGTCTGAGCTGCTCTTGTTCTTTGAACCACGAGTGGGAGTTGCTTCAGAAGTAGCAGACGACCTCTTCGACAGATGGGGTCGTCCAGAGTTGGACCTCTGTGTCCCTGTGCAACGCCAAACTGCTAAATTTTTGCTCGCTAGATCCAGGGCCTGGGGTTTCTGGTGAGACACATTGTCCCTCTTGGGCGGAGAGCAGGTATGAAATTGTAAAAAGTATAGCCCACTTGGGCATGTAAGAAGAAATGTACATGCTCAAGAAACTATTTACATGCTGCCCTTAAACAGACTCATGGTGTCTGCCTGACTGCTCATGGCTATTGGTTTGGCTTGTTTTGAGAATTTTGATTTGTACTCAGTATTAATAAACACAAGAAGGAAAAATGTGTGTGTTTTTTTTCAATAAATAAACTTAAGGAAAACTGACTGTGTGTTGCCTGATTATTTTTGTAATAGTATTCAGATTTTAGATAGTCCGACCGTGACCCAGTGACAGCGTAGCTTGTTGTAAAAAAAGCTACCAGATTTTTTTGACACTATTCAGATTTTAGATAGTCCACACTTAGAGAAGCTTGTAAAAGAGCTAGTTATTGTATTTATTCAGATTTAAGGTACTTGGATAGATAAGTCCACCACATAATGAGAGTGAGACTAGGTTTTATTTAATAACAGATCATGGATCCTGTATGGTAGGTAGGTAGGCAACAGAGCAGCTACTAGCTTGTAAAAGACTATAAAAGCTTTTTTAACTTAAACAGCATTATTTAACAGATGGATCCCTGAACTTAGATTGTAGCCGAGGAAAAATTTTTAGACAGATTTTTCCTTTTAAATTCTGTCCCATGCAGCAGTGCCCCTCTACTTTTGACTTCCAGTCTCAACTTTTTATTATTTTTAGGTGGTAGTCACGGGATTTAAGAATGCATGGGATAGACATAAAGGAATTCTGGAGGTCAGGGGTAAGGGCAACAGACTTCTAGGAAAACATAAACTGAACTTACAAGCTCAAATGGGCAGACTGGGTGGGCCATAGGCCCTTATCTGCCGACACTGTCTATGTATCTATGTGGTAGTAGTAGACAAGTAGTTATTTAACAAGAAAGACAACAATTGGTATAGTGTTAGTTACTGTTAGGAACTAGGTGAGCACTGAGCAGTGAGTACTGACTGACTGAGCTCCCTAAAGAGATCGAGTCCCTTTCTGCTGCAGTCTACTTGTTGATTTCAGACTTCAGTTATTTACTTGTGTTTATTTAGTCATTTAAATCCAACACAAAGTCATTATCATTCACAGACAGTATAGAAATAGAATTATTCTGTTAGGGTAGGAACTTAGGCACGTTATCCAGTTAGCTGCTTGGCAGGGTTAGGTAATAATAATATAAGTGCAGTAGGGTACATTTATAGTAGCTGTCTGAAGGGAACTGTCTGTAGGCCAGAAAATCACTGTGTGTTTTCTTCCCTATCCCTCCTATTACAGGTCTGGTGGTTGGTATTATAAGAGTTGAAAAGAAGTGCAACAGCAAAGCAGCCTTTGAGATTAAGAAGTAATCTTTAATTCAGATGCTGCTTTTTACTTTTAGGAAAGGTCTGACTGACTACTCCATGTATTCTGATTAATTATTTTCTTGCTGTCGATTTCCTTCCATCCCAAGAGAGACCTTGGCGGTCTCACTCCTCTCTCCCCTCTCCAAGTTATTTCTCTGTCCTAAAATCAATCCACTCCTTTCAACACTCTGTTATGTTGCTTGTACGCATGTGCAGAAACAGTGCCATCATCCGAGTTTGCGGAGGTGTGGCAGCCCTCTTCCAATTCAGTCAGTGTGTTTGCAGGCGAGGCCGCGGTTCTCCAATCATGGCTGCAGCTGTCTATGACAGCAGTTGAAAATACAGTGCCGTTACAGTTGAAAGGGAGAGCTACGCTTCCAGTGAGCATGTAATAAGATCACGTGCTCATGCGTGCTCCCCACCCACACACACGCACGATACTGTGCTTGTGCTTCCCCACACACACTGTATTGTGTTTACAAACTGAAGCAAGTTTTTTGTTTGGTGGTTCTCTTAAGGTTTTAAGTCATAAGCTGTGTCAGTGACAGTGGTACTGTGTCTGGTTCTGGCAGCTTGATTAGCTAGAGTGCTACAAGGGGACCTCTACTGATCCCACAGTCACTTCTTGTGTAGCTGTGGTATTATTAGACGGGTACAGAGATCACATTAAACAATATCTCAAAGCATGCAAGAATGATGAGAACATTTAAGCGACGGGCTGCTTAAATTGGCATTTATCAACTGGAACTTACAAATGCTTTAGAACACCATTTTAAATCTTAACCTATAACAGAATGTCGACCTTTTTTTTTATTTTCTGAAAAATCAAACATAGACTCTGCTTACTTCCGACATGAATTTTAGACTTACATTGCTCCGTGGAATACAAAAGACTGCCAACTCTTCTTTAATACAGTTCAAATAAAAGAACCTGGAAAAGGGAAATTATACCAAATAAAATTTTGCCAGCTGTAAATTGTGCATAAAAAGTTTCCAATAATTCCGTCTCAGTCACTGACCACATGCGTGCTCAGGCGCTTGCAGCTACTATATTAAAAGCTCACAAACCCTTTTTGTCTGGACTCAGTGATCTGAAACCAGTTTGTCTGCAGCCCTGAAACACCTGCAGTATCTGGGCTTAGCTTTGCCAAATCAAAGAAAGCTTGCCCGTCCCCTGCTAACTTAGCCAAATTTGAGGCAGACTTTCTGCAGACTCCAACACATTATATTTCCCATGAATGCATCTGCATATTTGCAGACATAGGCCTTTCTTCTTTCACATCTACTAAAGGCAAGCCAGAAGAGGGAGGATCTGCCAGTCCAGTCAGGCTCTCTGAGCTGCGGCTCTGGATTCAAGTGAAACACCAAAGGGGACCAAAAAATTTAATAATCACCGGTGAGATCGTAGCAAATCTGGTATGTCCGATTGCTGACTGAAAAGAATGCTTAGGTCTCGACATGAAAAAGTGAGTGGGCTCCAACCTTTCAATTCCTCAAACCCACCTCTGCATCCCCAATCGCTCTGGAAGTACATACGATCACATTTCAGAGATTTTGTAGCTGCCCATAAAACAAGCCAAAGTGGATTTCGACGAGTGGCAGCCGTCGCTGGAACACTGACCCTCAGTCCATCCGCAGTCTATTCTCCTTTCCAGCACACAGTTAATGGGATGATGGTTCGACACTTCCAGTTTGGGATCTCCTTCCAGCCACACGACAGTATACTGTATTTATTGTACCTGCAGCCCTTGCTCACTGTAGCAAGGCATGCATAATGCAAGTTAGTAAAATAGTAACCAAATGCATCACATCGAATAACAAACAAGACGCTGCTCCTGTCTATCTTTTGTAATGCTGGATCCCCATTAAGTACTATGTATGTGTGAACACATTATTGTCATTAACCAGTCATAATATGCATGGTGGTTCCCAAAACATGGGGAGGTCTATAGTGCTATCACATTGTATTATGGAGAAAAGTACAGGCATACACATTACAAACTTTTCACTCCAGAAGAGTTACTTTGCATTGCTATTTATGAAATACACTGGGAGACTTAGAAAGTGCCTGTTTATGTATTTATTTATTTAAACATTTTTCCAGAGCTCAGAGGACTCTCTTCCAATTGTGATGATGGGGATGGAAATCAGAGGAAGGGTACAATCTTACTTCAGACACAGCTCTTGCAGCAGGTTATACCATTAGGACTGAAGCGACAGGCGCCAGGACCCTCGGAAACTTTTCTCTAGCTAGCTATCTTCAGCGGGGACCGCCTGACATCGGTCCTCCGCCGCTGTCAGGCATGGTACAAAGGGGCGGTCCCACAGAATCCCCAGTTCTTTCCCGCCGTCGAACTGCATGCCTCGACCTCCGTCACAGTCTAGCGTGACGCGTAGTTCCAGAACTTCCTTCGGAAATTGTCTCCAATCAAGATTTTATCAACTCTGATGTCCTCTCCGACCTCTGGTCATCCGTCCAAGTCGCGTGTGGAAAACAGATCCTTCAAGGACCGCATTCGCGCTTCCGGTGCCTGGGCCCAGACCACGACACCAAGGCCTGCTCCCTGTGCCAGGGGTTCAACAGCCGCACCAGAATCCACCGGCAGAAGGCCCTCCAAGCATTTTTGTTAGAAGAGCAGGTTCGGGCCATGTCCTCAAAGGGGAATCGTCACACAGACACGCGGAGAAGAAGAAGGAGAGGGATCTCTGTCGCCGCTCGGGCCTCCGAGTCCCGCAGCTCCAGTTCACGGTCGGACTGGTCCCCGCCTAGGGCCTTGTCCCTTCCCCGCCGCGGCTCCAGTTCCTAAGCCTGCTCAGGCCTCTTCCGCCAGGCTGCCGTCTTCTTCAGCCCAGAAGGCCGTGGCGAAGTCCGGGGAACGCCACCACCATCACCACAAGTCGGGCTCCCCGCCTCTGGCCCCGACGCCCGGTCTTCCTCGGTCCCCCGGAAGACCTTGGATCTGACGCCATTGCGAAGCTGCTGGATCCGGCGTCGGCCAGACTGCCATCGGCCGTACGCCACTGCCTCGGAGCCGCCGCCGTCTCGCTTTGCATCGGACGCCGTGGGGGGTCCGACGTCTGCAGTTGTTTGAGCTGAGGGCTCCTGCGCTCCGACAGCCGCCGGGCAGGAGTCCTTCGCGGAGGAGGATTAGTCCAGCCCAAGACCAGACAGGCGCCCGACCTCGAGCAGTCTCCCTAGGGGTCTCGCCACCGCCCGAGGCCTCATGGAGCCGTCGCCCGAACCGGACGACTGGCCCCTCGCCTGGGAGCCGGCTCGGCGTTGCTGGTTGGCAGAGGTGAAGGACCTTTACGTATTGGTGGGACACCATTAGAAGGACGTGGTACCACCAGTCCCTCCTCCTCCACCTCCTCCTCCTCCTGTTCCTACTCGGCCCGGGCCCCACCTTCACCTGTGAGGTCAGTCAGCCATTCCGTCCCCAGGGAACCTGGAGTCCCTCCCAGGGCCGTCATTCTAAAAGGAGACCTCCGTCCAGATTCGTCTCCGGATCGCCCCAGCCCCAAGAGATCCAGAAGACACCGCTGTTCGCCGTTGACGGAGGGCACGGGATCATCCTTTTCCACTTCAAGATCCCGTCTCCGGTCTCGCTTCCTCGCCGGACCCACGTGAGACTCCACGGTCTCCTCCGGACGACCCTTCCTTCATGGATATTCTGCGTCATATCCAGGAGACTATGGGGTGGGAAGCTGAGGAATTGGACCCCGAGAGGTTCACGCCTGGCCAAGTACCTTCGGCAGAAGGACCCTAAGCCTGTGGTGGTGCCACCCTTGATGGACACCTTTGTGGACGTCACCAAGAGGCGTGGAAGCATCCACACTCGCTACCGGCGGTGCCAAGAAGGCTGACCGTTTGTACAGGGCTCCCAGGGGGACCTGTACCTGTCACAGCACCCTCTGGCTGATTCTCTGGTTATCACAGCCTCACATGACCGGTCTCAGAGGCCGCAGCATCTGAGCACCCTGCCACGGACCCTGAGTCCAAGCAGTTGGACTGCAGGCGTACGCACGCTCTCCTGACTTGCCCATTAGGTCCTTGAACTACCTTACCCACATGGTGCAGTTCCAGAACGCCCTGTGGGAGCAGGGCCTAGAGGCGGCGAGAGGCTACCAGATGGTGAGCAGAAGGAGGAGATGCTTCAGCTTCTCCGCATGGGTTCAGACGTGGGGACCCAAGTTCTTAGAGCCGACACGACTCTGCGTGGACTCTTCTGCCAAAGCTGCCGCGCCAGGCGCTACCTCCGAGGCACTCTGCGGTTCGTCTCCGGTTTCACCCAGACGCTCCAGAAGAGCATCCTGACACCCCTTTGAAGGTGAGGTTCTGTTTGGTAGTCCATCCAAAGGATCATTACCAAACTCAAAGAGGCCGGAAGGCGGTCCGGTCGGTCCAGGCGATGTGGTCAGCCGAGGCTTGGTTCCTTCAGAGGAACCAAGTGCCATTGTGGCGGACTCAGAGGCAACAGCCCGTTCCACCACACAGCACAGGGCTCCGGGTTTTGAAGGACCTAGGGGAAGCAGTCCGCCAGCAGGGGTCAGCGCATCTCCAAGACCTCCCAGCCGGCGGGCCCTTCAGCTGCACAGCATGACTCTTTCCGCCCCCGCCCTCCAGGATCAACGGATGTTTCGGTCGGGGTCGTGACTGTCGAACTTCCTGTCGGGATGGCAGGCAATTACCACCGACAGGTGGGTGCTTCAGCTGGTCATCATCGGCTACTTTTAGAGTTCGCAGAACAGCCACCCTCGAGGCCTTCTCTGCTCTCCGGTATTCGGTCAGCACCGCCTCTAATTTGGCAAGAGGTGATCGCACTCCTAAGCAAGGCGGCATGTCCCAGGAAACCAGAGAGACTAGGTATTATTCTCACTTCTTCCTGGTTCCCAAAAGACAGGGGACCTCCGTCCTATTGTGGACCTAAGCGACCTCAACTTATCAGTCGCATACAAAGATTCCGCATGGTGACCCTTCCGGGTCTAATTTCCATGCTAAAACAAGGCGCCTATTTAGCGCCCTAGACATGCAGGATGCCTACCTGCACATCCCCATAGCTCAGGCGCATCAGAGGTTCCTGCGCTTCGAGGTCCTAGGCCACCACTTTCAGTTCTGGGCTCTCCTTTCGGACTGTCATCCCTCCAAGGGTCTTTACCAAATGCATGGCAGTCGTGGCAGCTGCTCTGAGGAGAAAGGGCCACTATGTGTTCCCTGATCCTCGACGATTGGCTTCTCATGGCCGTCTCAGGAGGCACTCCACAAGCGATCCAGGACACCCAGATTTTGTTCGGATCGCTGGGGATTCTCATAAACCAAGAGAAGTCGGTCTTAGTACCGCCGCAGAACCTGCAATTTATAGGGTGCAGTGCTGGACACGGTCCAGGGGAGGGCTTTCCTCCCAGTCGACAGGGCGGAGCGCATCAGGTCTCTCAAGAGGACCTATCAACGAATCAGACCATCTCGGCCAGGTCGGTCCTTCGTCTGCTTGGACACATGGCTGCGGCCATTCCCACGGTACCTTCAAGTGACTCCACATGCGAATAACGCAGTGGATGCTCAAGGCGCAGTGGGACCAGAGGCAAGACCATTTGCAGCACCCAGTCAGAATCACGAGACGGGTGATTCAGGATTGGCAATGGTGGTTAGCCCCGGTCGCTTTCCAAGGGCGTCCCTTTTGCAGCGCCCGCCCCGGAGATAACCCTCACCACAGACGCCTCAGGTCTCAGGTGGGGAGCTCACCTGGATGGGGTGAAGTCTCAAGGTGTATGGAGCCCACTGGAGGCTCATCTCTCACATCAATGTTCTAGAGATGAGAGCGGTCCTCTACGCACTCCAGGCTTTCCAGTCCATGATCCCACCGCACCATCCTGATTCAGACGGACAACACGGCGGTGATGTATTACCCAACAAACAAGGAGGCACACTCTTACGCCTTTGCAGGAGGCCAGGAGAGCGTGATTGGGTAGTGGACATGGCGCAGCTTAATCGCGTACATGTTCCCGCATGGACAACACGATCGCAGACGGTCTGAGTCGCACTCAGGCCAGAGTCCACGAGTGGAACTTCTTCAGGAAGTGGCAGAGGATCTGTTCCTTCGATGGGGAACCCAGAGCTAGACTTATTCGTATCCCCATTCAACGCAAAACTGCCCAATTTTTGCTCGCTAGATCCAGGGCCTGGAGTTTTCTGGTGAGACGCGTTGTCCCTCTCCTGGGTGAACAGATTCCTCACGCTTTTCCTCCCTTCCCGCTGATCCAGAGAGTTCTTCTCAAACTCGCAGGAGCATGCACGCTGATTCTGGTAGCCCCATTTTGGCCCAGACAGATCTGGTTCCCATTGCTGGCTCAGCTATCCGGGAACCTCCGCTCCCGCTGCCGCTCAGTTCCACCTTCTGTTTCAGGAGCGAGGTTCATTGTTGCATCCGGATCTTCGCTCTTTGAACCTGCACGCATGGCTCCTAGAGACGTAGCCATTTTGCGACACGGGATCTCGCAAGAGGTTGCGGAGGTCTCCTGCAGCCAGGAAGCCGGCTACATTGCTACGTATGCCATGAAATGGCGCCGGTTTTGTTGTAGGTCACGGGCTCGTGACCTCTCCCCTTTAGGTTGTCCTGTGGGGGCAGTCTTGGACTACCTCCTTTCCTTTCCACTCGGGTTGGCCTACTCCTCTATTAAGGTACACCTGTGCGCTTTTTCGCCTATCATCTGCCGTGGGGCAGCGCACTATTGCTCAGCTTGATGCTTCTCGGGAGTTTCTGAGAGGGTGTTACACCTTAGGCCTCCTATCAAGGACCCGGTTCCTCCATGGGATCTCTTTTGTCCTGGAGCAGCTCACGCCCCTCCCTTTGAACCAGCCGCGATTGCGAAGCTACGCTTTCTGTCGGTAGACATTGTTTTAGTTGCCGCACTTCAGCCAGAAGGATTTCTGAGCTTCATGCCTCTCGTAAAGAACCTTATTTGGTTTTCACCGACAGAGTATCTCTGAGGACAAACCCAAGTTTTGCCTAAGGTGGTTTCAGCTCTCACTTTAAATCAGGATATTGACCTTCCGGTCTATTTCTGAGTTATTCGAATAGAGGGGAGGCTTTGCTCCACACTCTGGATGTTCACCGAGCCTGAGGTATTACCTCAATAGAACTAAGCCCTTTTGGGTTTCTGACCAGCTCTTCATCCTTCTGCACAGAGAATGAGAGGCCGCCAGTGTCTAGCAGTCCTTATCCCGCTGGCTCATACAGTGTATCTCATTGCTATCAATCTAGGCAAAAGCCCCTCCGGTTCCATCCGGGCCATTCCACTAGAGGTGTGGCCTACTTCCTTTGCAGCTTCAAAAATGTCTCAACCTCAGCCATTTGCGCTGCTGCTACTTGGAGCTCTGTGCATACTTTTATCAGGCTGGATATAGCCTCTAGGCGAAGGGCGGCTTGACCTGGCCGTGTTGCAGAGCCTCTTGTCCTGAGTCAGGACTTGGCTTGATTTTTCTCCGCTTCTTCCTCTTCCTCCTCCCAATGTTTGTGGGACAAGCATTATTGCTTGGGAATCAGTCCTAATGGTGTGAATTGCTGCAAGAACTGTGTCTCGAGTAAGATAGTACAGTTACGTAAGAACTTACCGTAACAGTAGATCTTCGAGAACAGCTCTTGTAGCAGGTACCTTCCCGCCTCCGTATCCCCTTGGAGGAAGTATGGCTGTTGTTGTTTTTAAAAAAAAAAAAAAACAGTGAGAAAGGAAAGAGAAAAGGGAAGGAAACGTTTCCTTCCAAATGGCTGAACGAAAGCAGAAGTCTGATATTCACTTGGGAAGAGTGAATTTTGTTTCGATCCTGTTGGATTTTGTCCCTTATTGCCTTCTGATGGTGGATCCTGGTCTCCTCTTCTGATGTCATCCCTGCGGCCGGGAGTCTCCGGCGGAGAACTAGGGGATTCTGGGCGGGACCTTTGTACCACGCCTGGCGTCGGAGCGGGACCGGCGTCGGGGGCGTCCCCGCTGAAGATAGCTAGCTAGAAAAGTTTCCGGGTCCTGCGCCTGCCGGCTTCAGTCCTAATGGTGTAACCTGCTGCAAGAGCTGTTCTCGAAGATCTACTGTTACGGTAAGTTCTTACGTAACTGTACTTTCCACCACATTTGTTCTAAAATATTACGAAGGAATCCAGCACACTGAAGCTATTTTCTTGGAGAGATACATAAAGAACCCTGTCACTTGATAGTGCCTGCATAAATAAAATCCACTGGCTTTATAGTAGGTTGTGACTTCTAAATCCCTCGTTACACTTACTTTGAATCAGGACTGATATTTTACTGAGTTTACAAAGCAGCTTTTGGGATCAATACAAATGTAAATTCTCATTAAGAATGTTTGTATAATATACTGTAGGTATGGGTGTTAGCAATACATATTTAAATTTAAGCAATGTGCTCGTGCTCATATGCAGTATCATCTTACGAACACAATCCATCCACCCCTTGGCTGTTGGAGTAAGCCAGAATGAGTATTATTTGGCTGAGCAGGTTTAGTATCACGAGGAACTGTCGAGATAATACACCATGGCTGTCAACATGTCACACATTCCAGCGTTTTTACTTTATATGACAGCAAAATAATGTCAAGAACACTGGGGTTTAAACATCCGGTTTCTCACATTGGAATGCTATATATAGAAAAAGTTCAGTGGTGCATAAACATTTGCGTTAATATGAAAAGCTGAGCATCAAAACAAATAGCATGCTACAGATATGATAAAGTAAAATGCATGCTGGGTCGGTTGTTTAAAACAAATGCCTTTAATTGTGTTTATCAAGATGACAGATTGCAACATCCAGTTTATTCATGAGTGGTCCATCCATGCCACTCCAGCTCATAGCTGCTTAGATATATTTGAAGGCATGATAATGCAGCTTTCTAAACGACTTTGTCAAAAACAACGGGATACTGGATTATAAAATGACAGATGGAATCGGATGCTATATAAAAGAGGGTTAGCTTAACACTTTTATACACTACATAATACAGGAGGTAAAGAAATATGTACTGTGATTATTTCTAGTAAAACTAATTGAACGGCATTGACGGCACTAGTAAAGCAATTACTTTAGCAGGCTGGTGCATCTCCGCATGCGTTCAGTTTTCTTCTATCTTTTTATTTCTAAAGTGCAATATGGATGAGGTATCTGACTCACGAGAATGTAAATAATTATGCAACAGTTTGACTTCGCATTGCTGTATAATATACCACAGCACCTTCATTTAGTATCCTACTTTTTCAATGTATGTGCTGTAGATTTGTTCAGCATTCCTTATTCTTGTTAAAGTTTACTACCAGCCAAAGCTGCTAGACACTTTTAGTCCTACAGAATGCTTTAGAGTGGCTGTCTTGTTTCAGCGGGGTTAGACATGAGAGTGTCACTTGATTTGGAACACAGCTGGGACCGCTAGCAAGGCAACAAACCAAAAATAAACAGTGGCTCTCACTGCCCTGCAAGCGTCCCAAGACCCGCTGAGCAGCGCCTTCAGTGTGTCTCCATGATCTTCCCCACTAATGAGGTGAGGCTGAACGGCCTAGTGTTCCCCCCCCTCCTCCCTGCTGCGGACTTGTGTAGAGGGACCACATGTGCCCTCCTCCAATTCACTCATGCTGAATGACTCGGTGAACATGGCTGCCAGAGGTACTGCTATCTCCTTCACAGTTCTCTTAATATCCTTGGGTGTATGCCATCTGGTTCCATCGCTTTGTCCACCTTCAATTTAGTGAGCTCCTGCAGAGACTCTTTTGCCTTTGAATGGACTGTTGTCCACCTCTTCATCCCCTTGGCAACTGCTGTACTGCTGTGGCCCTAACCCTCCCACTCTTCTGTGAATACTGAACGGAAAGACACTGTGCATGTCTTGGGAGGAAGGCATGGAACTATCACTTCCAAATACCTAAACAGCACATACAAGCAAGCAACATTTGGCATTGACAAATGCTTGTTTTTAAGTACTCAGTCAGGCTAGCTCTTAAAGAGCTTTTTTTTTAAATGTTCGATCGATCTCACAGACTGACAGCATAAGAAGACGTCCTGTCTCCATGAATGCAAGCACAGAATGACATGCTGTGCAGCAGGGTCCTCGTATCACACTGTCTGGAGGGAACGCCGCTATATACAATAAGTGGCACCAATTGGTGTGCGCCTGTCGAAGCTCTCGCTTCCAACAGCGATGGAGGGACCCCTTTGCTTGATGTCTGTGAAATGTCAGGAACACATCAGCCTACTCCTTTTGTCCTCCACAGAACCTGAAGAGCTGTGTGGTCCAAGTCTCCTGCTGCGGTCAGCTGACATCAAGAAGAGCACATTCGTGATTGACTCTTCGATGTCAGCACCCGCGTCTCGCGCTCCTCAGCATCGCCGCTCCCAGGGAAAGTGAAAAGGCAGCAACTGCAAGTAAGAAAAACAAAAAATAACAAACTGTGCAAGAATACCTTAGGTGCCCAAATGGGCAGGGCTTTGGCACCTGCAGTATAGGAATTTTGCACCCTGGCGAGGAGATTTCTCTTATGCTTTTCCTCCCTCCCTTCCTTCTGATTCAGAGTACTGCTCAAACTGCAGTTAGAAGGGGCTAGAATGATTCTGGTAGCCCTGTTTGGCCTCGACAGATCTGGTTCCCTCTGCTCCAGCAGCTGGCCACGGGGCCCCTGTGCTGCTGCCTCTCCACCGCTTGTTCTCCCAGGAACAGGGACACTCATCCATCCAGTTTCTACGAATCTCCACCTGCATGCCTGGCACCTGCAGTCCTAGCAGAGGAGAGACTGGGAGTTTGAAGAGTGGCAGAGATTCTTGTGTCAGCAAGGAAACCCTCTACTAGGGGCGACTTATGTCATGAAGTGGAAACGCTCCTGTTAATGGGTGGCAGCCCGATCCTTGGATCCTCTAGAGTGCTAGGTCAAGCATGTGCTGGAGTATTTTCTCCATTTCCTCGATCTGGGTCTCAGTTACTCATCGATAAAGGTGCACCTCTTGCCCCTTTCGGCATATCATGCCCCTATAGGAGAGAGGACTGTGGCACAGCTAGACATATGCAGGGCCTTCCTTAGGGGTGTTATGCATATCAGACCCAGAGGAAGGACCCCATCCCCATGGGATCTTATTTTTGTTTTGGAAAAGCTCACCCTGCCCCTTTGAACCAGCCGATCGTTGCGAGCTACGCCTCCTTTCTTGGAAGGCATTATTTTATTTATTTATTAGATCATTGGTTTACAGACCTTCAAACAACATGAAGTCTTGCTGTATTCTGACAATAGCAGTGAGTCCCAACCTTCAAACTGCCCCGAGATGAAAGAGTTAATTTTCCTGCCAGGCATGGAGCGCTGAGCTCGAGCTCGATTTGAGACTCTGTCTGTTGCTGTTTAAACTCAAACCGTCAGATTCTTTACTCCGTCTCACTGAACAGTCGCTCCGGAGAGTTCTCCTTCTGCTCTGTTCAATTTGTCGGTTAAAGTACCGCTTTTCTCGGTTTTAGATCAATTTAAACCGTAACCTGTCGGTTCAGTCTCTGTCTGTGGTATTTGTGATTACTAGATAGGTTTATATTATTTCTATTCTGTGTGGAACTTGTAACGGTTCATCGGTTCAGTTTGAACCGATCAAGTTGTTAAAAATCTTTATCTGTACTTTAGTGTGTGGTTACCAGTTCTTATCGGTTCTAAAAAACCGATTTTATTACGGTTTCTTCCACGACCCGTAACATGGTCAGGAACCGATAAGAGGGTCTTGCCTATGGATTGCCATTAAAAGGTAAGTTAGGTTAGGACTGGCACAATGTCTGAGAAACCCAAAAGAAAAACCAGGCCCACTGGGTTTCAACATTGCAGTGTGTGTGGGAAGTCTTCGCTAAGGCTGACCCCACACCACTTGTGTTTATTGTCTGGGGTTTGACAACCTCAGTGCAGACTGCCAGATTTGTAAAAATTTTCCTGCAGCTACCCTAGAGAAGAGATTTGGTAGGCTCAGGGAAAGAGAATAAAAGTCCGGCTGAACGGATGACCAGCCCGTTCGGTTCAAACCGAACCAAAAGGAGTGCCCTCTGACCAGGGCGCAGACTTCTTTGGGCAAAAGGAGAACCGATTCTAAGGAGTTGATTCCGCTAAAAGAACAAGAAAGGAAAATCAGCTGGTGTGGACCCAAAACTTTCTTCTCCAACCGCTGAAGAAATAGCCAAAGCGTAAAATTGTGCAGTCGCTTTCCTGGTTCCGACGAACCTGCACCATCAGGGAGGTGCTCGGTTCGCCGGTTCCACCGGTTCAAGATTATGATTCAGAGGAATATTATGAACCGGAGGAGGAGGAAGAGGAGTATGAGGAAAGTGAATGTGGTTTGAAAGTCTGGATGTGCCCATTGACCGGACATCTCCCCAGACAGACCTTCAGGAGTGTCTCCTCCTAAACTTTCTGAGTCCCTATCCCATTTCATGTTTTATAAAAAGTGGTTGAAACCCTCCAGCTTCCTATGGAAGAAGCTGTGGATGACCAGGAGGAGCCTGACTATGTGGAATGATGGATATCCCAGAGTCCAGGAGGCTGTCTATTCCTTACACAAATCTTTTGGGAAACAGACATTTAAGATTTTAAAGACTCCTAATACTATACCTCCTGTGGATAAAAGAATGGACAAGAGGTATACATTGTCAGCTCAGATACGGAGTTCCTTACACAACAATGCAGCCACTTTGGGGTAGTGCAGGCTGCAGCCTGTGATAAGGCAAATATTCCCTTGGCTTCACACCCCAGACAAGGACTCAGGAGGATTGATGCCATGGCAAAGAAACAGTACATGGCAGCATCCTTGGGACTCAGACAGGCCAACTATATGGCCTATACTGCTAGGTATCAGAAATCCAGATGGGACACTGTCATGGCTTTAGCAAAACAGGTCCCTGGCCAGCTGCCAAGGAGCTGGAGCAGGTGGCTGCTGATGGTATTGAGGCATCCAAGGTGCAGTTCCATGCTGCAGTGGACTCCAATGATGTGTCATCTAGAGTCATGGCTACATCTGTGGCACTTCGTTGAATGGCTTGGCTCAGATGTACTAGCCTGTCACAGGATACCCAGATTAAGGCCATGGATTTTCCTGTTGTGGGTAATTCTCTGGAGAGCAAACAGAAAATTACATGAAGAAAATGGACGAATATAGGATCACCTATAGGAGTACACAGGCCAAGGAAAGGTAGGCCACTCCTCAGAGGCAGCATCCCAGGGGCAGGGGCAGGCCTTTTCATAGGCCTTTCTACCAAGCCCAGGCCTCCTCTTCTGCCTATGCTCAGAGGGGTTCTTTAGGAGGAGAGAAGGGGTACAAGCAGACCTGCTTCCACCCTCAGCCAAAACCCCTGCTAAACAGGCACCCTGATGGGTTTGCCAGGCGATTCTCCACTACCTGTAGGGGGCAGACTGTCTTACTTTGTCCAGGACTGGAAGTCTCTAACATCAGACAAGTGGGTCCTGGAAGTAGTAAGCCAGGGACTGGTTCTCAGCTTCAAAAATTCCCAAAGCTGAGAACCAGATCCTTTCCACCTGCAAATCCCTCAGAGGCACTTGCCCTAGAGGCAGAGGTCTCTTCCTCCTGGCTCTCAGAGCTGTGGAAAGGTTCCACCCCTACACCAGGGCAAAGGTTTATACTCCAGGTACTTCCTTACCCAAAAAGACAGAGAATGGCAGCCCATCCTGGATCTCAGATACTTAAACAAGCACCTTGTAAAACCAAAATTCAAAATGGTGACTCTGGGAATAATTCTATCCTCTCTAAGGCCAGGGGACTGGCTACTCTCCTGGACCTCAAGGATGCCTATTTCCATATTCTCATCAGAAGCTCCCATCTAAAGTACCTCAGGTTCGAGGCTGCCCTCAGGCCATTACCAGTTCAAGAGCAATGCCTTCGGTCTAACCTCTGCTGCAAGGGTGTTCACAAAATGCCTGGCAGTAGTAGTTGCTTTTCTAAGAAGGCAAAGGATTGCCATCTTCCCATACTTGGACGACTGACGATAGTAGGCCAGTCCCCAGGCCAAGTCAAGTTACACTTACAGATAACTCAGCAACTGCTCACCTCTCTGGGTTTCCTTCTGAATCTTTCAAAGTCAGTTCCAGAGCCTGTTCAGCTCCTCACCTTCATAGGCGCAGAGCTAGATACAGAAAGGCCAGAGCCTTCCTTCCCTAGACAGGATAAGGACCCTTATTGCACTGGCCTCCTCATTCACCCTACAGGTGTCTCGACCAGCAAGGCATTTTCTGCAGCTCCTGGGGCATATGGCTGCTTCTATAGCAGTGGTGCAGGAGCAAGATTTCAGATGAGGGACATTCAGTTCCATCTGAGAGCCTTTTGGTCCCAGAAAAAGGATCCACTGACCAAACTGATCCTAGTGACTGAACCCTGAGCCAGGGCCTTGCAGTAGTGGCAGGATCAGAACAATCTGAGACAAGGAGTTCCCTTTGTCACTCAGTCTCACTCTTTAATCCTTACCAGATGCCTCCCTCTTGGGGTGGGAGGCTCACTTGGGTGACCTGACCACCCAGGGGTTGTGGTCCCCTCGGAATCTCTGCTCTCACATCAATCTGTTGGAACTCAGAGCAGTATTTCTAGCACTTCAAGCTTTTTCCAAGTCTGTTCAGAAAAAGTTATTCAGATCAGAACAGACAATACCACCACAATGTGGTACATCAAAAGCAAGGAGGCACTCTGTCTGCGGCCTTGTGCACAGAAGCAATGAAGTTGTGGTCTCTGACCTATTCCCTGAACACCTTCCTCACAGCAGTACACCTCCCAGGCAAGGACAATGCCCTGGCAGATGCTCTCAGTAGGATATCTCAGGGCCATCACGAATGGTCACTGGATCCCTGGTCTTGGAGGTGATATTCTCCAGATGGGGCACCCCTCAGATAGATCTTTGCAGCCCCAGACAATCACCAACTTCCCTTTTCTGCTGCATGCCCCCAGTGTTGGGCTCAGTCCCCTGGATGCCTTAGTTCTCAGTTGGGAAGGAAGTTCCTGTATGCTCCCTTCCTCTCCTGTTCAAAGTGCTAGTCAAAATCAGGTCTCAACCCTGCAAGGTGATCCTGATTGCTCCAGACTGGGCCAGACAGCCTGGTATCCTCTCCTGTTGTCCTTAGCAGTCCATCTTCCCTGTCTCTTCCCAGGAATTTCAACCTGTTAACCTGTGCTCAGGGAGGGTTTGGTGCCAATCTCAAATCTCTCAATCTCAAGGCCTGGCTCTTGAAGAGTTAGAGTTTGCTGATTTACACCTCTCCCAGGGTGTAATGGATATTCTAAAGGCTTCTAGGAACCTCCCACCAGAACTACGATAATTCAAAGTGGAAAAGATTTTCCATACGGTGCTCTGGGAAGCATATTTCCCCAGAGTCTGCTGATCTGCCCACAGTCCTTGACTACATGGTCCATTTGAATAGCTTGAACTCAGACCAGCTACACTAAAGGTGCATCTGGCAGCTGCTTCTGCTTTCATTTCAGCAGGTAAGCCTCTTCTCTTTCAGCTCACCCTGTATTCTCCAAGTTTTTCAAGGGATTGCTTCCTACCAATCCTGCATTCAGGGACCCTGCCCCGCTTGGGACCTCAACGTCTGCATTGCTCAGCTTATGCAACCCCTTTTGAGCCTTTGTCCTCAGCAGAGCTTAAGTACTTGACTTGGAAACTGTGTTCCTGGTAGCCATCACCTCTGCCAGGCGATGAGTGAGTTACAAGCCCTGTCAGTGGAGCCTGATTTTATCTCCTTCCACAGAGATAAGGTGGTCCTCAGGACTAACAGAAAGTTTTTACCTAAGGTGGTTTCAGACTTCCACCTTAACCAATCTATGTCTCTTCCTGTGTACTTCACTGACCATTCCTCCTCTGGTGAGAGGAGGCTGCACAGTTTAGATGTGAAAAGAGCTTTAGCTACTACATAGAACGACTAAGGGTCACAGGTTTGACTCCTTCCAACTGTTCCTCACTTATGGTGAGGTTGGTAAAGGAAACCTGCCTAAAAGATCCATTACCAGGTGGATTGTCTCTTGCATTCAATTTTGCTATGAAAAACTGGGTAAGGTTCCACCCTCAGGCCTTGGGCTCACTCTACCAGAGGTACAGCTGATTCTCTGGCTGCTGCCAGGATATTCCTATTCTAGAGATATGTCAAGCAGCTACCTGGAAAACAGTTCACACTTTTACCAAGCATTACTCCCTGGATATCCAGGCTAGGAGTGATGCTCGGTTTCTGGCACAGCTGTGCTTCAGAGCCTATTTCCTAAGTAGGTTCTGTCCCTCCTCCATGGAGGTACTGCTTGGTAGTCTGCTATTGTCAGAATACAGCAAGACTTCATGTTGTTTGAAGAAAAATTACTCACCTTAGTAATATTGTTTCTTCTAATGGAGTCTTGCTGTATTCTGACCTCCCCTGCCTTCCCTCTCAGAACCTCTGTTTTTGGGATGTGGGTGGGCAGTGGCAGTGTTGGCACTCAGGAGGTGCCCGCCTTGTTGTTATCATCCCTTTTCTTTGGGTGAGTGGGTGTTGTGTTTATTCATTTTTGGGTCTCCTGACTTGAGTCTTTGTTTTGGGACCCCAAAAAAAAATCTGTTTTATGTTTAGTAGCCAGTTGGCTAGTGTAGGTTTACAGCTTCCACACAGGACCTCAGTGAGTTTAGCTCAGAAAGATCTGATGGTTTGAGTTTAAACAGCAACAGACAGAGTCTCAACCGAGCTCGAGCTCAGTGTTCCATGCCTGGCATGGAACGTTAACTCTTCATCTCCAGGGCAGTTCGAGGTTGGGACTCACTGCTATTGTCAGAATACAGCAAGACTCCATTAGAAGAAACAACATTACTAAGGTGAGTAATTTTTGAGTCAAAGACTCATTTACAAAGGCACCTCGTAAAGAGAGTGATGCATCACAGTAAACAAAACAGTACAGTACGTAACGCTTAGATTAAAAAGCAACCAGTGTTACAGGCATTCACTGGTGGTACACGCTTGGTAATAGGTAGATCACAGTAGTCATAATATAGGTACACGAAGTACCACGTCAAGTAGCAACCAGAGATATTTTATTACATTAGTCAGCAGATGTTGCCTGAGACCCCAGGTATATACAACAAAAGTAGACAGGGCAGAACCTGCCTAGGGGTAAGGGGCAGGTGAGGGATTATGTGCAGTTGCAGCAGTGAGTGCTTGTCAGATGGCTTCTGAGGGAGACCTTGAAAGGACCAAGTTTAGTGGAGTCAGCTATGTTGACTGGGAGGAATTGAACCAGGAGGGAGCCCAATAGCAAAAGGATCTCTGGGCCATAGAGTCCTACCCTGGGACAATAAGGGAGGTTTTGACAGTGCTGCGGGTGGAGACTGAGGGGAGGCACACTGCAGGGAGATGGTGACCCCAAGGGGAGATCCCTAGCAGGGTCTTTTTACAAGAAGACAGGTTTGGAAGCGGAGTCTTTCTTCAGGTTTGAGCAAGTTGGTGGTGGAGTACAGCAGGCATGTATGGGTGCCCTAGGGACTCCCAGCATTAGCCTGCGGGCCTTGTTTATAGAGAGCTGGATTCTTGCAAGCGCAGTGTTGTCGGCTGCAGCATAGATGGGCAGCCCATAGTCGATTAGCGACAGGACAGTGGAGGTGATTGCTAATCTAAGGGCCTCTTGTGGTAGGCAGTCCTCTGGCGGTATAACAGTACAATCCTGACATTGGTGGCAGCAGAAATTTGATATGGGAATGGAAGGAGAGTGCCGAATCAAAGGTAATGTCCAGATACCTGTAGGAGGAAACCTGCTCAATGGGGTTTAGTGTGCTAGGGCAGTATCACGAGAGGGGCACCACTGGCTTTGCTTTGGTGATGCGAGAAGAGCATAGCTTTGGTCTTTTAGGTTCAGGACTAGCCTTCATGATGTGAACCAGTGCTCAGCTCTATCAAAAGCTTATTGGAGGGTGGCCTGGAGTGTGTTGGGGTTGGAGTCAGAGACGAAGAGCACAGCGCCATCCCGGAGGAGGATCCTACTTGGGCAGGCCAAGAGGAGGGAGTTGAGCTAGAGACTGAAGAGCAGAGGGCCTAAAATGGAGCCTTGGGGAACCCCAGAGCAGTCAGGTCGTGTGTCAGATAGGGTGCTATTGATTTTACATACTGAGTTCTGGCAGAGAGGTAGCTGGTGAACCATGCAAGGGGCCAGGAGAGAAACCAAGGCATCTGAGGGAGTCAAACAGGAGGGATGGCAAACCGTGTCAAAGGCCTTGGAGAGGTCAATGGACATGGCACCGCAGGACTTCCGCATCAAGAGCAGAGTGCAGGAAGTTGGGGAATTCAAGTAGCGTGGTTGTGGTGCTGTGACCTGCAGGAAGCCATGCTGTTCAGGGCACAGGATATTGTGCATGGCCAGGTATTCGGCAAGCTGGTTGGCAACTAGTTTTCAAGGGCATTAGAGAGTGGGGAGGATGAAGATTGGTCGATAGTTACCGGGGTCACTCGATCGCCTCTCTTTAGGATGGGAGTGATGATGGCGGTTTTCCATGTGCTGGGGAACTGCGCCAGGCACGGAGAGCAGTTGAGCAGCTCAGTAAGTGGGACCAGGATAGCATCCAACATCAGGCGAAGTTGCCTGGTGTCCAGTAGGTCGGTGCCGGGGTTATTACTACTAATGGCTTTTTGCAGAAGGGTCTAGCCTCCAACAGGAGATGATACATAGGTAGAAAGGAGGTCTCTGGAGAGTGGGCAGGGTGCTACTGGGATGGGGTCAAAGAAGTTACTGGGCAGGACTGAACTCAGGTCTGAGAAGTGTGGTTTAGGCAGTCTGCAATGCCAAGGGTCAGTGCAGACAGTTCCATTAAAGGAGAGTGGGGAGGGATTTCCATTCAGCTCCTTTACATTATCCCAAAAGTTTCTAGCCGACTCCCAGGAGGAGACAAGAGCGGATTGATAGTACTGGGCTTTGGCCTGTCGAATGGCCCAAGTACCCTTATTGTGCTCAGCTTTGTACGCTTGCCTATCAGCTGGCTTGCCAGATTCCACGGCAATGTGCCATAGGTTGTCTCTCATTTTAAGTTTGTGAAGGAGGGAGGGGTAACCCAGGGCATGCTTTGCTTTTGGTGCAATTTCTAGCAAAGGGGCATAGAGGTCACAGGCAGTGTTAAAAGTGCGAGTGACAAAATCCAGTGCCTCATCTATGGACAGTGCAAGCCTGATTGGGGACCAATCCAGTTGTGAGAGGTACAATTTAAGATGACGCAGGCTGCCTGGGAGTAGGCGACATCGCTGGGTGGTTTGTGGTGCACATTTTAGTTGCCAATACTTCTGCTCGAGGATTCTGAGCTGGGCCCTAATGCAAGGAGCCTTACTTTGTTTTTGCACAGGGCCAGGTGCAGCTGTGCCTAATCCTAAGTTCCTTCTGAAAGTGGAGCTCGCAATGATGCTGAACCAGGATGTTCAACTTACGGTGTATTACCCAGAGTTCTGAAACAGGGAGGAGGCCCTGTTACACTCTGGATGTTCATAGAGTTCTTCATTACTATTTAGACCGAACTCGCTCTGTTATGAAAACAGACCAGTTTCTTTGTCAGCTTTTGCTCAGTGAAAGGCAGAGGATCCTGTCACTAAGCAGACCCTTTAACCCAAATGGTTACTGCACTGTATCACGTTTGTTATCAGCATCATGGCAAACCCTACCGGCTCGGTCAAGGTCATTCCACCAGGGCTATAGCCACTTCTTTGCCTCTTTGAGGAACGATCAGCAGCAGATTTATGCACTGCAGCCACTTGGAGCACTGTCCATCCTTTCATCAGACATTACAGTTTGGACATAGCCTCTAGGAGGAGAGCAGGCTTTGGGCTGGCTGTCCTGTAGGGACTACTCTCTTGGGAGGGTGGGCACCACTCTGTTTCAGTCATTCCTCCACCATTCTGATCTGGGCCTAACTGGGGATCTTTCTTGAGGAGAATCTCTTTTATCAGGTTCAACAATGAGGACTTGCGGCAGTTCCGCAACTTTTTCTCTAACATTACCTACTAGGGGAATGCCCCGCCGACGTCGGCTCCACCCAGCGTTGCCCTATATAGGGAGGAGCTCCCCATGTGCTCCAGTTCTTCTCCCGCACGGTCAGGGTTAGTTCAGCTTCGGCTGTTGCACCGATTGTTCTTCTCCACTGTATTAGAAGTTCACCTCAGAATTCAATTTTTGACATCTATGTCCTCACATTTAAACAAGTGCACTTGTGGGCGACAGAGTCCCATGAAAGACAGGCATTCTGCTTGTCTCTACTACCTGGGACCCAACCATCGCGCTGGCGCCTTCTCTCATTGCCAGGCCTTTAATTTGCGGATGCGAATCAGGCGCCAAAGTCCCTCGCTGCCTTTCTTGCAGAAACAAAACTTGCCGCTGGAACGGGCCTCTTTATCGGGGATTCCGACCCTCAACCCGCCCACAAGCATCGGGAGCAGGACAGAGGAGATCCCACTGGAAACATCGGTCTTCAGGATCGAAGTCCGGTCGTCAGGCCATGACTCCTGCCTCACGACTGTAAAGCCTTCGCCTGTGGGTTCCACTCTTACTTCTCCAGCCTTTAAAGGTCTCTCAGCCCTCTGAAATCCAAGGGCTCCTCCCACTCAGCTTCCTCCTCAAAAGCCGACTCCCGGGAGTTGAGCAAGGCCTCAGGGTCTTTGGCCGGCAGGGTGTCCTCCTTGCCACCTAAAAACAAGGCCTCGGACGGCGCCAGCCTCCAGCTACTGACCGCCATTCGGCCGGAAAACCTCGAGCCACAAATCTGACTGTTGTCTGTCCCATGAAAAGGAAGGACGCGTCGTCGGTCACAAGGAGAAGCGGACGCGGACCCTCATCCGCCGCAACTCCCTCAGCCCGGTCCCGCGGGTTATTCTGCCGCAGGGTCATAGTTAAACCGGACGCCGGTCTTGTCCGACATCAGTTCAGTCACCCTTTTCCACAGTCACCGTCCGCCTGATGCAGACCCGGCGATGGTGGTGCTGATGCCGCCTGACATCCCCTCAGGCCGGCGTCGGTTGACAAGGGTTTGAACCGACGCAGTGCCCCCCTCCCAGACGGCGGTGCTGGTGCCAGTATGGGCTTGAGTAAGCCTCAGCCTACACCTGACTCACCGAGATTACACCTCCCTCAGGTTAAGAAGCTATTTTCTCACTGGTGGGATACAATTAAAAAGGACTTACTAAGCGGGGTGCCTCCACCTACTCCGGAGCCTGTTCCTGACCCAGTTGAACTGGATGGTAGGGGGACGACATGCCTGTTTCTAAAAGCACAATAAAATCCAGGAGGGACCGGTCCAGCAGTTCCTCCGTTCCCTTCTCGGACAAGAGGCTGAAAGGAAGAGACATATCCCTCTCCTCTTCTCCTACCACCTCCTTCATAGACTCAGATACCTCCTCAGTCTACTCAGAGCCAGACCCACTGGACACGGAGGGATTCCCCAATCCTCAGATGACCCCAGTTTGATGGAGGTAATCACGGCATATCCAGGCCAACATGGGTTGGGACACAGAGGCCCTGGACCCGGCGACTGCGGCTGGCACAGTACCTCCACCGAAAAGATCCAGAGACGGTGATCATCCCTCCCATGGTTGACACTTTTGCTGATGTCACCTGTGCGACCTGGAAGTGTCCTCATTCCTCCTCTGCTGTGCCAAAGAGGGCTCACCAGCTCTACCGGTGCTTGCGGACCATTCCTTTTGGCCGAACCACTCACTGTGGATTCAGTGGTGATTTTGGCAGCTCATGATCATTCGCAGAGGCTCAAACATCTGGGCACCCAGCCGCCTGACAGAGAATCAATTCAGCTGGTTCTTGGGCCATAGGTGTACTCTGCTGCCACTTGTAGCATCAGGAGTCTTAACTTCCTGACACACATGGTCCAATTCCAGAATGCCCTCTGGGAACAAGGATTGGACATTGTGCAGAGCCTGCCCGATTGTCCTCAGCGGACTGAGCTCAACGAGTTACTGCAGACCGGCTCAGACGTTGGTACCCATGTTCTCGGTCGGCCTATGACTCTGCGGACACCTCCTCCAGGGCGGCCGCCACTGGCATCTTGACTCAACGCCATGCTTGGCCGGTTATCTGGGTTCGATCCAGATGTTCAAGTCAGTTTTTCTGGATGCCCCTTTAAGGGCTCCGTGCTCTTCGGTGAGGACACAGGCGAATCATCACCAGGCTGCAGGACTCTGGAAGGCCATCCGTTCCATGCAGTCCATGTACCGCCTGAAGCAGGGGCGAACCAAGAAACCTTGTTTTCATGGCCGTGGGGACACCATTGCAGCAACCTCGCTTTCAGCAGCACACTCAATGAGGTGGCTTTGGTCATGGGGTGGAGCCAGAGGTCGTGACCTCCAACCACTGGGTTCTAGAACTCGTGGAGTTCAGGCACTCCATCAAGTTCACATCCGTTCCTCCGACAGACCCTCCCCATCCTGGTACCCAAGGAAACAGAGCCCTGAAAAAGGGTCATCAAGCCGATTCCACTGGTCAAGTCAGGAAAGGGTTCTTCTCTCACTTCTTCCTAGTTCTGAAGAAGTCAGGAGATCTCAGACCCATTCTGGACCTCAGTGATCTAAATCAGTGTGTCTCCTACAAGAGATTCAGGATGATTTCTCTACCTCTCCTCCCTCTGATTTCGGCAGGAGACTGGCTAGCATCTCCGGACATGCAGGACGCTTACTTGCTTATCCCTATCATCAGAAGCCATTGGAGATTCCTCAGGTTTGAAACAAGGGACTATCAATTCGAGTCCTTCCTTTGGTCTTTCCTCGGCCCCAAGGGTCTTCACAAATGCTTGGCAGTTGTAACTGCAGTGCTTGAAGACAAGGCCACTTTGTGTTTCCGTACCTGGGACGACTGGCTTTTCTTGGCCCATTCCAGACCCCGCCTGTCGGAGACACTCAGGAATTCATCTCTCTGTTTCAGAGTCTCGAATCACCATCAACATGGACAAGTCCCATTGTCTCCCTCTGAGATCCTCCGTTTATAGGAGCTTCTCTGGATACCACTCTCGGAAGGTTTTTCTTCCCTCGACAAAGCGGGTCGCATTCATACCATCCGTCCCAGGTCTCTTTAGCCTCAGAGGTGCCGACTTGCCTGCTCCTCAGATTGCTGGGACACATGGCAGCTGCCATAGTGTCCATACCTCTTAACTGTCCCTGATTTTCAGGGACGTCCCTGATTTGCCTCAAAATTTTACTCTGTCCCTCCTAAAATTTGTGTTTCCATGACCAAACAGTGGGGTTGTGAACACAAAATAATGTCAAACATTAAAGTTACAGACTTGTTCTTCCTTAGAAAATGCATTTTACACTAAGTCCCTTATTCTATCAGCTTCCTGAGTGGATAACACCAGTTTTGAAAATGTGTCCCTGATTTTGGTCCTTTGTCCCTGATTTTTTAAGCCTTGTCCCTGATTTATGAGGCAGGAGGTTGAGAGGTATGATAGTGTCAGTCCCTCTGTCTCGTCTCTGCATGTGGACCATTCAGTGGTCCCTGAGGGTACAGTGGGACCAGACATCAGACAATCTGGATGCCTTGGTCAGAATCTCAGAGCCAATCTGCCGAGAACTTTGCTGGTGGATGTCGTCTGAAAATCTCCTAAAGGCATTCCGTTTCAATTGGGGCGCCTGCTCAATCTCTAACAATGGATGCATTGTCCTTGGGATGGGGTGCATATTTGGGAACCATCCGTACATGGTACTTGTCTCACCTAGAAGCTAATCTGCACATCATCGTCCCTGGAAATGAAAGCAGTGCTCTATGCCTACTACTAAATGAGAAAAGACCGAGGTAGAAAGGTCAGTGGGGATGCTGCAACAGAAGGTAAAGCCATCAAAAATGGAGAGCAATGAGTACCAATGCCATAGTCTGAGTAACAAGCTTCTGAAGTAGTGGCCTTGATGGAGGAGGAACATCTGGATATCGTGGCAGTCACAGAAACATGGTACACACAAAACCATGACTGGGACGTAAACATACCAGGATTCACTATCTGCAGGAGGGACAGGAGGTAAAGAGGAGGAGTAGCTCTTTACGTAGGGGAAAGAATTAAAGCAACAGAACAAAGGGTAAATGGAGAAGAATTACTGTGGGTAAATTTGAGACGGCAATGGCACCCAATCCACACAGGGGTTTATACAGACCCCTTCTCAGGGAGGAAATGGACAAGGAAATGATAGAAGTATACTCAGAAAGGTGAAAAAGGAGATATTGCTGGGGTGATCTGAATATGCCAGATGTTAACTGGAGTGCAGTTGCAGCAGCCACTTGAAGAGTAGGGTTATTCTAGATGCCCTACAGGGGCATGCCTTAGACAACTAGTATTGGAGCCCACTCGAGAGGAGAAATCTTAGACCTGGTTCTCTCAAATGGAGATGAGAGAGGATCACAGATGTAAGTGGGTAGCCATCTGGGAACTAGTGACCATCGAACAGTATGGTTCACATCAACACAGCAATAGAGTCAAGCCATACAAAGGCAAAAGTACTGGACTTTAGGAGGCTGACTTTGCCAAAATAGGTGGCGCCTAAGGAATGCACTAGCAAATGGGCAGGAAGGAGGGTGGAAGAACAATGGGAATAATAAAAACTGCTATCACAGAGGTAACAAGCCTTTGTGTGAAGCAAATAAAGCGAAGCGATGTAAGAAACCACTATGGTTCTCAAAGGAAGTGGCAGTGAAGGTTCAAGAAAAGAAAGCATTCAGGAAGTGCAAGGAATCACAGAAGGAGCAGGACATAGAACTGTATCAGTTAAAGCAAAGGAAGCTGGGAAGGCAGTCAGAACAGCAAAGGCCCAAACCGAGGAAAAGATAGCCAACTCAGTTAAGAAGGGATAAAACCTTTTATAGGTACATCAGGGAGTGAAGGAAGTCCAAGGAGGGATAGTGAGGCTTAATAAAGGGGAGGAGGGTGGGCAGAGGGTGACTGTGAAAAGGCAGAGATACTAAAATATTTTGCTCAGTATATGTAACCCCCTGCAAATGGGGGTTCCCAAAAGACTTCCAGGAGCTTGCTTGAATGCTCCAAGCCTGAATGGTGTTTGGCATTTAAGCCATTTATCAGTGAGTGTTTTTAGAACCTCTGGTACTGTCTCTTTAAGAGCTGTCTGCTTGCAGACATAATTAGTTGTATGGGGACTGTGTGTTTCTTTGATTGAGTACCATTCAAGCTGCTGCCAATTCACTCCATTTTGCAGTCACTAGGGTGCAAAGGAACCTATCTGAAAGATGTAACTGTTTGCCAGAAATTATTTAGAGTAATAATGAAATTACAGTTTGTCTAACCTGCTTTCTTTGCAGTCAGAACTGTGTCTGCTAGTTCCCCATTCTAGTTTTGAACTGCTGAACTGGACCAATCAGTGTGGGGTAAGCTAGCTCTAAAATGGTGCCTTGGACGAATCAGAACTTGGACTCATAATCTGAGCCAGCCACAAGAGGATTGTATGGGCAGTGACTCTGGGAGATGTAGTTTAGACTTCAGTGCCTTTTGGACCAACAGCAGCAGTCTATTGTGAGTGACAGCCAATCCAGTCAAGAACTGGGAGGAACTCAAAGGAAGTGCCCGGTTTTGTCGGTTGGAGTTTCAGTTGAGCTTTGGCAGTGAAGAAGGAAGGAGCCCTGTGCTTTTTCAGTGTGCAGTTTTAGTCAAAAAGCGTGTGTAAGGCCCAGAGTTCCGGTCTGCAGCTTGTGTAACAGCTTGTTAGGACTGAATCCGTCCTGTGAAAAGAATCAAAGGATCTCTGAAGAGTAGAAACCAGGCTCACCCTGTAGAAGACTGGAGGAATTGCTGAAAATTACATTCGGTCTGTCAGGAACTGAATCTGCTGTGTGTTCTCCGGGTATTGTGCAGTAATTGCGATCGGGATACAGATGCAGCCTGCCTGGTATAGTGCTTTCTTTTATATGGATGTGTGAGAGGTTTGTGTACCTCAAGTGAGCCCTCTGACATTGAAGGACCCTATCTTATTTGGAGGTCGTGAGTACTAATTCAGGGTCGCTCCCTGTTGAATTGCCACATTAAATCCAAATGGAATTACTGTACTGCTGACTGTTTAATTCTCCTTTTCTCTGTGTGAAGGGCCCCTACCAGCTGCCACGGTTTGGACTAGCCACTAGGGCTTGGGTACCCAGGGACAGTAACTGATAGGGGTAGGCCTGTGCACAGAGCCATAGGTAGATTATTAGAGTGATAAGCTAATTAACCTGATTTCCCCTGTCCTTGTTATATCCCCTAAATAAATCAGAGCTGCTTGTTTCAGCAAAGTTATACTGCCTGAGGTATTTGTCTATGTTAAAGTACTGTACTGTGATTGTTGCACTGTATCTCATTTCACAGGAGGTCCCAGTGCCGGAACCAGACCTGGGGGTAAGTGTATACTGTGAAGGTAATTCTGATATATTGTGTGGGCCACTAGTGGGAAGAAAGGGGTTGCAGTGTCCCAGAGGGCTGTGACCAAGTTAGTTTAACTATTGCAAACCCTGACCTCTGGGTGGAGGCACCGCCATTGGATCCAGGCCCCTCAACCTGTTGGTGGCAAATCAGGCAGGGGTAGTAGCCCCTGGGATAGCGCCATCTAGGGTTACACTTACAAAGGAAGAGGGGAGGTACCTAAAACAAACAGTAGAAACACTCTGGATACAGAAGTTGATACCAGCCCATTTACAGAAGAAAAGGGTTCTGAAAGAACTCTTAAAACTGAAGGTGGACAAAGCAATGGGGCCTGATGAGATTCATCCCAGAATTCTAAAAAGAACTAAGTGTAGAACTAGTGACACTACTGACTACCCTGTTTAACAAATCATGGGAGGATGGGGTGGTACTCGAGGACTGGAAGAGGGCAGATGTGATTCCCTTCACAAAAGTGGAGCAAGGCAGAAGCAGGAAACTACAGACCTGTTAGTTTAACCTCAGTGATAGGGAAAATGCTGAAATCACTTCTGAAGGAAAGAATTGTCGAGTATCTAGAGGCCAGAGGGCACAGGACCCAAGGCAGCATGGATTCACAGGGAAGGTCATGCCAGACAAATCTGATAAGATTTCTTTGACTGGGTGACCAAAGTAGTAGATCAGGGAGGGGCTGTGGACATGGCCTACCTAGACTTTAGCAAGGCATTTGACATAGTCCCACACAAAGATTAATATACAAGTTAGCCAGCCTGGGAGTGGGTCCCAAGGTGACAGCCTGGGTAAAGAATTGGCTGGAGAATAGGACACAGAGAGTAATAGTAAATGGAGTCCACTCTGAAGAAGGGGGTTGCTAGTGGGGTACATGAGTTCAGTATTAGGACCAGTCCTCTTCAATGTCTTTATAAGCGACATTGCAGAGGGACTGGAAGAAAAGTATGTCTCTTTGCAGATGACACAAAGATCTGCAACAGAGTTGATGCACAAGGTGGGGTGGAAAGGATGAGAGGGACTTGGCAAGGTTAGTGGAATGGTTAAATGTATGGCAGCTTAGATTCAGTGCTAAGAAGTGCAAGGTAATGCACCTGGAAACAAAACCCAGGGAAGAGTACACAATGGGGGTGAGATACTAATAACAAAAATGAAAAGAGACCTGGGGTAGTCATATCAGATGACCTAAAGGTGGGCAAGCAATGTGGGAGGCTGGGGATACTGGGATGCATAGGGAGGCTCCTCTGTACAGACAGCTGGTCAGACCCCATCTGGAATACGCATGCAGTTCTGGAGACCCAATCTCCGCAAAGACATAGGATGGAAGCTGTCTAGAGGAGGGCAACTAAAATGGTGCAGGATCTGCAGTGGAAGACATATGAAGAGACTAAAGAAGCAATATGTATAGCCTCCAGGAAAGGAGGAGAGGGGACATGATAGAAACTTTCAAGTACCTCAAGGAATCAACAAAGTCCAAGAGGATAGCATCTTTCAAAAAGGGTGTGCAAGAATAAGGGGCACAACTTGAAGATGGAAGCGGCTCAGAGGTAATTTAAGGAAGTATATTTTCACAGAGATGGTTGTGGATGCATGGAACAGCCTTCCGGAGGAGGTTGTGGAGTCAAAAGCAGTGGAATTCAAGCATGCATGGGACAGTCATAAGGCAATTCTAGGGGTGGGGTAGGAAGAAGTAGGCTGCTGGTTAACTAAGATCTGCAGCTTATCTATTAGGTAAGGAAATGGGCAGTCTGGGTGGGCCAGCGGTCCTTATCTGCCGTCAAATCCTATGTTCTATGCCCTTCAAGCCTTGGTGTCGGTCCTATCCCGGGCCATCTTTTGGTGCAGACAGACAACACCTCGGTGATGTTTACATCAACAAACAAGGCGACACTCATTCCTATCCCTTTGCAGGGAAGCAGTGCGGGTCTGGGTTTGGGCCCTGGAACACCAGCTGTTTCTGACAGCAGTTCACGTTCCCAGGCTTGAACGTGCTGGCAGACAGCTCAGCAGAACAAGATCTCAAGCTCATGAGTGGGAATTGAGTCAAGATGTTGCAGATTGCATTTTCCGTCTGTGGGGGACATCAGAGGTGGATCTTTTCACGTCTCAATTCAACTAAAACTGCCCAGTTTTTGCTTGCTAGGTCCAGAGCCTGGAGCTTTCTGGCAAGACGTTGTCCCTCTGCTGGAGCAGGAGGTTCCTTTATGCCTTCCTTCCTTCCCTCTTCTTCGAAGGTCCTCCTCAAGGCTCAGTCGGAACCTTCCACCGTGATTCTGATTGCTCGCTGTGGCCTCCATGAATTTGGTTTCCTTACTGCAGCGTCTAGTGGCAGAGTCTCCAGTACCTTGTCCTTGCATCTTTTGATGCAGGACAATGGGTCTCTGTTACACCGAATCTGCATTCTCTTCACCTGCATGTCTGGCTTCTCAGGACCTAGCCAAGGTCCGTTTCAGAGTGTCTGACCAGGTTGCCCAGGTGTTGGTCGAGGCTAGGAAACCTGCCACCAGAGCGACTTGCGCTATGAAGTGGGAACATTTTAACACGGTCCTAGAATACTTGCTCTTTCTCTTCGAGAAAGGCCTCGCTATTCCTCCATCAAGGTACACCTGACTGCCATCTCCGCTTACCACTCACCTGTGTCGGGTAAACGGTAGCTCAGATGGAGGTCTCCAAAGCTTTCCTGCGTGGCATTTGCATGTCAGACCTCCTATCAGGGACACTGTTCATGGAAACATAGACTTTGATGGCATATAAGGACCATTTGGCCCACCTAGTCTACCCATTTCCCTACCTAGAGGATAAGCTGCAGATCCCATTTAACCAACAGCCTATTTCTTCCTATCCCCACAAAATTGCTTTATGTCTGTCCCATGCATTCTTGAATTCTCCCACAGTTTTGAACCCCCTCAACCTCCTCAGGAAGGCTGTTCCATGCATCACCACCCTCTCTGTGAAAAATACTTCCTCACATTGCCCTAGAGCCGTCCCCCCATCTTCAAATTGTGTCCCTTGTTCTTGCAATCTCTTTTCTGAAAGATGCTACCCTCTTGGACTTTGTTGATACCACTGAGGTACTTGAACGTTTCTGTCCTGTCCACCTCTCCCTCCTTTCCTAAAGGGTATACGTATTAAGCTTCTTTAGCCTCTCCTCGTATGGCTTATCTTGCAGACCCTGCACCATTTTAGCTGCCCTCCTCTGAACTGCCTCCATCCTGTCTATGTCCTTGTGGAGATGGGGTCTCCAGAACTGGCGCAGTACTCCAGATGGGGTCTCACCAACTGTCTGTACAGGGGATAACAACTTCCTGTTTTCTGCTGGTGATGCCTCTCCATTACATCCCAGTATCCCCCAGCCCTCCCTACCGCCTTCTCACATTGCTTGCCAACCTTAAGGTCATCTGATATGATTACCCCCAGGTTCCTTTCCATTTTGTTGTTGTTACTACCCCCACTGTGTAATCTTCCCTGGGTTTTGTTTCCCAGGTGCATTATTTTGCACTTCTTTGCATTGAATCAAGCTGCCATACTTCTGACCATTCCTCCAGCCTTGCCAAGTCCCTTCTCATCCTTTCCACGCCTCCTTGTGTATCCACCCTGATGCAGATCTTCGTGTCATCTGCAAAGAGGCATACTTTCCTCCAGTCCCTCTGCAATGTCACTTATAAAGACATTAAAAGGACTGGACCCAGTACTGAACCCTGCGATACCACACTAGTAACCCTGCTTTCTTCAGAGTGGACTCCATCTAGAATTACTTTCTGTGTCCTGTTATCCAGCCAATGTTCTATTTTATTTTTATTTATTTAGTTTTGTTGACTGGGTAAGTGCACTAGACAGATCCTGCCTATTTTCAGGCACGATCCGGGAGGGGAATACAGATGAATGCCAACAGACTTTGAACCAGATTAAGCTGTTGGTGGTATGTATAGTGAATGAGGGAAATTTGGCCAGGACATCTGGGAAATTCTACTTCCTGTGAGCAGGGGGACCCATTTTCTGGTGGGACCAAGATGGCGGAGGAGGAGGACAGTGGAGAAGGTTGTGCTGGGGCTGCTGAGCCCGAATCGATTAGCGGGGAACATGGTGCAGGTGGGTTGCACCTACAGGGTGGCCAGCATCTCGTACCTCAATCCCAGCTCTGAGATAGAGCTCTCGGCGGTGGATCCGCCGAAAATGGGGAGTCAAACCTCTTTATGCAATGGAAATGCCGAAAAGTGTAAAGGTTTCAAATGTCAGTGTTATTCTTTCGTGTGGGGGAATATGGTACAGCTGGGATGCACCCGTGTGGTGGCCAACAGTGTACGGAATCCCCGAGCCAGAGGTGAAGGCACTGTCGGAGAGTTGTGGATAGTAAGAACACAGGAAGTGTTTGGACGGCTTCGGAGGAACCCGCAGTCCTGGGGAGAAAGCTGCTGAGGCAACTACATTGCCTCATGAATCCCAAATTCTGTCGCAGGAGTTTGTAGTTTCCTCTGATTTATTAGAGCATAAATGGCAGATAATGGAATCTGCCATTGCCGAGTTTTAAAAATCCAAGCCGAAGGAGAATGGAAACAGCCTGTTTTGGACTCCCTTCTGGCCTACAAGGTACTGTACCTAAAGTATTGAAAAGTTTTCTACCTACTGATGTTACTTTGCCACAGGTTTCTAAACCTTTGCCTGATAAATCTGGTCCCCACAAAAAGCACTGCGTGAAGCAGGCTGAACACAAACTGATGCGGAAACTGGATAGCCGATCTGGTAATTCCCTCCCTGGAACAAGTATAGAAGCTGAGAGAACAGATGGCATCCCTTTACAGGATAAAGTATCTAGCTATGGACCTGATTGTTTTACATTCTCCTGCAAGACTTTCAGATTCTCCTTTAGGTAGTTCTTCACAATCTGGGTTATTTGATTCACTAATGCATGATGTAGTGTTACCAGAAGATAGCTTATTGCATGTTGGTGCTCTTGAGACTTTAAACAAAACACAGGTTCTTGCTGCTGAGCTTAATCCCATACAGGATACACCTGTTTGAATTTCAACCCCTACTACGTTTGCTAGTTTATTTAAAAACAGTTTCCTTAGCAAACGCAGGGCAGCTGTCGGTTGCAGTTTCTTGGCCCAATGGATGGTATGCCTGATCGATTTTATATAGGAAAGGTTTTAATTAAACAAATGCTGGGATTTTCCCCAGGAGAGGTATATGCTCTTATACATACTCCAGGGGATAATAACTATGATATTAGTTTCCGTACACCAGACCTGTTAAATAAATTTTGGATGAGATATGCTTTGTTAAAACTAATCCAGCTTGGTTACACTTTCAAGCTATCCCTCTTACCAAACATTTAAGGTAATAACTGTTCTTTTTAGAAATGAGGGTGTTAATGTGGAAGATATTACATCTTGGTTAGAAAAGAAAAGTTCAGTTCAAGGAATCCTGAACCTATACTGGACGATGAGGGGTTCTGGAATGGAGGGTGGAGATACAAGGTGAATTTATTTCAAACTGATGAGGGCCTACAACACCTACCCAGTTGTTTTTATTTGGGACGGGATAAGGGTTTCATATTTTATCCTGGACAACCTAGGCATTGCTACAAATGCGGATCGACAGACACTCAAGTAGAATGTGTGAAGTTATTAAATGTGCACAATGTGGAGAACAGGGGCATGTTCTTCTTGACTGTCACCAGCCTAGTAAATGTTCTCTTTGTGGAGAAGCACATCCCTTGCTGATTGCCCTTTAGCGGCTCAAAATAAATCTGGAGATTACAGTATCCAAGATTTTACATTAACATCTGCGTCAAAGCTGCCTTACGACACCAAACAATTTCCCCACCTCCTGAACGGTCTCATTCCACATATTCCTACTTGCCGTGAACATGCTCTGACCAAAAGAACCTCAACCTAAAATAAATCTTGATACCCCTTTAACCCGGCCAGTATCCACAAATCTTGTCTCTCAAATAGAAGTTCCAGGTAATGCTTTGGCTTCAATGCCTCCACCTCTTCCCACCTGAAGAAGATTTTGCCTTGGTATCGTCTAGAAGGCGTAGCCTCCGATCTTGTAATACCAGATTAATGATTCGTGACCCCCAACAACATCCACCCATAATCCGTTTACCGTACTTCAGGACGATACAGGTACTGAATCGGATTCATTATCTGTACATTTGTCACAACAAGACGTTACTTCTGATCTAGAGCAAAACTTACCACAAAGTGATTCAGTTAAAAGAAAAAGAACAGATTGGGAATGAGGAAAGGAATAAGAAAAATAACATGTTCTAAGAATAGGATGGGTTTCTTCTTTTTCATTTTTTTTTTTCGATGTCAGCAGTTTATAATCTTTCGGTGTTCTCCTTGAATGTGAATAGTATATTATCGAAGAAAACGGATGCTGATTTTGTCACTTTTGAGCAGTCTATTATGATGTGTTTTACAAGATACTAGATTACATTAAAAATTGGATGTAGAATCAGCAACTGCTGGTTGGAAATGGGGATTACTCATTGGTCAGTAGGTGAAGACCAATGTAGTGGTGTTAGTATTGCCCTTAATAACCCTACCGCCGGTAATAAAATTGATAGATCTTTTCCCGGTCGGGTATTGTTAGTAGATGTAGTAATTAATGACTTGCAGTGCCGTCTTATAAATGTTTATGCACCACAGACTAAGATTGAACGGATTGAAATATTTTGTTTATTTCAACCATATTTGATCACCTCAGGTATGTTTTCCTGGGAGGTGACTTTAACTACAGTAGATATAGGACAGACAGAGGATGCTGAACCAATAAAATATTTTGTGATGCTACGTGCCTGAACACTTTATTGGTTCAGACAGGCCTTATTGATGTTATGCCCTCAAAGGGGCTCCAGCAAAAACATTTTTTTAGGGCACTAAATCTGCATAGATTTTGGTTTCTTTCAGACTCTCTACAGACTATTGACACTAAGGCGGTACCTGTTACTGTATCTGACCATGCCATCATAACAGTTACAGTGGCAAGTCATATGCCTATGCATAGAGGTCCAGGATACTGGAGGTTGAATTTAGCTTCATTACTTCTCCCCACAGTAGGAGAAGGATTTCTAAATATTTTAAAAGCTAGGAAATCAGTGTTGTGTGTCTTTATGACACCTATTGTGAGTGGTGGCTAGACACAAAAACTGTTATAAAATGCTTTTTCAATCTATAGGAGATTATACAGGAAATATAAAACTGATATGTATTGGAATATAGAAAAGAATTTTTGGACTTGCATTTCCAGGCAGCTAATGGTGAAACATCAGTTCTTCCTAGGTTACATGATATAAGAGAATGTATGAATAAATTCCAATATGACCGTGCAAAATCATTGGATAATGAACGTTGGTTTGGCACCCAAGGTTCCAAGCCTTTTGAATTCATTCCAATTTAGTGCTTCTCAAAGACAGCAAAAACATATGACAGGGCTTAAGAATAAAGTAGGAGTATGGTGTAGAGACCCCAAAGTACTTATGAACATAGTTAATGTACATATGCAGAACCTCTTTGAGTAACTGAACCCATGAGTCACGCACACGAGGCTTGGTTGGGACGCATTAATTTGCCTCAACTACCAGATTTAGAGATATCTACATTAGTGGCGTCATTCACAACACTAGAGTTACTACAGCTCTGGCACAAACAGGAACAGCCCCAGGGAATTATGGTATACCATATGAATTATATAAAATAATGTTTCCACATTTATTGGATGAGTTCACTGCAGTTTTAAATTAAATACTAACAACAGGGTAATGCCCAACAACATGAATGAGGGGTTAGTAGTATTTATGTACAAAAAGGAGACAGAGGGATTTAGTTAACTGGAGATGCATTACCTTATTGAATACGGATTTTAAACTGTTTTCAAAATACTAAACAATGGATCGTTACCCAATTTACATTCCTTTTACACTCTTCACAAACCTGCTCCATTCCACATAGGAAAATAACTGATAGCCTTATACTTTTACGAGAACTTTTCAAAAGCATCTACAGGGAAATTTCAGGTCTGATTTTAAGCTTGGATCAGGCGAAGGCCTTTGATAATGTAAGACATGAGTATCTGTGGGACTGTCTAGCTGGATATGGTATACCACATGATTTTATAAAATGGATAACAATTTGTTATACTAACGCTACTGCTCAGGCATTTGTAATGGATGGGTAGGGAAGAAATATCCCGTACTACAGGGTGTCTGACAGGGTTGCCCCTAGTGCTCTTTTATACTTATTCACTATTGATCCTTTAATACGGAAGATTTATGCTTATGATAATATATGTGGACTCTCCTTTTCAGTACAGATCCTGAAGTTAAATGTGTCACACATGCTGATGATTTATGCTTCTTGTTAGGGATCTCCCTCAGCACTGGTGTTAAAAGGGTTTTGCAAGGTTTTTAATTATATACTGGTGCACAAGTAAATTATGACAAATGTAATTGCATTCCATTAGGAATAGAACCAGTATATTTTACACAGGTTATAGGTATACCGGTGATTAAAGGTACGTGTAAAATCTTAGGCCTTTATTTTGGAGCAGGAGACGAGCATATTTAAACTGGAAATTTAAATTAGAAGAAGCAAAACCAAGGTTGATATATGGAATACATGGAGATTGTCAAAGTTAAAAAGGTTACAAATGGTAAAGACCTTTTACTGCCCATATTTTATATGTTAGTGCAGTATTTTGCCTTCCTACATGTTTGGAGACACGGATATGTGGCTGTTTCTTTTCTATTTGGGGCAGCAGACTTAACCCTATAAAAGAGTGTTGTTGTTTCGGGAGAAAAATATGGGGACTAAAAATGTTGCATCCGATAGTTTTCTTTTTTACCATGTTTTTGTATACAAATCTGCAACCTATATTTGCAGACAGAGACACATTAGGGAAAGTATGGCTTCAGGATACTTTAGGTGATATAACTCTTTTTGGCCTGAATACAAGATATTCCCAAAACAATGATCCATAAATCATCTCCATAATCTCTCAAAATATGTTTTGGAAAATTAAATTATGGGGCATTTCAAGATACACTTTTCTGCACTCTAGTAGAAAACAACTTTATGTTTATGTAATACAAACATATTTTCAAGATATATTGCCCTTGATTGCTATTCACCTCAAATAAAACTTTCTGTTGGTATTATGTTAACCTCACCCGCATACCACCCTGTATGTGGGATGTACTATGGTTATCATTATATGGTAAATTAAATGTGCATGCTAATCTAAAACATACATTTCGGACCGATATTGCCTAGGAAACCTGTTTGGAAGTAGTTGAGACTATGGAACATTTATTTTGGACTGTCCCTACATCAAAGAATTTTGGATCTTGGTTTTTGGAAAAATGGCCCACTTTTCCTTTATGGCCCCTAACACAAATATTGTGCTTAGGGATCCTACCAGTCACCACCGTTCAACATGACAAAGTCACATTATGGCTGGTTTTACTTTGTTTTAAGTATTATATTTGGTGTGAGATGTCGCTTACTATACAACAACACTACTTTTCACAAGCCACTTTATTTGACATGGTTGTTAAGGCAATTTCAGACTAAAAAACAGCATTATGAGGAATTTCCTGTATCTGTTTGTCAATCTAGATGGGACTCTATAGATTGGTTGTAACCTTCTTGAGTTAAATTTAGTATAACCTACTCAGATTATGCTACAACATTCTGCCTGGCCGTTTACATTATATTCCAGAATGGTGTAACACCTTCAGATAGATGCTTTACTTTCCAGTTTTAAAAAAAATCCCTACTCTATTGATAGGATGGGGAGGGTGACAATTTTCTTAGTAAAACTTAATTTCTGTCTGCGATATAAGTAGGACTTGGTATGTCTATGTCTCTATATTTATGATCCTTCTTTTTATGTTTGTATACTCCTGGTCTTTAATGTATAAAGGAAATTAATACTGATTTTGTTTATATGACCTTTTTGGGCTACAAATAAAACATCCCCCTACTCTTTCATAGAGAGGAGAGGGTTTGACTATAATGTTTTTCTTTATGTTTCGGGTAATGGTATGAATTAGTACCTGTGATTGTTTTAAATTTTTCCCAAGGTTCTAGTTTTGTATGATGTTATACAGCTTTGAATTTAATTTTTTTGTTTTGGAGGAGGCACTCAGTATTTAATATTCTGTTTTAGGATTCTACTGACAAAGATTTATGTGTTGAATGTATGATGTAATACTTATTTCTGTTTATTTTTTGTGTTTGCCTTATGTTTTATGTACAGTAACACTATTTTGTATATGTCTTACCTTTAAATGTTAATAAAAATTCCCCTACTCTTTCGACATAAGTGCCATGGGATCTTTAACATCCACCTGAACTACCACCAATCCAGGCAGATGGGACCTCGGCCCAGGCTACCACCCTGGGACCCACTCCCAGGCTGGTTAATTTGACTGTTAATCTTTGTGTGGGACTGTTTCAAATGCCTTGCTAAAGTCTAGTTAGGCCATGTCCACAGCCCCTCCTGGTCTACTACTTTGGTCACCCAGTCAAAGCAATTAGATTCGTCTGACATGACCTTCCGCTGTGAACCCATGCTGCCTTGGGTCCTGTGCCCCACTGGCCTCTAGGTAATCAACAATTCTTTCCTTCAGAAGTGATTCCATCACTTTCCCTACCACAGAGGTCAAACTGACAGGTCTGTAGTTTCCTGCCTCTGTCTTGGTCCCACTTTTGTGAAGGGAAATCACATCTGCCTTCCTCCAGTCCTCAGGTACCACACATCCTCCCATGATTTGTGTTAAAAGGGTAGTCAGTGGTGTTACTAGTTCTCTGCTTAATTCTTTTAGAATTCTGGGTGAATTCCATCTGGCCCCACTGCTTTGTCCACCTTCAGTTTGGGGTTCTTTCAGAACCCTTTCTTCTGTGAAAGGACTGGGATCGAACCCCCATCCAGAGTGCTTCTGTTAATTGGATTAGGCACCTCCCCACCTCCTCTTTTGTGAATACTGAACAGAAGTATTGATTCAGTATCCTCTGCTTTTTCACTGTCCCTCTCTGCCCACCCACCGTCTATTCTATTCAGCCTCACTATCCCTCCCTTTGTCTTTCTACGACTCCTGATATACCTATAAAGGTTTTATCCCCCTTCTTAACAAGTTGGCTCTCTTTACTCAGTTTGGGCTTTGCCTACTCTGACTACCCTCCCTGCTTCCTTCTGCCTTAACTGATACAGTTATCTGTCCTGCTCCTTCTGTGTTTCCTTATACTTCCTAAATGCTATCTTTTCTCCTAACCTTCACCACCACCTCTTTTGAGAACCATAGTGACTTTTTCTTTCGTTTTGATTTGTTTATTTGCTTCACACAAAAGCTTGTTGCCTCTGTGATGGCAGTTTTGATATTTCCCATTGTTGCTCCACCCTCCTTCTAGCATGTTTGCTAGTGCTTTTCTAAGGCACTCTCCCATCTTGCCAAAGTCAGCTCTCCTAAAGTCCAGAACCCTCACTTTTGTATGGCTGACTCTGTAGCTGAGTTTATCATGAACCACACTGTTTGGTGGTCACTTGTTCCCAAATGGCTACCCACTTCTAGATCTATGATCTCTCACTGTCCCCATTTGAGAGTACGAGGTCTAATATTGCTCCCTCATGAGTAGGTTCTAAAACTAGCTGTCTGAGGCATGCCACCTGTTGGGCATCAAGAATGGCCCTGCTTTTGGATGTAGCTGCAGAAAGGTGCTCCAGTTAACATCTGGCATATTAAGGTCCCCATCAACAGTATCTCCCTTTCTCTGCCATCCTAAGTATGCCTTCTTGCACTGCTCTGATCCCTTTCTTAGCCAGGTAATTTGTTCCTAGGTGGACAGTGACATCCAGCTCCCTCCCTGTGCAGCTGCTCCTGCGATCCTGGGGTTCGCTCCCTGTCCCTCAAGCCATGGCATCAGGCAGGCACCTTACCTCCCTGTCCCCTTCCTCCCCAGTTCTACTCCCTAACAATGGAGTCCCCACCAGGAGTTGTTTCCTTCCCGTGTGGGGTCCCATGCTACCCTCCTGTGGGTCTCCTTTGTGGAGGTTCCCAGCATCCTCCTTGGTCTCCACTGTGGGTGCCTCCATAGAGGAACCACACTTTTCCAGAACGGCATAGAAATTGTAGAGGTACAACTGGAGGGATGCCTCTGTTCCACCACCCTCACCTCCCTGGAGCCACTGTGGTCCAACCGCTCCTCTTCCTTGGCAATCTCTGAGGCAACAGCAGTGACCCTGGTGGTCCCTGGGTGGAGAGGAGGTCCCAAAATCCTCACCAACTCAGCCTGGAGATGAGCAACCTCCTCCCTCAGCCCAGAGGGTGCCTGCAGATGGGACAACACGCATCCTCCAGAGCGTCTCCCGGAAGACTGCTGCACCACAGCCACTGCACTGCACCACTCCCATCATGTCTTATTTCTGGCCCCTAATTGTGATTTGGAATACTTACTCTTTCCTCTGTTTGTTTATTTCTTTTTCTTTTTTTCTTTTCTGTCCCTACTTACATGTCTGTGCCCTGTTAGCTCCTGATCTTCCTATTCTGAAACAAGAGTTCCTATCATACCTCTCAACTGTACCACATTAGGAGGAGCGTTCTTCATTTTACTTCAAAAAGCTTCCTGTTCCACATTGTGAGGACTTGTTCCTCATTCAAAGTCAACATTTGAAAGCAAAATCCATAGTAAATGATGGAAAAATAAATTATTCAATTAATAGACATTCTGAACATAAATGCAACATTTGGACAGTCTTTTGAGCTGCTTAGGTAAAGATTTGATTAAGTGTTCCACATTTTGCCCATTTGTTCCACATTTGACAGGCAATGTTCCACATTTGGAGGACAAAAGGTAAGAGATATGGTTCCTATATTTCTCAGTTGTCTCCTTACTTGCTCAGAGTCAGACCTCCAGCAGCTGGGGGTGGAAGCTACTCTTGCCCTTTTAGGATGGTGAGTCTTTGGTGGCTCTGTGATCACTCACTTCCTGCTCCCAAACAGGAAGTTCCTGTTGTCAGTTAAATCCTGTGCCTATAAAAGTTGAACTGACTTTGAATGGGGGAGGAAGGAGGGCAATATAGTCCAAGTAGAAGTTTAGTTATACCAGCAGGTCCTTCCTCCTGGTGCTCTACTTGCTCTCTGGAAGAAGCTATCTAGGGCAGTGTTTAAATCTGGTTTTAACCTGGCTCCTTGTAGCTAAACCACTCCCCTACTTTGCAAATCTTTCTACACTTAGTTCATTTCACAGATAATTCCTTCAGCCACCTGTAACAAGCACCCTAGATAACTACACAGATAACAATTCTCTTCAACTAACTCTGACAAACAGACTAACTTTTTTTTTGTCACCCTAAATTGAAGGTCCCAGTACAAGAGTTCTAGTTCTTAGTCCAAGTAGAGAAGTTTAGTTATACCAGCAGGTCCTTCCTCTTGGTGCTCTGCTTGTTCTCTGGCAGAAGCTATCTAGGGCAGTGTTTAAATCTGGTTTTAACCTGGCTCCTTCTAACTAAGTCACTCCCCCTACGTTGCAACTCTTTCTACACTTAGTTAATTTCACAGATAATTCCTTCAGCCACCTGTGACAACCACACAGATAATTCACTTCAACTAACTGTGACAAGCGGACTAACTTGGGATCTCCTGTTCATCCTGGGAGCTCTCTCTTCCCCTTTCGAACCGGCGCTGAGCGCTGAGCTCAGTTTCCTTTCCTGGAAACGCTGCTTTGGTAGCTGTTACTTTGGTGCAGCGTATTTCGGAACATCAAGCCCTCAAGTGTAGGGAAGCTTTACTTGGTCTTTCACAAGGGCTGGGTTGATTTTGCACACAAATCCATAGTTTTTGCCGAAAGTGATTTTGGAGCTCACTTTAAACCAGTCGGTTCAGCTTCCGGTTTATTACCGGAGCATTCCAATAGGTAGGTAGGTAAAATTTATTTTTATACAGGTAATACATGTGATTTGGACATAATCCAGTTTACAAGACAGACCTGTATCAATTCCTAACTAGTTACATACAAATAAGTTCCATGTTAAATACATATACATATAAACACCACAATATATAAACAACACGGTATACCTAAAAGACTTACAATAGCTGGATTATAAAATCTCAAAATCCCAAGGAACCTTAGAGAAAAAAAAAAACATTTAACACTCACAAATGTGATCATATGGCTCCTTTATAGTGTGAGTAAACAATGAATATTGGGAAATATAGGGAGAAGCCCTTCTCCACTCCTTGGATATCCACAGGCTCTCAGGTGTTACTTGGCTAGAACAAAGGAGGTCAGAAAATCTGATAAGCTCTTCATGTCCTTTGTCTGTAAGTCTCGGTCACCAAACAGGCAGCTCTTGTGCTGGTTGGTCCATTGCATCTCCTATTGTTACAAGAAGCACAACAGGTCGACTTGGGGTCAATTAAAGTCCATTCTGTGAGGGCTATTGCAACTTCCTTCACTGCGCTGAATAGAGTTCCACGGCAGATATCTGTGCTGCTGCTACCTGGAGCTCTGTGCATACCTTTGTCAGGCACTACAGCCTAGACATTATTTCCAGACACGGAGCAGGGTTTGGCCTTGCCATCCTGTAGGGCCTGGTTTCCTGAGAGTTCTCATCTCCATGTTTCCCTGTTTCCTGTTCTTCCCTCCCAAGGGGTTGTCATAAGTTTATAATGTTTGGGACTCAGTTCTCATTGTTGAACCTGCTGCAAGAGCTTCTCCTCGAAGTAAGATAGTACAGTTACATAGAACATACCGTAACAGTAGATCTTAGAAAGAAGCTCTTGCAGCAGGTATATTCCCGCCCTCCTTCCCCAGGGATCAGGTCCCTTCAGGCTGGCATTGTTTCTCTTGGAAGAGTTGTCCGTTGACAATCAGTTACCATTTCTGGCCTGCCGGTTTCTTTGCCTGACAGGGCGTGCAAGAACTGGAGCATGTGGGGAGCTCGGCTCCTACATGGGAGTGACATCGGGGGTGGAGCTGGCGTCGGTAGAGGCGTTCCCCACGTAGGTACTGCTAGAGAAAAGTTGCCAGAACCGCCGCCAGGTGGTGCCAGTCCTCATTGTTGAACCTGCTGCAAGAGCTTCTCTCAAAGATCTACTGTTACGGTAAGTTCTTGTGTAACTGTACTTTGTGCTTGGGACCCAATCCTAAGTGTAATACCTGCTGCAAGAGCTCCACCTCGAAGTCAGATACTACAGTTACGTAAGAACTTACCGTAACAGTAGATCTTCAGAGGAGTTCTTCCAGCAGGTGGCTTTCCAACCTCCATCCACAGGTCATTGGTTCATACATACTTCTCTCTAGTAGGGGAGTTCCTTCTCAGTTCTTGAACTGGATCTCCGCATACCCCCACCACAGATTGCTAGCTAGAATTTTTTCTGTGGGGTCCTAAAACCTGTGGCATTAGTCCTAAGTGTATTCGTGCTGCAAGAGCTCCTCTGAAAGATCTATTGTTATGGTAATTTACGTAACTGTACTTTTCTCAACCTTAGCTGATGCCATTGTTATTCTCCTGAGAATGACAAGGCTGTGTTGGTTAACTAGGATCTGTAGCTTATCCAATAGGTAGGGAAATGGGCAGACTGGATGGGTGAAGCAGTCCCTTATCTGCCGTCAGAGTCTGTGTTTCTATGTTCTATGTTTCTGCCCTCCCAAGAGATCACTGCTAAGCCTCTTAAAAGGAGTCACATAAGTTGACACTATGGGAAGACAGGCCTGTGCAGCACCCTAACTTAGGCATGAGGATAGATAGCTACCAAGGACATTTTTCTAGTATGACTATACCCTTGGAGCTCACTTAAGTCCCTGGCAGAATCTGTGCCAGATTCCTGGACTAACAAAAGAACAAATTTTGCTGACTGCCAGACATGGAACTAAGTCCAACAGTCATCAGTTTAAGCCACTTGGATGCATTTGCTTGTGCCTGTCACTCAGCCACTACAGTCATCTGCATCATAAAGTATTCACTGGCAACAAACCACTGTTTTTTTTCCACAGGGGCATGCACCTTCCTCAACCTCAGAAATTTGATAAATTTCTTGGCTGTACAAATTTACAATTATTTCTCCCAGGATTGGTTAGCTTCTATGGATCTCCTGGATTCATACCAGTACATTCTGGTACTCCTAGCCACTTAAGATACCTCTGTTTCTTTATACTAAGGCAGCTTACCAGTTAAAAGTCCTACCCTTTGGGCTCTCCTTGGCACCTTAAGTCTTTACAGAGTACTTTGCAGTTCTTGCGGTTGCAACTAAGAAAGATAGGATTCCAGATTTACCCTACCTGGATGACTGGCTGATAGCCAACCCATCCAGGCAGGAGATAGAACAGGCAGTGGCTATGGGCACTCAGTTCCGCGCATCCATGGTGGTTCTGCTGAATCTAGAGAAGTCTCAGCTCCAGCTCTTACAGCAGCTGCTTTTTATAGGAGCTTTTCTGAATACAACTAAGGTCCAAACCTTTCTACCAGAGAGCAGAATAAAGGCAGTCTTGCACATAGCATGCTACATCATGGAGTGTAAAACTGTACAAGCCCACTCATGCAGCACATGACTAGGTCTGATTGCCACCAATGCTCTCAGTGCCCCGCATGCTTGCACATGAGAACGGCTCAGTGGCTGTGGTTACAAGCATCACATCCTCAGACCTACCCCATTCAGGTGACCAAGCCCCTGGTCCGGCCTCCCACATCGTGGTCAGTGTTTGACAGTCTCCTCCAGGCTTTCCCTTCTCCCAACCAGAGCCTCAGGTGACTCTCACCGTGGATGCCTCCTTGTTGGGTGGGGACCTCTGTCAGGGAAAGCACCAAGGGAGGTCGACAGTGGAAATGTTTAATTGTAGACAGCAAATGGCACAATACTGACAGTAGGTATTGCAGCCGCCTGTTCAACAAGTGTTTTCTGTGGGGGCTATGTCCCCACACCCCTTGCAGGGATTCTGCACCCCCAGACTTTAGGATTATCAACCCAGGTCGGAGTTGGTCCGGGAGGGCAGAACACTGGGGAATGTGAAACACAGAAAATACCATTACAGCGATTGTCGCCATAATGGTCTTTTCATGTTTTGCCGTCGGGTGTCGACCTGAAGTGGTGCACCGCTGTCAGGGTCTTCAAACACAAGGTGTCTGGAACCTGTCAAAGACTCATCTCCACATTTATCTGTTGGAGATGCAAGCTGTTTTGTATAGCCTGCAAGCCCTAGTAGATCTTGTAAGTCACAAAACAGTCGTTCTGCAGACAGACAAGTCTGATGTATTATTAGCAGAAGGAGCATACTCTTACTGTCTCTGCAGTGAGGAGATGAGAGTGTGAGAATGGTGCCTGGAGCAGGAATCCTGTTCCAAGCCATTTATCTCCCAGGAGCCCAGAACACTGGGGCAGACAAGCTCAGCTGAACAGAGGGCGAGCCTCACAAGTGGTCAGTAGCTGTAGATGTCGTGAGATCACTGTTCAATGAGTGGGACACCCCAGATGTGAACCTTTTTATCCCCATTCAGTCACAAACTGCCTCGATTCTGCTCCAGAAATCTAAGACAGCCCAAGGTGACAACAACAAAGTAGGAAAAGACCTGGGGTCATCATATCTGACGACCTGAAGTGATGTTTCTATGTTTCCAGCAAAGCAGTGTGAGAAAGCAGTAGGAAAGGCTAGTAGGATGCTGGGGTGCTTAGGGAGTGAGATCACCAACAAAAGGAGGAATGTGGTGTTACCCTATATAGATCAAGTTCTTTGTCCAATTCTGCAGGCCCCATCTCAGAAATGACATAGAAAGAGTGTAGGCAGTACAGAGGAGGGCAACCAAAATGGTGAATGGCCTGCATCAGAAGTCCTTTGAGGAAAGACACAAGGGGTTAAATATATAAGCTCTAGAGGATATAATGGAAAGGGAGACGTAGTAAAACATTCAAGTATCTCAAGGGTATTAATAAGGTACAGGAAGGTAGCATTTTACATAGAAAGATGCGCAAGGACAAGGGGTCATGAATTGAAGCTGAGGAGGGAGGCTCAGAGGAAAATGAGGCAGTACTTCTTATTGGAAAGAGTGGTGAACATCTGGAACAGACTTCCAGCAGAGGTGATAGGTACCAAAATGGTAACAGGATTCAAGTATGCATGGGATAGACACAAAGAAACCTTAATAGCAGGGCTGGTGTGGGGAGGGGAAGTCCAAGATCAAATAGGGTCTGCAGTAACACAGAAAAGGTAGGAAATGTTTAGGGCAGACTCGGTGGGCCAGAAGGTCCTTTCTGCTGACAACTTCTATGTTAGGACATGGCGTTTTCTGTCAGGATACATTCAGACTGCTATGGCAAAATCTGTTTTGTATGCATTCCCACCAGTCCCTCTAATGCAGGGGTATTGCTCAAGCTGGAGGCGCATGGAGGCAAACTGATACTTCTGGGCAGACTGGCTAGGCCAGTAGGTCTTTCTCTTTCATCACGTTCTGTGGCCGCCCCTGTTGGCCTTGACAGATAATAGTTTCCTCTGTTGAACAGACTGTCAGTCAGAAAACTGAGGATTCTTCCACTCGGGTGGACTTACTGACTCAAGGTCACCTGGTCCACTCCATCCTCACGTGCCCTTCTCCTTCAGGCCAGGCTCCTAAAGAAATAAAGAAACGCTACAAGGTATCTCAAAGGGACTCTGAAATAGTTTTGGTTGTCTGTAAACCTTCTACTGGAAGGCTGACACAGCCAAATGGAAAAGAATTTCCATGTAGTGCTCCAAAACTGCATGGACCCTTTTGGTGCCCTCGTAACAAGGTTCTGGAGTACTTGCTGGACCTTTCTGATGTGGTCTATAATATTCCACAGTTAAGTTCCACTTGTGTGCATTTTCTGCATACCACAAGCACATCGGTACCCTCTGTCTGGCATAGATGCCTCAGTTCAAGAGGTTCCATAAGGGCATCTATCACACAGGGCCTCCCATGAAGGAAGGTGGCTGCTAGATAATCTACCCTGTGCTAGAATATGTTCAACCACAAGCCTTTGATCCCCTTGTAACATGTAAGCTTAAGTTTTTAAGTTGGAAGCAGCAGTCTAGTGGTCATCACCTCTGCTTGGAGTGCCTGAAATCCATGCCTTGGGCACAGATCTTCCATACACTGTTTTCCATAAGGACTAGGTAGTTCTGTGCACATACCCAAGCTGCAACCAACGTGGTATCAGAGTTCCATCTGTATCAGCCTGTAGTGCTACTTACCTATTTAGCCAGCTTCCAGAATGAAGGAGAGTGCACTCTTCATTCTCTGGATGTTAACAGGGTCCTTAACGTTTTACCTGGGCAGAACTAGGACTGGGGCAATCCAAACAGCTACTTGTCTTCTTGATCCCTATAGAAAGGGACAGCCTGTTACAGTCAAGTGCATTTCTGCCTGATTGTGAGTTGCCTACACCACTGTTATTTCATGGCGCAGGTCAGGCTGGAAGGTCAGGTACATGCTTGCTCCAGTAGAGCATTTGCCACGTCCATGGCAGAGATTTGCTCTGTACTTATCAGTGATTTCTGCAGAGCTGCAGCTTGGAGCACAGTGCATACCTTTGTTTAGCACTGTGCCCTGGATGTCCATGCCAGGCAGTATGCCACCTTTGGCGGACAATCCTGTATGGATGTCTGTCCTGAGTGAGCCCTTGGCTCCTGCCACTCTAGTGCGGGTGATTTTGTCTGAGCTGGGTATTCTGATCCACTAGTGGAATCAGTGGCGAAGACTGATTCCTGGAAGATATCAAAATTACGTACTCCCCATAATTCTTGTGCTTCTAGGAATATCTTCACCATTGATTCACATTCCCACCCACCATCCCCGGCTCACTCAGTATGTTTTATTGGTCTTCCTCCTTGTTCTTGATTTGGGATTTGAAGACACTGTGTTACTGGCTTGTTGACCCTTCTTTAAGGGTCACCAGGGCTATCTTATGCTCTTAGGTTAAGTGCATAAGTGCTTGTTAGATTGTGCTGCCACTCCTCAGTAAAAGGTAATAAAGCGGTTGACAGCTGGTGCGGGGTAGCCATGCTGCGGGAGCCAGTGTCGCTGTGCATGCATGCAGCTTACCTCAGTACCTGCTCTACTGAAAGGTTCTGGTTCCCACAGGGTCCAAGTGCCTCCAGCTGAGAGCCACTAATGTTACTGAGTGGTAAAGATGTTTCTAGAAGATCAAGTATTACAGTGAGTGTATCATTTTCCTTTACAGCACACAGACCTTCATGGTACTAGAGTCCACACTGTCTGATGGTCCCATAGTAAATGACTAGAGGCGGGAGTCCCAGAAGGTAACTTTATTAATCAGGACTGCCTTATTATGGGGAGATATAGAAAATCTGAAGCAAATATTTATTGTGTTTTTATTTACCAGGTACGTGTTAGTGGCTCAATGTAGGTAACATACTGGCCTTGAGCTGGATCATGAGAAGGTTGTGTGTTCAAGCCACACATCAGGCATTTGGAGTAATACCCATAACTGGGACTTTAGTGCAGTTTGAGGGGGTGCTGTACTGCAAACTGAGGGCCCATCTTTGGTCACTGTGCAGGTGTAAGTTAAAGATCCCATGGCATTATTGAAGAAGAATAGGAGCGTTTCCCTGTTGTCATGGCCAACATTTCCCTATCAGTAAAACAGGTCCTTGTAACCCCCGGATGCACCTGTAAATGAGCTATCACAGCTCAGTGTGTTTTCCCTGATCACAACTTACAAATAAATAAGGTAAGTGCACTAGACAAACTGAATGCCTATTTTCAGGCACCACCTGGGAGTTTACAAAGGATAAAGCAGCACGGTAACAATGAGACATACTGTACATACAGCTAACAAATAAATATATTTTCTTCAAGGATATCTCTTTTATCAGGCTACACCTATGGAACTATAGCCATCAGGCAGTAAGACCACACAGAAACTTTTGCAAGCAGTCCATTGGGAGCATCCACGATGACGTCCTACGTTGGCACTTCCCATATAAACATGAGCAGCCCTTCCCTCCTCAGTTCTTTTCCTGCAGTCAACCATAGTCATTGGACCCTCCATGTAAACACTGCCATTGCTGTCGACTTTTCCAATTCTTTTCTCACTTTATTTTATAAAGTGATTTTCAATACCATGTGTGTCAACTAAATAAGCATCAAAACTGCTTAAGTATTGTGAGGAGTGTGGGGAAAGATATACTCTGGCGACTCGTACAATGTCTAAGTATACTGCCTCAGCTCAGCCCATAATGTGAAGGCCTGCCACATCTGCAGAAAATTCAACAATGCTACCCAGCAACACTGAGAGAAGGCCTTGGAGACCCACCTCTTGAAACAGCAGGTGGCCAGGATGGAGAAAGAGCTCAGGGAGTAGAACTTTGCCGTGTTGCCAGCCCATTCTTTGGGCTCCCAGTCTTGAAGTCCCAGGAAAAAACATCGGAAGAGGGAGGGCAGTAAACATAAGTCCTCCTCTGTTCACTTATGGTTGCCATTCCATTCCAGCGTGACCATCTCAGCATCGTCAACCATTACCACAGCGATGCCACCAGCCACCCCGTTGTCAACACCTAAACCCAATCTGGGCTGGCTGAGAGTGCCACCAGGCCTGTTATTGCTGGTGAGCCGCTCACATCAGGTGCAACACTTATCCTGTCGACACCTTTCGGCATTTCAGTCAACTACACAGGTGCTGACATGCAGGTTGTCCTCTCGCCTTTATGAATATTCTCAAACACCTGCTGCCTTCCCCTTCTATACAGAGGGATACCTTGACTGGGCCAGCAATCAGAACCCAGCATCAATGCCAGCCAAGCCAATGCACAGATACCCTCCAGGCCATCAACGGCTTCTTCTCCTTCTTGTGCCCTCCCGACCATGGCCACAAGGACCAGGAGTATAACCGAGAGCTCATTATGGAGAAAGAGGAGAGAAAGGAGAGGAGTAGATGGACCCTTATGAAAGAACCAGTTCCACAGTATCCACTGGAAGTGAAGACTCTGTGGTCTGCATACCCAGATGTCCCCTGAAGATCCTTCTTTCATAACCATGATGCAGGAACCTCAAACTACCATGGGGTTTGACTTCAAACAACAGGACATACTAAGAAGAATTTGGTGGAATTCTTAGGAATTGCTGATTCCCCAACCCGTTATTCCTCCCCTTCTGCCGTCACTGGAGGATGCCACCTTGGCTGCTTGGCATAGACCTAACATGATACCTGCCATACTAAGGAAGTAATTACCTGCCATACTAAGGAAGGCACATAAGGTGTATCAGGCCCCCACAGGTAAACCCTTTTCTAGAGCCAACCTGAGACAGATTCTGTTGTCATCAGTGCAGCTAATGACAGGTCTAAGGCACCAAAGCACCTTAGATCCCTTCCTACTGAGAAGGGGTCCAGGAGGCTTGATGTCTTGGGCAAAAGGACATTGCTTCTGTCTCTGGGCCTGAGGATTGCAAACTACCAGGCCCACATGGTGAAATCCAGAATACTCTTTGGAGGCGCCAAGGCGCCACCCAGAGCCCTTTCAGAGGGTACTCTTAAGCAGGAGATACTAAGTGCTCTCACAGCAGGTGCCAACATAGGTAAACACCTCCTGCACTCATCTATGACATTTCCATGCCTCTGCCATGTCTCAAGAGGTACTCCTGGCTAGAGTGGCTTGATTTGCAAATGATGTCCAGCAATCTGTCATCAATGCCCCTGCAGGAGATAAAAGCTGTTTGGAGTATATGTGCAGGATATTCTCTCCAATTTACAGGCCTCATGTAAAACCCTGAAATCAGTCTATTCCCTCTGTCATACCCAAGCAAGGACTTGACAGAGAGTGCCCTTCGTCCAGCCACTGCTAGACATCGGTCTGCAGCCAAACAGCAGGGTATGGGCAGAGCAGAAGCAACCCTACTCCCTCAACAGGAACCACCCCAGGTGCCCACTTAAAAGACCCTAGAGGCAGTGGTAGCTCCAGCTTCTGTTGGTTACCAGGGCACTGGGTGGGCACTACAGTTGGCAGCCAGGGTACCTATAGAAACATATTTATGCATGCCTGCAGCGTGGGGTATTTGAACAAATGATGAATGTTGTTTCAAGCCAGTAGAAGCAGGGCCATCCCCACCATCTTGAGCCAGAAGTAGGGCCGTTCCCCTGCCAAGCCAGGAGAAACAGGGCCATCCCCCAAGCCAGAAGAAGAAGTAGGTCCACCCCCTTTCCAGCAGGCATCCACCTCCACAGTTGGTTCCCCTATGGATTGCCCACAGGGCCAGGAGATAGAGGGCCGTGCATTGTCTTCCTTGAGTCCCTCCCTCCACACAGAACTGAGACATTTTCAAATAAATGATAAATATCTTCCAACAAGCCATTTACCTACGAACATACGAGAATTTGCCAGCAGATAAAGGCCTAGAAGGTCTATCAAGTCTGCTCGAATGTGCAGCTAGCACCCCTTATTCTGCAGCTGCCCCACCTTCCCCTTCATTAATCCTCCCCCTTGTCCTGTCCCATCCTCTTTGAAGTAGTCCGCTGTTCTACTGGATCCCACTTCTGCAGGTAATGCATTCCACCCAGCCACCACCCTCTGTAAAAAGTGTCTCCTCATCTCCCTCCTGAACCTTCCTCCCTCCAGTCTCATATCATGGCCCCTGGTGGCCCTCCCTCCCTTACTTTGAACAGCCCCTCTGTACCCGTCTTGTTTATTCCTTTCATGTATTTAAAGGTTTCAATCATGTCACCCCTGTCCCTCCTCTCCTCCAGTGAGTATATGTTCAACTCCTTCATCCTCCTCTCGTATAGAAGTCCCCAGCCCCTTGATCATCTTTGTCGCCCGCTTGCACCCCTCCAGTAACTTAATGTCCCTCTTCAGATCGGGCACCAGTACTGCACGCAGTACTCCAGGTGTGGTCTAATGACCCATACAGTGGCAGAATCACCTCCTCCTCCTCGAGGATATACCCTTGCAATACAACCCAGCATTTTGTTGGCCTTGCAGCTGCCTTCCTACATTGTGCCGAGTTGTTCATTAACCCTGTAATGAGCACACCCAGATCCTTCTCTCCTCTGTATGGGCTAGCTGCACTCCCCCAGCTGGTAACTCCTCCTTGAGTTCTTCATCCCAAAATGCAGCACCTTGCACTTTTGGCATTAAAGCCCAGTTGCCAGGTGTCTGACCAGGTTTCAAGCTTTGCCAGATCATCCTGCAACCCCTGCCATCCCCTAGATCATCCACCACCGCCTACCTTGGTATCATCAGCAAACAGACTGATCTTGCTCTTGATGTCCCATGATATGTCTGCAATGAATATCCCAAACAACACTGGTCCCAGCACGAACCCTGTGGAACACCGCTCGTCACTGCCCTTGGGTGTGAGAGCTCCCCACCCACCACCGCCCTCTGTTGCCTTCCTGAAGCCAGTTTCCTACCCATCTCAACCAGCTTTGCACCTACCCCTGTGCCTACTAACTTCCTTCCCAGCCTTCCATGCGGCACAGAGTCGAATACTTTACTGAAGTCCAGATACAGGACATCCACTGCATGGCCCTGTCTAGTTACCCAGTCATAGAACTCGACCAGGTTGGTTTGGCAGGATCTGCCATGTGTGAAGCCATGCTATCTGCTGTCCTGTAGTCCTTTGGCCTCTAGGAGGGCCACCAGCCTCTCTTTCAGGATAGTCTCCATTAGCTTACCCATGATGGATGTGAGGCTCACTGGTCTGTAGTTTCCGGTTCATCCTTGGGGCCACTCTTGTGGAGGGCACCACATGAGCCATCCTCCAGTCCTGAAGTACACCCGAATGTAGTGAGGCATTAAATAGGTCTGCCAAAGGTCCTGCAAGGACCTCTGCCAGCTCCTTCAGTACCCTGGGTGGATGCCATCTGGGCCTGGCGCCTTGTCCACCCTCAGTGCCTTCAAACCCTCTTGAACTCTGCCCTCCATGATTTCCCCATCTGTCACCCTTCCCCCGTTCCTGCCATTTCTCCCACCTTGGGTGTCACCCCTCTTTCTTTAGTAAATACTGAGCAGAAGTACTCATTTAGTGCTTCTGCCTTCACACCACTCCGCTTCCACCCAACCCCTCCTTCCTAATCCTTACTGTGTGGTCCTTACAACTCCTTTTCTCCCTGATGTACTTAAAGAAGTCCTTCCCCTTCTTAATGCCAGCCTCAGTTCCGTAGATGCTTTGGCTCCTTACTGCCTTTGTCACCTCCTTTGATTCTGTCAAGTACTCCTCCTGTCCTCCCCTCCCTGTTTTCTTGTACTTCCTAAAGGCAGCTCTTTCTTCCTTACCTTTCCATGACCTCCTTGCTCAACCAGCTCGGTTTCTTAGCCCTAGCCTTCTTGCTCTGGGCTTTGCAGCAGGTTTTGGTTGCCTCCACTATCCCCAGCTTTATGAGCTCCCACCTCTGGTTAGTGTCCATACTAGATTGAATTCTGGCCAGGTACCCTTTACCACTTCCCCCATCCTCCAAGTCGTCCCTCCTGAAGTCCAGCACTCTTGTGCCAGATTCCACTCCTTCCTTGCCCATATCCAATGTGTGCCATACTGAGTGGTGGTCACTCCCTGACAGCGGTTCCTCCACTGTAAGTTCCTCACAAAGTCCCCATTTGCCAGCACAAGGTCAAGGGTATTCCCTAACCTGGTTGGTTCACTGACCATTTGCAGCAGGAAGCTGTCCTGAAGGCATCCAGCAGTACCTGCTCCTTCTGTTCCTGGTTGTTGGGGTACTCCAGTCCACTCCTGACATGTTGAAGTCCCCACAATCACCACACTACCCTTCTACATGGGTCCTGCTGATCTGTCTGCTAGTTCCCTGTCTAACTCCTCCGTCTGAGATGGTGGCCTGTACACCACTCCCATTCTAAGAATCCTATTCTTGGAATCCTAGATTTGCATCCAAAGTGACTCAGTACTACCCTCCTCCTCTTCGTCCCCTACACACTTCAGTCCTTCCTTCACATATAGTGCCACCCCCTTTCCCAATCACCCTGTCCCTACAAAATAACCTGTACCCTGGTACAGACAGGTCCCAGTCATTGTATTGGGTGGCCCATGTTTCTGTGATGGCTGCAATGTCCACCTCTCCCTCTACCATGAGAACCTGTAAATCTGCAGTTTTCCTCCCAGGGCTCCTAGCATTAAGGGTAACCACCTTCCACCCCCCATCCTGCCCCCCTTTCCTAGCATCACCAATAGTGCATGCCATTTGTCCTTTGTCACTGTTATGGGGGTAAGCTCATATGGTTTCCCAACCTGTGGTCTCTACCTCAGCAAAAGGCACACGCAGTCAGAGCTCTGTCTGTGGTTCTGCAGGCAGCTTCTTTATATGGTTGCTGTTGCTGCTGGCTGGACTTCTACTTTAGAGGGCTGGCTCTGTGCTACTGCTGCAGCTACTGGCTGGGCAGGATGGCTAGCTGCTACTCTCTCCTGTTACCGGCCCTGCTCTAGTCTCTTATGAAAAAGCACAGATACAGTACAGCTCTTTTTAAGGTTGGCTGTACTGCTGGGTCTGGGGTCTGTCTGTGCTACAAGCAGTACAGTTCCAGCTTTAGCGGATGTGAGTGGCTTCCAACTCAGGCAACAGGCAAGGTGGCATCTGATTTTTAGCATACTACTTTTTGACTAAAGCAGTCCTCCGACTGTCAGCTAGATGGCAGTCCAGGACTGGCACTAACTCTGCTCATTCTCAGTAGAGGACTGCTGTGGTGCCAGTGTCCAAGAACACCAGAGGGCAGGAGGGATTAAATGAGCATGGAACTAAGGGGACCAGCAGAATAGCTGGCTGTTGGGGGCGGAGGTGACAAAATGCAGCTGGACAGCAGTGCAGCCGATTGGCTGTGTTGGTGGACTGATGTTAGATGCAGTGGGTCTGTGACAGCTGCAGTAGTTTGACTTCAACAACAGAATTTAAATTCAAAGTGCCACACAATCCATGTGAAGTTCGGGATGGGAGTCTGTGGACAGTCATGCAGGTAGTTGTGTTTGGTGGGGTGCTCAGAGTGGTACATGATTCAGGACCCAGGTGCAGCTGGCAGCAACTTTTGAGTTCTCGATGAGCTTTAACATGCAGCACCACAGTACAGACACAGAGAGGTAGAGCACGGGGCATGAACCAAGGCACATGCCCGGTGTGCCCTGGTGTAGCGCCACCTATGCCTAGAGGTGGCCCTGCAGCAGCAGTCGCAGCAACTGGCTCTGCCTGACTCCTTCATCCCCCCACCCAGTGCTTCCAGGGGTGGTTCTCAGGTCACCTTTCCTCCACCTGGACCAGTGGAGGAAGGTAACTTCAGATGCTCAGGTCCTGCAGATTATAACACAAGGCCATGCACTGGAACTTCTAGAACTACCTCCAGTGCATCCACCAGTGCTCTCCCATTATACTCAGATAACATCCCATTGCTCCTGGAGGAAATTCATACCTTACTGCAGAAAAGGGCAATTGAACCTATCCCTGTGAAACAAAGGAACACAGGGTTCTATTCTCAGTACTTCCTAGTTCCAAGATGGACAGGAGATCCGAGACCAGTTTTAGATCTCAGAGATATGAACTGCTTTAGAGTACAAGAAGTTCAGAATGGTGACCCTGCAAGTCTACTTCCACTGCTATAAGCAGGAGACTGATTGCTCCCTATATGCAGGATGTTTACCTGCATGTCAAGATTCCACCCCATACAGGAGATATCTATGATTTTTGTTTTTAAGGAACACTACCAGTTCAGGGTACTGCTCTTTGGCTTTATCTAGCCATGGGTTTTTACCAGATGTTTAGCAGTAGTGCCAGCGCCCTTTGTAGGGAGGGCCTATATGTCTTCCCCTGCCTGGACAACTGGATTCTCAAAGCTCACGCCAGGAGCAGCTTTCCCACATCCTAGACTGCTCCAGACACCTGTTCGAGGCTCTAGGGATTACCATCAATGAACCCAAGTCATTACTGACCCTTGCTAATGCTTGCAGTACGAGGGGCAGTACTGGATACAGCCCAAGGCCTAGCCATTCTACCACAGGACAGGGCCAAGCACCTGATTGGGCCTAGATGGTTTACAACAACAGCTATGTCACAGCCAGAACATTCCTGAACATCCTTGGCCTTGTGGCAGCGGATATCACCACAGTGCCACTGGCCAGACTGCAGATGAGAATCCCACGATGGACACTGAGTCTCCAGTGGAACCAGCATGCAGATGACCTAGAACAGAAAGTTCTAGTAACCTCTCCTGTTTGAAAGGTTCTTCAGTGGTGGATGTAACCCAGCCATCTGCTGAAAAGGGGGTCCCTTCCTGATCCCCTTCCTCCTCAGATCCTCACTACAGATGCCTCGGGGATGGGCTGGGGTGCATCTGGTGCCCCATCAGACACAGCGTACATGGACCAAAGTGGAAAGCAACCTCCACATAAACGTTCTAGAAATTAGAGCTGTTCTGTATGGCCTGCAGGCCTTCCAGACTCATCTATCCCCATGTCCTCAGTTAATCCATTTGGACAACATAAGTGTGATGCATTACATCAACAAACAAGTTGGGCCTCATTCCTACCCCTGTGCAGGAGGCAGTGAGAGTTTAGTATTGGCCCTGAGCACCGTCTAGAACTGTCAGCAGTACATGTTTCAGGGGTCCAAAACGTCCTGGCAGACAGACTAACCAGTCACAGTCCAATATGCATGAGTGGGAACTGTTGATCTCGGTTGTAGAAGACCTGTTTGACAGGTGGGGTGTCCAGAGTTGGACCTCTTTGCATCCCCACACAATACAAAACTGCTGCTTTTCTGCTCACTCATTCCAGGGCCTGGAGTTTTCTGCCAAGACTCATTGTCCCTCTCTTGGAAGGCATGTTCCAGTATGTCTTTGCTGCTGTCCCTCTCATTCAGAGAGTGCTAATTGAGCTTCAGATGGATGGGGCAACTCTGATACTCATTAGCCCCCCTGTGGCTTCATCAGATTTGGTTCTCCCTGTTACAGCAGCTGGCAGTGGAACCTCAATACCTCGGCCATTAAGCCAGGGCTTTCTGTCACAACAGGGAATTCTGGTCCATCCGGACCTCAAGTCACTCCACATTCATTCATGGCTCCTGAAGACTTAGCCATTGCTTACTTTGGGGTGTCACAAAAGTGGCTGATGTCTTGATGGCTAACAGAAAAGCGTCCACCAGAGCCACTTATTCTGTGAAGTGGAAGCAGTTTGCTTTTGGGCTCTTCTCACCAGCAGATCCTTTTACCTGCCGGTAAATCAGGTTCTGGAGTATTTCCTATCCTTGTCAGATGCAGGCCTGCAATACTCTTCTGTCAGAGTGTGGTTGGCTTGCATTTCAGCTTTCCATGTGCTGTTGATGGTCGTACAATTGTTCAGCTGGAGGTGGCCCATATGTTTTGAGAGGCATTCTGCACTTGAAGCCTACTATCCGCAATCCCATCCCTGCTTAGGACCTGAATTTTGTGTTAAGAAAAGCTTACTTTCTCACCCCAGGGTCCTTTAGCATCAGTAACTATTGCAGTGAGCTGGCTAGGTAGTCCTGCCCGGATGGAATGTATGATAATGAGTTTTATGAATTAGCCAATTAGATTGAAGCTTTGGGTTGTGCTGAGCAGAGAGAGGAAGGAGCTTCAGAATTTTTTCTCCACTGGACTGAACCAAACCATTCAGGGCATAGCATCCTTTTGGTGCTTCTGAATTTCCCAGACAAATCCCTCCATGGCCCCTCTGCTACAGGGGTTGATGAGGGGAGGATAATGATTTCTATGATGCCCCAGATGACATTTCAGAGGGCAAGGCCCCAGAACCTGATGTATCACCTAACCCCCGTTTGGGGCATCCCTGACCAGGAGGATACCACTTCCGTGTTCTCTTTTTGTAGCACGTGGTGGACACTCTTGACTTCCGTTCCAAAGAGTCCAACCAGGAAGAGGAGGAAGACCAGGACTACAGAGGCATGAAAGATCTTCCTCCTAAAAGTTAGTTCTTCCAATCTATAAACCTTTCAGGAAGAACACAATGAAGATTCTTCAGACTCCACATCTGTGCCGGGTCGAGAAGAGAGTTCATAACAAATATCAGTTATCTAAATCTGACACAAAATTTCTGTTTGTTCACCCCACCCAGGAGGGGTAGTGCAACAAGCAGCATGCAACAAGGCTAGAGTTCCTCTTTCCTCCCAGCTTCCTGAAAAATAATCTAAAGGCTGGATTTTATGGTCAGAAAAGACATATACCTCAGCATCTTACACCTCTTACACCTTGCCTCATACATGGTTTACACAGCCAAATATCAGAAGGCTCTATGGAACTCAGTCCTAGCCATAGTTAAACAGGGCTCTGATTCTATGGCTAAGGATTTGGTGGAGATGGCTAAGACTGCCTTGGAGGCTACAAAGTACCAGTTCCATATGGCAGACAGTAGTAATGATGCAGCCTCAAGGGTTATGGCCCAGGCCATTTCCCTGAGGCAATTTGCTTGGCTTAGAACAACAGATCTGTCACAGGACACTCTATCCAAAGCCATGGACTTTCCTGTGACATAAATGTACCAAGTTGATTCCAGAACTGAGGAGTATATAAAAAGGTTGAAGAGTATAAAGCAACACTTCTAAGGCAAAGTCTTCTGCTTCTCAAAAGTCTCAGCATAGAGGTAACAGATGCAGGGATTCTTCACTAGACCCTATTACTCCCTTCCTCCTCAATTTAACATCTCACAGTTCAGGTTACTTCAGAGGAAGAGGCAGGAGGGGTCAGAGAAGACCTACGTCTACCCTTGCTCCTGCCACCCAGCAAAGCCCTGATTCCCCAGTTCAGGTCACCTCCCCTGCCTGTGGGAAGGCTCTCCCACCACCTCCAGGGTTGGACTGTGATTACAACAAAGTGGATCCTGGAGGTAGTGGAAAGAGCCTGTCCCTTCAGTTCAGAAAGATGCCAGTCCTCATGGGAACCCAGCTTCCAAACCTTTAACTCAACAGAAAAGATTCTGTTGCAGCTGGAGGTAAAGTATTTTTCGAAGCAAGAATAATAAGAGAGAGTGCCTGCCCATCAAAGGACAAAGGTCTCTACACCAGATGCTTCCGGACTCAAAAGAAAACGGCGAGTTGGCCTATTTTAGACGCTGTCCAAATATGTCTCCCAAGGTTCCTTTTTTTTGTGTTTGTCTTAATTACAAGTAGGTTTTATAACCCATGGAAGTGAAATGATTTTGGATAATATCTAGTACAGTGATAGCAGGTATCTCACACAACCCAAAAATGTTCCAAATATAAGTTTGAATATAATATTTTATTTTCCGTTTCTTGTTATTTCTAGTAGTTAATTCAAAATTAATAATCCATTTTCCAACTTCCATAGATACTCCATTTAATTTTCATTTGCTCCAATTAAATTACCTTATTATAACGTTTCAGAACATTTATTTATTTATTTAGCTTTTGTTTACCGGGTAAGTACACTAGACAAGTATTATGCCTATTTTCAGGAATGACCTGGGAGAGTACAACATGAGGAACAACAGTCAAGGAGACATGGCAAAGAGAGTACAGATCTTACTTTGAGAGGGCTCTTGCAGTTAGTAATTACATATAGGACTGGCCTGCGTGACCCCAGGAGAAAATTTCTAGCTAGCAGTCCCTGGTGAGGGACCGCCCTCATGTCAGGTGACCGTCATACGACGTCGGTAAAGGGCAGTCCCGACGCCCACCTTCCAGTTCTTCCCGCTGTTAGCTCGCGGCAGCGCCTGCGGAAAAGTTCGTGCTTCGTCAGCCCTACCCTTTCGACGGTTTTACCCGAAAATTAAAATTATTCTTTTCTTCTATCGTCAGGTCATCGTCGGTGTATGTCGTCCCCTACACCCTCCGAGCACAAAAACAAGTGCGACTTTGCGGCGCCAACTGCCACACAAGGGCGGCCATTCCCTCTGCCTTTTCTGCCTAGGCCCCGACCACCCAGTCGACAAGTGGCAGCATTGCCTCAACTTCAACGCGGCTACCGCAAGCAGGCGCCAACAGTCCCTGGAAGCCCATCTTCTCAAGAAAAGATGTCTCATGGAGAAAGAGTTGAAGAAGCTGAGGCAGGCGCCCAGTTCTCTGGAAGGACATTGCAAAAACGGGCAAGGAGAGGCACCGGAGAAGGCCTTCTTCCGCGACTCCAGCCGGAGTCGTGGCCCAGGTAAATATTCTCCGGGGACCGCCTGACAGCAGCCTCAAGGGTTTGGAGGAGGCGCCGCCCCGCCTGTCTGGCTCGCACTGGCCTCGCGGGTGCCTCCGGCAAAGGAGGCCTCCGCCCTGGTTCGGCCGCAGGCTTCAGGCTCACTGGCGCCGGCGACTCCCATAAGTTGGATTCGGCTCCTCCAGCGTCCGCCGGGAGAGGTCGAGAAGAGCGCCTGACCCGCCGGGAGGCGCCGCGACCCTCGCCGGACCGGGCGCTCCTCCACCTCGGCCGCCTCCCGATGAGGGACCCCGTAAACCAGACGCCGGCGCCGCCGGGAACCTAGCCCCTAAGCGCGATGCGGCTCCCCGGCGTCGCCAGGCGGCGGAACCCTCGGCGGACCCCCCGCTGCGTCGTACCCTGATTCCCGCGGCCTTTGCTGCCGTCTGGGGAGCTCAAGTCACCCCAACTGACCGGGATTTCTCCCCCATCTCTGGGTGATGCGGGGATCTTCCACCTCTGTCAGACTCTCCTCCGAAGGAACTGGATCTGACTCCGGCGCGGCCCGCCGACACCGTCGGGATTTTCCCCTTCCGTCGGGCCCTGCTCCCTCCGGGCCTCTCAATGTTGATCCGCCCGTGGGGCCACCATCTGGGCCATCTGGTCGGCAGCTCCTCCGGCGCCCAGGTACCCACCGTCTTATCCGGCGCCATCGTACCCAGGACCACAGTATCCAGTGCTGCAGTACCGCGCCGGTCCCTCCGGCGCGCAGTACCCGGCGCCACAGTACATGGCGCCAGTTTTTCCGCAGCTGGGTTTCAGATACCGCCTTACAGGTACAAACTGTCTCCTTCCCCCTCCTCCTCCACCGCCCCCACGGCCGCCAGTGGATCTGCAGGAGACTCTGGCTTCCTGGTGGCTGAGGCCAAGACTCAGCTCACCAAGGAGGTAGAGAGCCGCCTTAGGCGACGGTGCCACCCCAGCTCCCGTCGCCCGAGGTGGCACACTCTCTCACCGCCTCAGACTCCAGAGCCCTTCCTCTGGATCCCGAGAGGGGCAGGACATGCATCCAGGGGTACCCCCAGGGAACCGTTCCTGCCCCAGCCATGTTGGGAGTCTTATTCTGCTTCGATTCTTCTTCCCTCTCGGATTCTTCCAAGGATGCTCCGAGAGGCGATGAGCCCGCTCTCCATCTAAGCCCCAGCCGAGGACCCTCCGGAGGATCCTTCCTTCACGAGTTGCTCAGAAAAATCCAGGAAGTTCATCACTGGCTCCTGGAACCAGATCCTCAGCGACTTAAACTTGCCAAATATCTGGACCTGCCCCTGACAGCTCCAACTTTAGTGCCACCCTGGATCGAGCCTCACGTCCACCTTGTTTCCATGATTTGGAACAACCGTCTCGCATTAGCCCCACTTCCTAGGAAGTCTAACAGGCTATACCAGGCTCCAAAGAGTGTAGACTATCTGGACTCCCACCCTCGTGCAGATTTGGTGTGTATAGCGCTGCTCACGGCTGGTCAGCACACCCCAAACATCTAAGCTCGTCTCCTCCGGATAAGGAATCTCTCCTCCTGGACCAGTATGGAAGAAAGATTTACCTCTTCCACACTGGGAATTCAGGCCCTGAATTACATCGCCCATATGGGGGATTACCAGAAGGCCATCCTTACCCAGGCAGAATCTAAGATAGACTCCTTACCTGACTCTCAAGTCAAGCAGGAGTTAGCCGATCTAGATCCGTTCTGCTCGTTGACCAGTCGCCACATTCTCCGGACGACATACGATGCAGTGGACACTGCTGGGCGAGCTCCGCTTTCGCCGTGAGTTCTCGGGCGTCATGCCTGGCTCTGCTTGTCAGGTTTGGTCCCGGAGGTGCAGTCCACGATCCAGGAAGCACCTTTCAGGGGTCGGTGCTTTTCAGTGGTGATGTCAGGACATCATCACCCGACTTGCAGGTGAAGGGGACAGCTCTGAAATTCATAGATTCCGTGTACTGTCCCCATCACCCGCAGCGCCATCCTTTCGCAGACGCAGTTGGCCAGCCGAAACCTCAAGGAAGGTGGGCCACTAAACAGGCCCCCACAGCTGCCAGGCCCCTGCCCAAAAAGTGGCGGTGCCCCAGCTGCGGCGCTGCCCACACCACCTGACTCCTCCCTCTCCCTGCCTCCGGACACACTAGAGGAACCGGTAGGAGGAGGTTCTCCCTCCACCTTCCGGGTTGGGAGAGGATAACAACAGATTCTTAGGTGCTCCAGCTTATAGCGGAAGGGCCGCCATAGAGTTTCTACAGAAACCACCCGCACCCACCTCTGAAGTCGTCTTATGCAGGGATCATCTTCCTTTGGTCGGGAAGAAATTCTGCCCTCCTTGCGAACAGGGCTATAGAACCCGTTCCCTTCATCTTCAAGGGACGGGTTACTATTCACATTTCTTCCTGGTCCCAAAGAAGATGGGAGATCTCAAACCCATTCTCGATCTCAGCTCCTTGAATCTTTATGTGGAATACAAAAGGTTCAGGATGTCTCTCTCTGCAGACCCTTCTGCCCTCCTTTGGCAGGGTCAATGGCTTTGTGCCTGGATATGCAGGATGCATATCTGCACATCCCCATCGCCCTTCTCACTGCAAGTATCTTCGGTTTGTGTTTCAGGGATCATTACCAATTCAGGCGCTCCCATTTGGTCTTTCCTCGGCACCCAGTATTTACCAAATGCCTGGCTGTGGTAGCTGCCCACCTGCATACGATGGGAGTACAGGTGTTCCCTTACCTGGACGACTGGCTCCTGGCGTCCTCGTCGGGGAGGAGCTCCTGCATTTTCTCTCCCTCACCCAGCAGGTTTTTACTTGCCTGGGGATTACCATCAACCATTCCAAGTCTCATCGGATCCCTCCCAGAGACTACAGTTCATCGGGGCTATCCTCGTCACGACAGTGAGCAAGGCCTTCCTGCCTCCGGACAGGGCGGCCTCTCTTCAGTCACAGATTTCCTGCTATCAGAACACAGGAGGGTTCCGGCGAGGTTGGTTCTCAGTCTCCTGGGGCTCATGGTCGGCCGCTATTCCAGCGGTCCCCGAGCTCGACTCCACATGAGGATCTCTCAGTGGACTCTTGCTCCCAGTGGGATCAACTTGTAGATGACCTAGATCATCTAGTTCTGATCTCCTCGCCGATGGACGAGACTTGCAATGGTGGATGGTTCAAGAGAACCTGTTTCGGGGTCCCCTTCTGTCATCCTCCCTCTCCCAGACTCTGACCACAGACACATCAGGCGAAGGTTGGGGAGCCCATCTGAGTCCTCACTGAACCCAGGGATTATGGTCCAGATTGGAACTAGCTCTCCACATCAATGTGCTCGAGCTTCAAGCAGTACTATATGCTCTCAAGCCCTTCACCAATACATTCTTCCGGTCACCTAGCCGTCCAGATGTACATGTGTGTGGTGTGGTACATCAACAAGCAGGGAGGGATCAATCCTACCCTCTATGCAGGGAAGCAATGAGGGTTTGGGACTGGGCAACTCAACACAACCTTCACCTACTGCGATTCATGTTCCAGGAGTCGACAACACCCTGGCAGACAAGCTAAGCCGCTCCTCTGCCCTGCCACATGAGTGGGAATTGGACCAAAAGGTGCTAGACGATATCTTTCAGCTTTGGGGACTCTGCAGGTGAGACCTGTTCACCTCTTCCCAAAACACAAAACTTCCCACCTTTGCTCGCTCATTCCAGAGCGGAAGCTCTAGAGCAACGCTCTGTCTCTCCTAAACTGGAAGGGCAGATTCGTCTATGCTTTCCCCAGTTCCTCTGGTCCCTCATGTATTGCAGAAACTAACCACAGAAGGTGAGAATGATTCTGATCGCTCCTTTCTGGCCCAGGCAAATCTGGTTCTCTCTTCTACAACAATACTCAGAGGTTCCTCCTCTTCCTCTTCCTTTATCTCGAGGTTTGCTGACCCAGGATCAGGGGACCCTGGTCCATCCGGGCCTCAAGTCTCTACAACTTCATGCATGGCTCCTGCAGACCTAGCTCAATCCCGTTTTGGTGTCTCTCCAAAAGTGGCAGAGATTCTGGTGGAGGCTGAAAACCCTCCACTAGGTCCACTTATGCCATGAAATGGAAGAGATTTTCTATTTGGGCCGCCTCTAGGAGCGTGGAGCCCTTCTGTTCAATAGTTGTTCTCCTGGAATATTTAAGTCATCTCTTCGACCTGGGTCTCAGTCATTTCCTCCTTGAAGGTGCACATGGCTGCTATTTCCATGAATAAAACGCTTGCCCAATTAGAGGTCTCTAAGACCTTTCTTATAGGGGTCCTTCATCGAGGCCCCCATCCGAACTCCTGCTCCCCTTGGGACTTGAACTTTGTTCTCGAGAAACTTACCCTTCCTCCCTCGAACATGCAGCAACCGCATAGATCTGAAGTTTCTTTCGTGGAAGACACTCTTCTGGTGGCCATTACTTCGCTGAAGAATTTCCGAGCTACAGGCCCTTATGTGTAATATCCCTATTTGATTTTTCACAAAGAGCAGTGGCTCTACGAACCCTAAGTTTCTACCTAAAGTGGTAGCAGAGTCTACCTTAAATCAGTCTATAGAGTTACCTGCCTTTTTCACGCAGTACTCCAACAAAGGGAATATTTACTCCATACCATGGATGTTCACGGATTCTGAGATACTACACCAGTAGGACAAAGGATCTCAGAAAGACTGATCAGTTGTTCATCTCTTTTGCTCACAAAAGGGAAGGCAATGCTGTTTCAAGCAATGCCTGTCAAGTGGTTGACTCATTGCATCACTTTTGTTATGACAAGTACAACAAGACCCTTCCGAGTCAAGTCAGAGGTCACGCCACTGTGGATGGCGGCCTCTGCGGCTTGTTTCAAGAATGTGTCTGCGGCAGACATCTGTGCTGCCACCACCTGGACTTCCGTCCATACCTTTCTGAAACACTACAGTTTGGACATTGCCTCTCTCTCAGAGCAGGCTTCAGGCTAGCTGTTTTGCAAGGCCTCCTGTCTTGAGGATTGCAAGGCTTCTGCTACATTCTGGAGTAGTTTCTCCTCCCGGTGCTTTTGTTTGTTCCAGACTGCTTGGGATTCAGTCCTATATGTAATTACCTACTGCAAGAGCCCTCTCGAGTAAGATAGTACAGTTATGAAACTTACCATGTAGTAGATCTTGAGAGAGCTCTTACAATAAATATTCTCGCCCTCCATCCCCTAGGCTTTTCAGCTCTTTTCCAGGAATGGAAACATCTACTTCTCTCGTCCGGGCCTGTGGCGGAAAGAACTGGAAGGTGGTCGTCCGGGACCGCCCCTTTATACCGACGTATGTCGCGGTCACTTGACATGGGGCGGTCCTCACCAGGGACTGCTCTAGCTAGAAATTTTTCCGTGGGGTCCTGCCCGGCCGGCTTCAGTCCTATATGTAATTACCTACTGCAGAGCCTCTCTCAAAGACCTACTGTTACGGTAAGTTCTTATGTAACTGTACTTTTTTGTCACAGTAAACAAACATGTGGAAATACATCATTTGACACTAGGAAAATATACAGTAGTAAGCACATTTCAGATTATACACTCTAGACTAGCTAGTTCAACTGACAGATGTATACAAGTCATCATACATAGGAGTGGAGCATAGCTCAAGGACTGGATTGGTCATAATATAACTTTAACATAGTCGTATACACCCCTAGGCTAGTTGGATAGTGGACAGGTATATACAGCTCATCACATTTTTCTAAATATGCACATGTTAGACAGAAACTAGAAACACTTGGTAGTACAAGTTTCTACCAAGTGCCAAGGTCAGTATGTCATGGTTAGCCTATGACCATGGAGCAATAATGGGTGTAAAAATGCCCAAGGCTTTTTAGGCAGGAGTAGTCAGAAGTCATTGATACAGTGGGAAAATATCTCCAGGAATTCAATGGAGACACCCTGGGGTGGTTCAGACAAAACAATTTGACACTTTACTCTAGGGAGGTTTGAGGCAGTCACACTCTGATGCTAGTTTTAGGAAACCCCACAGGGAATTTGAAAACTCAGATAGGAGGGGCAGCTCAGATATCCACAGGCAGCGAATTCAGAGTCTGGGCACACTTATGGCAAAGTCCCGATCCCCATGAGGATCGGTAGGAGGGACTTTGAGCATTCCTGATATGAGAGACCTAAGTTGGTAGGGGTGGGATTCAGCTTAGGCAGAAGCCGGGCCAGCCCCTGGGGGTGCTAGTTCTGATCACTTTCCCAGAGAGGCATCCCAAACCAAAATCAAGGTATCTAGCCTGGAGAGCCAGCAGAGTTTCTCATATAGTTCACAACGGTGGTGAGCTGGGGCAGCCAAGGCAAAACGACAAATGTTATTGTAAGCAGTGTACCACCGGGTGAGATATGTCTTTGGAGAGCGACAAATAGGTGCAGCCCATAGCTGAGGATGGAAGGAGCACACCCTTAGCTAGGGCAAGCCTGGCTGCAGTGTGTAGGTTATACTTGGCCCTATAGGCCAGTTTGGTTGCAGTTTGCCACCCTGCAGATGTTAGGAAAAGATTACCCATGTCAAGTTAGAGTCAAGTGTTACCCCAGATATTTGATGGAGCTCACTATGGGTGGTGAGGATCCATCTGCGCTAGTGACATGTAAGCAGGCCGATGAGGCTTTGATTTTAGCCATTGAGCCAAAGAGCATAGCCTGTGTCTTTTCAGGTTCAAGACTAGTTTATGACTAGTAACCCATGACAATACTCTGTTAAAGTCATCGGTCAGGTTCTGGTTTAGGTAGTGGCATTCTGGGGAGTGAGCTAGGATTACCAGATCATCTGCATACATGGTGGCGCTACAGCTGGTTTCCTTCATCAGACTTGGAGCTTTATTTTAGTTCTATAAAAAAAGAACATAAATCAATACTTGTTTTATTTCTGTTCCTCTTTCTTTCTAAATTGTTTAAGTAAATATACTTTTAGGATCATGGATATGTTGTTCATCCACGCTATCAACATGTCCCTTCATTTAAATCTTGCCAGAAGTCTTCAAGCTGGCTCCTCCCACCCACCTGGGTGGTATATCCTCGGCTCCACCCGTGAGCCAGATCTTCCTTTCCGCTGGAAGATACAGGTTGCCTCCGTCGTGCTCACGCATTTCATAGGCCTGGCTTTCAAAACTTCAGTTTTACCGAGATTAAAAATCGAGTTAGCAATCACCTTTTGCATCATCGATCATGGAGGAGAAATCTCCCAGTTTCACTGGTGTCCTGCGGCCAAAAATGTTGTGCACGATCCCCACCTCACGTTCGTCTACTGCCTCAGTGTCGGCCATGAAACCTCGTCCTGCAGCTTCTGTTTGGCCTTCCATCCCAGCGTCCTGGACCACCGTCCTTGCACAACCTGGGAGACCGGAGAAGAGGAACCCTCGGAGAAGTCCAAGGAGGCTAGGTGGGCGGTTTCTGTGGCTGCAGGTTCCGCACGGCAATTGGAACACATGCAAGCGTTCGAGGAAGAAGCACCGTGCTCTGCGGACTCTTGAAGCTTCTTCGCTTCGCTCAACCTGGGCTCCACCTTCTCAGAGTTGTGCCAGTCTCTTCCCATCAGGGAGAGGCACCCATGCGCTCACAGTCCTTCCGATCCCATAAGCAGGAGAAGGAACCAGTGAGTCTTCGTCTTGGCGAAGCTCTCTTGGACCAAAGAAATATCTGTCCCAGGAGCATGCGGTCTCTACCTCAGTCGAGATCGCTTTCCCGACTGCAGGCTTTACAAACCTTCTGTCGGGCCAGCTGACTGTGGATACGGCCAATGAGGTTGAATTATTCTCGACCCATTGTCACCAGCCCCTTCGACGACTCTTTAGAAAGGACTCTGGTCCTTCTCTTCCCAGATGAGGAGACTCAGCCTGTTGGAGTCCCCATCGAGGACCCAGTTCCGGACTCCAGGTATCCGGTCCGCGGTGTCTCTAAGCGACTGAGTCATCTCTTCTGGTTGAGGTCTAGAACCTCCTCGTCCCGAAGGCCGAGGAAGAGCCATAAACATTCTAAAAGAGGCAACACCATCGGTCGCCCTCATCCTCTTCCTCCTCGCATGAGGAGAGGCTCCAGCGAAACTCCATCGCTGCTATGAGGACCTTGTGGCAATAGCTGATTTTGTCCGGGCACAAGCCGACTTCGACTCCTACCCCAGCCATTACTTAGATTCTTCTAGGCCGGGTCGAACCTCTGAGCTGAAAGCTCAGTTCCCTGCCTCGCTGGGCCAGCGTGACTGCCTGTTCAGCCTCAGCCAGTCTCTCCACCGATTGTGGTGGAACCGCCACCTAAGCAGCCTGGGAGGGGCTCCTTCCAAAGAGGACCGACCAGACACGGGCTTCCCCAACGTTTGTCGGTCACAGCCATCCCAGACTGCCTCGCGAGTTGAGAGTGATTTGGCGGCAGGCAGCTGTATCCTGACTCCTCGGACTCGGATGTCACCGGGCTTCACTTTCATCCTGGGGATGATGAGTCGTCTGTTGGCCTCGGGATGGAGGAAGGTCCTTCCTCCTTCAAGGGATCCTTCGCCTCATCTCTGAGTCTACAGGATGTCCCTGGAACCCATCCAGAAAAAGGCGGAGTACCTGCTTGAACATCCTTAAAGAGGATACTGACGGAGGCCTTTCCTGTGGCGAGACCATTGTTAATTCAGCTTCCGAACTCCTAGCAGCGTCCTGCCTCTTGTCCAGCACCACCTGCCCACATGGCCCACAAGTACGTGGTTCCCATGGGGTCCCTCATGGGGTTCACAGAGCACCCTTGCCAGAGCCTGGGACCGCCCTGTGTTCAGGCATACTGGCAGTTCTGCCAACACTGACTGACCTCCCAACAAAGAGTCCAAGCTCTTGGACCATTCAGCGAGGAAGGTCTATGTGGCTTCCTCCTTGGGCCTTCATCAGGTAAGTTCGCCGTCATCATAGCACACTTCTCTCATGCCCTCCTTGGGTTATTAGATGAAGTCCTCCCACATCTCCCCACGGACATGCAGATCACGGTCAAGTAGGTCTGAGACCAGGGCTGAGCTGTTGCCAAACAGCAGCTCCAGATAGCCCTGGACATTGGGACTCCTGTGCCCGTGCAATGGCTGCCACAGTTGCCTCTTATGCAGGGCCTTGGCTGAGGCTCTCCTCCTTCCTGACGGATGCTCAGCACAAGTTAGCTGATGTGCCTTCCTTGGGACCGACTTGTTCAGCCACGGGTGGCCGGTCCGATCCACCCGCATAGAGCAGTCCAGTGCCACCTTGGACACTACTTCTGCTAAGAGTTCTTCGACCAAGAACCAACAGAAGAAGAAGCCCTTTCAGCACTCTTCCCTGCAGCTCAGCAGTCCTCCTTTCAAGGGGATAGCAGCATCAGCAGCAGGCTCAAGCTTGGTGCCTCGGCCCAAGCCTGGACCACAACAGACCCATGAAGGTCAGGTCTTGGAGCTTCCTCCCTCCTCCTCTAAGCCTGCTCAGTGACAGAGTGGGGTTGCCACCCCTATTCCCGTCCACACCAGCTCTGGAGTCTTCCCATGGGGCCAGCTCCACCACTTCTTTATGCCTGGTCTGTTTACCACCGGACGGGTGGGTTCTCGAAGTGGTCGGTCATGGACTGCCTCTAGAATTGACAGTACCCACTCCCAGCCGAGTCCAGTGCCCTTGGGAAAATGGATTCCGCACACACCCAGTCAGCTCACGAGATGACATTGCTCAACTCCTCCTCAAGGAGGCAGTAGCTCAATAACGGATCCTTCAGCAGACCCAGGCTTTGTCTCCTGGTACTTCCCGGTGCCCAAGTGGAGGGGGCCTGGTGCCCCATTCTAGATCTACGACCTGAATCGGTATCTCGGTCTCGCACCTTTCAGATGGTCACTCTGTCGAAGATCATACCATCCTTGGGCGAAACATGTGGTTTGTTCACTGGATCTGCAGGATGCATCCTTTCACGTCCCAATCCGTCCGTCCCATCAGCTGTTCCTCTGCTTCAGGGTCAAAGAACCCTGTACGAGTTCGAGCCATGCCGTTCGCCTGTCATCGGCCCCATGGGTCTTCACCAAATGCATTGCAGTGGTGGCGGCCCATCTCTGGCAGTGGGGTCAAGTTACCCTACCTCGATGATTGGCTCCTTGCAGGTTCCACCCAACATGAGGTGGAGAGGTCCGGGATCTGGCCTTCCAGACCTGCTCAACACAGCCTGACTGATCAGGCCAAGTCAGAACTCGGGCCTTCTCAGGTGATGGGCTTCATCGAGGGCAGAGCTCGACTGTTGTCAAGCCAGAGCTCAGCTCCCAGCAGACAGGGCGGAGGTTCTCTCCCCTTGCCCAATCATTTCTGGTTATGCACTTGTGCCCTGCCGGGTTTCTGTGCCTTCTGGGTTACATGGCGTGCTACCTCAGTGGTCCGTTGGGCCCAAGTGGCACATCGCCCCCTTCAGTGGTAGCTGGCCACCCAGTGGACTCAGCGCCATGGTCATTCGACCAGCTGGTCACTGTAACCCAGAAGATGAGGATGCTCTCCAGTGGTGGACTGCCCCAGAACGGTTGCAGGAAGGGAACCCGTTTGCCCACCTCAAGCTGGACGGTTGTCTTAATGACTGATGCTTCTCTCATGGGCTGGGAGCCCACATGGGGACAAAAGAGCCCACAGGCTCTCTACCCCGAGGAGTCCAATGCCATATCAACCTGTTGAGCTCAGAGCAGTCAGACTGGCACTGTCAGCTTCGCTCCTCAGCTCCAGGGTCAAGTGGTTCAAGTCCAGATGGACAATACCACGGACATAGTCTACCTCAACAAATGGCAGCACGCACTCCCGTTTGCTGTCAGGAGCTCTGCATCTGGACCCTGTGGACAGTTGGAGGCCTACCTCCTAGCCATCCATGTGGCAGCAGCCTTGAACCACCTAGTGAATGCCCTCAGCAGCTAGGCCAGACGTCCCACGAGTGGTCTCTCCACCCAGAGGTAGCTTACAGCCTGTTCTCCCGTTGGGGCAAATTGATGGTGGACCTGTTTGCCTCCAGGAAAACACCAAGCTTAGGCTGTTTCATGCCTGCCTTCCTCAGCAGGGCTCACTGCAGGGATGCCTTCTCAAGGCCATGGAACCCAGGCTCTCTACACCTTCCTCCATTTCCTCCTCAAGGTGAGGAGGGACAAGGTGAAGGTGATGTGGGTAGCCCTAGACTGGCTGTGTCAGTACTGGTATCCAGATCTCCTCACCCTCAGCTGCAGGCCCCCAGAGCGGCTTTGTACACGCCCGGACCTGATATCAGTAAATCAGGGGAAGGTATTCCTTCTGGACCTTCAATCCTGCACCTCACAGCCTGGTACCCGGCGGCTAGAGTTCTAGGCTTTGGGTCTTTCCGAGGGTGTCTACACCATAGTGGAGCATCTAGAAAGGGATCGACCAGGAAATGTTATGCCTTCAAATGGGAAAGGTTTTCCATTTGTGTCAAAGTAAGAGCCTGGACCCTTTATCCTGTTCAGTGGCTGACATTCTTGATACCTTTGATCTCTCTCAAGGGGTCTGCAGTCATCGACCCTTAGGGGTGCACCTGGCAGCCATTTCTGCTTACACAGGCGCAGGCGGTCAGCACATTGGTTCGCATGAGACATGGTCGGCGTTTTTCAAAGGCCTAGATCATATCCTCTCAGTGCATGAACCTCCACCTCCGTGGGATCTGCTGCTAGCTAGGCAAAGCTCATGGGCAAGCCATTCGAACCTATGCAAGTGTGAGTTGTCACACTTGCCATGGAAAGACAGCCTTCCTAGTGGCTATCACGTCTGCCAGAAGGACAGGGGAGCTCCAGGCGCTTTCAGTGGATTCACCTTATCTGGTCTTCCGCAGGGACAAGTTGTCCTGTGCCCCACCCAAAATTCCTTCCGAAGGTGGTGTCAAGTTTCACCTTAACCAGGTGTCGACTCTGCTGGTATACTACCTAATTATTTGGACCTGAGCGTACTCTCTCCTATTATAAGGAGAGGATGGCGGAGATTAATGGAAAGGTTCGCCCAGCTGTTTATCACCTATGCTGAAGCCGCTTCTGGCAGACTACTGGCCAGAAAGCGGACTATTGCAAGATGACTCACATCGTGCATAGGTCTGTGCTATGAGTTGGCGGGCAAGAAGCATCCCAGAGGGATAAGAGCTCATTCTACCCACCATATACTGTTGCATCGGTGGCTGCTTCCAGAGACATCCCTATCCAGGAAATCTGCGGGTTGCTACCTGAAGTCAGCAAACACATTCATCACCCACTACCACATTGACCTTGAGTCACACGGATGCTGGTTTGGGGCCTCAGTTCTCAATCTCTGTTCCCCAAGTAAGTATTGAAGGTAGCGCCTTGCCTCCTCTCCATGAGAGAACTACTAGGAGTCTGCCAATAAGTGTGGATGAACAACATATCCACGATCCTAGAAAAAGTTACTCACCTGTAACAGTAGTTCTATGGTGGTATAATATTGTTCATCACACTGACTCTCCGACCTCCCGGCAGACACAACCTGGCTTCCAGCTGGCTAAGATCTGGCATGGCTGGGCAGAGTCGAGGTATATACCACCTGGTGGGTGGGAGGAGCCAAGCTGAAGACTTCCGGCAAGATTTAAAGTGGAAGGGACATGCCAATAAGGTGGATGAACCACATATACCACTCCTAGAACTACTGTTACAGTTGAGTAACCTGTTCTTATTTCACACAGGCAGAACTAACCTGTGTACTTGTAAATCATTTCTCACAAAGTGTCTGTCATGGGGGCAGGGTAGGTTCTATACTGAGTTGGAGCCTTTTGTTTAATTCTGAGAAAAGAAAAGATTGCTTTTAGAGTCAGTTTCAGAACCAATTTTCATTATTAGCTCCGTTTTTTTTAAATCCAAAGGTTTCAGCAAAGACGCTTGGATACTCCCGTCGCCATTATGGGACCCGTTGAACTTGCTTCATTCTTTTCACCTGCTAGGTAATAAGGAAGGGCTGGGCCGCAAAGGTACACGCATAGGTAGCGTGCTTGACGTCCACCTTCCGTGGCACAGTCAGAACTGAAACTTTCCAGAGACAGAGAACTGCATAGAAAGTCCCCTTGACCTCAATGGCTTTCTTTGTGCACATACTGTGTTATATACACATGTATTATTCTTTCTCATGTGGCTATACTAGACCTTGGTGATCTGTCATTCTTTCAAGACAGCTTATCAGAGTAAAATCCAAAACACATGTTAAGGAAATAAATATTACTTCTCACAACATTTTTCTTTTTTTTTTTATCTTTTATTATTCATATTTTAACTTATTTACATACAGGTCAACATCTCTGATTTTACACATACTTATACATCTGGCCATTCAATATACACAACTCTGAGGAGTGTCAGACAATTCAAAACTTAAATGTCCCAATGATTTCAACCGGTTTATTATCCCCAAAGCCTAATAATTTACAGTGAGACCTTTGTCAGTAGGGCATCGAACTATTTACCTTCTGGTTCCTCAACTACTGAGTTAGGTATTACAAACCCATAATTCCCAAATTAGCTATTTTAGCAGTTCCAGTTTCAACTTGGGGGGACGGGAGTCCAGGCCACAGGGCCCACTGGAGCAAGAAGTCTTGCTTTTAGGACCGCCTCTGTTTCCAGTCCGGTGGCTTCTCACAATATAAACAAAGGGTCCTTCAGCATATAATATAGCTGCCATCGTGTCCATCTCTCAGAAAAGAGTTCCCGTGGTCATTCAGGTTATGAGTCATCTTTTCCAAGTTATAGACTTGTTTAGTGATGTCCCACCATTCCTGAATGGTTGGGACCACAACAGATAGCCAATGCTTAGTAATTGCCTTTTGGCTATTGTGAGGAGCAGAGAAAGAAGGTACCTAAGTATTGGGCCCCTGATAGGGTTTCGGTATATGAGGAATATATACATCTCGGTGTAAGCTGTATCCCTGAGTCAATAAACTCTCGTAGTTGAGTTTCCATTTGTCGTATGTAATTGGAGAGAGCGGACAGCTCCATATTATATGGGTCAGGTTGACTCTTGTTCCCCACCCTCTCCAGCATACCGCTGTGTTACTAGAGGCATAGTGTTTAGTGATCTGGGGTTCTAAAATAATGAATCAATACCTTCCAGGCAAATTCTCTCCATTGATGCGAGCTGCTTACCCTGGAGACCTGGTTGCATGCTTTTTCCAATCAGCCGTGTTAGTTGGTAGCCCAAGTCCCTGTTCCTGCGAGCGGATTCTCTCAGTATTAATATCCCCACAGTTCAGGGATTGATGGTAGGAAGAGATCAAATGGTCTTGTTTCCCCAGTTTATTCATTGAGATTTGGCATTGTATTATCGTTGGGTAAGTTTCAGGTTTCGTGAGGGCGGTGAGGCTATCTACATAATGTCGGAGTTGTAAATATCGTAGAAGTCTTTGTGAGGTAATTGAAATTTTTCTGATCTCTGCAAAGGTCCACAGCCTCCCCGTGACATTATTTGTGGAAGAAATCTTAACCCGGCGTGCTCCATGCTTCAAATCCATTATCCAAGTCATTGGGAGTGAAACCGGGAGTGACTGGATTGGGGATATTAGGGGTAAGTAAGGTGATAGCCGTAGGACCTTCTCAGTGAGCTACAGTTTCCAACTGAGCCGCGAAGCCAGGGATTAGTGGTTATATTGGCGAGACTTCGACCCCTGCTGGTATAACACCGAAGTACGTGGCATCATTGAGGAGAAACCTTCCATCTCCATCCAATGTGGGAGTGTTGTCCTATTTTGTCTAGCCATAACATTAGTCATGATTACGCCTGTTGGTATCGTTTTAAGTCTGGAAGGCGAGTCCCCATCTACCACGCAAGGGAGAGCACATTAAAATTTACTCGGCTTTCTGTCTCGCCCACACAAATTCTGTATTGTTCGATTTCTTTAAAGGTTTTAAAGAACTAGTATCGACATTTTGGAAGAGGTATAACACTCTGGGAGGTAATCATCCTAATAATCTCAATTCAGTCGTGTAAGGCTCATGGGATTACTGACCACCTTCGAGATCTTGCTTTAGTTGTGTAATAAATGGCACGTAATTGTATTTGTGATACTCAGTCTGTTCCCGGGAATGTAAATACCTAAATATTTAGCTTTGTCAGGTTCCATCTACCGGAGGAATCCACCATCTTCTGGTGGGGACGCAATTGAATGTGAGTATTCGGTCTTAGTGAGATTAAGTTTATATCCTGACACTTCTCCATAGGAGTCTAGGACTCGCAAATCTCTGCAATAGATTGTTCCGGGTTTGGAGATATAATAGTATATCATCTGCATATAATGCAATCCTGTGCTCCGTTCCTCCAAAATAGATTCCTGCAGCTGAGGGGAATCTCGGATTTGTCGCAAGGGGTTCTATTACTGTTGCAAATAGTAATGGGGATAGTGGGCACCCTTGTCGGGTACCTCTTCTCAGTTGAAAGTATCCCGAATGGTGACCATTGACTCTCACACAGGCGCGGGGATGAGTATATGTTTTGTAGGGCTTGGGTAAAGCCTGGGGAAGCCAAATTTATTCAGGGTAGCATATAAAAAGGGCCATGACACCCTGTCGAAGGCCTTTTCAGCATCTAAACTGATCATTACTGCAGGTGTATTCGATTGGCTCATTTGGCTTACCAGATAAAGAGTGCGCCTGATATTGTCGGTGGTGGTAATGGGTCCTAACAAAGCCTGTTTGGTCTCTGTGTATTAAAGTGGGTAGGATTTGATCAATACGCTTAGCTAGTATAGTCATGAACAGTTTGTAATCCTGATTTAGTACGGAGATTGGTGGTATGAAGTGCACTCCTGGGGTTCTTCCCTGGCTTAGGAATCACAGAGATAGTAGCATAGGACCATGATTCCGGGGTGGGCTGCCCTCCAATAGCAAGTTAAATACACTGAGAAGGGAGGGAAGAATTTGGGATTTTGTCCGTTTATAAAACTCGGCTCCGTATCCATCGGTCCCGGGGCCTTTTGGGATTTAGAGTTAGCTATAGCTTGGACTATGTCCGAGCTGTAATATGTCTGATAAAGGAGTCCCTATGCTCATCCGTGAGGGTTGGTAGCGTAAGCTTCTCAAGGTACTCAGTTTATCTACAAGCGGACTAGACTCTGGGGTGTATAAGTTTCTGTAGTATGTTTGAAAAGCTCCAGCAATGTCATGGGTTTTAAAAGTGGTTGGCCTCTAACTGGGTGTCTTATGGAAGTAATTGTTGAGCCCTTCTTCTGCCTGTGGGCTTGGTATGCTAGCATTAGCTGTAGCTCAGCGGTCCTACCTCATAGAATCTTTGTTTCAAAATGCTAGTGCTATTTCAGTCTGCTGTAGGGCAAGTTTATCTAACATCTGCTTGGTGTGCTGTATCTTAGGTATGAGAGATTCGTCACCCTGCTGGTGAGCCTGCTGCAGGAAGTGCAGGGTTTCTTCAAGAGTAGCTCTTTGTTCATCCCTTGTCTCTTCTTTACGTGTTGCGGACTTAATTATATGCCCTCTCAGGACTGCTTTAACTGTATCCCATTGGACCGAGGGGAGGTATCAGTGATTGGGTTATCAGACAAAACCTCCGAGATCTTGTCCGATATAAATTCCTGGACTTCTTTAGACTGTAAATAACATGGGTTTAGTCTCCATTGGGTGGTTCTAGGTTGAAGGCCCAGATCCCAGTGGGTGATTACGGGTGCATGATCTGAAATAGTATTAACTCCCAGTTGCGCTTCGCTTACGCTATGTAATTTTCAATTTAGCGATAGGCATAGTCTATACGGGGAATATGTGTTATGCACCTGAGAGTAATAGGAATAGTTTCTAGACCGATGGATGGAACTTTAGCCAGACGTCACACCACCCAATTTCTGAGACAAAGTTATTGAAGAACTTTTGGGTATGATTAATTTCGTGGACTCGCTCTAGAGGAGTCTAGGTTTGGGTCGGCCATTAGATTAAAATCTCCGCCAGTAACAGGGTGCCTCTGGTAAACTGCACAACCTTGTCCAGCAGAGGTCTCAACTGCAAAACTGTGGTGCCAGGTGGGAGGTACACATTAGCCAAGGTGACTTCCTCATTATTAAGTTTACCGAGTTAATACCATTCATCCTTCCGGTCAGACCAAGTTTGTTCCGGCGAGTATGGTATCTGTGGGACACAATTATGATCACCCTCTGTCCGACCCCCTATAGGATGCATAGAACGATTGACCTTTGCTTAGTTTAGCTAGTTTTGCATGTTCTGTTGGGCTCATATGGGTTTCTTGAAGGTAGACAACCTCGGCTTTATTTCTCTGAAGGTAAGCCAGTGTCCTCGATCTTTTAATGGGTGAGGCCAGGCCGTTTATATTTAGAGAGTAGTTTTAATTTTGGGAGTGCATCATGTCCAATAGGTGGGTTTCTGGTGTACTGGAACCCCGTCCCCTAGGCTCCCTGGGATCGCCCTTTTGCTGTAAGGGCCAGAAGCAGTTCGATGACCTATTCACACAACATTCAACAACATTAACATTACCAAACAGACCTACACGTAACCTACTGCTACTTAGAGAACAATTGACCAACATGGCCATAGAAAGAAACATTGGTACTTCCATTAGTCTGGGCAAGCCCAGAACTACGATAAGGCCCTTGCACCCTACCAGTGCGGTCTTTTGACTCAAAGACCTTAGGTACCAGAGTACCTATGGGGAAAGGGTAATGGAGTTTGGTGACCACGAGCCATGAGACAGTGCTTCCCTGAAGTCCCTTATACAGGGAGATATACTTTTATGGTGGCGGGTGCAGGTTCTCAGGAGATCATCATAGGTGTTGGCTCGCCTCAACAAAATGCCCACTCATATGTGAGAGTCTGGAGTGGCATCCCAGAGGATTCTTCCATGTCTCTGGGGTGTAATCCCTTCCCAAGTGACTCATCAAAGCAAGAAACAGATGCCCACCCCACTCCAGCAGCCAAATCAAGCAGGCAATGTCCGAGACCTGTGCTAGAATCGCTCCCATGTGCCAAGCACCTCCAATTGGTCCGCATCCAGCCCAGGGAGGGCTTGTGGCGCCCTAAGCTTTGATGAGTCTATCTATCAGGGCTGGTGGGTCTTAAACCAGGTTTAGTTCTAAATACCCGCTTGAACTTGGGGGCCCATCACTGATCCATCTCAACTCTCCGCCTCAGGTTATTCAGTGATGAGAGGAAAAAAAAAAACCCCCTCCCCCTCCTTCCGTCCCTACCATCATACTTAGCCATTTCTCCTCCGTCCTCCCCGCTGGACCGTGATGCATTCTCTCTCTCATACTTCAAGTTTACTTTAAGGTCTACTACGCCTCCCTCCCCAAAGCTATAGTAGCCCTCCTGTTCCCCTAATTATTACTACCGTCCTGCCGATCGCAATCAGAGAGCCACTTCACCTCCTATAGGCATCCAGAATCCCCATCCGGCCGTAAGTATAGGTTTGCTGAAGTGTCTCATGCGAAGGCAGACCATTAGAAGGCCTGCCGCCATCATTCTCTGGGAACTGCACAAAACATCTTTTGAATTGCCAGCAAGCAGGTCCCGGACATCCAGCAGCACTAAAGTTTTAAAACTTTCGTGCGAACCCCTTAAACCTCCCACCCTCCTCCCCAATCCCAGCCTTTCACATGGCGTGGGTTGGCGATGGTCCCTATCTTCCACATCCAGAGGACCTGCCTGATACCTTGGAGATCCGATTTGTGATCACCTCTGCAGCAGGGAAGGAGGCCAAGGCCTAGTCGGATGTAGAAGGCTTCCATGCGGGAGAAAAGGAGCGCCTTCCTCTCGCCCACGACCAACACCAAAAGTCCTGGACTCAAGGCCACATCCTCCCTCCTCTCACCCCAACCCGGGTTCAACTCATCCCTGGATGCCTGCCATAGTCCAGCTGAGTAGGTCAATGCAGGCGAAACCCACCCCGGATCCCTCAACCCCCCATCCGCCTCTCCTCAGCAGGCGTTCCATCTTCAGGATCAGGACCCACAGTAGGAGACAGTCCCACCCGCTCACGAGATCCACCCTCCCAAAGCTAATCAAGGATGGAACAGGGGCTGGAAGGACCACCCAAGCAACCACCTTCCGTTCCCCGATACACCTTCCAAGACAGCGAAAAGGCCTCCCGTCTCCATCCCCTCTCTAAGCAGCAATGGCAATCTTCCCTCAAGACTGACAGTCGAAACAGCACTACCGGCACAACCAAGCTGGAGGTCTCCTGGTCCGCCACCCTGTCTCGTCCCCCATTACCCAGACCAACCCCAAACAGTCCATTTCCTAGCCCAGCATCCACCACAGGCCAGCATCTATATGTAACTGGCAGACACTTCCGTCTACATGACCTCCCCAGCCCCCTTCATCTCCTTCACCCCTCAAAGAAAGGCTGTGGCAGGAAGGCTCCAACCTTCCGAATCCACTCCGATGCCGGCCGGAGAGTACAGCGACTTCTGATCCCTTTCCGCAGTCCGTTCCACCACCCACCCGACCTTAAAAATAAAAAAAACCCGGCGGATCTCTAACTAAGTGGAAGAAAGGCCTGCCGCACTATCAAGGAGCTCACAGACGAGGCGGAAGCCACAAGGGGTCCAGTCCTCACTATCTAAGGTGGGAAGAGTTATCTTCGGAGCAATGCCGCCTTATGGGGCAATACTAATTTAATTATTTATTCTTCTAAAACCCTCCCTACCTCCTAGTATCGTTTTCTCCCTGCCCTCCGCTTTTGAAACATATTCAGAGTCTATATGAATCAAATCCGGTCTGAAGGTAAGCCCAGGAGCGACAAAAAAAATTCCTCAAATTATACTTGCAGTTTGGGGTACTCGTAACACCGTTCCCCAGACTCTCAGGTTTCAGTGTCCTGGGCAGCTATTCTGGATCTGGGCTTCATAGCTGAATCGTTTTTAAAGAGCTAATTATGTTCTGCAAGGCCTCAGCGCTTGCTTGCATCTTTTCTCGCTGACTAGTCGACCAGGCCCTCTGGGCCAGCTCGCAGCAAGCGGGATCCCATCTGGAGCGCTGTTGCTGAACCTCTATTTTCCTGGAGTTGGGTTCCCTCATCGCTGCACCCAGCGATTCAAGGTCATGGGCCCCCAGAAAAGTAAACAACCAGCTTCGTTGGGTACAAGGACCTAAATTTAATTCCAGCATTCTTGAGGCCTTCATCACGGAAGTACAATCTCCATCTAGCCATTACCTCTGGAGCGAAGTCGTTTTGAAGTAAAGCGGTGGGATTTATACATCACTTTGCCTTGTTTCCATGCAGTATGGAGAACTGTTTCTTTCTCTTGATGTTTGAGAAATTTAAGTAGGATCGCCGAGGACGGGGCGTCCGCCGGAGGTTTTGGACCCAGCGATGCGGTGAACTCGCTCCATCTCCAAGGAGATGTTGTCGGGCAAGGGGAGAACTTCTCTCAGCAATTCCTGCATATGTTTAATAAAGTCAGCACTCTCATCTCTCCTTCGGCACTCCCGACAACTGAATGTTGTTAGCGCGGTTTCTGCATTCGCATCTTCAGCCCGCTCCTGAAGGGCTTGAATGTGTGTGTGAGTTGGGCTATAGCCCTCAGTATTGTCCACACGTTTATCAGTGGCAGAGAGTTGTTCCTCGGAATCTTCCTGCCGTTTTCCAGCTTGCTGAGGTCTGTTCTGATTGCAGAGACCGTAGATCGCATTTCTTTTAAAATCCCGAATTTCTGCAAGCATCTCGTCATTTGCCTCTGCAGAATATCGTGTGGGGCCAGCGGTCGAGCCTGGGCTGTACTTTGGCAGGCCAGCGAAACCTGCAGTCCTCGCTATCCGACTCCTCGAGCCTGGATCTGTCCCCATCGGGTTGAGCTGAAGGTCCGATTTATCCGCCCTACTTCTTGGGCATTATAGACATCAGTTGTAGCGAGGACTAGTGAACTTGAGCGCTTTTACCTTGTTTAAATATTTTGTTTTAAAGCGGACTGCAGGGAGCCTCGCGTTTGAGCTGCTCACTTCGTTCATGACATCACGGAAGTCCACAACATTTTTCTGATTCTCAAAAATGGGGAGAGAAAGTGAAAAAGGTGTTTCTAGTGGTCCTATACTATTAAGGAGAAAATGCAGATCTAAACATTAAACTGTTCCTGTTCAATAAATGAACATACATTTGATTTGTTTTAGATCCATATATCCAATCTTCTATTCAAAGGTAGTCCAGACCAAATTCTCATTCAATCCATATCTGTTCATATCGTTCTTAAAATAGAGATCCACCATGCTCTTTCTTAAAGCTGATTCTCTGCTTCCACCCTGTGTCTGTTCATGTATTTTTCTAGCCTGAAGAACTTTAGGCTGGAGGTTTAGTGATGCCTCTCAATAAAATGTGTAGCTTCCTTGCTTCACTTATGATCCTGTCAGCATAACCCTGGCTTTAAACCTCTGTGTTAATTCCGCTAGATTGCTTCTGCACCTCTCTCCTGTACCACTGTTCCTTTTCACTCTCAGCATTTGATTGTAGGGTATATTATTTTTCAGATTCTTCAGGTGGAAACTTTTGGCATGTAGTACTGTATTTTTTGTAATTTCTTTCCTTTACAGATCTGTGGTTATTTTCCATATTTTTAGGTCTAAAAAGGAAATCTTCTCATAGTCAAATTCCATCATAAAAGATTGCTTGTTGCTGTTTCAAAAACAGTTGTGCTTCCTGTATGGTTCCATTCCAGATTATTAAAATATCATCAATCTCTTAAAAAGAATCAGTTTTGATTTGTAGGGATTATTGTCTGACTGTACATATTGTTTTCAAACATGCCATTTAAAGATTGGCATACATCGGTGCCAGGGTAGCTCCATTGCCGTGCCTATTTTTTGTAAATAAGTCTTTTCTTCAAACGCAAAATAGTTATTTTCAAGGACTATTTTTGTGAGTTTCAGTATGTAATCTTTGTCAGGTTTATTGTTTTCCTAATCATTACAATATAATCAAGTGCTACTAGTCCTTCAGTATCTGGAGTGCTTGTATAAAGACTTTTCACATCCATAGTAATTAATAGGCTGTCATTCAACTTATGTTCAGTCAGATTCAATTCTACTAATAATTGGATACAATGTTTGATATCCTTTAAGTGAGACCAAGTTTTCCATTACTAGATGTTTACAGTAATGATTCAGATAAATAGATAGGGGTTCTGTTATTTATTTAATACCAGATATAATTGGTCTTCCTGGTGGTTTTACCATACTTTTATGTATTTTGGGAAGACAATAGAATAGTGGAATTCTTGGTGTTTTATTTATTAATGCTTCAGTTATCCACTGTTCTATGATCCCTCTATCATTAGCTTCTGTAAACACTTCCCATATTGTAGTTTTAAGTGCTGAAAGGATATACTTCGTACTGTCTCATATGTTGTCTAATCACTTAATTGCCCTAAACATTCCTCTCTATAGTCATCTAAGTTCAAAATTACACTTCCTCCCTTTATCAGCAGGTCTAACAATGATTGTGTCATTGCTTAGATTTTCTAGGGCTTCTTTCTCTTGTTTAGTTAAATTGTGATTTTGAAGCTTTTCTCTATTTTCTATCATTATTTTTAAATATCTCTATTTACTTTTTCAATGTAACTCATATTAGCAGGAGTTAACCCTGTAGGGTCAAAATTAGGTTTGGTCCCCAGAGCTTGTTTAAATTGATATCTCTCTCTATTTCATTCTCTGTAGTTGGTTCTCTTGTGCCAAAAATTATTTGAGTCCGATTTTCCGATAAAACTTCTCCAGATCTAGTTTTACTTGAATAGATTTAGTTTTTTCTGTTAGACTGAAAGATAAGCCATATTTAATACTTTTCTTTTGGTGTCAGAATTCTGTGTGACAAGTTATAAACACTCAGCTCTGTTGACTCCTCGATCTGAGTGTGTATTTTGTCTCTCTTCTCCTCCTGTATCTTTTTCTTTTCTTCTTGTGCCTGATGGTCCTGCCTCTTGAGTACCTCTCTGAAAATCCCTCTCCATGAATCTTTCATGCTGTTGCCAGTCTTGTCTATGGGGTCATAATATTCTCTCTCATGGTAATTTCTCCGTGGACTATAAGATCTTCTGTATGATCTATTATAATAACTTGAATGCCTATTTCGTCTATAGTAAGGTCTTCTTGGCTCCCCTATTTATTCTTTCATCAAGGTTTCTGAGTCTGAGGTTCAGCGATGTCGAGATGTCATTTAAATCATAAATATTTTGTGATACTCTGATTTTTCCAGGAATATATTTTCCCTCTTTGAAATCATTTATATCTCTTTTAAACTTGTTGATCTTTATACTTGAATATGATTATCATAGTCAGCCAGATATTTCTCTATTTTTCCAAAAGTAGTTTTAATTGAGAGGTTTCCACTGTTTCCTTGATTTTAGATTCCATATCTTTTATTTTTGTAATATTTTACTCTGTTCTGTTGTCAATGTCTCAATAGAAGCAACATGAACTCAAAGGAACATTTAAATCATTCCATCCCATTTAGGTTGGAAGCCATCTGGTGTTTGCCTGTGTGTGATTCTACTAATATTCTCAGTCCCCTTGGTATCCTTTTTGTTTCATATATTCAAGAAGTGTTACAGCGTGCCAGTCTTATTCTCTTTCTCTTAAAGACTCCAGTTTATTTATCGAGGCTCTTGATATTTCTGTAGTATCTGCTCTGTGTGTCATCTGCTCTTTACTAGTCCCATAATCCTGGTTGCTTCTTCTTGATTTAGACTTGGGGCTATGGCTCTATTGTCCGTAAGGTTGCGAATTCAAAAGGTAGCCATTTGTTTCTAGTCCTGGGAATACCTCTCCAGTGTTTGAATTGCAAGTAAATTTAGGGGACAAAATTTCAGTCCATCATGGAGTAATTCAGTTGCTATCCAAATATGTCTCCCAAGGTTCCTTTTTATTTGTGTGTGTTTATCTTAATTACAAGTAGGTTTTATAACCCATGTGGAGTGAGTTTATTTCAGATAATATCTAGTACAGTCACACAGGTATCTCACTCAACCCCAAAAATGTCCCAAATATAATATTATATGATCACTAGAAACACCTTTTCACTTTCTCTTTTCCCCTCAATCCCCTCCCCACCTCCATTTTTGAGAATCAGAAAATGTGAAAAGTAATGTTTATTTCCTTAACACATGTTTATGGGATTTTACTTTGGTAAGCTGTCTTGAGAGAATAACAGATCACCAAGGTCTGGTATAGCCACATAAGAAAGAATAATACATATGTATAAAACACAGTATGGGCACAAAGAAAGCCATTGAGGTCAAGGGGACTTTCTATGCAGTTCTCTGCCTTTGGAAAGTTTCAGTTCTGACAGAGCCACGGAAGGTGGCGTCATTGGTGATGTCAGCATGCTACCCATGTGCGCACCTTTGTGACCTGGCCCTTCCTCCTTACCTAGCAAGGTGTAAGAATGAAGCAAGTTAAGCATGGTCCGATAAAGAAGGAGGGAGTATCCAAGCGTTCTTTGCTGAAACCTATGGATTTTAAAAAGGAAGCCACAGAGAAACAAAGCATGAAGCACATTTAAATAAAGTAAGAGAGTAAAACCTCAAAGAAAAATTCTTCTGACCTGAATTATACTCTTTATATGCAGTAAATTCTAACTTTTAAAATGAGCATTTGTTTGTGTGCCTATCTACAAACAGAGAAAAGCAATAGAGAGAAAAAGCATTTTATATAATTTCTTCCTGATTTAAAGTAAGCAGGAGATAACACATGATGTATTTGAATGTGTTACAAGTCAAACTAATATCTGTTGTTCAGGAACATTTAAATAATGAAAAATTGGTTCTGAAACTGATTCTAAAAGCAATCTTTTCTTTCTCAGAATTAAACAAAAGCCTCCAACTCAGCATAGAACCTACACCTGCCCCATGACAGACACTTTTGAGAAAATTATTTGCAAGTACACAGGTTAGTTCCACCTGTGTGAAATAAGTATATTTAATTAAACAATTTAGAAAGAAAGTGGAACAGAAATAAAAACAAGTATTGATTTATGTTCTGTTTTTATATAGAACAAAATAAAGCTTCAAGTCTGATGAAGGAATTTTATGTTCTGCAACGTTACAATAAGGGAATTTAATTGGAGCAAATGAAAATTAAATGGAGAATCTATGGAAATTGGAAAATAGATTATTATTTTTGAATTAACTACTAGATAGCAGAAGAAAGCGGAAAATAAAATATTATAGTCAAACTTATATTTGGAACATTTGGGGAATTGCATGAGTTACCTGCTGTGACTGGCCTATTTTGACCTCAGATACCTGAACAGGCACCTTCTAAAACCCAAATTCAAGCTGGTCACCCTAAAATGGTGATTCAGTCTCTGCAGCAGGAGGCTGGCTAGCCTCCCAAGGCCTCAAAGATGCATTCTTTCACATCCCCATAAGGCAGTCTCACAGGAGGTTTTAAGGTTCAAGCTTCCTTCAGGACATTACCAGTTGGCAGCCATGCCCTTTGGCCTGACATCTGCACGAAGAGTGTTCACAAAATGCCTGGCGGTGGTGGCAGCACAATTAAGAAAGGGACATTGGTCTACCCTTACCTGGATGACTGGCTGATAGTGGCAAAACCCTCCTCAATTGGAGGAGGCCATCTCCCTAACAAGAGACACTCTGCAGTACTTGGGATTAATTGTAAACCAAAGAAATCCCATCTGGAACCAGCACAGCTCCTTACATTCATAGGGGCACAGTTAGACACACTCGCATGCAAAGCTTTTCTGCCTGTTGAAAGGATTCAAAACTTTCTGTCAGTGGCAAACTCTTTTGTCCTGGGCCTGCCCAGGCCAGCCAGACTCTTCCTAGAGCTCCTGAAACACACAGCATCTGTGACAGCTGTGGCCCCAGGAGTCAGGTTCAGAGTGAAGGACATTCAGCAGCGTCTAAGGTCTCACTGGTCCCAAAGCAAAAGTTCTCTGTCCAAAGAGTCCCAGTCACAAAAAGTTCCTTCAGTCGCTGGACTGGTAGAAAGACATTACCATCTTCTCAGTAGGAATTTCCTTCCAAGTACCTTCCCTTCAAGAATCATTACCACAGATGCTTCTCTGCTTGCAGGGGTCACGCTAACTTTTTTGCACTGGTCCACCCGGAAAGTGATGCTGTTGTTGCACTGGCCCCCACTGATTGCACTAGCCCCAAACTTACATTGAAATATTAAGAAAATAAGCACAGTGACACAGTCAGTATGTCTGAGACAGCATTTTTTAAACTGTTATTTTATCTATTTATTTCATATTTTCCTGTTTAAGTTTAATTTATTGTTGTTCCTGCAACAGATGTGCATGGCCTCAATTTGCAGGGAGTTACTGGCAGAACTCATGCAGCCCTACGGCTGCAAGATTTGATGCCTTGGAGATTCTTTCCTCCACCCAAGTTCACCAGACCTCCTTTCTCAAATTCCCTTTCATGCTGTCCACCAGAGCTACAAGATTGTGTGCCCCAGGGATTCTTTCCTCCATCCCTCAGTAAGTCTGTTCATCAACGTCCACCCTCAAGTTCCTTCCCTGCTTTTACCACACATTCACAGCTTTCTGCAAGCCTGAGGCCACTGCTGAATTTTAAACTCTGATATTTTTCTGCTCCCTTATTATATATAGCACAGTGACTTATTTACTGGACTTGCTGAAAAATAACCTCCGCCCTCCCAGTCTCTTCATTGTGTTTTTCTCCTCACTGTACTTGCCTCAATCCAAAGTATACACAGCACAAGTTCAGATAGAGCTGCCTGACCTTACCTTGCTATACTAGAGACCCTTTAGAGAAACTGAGCCCCAGTGCTGCTTGACTGGCCATACTGGTCAACTTTTTACACTTTTATCTCAGCAAATTTGTTGTTGTTGGCAGCTGAGGATGCAAGGGGTTAATAAATTACAAATGGCTATGTTGGTTAACATCCCTCAGCTGCTGCTGCAATACAGTGGATTCCACTTAAATGCACGCCGCTTAAGTGTAATTTTCCGCTTTTAGTTCACATGTTTTTCATCTCCTGCTTTTTTCCTATAGTTTCAATGTTAAACATTCCGGTTAATTGCACATCACTTAAGTTCACATTTCGTTTTAATACACTTTTATCAGTTCACCAGCACCTCTTCCCCATGTAATTAACACCTCTTAAGTGCACAGGTGAAAAGGATTAGGTGTGAGACCAGTATTTAACACTTAGTCTTAGATGCAGGCATTTCGCGACAATGGGCGCGGAAGGTAACCCTTACTCTGGGACAAAAATATCTCTGTTGCAGCAGTTAGAGCAGCCGGACAGTAAACGAACCAGATTAGCCAAACAGTTTGGTGTTGATGTATCCACTGCAGCCCGAATTGTGTCAAGTAAAGATCGATTGTTCTCTGGTGGGAGCACTCAAACAATCAAGACCGAAAAAGGCGGCGTTGCGGGAAGAGCGGGAGGTAAGTTGCACTCACTTGGTTCTCCACTGCTCGCAGTGTTGATGCCCCCATTAATGGCCCTATTTTACAAAAAAAGCTGAAGATTTAGCTGCAAACATGGGCATATCTTTTTCCGCGACAAGCGTGCTGGTGAGCCAAATGGAAGGAGCACAACAGAATTATCTTCAAGCGCTGCCATGGCGAGAAAAAGATGCTGATGGTGAGAATGCAGACAATTGGTTATCGACTGTCCTCCCACAAATAATGAAACAATATCATCCCAACTGTATCTTTAATTGTGATGAAACTGGCTTATATTTAAGAGCAACCCCAGAAGGAACATTGACTTTTAAATCAGATGCAGCCTCAGGTGGTAAAAAGCTTGGGAGCGTATTTCAGTGCTTCTCTGTTGCAGCCTATGCGGGACTGAGAAATTAAAACCCTTAGTGGTTGGAAATCAAAAAAACAAGGTGCTTTTCGGGGCTGTCTATGGAGGCACTGCCAGTAGAATATGACAGTAACTCAAATGCCTGGATGACTGCTTCGATATTCTCTAGCTGGTTGAAAACTGTTAATTAGCTAATGTGGCGCAAAAGAAAAAAATGCCTTGCTCCTGGATAATTGCTCAGCACACCCAGACATCACCCTGAGCCACATCAAACTGTTTTTCCTTCCACCCAACACCACATCGCTAATTCAGCCTCTAGATATGGGCATCATTAAGAATGTTAAACATCACTATCGAAGGCAGGTAAGAAAACACATCATACATACACTGCAGTGCATTAAATTCTAAATTTGATCTGTTTTAAGGGTTTCTTTTCACAGGTTATCTTTTTTCCTTTTTAGATGATTGAGAAAATTATTTTATGTATGGATGGTGGTAGCCTTACTTCTATTTCTGCACTATCTAAAACTGTCACAGTGTTGGATGCAGTACAGATGCTCGATAGAGCATGGTAGCAAGTGAGGGTAGAAACGATCCAGAATTGTTTTAAGAAAGCCGGATTTGTGACAGGTCTGCATCAGCATCTTCAGCAGTGAGTCTTGCAATGATAGAAGAGCCGCCAGTACTTCTCCCAAACATGAACCTAGAGGACTTTAATTCATACAGGGACATGGATGAGCAGCTACCCACAACAGGAATGCTGCAGGACACTGACATCTGCAGTGAAGTGTTGGGTCGCAAGACAAAGCGAAGAAGACCCTGATGTGGTTGAGACGATGAACCTGAGGTGTCCATGTTTGAGGCACTCCGGTGCCTAGATAGGATTGCCACATTCATCCGTGCTGGGGAAAAAAGATTTAACAAGGCTGTTTGAATTTGAGCATTATGTGACTCAAGCTTGCTCTCTCAAATCAAAAGCAGAGCAAGAAAACTTCTTATTTTAGTGTGAGCTCTGTGAATTTAATTATTTTTACAGATATGCTAGAAATGTGTGTAGAGACTGAATATAATTAATAAAGTTACTGATTGTCAATTGCCACTGCAGTGTTTCTGTATTAATACATTTTCTTTCATTTCACGGTTTAAGAAACGCTAATTTCGGCTAAATGCACATTTGCCTCTGCAAAACAGGTGTGCATTTAAGTGGAATCCACCGTACTTGGTTTCAATTGGGTAAGTGTGACAGTCAGGTCTCGCCACAACTCTGCAGGGACCAGCCCAGATTAATCGGCCTAAGGACACTGTCAGCCTGGCAGTCAAAATTCTGCAAGTAAAACTGAAGGTGCCAGGAGCAAGCTTTCCTAGTGTAGAATGCAGACATAGCACCAAATCCCATAGAAGTGCTACCTATGGGACCAAAATAACTGAATCAGTCATGAGCAGGCTCCCACTCGGCACCATTCTACTCTGTGGACACAAGAGCCAAGATTACGGTGGAGCAACAGAAAAGTGAGTTTTACTAAAATAATACATATTTAGCACTTCTATGGGATTTGGGTGCTATGTCTGCATTCTGCACTAGGAAATGTTGGGGATTGGAAGCAGGCTGTGCTCAAACTCATCTACACAAACTGAGGGCTCCAGGGAGGTCCTAGGAGCAGTTACTTTGTTGTTGACTTCATGAGCTTAAGTAAGAAAAACTAGAAACCGGCAAACGTGCTTTGTACCAAGACCTGTTAAAGGGCCATTTCCCAATAATAGCTAGATCGCACTAGCCGAGCCGGGAAAGTAGGGGAACAATCACACTGGCCCATAACATAATGCTAAGATCGACCCCTGTGCTAGGATGGGAGCTCACATGGATGATTCTTCTGTCAGTGGCTCCTGGACTCCACAGGAGTCATAGGCTCACATCACTTTGGTGGAACTCAAGGCCATTTATCTAGCTCTCAAAACATTTGCTTCACAGATAAAGGGACATACAGTCCAAATCAGAACAGACAACACCACTGCAAATGTTCTACATAAACTAGCAGGGAGGCACGAGGTCAAGCATCCTATGCCTAGAGGCCATGAGGATTTGGGGCATAGCCTATTCCCTGGGAGTCAGCCTGTCAGCCATGTCATCTTCCAGGCAAAAACAACACTCTTGTACATGCCCTCAGTCGCATCAACCAGGGGCATAGCGAATGGTGTCTGAACAAACAGGTGTTGGCCACAATGTTCAGAAGGCGGGGCACACAGAAATAGACCTGTTGCCTCTCACCTGAATTATCAACTTCCCTGTTCTGCTGCAGGCCTCCAGCACTAGGGACTCTTCCAACAGATGCCCTAGCTCTGGATTGGACAAGAAAGTTTCTTTATGTCTTTCCTCCCTTTTCTCTGATTTTCAGAACTTTGTTAAAGCTAATAAACCACCCTGCAACAATGATCCTGGTGGCACCAGATTGCCAGAGACAGGCATGGTATCCTCTACTGATGTCCTTGTCCTGCAAGCACACTTATTTGTCTTCCTCTCAGTTACTCCATCTTGTCTGTCCCCAGACAGGTGCGACCTATCCAGATCCGAAATTTCTTCACCCCAAAGCCTGGCTCTTGCGGAGTTAAGTTTCCTGACACTCAGTACTCTGAGCAAGTTCTTAAAATCCTGAGGATGTCCAAAAGTGTAGTACAAAAAGACCTATGTAGCCAAGTGGAAAAGGTTTTCTCTGTGCGGAGAAAGCACATTAATTCTCTTATGGCTTTCATTCCTAACATTTTGGATTATTTGGTGCACCTGCATGACTCAGGCTTAAGGCCTTTCTCCTTGAAGATCCACCTGACAGCTGTTTCAGCTTATCTTTCTGTTGTAAAACTAAATTTGTTTTTTCACACCCAGTTTTAAAGCAGCAGTACAACCAAATCAGGAAGTGATCTATCAATATTCTGCTTTTGACTGTAAGCACTGACAAAAGTTGCAGTTTCCATACCTGTAAATATTTTTTCAGTCATCTTTAGTTTTTAGATATTTGCAATTTATTTGAATTGTTGTAGCGCTACAATAAATATGGCAGCTGACTAATTTTCAGCTGTGCTTTTCCTTCAGGTTGCATCACGTCTTTTGACTACAGGAGAGGAACCTCTGCTGACCATTCCTAATGTCCCTGCAAGTCATACACATGTGCAGTTGGCAGCAGAGGGGTTCAATGCAACATGCTTGGTGACAGAAACATAAAAGAAGCAGAAGATAACTGAGCAAATTACTTGTCGATAGTATAATGCCGACGGGAAAGAATACCAGGTATATGATTAGCAGGGCACAGGGAATAAACTTGTCTAAAAAGCAAAATTTTTTTTGTAGTACTGCTGCTTTAAGCAGTTTTCAGGGCCTCTTCCATGTCCAGCCTCCAGTCAGGGAACTGATCCCTCCTTGAGTCTGAACCTTTGTATTGCAAAGCTCCTGGAGCCTCCCTTTGAGCCCATGGCTATGGCCTATCTTAAGTATGTCACTTGGAAAACTGTTTTCCTAGTAGCCATTACCTCTGTAAGGATTTCTGAGTTACAGGCTCTCTGCAGTGAGCCCAACTACCGTACATTATCCCTCATAGGGATGAGATTGAGCTCAGGACAAACAAAAAATTCCTGCCTAAGGTGGTCTCTAGTTTCACCTTAACCAATCCATTACCTTACCGGTGTTTTTACTGACAAGTCCAGTACAGGGGAGCAGAAGCTCACAGTCTGGATGTCAGAAAAGCCCTTCTTTACTACCTGGAACAAACCAAGCAGTTTTGGGGCTCATCCACACAGTTGTTCCTCACCTAGGGGAGGTCGGTAGAGGAAAACCAGCCACCAAGAGAACTGTTTCTCACTGGATAGTTTAATGCATTCGTTTCTACTATGACAAGCCTGGTAAGCAGCCTCCAGAGGGCCTAAGGGCTCACTCTACCAGGGCACTGCTACCTCTGTGGCAGCTGCTAGGGACATACCCCTTCTGGATGTCTGTAGAGCAGTAACTTGAAGACTATGCACACTTTCACCAAACACTATTAGCTTAGATGTACAGTCTAGATCAGATGCCAAGTTTGGCAAGGTGGTGTTGTAGGCCTTTCCTAAGTAGGTTCTCTACCCGCCTCCCAACTGTACTGTTTTTAGTCTGCAATAGTTACTGTTGCTAAAGGATCCCTAGGGTGAGAAGAACAAATTACTCACCGTAGTAATGTTCTTTCCTCCAAGGTGTCCTTTAGCATCAGTAAGCTCCCGCCTTCCTCTCCAGATAACTTTCAGAAGAGGTGTCTGACTTTTGCCTTGAATATTTCAGTATGGTAAACTTTAGATTACATTTTGAGCAAAGTTTATGGTTATGATTCTGGTTCTGGTTGTTATATGTATTTTTAAATCCTGTTGGTTCTTTCCAATGGTGCATTTGCCCATTCTACCTTCAAAAAATTCTGAAGCCTCCTTCCTCTCTCTTGCTCAGCACAACCCCAAGCTTCAACCTGATTGGCTAATTCATAAACTCATTACCATACATTCCACCTCTGGGGCAGTACTACCTAGCCAGCTCACTGCAATAGTTACTGATGCTAAAGGACACCTTGGAAGAAAAGGATTACTACGGTGAGTAATTTTTTCTTGCCTCCTTTGAGCCAGCTGCAACTTACGGCCTACATTTTCTGTCTTGAAAGCATTATTTTTAGTTGCTGTTACTTCCGCTCAAAGAATTTCAGAGCTTCAGGCTCTAATGTGTGAGCCTCCTTTTGATTTTTCACAAAGACAGGGTATCTTTGCGTACCAATCCTATGGTTTTTATTAAAGGTGGTGTCTGAGTTTACTCTGAATCAAACCATCCACCTGCCAGTTTATTTTCCTGAGCATGCCAATCCAGGGAAAGCATTGCTCTATACTTTGGATGTACATCTCAGATGTTATATATACTACACAAAGGACTGCAGGAAGTCCTCACAGCTTTATGCTTACGTCACCTCTGAGAAAGAGGGTGCTCCTAATGCTTGTCCAAATGGCTGGCAAACTGTATTACTTTCTGTTAGAAGTACGGTAAGGAACTTCTTGGTTTTGTTCATGGCCATTTGACTAGAAGCATGGCTATTTCTGTTGAATGTTTCAGAAATGTGTCTGCTGCTGAGATTTGTGCAGCTGCCACCTAGAGTAATGTCCACACCTTCACTAAACATTACAATCTGGACAGTGCCACAAGAAAGGGGCAGGCTTTGGCCTAATTGTGCTTCAAGGCCTATTTTCTTAGGCCTGTAAGCTCCAGCCACCCAGAATGTTTTTCTGTCAGTACTGCTTGGTGCTCTTTCCATAGGTGTGGCCTGGTGAAAGAGATATCCTCGAAGAACAGTTCACGTATTTACCATAACAGATCTTTGAGAGAATCTCTTTCATCGGGCCATGCTAATCCAAATCTCCATCCCTCTTAGGGTTTAGAGCTCTGTAACTCCTGTCTCTTTCTCCAGAAAGGTCTACCTGCTGCTTCCTGCCTTGCCTGGTAGGCAGAACCATAGGTTCTCTGTTCCCTGTAGGGAGGTCTCCAAGCATGCTCCAGTGGGAAGCTAAGGAGTGAAGTGGCCACCCACATTTATATGGGACGTGCCGATGTAGGTCTTCATTGTGGATGGCCTATAATAGACTGCTTGCAAAAGTTTCTATGTGGTCCTAGTGCCTGATGGCTATAGTTCCATAGGTGTGGTCGCAGAAATATATATGTTTAAAGATTTACTGTTACAATAAGTATGTAATTGTTCTTACAGGCCATATATTGCAATCCAGAGTATGCAGAAACAACAAGTTTACCTCAAAGTAGTCATAGAAGTGGAAACATTCTGTTGACCTCCTATACTTTTAATGCTGGCATGCATTTGCCATAGAAAGCAGAGCTGCCATTTCAGAAAGCAGCACTTCTAAGAAAAACTTCAAATTAAAATATTTTGATCCATTTCAGCTTACATGTCACACTTTTTTGTGTTTCTCATTTCTTTAGTCTTAAGTATTATAATAAGCCATTTCCCAAGGCTGTGGAGAAAGGTCACATCACTGGAGCAGTCTATATTGTATCTGACAAAGATTTCAAACTGGTCAACCTCAGATTCTAAGGAGGGGTTTAAACTGACTTGCTCTGTGATATCATGGCAGCTAAATTAACTGGAGGGTGCAAGCAAAGGTTACTTCAACCCCAGGCATCTCTCACTATACTTAACAAATGCAGTCAGCCTGACAGATTGAACTGCCCGGAGAGTGGATTGTATGTAAATTATGGAACTCAGAACATGAGTTAAAATCTCTGCCTCGAGGTGGTGCTCTGTTCTACAGCCTAACGTGAGATTCATTTCTGAACCTGCACTAACAAGTTGTCCTGAAGAACTCTTCTTAGCAACTTCACTTGAAAATATTTATGTCTGTTCAAAACTAAGTATAGTTTATTTTATTTCATTTTTCTGTCTCTTTGCTTTAGCTAACATAGTTTTAGGGTTATTATTGTTTTTCACGAGCTTCTCAGGTACCTCAGTGGTTACCAAGAGCTAGAGAAACTCCTCATTCTGTTTTGGCGGTTTTTGTCAAACCGCCTTTTATTCACTTTTTTCCCATTTTATTGTATTTTATAAATTTTGGGCTACTTTTATAGTTTTTGCCTTGGTTCCACCGCCAAACAGAACTGAGATGTTTTTCTCACATTACTAGGAAACTTAAAAAAAAGACATTTTGTATAGTGGTCCATTCATTTTGGAACAAGACCATATAGTCTCTTTTTTTTTCCCTTTTGGGAACCACTTTTCCTGGTCTGTTCTGACAAATTGGCATGTCAGAAAGACCCAAGAGGAGAACGGGACCTGCTGGCTTTAAAAATTGTTAAATGTGTTTTAATTTCTTGTTCAAAGTGGACAGCCACGGGTTGTGTCTAAGGTGCCTAGGTCCTAGTCATATTTTTTCTTATTGTGAATTTTGCAGCAAGTGTTGCCCCTGAAACACTTAAAAAGAGGGCCAACAAATTGTAAGACATTATGGCTTCTCAGTCCACCTTTGTCTCCAAAGCACTTCAGAAAGGGCCCTCCTCCCATAATAAGTCTAGGTAAAGCCTCCAAAGACTCATCTGATGCCAGGATTCTCAAAGGGGAATGCTGATGCTGCCAGGCACAAAGATCAACTGAGCAAGCTCTGGAACTCGTTTCTGTAAAAGAAAAATAAAAAGTTGCAACTTGATACACAGCTAACATTAAAATGCTTATAAAATCTTTTGCAATCATATATTCAGTGTAGTGACAAACTGTATCACTGCCTCACAAAACTATTGCAATCTCCTTCTCTATTTCTTGCTCTGTCTGTGTCACTCAGTTTGTATCTGTCTGTCTATCTGTCTATCTATCTACTTATCACATTAATTGTTAAGTGGTCTGGAGTACCTACCCCCAGTACAGCTTCTTTCTCCCCCTCCTCCCAGGTTGCCCGCCTGCCCTTCCCATTGTTATCATACTTTATAATCAAGGGTGTCTCAGGGTCTAGATAATTTTAGGACTGGGAAGTATTTACTGCTAGTTGCTTTCACCTGGTAGTATTTTCATCAACATGGTAGTAATACTGCCTTGTCCTGTCTCAGACTCCCATCTCTAAAAGGTCACAGTTCCCTGGGTGTCTGCAACCACTGGTCCTCCTTCTCTGATACCAGTGAGGAGTCTTGAGATACTTTCCAACTGCTATGTAGTGCGGTGACCCTAATTTTAACATTTTATGTTGCCCTTCTTGCCATCCAGTGCACAACTCCTCAAACAGTATTCTGCATGTATGCAGCTGGTACCTATGCTGTTTCTGACCCCACCTTACTGCTGACAGTCTGTTAGTATGTGGATCCATGGCTAGTAACGTTGAATGCTGCTCCAGTTTTGTGCATACCTGCATGTACCAACTTACTGTAAATATACAGGGTGGAAATAAATTCCTAAAATCAGAAAATGGGAGTAAATCATGCAAAACCCATTGCTATGCAGTGCGGTGACCCTATTTTAACATTTTATGTTGCATTTGCCCTTCTTGCCATCCAGTGCACACTTCTCAAACAGTCTCCTGCATGTATGCAATCGATACCTATGCTGTTTTATGACCCCACCTTTACCACATTGAATGCTGATGCCAATTTTGTGCATATGTACCAACATACTGTAAATATAAAGGGTGGGAAACAAATTCCTAAAATCAGAAAGTGGAAGTAAATCATGCAAAATTGGAAGTAACATACTCTTTACTCCCTTATCTGTTCCTCTGCTACCCCAGTACTGCTGACCCTCCCTCCAAGCTGCCCAACCCCATTTCCAGTAATGTACATGGTGACACTGGTGAACAGTAGTAGCCCGACATTGGGGTGCCCAGTCCCCAGTGTCAGAATGTCAGTGTCATGTCCCTGAAAAGAAAACATTCCTGTTTTTTCCCCTGCAAAAAGAAAACAGTCCCTCAGCGATCTGCCTCCCCACCCCAACCTCCCACTCAACACTAACCACCCCACTCCCCACACACACCCTCACTTACTTGGACATGTCTCATGGTATACTGTAGATCCACTCTTTGATTCAAGACATGTCTTGCTGCTGGAACTTGCAACTCTGATATGAGAAAATCAATTAAGTGCAGTTAAATGTATTTCAATAGAGTTTTGAACTTTGCTTGATAACTTTGTAATTTTATATATATTGACCCCACATTTTCAACATGGTTTTTAGGACTCCCACCTCATGACCAGTGTCGATGAAATTATGCAAATCTGTCCTAAAAGGTGATTTCAACATTTTCACTACCCTTGTTCATGAAATGGGGTCATAGAGACGAGAATTTGACGGCAGATAAGGACCGCCAGCCCACCCAGTCTGCCCATTTCCTACTTACTGGATAAAGCTGCAGATCCTAGTTAACCAGCAGCCTACTTCTTCCTACCCCTCACCCGCTAGAATGGCCTTTATGACTGTCCCATGCATGCTTGAATTCCACCACTGTTTTTGACTCCACAAATCTCCTCCGGAAGGCTGTTCCATGCATCCACAACCCTCTCTGTGAAAAATACTTCATTAAATTACCTCTGAGCCACCTCCCTCCATCTTCAAATTGTGCCCCATGTTCTTGCACACACCTTTTTTGAAATATGCTACCTCTTGGACTTTGTTGATTCCCTTGAGGTACTTGAAAGTTTCTATCATGTCCCCTCTCCTCCTTTCCTCGAGGCTATACATATTAAGCTCTTTAGTCTCTTCATATGTCTTCCGTGCAGACCCTTCACCATTTTAGTTGCCCTCCTCTGGACAGCTTCCATCCTGTCTATGTCTTTGCAGAGATTGGGTCTCCAGAACTGCACACAGTACTTCAGATGGGGTCTCACCAGCTGACTGTACAGAGGGATAATAACTTCCTGTTTTCTACTGGTGATGCCTCTCCCTATGCATAAGAAGGCTATGTTGAAAACATGGGGTCAAAATATATCAGAATGGCTGTTATGAGTGTACATTGAGCATTTTCTACGCTTACTCATATGTTTGGTAATTTTAAATATTTTAACCTCACTTTTCAATATAGCCATTTTTTTTTCAGACCACCACATGAACGTTACAGCTGTCATTTTTCAAATCCTGGCCAAAATATGTTTTTACACCTGTGGCACAGAATGATGCTTCCGTGGCACGAATGACATTTCAAGTGGGTAAATTTTCACCTACCGGGTCCATGAGGTGGAGTAATAAGAAGGATATGTTGAAAATTTGGTGGAAAAATACGGTAATATGCCCAGGTTATAAGTGAATGTTGCAGTATTTCAACATTCACTCATAACTTCACTAATTTTCAATATTTTGACTCCAGACTTTCAACCTAACCATTTTCACAGCACCTCATAAATGTGACAGGTGTATTTTTTTTAATCCTGATGAGATGTGTTTTGCACTTCTGGTGTGAAATGTTGTTTTGGTCAATGTACTATAAATGCCACATGTCATGTTTATAAGGGAGTCATAGAACAACAAACCTGAGTAGGCACTGTAATGTTAAACCCCAGTTTTCATGTTAATATTTTCGTAGCAGTTCACAGATTTGCATGAAATGTTGCATGCACGCCTCGTGGGGTTGATCTCTTGACATGACACATTTCATTCCAGTTGTATATGTGGATTCCGAGATGCGGATAGCACAAACACATAAAAATTGCTGTTTTGGGGCAGTTTTTTGTCATTGT